>CM066035.1:869110862-870324218 GCA_033557465.1 Ichthyophis bannanicus | reverse complement strand
CACTGACGTGGCCTTTGCCCGAACGCAATGAGCCGTGACTCGACCTTCTAAGGAGAGTCCGGCTGCCCCATAAGCCCAAGAGATACAGTCCGCAACCCAGATGGACAGAGTACGCTTGGAGACCGGGAGCCCCAATCTATTGGGGTCAAAAGACACAAAAAGCTGAGCAGCTTTACGGTGCTCCCGCGTACGGTCAAGGTAGAAGTTCAGAGCCCTTCTACAGTCCAGGGTATGGAGGACCGTCTCAGCTCGGCTGGAGTGTGGTCTGAGAAAGAAGGTTGGAAGTACCACCTCCTGATTGATGTGAAAAGGGGAGACCACTTTAGGCAGAAATTTCGGATGAGTCCGTAGGACCACCCTATTCTTGTAGAACCTAGTGTAAGGGGGATCAGACACGAGGGCCTGCAATTCACTTACGCGTCTAGCGGAAGTGAGGGCTATCAAGAACAGTGTTTTCCAAGACAGAAAACGGAGAGAACAGGTAGCCATAGGTTCAAAAGGCGGACAGGTGATCCGCTGCAACACCACATTCAGGTCCCAGTCAGGCGCTGGCGGGCGCAGAGGTGGTTTAAGTAGAAGGAGACCTCGGAGAAACCTCGCTACGAGAGGGTCATTGGAGAGAGGTCTGCCGTCCACCGGCACATGATGTGCTGAAAGAGCACTGAGGTGAACTTTGACGGAGTTGGACTTAAGTCCCAGATTAGAGAGGTGCAGCAAGTACTGCAAGATCACCGACACGGGGCAGGAGAAGGGATCCTGAGACTGTTGGGTACACCAGACTGCAAAGCGACGCCATTTGAGGGCGTAGCATTTGCGGGTAGAAGGCCGTCGCGAAGCCAAGACGACCTCCTCCACCTCCGCCGGCAGGAGAAGGGGAGCAAGGACTACCCTCTCAGCAGCCAGGCCATGAGGTTGAGAGACCTGAGGTTGGGGTGCAGGAGGGACCCCTGATCCTGAGTGAGGAGATCCGGTTGTACCCCCAGAGGGATGGGATCCTCCACCGCCAGTTGCAGCAGGAGCGGAAACCACGGCTGTCTGGGCCAGCGAGGGGCCACCAGGATCATGAAGGCTTTGTCTCGGAGAACCTTGAAAAGAGTCCGAGAGACTAGCGGGATGGGAGGGAAAGCATACAGAAGGCTCCCCGACCATGAGATCAGAAAGGCGTCCGCCGCAACCCGAAGGGGGTGCGGCTGACGAGAGCAGAAGCGAGGAAGTTGCCGGTTGTGAGGACTGGCAAAGAGATCTACCGTGGGGAGACCCCACTTGAGGAAGAGCTTCAGAACTACCAAGGGATCCAGACGCCACTCGTGCGGCTGGAGGACCCTGCTGAGTTTGTCTGCAAGGCAATTTTCTTGGCCCGGGAGATAAACCGCCTTGAGGAGAATGCCGTGACTGACGGCCCAAGAGCAGAGCTTCTGTGCCTCCCGGCAGAGGAGGAAGGAGCCCGTGCCCCCCTGCTTGTTCACGTAGAACATGGCAACCTGATTGTCCGTCTGGACAAGGACGGACTGTTGGGAAGTCAGGTGGGAGAAGGCCTTGAGAGCTAGGCGGATCGCCCTGAGCTCCAGGAAGTTGATCTGCTGAGCAGACTCCCACGTGGTCCAGAGGCCCTGAGTACGTGCCTCTTGGCAATGTGCTCCCCAGCCCAGGAGGGATGCATCGGTGGTCAGCACCCGGGTCGGCTGAGGTGACTGGAAAGGCATTCCGAATATCAGGTTCGGCTGCCGGAGCCACCACCGGAGAGACGAGAGCAGCGGCTCAGAGACGCGCACTAGGTCTGCTAGGCCGCCTGTGGCTTGTCGCCACTGCTGGCGGAGACACCATTGAGCAGACCGCATATTCAGGCGGGCATTGGGGGTCACATGGACGGTGGAAGCCATATGGCCGAGCAGTCTCAGGAAGCGCCTGGCGGAGACCAGGGGCTGGCTGCGAAAGCGGTCGGCTAGGTCCATGAGCCGTTGAGCCCTGTCGAGCGGTAGGTACGCTCGTGCCCGAAGAGTGTGCAGCCTTGCGCCGATGAACTCGAGATCCTGTGAGGGGAGCAAAGTGGACTTTGCGAAGTTTATAACAAAGCCCAAGTGCTGCAGCAGAGTCACCGTGCGGCACGTGGCGTTGGCGACCTCCTGAGCGGACGCTGCTCTGATGAGCCAGTCGTCGAGGTACGGAAAGACATAGAGGCCGTGAAGCCGGAGATGGGCCGCCACGACCGCGAGACATTTTGTGAAGACTCGCGGTGCGGAGGATAGGCCAAAGGGCAGTACTCTGTACTGGTAATGATTTCCTGCCACCACAAACCTTAGGTATTGGCGGTGGCTTGGGTGGATGAGGATGTGCGTGTAGGCATCCTTTAGATCCAAGGAGCATAGCCAATCTCCCTGCTGGAGGTAGGGCAGAAGGATTCCAAGGGTAAGCATTTTGAACTTCTCCCGCACAAGGAACTTGTTGAGGTTGCGCAAGTCCAGGATGGGTCTGAGGCCCCCTGTTCTCTTTGGTATCAGAAAATACCTTGAATAAAAGCCTTGACCTCTCAGGTGGTGGGGCACCGGTTCCACCGCCTGTTCCTGCAGAAGACCTGCTAACTCCTGAAGGAGCAACTCCCTGTGCAGAGGGGGGCGCGGAGGTTCTCCCGGAAAATAGGAGGGAGGGACCTGATGGAAGTGGAGAAGGTAGCCTTCTCGCACGACCTGAAGTACCCAGGCATCTGCGGTGATGCTGGACCACCTGTGGGCGAAGTGAACCAGCCGGCCTCCGGTGCTGGGAGGAACCAGCGGGGGGGGAGAGGCTATGCTGAGCGAGTCAAAAACCCCCACCCTGCTGAGCAGGGGCTGGTGGTGCAGGCTTGGGGGCTTGCTGCCTACGGGACCCGTTACCCCGTCCCTTGGCCTGCTGGCCCTGTTGGGGAGCTGCAGGGGCCTGATAATGGGGGTATTGTTTGTAGGCAGCCGCCTTCCTCGGGTAAAAGGACTTTTTTTCCCGAGCCCTTCTTTTTCTGGGAAGGGGCGGAGGTCTTCCTAGAAAGCCTGGTCCTGGTGAGAGTCTCAGTCTCAATCTGTGCAGCCTTTTCCGCCATGGGCTTGCCAAAGAGGTTTTCGCCTCGGCAGGGGACATCGACCAACTTGTCCTGTACCCAGGGCTCAAGGTCTGACGACTGAAGCCAAGCCTGTCGGCGGGCACCGATGCCGGCTGCGGCCACTCTAGCCGAGGCCTCAAAGCCATCATAGGCTGCTCGGGACATGAACTTTGAGCATTCCCGAATGCCCGTGGACAAGGCTAGGAACCTCCGCAAGGGCTCCTCGGAGAGACCAGCGGAGAATCCGGCTAGCTCTTTAGCCAGATCCCGGAGATACATGCCCATGTAGAGCTGGTAAGTCTGGACACGACATGCGAGCATAGAGCCCTGGAAGCACTTCTTGCCAAGGCCATCCAGGTTACGGGCCTCCCTTCCAGGAGGCACCGAGGAGTGCATCTTCTGGCTCTTAAGACGATGCATGGCCGATTCCACTACCATGGAATGGTGTGGCAGCTGTGCCTTCTGAAAGCCAGGGCTCTTGCGGACCCGATAGATAGAATCGACCCGGTTGCTCAGGACCGGCGAGGAGGCCGGACTCTCCCACATGCGGAAGAGTAGTCGTTCCAGCATAGGAGGAACCGGCACAGTAAAGTGTTCCCTCGCGGGAGAGTCATACTGGAGGGCGTCGAGCTCTTCCGCTCGAGGCTCCTCCTCGGGATCCGCAGGGAAGGCCAAAGCCTTGGCCATATCCCTAACGAAGTCTGAGAACCGGGCATCCTCCGGGGGGGACTGCTTCCGAGGCTCGGACCCCGGTGAGTCCGATGGGACACACCGAGTCCGGAAAGAATCAGGTGACTCTTCCTCCTCAGACTCCCAGACCGACTCCGACGAGGACTCGGTGGGGTCGGCCCGGGCAGGGTGCGGCGCCAGCTGCCCCGACGTCGAGGGAGTCGGCGTCGGCGACCTCGGTCCCGAACGGGAGGCCGAGGGTGACCTCGACCGAGGATCGACTCGAGTTCTCATTGACTCGAGGATCGGCTCGGTCTCCGGGGTCGACTTGGACGTCGACGTCCCGGCGGTCGGGGCAGCGGCGCCAGCGAGGCCAGCGAGCAGTGCCCGCTGCTGGTCCATGAAGGCAGACAGTCTGCTCTCCAAGGCCGTCAACCTGAGTCCGAGCTCAGGTGACCCAGCAGCCCCCGACTCGGGCCCCGACGGCGTCGGGCCCGACGTCGGCTGTCGCGGAGGCGAGTCCAGAACAGGACTTACCCGGGCAGGCATCTCCGACTCCAGGCGAGGTCGCTTCGGGATGTGTTCCTTCTCCAAGGACCCGGGGCGGCTGTCGGGGCTATGCGACCTGGCCCTCGCGGAACCAGGAGCGTCCACCGACGCCGCCCTCGCGGGTTTTTCCTTCCGACGATGGTCCCCGGAGGGAGAACCCCGGTCGGAGGAGCTCCGGCGACGGTCCGAGCTGGAGCCTTTCGACGCGGAGGCCTCCGACGAGGTCCGGGTACGGCTGGGGTCAGCGAAGATTCTCTCACGCTGATGCCGCCGACTCCTCAACGCCTTTGAGGACAGTTTGCTGCAGGGCCCACAGATCAGTTCCTCATGATCCGGGCCCAGGCAGCGGAGGCAAAAGTCGTGTGTGTCAGTTAGTTAGTGACATATTTCGGTCACACCGACCACACCGCTTAAACCCACTGGCAGCCATCGGGGGAAAAAGGGCCCCTGCGAGGTCAAAGGACCGGGCTGCCAGGGAAACCGAAAACGAAAGCTGACTAAGTCAGAAAAACCGAAAAAAGTAAGCGGACTCGAGACCGGCGTCGCGAGTCCGGGCGGGAAAACGATCGGCGTCGAACCGAAAGAAAAAAGGATAAAACAAAGAAGAAAATCAACTTTTTCGCGGGGACAAGACGGGGACGTCTGTAGGGCTCCGCGGAAAAAAGAAGACTGGCTAAGATGGCACCCTCGGGCGGGAAGACGACCGCGCATGCGCGCTGCAATTCCCAAAGGCTTTCTTTGAAAGCTGGGGAAAAATTGCTCCGTGAGGGCTCCGTCGGCGCCGACGTCACCCATAAGTGAGGACTGACTTCCTGCTTGGTCCTGGAGAAAGCATTGTGTCAGCAGAGAAAATTGAATTGGAGGGGCACTGACTCTCCTTGATGGGGAATGGAGACCTCGAGCCAGGGAGACAGGGTGGAGTGTCGAAGACATGGGCGCAATGTGGGGTGGTCTGTGTGGGACATTTGAAGATGGAAGCGGCTCCGGAAATAGACGCTTTTCAATCACTGTGTAAGAGGTATAATATGGAATCAAAAACATTTTACTTCTACTTACAGGTCAGGCACTATGTGAGAAGTATCCAAAAGGAGTTTGACACATTGTTGAGCTCAAGGGGTATGCTGGATTTTTTTGGAAACACTAGAAGAGAAAATATCTGTGCGAAGTTTAAGAGAAGAGCTCTGCCTGGGGGGGGGGGGGGGGGATTTGGGAGCTTTAGGGAATTTAGCTCAGAGATGGCGACAGGATAAAATGTTTGGAGTTACGGTGGAGATGTTACAGGGAGCTTTTAAGAGGATAAAGAATATTTCTCAATCAATACAAGAAATACAATACAAATTCCTCTGACGAGCGTATGTCCATAATGCATGGGCAGCTCGGGTGGGAATGACTTCAACAGATGTGTGTAAACTATGTGGGAAAGAGAAAGGGACGCTAGCCCACCGCTTTTGATTGTGTGTTTTGATACAAAGCTTCTGGAGAGAGGTAGAGACAAAACTTGCAGAGTGGAGGCCACATCCCCGGGTATTTTCACCAGAGTGGTGCTTATTTGGTGCATATGAGGGGGGGGGGGGACTGGTTGAGAGCTACCATAAGAAGTTATATGAGAAAGGTTTCATAGTAGCTAAACAATGTATTTTACGTCACTGGCTGTCTGAAAAACACCCTGAAGGAGTGGGAGCAGTCACTGATAGAATTGATGCACATGGAACAGAAAACAGCCCAGATCCTTGGGAAAAGTAAAATGGAGGAGTTTGGGAAAATATAGGATCCAGTGTTGCAACAGCATCCCCACTAAGGAGAAGGAAAATAACAGGTTCTGATTAAGATAGGATGGAGGGGGGGGGGGGGAGGGGGAGGCAGTAGGGACGGAAGGATGGATGAATGAGTGAACCAATAGATTGTTTGGAATAAGGATAAAGATAAGGACAGGCAGAGCTTAGACAGAGGGTGGAGGGAGAGTGAAGAATGGGGGAAGGAGGGAGGTGGGGGCTTGTCCATCAGGAAGGATGAGTAGGAGATATGACAGTAACTTGGTTATGTTTTGTTCCCTGTTTAACACTGGTTGTGTGCACGATTGGGGGGGGGGGAAGAGCTGATTGTATTAGGGTCATAATACATTTCGGATAAATATAAGGAACTTTTAAGTAAGATGTAAAAGTGGAGTAAGCAGGGGTGTGTTGTAATCTGTGAAATGACTTGAAACGTGTACTTTGGAAGGTGCATTAAAATGTCAATAATGTTAACGTTAATTGAGATGTTAATAACAAGAACAATAAAAATGATATTCCTTAATTTACGAGATGTTCTCATTTTTTTTGGGCCACCCTGTAGTGTGCAAAGAGATCTAGCTAAGATGAATGCTTTTTTTCTTTCAAAGATTTCATTCGTGTAATAGGATTTTTGAGCAATCTGTATTAGGTTTACTTTTTATTTCTTAAAGTATTTTTGTGTATGCTTTTATGTCTTCTGAGATCCTCATATTTAATTGAATATTAAGAATATTTTCTTTTAATCCACTGACAACTACTAGGCTCAGCAGACTACAAATGAAAAACACACAATGCATATGTATAAGAAGCAGAATAAAGAAAAATCTAAATAATGAAAACAGAAAGAAACATTAAGTCCACATTACGTGGAACAATGGACATTAGTATTGCCAAAAAAATCTGAAATTATTTTAATACATAAATATGTTGCTGGAAAAGGGCCATCTAGTCTGCTCCATTTCTGTTCTGATGTAATGCTATAGATCCCAGTTGACCTCTATCTAGCTTATCTATGAGGTGCAAGTCTAGTCAAAAAAAGGTCCAAATCCACCTCTCTCTAAACCAGGGTTCTCAACTCAGTCCTCGGGAGATACCTAGCCATTCAGGTTGTCAGGATAACCACAATGATTTTTAGGTTATTCTGTTTGTGAGCACAGAGTTCCCTGTAAACTGTTTTGAATAGTAGAAAAAGGGTATAAAAAATATGTTAAATAAATAAATGAGAGATTTGCATACACTGCCTCCATTGTATGCAAATCTCTCTCTTGCATATTCATTGTGGGTATACTGAAAATGGAAGTGGCAAGGTATGTCCCGAGGGCTGGGTAGATAATACTCTACTGTAAAGAAATGTGTGCTTTCATTAGATTTTACCTAATACATTCAATGCACTTTCATTAAAGGTAAGGAAAAAACCTGGCTGTGGATGATGGCTCTCTCCTAGCCTATCCACAGCACCCATACAACTGCAGGATTCAAATCCAGACTTTCAAGAGTAGATCCCAACATAGCTAGTCCTAGATCCAGGTAGTTGTGTGGATAGTGTCGTTTAATATCTCCACAAACCACCACAGCACTATATCGAGTTAGTCCAGGTACAGGTTGTAGGCAAAATGGAGGCAGCAACTTCAAGGAGGGGAAGGACCGACAAAGAGTAAGGCATTCAAAACTAAACTATAGGTTCTGACAGCCAGAGAGGGCATAAGGTTTAAGGGTTGCCTAGGGCACCAACCAACCACTTGAACCAACTCTGGGGCTGGCCCTGCTTACCCAGTTTGCATGATTTTTAGCAGCCTGTAAAAAAAATAGGCTACATGTAACGCAGGCCTAGGTTGCCATCTGGATAACTGCCAGCTTAAAATCATAATTATCCTGTTAGTACCACTCAGCCCGGATAGTCAGCAGCAGTTCCTATCCAGATACTGCCATTGAATATTCCACACTTAAACGCTATGGCTGGTCACTATGTTTGTTTGAACAGCGGCGGCAGTTTTGAAATGTATGCCTAGTATGTACAGGTCTGGAAAACAAACGCCCTATTTTAAAAAAATGTCAGTTAAAGATTGTGCTTTTCTTACCAATACTACATCCTTATTCTGACACAAACCTTTTTGTGTGCAGCAAAGCAAAAGCCCATATTCCCTTCTTTTAATTGATCAGGAAGGCCCGATGTTTCTATGCCTTTGGAACTATTTCATATGAAAGCTAATAATGTCAAACGAAGAAAGAGTGAGGGGATGCTCACTTATTTTAAATAAAGAAGATCTGTCTGTTGAAATTGGTATAGACCATATTTAGACCTTTCAAAACTCAGGATCCTCTGGGTTTATCCTAGACTACCTGTTCCAATTACTAGGTAATACTCCAATCTTCACTTTAATAATCTGATGAAGGAAGTAACAGGCATTGTATCAGGTAGGCTTTGAGTTATTGTAGCACATTGATGTAATTTATATAGCTCTAAATGCTCTTGGAAAGTAAGTAAAGTTTTTAATTAACAATGCTAGTTAACTGCACAATTCTGGGAGCAAGTTATATCTGCCACCAGCTGACAGTGTTAAGGAGAGAGAGGGGAGCTGGGGGAAGGAAACACATGCATGGACTGCTCCCTAACAACAAGCTAATAATTTCTGGAAAGCCCTGTAGCTTACCAATAGAGGAAAATTATTTTTTATCTAAAAGTTATTTTCAGCGCTTGGATAAATAATAATATAATATACAGTGCATCCATAGCAGAGTAAAAATAGAGTCAATTTGTACATCTGCAATATTTTATTTTAACAGGTTTAACAGAAATCCTGTATGCAATGCTGGCATCTCATGAAATGTCTGCTGGCCCCTGGAGGTTAGAGAATTCCATGGTTAAAATAACTGAAGTAGCATGTAGGCTGGCTCCATGCATTAAATGCCTGAGGGGTAAGCGTCACTCAGATGGCTTTCGGTGGGAGATAAATCTGTCTCACATCATGCCCTGAAGATCCCTTCTATATGTGGGATGTTACTAGGAGAACAGAACAAAAACATTATGCTGTATGCACACAATCATAGCATTCAGTATCCAGGCTGAAAAAGTCCATTTTCCCATTCCACTTTAACTCTGGCCATGAATGCCCTGTAAAAAATGTTCATTTTAGTATTCTCTTTTTGCTTGCTTGTTGTGTGTTTGAAAAAAGGACAACTTTCAAACCTGTCTCTCTTTCTGCAGCTTTGTACCAAAGTAGTTGAAGACCTTTCTTTTCACAGGCCCACCAAATACTTGCATACTCTAAGCAAGCAGAGAGTGAAAAATCTCACTGCGGTGATCTTTCTAAGGGCAGCCAACTCAGCATCCCTGGAAAGTCAGGTTTGGAGGAATGATGAAACTCAGGTGGCAACTGTAACATTCACAGTGGGAGAGGAAATGTTTAAAATCACAGACGTTTTCTGTTAACATCACAGGCTAGAGCATACAAGATAGTTACTCAGTTGTAGCAGGTATTCTCCATGGACAGCAGGAATAAGTCCTCACATATGGGTGACATCATCTGATGGAACCTGCACAGGAACGCACCCCAGGAACTAGTTGGTTTTAGGAGCTGCTTCTGCGCATGCCTGCCATCTTCCCGCCTGCCATGGCGGCACCATCTTGGATTAGTCTGATACTATAGCTATAGAATAATATAACTCCCATGGGAGGTGGAAGGGTTGTGAGGACTTACCACAGAGAACAGCTGCTACAGGTAACTACCTTTTCACTGTGGACAAGCAGGAATGAAGTCCTCACATATGGGACTCCCTAGCTACAGGCTACCATATGCAAATGAGAGTGCAGAGGAGCCCAACAGGGGCAACTAAGTTTGTCTGCTTTCTGGCAATAGACTTTTTGTATCTTTATGCATGTATATGTGTGTGTGTGTGTGTGTGTGTGTGTGTATATATACACACACACATGTTGTTGGTATGTAAGTGCCATTGAGTCTGTGTCAACTCCTGGCGACCCTCCTGGCGACACTTTGTTCAGCCTTCAGCCAAGCAGCTCATTGTTGCTAGAGTGGTATCCATAGCTGCTGTTACTGTATCGATCCATCTCATTGCCAGCCTTCCTTTTTTACAGTGACCTTCTACCTTGCCAAGCATTATGTCTTTCTCCAATGATCTCTCATACTTTGGACACATCATGCGGAGAGAAAGTCAAAGTCTTGTCAACTGAGCTTCTAAGGAAAGCTTAGGTTTGATCTCCTCTAGTACTGACTGGTTTGTTCATCGGGCAGTTCATGATATACACAGTATTTGTTACCAGCACCATAATTCAAAGGCACCAATTTTCATATATACATATTTCTTATATATATATATATACACACACACACTCTATACATAAAAAAAATAAACTTAGTGTGTATAATGTATTATAAGGTAGGTGTATAATTGATTTCTATGAGGCCTAGTTCTCCTTCAGCTCCAAGAATGTACAGTCTTGGCATAACTGGTTCTTATAAATTATCTCATGAGCACTGAGGAGTTTACTTGTTTGTACATCCTTTTCAAGATCTTTATATATATAGGGCTGCTATTATAGCCCTTCAGGCCTACCTAACATCATCAGATCCAAATGCTGCTGAAATATGAAAGCAAATGTCCAGAGTGTCTCCATCAAAAAATTCTGACAAACAGAAGAAATGAGAATCCACCAGCCCACACAGGGAAGGAAGCAACAGAATTTGCAAAAGAAGAGAAAAAAACTCTTCAAAGAATTAGACAAGCAAACAAAGGAAAACAAAGCAAGCAGAATGGCACACTAATACAGTGGGAAATATAACTGTTACTCCAGGAACCATTTGGTGATAAAAAAAGAGACACATGAAGGGTTAAGGAAGGGGGAGCTGAAACAAAAGGATGAGATTGATACTTGCAACCCAGGACAGTGGATTATGGATAAGATAGTTCACAGTACTACTATACTACTACTACTACTACTGAGCATTTATATAGCGTTACAAGTCGTACGCAACGCTGCACCACAGTAAGCACAGAAAAAACTAGCAAATCAAACTTATGTAGATTCTGTACAGAATAGCTGGATAACAGTTACTCCTCTTGTTGCTGGCTGCAAAGTTCTGATGAAGAAAATTTGTATACAGAAAGGCACAATAAAAAGGTGACACATCTTATCCATTGGAAACTAAACATTACAACGTTGTTGTACCTGAAAAGCAGTGGAACCATGACCCTAAAAGAATTAGGCCAATGAAGAAGTTATGATCACCTGAGAGATTTCCATGCCAACCACTAAGAAGCAGGATACAAGAAAACTGAACTTAGTGGTAAAGGAGAAAACATGAGAATGGCATTGACAAATAGAGGTACCAAGCGATTATTCTGTGAATTGTGTGGAGAGGAGAAGATCCTTAAATACCAAGAAATGCACTCAGTCAGAGACCAAGAAATTGTGGCAGAAAGACAGAAATATTATATAGTGTATTTTCAAGCACACCTTGATGGACTCCCTATATGCAATGAACCTCAGAAGGAAGCTCTCTTTGGCACAATGAAAGTACTACAGTGAGCAGAAAATTGGAGAGAGCAATATTATGCTCCACATATCCTGGCTGAGGAGTGAGGTTCATTACGATCATGGTATGCGCAAAACTAACCTAGTTGATTAATATTTTCCTTCCTTTTAGGGGGCAATTTCAAGATAGTAAAGCATTATCTTCATGTATTACACAGATTTGCCATTCTTTCCTCCCAAGTTGGGGGAAGTGAGGTTTGGTTCCCTCAGATGAGGAAGCCTCCTTTCCAGTCTCCTTCCCCAAGACCAAGCTCTGATTTTAACTGAGCACTGCACTACAAGACTTCTTGGAACCAATATTCAAAAAGTCCAATATGGTTGACAATGGTCATATCATATTTTTTAAAAATTGTCAGCCACTGGATAGATACATTTTTGGCATAAGTCACAATACAACCAAAGTTTATCTGTATGGCGATGGGCAAGGCCAGAAGCATTTGGGGAAAGGAGGACAGAATTTTAACTTATAAACGTGTGGCAAATTCAATCACAATCAATATAACTGTCTGGCCACAGCAAGAGCTGGTATAATGTAAACCACCATTATAGAAAGTGGGACCTTAAACAACACTGAAGGCCTGAGTCACTGTGCATTGACGTAATGGAGCTCTGGGTTCTTGCTTCCAAATCAGACCTAAAACATTCGTTCCCCCAGGTAGTGAACTTAAACAATACAGATGAACATTTGCTGCCAGTGACAGCCCCAGTGATTGAGAAAAGGGATAGAGATTCAAAGTGGCCTGGGACAGACACAGTGGATCACTTTACAGCAACAAGATTAAATCAAAATAAACCGAACCATCTAATTTCTCAACAAATAGGGATGTCCTACATGGAGCGATGGTGGGAGGAGTGGTGAGAGTTCACCCCTAAACAAAGAAACAAAGATATGGGGAGGGGTGAAGACATGGGGAGGGTGCACCTGCTCTTGGTGGGTGCACCACTAAGCAAAGACATGGGTAGGAGTGCACCTACTCCCTAAAAGACATGGGAAGGGGGGGCACCTACTCCTGCAATATTGCTGGGCAGACTAGATGGACCACACTGGTCTTTATCTGCCATCATTTACTATGTTACAAAGCTAGTTCTCTATAAACATCACAGGGATGATGAATCTTTTACTCACTGTTTCAGTGATATTCTATGTCAAATACTTAGATCTGATAACATTCATTTAAAAAAAGTTTCTTCTCTGGAACTTTTCTGCATAGAGTTGCAGCTGTTAGAAAGTCAACCAGCAAATAGTTCAACAGCAAACTGGTTTAGTTAGAAACTTTCTGTATATTTTGGGGTCATAAATCTGTATTTTCTTTGCTTTCTTTTACAAAGAATATTTCAGAAATCATGTCTAAAATATACAGAGCACTTCTTAAATAGTAATTGTACAAAATAGCAAAAGAAACCTATTTTGTACAATTACTGTGTTTATTTCACAGGTATAATGAACTGAATCTTAGGTGAGAATACTTTTGCATATCTACTTTTTCATCAAGTGAAACTGGCAAATTAACTGCTCTGCTTTACATCTACAGGATGTGCAGGTGGACTGCTGGCCACCCAGGGTGGTTGTTGTTGTTAATTGCCATCCATGGTAGCTGTATTTATTCTCTGCACTTGCTTTAGCAGCTTCAAATGGTGTATTTTAAACAGGTGCTGTTTTTCTCCCGATACCCCTTACTTATTGGTAAATATATAATTCAGTCACATTATTATATATATATCTGATGGAACCTGATATATATATAACCTACTATATCTATATCTCCTGCTCTAGTCCTTTGTGGATATGCCTATTCTAGCTTAATTTTCTCTCATTAACTTAACTTTTCCTAGAGTGCATTATTGCAGAATTCGTAACGATTCCCGTGCTGCCTGGCACAGGATGGTGCTGGTTATCAGTAAATCATCTTGGAGGATACTCCTGTGCTCTCCCACGCCTCTCCAGTGCAGGAATAAGTAAAAGAGAGGGCTCTAAGCCTGACTATACGAAAATATGTTTACAGGTTTTTGCTCTGCAAAAGTGCGCCCGTAGTGCATGTCTGTAATAATAATTTCACTGTATACCATTTAAAACTAAAAGCAAACAGGCACTAAACTATGATGAAATTAGCACGAGTCAGCACGGTCACGGTTTTGTTCAAAAACTCACCATGATTGCAGTTAAATGCCTTGCAAGGAGCATTATTGTCACATGCTCTCTGGAAGCCAGCACTCAGCTGACACTCTCTCGCTGCCAGCTTTGACTTCCACTGAAGGGAAGAGAGAAACAAGGTGGCAAGGCTGTGACTGAGAACAGCAGCTTCCTCCGTTTCCTGGCAACAGGATCCGTCCAATCAGGTTCACAGCTTACTGAGCCTGCAACTGTCATCTCCTACCTTCAGCACACCATTAAGATTCTAAACTGTTAAATTTGGATAACGCCTTTTTAAATCACTTTCCATTTAACTATTGGATTTTCTTTTGCCCAACTCTTTCTGTGGCTCAACTTCAGTTCCTGTTATTCCCAGGAAACCTAAGGTAATTAAGTTACAAAGAAAAAAAAAGTACACCTTTTAGTAAAGTTGGTCAGAATTTCATACAGACATTTGAAAATTATTTTCTATGTAAAAACACAGATTAGAGAGCAGACATAAAACTAGACATTGCATGAATTAAGACCCCTTACCTATTTTTCTGTTAAGCTTTCTTTAGGGATAAAGGGCTCTTAACACTTTTTAAATTTCTCACAAAGCCAGTCATTGAAACATACACACACAAAGAAATTGCAAATAGGCACACAAATGATTATGTTTTATGAGACAAAATGTTCCTTCAGCCTCCTTTCTTTAGAGGCCAAGCTTTTGGCACTCATAGGCAAGACTAGACCTAGCAGATCCCAGAGAGCAAAAGGATTGTCAGAGATCCCAAATACTGGCAAATCAAAAGAGGAGCAGAGGAAGGCCATGGTGCCCCTTTAGGGCTATGTGCAATTGGGAGCAGGCTCTTTTTTGGCACTGTCAAAATGTGGAGCCCTAGGCAGTGTGCCTAAATTCAGGCCTGTGCCTGTGCCTAAAATCCAGGCCTGCTACTAACCCTCCCTGGGCATCAGTTGGAGTAAAAAAACAAAACAAAACCCTAAAGTCTTTCAAATATATTATCCCCAGGATACAACATTATATACATAACTGTACAAAATTATGTGTGTATATTCAACTGGCCAAATTATACAGAAAGCCTGGCTAAATATAACTTAGTAAGGATATTTTATCCATATAAAGTTACATTTTGCAGCCAGCTAAATACTGTCCTCTTTTTGTCTATGGCAATGGTTCCCGAACCTGTTCTGAAGGCTCCTTTTCCAGACAGGTTTTCAGGATATCCCCAGTGCATAATCTCATGCAAATTTGTTGCAGATATTCTGAAAACCCAATTGGCCTGGGGCTCTCCAGGATAGTTTTGGGAACCACTGGTCCTTGGGATACATCCATCATTCATGTAACCACTCTTCCCATTACAGTCACCCTTATTTTCCATAAAGAATCTGAATAGCTGCATATGGAGGTTTTTTCCTGGTTTATTAAACAAACAACCCCAACAGTGCATTAAGGTACAGCATAAAATATGGTGTGGGGGGGGGGGGGGAGAGAGAATTAAATGTGACAGTCCAGTGATAAAAAGTCAAAGGTAGAAGGCAGTGTTCAGAGGTTTCACTATAGGCACATATAATCAGACAACTGTCTAGACCAGTGTTTCTAAGCCCAGTCAGGTTTTCAGGATATTTACAAAAAATATGCATGAGAAATTGGCACGTGCTGAGGCCAACATATACAAATTTATCTCCTAAATATTTTTGGGAGTATTCTGAAAACCCAACTAGCTGTGGAGTCCCTAGGACAGATTTGGGAAACCTTACAGTAGAGGTAGTGCATGCAAATCTCTCATGCATATTTGTTACAGATATCCTGAGTGTCCACAGACTAGGTTGAGAACTACTGATCTAGACAGAAGTAACCTGGGTTTCTTAATTTATTTGATTAAGCAGAATTCTACTCCTAAGAACACAGTCAACATCACCATTCTGCTTAGGCTTAATTCAAAATGACAGAGAATCCGAGAGAAGCATCAACTCTATGCAAAAGAGGATTCACACTACTGCAAACTAAGGTAGAAGTAGACATTATCATAACTTGAAAATGCTATATAACTTAAAATAATTGTAAACGTGACAAAGAATCGTTTCTATTGAATCAAATGTCCCATATCCCAGACTCGGCTTTGAAAAAAACTTCAACTATCAGCCACACAGAGGGCTTCCTGGCCATCTCTCAGTTCTTCCTGTGGCTTTAAGCACTGGCAGAGCACTTCAAGTGGTCACATGAACTGCAAACATCTATTTTCTTCTGCTGCGCAATTTGGACTCGTAGTTAGTCGGTATCATCCCTGCACATTCCTCCAAAGGCTTGACATGTATCTGCCTTAAGAATGTAGGCCTGATCACATCAACATCACGATACAAATGGTCCAGCATATTTGAGACAATTGTTGAAGGGGCATCCAGGTCTACTATAAAGTATCTACAAAAAGAAAGAAACAGAGGTACGAGACTCATTGGCATTTTGCAAAGTGGTTGTTCAGCCACATTATCCTAACCCGAACAACAGAAAAGCAAACTTTTCAACTGCAAAGATTGGCACCATTAGGTGCTTAAAAAGGCTTCCCATAAAGCTCCCCACCCTCTTGCGAGGAGGAAAGCAGCACTTCTTAACCATTTGCCGCCACCTCCTCCTCTGCCAGCTTCATCAAATCAGAACATTTGAATGTAGAAGACCTTACAAGTCTAGAGGGGCCCAGGAGATTCAGACATCAGACTGATGCTGGTAAAGAAGCCAGCTGCAGCAAAATACAGGTGAAATGCACTGCTCTCCTGCTGTTAACGAGAAGGCAGTAAGAGACGAGAGTTGTGCCAGAGAAGGGCAGAAAGCCCTTGCAAACATAGCACTGAAGCATTGAGCCTGGGACAGTTGCTCCAATTCATTCTGCCCTGGGAACAGCCCTGGTTTAGGAGCAATGCAAAAAGCTGGGTTTAAAAAAGGTTTGGACAAGTTCCTGGAGGAAAGGTTATTAAAGAGGACCCGTGAAATTCACTGCTTGCCCCAGGATGAGCATTATGGAACCTGTGTGCCTTTTTGGAACCTGTCAGGTACTTGTGACCTGGATCGGCCACTGTTGGAAACAGGATACTGGGCTTGGTGGAACTTGGTCTGACCCAGTATGGCATTTCTTATATTCTTAATTGCCACACAAGCCCCATGTGCCACTGCCTACTGACACCACTTTATGAAGGGGTTTCTAAAAAAAAAGTTGGTCATTTTTCCAACAGGCTAACACAAATTCATCTCTTCGGGAATCACGCAGTGACTAATTGGAACCAACTTGTGGGAAATCTAGATTTGAAACCTTGTGAAATGAACCTCAAATGATTTTGGAAGACTGTTTGTGGCGAACTAGCTAAACTAGACGTAGACAGAGCATTAAGGCCAGACAGTCTACATCTGACAGTATTAAAGGGATCTTAGCAAAGGCCTGGTAACGCCACTGTATAACCTTTTCAACGCTTCTTTCTTTAAAAATTTTTATATACTGCATTTCCTAATGTCAATGTAGTTTACATATAACAAACTTTAAAATTTAAAATGAACAACTAACATGCAACAAACTAAAAGGGGAGATATAACATTAAATGGTAAAAATTTAGGATTTAACTTCTTACATATAATTAAGACATGTAGTACATGGGCTGATATATTTGTTTAATGACAGGTTTGTTTTAATGGTAGGCATAAGGTCCTGTTAAACTACATGGGGATTGTACAGCATTATTATATATGTGAGAAGGTTGGGAGAGAATATAAGCTGTTGTAATATTGCAACCTTAATCATGTTGTGTTTTTACATCAAAATGGTCTTTAAAGAGAAGTGTCTTTATTTCCTTTCGGAAGTGTGCGAGATCATCTATGCTTCTAAATTTTGTAGGAAGGTTATTCCAGAGGCATGACGTGTACAGAGAGAAAGCTCATGAGCAAGTTGTTTGGTTGAATCTTAGTTTTTCAATAGGCATGCCTAATGTGTTCTGAGCACATGCTCTCCTGAGTCTATTTTATGGTGGCTTTTTAAGGAAGGACTCTAGGTAATCCGTAGAGATATTGTGCAAAATTTTGAAAGTGGTTAAAGGTACTTTGTATTTGACACAGCATTGCAGGGGGAACCAGTGCAGCTGTTTGAGAATAGGGGTGATGTGGTCTGTTCTGGAGGCACCCATCAGGACTCTTGCTGCAGTATGCTGGGCCATTTGTAGCAGTTGTAGGACACTTTTGGGGATGCCCTTGTAAATGATATTATAGACGTTGTCGCCACCTCCTGGCCGGGCGTATAGCCGGGCAGCAGGAGAGTGTCGCCTTGTTGCCCTTTGAATAAGGTTCACCAATATGGCTGCCAGCTAGGGCTGCTGGGTACTGTAGTTTACGTATTCTATCAGGCAAAGTAGTGTGACCACAAGTGGTTAGGCGAAAACAGAGAATATTTTATTTTTTGGGGATTTTTCCCCTCGCATCAAATTTAACAGTGCTGAACTCAAAATGGATTCTTCTCCAAAAACAAAGAATAAAGCTCACAAGTTGTATTCACAGGTAGGTCAGTTTAAGCAGTTAACTTTGACACCGGAATTGGCTTCCAAAGCTCAGGCTGTAAACTTTCTTTAAAGCAAGTTAACTTCACAGGAAGACTATTTTACTCACAGCTTCCTCACATACAGACAGCTTCAAAATGTCCATTAAGTTTCATTTCACTTCCAGGCATATAGGAGAAACAGCTTAGCTTAAAACCTCCAGTTATTTTCCTTTGCTGTATCTCTCATTCAAACAAGCTTCACTACTTTAAACATTCATTCATTCACATGTGCTTTAGGCTTCAGCACACCTCCGGCTTGTTTGCCCTACAAAATGAGCATTGTATTTCTATAGGCTCATTATCATAAGATTCTACTTCCATCGCCTCTACAGATTCATTGCAGTAGTTCTCAGAGGGTACCTGGTCGTAGAGCTTACTACTCTGCTTCGGCAACAGTTCATTTAATTTTTCTAGCAATAGTTTCTTCTGCTCTATTTCTTCAGAGAGACTTAGATTAGGGAATGCAGACAAGCTATTCTCTCTACTTTTACAGCTTAGCTGGCTAGCTGAGTTACTTCCTCCAGTAGGAACTAACTCCTTCAACTTTCTCTTATGCAGGGACTCTGGAACATACACTTGCCTGAACTCTGGGCCTCTTAGTTGTTCCACTCCTTCCTGCTCAAAGCCATGCTGCCTTCTCTCTTCAGACGCTTGTCTCCCTCGTGGCAATTTCCCTGTTAGCTGTGTCTGCCTTGGACCTGTTGCTCCTAGATCCCACAGCTCATCTCTGCTCTTAGTTCCAGCTCTGCTTGAACCTCCCAAGGCTCCTCTGCTGCTTTCTGGAGCTCCTCTCGAGACTCCTTTCCTTGCACTCGTGCCTGTCCTCGTGCCTGTTCTTGTTCCAGTGCTAACTGACTGCTCAAACACAGCAGTTTTAAACTGATCTTTCCTAGGGACCACACCCTTCTCCCAGCAGGGCTTGATGCTGGCTGTACTCTGACTCAGAGGTTCTTGGTTACTAGGGAAACCCTGAATGCTAGCATTTTTAAAGGAACAGGGTTCACTTTTCTGCCATTCCATTTCCTCTGAACTGCCTTCGTCATCACAACGTCCAAGTGCGGGAATATCATTGTCTGGAAAACCTTTCAGAAATCATGTGGCTCAATTAGAGGGCATAATTGTTGGAGAGTTGTGATCTTTTGGTAAATCATTCTGGCATTTTTATTGATGTGAGATTGTAGAGTTAGCTGCTGGCTAGTCAGGCTTAAGTCTGGAGGACTAAAACCACCAGTAAGTCTGACCTTTGTGGTGAGTAAATGAATAGAATTAATTGTTAAAACAGTGTCATTTCTGGAATCCAATGGTCCAAGGCAGCACAGTTTTACTAGAGTTAAGTCTTGTCAGACAAATCTGATAAATTTCTTTGACTGTGACCAGAGAGCACTAGATGTGGTATACTCGGATTTCAGCAAGACTTTTGACAGAGTTCCACATAAGTTATTTAGTTTATTTAGAAGTGGGAGACAGAGGGAAGTGACATACTCGGAGGAAAGGAGCATTATCAGTGGTGTGCCACAAGAATCTGTTCTTAGTCCAGTTTTTTTCAAGATGTTTGCAAGCGATATTATGGAAGGACTATTGCAGATAAAATAAAAATCTTTGTTAGTGATATAGCGGAAGTGCTGTCTGGTAAGGTTTGCCTCTTTGCGGATGATACCAAAATCTGCAAGAGTAGACACCCAGGAAGGTGTAGATAACATGAGAAGGGATCTAGCTAAGCTTGAAGAATGGTCTAGAATTTGGCAGCTGGGATTTAATATTACATTTAAAAAATGTCAGGTCATGCATTTGGGCTGCAGCAATCCAAGGGAGCAATATAGTATAGGGGGTGAAGTACTTTTGTCCACTAAAGAAGAGCGGGACCTAGGCGTGGTTGTGTCTGATGATCTTAAAGTAGCTAAACAGGTAGAAAAGGCGACAGCAAAAGCTAGAAGGATGCTTGGGTGCATATGGAGAGGAATGGCTAGCAGAAAAAAGGAGGCGATAATGCCTCTGTATAAGTCTTTGGTGCGACCTCATTTGGAGCATAGTGTGCAATTCTGGAGACCGCACCTTCAAAAGGATGTGAACAGGATGGAGTCGGTGCAGAGGGTGGCTACTAAAATGATTAGTGGTCTTCATTATAAAGCATATGAGGTGTGATGAAGAAGCTCCATTCTCCACCTTAAAAGCACAAGATTCACGGCATTTTAGTCCTGAAGCTGACAGGCAAGCAGGCCATGTGAGCAGCTGTTGTCAGGGACAACAGAAACAAACTCAGCCACGAGGTCTGAAAAAACACTCAGCTGAGAAACATTCCCTAGTTCCTGATAGCGTGCACCTGAAAAGGGGAAGAGCTTACAGCCCTTATAAGGACAGTGCAGGGAACACAGGGTTAGAACTAGGAGAACTAGGAGAACTGGCTGAACAGCGTGAACTAGCAGGACGGGCAGAGCAGCGTGAACAGCGTGAGCAGAGAGAACAGGCTGTCTTACCTGAAGCAGCTGTCCGAGAGGAAGGAGGAGTTTCCTACTTTGACCCAGGAAGTGAGTCAGAGATAGAGCCAGGAAGAATTCACCTGAGTAACTACCCAGAGTCCTACAGGAGGAAGCAGCTAGCAAGAGCAGAGAACAGGTGTGAATGTTCTGCTGATTGCAAACACTTTGGAGCACGGAGGCTACGTTCTAGCCGGAGTGAGTGGAAGCCAAAAGCAAAACTGTATGTATCAGGAAGCTGTGACCTGAGGAATGATTATAGTGGGAAGTTAAAAGTTGTGAATGACAGAAATTCCTACAGTGTGAATGCAGAGCAGCCTCGTGCAGGAAATCCAAGGTGGGGGCAGGGCTATAACTCCCAGCCGAGGGATTTGAGCAGAGAGCTGAGCAAAGAGCAATTGAAACCTCCAGAGAAAGAAAGATATTATCCAGAGGATGTGTGCATGTCTGAAGATGACCTTATAGAAGTTCCTAAGCCTCAGAGAAAACCCTGCAGGCTAAAACCTGATATTAGGAGGGGAGAAGGACATTATCTATCCCAACCTGAGGATAGAACTAATAAGCTCTCCAGGGGTGGAACCTCCTATAGGAAGGGAGTTTATAAGAACCCTGAGTGGTGGCTTCCCTCTCTCCCAGACACAAGAGGCTACGAGAGCAGTTATTCTAGCCATAGAGCGAGTGCTACTGAGAGACACTGTGACGGCACGGCACAGGGGAACTTACAAGCATATTTTAATAAGGAGAGTTCTGAATGCGTGCAAGAACCAATGATTATTGACACACTCAGTGAGTGCTCTTCTAACAGTGACCCAATGGACTGCACACTGATTTTGTCAGATAAAATAATGTCTTTGTGCTAGGCAGAGCTGAGCATAATGTGAAAGGAAAACACTATAACTACTGAATGCTGGTTTCCACACAGTGAGACTGTGTGCTGAAGTTGAACGCCTAACGTTATACTTTACTTTGAAGCAAGAAGAAATTGTTCTAATGTTCCTTTATGTTTTTGCCAGAAAGCATGGCTCATTTCTTTTGAGTACTTGTGTTCTGTTTATTTTGAATAATCTGACCCCGGGAGGGGAATAAATCCTTTTTTGCCTTCAACCACTCGTGTAGTGCAACTACATTCTTTACCATCAGACGCAGGCCTGCTAGCCAGGAGGCAGTCCGCCCACCTGGTGGTGACAGAGGACAGACTTAAGGATCTTAATATGTACACCTTAGAGGAAAGGCGGGATAGAGGTGATATGATTGAGATGTTTAAATACCTCCGTGGCATAAATGTTCAGGGAGAGAGCCTCTTTCAATTGAAAGCAAGTTCTGCTATGAGGGGACATGGGATGAGGGAGATAGATTCAGGAGTGATATGCAGAAATATTTCTTTACGGAAAGGGTAGTGGATCTGTGGAATAGTTTCCCAGTGGAGGTGGTAGAGATGAGGACAATAACTCAATTCAAAAAAGTATGGGACAAACACAGAGGATACTGAAGAAAACCCCGTGATCTGGCCACAATACCATGGCTCTTTCGGTCTCTGGTCCCTCAAGCAGTAAGAAATAAGCAGAGAGTAACACAGAACACAATCACACACACAAAGTGCTACTTTCTTTGAGCTCAGAGGGAAAACAACAGACTTAAGGATCTTAATATGTACACCTTAGAGGAAAGGCGGGATAGAGGTGATATGATTGAGATGTTTAAATACCTCCATGGCATAAATGTTCAGGGAGAGAACCTCTTTCAATTGAAAGCAAGTTCTGCTATGAGGGGTCATGGGATGAGGGTGAAGGGAGATAGATTCAGGAGTGATATGCGGAAATATTTCTTTACAGAAAGAATGGTGGATCCGTGGAATAGTCTCCCAGTGGCGGTGGTACAGATGAGGACAGTAACTGAATTCAAAAAAGCATGGGACAAACACAGAGGATCTCTAAAGGTAAAAAGGGGACTGTTGTAGTTGTTGATATGGAAGGACAGACTAGACAGGCCATGTGGTCTTTTTTCTGTTGCCATGTTTCTGTTTCTAAGAGGTGTGTAAAAAATGAGGAGTTATCTAGCGAGATTTGAGGAATGGTCTTGAGCTTGGCATATAAGATTTAATGCTAAAGAAGTAGGGTCATGTATATGGGCCCTATGGAGCAGTACTTTATAAGAGCTGGAGATCCTCTACATCAGGATTTGGGAGGCAATCAAATCTGATGATCCTACAGTAGACAAACGGGTAGATAAGATTACAACACAACCAGAAGGATGCTTGGAAGCACAGGAAAAAGAGAGGCCAGCAGGAAAGTGGGGGTGGTATTGTTTTTGTGTAAGTCTCTAATGAGACCTCATTTGGAGCACTGTGTGCAATTTTGGAGACTACACCTTCAAAAGGATATAAATGGGATGGACTCCGTCCAAAGGGTGGCTACTAAAATGGTTAACAGTCTTCATCAAAGCATTTGGAGACAGACTTCAAGATCTCAACAAGTATATACCCTGCAAGAGAACAAATATCAGAGAAGCAAAACTGTATGAAGATAATAAAGCTATGAAGGTTGGTGGAAAACTGATCAACCACCTTGACTATCATAACATGTTCCTGACTGAAAGTGAAGACAATCTAAAATATTTACTTATCAAGATCAAGGGAACATAGTTTTAAAATGGGCCTGCATCTTAATGTAAAGACATATCCTAACAACTGGTAAAAATCAATTTCATCCTTGATGGAAAGAAATAGAAATAGGAGCAACTTTAACCTGTTTGAATCAATAATGAAACAAGTAGTCAAGAAATCCAATGATGCATTGCTTTTGACAGACTAGCTCTGAAGGACCTGGGTAAGATTTTCAAAATACAGACATGTATCTCTGAATACAAAGATTCAACTTATCCAAGCAGGGGTGGCTCTGTCATTAGGCAGAGTGAGGCGGCTGCCTCAGGTGGCAATGTTTTGGGGGCAGCAAAAACTGCTCCCAAAACAGCCCAGCTGCGGTCACTTCACTCTGTTTTTGACCTGCTCACACTGCCGCTTCTCCCAGGTCTGTAGTGGTGGCATCAATCACCCCCCCCCCCTCACCAACCAAAAGCAGTGGTTTAAAAAAAAAAAAAGCAAGCAAATGCATGGGGTCTTCCTGATCCCAGCGCACTTATAAGGCTTTAATGGTCCCACCTCCTTCTGATGCATACTCATGTCGGAGGAGGGCAAGACTGGCAGAGACAAGCATGCTGGAATTGGGAAGACCCTACACTTTTGCTTGCTTTTCTTTAAGCCACTGCTCGTTGAGAGAAGCAACAACAGCGGCAGGTTGGGGACAGGAAGGGAGAGGGGCCACATTGGACATCGGCTGCAGGGGTGTGGGGGTGGAGGATAGCTGATAGACAGGGGGGCAGGAGGACAAATGATGGACAAAGGGGGCAGATGCTGGGTAAGGGGGGGGCAGAGGGACAAATGCTGGCTATGGGAGGAGAGGAGAGAGAGGGCAGATGATGGCCATGGGATGAGGGAGGCAGTGGGCAGAAGGTTGTCACAGTAAAAATGAAGAGCAGATACTGGGCATGAGGGGCATAGGGGAGACAGGGCAGATGCTGGACATGCGGGGAAGGAGGGGGGGGAAGAGCACATACTGGATACCAGAGGAAGAGAATAGAGATACTGGACATTTCGGGAGGGGGAGAATCAGAGAGGAGAGATGCTGGACACAAGACCGGAGAGAAGGGGATATATTGGACATGGTGCAGGAATAGGGAGGGGGAATGGTGGACATGGTTGTGTGGGGGTGAGAAAAATAGGCTTACGCTGGATGGAAAGAGGAGAAAGGGGAGAGATATTGGATGGGAGGAGGAAGAGAGAAAGGGGAGAATTAAAGGCTGGATACAAGGTCAGTTGTTAGGGGCACACAGTGATGTCAGAAAGTTTCTGCAGGCTGTATTACTCATGCGGCCGCCAAGACGTAGGTCGGTTCCGGCGTGGGATTTGAACTTGGTATTAGAGGCCCTGATCAGGGCGCCCTTTGAGCCGCTGGACAGGGCATCGATTAAGGATCTGACGTTGAAAACAGTTTTTCTGGTGGCTATTTGTTCCGCGAGACGGATTTCTGAGTTGCAAGCGTTGTCCTTTAAGGAGCCGTATTTATCCTTCTTTAATCATAAGATGGTGTTGCGGACGGTGCCTGCGTTCTTGTCTTTACCAGTGTTTTCCAAGGAACAGAAGGATAAATCGGGGGGCAGGTTACACCGTCTAGATGATGGTCGCACATTGAAGAGATACCTCCGCGAGACTGCTCCCTTCAGGAAGTCGGATCGGTTGTTTGTGACCTTTGGAGGTGCTCGGAAGGGGAAGGCAGCGGCTAAGGCGTCCATTTCACGGTGGTTGAAGGAGGCCATAGCGACAGCATATGTTCTAAAGGGTAAAGCGATCTCCGTGCTCATTCGACTAGGGCGCAGGCAGCGTCTTGGGCGGAGTTTAGTTTGGTTCCTGTTGCGGACATTTGTAGGGCAGCGACTTGGTCGTCGTTACATTCTTTTGCTAAGCACTATAGGCTGGATGTGCAGGAAGCGGGAGATGGACGTTTGGCTCGGCAGTACTTCAGGCTGGGCTGGCTGGTCCCTCCCGTTGAGATTCACTGCTCTGTTACATCCTCTATGGTTCCGGGACTGGACTAGAGGGCCATAAAGGAAGGTGAAATTAGACTTACCTGCTAATTGTTGTTCCTTAAGGAACTCTAGTCCAGTCCCGGATCCCTCCCCAGGTTTTATGCGGTGATTCAGCCTGAAGTTTAGGAAGGACGTTAGGTAGTCAGGGCTCCTGGGAGGTCCCTCAGTGGAGGCGTAGTGGGAGCCTTTTTCGCAGCACAACTTCCTTTGCTCGGGGGGTAGGGATCTCCTGATATAGGCAGCATTTTTCTACTTTAAAAAAAAAAGAAAAAAGACAATTTTTATTTATTTATTTACATTCTCTTATATACCGCGCTATTCTGCATCAGTGCGGTTTACATTGAACAAACTGAAATTACATTGAACAGGGCATTATAACTTGGAGATAACTATTTTACAGGGAACATGGGCTATGGAGGGTTAAGTGGCTTGCCCAAGACCACAAGGAGTACCTGTGGGACTAGAAACCCCAGTCCTTCCAGCCCAAGGTTGCTGTCCTCTAGTGGGATTTGAACCCCTGACCTTCTGGCCTGAAGTACCTTGCCCCAACCACTAGGCCACTCCTCCACTCCACAATGTTTTACCTGGTTTTCTTAGTACCTTTTATTAATTGTTTAACTACTTATTTGTTGCACTGCTGAGTCTGCTTTGTCAATAGGTACTGGTGGAAGGGGGCAGTCCTTGCCTATTTATACCAGTGACATCAAAGCGATGACATCTTTCAGTCTCCAAAGCTGCTGGTGGAGGTTCTAAACTCTATGGTTCCGGGACTGGACTAGAGTTCCTTAAGGAACAACAATTAGCAGGTAAGTCTAATTTCACCTTAGCTTCAGCCTGCTCCCTGGATGTATGGATAGGTTCTCAGCATTTCAAGGGCCGCGTTCCTTGCACCTTCAGTTTGAGTTGGGCATGGCCGAGACAGATACTGCTGCTTGACCATGACCAAAACAGGTGGAATACCCAGGATAAAACTAAATACATGACAAAAGGCAGCTGGAAAATTTCTCTTCATAACCCCTGCAAAGAGCATGGCCCCTGACATACACAGAGCAGAAAAACATTCAGAAATTGCTATCAAGGTACAAATACTACTTGGTATCCATAACCATCTTAATGTGGAAAAATGCAGCTTCTGTTCTCCTGTGTCTTGGACCTTGCAAAAAAATGTTTAGTGATAAAGCATCCTATTTCCTATCACTTTGTTTGATTAACTCGGGCTCTGAATATACATCCAAAATCTCACTCTGACTACAGTTTTATTAATAAATCATTTAACTTATTATGGAGGTTTGCCCCTGCATTTGCCATTTACATGTACTTAAAATACAATAAAACAAAGCATAAAGAAGCTGTTCATTGTCCCTTGCTGCTTTTGCTATGCTCATTGAATACCCAACTCAGTGAACTAAACTACCCAGACAGCCTCTATATGTTATCTTCCTACATTTAAATTATATTCTAATATGAGAAGTTCACCGCTAAAGGCCAAGCCTCAGATTTTATTTGGTTGTTAAACGAATGCTTTGTCCTCAACATTTACTCTATAAACTTATGCTGATGCCGACATATACATGAGCAAAAAACAGTGGAAATTTCCATCAAAGCGCTTGAGCTGAACGAGGAGGAGGGGAGGAGGGAGCTACTGCTGAGCTCTCCCCATGCTTTATACAGCAGAGACCAATGAAAAAAAGCATGTCGTCCACAACTCAGGGTGCCTGTATACCAGGCACACAGAGAGCAGCAGCAAGGTTATCACCTTTCTGGCTCTCCACCATCAGGATCGGGGTGGTCCTAGAATGAGCTTACATAGCTTTAGCTGAAAAAATGAAAATGGCTATTCTTCTTGAAGAGAGCAGGATGTATTGGGGGGGGGGAGCAGGGTGTATACTGGTCACCAATGGAAAAAAACAGCTCAGTCATGGAATACAATGTAAGGTAGAGAGGGAGGGAACTGGAGGTGGTAAGACTCAGATCTCTACAAAGCAGAGTATGTCATCACTGGAGGAGAATTACTTGTAAAATTCCATCAACGCATGCCGAAATACCACAGCTATTTCTGGGAAGTCTGTGCCAGGTTTAAAGAGGATGGCTGAGCATTGCTGAGAACAGGATACTATTATGCTCAGGGCAGAGAGAACCCACAACAAATCCAAAGCAAAAACAAAAAGATAATCAACCAGGAAAATAAACAGATTCTGTCTAGGAAAGCCAAGTTGCTGTAACATTCAAAATTTTTGCAGTGACCCTAGTTTTAAAAAATGGTGTAACTGAACGCCACATTTTAAAACAGTCTACCTCAGAAATATTAAAAGCTGTTATGCCGTACATAAAATGTTTGTAAGGCTCAGGAGGCCACTGACGAGAGCTACAGCTGGCACCTGGATCCAGTCATTGATAGACTAGTAGCAGAAGGAAATGGGAGGCAGCAAGGTGACGCTAGAGCATTGCTGTGTGTACAGGGCTGGCTCAAGAGTTTCTGCTTCCCCAGGCAGAAGCCCTGGCCATGCCCTACCCTCATGCCAATGCCCTCCCTTTGCTCTCTGCTGATTCCATCGGTGAAGTCGTGGAGGGGATGGCTTGGCAGCAATAGGCTATGTCCTTTGGCACACATGGCCTGCCGCTTCTGATCCCCTCTGACACAACTTCCTGTCGGAAGGAGGTCACAAGCGGCAGGCCATGTGTGCCAAAGCACATGTGTGTATTTATAGAAGGGGCTTTTCGCTTGGTAGCTCCTCATTTTAATTAGAGCTGATTCAGAACTGGTGCTGGACTCTGGAACTATGTTCTTTGATTCTTACCTAAGGATTATTCTCCCATTTAATAAACCATTCCTTTGCGTCCCTCTAGTCCAGTCCCGGAACCATAGAGTTTAGAATCTCCTCCAGCAGCCTTGGAGACTGAAAGACATCATCGCTTTGCTGGCACCAGTATAAATAGGCAAGGACCGCCCCCTCTCACCAGTACTTTCAGTCTCCAAGCAGCTAAAGGAGATTCTGAGCCTGGGACTGGGCTCAGTTTAACCAATTAAGCAGAGCTAGACTGGATAGATTTCCCGTTATAATTTCTGAATTGATTAGTTTGAATTTGGTCCTTTCTTTGTTTTGCAGGAGCAGTGCTATTTCTGAAGGCTTCTTCCTCGGGCCCCATCTCCCTCTTCAGCCCCCCCTCCTATTCCCCGTCGCTTTAACGAGCATTAGCAGAGGGAAGATTTCAAGTTTATGGGATTTGCCTCCCTGCTCCCGAACCCGCTACTAAGGGTGAGGAGCAGGTAGAAGGCTTGCTAGCAGCGTCCAGGATCGGGCAGGTCAGTCAGCATTACCCACCGCTTGTGGACGGCGTCGGAGCTGAAGCCGCGGTCCAGCTGAGCTCCGACATGGCTGATCTCTTTTCCCCACCGGGACAGCTGATCGGTGAGTGAGGGGGCCGAGGATTGGCAAATTTAAGGGGCATTTGGCCAAATAATTACATTGAGGGGCCGCGGACTTGATTTCTGCTAAAGGTGAGGCCGGCCGCGTGTGCCCACGCGGGAAATGCGGCGGCGGCCTTTTTCAAAGCCCAGTTGTGCGTTTTCTTTCATTTATTGAGGGTTTTCGCCGATTTAAACCCTTGTTTTGATTAGGGACTAGTTGGGCCTTGCCTGGGGGTTGCAAGTGAGGTCTAGGGAAGTGAAAAAAAAAAAAAGGAAGAAACGGGGGTGGCAAGCGCCTCGCAGCTGGGCTGGCTTGACTGAGGGCTTTAGCTCGTTCAGCTGCTGCAACTTCATTGGGGAGTACATGGGGGGGGGGGGGAGTGCTGTAGCACGGCATTGGCAGTAGTATGCCCGCTAAACCTCGGTGTGTAGTGTGTGGCACGAAGCGCAGCTTGGTGGTAAACCTATCACTGCAACAAGGAATCATGCCTTCTGAACTAAAGAAATCCATCATACGACCGATTCTAAAAAACAGTACACTCAGTAGAGACGACCCAGCATCCTACCGCCCAATATCGAGTATATCATTCCTAGCAAAGATCATTGAAAAGGCGGTCCTACTAGAACTACAAGACCACCTGAACGACAGTGCTCCCCTAGATGACCAGCAATACGGCTTTAGACAACATCATGGGGTAGAAACCCTATTACTAGTTCTACTTAACAACCTACTCAAGGGCCTGGAAAACAAAAAGAAAATGTATATACTCTTATTCATCGACATCTCAGCTGCCTTTGATACAGTTAACCATGGAACCCTCATAAACAGGATCAAGTCAATAGGAATATCAGAAACCCCCCTAAAGTGGTTCACATCATACATCTCAAACAGAATGCAACAGGTACAGTTCAACGGCGAAAAAGTGGAAGCATTCCCCCAAACGCAAGGTATACCGCAAGGCTCTGCACTCTCAGCACTCCTTTTCAACGTATATATGCAACCACTATGCAAAATCTTCACACAGCACAAAATCGACTACCACATTTATGCCGATATTATGCTGTACACACAACTTGACACTGATAACCCGGACTACAGCCCACTCGAAACATGCCTTGGCGAGATGCAAAACTGGTTACAACAAAGCAGCATGGCAATCAACCATAAGAAAACTGAGGTGATGTATATCTCCAGGAAAGCAAATTTTGACCCCCCTACAACAATAACCCTATGCAACAATACATACCAAACGAAGAAAGAAATAAAATATCTAGGAGTAACATTTGACAATGACCTAAAAATGGAGAAACACCTCCGCAAAACCAACAGGGCAGTTTTGCACAAACTGAGAATTCTACAACCTATACGGAACATTATTGATCCACACGACTTCAGATCCGTCGCTCAAGCACTCATCATGCCACATTTTGACTACTGCAACGCCATTCTTCAAGGACTGCCTAAGAAAACCCTGAACATCCTGCAAATGGCACAGAATGTAGCCGCCAGGATCATTATGAGGAAAAGTCTTACTGAACACATCACACCAGTACTAATTGAGTTGCACTGGCTCCCCATAACAGCTCGCACAAAATACAAAATACTGACAACCACTTTCAAACTCATACACAGCATAGCACCATCCTTCCTCGCCACCCTAATCAGCTTGCAACCCACCAACAGAAACAGGAGAACCATCAACTCCAACACCCTCCACACTCCAACAGATATAAGATCTGTCAAGGTCAGCACTAGTAACAGAGTTTTCTCATACGCAGCACCGACACTATGGAACCAACTGCCGCCCGAGCTACGAGCCAGCAAAGACCTATCAGACTTTAGAAAAAAACTCAAGACGTACCTATTTCAAAGTCATTTCAACCTGTAATAAATCCACTTGAGGGACAACTCCCTACCCTGCGACCCAGAAAACCCTCTATGTAAATATGTACATAAGATACGAAGTAGATAATTTTCTATGTGCCGTGATTACCTTACGAATCTATATGTATACAACAAAAACTTTTCTGTCTTGATTCGACAGCTGTTTCCATGTAATCATATCCGCTTCTGATTGCTGGAAGGAGTGGTATACAAATGCTTGCTAAATAAATAAAATAAATAATAGACTCAGCGGTGTGTGGGACTTGCACTCTTGAGGCACGGGGTATGGACAGTACGCCAGAGGGACCCTCGGGGCCCGGGAGGCAGGTCCGTCACACGGAGGGGATGCCCTGCCTCCGTCCCTAGACCCAGCTGTGCCAGTGCCGGGGTCGTCCTCCGGTGAGGGGTCTTCTAGGTCTCCGGGGCTGACTCAGGGGCCTGCTCCAATGGTCCCACCAAATTTCTTTTCCCTCATGCAGCAGGCTTTTGCCCTGCTGCAACCCGTGATGTCTATTCCTCCTCAGGGGCTCGCCAGGGCAGAAGCGGCTGGGGTCCCTTGCCCAGTCTGAGGAGGGCGTTTCCCCGGCCAAGATAAGCAAAGGGGCTGGGGATGAGAGCCCAGCGTCTCGCCCCGGGGAGGTTCTGGGCGCAGTAGACGCGGACCTGGATGAGATTTCGGGTGATGAGTTGGAGGAGGGAGAGTTGCCTGTCTCGGAACAGCAGAGCAGGGTAGTCAGGGTGTTTCGTCGCGAAGAACTGCCAGCCTTGATTGCCAAGACTCTCAAGATGCTGAACATGCCCTTGGAAGGGGCAGTAGCGGAGGAAGCCCTGGAGGATCCGTTATTACAGGCGGTGCGGACGTCCCAACGGGTTTTCCCCGTGCATAGAGTTTTTCGGTGTATGATTCAGGAAGAGTGGGACTCACCGGAATCAGCCCTGAAGGGTTCCAGGGCCCTGGCTCGTCTTTATCCGCTGTCAGACCAAGATAGAGAACTGTTTCGCTCTCCCAAGGTGGATGCGGCGGTATCGGCACTACTAAGAAAACTACGATTCCAGTTGAAGGTGCCGCAGCGCTAAAGGATGTGCAGGACAGGAAATTAGATATGCTGTTGAAGCAGGTGTTTGATGTGTGCGCTCTCTCAATGCAGGCCTCGATAGTGGGGGCGTGGGTGGCGAGAGGCTGTTTGCGGTGGTCCCAGAGGTTGCAGGGTGATCACTTGGATGCGCAGTTGGAGGATGGAGCGCGATTGGAGTCCAGAACCGCTTATTTGGCGGACATTCATTATGATCTCATCCGCGGTCTGGCTAAAAGTATGGCCTCGGTGGTAGCGGCTCGACAGTATCTTTGGCTGCGTAATTGGGCGGCGGATATTTCCTCTAAGACTCGCCTCAGCAAGCTGCCATTTCGGGGTAAGCTGTTTGGGGAGGATTTGGAGAAGTTGGTCAAGGATCTCGGAGAGTCGAAGGGAGGTCGCCTCCCGGAGGATAAGCCAAAGCAGGGCCGGACTAATACGGGGTCCCAGGGGGCCCCTAGGGATTTTCATAGATTTCGGTCCTCTCGTTTTAACCAATCTCAGCGAGGGAGGTTTCCGGTTAGAAGCCAGGGATTTCGTGGTTTCCGGGGAGCCGGTAGAGGGTTTTCCCCTTTCCAGTCCTCTTCCATTAAAAAGTCGCAATGAGATAAGGCGGGCTCAGGCAGAGGTGGTTCCCGTAGGGGGTCGTTTGCGGGAGTTTTACCCTGCCTGGGTCCAAATTACGTCGGACCAGTGGGTCCTGGAGGTAATCTGAGAGGGTTATGCTCTGGAGCTCCACCGTTCCGTGTTAGATTCCTTTGGCTGCCTTTGTCAGCGGTTGCTGCAGCTCAAGGCGGTGGTGCCCGTGCCAGCAGATCAATACGGCTGCGGTCGATACTCCATCTATTTTGTAGTGCCAAAGAAAGAAGGCACGTTTCGGCCAATTCTGGATTTGAAGAGGGTGAATCGGTGTCTCAGAGTCACTCATTTCCGGATGGAGACTCTGCGTTCCGTCACTGCGGCGGTCAGAGCGGGAGGATACCTGACATCGCTAGACCTCACGGAAGCTTATCTCCATATCCCGGTTCGGCAGGATCACCAAATGTTCCTACGGTTTGCGGTTCCCATTTTCAGTTTCAAGCGTTGCCTTTCAGACTAGCTACGGCGCCTCAAACGTTCACCAAGATTATGGTGGTAGTGGCGGCGGCGCTCTGCAAGGAGGGAGTGCTAGTGCATCCCTACTTGGACGATTGGTTGATTCGAGCGAAGTCAAGGGAAGAAAGTACGACAGCCACCGCTCGGGTGGTGCAACTGTTAGAAAGCCTGGGCTGGGTGGTCAACTTTGCGAAGAGCAGATTGGTTCCCTCGCAGTCCCTGGAATACATAGGAGCGCGGTTCGAGACACAGCAAGCAGCAGTGTTTTTACCCGCCCAGCAAGCGCAGGGACTGAGGAAGCTCGTATGGCGGTTTCTGTCGCAACCGGCGCCAACAGTGTGGCAGTATCTTCAATTGCTCGGGACGATGGCGGCCACGATCGAGGTGGTGCCGTGGGCCAGAGCACATATGCGACAGTTGCAGAGCGCACTACTCCAGCATTGGTCTCATCAGCGGGATGCGTTATCGCAACGGCTGGTTTGTCCTCAGGAGGTATGTCTGGATCTTCTTTGGTGGTTGCGGCCAGAGAGCTTGGCAGCGGGCATGCCTCTAGAGCCTCCATCCTGGAAACTGTTGACAACGGATGCGAGTCTCCTGAGGTGGGGAGCGCATTGCGAGGGCAGGTTTGCCCAGGGTCGGTGGTCTCTGGAGGAGAAGGAATGGTCCATCAACAGGTTGGAAATAAGAGCGGTGTTTTTGGCACTGCAGGAATTTTAAGAGAGCTTCAGGCAGCAGGCGATTCGGGTTCTGTCAGACAATGCGACGACCGTAGCCTACATCAATCGGTAAGGCGGCACCGGCAGTATGGGGCTGGAGGCAGAGGCTGGTCAGCTTCTAGAGTGGGCCGAATGGAATCTAACAGGTCTTTCGGTTCAGCATGTGGCCGGAGTGGACAATTTATTTATTTATTTATTACAATCTTTTATATACCGCGCTATTTGATATCAGCGCGGTTCACATACAACAACATCAACAGAATAACAGGCTATTCCGTGTTTACAGCAAACAGGTATATAAACTTGGGTAACATAAGGTTAACTTATTACAAACATGATTATATAAAAGGTATCATGACAACACAAAAGTCCTAGTAATCTTACTGAGAAAGTGGGAGAGGCTATTTGAAGATAAGGTGTGTCTCTTATTTGGAGAGGCTTTTGCTGGGGGTAATGTTTGGTGGGTAGTATATGAGGAAAAGGTGATATTTAAGTGCTTTCCTAAATTGGGTTAAGTCGGTAATGGCACGAACGCTTGGTGGTAAGGCGTTCCAGCATCTTGGGGCGTAGAATATAAAAGATCTGCTTGCCGTTATCTGGGTGCATTTTGTTACAGCCTTAGGAAGTGTTAGTGTGTTTATAGCCGTCGGTCTTCTGGATCTAGTAGATGGAGTTACATGGATGAGATTTGAGAGTGAAGAGGATGAAAGTCCGTGGATGGCCTTAAAGGTCAGCAGTATGGTCTTGTAAGTGAGCCTACCATGTATGGGGAGCCAGTGGAGTTGTTTTAGTATAGGAGTCACGTGCTCGAATCTGGCGACTCCCTGAAGGACCCTAGCTGCGGTGTTCATAGCAAGTTGTAGAGGGTTAATAGTGGATTGAGGAAGGCCTTGTAGGATAGCGTTAGCAAAGTCTAAATGTGGTAGAATTAACGCTTGGTATATTGTCCTGTAGTCTTCTGGATCAAGTAAGGAGCGAAGATGCCTGAGAGAACGAATCTTGAAATAAACTGCTCTTACTACATTCTCTATGTGTACTTTCATATCTAGATGTTGATCTAGTGTGACCCCCAGATAACGAATTGTTGATTTTGTTTGCAGTTCTGCTTCTTTTTTTTTTTGTAATATCATTTTTATTGGTTTCACACAATGTACCAAATAACAGACAGTGTGGCAGACCAACTCAGGGCCAACAAAGAACAACAGGCTACATATCTATCTAGAAATCGGGATACAGTTGAGGATCAATAATAACAGCCGAAGGCACAGAGAGTGTCGAAGTGTCTACCTACCCAACCCAATCACGTATCTCAGCCTCCAGTCACCAAGTAACCGGAAGCCATAACAGGAATCCGAGGATCAACCCAGGGAGCGCAGGCACTGAGTACCAGCCGCCTACACACCCATCCTCTACCAGATTAGAAGCCAACAAGCCCTAGATCCCCCACCCCCCACCTCCACTCCCACCCCTATCCCCCCCCCTCCCCCCCCCTCCCCACTTAGCTCGCCTTAGCAGCACTACCCCGGGGGTTCCTAATAGCTACCAGCCACCCTCTGTCTATTCAGCTCGGCATTAAGCACGTCCGCATTACTCAGTGCCAGTAGTGGTATCAATGTTAAGATTAGGCATTAGGGGAGCCCAAATATTTTGGTAGAGGATCCACTTATTCTCCCCTAGGAGACGAGCTGTCCGGCCCTCCATCAGGCGGAGGTCACTCAGCAGTCGTTCCCACTCCAAAATCCCCAGTCCCTCCGCTGTGAGCCAATGGCGCAAGATACAATGCTTAGCCACAAGAAAACTCCGGTCACAGAACTTTCGCTGGGCCACTGTTCCGGAAAACTCCCCACCCCCGACATGAAAAAGGCACCAAAGCGGGTGCAGAACCACCCCCCCACTTACCCAACTGGCCAATTTGGATCGGAGGGCTTCCCAAAAGGTTTGAATCACTGGACAAAACCAAAAACGATGAGAGAGGGTACCCACTGCGCTCTTACAGAGACCACACACATCAGAGGATATAAGCCCCATCCGCTGCGCCCCCGCTTCCGCAACGTACGCACGCCACAACAGCTTGAACTGGAGTTCACGATAGCGGACCGCTTCAGAAAGTGCCTTAATTCCCGTAAAAGCCTCCACCGCGAACTCAACCGTGAAGTTCACTAGTCCATCATTTTTCCAACGCTCTACTAATGGAGTAAAATCATTCAAGGGGCCCGGGCCTATGAGAAGGTCCTTCAGCTGCCGTGTAGTAAGCCGTTCTTGGCATTGTGCCAATACCAGCCAGAGACTACGCTCTCGGGATAGTAAGAGCGCACCTCCAGTAGCCCTACTTATATAGTGTCGAACCTGCAAGTAATAATAAAAGGATTCCTTCTGTAGGTGGTAGGTCTGCAAGAGAGCCTGGAAAGAGTTCAGACAATCCCCAGTCACCATTCGCAACTGTCCAAGATATTCAATACCCGCCCGTGACCAGCTTTGGCTCCCCCATCCAGTAGACCCCGGAGTAAACCACCCATTGCCCCGCAGAGGGAGGCAGTCCGTGGTTCTCCACGGACAGCCCTTAGTCCGACAGAGATATTGCCAAACGATTCGCAACATCCGTAAGTAAGGGGACATCCGCCACGCCACTGGTAGGGCCATACTGCCACAATGGAGCAAGTAAGCCCTATGCCACTTGCCAGAAAATTGATCTATTAAACCGAGCGGAATGCGTGCAGCATTCCCCACAACCACATCGCTCAGGCGACGCGTACCGTAGACCAAATTGTAAATTCGCAGAGGGGTTAGCGCCAGTCCCCCTTCAGCTACCGGCCTCATAAGCCGGTCCAACGCTATGCGGGCCCGGCGAGAGCGCCATAGAAAATGACCCAAATGTCGATGAAGGTCCCGCAGATCTCGTTGAGTCAACCAAAGTGGAAGGTTACGTAACAGGTACAACCAGCGAGGCCATTCCACCATCCGCACCAACGCCACCCGGCCCATCAAAGAGAGAGGTAAATCCTCCCACCTCTGCAATCGTGTAACAGTCGAGCGCAGAAGTGGCTTCACATTAACCACATACAAGGATTGAAGACGGGCCGGGATCTGAATGCCCAAATAGCGAATATGATCTTCTGCCCAGCTAAGTGGGAAAACACCCCGCCAGACACCTCGAGATTGGCCCTCCACATCAAGCACCATCAACCGAAGGGCCGCTGGCAAGGAAACCATGGGCTTGGTCAGACACAGCAGAATATCGTCCGCGAAAGCGCTTACTTTGATGCCCCCTCCCCTCCACTCCACCCCCGTGATCTGGGGAGAGGCTAGCAAAGAGATGAGAAGCGGCTCCAATTGCAGCACATAAAGTAACGGAGATAGTGGGCACCCCTGTCGGGTGCCACGCTGTAAAAGAAACGGCTGGGAACAGGTCCCCCCTACATCCACCATCGCCCGTGGGGCAGCATACAACGCTTGTAGCCCCTGCAAGAAATGGCCCTGCAGACCAAAACCTCGCAACGCCGCAAACATATAAGACCACAACACTCTATCAAAAGCTTTTTCGGAGTCTAAACTGACCAGGAGCAAAGGGTCTTGGGCAGACCTAGTCTGTTCCATCCCCAGCAGCACCTTGGTAATATTAATCGAGGCCTCCCTACCTTTGACAAAGCCGGCTTGGTGTGAGCCCACCAAATCCGGAAGAAATAATTGAAGGCGGGCAGCCAATATCGACGCAAATAGTTTTTGGTCCACATTAATCAATGAGATAGGGCGGTAAGAGGCGGGATCTTGAAGATCTTTACCTTGTTTCGGTATTAACGTTATGCGAGCCGTCCTCATATCTCTCGGAAACTCGCCGGATTGCGTCACTTCGTCATACACGGCCCCCAGCGTGGGAACCACCGCCCGCTCTAACATTTTATACGCCTCATAGGTGAAGCCATCGGGACCGGGAGCCTTGTGCGATTTACCGGCCCTGATCGCTCTCTGAATTTCCTCCCCCTGGATGTCCCAATTCAGCACTTCCAAGGCTTCTACCCCCAATTGTGGTAGGGAAACCTGCGCCAAAAAATCCCTCATGACGGCCTCCGGCGCCTCCTCCGAGGCATATAGTCGTTCATAGAAGGATCGAAATACCTGCGCAATCTCCTCCGCCCTAGTATGGCGTCCCCCGTCCTCACCGCGAATTACCATAACCCCACGGGTCCCCTCCGGTCCCCGCACCAATCGGGCCAACAACTTCCCAGCTCGATCGCCATATCGGAAAAACTGATGACGGTAGTACTGTTGGGTCTGGAGAGCTCTCTCTTGCAGCAAATCATTCAGCTTTTTCTGAAGCTCCAGATACCCCGCCAAAACTCCCCGTCGGTGGAGAACCTCTGACTTAGTGAGTTGAAGTTCCCTAGATAACCGAATCACCTCCGCATTAACTCGTTTCCGTTCGGCCCCTACATAGGCTATAATATGCCCACGGAGCACGGCCTTGCCCGCCTCCCAGAAGGTTGCCACCGAATCTACCGTTCCCTCATTAAACTTGATGTATTCATCCCAGTGTTTACCCACAAAATCTCGAAAATCGGTTCGATTGGCAAGATGACTCGGAAAAGACCATTTGCCAGCACCTTGGCGGTCCCCGCGCCAAGTCAAGCTTACCATAGCATGATCGGATATCAAAATGGGCCCTATGTCTACTCGGAGAACTTTCCCAAACCAAGATTGCGATACCAGAAAATAATCAATTCTCGACCACGTCTGATGGGCACGAGAGAGGTGTGTGTAGTCTCTGCTAGCAAGATTGAGCACCCTCCAAGCATCTACCAGGTCCCCAAAGTCACATAGATAACTGACACCCTTCCTCTTCCAACTACCTCTAGTAGCTGTAGCTGTGTGGGAGCGATCCAATACAGGGTCATGAGGACAGTTATAGTCCCCCGCCAAAATTACTGGGACTTTTGGCGCCTCCAGCACCTTGTGTAGAAGGGTTTTAAAGAAAGCATGGTCATAGTTGTTGGGGGCATAAACAGTGCCCAGGAAAAGTTCTTCCCCTTGTATTTTAAGGTGAGCAAAAAGAAACCGACCATTAGGGTCAGCATCCACCTGGAGGGTTTCACATGCTAACCTGTTTTCTTATGTGATATCCCATGACCTATGAAAATTCCCATAGCAGTAACGGTACTTCGCAATATGCTTAAGCCCTAAACAATGTATATTTGTATATAATGTATATAGTTTTGCACTGTTCTGTGCTAGTTAACTTTAACAATTGTTTTCAAGTTTTATTGTCTTTTGGTTATATGATGTTATATGTAAAACAAACTCTGCTTTGTTGATTGTTGTTTATTGTGAACCGCAACTGATGTATGGAAGATGCGGTATATAAGTGATTGTTAAATAAATAAATAATAAATGCTAGGCTCTTATGAACCAGTATGGCTACCCCTTTCCGACGGGAATCGGAAGGGGCAGAAAGAACTGTTCCCACCCAATCCCGCCTCAGCTTAGAGTGTTCATGAGCTGTTAAGTGAGTCTCCTGTAATAATGCCACTTGAGTTTTCTGCCGCTTAAGTGCCTGCAATATTTTGGTACGTTTCACTGGGGTGGAGATCCCCCCCACATTCCAGGTCACAATATGTAGGTCAGGGTGGGTAATGCAAGTGAATGAGACTAGTACTCCCAAATGAAAACAACTTCGTGCGGACATAGGGCAGCCCAGCCTCCACCCCAGCCCATTTCAGAAATTTACTATATATTAAATAGACCCACCCAAAAGGGGGTCTACACCTATCCCAGGGTAAACTCCACCATGCTGCTAAGCTCCCCCTAACCCCCTTTCCCTCCACTACCTTCCCCACTCCCCCCAAACCATGCTAACCCTCCCCCACCCCTTATCCCCCCCCATCCCGTCAACCCCATCCCCTCCCCCATTCTCTCCCCACCCCCACCCCCCAGAATCCCCTTCCCTCCAGACATACCATAACCCTCAGTTACCCTTACTGAGGTCTGAGCCTGAAGTGATGCCATGGGCAGCCCCAACTACACCCCCCCTCCCACCCCATCAAATCCACTCGGCATCACATCCATACTGAACAGTCGGCCCACTAAGCAGGTGCCTAGGACTAACGGGGAAACAGGAAAGAGAATAAAAGGAAAAGCAAAAGGGAGTGTACGGAGAAGGAAGAGAGAAATATGCAGGAAGACACAAACAAACAATAACCAGGAATTTCAAACAAGGGAAGTCCATTTCCCTCAGTCCATAGCAGGATACAAGCACCCAGCAACGCCAGAAGCAGAGGCCTCCAGCCGGGGTTTCCTGCGTGGGGGCAGTCCCGGTGCAGCAGCTTTCGAAACCACCTAAAGCCCGCAACTCCTCAATCAGTCACATCCGCTGCCTGGCATGTCGTAAGAAATTGTTGCGCCGCGCTCACAGTATTGAAAACATGATTCTGTCCCTGATGAGTAATGCGCAGCGTTGCAGGGAAGGCCAAAGTAAAACGAACCCGTCGCCGAAATAGTTCCGCACAGGTGGAACCAAACTCTCTGCGCCGTGCCGCCACGGGTGCCGAATAGTCCTGGAACAATAAAATTTTTCGATTCCCCAACAGCAGCTCACCTTTCTTCCGGTATTCTTGCAAGATTTGCACTTTGTGCTGGAAGTTCAGAACGCGCAGAATGACAACCCGCGGTCGCTCCGCTGCCTCTCGCCGGGCACCCAGCCGGTGTGCCCTCTCAATTTTAAAGCTGGCAGCCAGGTCTGTTAGGCCCAAAGCCTCCAGTATCCAGCGCTCCAAAAACGCCAGCAGCTCCCGTTCTGGTTTGTCTTCACCAATGCCCACAATACGTAAGTTATTGCGCCGGGATCTATTCTCTAGATCGTCCAATTTCTGTTGCAGCTCCTGCAACTGTTGCTTTTGGGCCGCTATGGTTCTGTCTCGGGCGCCCTCTCCCTCCTCCACACTCGCCACGCGGAGTTCAACTTCGTCCATGCGATTCCCAAAGTTTGTCAAGGCATCTTCCATGCCGTCAAGCTTTTTGAGCAACAAATCAAATTTGGGGTCCAGCAATTTGACCACTTCCTTAGCCAACTCAGCTGAGGCCGATTCAACACTGTCGCCACTCGGCGAAGCTGGCTGAGTCAGGGCCGTGGAAGAAGGCCCCGCTCGTGTTGATCGTTCGCGGTCTTTTTTCGGCGCTAGAGGCATCTCCCGCCAAGAGAAAATAATGTACAGAGTGCCCCAGATCTCGTGGATTCGATCCCGAAGGAGGAGGGGAGCAACTTCCAAAATTTAAAGACAAATTAGCCGATTAATCGCCGGGGCTGCACCAGAGCGAGCGGGACACGTCCACCCTCACTCACGCATCACGTGGTCTCTCCCGCAGTTCTGCTTCTTTAACTCTTACATATGATGGTGGGGTGAAGTTGTGGTCCCTTGTAATGAATAGAACCTCTGTCTTCTTGTGTTGGATGCGGAGGTTTTGGGATAGGAGCCATTTAGAAACTGCGTCAAAACATTCTATCAGAGGGGAGAGATTCAGAAGTTCTGTAGAGAACGGGGTGTAGAGCAGGATATCATCAGCGTATATCAGGCAGCTCACATTAAAAGATCTGATGAGATTACAGATAGGTTGTATGTATATGTTGAAAAAGAGTGATGATAGTGAGGAGCCTTGAGGGACTCCTTGAGTTTGGTGGAAAGGTTCGGACGTAGCTGATCCAGATTTCACACATTGCCATCTTTCGGCAAGGTATGATTTACACCATTTTAGCGCATTACCACAGATGACCTTTTCTTCAAGCCGCCCCAGGAGAAGTTTGTGATTCACTGAGTCGAAAGCTGCGGCAATGTCAAGAAAGATGAGCGCGAACCCTTGCCGAAGGTTATCAATACCTGAGATTATGTTGCTGAAAAGGGTAGTAAGGAGAGTTTCTACCCCATGATACTTCCTGAACCCATGTTGGCATTGGTCGAGTGGGGCTGCAGTGTCTATGTGATCTTGAACTTGTCTTTGTACCTCTTTCTCGATGATCTTGGCTAATAGAGGTATGCTTGCTATGGGTCTATACGAATCGACTTTCAGGGGGTTTTGTTTGGGATTTTTTAACAGGGGTCTGATGGAGGTATATTTGAGGTCTATGGGGAAAGTTCCAGTTGTGAAGGAGAGGTTCATAAGTCTTGTGATGAAAGGACTGACTTCTTTACGTAGCTCTTTTATCCAATAGGCTGGGCAGGGGTCGGATTGTGCAGTAGTGGTGTTGATGGATGTAATAGAGTCTTCAATGCATTTTCTTGTTGGTGTGGAGAACTCCGAAAGGGGAAGTGTATAGGTGGACAGTTGTGGTGTAATTAATGAGATTGTATCTGTCTGGAGTAGTTTAGACTGAAGGAAGTCAGCGAATTCTTGAGGGTGAAATGCATTTTGTTGTTCTGGGGAGGGTTCTTTCGATAAAGTCTTAACTAAGTTGAACAGATCACGTGGCTTGTTCAGAGACCTTTTGAGTATGTCAGTGTGATGCTGTTTCATTTTCATCGTGACCATGTTTCTGTGGTTTTCTAAGTGGATTTTATAAGCTGTTTGATCCTCCATGGATTGAGATCGATGCCATCGTTTTTCCAGCTTCCATAACTGCACGAACGAGGACCGCAGCTCTGAGGAGTACCATGAAGCAGACTTTCTTTTTCTTGGTACACTGTTTTGATTTTGATTAGGACGTTGAGCAATAGCGCTGAAGTTGTTATTCCAATTGGAGATCATATTATCAAGGTTGAGTGTTGTATTACTGAGGAATGAGGAGGCCTCTGATAGAATGTGTTCTCTGTTGAAAGGTCGGAAATTTCGTATTGATGTTTGTGAGACGTTGCTTGATCTGGAGTTATCTTTCGCTTTTTTGTTTAGCGTGGGTATCAAGAAATTGATGAGCTTGTGGTCTGACCAGGGTACGGAGGTAATAGACGTCACTAGATCGTGGTTTGGATCAAGAATTGTCAATGGGGCGAATACTAGGTCTAGAGTATTACCCTTTTAATGTGTGGATTCGTTGATAATCTGTTGGTATCCCAGATTCTTGAAAGCTTCCAGGAAGGCGGTGGCTTGAGTTTGTTGTAGAGAGGGGAGGTTGAAATCTCCTAAGATCCAGCTAAGTGTGTTGGGATTGTGAGTATTGGCAGCTAGGTTTAATATGATAGGGAGATCATCAGCGGAAGTTGATGGAGCTCTATATAGTAATATGATGGAGCATGATTTATTTGCAATGGTTACTGCATCCAATGTCGAGGCGGATTTTCTAAGTCGCCGCAGAGTGGATTCAGGAGAGTGGGGTCTGCACCCGGACGTGTTTACGCTTTTAGTTCGGCGCGGGGGGATTCCTCTGATGGATCTCATGGCGAGCTTCGAGTCGGTGAAGGTAGCGTGATTTTTCAGCAGGCTGCAAGAGCAGATGTCAGAGGGTCTCGACGCGCTGGCGCAGCGGTGGCCGGAAGGAGGCCTTCTCTGTGTTCCCGTCTTGGGCTCTCATAGGCCTGGTGGTGCAGCGCATAGAGCGGCATCGAGGCCTGGTGATCCTGGTAGCGCCCGACTGGCCCAGAAGACCATGGTATGCGGATTTGGTGAGGCTCCTGGCAGACAAGCCGTGAAGGCTGCCTCAGCGGGACGATCTCTTGCGTCAGGGACTGTTACGCATGCCCCAGGTGGGTCGATTCTTGCTTACGGCATGGCTCTTGAGAGGGCTAGGATGAGTGCCAAAGGTTATTTGGCAGCGGTCATTTCTACATTACTGAAAGCATGTAGGAGGTCTACTTCACTGGCGTACATCCGGGTTTGGCGCATTTTTGAGGCCTGGTGTGCGGAGCGTAGTCTTTCGCCCTTTGGGGCTTCGGTGTCTCAGATCCTTTCGTTTTTGCAAGATGGTGTGGACAAGGGTTTGGCAGCGAGTTCCTTGCATGTGCAGCTGGCTGCCATCTCCTGCTACCGGGGGAAGATTCACGGTCAGTTACTCGGGGCTCATGGCGACATCAGACAGTTCTTGCGGGCCGTGTTGCTCATGCGTCCACCGCGGCGCTGTGCAGTGCCACCGTGGGATTTGAACTTGGTGTTGGGGGCCTTGCTTGGTGAGCCGTTTGAGCCACTGTCCAAGGCCTCTCTGAAAGATCTGACGTTGAAGACAGTTTTTCTGGTGGCTATTTGTTCCGCGAGGAGGATTTTGGAATTACAAGCGCTATCGTGTAAGGAGCCGTATCTATCCTTTTTCGATCACAAGGTAGTTCTGCGTACCATACTGGCGTTCTTGCCAAAGGTGGTTTCAGCATTTCACGTTAATCAGGTGGTGTCGCTTCCGGTGTTCTCCGATCGGCAAAAGGAGAAATCGGGGGGCAAGTTGCATCTGTTGGACGTTCGGCGAGTATTTCGGATATATCTCTGCAGGACGGCGCCCTTTCGGAGGTCGGACTGGCTGTTTGTAGCTTTCGGGGGTCCGCGAAAAGGGGAGGCGGCGGCAAAGTCGTCTATTTCTCATTGGTTGAAGGAAACGATTGCTTTGGCGTATTTTCTGAAGGGTAAGATGGTTCTGGAGGGTCTTCGGGCTCATTCGACCAGGGTGCAGACGGCGTCTTGGGCGGAGTTCAGTTTGGTTCCGGTCGAGGACATTTGTAAGGCGGCGACTTGGTCGTCCTTGCATTCTTTTGCGAAACATTATAGGCTGGATGTGCTGGCAGCAGGGGATGATCGTTTTGGTTCAGCGGTGCTTCAGGCTGGGCTTGCAGGTCCCTCCCGTTGATATTCACTGCTCTGTTACATCCTCTATGGTTCCGGGACTGGACTAGAGGGACGTAAAGGAAGGTTAAATTAGACTTACCTGCTAATTGTTGCTCCTTAAGGAACTCTAGTCCAGTCCCGGATCCCGCCCTGGGTTGATGGTGTTCGCCAGCCTGAAGTTTCTGGAAAAGGGCATTTTGGCCTTGTTAGGTAGGGGTTCTCAGGAGGCGCGGGGTGGAGCCATTGTGGGAGCCATTCCATAGCACTGTTTTGCTGTTCATCTCAAAATTTAAGATTGTAAATTTTAAAAAAAAAATCCACCCTGCCGATTACAGGTTGAATTCTATTTTGTTACTATTTTATTACGATTTAATCTACTTATTTGTTGCTCTGCTGAATGTGCTTTGTCAATAGGTACTGGTGAGAGGGGGCGGTCCTTGCCTATTTATACTGGTGCCAGCAAAGCGATGATGTCTTTCAGACTCCAAGGCTGCTGGAGGAGATTCTAAACTCTATGGTTCTGGGACTGGACTAGAGTTCCTTAAGGAACAACAATTAGCAGGTAAGTCTAATTTAACCATCCTCCACATTTCACAATCTGGTCATTGCAGCAATGCATTAAGGTACCTTTTAGAGCCTTGTATCATTAGGTATCAACATTAATCATGGCCAGCCCATCCACTAGGCAGCTGCCTAGAGCATCAGACCATAGCAGGCAGCAAGGCAGTTTTGTTCCACCCCTTTGGTGCCCACGGAAGGCCATGTGTTTCGGTACACATGCCCAGCCTCTTCAGACCCCCCCTCAGATGTAACTTCCTGTCGGAGGGTCAGAAGTGGCAGGTAATGTGTGCTAGAACATATGACCTGCCGCGAGCACCACAGTGCCAGCACAAAGCCGCCACTTTTAAACTGCCGCCAGTCCCCCAGAAGACTGAATGGGTGAGGACCTGGCAGCAGCACAGCTGGGACTCCTGCCTGGGGCAATCAAAACACTTGGACCAGCTCTGGCATTATTAATTACCTTAATCCCCCTACTCTACTAGGGACTATGAATACTACCTCCATAGCATCCTCAGTTGATGCGCATGGATAGTCCAATTGGGAATTGAATCGGGGACCCTCTGCATAGTTAAAGATCACTGCCACTGAACCAGACGGTAGAAATATAGGGGTCTCATATCAAATTTCGGTCCCTAACTGCTCACTAATATTATTCAAACTGTGCTTATAATTTGGGTCTCCCAGGATGTTGCTGCTTTCTCCTCCTCCAAGGTCCCTCTTCAGCTGTTCATGCCCTTAAGCGAAGAGCTGCAGAACTTTCACCTGACAACTACCTCCGGTTAACTTTATCCAGATTATTCCATCTGAATTCACTCAGACTAGACATCCCATCTAAGGTTAACTAGCTGTATCACTATGCAAACTAGGTGTTCACCGAGGGCAGCCTAATTCTAGGGTTAGTGCTGGCATGGCAGAAATCCAATAGTACTAACATGCAGTCAGGATGGTGCAAGGCTTTTGAGCACATGTGTGTGCTCAAGACCTGTTTCAGTGTGTGTGTGTGTGTCTGTGTTTTGTTTAAAGTAGAATGTCCGACTTCCGGTGACGTCACCTACTGGAATGGCGGCGTAGCGGAGGAGCTCCGCCACCAACCCGCAATAATTCATGCTTTTTTAGCCCCCACGGGCAACGGAGCAGCGGTCCGAGGAGCGGCGGTGTAAGCGGAGTGTGCCGGCAAACCGCGGCGGCGGCGAAACAAGCGGGTGCAGCGAATCTGGCGGGAGCCGAACGGGTGAGATAGCCTGACCATCAGGGGGCTTCTTGGCCGGTGGCTGCGCCGAGTAGGCCCTGCTGGGAGAGTATCCACAGGGCCATAAGAGGCTGGCCGGTGAACAGAGGCAGTGAGGGCTCCAGCGGGAGGACACCGCGCCGCCGATCCTCACAGACCACGAGGCTGCAGAAGAGGGTCGCCAGCAGAAAGGTGCATCCGGAGGCAGAGGGGGCCGGGAAGGCCTAGCACGTGGCTGGGAGAAGTTGGAGGCAGGGACCTGTGCCAAGTTGCAGCCCACAAGGAGCAGAGTGCAGAAGTAGCCAGCAGTGGTGAGTCTCACACCCCCCCAGCTGCACTAAAAAGAGGAGCAGAGGCAGAGAACTGCCAGCCACGAGAATTGTACCCAGCAGAGGCTGTAGAGCAGTGAGTGGCCGCCCTACCTGATCCACTAGCCGGAGAGATCGGGGAGAAAGGGGCTAATCAGCCCAAAATGGAAAAAAATAATAAAAAAGAGACTCTGGCAAAAAAAAAGCTGGCCGAGTTCCGATCCCCATATGCAACTACCAAAGGAGGGAAGGAGGCAGAAAAAGCAGGGAAACCTGTGACAGAGACCCCACAGAGCCCGGAGGGGAGTGAAGGAGGAGAGGAGGGCTTGTCGGCAGCGGAACAGATTAAACAATGGCTCCATGAGTTAAAGGAGGAATTGAAGATGGAGATGTGTGGGGTTAAAAATGAAATCAAAGAAGTAATGCAGACCATGCGCCAGGATCTGCTGGAGCTGGGGGGACGTATGGAGGAGGTGGAGACCAGGTTGGAGAGTCAAGAGGAGACCCTGACGCAGGTCCAGAGCAGCTGGGAAGAGCTCCAGAGGGCGCAGGAGACCCTGAAAGCTAAAACAGAAGACCTGGAGGACCGTTCGCGCAGATGTAACCTCCGGGTGAGAGGGGTGCCGGAGGAACCACAATATAAGAACTGTGAGGAAGTAGTCCAGCGGATCTTCCGAGACCTACTAGTAGCAGCTGGCCCAGGAAGACCTGCAGAGGAGACCCGCCTCGAAATAGAAAGGGCGCACAGGGGTCTGGGGCCCATCCGGGACAATAGGCCAAGAGACATTGTGGTATGCCTGCACTCCTTTAAGAGTAAGGAACTCTTGCTGGGTGCTAGCCGCAAACTGAAAAATTTCCGCTGGGAGGGGCATACGGTGGAGCTGTACCAAGATCTGTCCCAAGGTACGCTACAAAGACGGAGGGAGATAAGAGAAGTTACCGCATATCTCAGACATGCCGACCTGCGATACAAGTGGCTCTTCCCCTTCGGTCTCTTTATTACGGTGAAAGGACGTTCGAGGACGGTGAGATCCAGTGTGGAGGCGTGGAGAGCGTTGCGGGAGCTCGGTGCCGAGCATCTACCGGAGCAGGCCGGGGGCTCCTCCACTTCGCCAAGAACGGAATCCAGGACCGGAGGAGCAGCACAGTTGAAATGGCAGAGGGCAAGCGGACGGAGATTGGCAAGAACCACCAAGGACCCGCACCAGAGCCGGACCATAGAACAAGAGACTGGTTGAGCTGAAGCACCTCTCTAAAGGACTGGTATTTCTGAATAAGTTGGGCTGTGGGCGGGGGGGGGGGAAGGAGAGAGGGGTAGTGGGCCAAGGGGAGAGGGAGGGGGGAGGAGGTGGGGACCAGGCTGAGAGGGAGGATGGAGAGGGAAGGGGGTGTAGAGGGGGGAGAGATGGAAGCGGGGGGGGGGGTTAGGCAGGGGAGTTGGGGGGGGGCTAGGGGACGGTTGAGGTGGGTAGGTGGGGAGGGAGAGAAGGTCACCGAGTTGGAAGTCGCATCTCCGCAGAGGAGAGTTACGAGGGGGGGAGAGGGAGGAGGGGAGGGAGCAGCAAGGGGGGGAGAGGGAGGTAGGGTGGGAGCCGCGGGAGGGGGAGGGGGGGGTGGGGGGAGGAGGGGGTGGGTAGGGGGGGGAAGAGGGGGGCAAAGTGGGAAGTGGGGCGGAGGGACTTAGGGGGGCGAGGTAGGGACCTGGGGGAAGGAAAGGAGTTAAAAATTCTCACTTTAAATGTGAAAGGTCTAAATTCACCAATGAAAAGACAGAAATTATATAAGGAGTTAACAAGACATAAAGCGGATATAGTGCTGTTGCAGGAGACACATCTATTGAGACAACATGAGGCATTGGTGCAACCCCGGGGGTATAAGCACCGTATGTTCGCCTCTAATCTTAATGAGAAGAAGAAAGGCGGGGTGGGGGTGTTCATTAGAGAGACAGGCCCCATGGAGGTCCAAGTAGTGTCCCGGGACAGGGGGGGGAGGTATCTCCTGCTGAGGGTAAAGATAGGTGAGGAGTGGTTCTGCGTGGTAAATGTGTATGCCCCTACGGGTCCGCAAACTGAATTTTGGGACGCATTGAGTGAGCAAGTGGCGGCAATGGGGGATGGGGCCCTAATCTGTGGTGGGGATTTCAATGTGGCATGGGAGGTGGGGAGAGACACGACCGGGGCGCAGGGAGGGGAGAGGTACGGATAGGAAACACTACCATAGTTTTGTGAGGGAGAACGGCCTGATAGATGTATGGCGGACCCTAAACCCGGGGCGGAGGCAATTTTCCTTTTATTCTGCAGCACATGGCACCTACTCCCGGTTGGATGCCATATGGGTAGGGAAGGAGATAACAGGACGGCTCCTAGGGGGTGAGATGGAACCCATTACCTGGTCCGACCATGCCCCGGTGGTGGTACGGGTGCGGGTGGAAGGGGAAGATAGGGGCCGTCAGTTCTGGAAGTTGAATGAGGGGCTCCTGGAGGACGAGAGGGTGGTGCGGGAGATCGAAAGGCTCATCCCGGAGTACTTTGACCAAAATGGAGGTGGGGAAGTGAGGGATGGCACAGTCTGGGATGCCTTCAAGGCTGTAATTAGGGGGGTTTTCATTAAGTGGGGAGCCCGTCTAAAGCGAGAGAGGGCGGAGAGGGAGGACCGGTTACGCCGGCAATTGCGGGAGATGGAGGAAAGAGATGGACAGGACAGAACTGGCCAGGTCCGGGGAGAGGTGCTGGCACTACGGGCCCAGGTGAATGCTCTTGAAGCGGAAAAGATACAATTCCGCCTACAGCTGTTAAAACAGAGGTTCTTTGAAGGGGGGAACAAAGCGGGGAAATTCCTCGCGAGACAACTGAAGAAGCGGAGGGAGTGGAATAGGATTACACAGATTAGGAGTACAGGGGGGGTAGTGCGGGAGGCCCCACGAATAAGGGAGGAATTTGTGGCCTTTTATAGTAACTTGTATGCAGCCCAAGCTGCGAGGTCGGGGGAGGACATTCGGGAATATGTGAGGGAAGCAGGGCTCCCGACTCTGACGGGAGATGAACAAGAGGGGCTCGACAGGGAAATACAAGCTGACGAAGTCAGCCAGGCTATCAGGGGATTGAAAAACGGCAAGGCCCCAGGGCTTGATGGTCTGACGGCAAAGTTTTATAAGCGCTTTGGGAGCCTTTTGCTGAACCCGTTGACCAGGGTATTTAATGGACCGGGGCGGGGGGAGGCCCTGCCTGAATCAATGGGTTGGGCAGGTATTACGCTTATCCACAAAGAGGGGAAAGACCCGCAGGAGTGTGCGTCCTACCGTCCGATCTCGCTGCTGAACTTAGATGCGAAACTGCTGGCGAAAGTACTAGTGGTGCGCCTCAATGGAGTATTAGGCAAATTGGTGCATGAGGACCAGGCTGGATTTGTGCCAGGCCGGCAAGTGGCGGATCACATCCGCAAAGTGTTAAATGTGATGTGGTCGACACAGCGGCAGGGGGCGGGGGCCTTGTTGGTATCACTGGATGCAGAGAAGGCCTTTGATCAGGTGTCTTGGGACTTTCTGTACACGGTGTTGGAGGCCCAGGGGTTTGGACCTGGGTTTACACAGTGGATAAGGGCTCTTTATGCTAGGCCGAAGGCATGTGTTCGCGTGAATGGGGGGTACTCTGGGTTCTTCCCCTTAGAAAGGGGGACGCGGCAGGGATGCCCACTGTCCCCCCTACTTTTTGTGCTATCCTTAGAGCCGTTGGCAGCTAAGTTGCGCAGCAACCCCGATATCACGGGGGTTAGGGTGGGACGTCAGGAATGCAGAACGTCCCTCTTTGCAGACGATATACTCCTGACACTTACGAATCCCAGCGAATCTCTGAGGGCTGTGATGAGAGAGATTCAAGACTATGGTGAAAGGGCGGGCTTCCGGATTAATTGGGGGAAATCGGAGATTTTGAGTGTAGGGGGGGAGGGGGGGAGGAACAGCGTGACTGGCAGCAGAATTTCCCATTCAAATGGGCAAAGACATCGATCCGGTACCTCGGGGTTCACCTCGGTAGAACCTTGGAGGAGTTGTATGATTTAAATTACAAAAAATTGGTGGGGCAGGTAGAGGCGCGGTTACAAGGCTGGAGCAGGGGGTATTACTCGTGGTTTGGACGAATAGCGACGGTTAAGATGATGCTTCTCCCCCAGTTCCTCTTTCTGTTTCAAGCTTTGCCGATCCCGATCCCCCCGAAAGTGCTGAGGAAGATCCAACAACAGGTCGAGCGGTTTATCTGGGGGTTGAGGCGTCCACGGGTGGCGGCAAGGACGCTGCAAGTCTCGGTACGGGAAGGAGGGATGGGGGTTCCCAACTTCCGACTATATTATGCGGCAGCACAATTGAGAGCAGTCTACGCGTGGTTGCGGGAACCCCAGAAGCAGTGGGTTCAGCTGGAGATGGCCGAATTCAGGCCGGGTGCACTTGAACGGATAGTATGGGAGGGGAAAGGAGAGAAGGGGAGGAATCCCATTGTGGGGCATACTTTGCAAGTGTGGCAGCAGTACAGGAAGCGGCTGGTGGGCGACAAACGATGGTCAGCCACCATGTCACTACAAGCATGCTGTGCGGAGAGCGGGGGACCGGGAGCCACAGTGCTCCGTAAATGGGCGGCGTTAGGATTGTCCCAGGTGTCCCAGATTGTGGTAGGGAGACACTGTAGAGGTTTTGAGGGGGTCCGGGACCTTTATCGTTTGGGGGAGGTAGATAGATTCGCGTATAGGCAGCTATGCTCGGTAGTGAGTACAAAGGGAAGGGAGCAAGGGGGATGGGGGGGAGGTGAATGGTTTGAGGGAGCCTGTCTGGGATCCCTGGGACGTCAGGGGATGCTCTCCAGGATTTATAGAGGGTTGACAGCGAGGGGAGCAGGCAAGTTGAAATACATGGAAGCATGGGAGAAGGATTTAGGGGTAAGCTGGGGGGTGGAGGAGTGGGAGACAGTGGCACTAGGAATAGCACGATTCTCCATTGCAACGACACTGCGAGAGAATGGGTTTAAGGTGCTGAGTCGCTGGTATCTCACACCGGAGCGGTTGTGTAAAGCGGGGGTGTTGCAAACGGATGACTGCTGGCGAAAGTGTGGGGAGCGCGGCTCCTGGCTGCATATGTGGTGGACGTGCCCGGTAGTGAGAGAGTACTGGCACCGTATAGGGGAAAACATCAACAAAATGATGGGGGCGAACCTCGAGCTTGGCCCTGAGATGTGTCTCCTGCATAGACCAGATGGAAAATGGGAGGGGGATTGGAAAATTATTTGGTATTGTGTCACAGCGGCCCGCTGCGAAATTGCATGGTATTGGAATAGACCAGCTCTACCCTCCATGGCGAGCTATGCACGCAGGGTGTCGCATCTTTATGCCATGTATAAATTGACCGGGGAGCGGGGAGGGAGAGGGGAGCAAAGGGAGAGGGGGTGGGCTGGGGTTTGGAGGTGGTTGAGGGAAGCGGGGTGGAAATCGCGCGGGGGGGGGGGGATGGCAGATAGGAGGAGATATGACTAGGGAAAGCTGACTATTGAGAGGGCCGCATAGGCGGTACGCTGTTGGGCCCTCTCAGTTGGTCGCTACATAGCCTGAGCTAGAGCATTGGGGGAGGGGAGGGGGGGGGGAGATTGGGTTGGGTGGGGGGGGGGGTCAGGGATGGGATTCCGGTATTAGGGACTGTGTGTTAGTTGAAGGGTTGTCTCTTATGTTGTTGTTTGCTGAATCCTTGATGCCTTGGAGCTGTTGAGCACATGCTAATGTAACTGTTACAAAAGTTAATAAAAATTAAAAAAAAAAAAAAAAAAATATCCTCAAACACCCAATTGCCTGAAAAATAAACAACTACAGTTACAATTTACAAACACCTACAACTGGCATCCCTAATTATAGCAAACTAATCTGAATTTCAAAGAAACCCACAGTACCCTTCAAATGCAGAGAAAACAAATTACATAGAATCTTTGATAAAAATAAAATAATAATAATAATAAACTTTCCTATGAAAAAAAAATAAAATAAAAAAAATAAATAAATAAAATAAAATAAAATAAAGTAGAATGTCCGATTATGCATTTTTACAGGACCGCTCTTGGAGGAGTGGTGCTGAGGTGATTGTTGAGGTTAATTACCAAAACTCAGGGGAGGGGGCCTAGGGATCTGAAGGTTAATTGTGGGGAGGGGAGAAGTCCTAAACTGAAGGCTCACCTAGGGAGCTGAATAACCTTGCACTAGCCCTGTGGACTTGGGGTATGGAGTAGTGAGGTGGAGGAAAGGGACAGTGAGGGAGTTAATGAGAGGCTGTAGGTAGATACAATAGTTAAAACAAAGGGGAGATTGAGGACAGAATGGTGAGGAGGTGTGAAATCTGAATAGACAGAGAAGCAGAAAAATAAATAGAAAAAAAAAAGCTGACAGTGAAAGCTTAGTTACCTGTAACAGGTGTTCTCCAGGGACAGCAGGAATCAGTCCTCACATATGGGTGACGTCAGCACCGACGGAGCCCGTCCGGAGCATTTCCCCAGCTTTCAAAGAAAGTCTTTGGGAATGCTACCTTGCATACGTGGCCCCCTTCCCGCCCAAGGATGCCATCTTGCTCAGTCAGATGACAGATTAGGCAATGGACAAAAATGTAGAGGCGGCAACTCCAAGGGAGGAGGGAGGGTTGATTCCTGCTGTCCCTGGAGAATATCTGTTACAGGTGAGTAACTATGCTTTCTCCTGGAAACAGCAGGAAGTCAGTCCTCACATATGGGACTCCCTAGCTCCAGACTGCCAGGGCCCGAACCACGACAGCAGCAGCGACCCGAAGGATGTAGTGAGTTGCAGAAGGTGAGTCTCTCCAAAGAGACTCTGCAGACCCAGCATCCAGCATCACCATAACTCCGGTAGCCTGAACACTGAAGAGTTGGAGGGCAGGAGTTGCTTATACACTGAGAATGCTTCTGATCACTGCCTGGTCAAAGGCACTGTCCCTGCAGGACTCACTCTCAAGGCAGTAGTGGGCTGCAAAAGTATGGACTGAAGACCACATGGCGGCCTTATAGGTGTCTTGCACTGGCACTGCATGTAGGTTGACCACCAATGTGGCCATAGCCCTCACGCGATGAGCAGTGATCCGGCACTCCAGAGAGGGGCCAGCTCGCTCATAAGCGAGGGAAATACAGTCCGCCACCCAGGTGGACAGCATTCGTTTGGTCACAGGTAGCCCCAGAGCTTTTTGATGGGCCTTGGTCCTCTGTAAATAAAAGGACAGGGCCCTCTTGCAATCAAGGGTATGCAAGACAACCTCCTCCCTGCCGGCATGCGGCCGTGGGGAGAACTACCTCCTGATTGAGAGGAAAAGCAGACTCCACCTATGGAAGGAATTTAGGGTGTGTGCGAGCACCACCCTATTCGTATAGAACCTGGTATAGGGCAGGTCCGCCACCAGGGCCTGCAGCTCGCTTACTCCATGACTGGACATCAACGCCACCAAGAAAGCCACCTTCCAGGAGAGGTGTCTCAGGTGGCAGGTGGCCAAAGGCTCAAACGGCGGCCTAGTGAGCTGGGAGAGCACCACATTGAGGTCCCATTCTGCTGCCGGAGGGCAGAGAGGGGACTTGGATAGCAGAAGGCCCCTGAGGAATCTAGAGACCAAAGGCTGGCCTGAGAGGGGCTTCCCCTCTGTAGGGTGCTGGTTAGCCGCTATGGTGCTGAGATGCACCCTCACCAAGTTAGATTTCAAGCCCAAGTGAGAAAGGTGCAGCAAGTACTGCTGCACCAGGTTCTCATTCCTTTCTGCACACCAGACGGAGAACCTCTTTCACTCAAAGGTATAAGCCCTTCTGGTATATGGCTTCCAGGAGGCCAGGAGGATTTTTTCAACCTCACTGGGAGGTTGAAAAAGGGGCCAGTGCTACCCTTTCAGCTGCCACGCTGTCAGTGTTAGAGACCCCAGGTTCGGGTGTAGCAGGGAGCCCCCTTCCTGGGACAGGAGGTCCGGGTCCTGGCCCAGTGGTACTGGGGTTGCCACAGACAGGGAGAGCAGCAGGGGGAACCAGGACTGCCTGGGCCACCTGGGTGCAATCAGGATTACTGAGGCATGATTGCTCTGGATCTTGAAAAGGCACTTGGCTATCAGAGGTGTCGGTGGGAATGCATAAAGCAGGCCCTGTGACAAAGAGATCAGCAAGGCGTCTGCCACCACCCTCCTGTGGTGTGGCCGAGGGGAGCAGAATTTGGGCAGCTGTGAGTTGTCCGGAGAGGCGAACAGGACTAACCAGGGTCTTCCCCAGAGGTGGAAAAGCCTCCGGGTCACTTTTGTGTCCAGGTGCCAGTTGTGTGTATCAGTTAAAGACATGACTTTAGAACACTGATCACACTTCTTAAAACCACTGGTAACCATGGGGGAAAAAAGTACCCCTGCGAGGTCGACGACTCTCCGGGCTGCCAGCGGGAAAAAAGTGCACAAAGGTGCCAGGAAAAGAAAATAACGTAAAACCTACAAAAACAGGAACCAAGCCCAATGCCGAAGCACCAGTGTCAGTAGGCGGGAAGAGTACCGGTGCAATACCGGAGGCGAGTTGGAAACTCGAGAAACAAAATCATCAACTTTTTTCGGGGACAAGCCAGACAATGTCTGAAGGGCTCCGCAGAAAAAAAGGAGACTGAGCAAGATGGCACCTTTGGGCGGGAAGAGGACCATGCATGCATGGTGGCATCTCCCAAAGGCTTTCTTTGAAAGCTGGAGAGGGATGCTTCCACGAGGGCTCCGTCGATGCCAACATTGTGGACGCCATGTGACCCAACAGGCTGAGCAGAAGGTGGGCAGACACAGTATCGGTGCTGCACAGTAGCAGCCAGCGCCCTGAGGTGATCGTCCCTGCCCTGAGGTAGAAAGGCTCTGACCTGAATAGTGTCCAGCCTTGCCCCTATAAACTCCAGACATTGTGTCAGGAGGAGATGGGACTTCGGATGGTTAATCACGAACCCCAAGTGCTGCAGGGATGAGGATGATACGCGCTATTGCATGTTGTATCTCAGCGACTGTGCGGCCTCTTATGAGTCAGTCGTCCAGGTAGAGGGAAACAAAGGTAGGCCGCGACTACTGTGAGGCACTTGGCGAATACCCTCAATGTACTGTACTGGTAGTGGCCGCCTCCCACCGCGAACCTGAGGTATTGCCTGTGATTGGGATGGATGAAGATGTGTGTGTATGCATCCTTTAGATCTAAGGAGCAGACATTCTCCCAGATGGAGGTATGGCAGCAGTGTTCCAAGGGAGAGCATTTTGAACTTCTCCTTCACCAAGAACCTGTTTAGATCCCGCAGGTCCAGAATGGGCCAGAACCTCTGGTCCTCTTAGGTATGAGGAAATACCAGGTGTGTGGGTACAGATTCCATCACCCTGTTCTCGAGAAGGTCTGCGAACTCCTGCAGTAGCAAGGTCTGGTGGAGGGGAGTCCTGGAGGGCTCTCCCAGAAAGAATGGAAGGGGCACCTGTACCAGATGGAAAAGGAAACCATTCCTCACCACCTGCAGTGCCCAGGAGTCGTGGTGATGGATGGCTACTGGTGGGCATAAAGAACCAGATGCCCCTCTATGGGCTGCTGGCTGGGCCTCCTGGGGGAAGAGATGCAATGCCTAAAGAGTCAAAATCTCCCACCAGGCTGAGCCGGAGCCAGTGCCTGTGGTTTGGGAGCCTTAGGCTTACGAGGACCATGCCCTTGTCCCTTGGCCTGCTGCCCCTGTTGGGGGGCTGGGAAGGCCTAGTACTGAGGGTAGTTTCTATAAGCCTTCCTCTTCTTTGGGTAGAAGGACTTTTTACCTGAAGGCTTCCATAGGGAAGAGTCAGTAGTCTTCTTGGAGAGGCAGGTCTTCATCAGGAACTCTGATTCCAACTCTGCAGCCATATCAGTCATGAGTTTGCCAAAGAGATTCTCTCCCAAACAAGGGACATTGACCAGCTTGTCCTGAACCCATTGCTCCAGGTTGGAGGACTGTAGTCAAGCCTGGCATCAGGCACCAATGCCCACCGCAGCTACTCTAGCTGCTGACTTGAAGCCCATCATAGGCTGCCGGAGTCATAAACTTGAAGCTCTGACACCTGAGGCCAGGGTCGGCGAGACCAGCCAAGAACCCAGCGCGTTCCTTCACCAGTCCCGTCAAGTACATGCCCATGTACAGCTGGTATGTCTGGATTCAGCCAATGAGCATCAAACCCCTGGTAGCGCGGGCCTCCTACCCAGGAGCACCGAGGAGTGCATCTTATCTCTTGAAAAGGCGCATGGCCAACTCCATCACCATCACCATGGAGTTGTGTGGCAGCTGTGCTTTTTGGAAGCCAGGGCTCTGGCAGTCCCAGCACAAATCGGGTCCAGTCATCTGCTCACCAATGCGGGGGTCTCCCACACATGGAGAAGCAGCTGTTCCAGGATCAGGGGAATGGGCAATTTGGAGAGGCCTCGTGTTCCTTGGTCCAAGGGTCCTCCTCTAACTCTGTATCGAAGGTTAATGCCTTGGCCATGTCCTGCATGAAGTTGAGAAAAGCTGTATACTTGGGCAGATATCAGTGCCAGATCTTGGGGGGGGGGGGGGGGAGGAAGACATGTCAGAAGGCACATATCAATGATGATGGATGTTTGGGGATTCCTCGTCCATCGGTCTCCCAGTCTGACTCGTAGTCGGTGGAGATGTTGAGGGTGGTCCAGGCTCTGCGGTGAGGCCCCGAGTCAGACTGACCCTGCCCCCCCGGAGGCCCTGCTGTCAGAGCCGTGGGCACTCATTGGAGATGGCCTCAGTCCCGAGGACTGGGACTGGGTTTGGGACCAGTGTTGAAGAACATCTCGAGGCTGGTGGCGCTTGAGGGTCTGCTCAACATCCAGGGAAGTTGCAGAGGTTGAGGGCCCAGTAGTTTGGAGTGATGACCCAGAAGAACCAGGCATCAGAGCCTTCTGCTGGGCCATGAAGGAAGACAAACTGCGCTCCTAAGTGGCCATCCTGATCTCGAGGCCAGATGGCTCTGCAGCCTTCAGTGCAGGCACTGAGGGACTTGGGCCCGATGCCAGCTCCACTGAGGAGGAGTCCTCAACCAGGATGGCATCAGGGGTCTGAAGCTTGTCACCGGATGCCAACGATTCTTATCAGGGTATTTTGGTTGGCCGCTCCCTCCCCTCAGACTCACGACAGGGGCTGCAGATCTGGAGCCCATGGGACTTGCCCACTTTCCCCCAGACTCGACAGCCAACGCAGTCGGAAACATTCAAAGACTCTTCTTGGGCTCTTCCTCTGGGATGTTCTAGCTGGAGAACTCGTGGCCTCAGGACTCCGAGGCAGCATAGTCTCCCCAGGGTTCCACAGGGGGCCCTGGAGCGCGGTGTCACTGGAGACTTCAATGCATACGTTTTGTGAAAGAAGGACTCTTGCAGCTGCTGACGGCTCTTGATGGCCTTGGTGGTAATCTTCTTACAGAGACCACAGTCTAAGGAGTCATGGTCCGGCCCGAGGCAGCAGAGGCAGCAGTCGTGTGGATCTGTGCGTGACATGGTATGGGCATATCTGTCACAGTGTTAAAACCACTGGCAGAGGCCATGGTGGGGAAGACAGCCCCTACAAAGTTGAAAGCCTCAGGCTCAGCTAGGGAAAAAAGGCATGAAACTGGTTGAGAAGAAACCTGAAAAAAGGCAAGCGAGCTCTGGAGCAGGAAGGGGAACTGGTACGCAACTGAAGAAAAGAAAAAATGCAAGAGAAATATTTTTCCGGGAAAAACAGACACATGTTTGGTGGGCTCTGCAGAAAAAAAAGGAGACAGAGGCAAAATAGCACCCTTGGGTGGGAAGGGGACTATGCATGTGTGGTGCATCTCCCAAAAGTTTTCTTTGAAAGCTGGGGAGAAGCTACCGCACGGGCTCTATCGGCGCCAATGTCACCCATTTATGAGGACTGACTTCCTGCTTGTTCCTGAGAACTTTCTTTAACTGAACAAAGAGCAAGCATACAAATACAAGATGTCCAATTATACATTTTTACAGTATTGTTATAGGAGAGCTGGGAGGATCATGATTGTTAAACTTAATTACCAAAATTTCATGGGTGCATAAGACTGAAGGTTCACCTAGGCCACTTAATACCCTTCCACCAGCCCCGAGATTGGCTGACTACAAACAAGGCCAGCCCCAGAGCTGGTCCAAGATTTTGGTGCCTTAGGCAGACCTTAAGATTTATACCCTTCCTGGCTGTCAAAATGTATTGTTTAGCTTTGAATGGCTTGTTCTTTGCTGCTTCTTCCTTTCTCTCCCCCCCACCCCTCCCCCCCCCCCGAAGTTTCTGCCCTATGTGACTGCCTAGTTTGCCTAATGGTTGTCCTGGCCCTGACTACAAATATTGCTGTCTAGTCCTTAAGGGTAGTTTTAAAATGATAAAAATCAATCTTAATATTCATTTACAGTTAGTAACTTGTGAATTCAATTGTAGGACCTTAACTTGTAGCTCACTGATGTAAAGCGTAGTTACTCACCTGTAACAGGTGTTCTCCAGGGACAGCAGGAATCAGTCCTCACATATGGGGAGATGTCATCACCGACTGAGCCTTCATGCGGAGCAATTCTCCAGCTTTCAAAGAAAGCCTTTGGAATTGCATCGCGCATGCACAGTTCCCTTCCCGCCCAAGGGTGCCATCTTGCTCAGTCTAATGACAAAGCTAAAAAGACGGCAAAAGAACAAAACAATAATAGGACTGCAACTCCAGGGGAGGAGGGAAGGTCGTGAGGACTGATTCCTGCTTCTCCTGGAGAACACCTGTTACATGTGAGTATCTAGACCAGGGGTCTCAAACTCAAATTGCTTTGAGGGCCAAATGAGGACTTGTAGAGTAACCCGGGGGCCGCACAAGACGCAGGCCTCATTTGCATAAGGGCATCATTTGCATAAATATTTGCATAATGTTACCATACACTAACTTTTAGTAAACATGCCTCTTAATGAGTGTATGGATAAAGAAAGACTAAAAGATTTCTACATTACTATAAACCAGTGCCAACCGCCAGGCACATTAGGAACTACTAGAAACACCGCCCATTTAGAACCCATAGCAAACCTGCCGTGTCCTAACAGCACTACCAGGACTCACAAAGCACCATACCCTAACTATCAAAAGGCAACACTGCAAATATTAAATCAACACATTTCAGAGAATAACAATACATGACCTACTCGGGAAAGAGAACAAGTGGCAATGTCAAATAGGAATTACATAAACAGAATACCTCAGCTCAGTTACACATGCAGAACATACACCATCACCAAACAAGGAATCACAATTTAGAAACAGGAAGACAATTAAACTGGGAACCCCAAAAGCCAAACTTAGAATGTACAACACTGTAGAAATAAAACTATACATTGATTTCCTCTTGTATTAAATAAAGTGCAGACGTTAAAGATGCACATTTCCAAGAGCTGACATATTTCAGTTAATAAATTCAAAATAAAGAGATATTTTTCTACCTTTTGTGCATTTTTTTTTCAGTTGCAATTGTTCCAGTCACTTTCTTCTGGTTTCTTTGTGTCTTCTGCTAACTCTCCATCGTCTGCTGTCCATTTCTCCTTTCTTCTTTCCTAGTTTTTTTCCATTCTCTCTACATCTGCTTTAACATACTAATCATTCTCCTTTTGCTCTTTCCTCATTCCTATTTCATCCACTCAAATTTTACCCCTCCATCCTCAATCCCCACTTACTCTCCCAATACCCGGCCAATTGTAGATTTTTCTTCCCTCCCACACAAAATATATTTCCCCTCTCCATTTCACTCTCCCAGCCCCATCCCATTCTAATCGTCCCCCAACATCAACTCCCTTCTAGCTCCTGCCCAACCCAGCATCCGCTCCCTTCTAGTCCCCGCATCATCAGCCCATTTCCAGTCCTAGCTCCCTCCCCTCACAGCCCATTTCCTTTCCAAGCCCCCCTCCCCATCAGCCCATTTCCATTCCAAGCCCCCTTCCACTCAGCCCATTACCATTCCAAGACCCTGTCCCCATCAGCTATTTGCAGTTCAAGCTCCCCCTTCTACTCGGCCCATTTCCAGTCATAGCACCCCCCCAGTCCATTACCAGTTCTAGCCCCCCCCTAGCCCATTATCGGTCCTAAGCCCCCCAACAGCCCACTTCCAGGCCTAACCCTTCCATCGCCCCATCTTCATTCTTAGCCCCCCCATAACCCCATTTTCAGTCTTAGGCCCCCAGTCAGACCACCTCCAGTCCTAACCCCCATCTGTCCATTACCAGTCCTAACCCCCATCACCCCATTTTCAGTACTACCCCCCCCAGCCCACATCAAGTCCTGCTCCCCCCCATCAAGTCCTGCTCCCCCCCTACATCAAGTCCTGCTCCCCCCCATCAAGTCCTGCTCCCCCCCTACATCAAGTCCTGCTCCCCCCCCACAAGTCCTGCTCCCCCCCCCACAAGTCCTTCTCCCCCCCCCACATCAAGTCCTGCTCCCCCCCCACATCAAGTCCTGCTCCCCCCCAGCCACACATCAAGTCCTGCTCCCCCCCCATCAAGTCCTGCTCCCTCCCCCCCCCCCGGGAAAATTAAACTTTAAAAAAAACCCGGCTTCTGCTGCTGCTGCCGCCGCTGCCGTGGCCGGCAATAGCAGCAATATCGCAAGTCCCGCGGGCTCCCCCCCACCCGGCAGATCCCTTCCTGCTTGCCTGCCAGTTCTCCGCTTCGGCTTTCAGAGCCGCGAAGGGAGAGCTTCTCCCTCGTGACTCTGTTAAGCCCGCTGGGGCAGATGGGAAATTTCCCATCTGCCCCGGCGAGCTTAACAGAGTCGCGAGGGAGAAGTTCTCCCTTCGCGGCTCTGAAAGCCGAAGCGGAGAACTGGCAGCATTGGCAGGCAAGCAGGAAGGGATCTGCCGGGTGGGGGGGAGCCCGCGGGACTTGCGATATTGCTGCTATTGCCGGCCACGGCAGTGGCGGCAGCAGAAGCCGGTTTTTTTTTTTTCCCCCCTATGCATCGCGGGCCGCACAAGGGTCTCTCGCGGGCCGCATGCGGCCCGTGGGCCGCGTGTTTGAGACCCCTGATCTAGACTTTCTCCAGGAACAAGCAGGAAGTCAGTCCTCACATATGGGACTCCCTAGCTATAGGCTACCAAGAACCCATAGCTGAAAAATGGCTCCCTCTAGAAGAGCCGCAGCAGCTGTGATAGGAATCCAGCAGACACACAACACCCCCGGTAGCCTGACACCAGAGAGCCACAGGGTAGGAGTTGCCTAAACCTCAAATAAGTTGCGGAGTACCACCTGGCCGAAAGCACTGTCTCGTCGGGACTCTCCATCCAAGCAGAAATGGGCTGCAAAAGTCTGGCTTGAAGACTAGGTAGAGGCCCGGCAGATGTCTGCCAGCGGAACAGAGTGGAAGTGAGCCACTGATGCGGCTTTAGCCCTGACACGGTGAGACCACTTTCGGGAGAAACATGGGGTGGGTGCGTAGGACAATCCTGTTCCTATAAAACCGTGTGTACGGTCTTTCTGAAACCAGAACTTGTAGCTCACTCACTCGTCTGGCAGATGTGAGTGCCACCAGGAAGAGTACCTTCCAGGAGAGGAAGCGCAGATGGCAAGCGGACATCGGCTCAAAGGGTGAGCGAGTAAGCTGTTGCAAGACCACATTCAGATCCCACTCAGTCGCCGGAGGACAAATCAGGGTTTTAGTAGAAGAAGACCTCTGAGGAACCTGGACACCAAGGGGTGAACCGAAAGAGGGTGTCCTTCCACTGGTGAGACTGACAGAGTTAGACTTGAGGCCTAAGTCAGAGAGGTGAAGCAGTTACTGCAACACCACTGGTACAAGGCAAGAGAAAGGGTTTTCATTGTGTTGGTTACACCACACCTCAAACCTCCGCCACTTGAAGGCATAGGTTTTCCTAGTGGACTGCCTCCTTGAGGCCACTAACACTTCTTCTATGTTCTTAGGTAGGAGGAGTGGAGCCAGCACTACCCTTTCAGCAGCCATGCCATCAGGTTGAGAGACCTGAGGTTGTGATGCAAGATAGAGCCTTGCTCCTGGGACAGGAGGTCGGGCCTCGTCCCCAGAGGGTCTCCACTGCCAGCTGGAAGAGAAGCGGGAACCAAGTCTGTCTTGGCCATCTGGGGGCTACCAGGATGACCGAGGCCTTGTCCCACAGGAGTTTGAACAGAGTTCGGGCCACCAGAGGCATGGGAGGAAATGCATACAGGAGGCCCACAGACCAGGAGATCAGAAAAGCATTCGCAGCCATCCTTTGGGGATGTGGCTGCCTGGATCAAAGGTTGGCCAACTGATGATTCTGCAGGCTGGCAAAGAGATCTATGGATGGATGTCCCCAGCAAAGGAAGATCTGCTGGGCCACTTCCGGATTCAGTTGCCATTCGTGAGGTTGAAGAATTCTGCTTAGTTTGTCTGCTAGGCCATTCTCTTGACCTGGCAGGTAAACCGCCTTGAGAGACATACCCTGTCTGATGGCAAAGGAGCAGATGTCCAGTGTCTCCTAGCACAGGATACGGGACCCTGTCCCTCCCTGCTTGTTCACGTAGAACATAGCCACCTGATTGTCTGTCTGCACCAAGACAGACTGATGTGAGAACAAGTGGCAGAAGGCTTGAAGAGCTAGGCGTATCGCTCGCAGCTCTGTAGATTTGTTGTGTCCTCTCTTGAGGAGACCACAACCCTTGAGTGCATGAGTCCTGGCAATGGGCTCCCCAGCCCAGCAGGGATGCATCTGTCAATGAGGACTACTGAGCACGCTGGAGGCTGAAAAGGCACTCCTCCCAGCAGATTGGGTGGCTGAAGCCACCAGGCCAACGACTTCAGCAGTCATTTGGACACCCTTATCCTGTCTCAGAGTCGCCCTGTGGCTTGCGTCCACTGATCCCAGAGGCACCACTGAGCTGTTCTCATGTTGAGATGGGCATTTGGGGTCACATGCACTGTGGAGGCCATGTGTCCTAGAAGGCACAGAAAATGCCTTGCTGATATCTGAAACTTGTGGCTGATTTGGTGTACTAGCTCCAAAAGCCTCTGTGCCCTGTCCTCTGGCAGGTAAGCCTTTGCTTGAATGGTGTCCAGCCTCGCCCCTATGAACGCTAAGTTCTGTGTGGGGAGCAAGGTGGACTTTACCTGATTTATGACAAAGCCTAGATGCTGCAGTATGTTGATAGTGCGAGCTGTGACCTGTTGGGCCTCTTGAGGTGACGGGGCCCTGATGAGCCAGTCGTCCAGGTACGGGAAGACGAAGATTCCCTGGTTCCTGAGAAAGGCCGCCACCACCGCCAGACACTTGGTGAACACTCTGGGGGCAGAGGCTAGGCCAAATGGAAGTACTCTGTACTGGAACTGGTTTCCTCCCACTACAAATCGGAGATATTGTCTGTGGTCTGGATGTATAAGGATGTGAGTGTAGGCATCCTTCAGGTCTAAGGAGCATGGCCAATCACCCTGTTGGAGGTAAGGCAGCAATATTTCAAGGGAAAGCATCTTGAACTTTTCCCTCACCAGGAACTTGTTTAAGTTTCGCAGGTTGAGGATGGGCCTGAGGCCTCCTGTTCTCTTTGGTATCAGAAAATACCTGGAGTAGAAGCCTTGCCCTTGTAGTCTGTGGGGCACCGGCTCCACCGCCTGATCCTCTAGAACACTGGCCAACTCCTGTAAGAGGAGGTTCCTGTGTAGAGGGGGTCTGAGAGGCTCCCCTGGGAAGTAGGAGGGAGGTACCTGGTTGAAGTGGAGCAAATAGCCCTTCTGGACTATTTGTAGGACCCAGGTATCTGTAGTGATTGCTGGCCACCTGTGGGCATACAGGGCCAGCCTTCCTGCTGTGCCAAGTCTCACCCCTGGCTGGAGAGAGACTATGCTGTGGTTGTCAAAAAACCCCTAACGGCTGGGGAAGGAGATGGTGCCTGGGGCTTGGGGGTCTTCTGCTTACGCGGGCCATGCCCCTGTCCCTTGGCCTGCTGCCCCTGGTGGGGAGCCAGGGAGGTCTGGTGAGTGGGGTAGTTGCGGAAAGCAGCACACTTCCTCGGGAAAAAAAGTTTTTTACCCGAACCCTTCTTTTTAGAAGGGGCAGAAGTCTTTTTGGAGAGTCCTGCCCGTGTCAAGTACTCGGACTCAATTTCGGCAGCCTTTTCAGTCATGGGTTTGCCGAAAAGGTTGTCACCTTGGCATGGGACATCGACCAACTTGTCCTGTACCCATGGCTCTAGGTCCGATGACATTAGGCATGCCTGGCGTCGGGCCCCGATGCAGGTTTCTGAGACAAACTTCAAGCACTCTCGAATCCCCGTGGACAAGGCCTTGAATCGCTGCAAGGGTTCCTCGGAGAGGCCAGCTGAGAACCCAGCAATCTCCTTTGCCAGGTCCCGCAAGTACATGCCCATGTACAGCTGGTATGTTTGGACACGGCAGGACAGCATAGAACCCTGGTAGCACTTTCTGCCGAGGGCATCCAGGTTCCGGGCTTCCCTGCCAGGAGGCACCGAGGAGTGCGGTTTTTGGCTCTTGAGCCTGTACATGGCCGATTCCACAACCATGGAGTTGTGCGGCAGCTGTGCCTTCTGGAACCCAGGGCTCTTGTGGAATCGATAGAATCGACCCACCTGCTGAGAACCAGCATCGAGGCCGGTGACTCCCACATATGGAATATCAGCCGTTCCAACATCGGAGGAACCGGTACCGTAAGGGCTTCCCGAGGGGGAAAATCATACTGGAGGGCCTCGAGCTCCTCTGTTTGGAGCTCCTCCTCTGTATCCACTGAGAACTCCAAAGCCTTGGCCATGTCCCTGACGAACTCCGAGAACCGGGTATCCTCCCAGGGGGGGAACCTTCTCTGAGGTTCGGACCCTGGTGTGTCCGATGGAACACACCGGGTCCGGTGGGTGTCCGGGGACTCTTCATCCTTTGTTTCCCATGCCAAGTCCTCCAAGGAAGAATCGATGGGCTCCAGCCATGAGGGCTTTGACCTCGACCGCCCCGATTCCGATGGCACTGGCGTTGACAACATCGGTCCCGAACAGGATGTCGAGGGAGACCTCAGCTGAGGATCGACCCGAGTCCGAAGAATCGAGGATCAGCTCAGCCTCCGGGGTCGACTTGGACGTCGAGGTCCCGTTGGTCAGGGTGGATGGACCAGTGAGACCGGCCATCAGTGCCCGCTGCTGCTCCATGAAGGCAGACATGCTGCGCTCCAAGGCTGCCATTCTGAGACCAAGCTCAGAAGGCTCCGCAACCTCCGGCTCGGGTCCTGATGCCATCAGGCCTGATGCCGGTTCTCCTGGAGAAGAGTCAATGAGGACAACAGCAGTTACCTTCCTCGGTGTCTCTGGCTCCGTGCAAGGTACCTTTGCAGGCCGCTCCGACTCAAGAGGACCCGGGGCAGTGGTCAGGACTCCGCGACCTGGCCCGTGAGGACCTAGGCCTATCAGAGGCATCCAACGACGACGCCCTCGTGAGCTTCTTCTTCCTCCGGTGTTCTCTCGAGGGAGACCCCCGTTCAGAAGACCCCCAACGATGCTTGGAGTCAGACAGCTCCCGAGACGTCGAGGCTTCTGCCAAGGTTTGGACCCGGGTGGATGCGGTCTCGGAGAAAATCCTTTCACGCGGCTGATGCCTACTTCTAAGTGCCTTAGAAGACATCTTGTCGCACGGGCCACAGGCCATCGGGTCATGGTCGGCCCCGAGACAGAGGAGACAGCAGTCATGTGTGTCGGTGAGGAACATTAACTTTTTTACACCGATCACACTTCTTAAACCCGCTGGCAGCCATAAAGGGAAAAAGGGCCCCTGCAAGGTCAAATGACCGGGCTGCCAGTGAAAAAGAAAAAAAAAAAGGCACGAACGCTAGTCACTAAGGACAAAAACCGAAAAATACTGACCGGACTCAATACTGGTGTACTGAACCGAGGCAGGAAGAGGAACCAGCGTCGAACCGGACCGAAGAAAAGAATCTTCAGGAGATTTGACGCACTTTTTCCGCGAGGGAATTAGGACCACGTCCATTGGGCTCTGCGGAAAAAGGGAGACTGAGCAAGATGGCACCCTTGGGCGGGAAGGGGACCGCGCATGCACGATGCAATCCCAAAGGCTTTCTTTGAAAGATGGGGAATTGCTCCGCATGAGTCAAATAGAACCCAAACAGTAAGAATTCTTAACCAAACATCTAACACTTTCAACCAAACACAAGGCCTCCCACAGGGATCTGCACTATCAGCATTATTATTTAATATTTACCTTCAACCAATCAGCAACATCTTTAAACGTCACGGTGTCTATTACCATATTTACGCCGACGATATAATGTTCTATCTCCCATTTAAAATCCCACATCCTCCACTACAACAAATAACGGAATGCTTTAAAGAAATAACATTATGGCTCAAAGACCAGAACCTACACATAAATTTTTCTAAAACGGATGTACTATATATTACTAAAAACCAAACCTACAAACCTCCAACTACTATCACCCTAGATAACCATGAGATCAACACAAAAAAAGAAATAAAATACCTAGGTGTGATACTTGACAACAAACTTAACATGGACTCACACATAAAATACCTAACAAAAAACATACACTACAAACTTAAGACACTGAGACAACTAAGACCTTTAATTCACTTGCAAGACTTCATAGCTATAATTCAAGCTATTATAACTCCACACTTCGATTTTGCAAACTTAATCCTTAATGGCATCACAAAGCAAAATATTAAAAAGATACAACTAACCCAGAACATCGCAGCAAGGATAATAAGGAACTTAAGCTCAACAGAACATATCACACCGATCCTAGCTGAACTCCATTGGCTACCCATAGACAGCAGAATAAAATACAAGATTCTTCTAACAACATTTAAAACTATAAACAACTTAGCCCCGTCTGTACTCAATACTCTCATCAAAGTAGAAAATGATAAACGAACACAAAGAAGTCGAAACTCAAATACTATAACAGTACCAAAGGATTACACAAAAGCTACAAAACAAACTAACAAGAGAGCATTCTCACACTCAGCTCCCACCCTCTGGAATAACCTTCCTGACCACATTCGCCAACTGTCAGACATAAAGGAATTTAAAAAACAACTAAAAACCCATTTATTCTCTCTATACTACAACAAAGGAGCAGAATTCACCCAGACCACTCAAAGAGACACAGGTTAACAATCATAATACAAATCATAGCTACATGTTCTCTGAAGTATAAATTAAAATACAACCCAAGTGATATATACCACAATTTATAATTCATGACATAATTGTAAATATCAACAATGTATATATGTTCTAACAGTTTAATGTTCTAATAATTATAATGTTAATACTTTATATTGTTACCTGTAAATAGTTCAATATGTTCTATGTAAACTGACTTGGTATGATACCACCCTTACCATATAACATACTGTTCATTGTAAACCGCACTTGATACTTGTGAAAGAGCGGTATAGAAATAATTGCTAAATAAAATAAATAAAATGAGGGCTCCGTCGGTGCCAACATCACCCCATATGTGAGGACTTTCCCACTTGTTCCTGGAGAACACCATTTTATACTTGGTCTCAATTTTTCTATCTTAGAAGAAAGGCCAGGGCCAACTTTAGGCTGGAAGAGGGCCTGTTATGATAATGAGATGGAATACGTCAGACTCTACATTCATGCATAACCTGCTCTTAGCATGTTTCCCTTAACAGCTGAGTTCACAAATGGCTTCAGTAGTCACTTTGGGTAAGAGCCGATATAGGAAAAAGATGTGGCCCACATTGTTTATTATTCTTAGTATACTGCTTTTAAAGTAAGTTGTCAAAGCAGTTTACAAAAATAATAGCAATAATGTCCAACCCAGCTCCTTCCTGTTGCCACTGGCCCACATTATATGTCTATCTTTAAGCTATATGGTGCAACCATATAGGGCTTGGTATGACTGCACCATTGGCACCTACCTAAAAATGGCCCAAACAGGAGCAAGGCTGGCCTTATTAGTAGCCTGCAAGTCCATGTCAGCACATATTTAACATCTTTTTTTATACCATCTTTCTAAAAGTCAAGACAGTTCACAGGGAACTCAGTGCATTCAAAACATATTAAATTAACCGGTGCAATTTACATACTGTATAACATTAAGACAGTTAGGCTGAAGGTAAAGACAACAACTAGTATAGTGACAAAGCAAGAAATGCGGTGAAGGTGGACAACATAACTTATGTACAATAAAATTGGCGAGCAATGGTAGCGATTTGAAGGGTTGGCCTAATGAGGGTCTATTCCATAGGATTCAAAGGAATAGCATACATATAATACAAACCTTGGACAGTAGAAATCTTCCCCTCTCCCCGACCAACACTAAGCATTTCAGTTTTCCCATGTATGCCAGACAACCAAAAAACAATAGCTAGGTGATCAATCTATTCAGGTAGAAGTGTCATGACACAAAGCAGTTATATGTAATTAAGCCACCAAAATCAGTAAACCCGAGTGAGGGAGTCACTAATGCATCATGTAGCCTAAAATTAAATACTGGAGGAAGTCCCATAGGTTTGGGAAGAACTACCTCTGCATAACATACCCTCCTTTAGTGTGCCGCTGACTGTGTTTGGAGATTTTGTAAGGAAGTGACCTTTCTCCCAAGTTTTCCAAGTTCCTCACCACAGCGCCATGTTTCATGAGGGCCTCCACTGTACGCTTCAGCACAACAGCTGTCTCTGGCTGTGGAAAGAGCAAAGAAACAAAAAAAGGAACCATCATTGAAGTTCCAAAATATAATAAAGACGGTGCATGACATTCTAATGAAGCAAGGCAGATCATGTAGTCCGCAAGGATAAAGACCTTCATGCCTTCCATCCACCACCACAGGATACCACTGAGAGAACACAAATAGGGATTACTGCTCTCATGGCCATACCAAACTCTGAAGTACATAGAGGTGGAGAAGTTTTTCAAGTGACATAAATAGAAAATATAGCTCTAAAAAAGTTACATTCCCATACAGGCATCATCCAAAACTTTTCTTCTCTAACAACATGAAACACCGTCCCTCCCAACCACCATCTCCAGTCATCTGTCCATTTAAATATTTCGGAGCACTTTTCACAAACCAGCACAGAACACTAAATCTGCAGGAAAACAAAATTATGACATATCTTCCCTCAAATCCCAGCTGTTATAAATTGATCAAAAGTAATTAATTACAGAATTAATAAGAGAAGTCCTCCCCCTTTTGACCCAGCAGTTCCTCCTGCTCCTTTGGGCCTCCAGCTGAGAACCAGAGCTGAGATCCTAGTAACATGAGCCTTCACTTGTCATAGAATTGGGGAAAATCCATCCCTGGATTATGTCCCACCACTCTTATCTCAATATACTTTGGTTACTGTAACAGCTCTGGATCAGAGTGGGTGCCCCATGACTCCTTCCATAGCACTATGATCAATCAATGGCCCCAAATCAAACCTCTAGTTCACTCTTCAGCACGAGCATATCAACAAAACCTCCATAGCATCTCCAATCTACCTGGGGGCTGAATTAGCAGCTTTATTTATTGAGCCATCAAGAACAGCCACAAAAGTCTCTGCCCCTTTCTCTGTCAAAGCACACCCTGATCCACATCCATTTCTAAGGCTGCCATACTTCCTTTGGTTTCCCCATTCATTTGTTATGCCACCAACACATAAGTTCACTCCTCAGTTCTTGCTCATAGGAACTCATGTTCCATAATGCAGACAGAAAGATAGGACTGCAAACTGGAGTATATGTTACAGGGTGAACTTTCAACATTTCAATCAATTTAGTATTTACTCTGAGAAGCATCCAGTTTTACTGGTATTTCTCCCTTTTGCGGCTTTGTTTTGACAGACACCAGCATCATGCTTGCCTTCAGGGATACACAATTCCTTCCAGAATGTCACTGTATGCCTCAGGGATGCACAAACTAGAAGGAAAGTATTCTGCGTCTTTATATTTTACAGACCTTCCAGCCAAGGGAGACAAGATTTCCAAAGGGAAAACAAAACGTAGTTTCTCACCTGTAACAGGTGTTCTCCAGGGACAGCAGGAATCAGTCCTCACATACGGGTAACGTCGGCGCCGACAGAGCCCTCATGCGGAGCAATCCCAGCTTTCAAAGAAAACCTTTGGGATTGCATCACGCATGCGCGGTCCCCTTCCCACCCAAGGGTGCCATCTTGCTCAGTCAAATGACATAGCTAAAAGACAGCAAAATGAATAAACACAAATAATAGGACTGCAACTCCAGGTGAGGAGAGAGGGTCGTGAGGACAGATTCCTGCTGTCCCTGGAGAACACCTGTTACAGGTGAGTAACTACGCTTTCTCCAGGAACAAGCAGGAAGTCAGTCCTCACATATGGGACTCCCTAGCTATAGGCTACCGAGAGCCCATAACTTAAAAATAGGCTCCCTCTAGAAGAGCCGCAGCAGCCATGATAGGAGTTCAACCGAGAACGTTTAATACTCCGGTAGCCAGACACCAAAGGGTCGGAGGGTAGGAGTTGACTAAACCTCAAACAGGTTACGGAGTACAGCCTGGCCGAAAGCAATGTCCCCTTGGGACTCCCTATCCAGGCAGTAATGGGCTGCAAAGGTCTGGCTTGAAGACCAGGTGGCGGCCTGGCAGATGTCTGCCAGCAGAACAGAGTGGAAGTGAGCCACTGATGCCGCCTTAGCCCTGATCTGGTGGGCCGTGACTCGACCCTGCAATGGGAGATCGGCCGCCCTGTATGCCCAGGTGATACAATCCGCCACCCAAGTGGATAAGGTACGCTTAGAAACAGGCATCCCCAGCTTACTGGGGTCATAAGAGACGAAAAGCTGAGAAGCCCTTCGATGTCCCCACGTTTGTTCCATGTAGAAGACCAAAGCCCTCTTACAGTCCAGGGTGTGCAGAACTTCTTCTGCCCGACTGGCATGGGGCCTGGGAAAGAAGGTTGGAAAAACCATCTCCTGGTTGAGGTGGAATAAGGAAACTATTTTCAGAAGGAACTCGGGGTGAGTGTGAAGCACCACCCTGTTCCTATAGAACCGTGTGTATAGTCTATCAGACACCAGAGCCTGCAGCTCACTCACTCGTCTGACTGACTTGAGGGCCACCAAGAAAAGCGCTTTCCAAGAGAGGAAGCGGAGATGGCAGGTAGCCATCGGCTCAAAAGGTGGGTGAGTAAGCTGCTCTAATACCACATTCAAATCCCATTCAGTCGCTGGAGGGCAAACCGGGTGTTTCAGCAGAAGTAAACGTCTCAGGAACCTGGACACCAAAGGGTGCACAGATAGAGGTCGTCCTTCCACTGGAGAGTGGTTTGCTGACAAGGCACTAAGGTGGACTCGGACAGAGTTTGACTTAAGGCCTAAATCTGAGAGGTGAAGCAGATACTGCAACACCACCGACACTTGGCAGGAGAAAGGGTCTTCTGCCTGTTTATTACACCACACCGTAAACCTATGCCACTTAAACGCATAAGTCTTTCTAGTCAAGTGCCTCCTTGAGGCGAGCAGTACATCTTCCACATTTTTAGGGAGGAGAAGTGGTACAAGCACTACCCTTTCAGCAGCCATAAGAACATAACATAAGAACATAAGATATGCCATACTGGGTCAGACCAAGGTCCATCAAGCACAGTATCCTGTTTCCAACAGCGGCCAATCTAGGTCATACGTACCTAGCAGTTTCCCCAAAAGACAGAGGTTCCACAATGCTTGTACTGGGTCAAGTATCGATATCCTGGGTCCCTTCTAAATAATGGTTTATGGACCTTTCCTCCAGGAACTTGTCCAAACCTTTTTTAAACCCAGCTACACTAACAGCCTTTACTACATCCTCCGGTAACAAATTCCAGAGTTTGATTATACGTTGAGTGAAAAAATATTTTCTTTTATTAGTCTTAAATAGTTTACCCTGTAGCTTCATTGCATGTCCCCTAGCCCTTCTATATTCTAACAACATAAACAATCTACATTTACCCGTTCCACTCCGTTCATTAATTTATAGACTATCATATCTCCCCTCAGCTGTCTCTTTTCCAGGTTAAAGCGCCCTAACCTTTTTAGCCTTTCTTCATAGGAGTATCCTTCCATCCCCTTTACCATTTTGGTGGCTCTTCTCTGAACCTTTTCTAATAAAGCTATATCCTTTTTAAAATATGGCGACCAGAATTGCACACAATATTCAAGGTGCGGTCTTTTGTTTTATTTTCCATTCCTTTCCTTATGATGCCTAGCATTCTATTTGCTCTCTTGGCCGCCGCTGCACACTGGGCCAAGGATTTTAACATGTTATCCACAATGATGCCTAAATCTTTTTCCTGGGTGTTGGTTCCTAATGTGGAACCTTGCATCGCCATGCCATCAGGTTGAGAGACCTGAGGTTGGGATGCATCAGGGTGCCCCCCTCCTGTGAAAGGAGGCTGGGGCGCAATCCCAGAGGAAATTGGGGCCTCTGCTGCCAGTTGAAGCAGCAGAGGAAACCAAGGCTGCCTTGGCCACCTGGGGGCTACCAGGATGACTGAGGCCTTGTCCTGAAGGACTTTGAATAGTGTCCGAGCAACCAGAAGCATGGGAGGAAACGCATACAGGAGGCCCACTGACCATGATATTAAGAAAGCATCTGTAGCCACCCTGCTTGGGTTTGGCTATCTGGAGCAGAAGCGGGGCAACTGGTAATTCTGTGGGCTTGCTAACAGATCTATGGATGGATGCCCCCAGCACTGGAACAGCTGCTGGACTACACTGGGATCCAGTTGCCACTCGTGCGGCTGCAGGATTCTGCTGAGCCTGTTGGCTAAGAAGTTTTCCTGACTTGGCAAGTAAACTGCTTTGAAGTGCATACCTTGGATGACTGCAAACGAGCATAGGTCCAGGGTTTCCTGGCAGAGGATGCGAGACCCTGTGCCCCCCTGCTTGTTCACAGAGAACATTGCCACTTGGCTGTCCGTCTGAATTAGGACAGGCTGATGAGCCAGGTTTGGACAGAAGGTTTGCAGAGCTAGTCGAATAGCTTGAATCTCTATGAGATTGGTTTGTTGTGAGCTCTCTTGAGAAGACCACATACCCTGAGTGCACAATTCCTGGCAATGGGCTCCCCAGCCCAGCAAGGATGCATCCATTGTCAGCACTCTCGTGTGCATGGGAGGCTGGAAAGGCACTCCCTCCAGTAGGTTGCGTGGTAGAAGCCACCATGTCAATGACCGCACTAGTCGTTTGGACACCTTTATGGTGTCTGAGTCGACTTGTGGCCTGTGTCCACTGGTCCCTGAGGCACCACTGAGCTGTTCTCATGTGGAGGCGAGCATTGGGTGTCACATGTACCACAGAGGCCATGTGACCGAGCAGGCACAGAAAGTGCCGTGCTGAGATCTGAGATTGACTTGCTGCACTAGGGCCACAAGTCTCTGTGCCCTGTCTTCCGGTAAAGGAGCCCTTGCTTGAATGGTATCTAACCTTGCTCCTATGAACTCCAGTCCCTGAGAGGGAATCAAAGTGGACTTTGTGTAATTTATCACAGACCCTAGGTGCTGTAGCAACTGAATAGTGCAAGATGTGGCCTGTTGGGCTTCCAGGGCGGACTGGGCTCTGATGAGCCAGTCGTCCAAGTAGGGGAAGACAAATACCCCCTGATTTCTTAGGAAGGCTGCCACCACCGCTAGGCACTTTGTAAACACTCTGGGTGCAGAAGCTAGGCCAAATAGAAGCACCTTGTACTGGAAGTGGTTTCCTCCCACCACAAATCGCAGATATTGTCTGTGGTCTGGATAAATGAGGATGTGCGTATAAGCATCCTTTAGGTCTAAGGAGCATAGCCAGTCTCCCTGGCAGAGGTAAGGCAGCAATATTCCAAGGGAAAGCATCTTGAACTTTTCCCTCACCAGGAACTTGTTTAAGTTGCGCAGGTCAAGGATGGGTCTTAGGCCTCCAGTTCTCTTTGGTATCAGAAAATACCTGGGAGTAGAAGCCCTTCCCCTTCAGGTGATGTGGCACCGGTTCTACCACCTGATCCTCAGGAAGACCTGCTAACTCCTTTAAGAGGAGGTCCCTGTGAAGAGGTGGTCTGAGAGGCTCCCCTGTAAAGTAAGAGGGAGGTGCCTGGGTGAGATGTAGCCGATAGCCGACCTGGACTTTCTGGAGAACCCAGGTATCTGTAGTGATGGCTGGCCACCTGTGGGTATACAGGGACAGCCTTCCTCCTGTGCATGGCTTTGCCTCCTTGGAGAGAGGGACTATGCTATGAGAATCAAAAACCCCCAACAGGCTGGGCCGGAGCCGGCGCCTGGGGACATTTTGCTTATGCGGGCCATGCCCCTGTCCCTTGGCCTGCTGCCCCTTTTGGGGAGCTGGGGAGGCCTGATATGAGGGGTAGTTGTGGTAAGCAGTACCTTTCCTTGGGAAAAAGGGATTTTTACCCGAGCCCTTCTTCTTGGAAGGGGCAGAAGTCTTCTCAAGTCTTGTCCGAGTCAGGTACTCGGACTCTCTCTTTCGGCAGCCTTCTCTGTCATGGGCTGCCAAAAGAAGTTTTCACCCTGGCAAGGGACATTGACCAACTTGTCCTGCACCCATGGCTCCAGGTCTGACGACTGTAGCCATGCCTGGCAGTGTGCACTAATGCCGGCTGCAGCTACTCGGGCCGACGCCTCGAAGCTGTCATACGCTGCTCGAGTCAAACTTTGAGCACTCCTGGATCCCAGTGGACAAGACCATGACGTGCTGCAAAGGTCCCTTGGAGAGACCAGCTGAGAACCCGGCAATCTCATTCAGGGGCGGCCCAAGGGGGGTGCGGGGCCATGTGCGGAGACTCGGTGCGGGGCCTCATTTGCATAAGGGGCCTCATTTGCATAAATATTTGCATAATGTTACCATACACTAACTTTTAGTATACATGCCTCTTCATGAGTGTATGGATAAAAAAAGACAAAGATTTCTACATTACTATAATCCAGTGCCAACCGCCAGGCACATTAGGAACTACTACAAACACTGCCCATTTAGAACCCATAGCAAACCCACCGTATCCCAACAGCACTACCAGGACTCATAAAGCACCATACACTACCTATCAAAAGGCAACACTGCAAATATTAAACCAATACATTTCAGAGAATAACAATACATGACCTACTGGGGAAAGAGAACAAGTGACAATGTCAAATAGGAATTACATAAACAGAATACCTCAGAGCTCAGTTACACATGCAGAACATAGACTATCACCAAACAAGGAATCACAATTTAAAAACAGGAAGACAATAATTAAACTGGGAACCCTAAAAGCCAAACTTGGAATGTACAACAACAATGTAGAAATAAAACTATAAATTAATTTCCTCTTGTACTAAACAAAGCACAGACATTAATGATGCACATTTCCCAGAGCTGACATATTCCAGTTATAAATTCAAAATAAAGAGATATCTTTGTACCTTTTGTGCATTTTTTTTTCAGTTGCAATTGTTCCAGCCACTTTCTTCTGGTTTATTTGTGTCTTCTGCTATCTCTCCATCGTCTGCTGTCCATTTGTCCTTTCTTCTCTTCTAGTTTTTTCCATTCTCTCTCTACATCTGCTTTAACATAATAATCTTTCTCCTTTTGCTCTTTCCTCATTCCTATTTCATCCACTCAAATTTTACCCCTCCATCCTCAATCCCCACTTAGTCTCCCAATACCCGGCCAATTGTACATTTTTCTTCCCTCCCACACAAAATATTTTTCCCCTCTCCATTTCATTCTCCCAGCCCCATCCCCATCCCCTTCTAATCTCCCCCAACATCAGCTCCCTTTTAGTTCCAGCCCCACCCAGTATCCGCTCCCTTCTAGTCCCCACATCAGCCCATTTCCAGTCCTAGCTCCCCCATCCATTTCCAGTCCTATCCGAGTCCCTTCATCAGCTCATTTCCAATACCAGCCTCCCATCAGCCCATTTCTAGTCCTTTCCTAGCCCCACCATCAGCCCATGTTAAATCCTAGCTCCCCTCCACTCAGCCCATTTCTAAACCAAGCCCCCCATGAGCCTACTTCCAGTTCTAGCCCCTCCATGAGTCCATTTCAATCCAAGCCCCCACCACAGCCCATTTCCAATCTTAGTTCCCCCAACACCCAATTCTCAGTTCTATCCTAGCCCATCCATCAGCCCAGTTCCTGTCCTAGCTCCCTCCCCTAAGAGCCCATTCCAAGCCCCCCTTCCCATCAGTTATTTGCAGTTCAAGCCCCCTTCCACTCAGCCCATTTCCATTCCAAGTCCCCCTCCCCATCAGCTATTTGCAGTTCAAGCCCCCCACTTCCCCTCAGCCCATTTCCATTCCAAGCCCCGTCCCCATCAGCTATTTGCAGTTCAAGCCCCCCACTTCCCCTCAGCCCATTTCCATTCCAAGCCCCATCCCCAACAGCTATTTGCAGTTCAAGCCCCCTTCCACTCAGCCCATTTCCAGTCCTAGCAACCCCCCCAACCCATTACCAGTCCTAGCCCCCCCATAGCCCACTCCCAGTCCTAATCCCACCAGCCCATTTCCAGTCCTAATCCCCCATCACCCAATTTTCAGTTTAAGCCCCCCCATAGCCCATTACCAGTCCTAACCTCCCCATCAGCCCACTCCCAGTCCTAATCCCCCATCACTCAATTTTTAGTTTAAGCCCTCCCATAGCCCATTACCAGTCCTAACCCCCCATCAACCCACTTCCAGTCCTAATCCCACCAGCCCATTTCCAGTCCTAATCCCCCATCATCCAATTTTTAGTTTAAGCCCCCCCAGCACCCATCACCACTCCTAACCCCTCCCCAGCGCCCATCACAACTCCGAACCCCCCCAGCGCCCATCCCCACTCCTGAACCACCCAGCACAGCACCCATCCCCACTCCTAACCCCCCCAGCCATCCCAGTGACCATCACCCCTCCTACCCCCCCCAGCCAGCCCAGTTCCCATCACCACTCCTAACCCCCCCAACCAGCCCCGTGTCCATCACCACTCCTAACCCCCCCCCAGCCAGCCCAGCCCAGCCCATCCCATCACTACTCCTAACACCTCCCCCCCCAGCCCAGCCCAGCCCAGCCCATCACAACTCCTAACCCCCCCCAGCCCAGCCCAGCCCATCACTACTCCTAACACCCCCCCCCCCCCCAGCCCAGCCCAGCCCAGCCCAGCCCAGCCCATCACTACTCCTAACACCACCCCCCCAGCCCAGCCCAGCCCAGCCCAGCAGCACTTCTAACCCCCAGCCCAGCCCAACCCAGCAACACTACTAACGCCCAGACCAGCCCAGCCCAGGGAAATTTTTTAAAAAAAGAAAACCTGTCTCCTGCCGCTGTCGGGGCCGCCGCGGCAGAATCGAGCGTGCCGCGGGGCCCCCCTGTACCCGGCACAGCCTCTCCTCCCTGTAGCAGCTCTCTCTTCTGAGCTGCAGTCAGACGCGCCGGCTTGCAGAGCGCGAGGGAAGAGTTTTTCCCTCGCTGCTCTGTTGAGCCCGCGGGGGCTGATGGGAAGTTCCCATCAGCCCCCGCGGGCCTAACAGAGTCGCGAAAGGGAAACTCTTCCCTTCGCGCTCTGCAAGCCGGCGCGTCTGACTGCAGCTCAGAAGAGAGAGCTGCTACAGGGAGGAGAGGCTGTGCCGGGTACAGGGGGGCCCCGCGGCACGCTCGATTCTGCCGCGGCGGCCCCGACAGCGGCAGGAGACAGGTTTTCTTTTTTTTTTTCAATTTTACTTTTACAAAAGAATGTTTTTTGCGCGGGGCCCCCTGAAACGCGGGGCCCTGTGCAAAAAACATTCTCGCTCAATGGACGGGCCGGCCCTGATCTCATTTGCCAAGTCTCATAGGTACATGCCCATGTACAGCTGGTACATCTGGATTCGGCATGCCAGCATCAAGTCCAGGTAGCAGTTTCTGCTGAGGGCATCCATGTTGTGGGCCTCCCGGCCAGAAGGAACCAAGAAGTGCGTCTTCTGGCTCTTGAGCCGGCGCATGGCCGATTCCACAACCATGGAGTTGTGCGGCAGTAGTGTTTTTTGGAATCCAGGGCTCTTGCAAACTCGATAGATGGAATCGATTTGTCTGCTGAGTACCAGCATCGAGGCCGGTGTCTCCCACATGCGGAGCATCAGCCTTTCGAGAATGGGAGGCACCGGTACAGTAAGGGCTTCCCGAGTGGGAAAGTCATACTGGAGGATCTTGAGCTCTTCGGCTCGAGGTTCCTCCTCGGCCTCCGCCAGGAATGACAAAGCCTTTGCCATGTCCCGGAAGAAGTCCAAGAACCGGGTGTCCTCCGGGGGGGGGGGGGGAGACGGACCTTCTGTGAGGTTCAGAACCCGGGGAATCCAAGGGAATATACTTGGAGGACGAGGAGTCACCAGACACCCACCGGACCGTTTCCCACCCGGACCTCTCCAAGGAGGAATAGAGCAGCTCCGACCTCGAGGGCTTCGGTCTCGACCACCCCAACAATGGTGGAAGCGGTGTTGACGACCTTGGTCCCGAACGGGAGGTCGAGGAGGACCCTCGGCTGAGGATCGACTCGAGACCTTCGTGACTCGAGGATCGGCTCGGCCTCCAGGGTTGACTTCGACATCAATGTCCCGGTGGTCAGGGCAGATGGACCGGCTATCAGTGCCCGCTGCTGGTCCATGAAGGCAGCCATGCTGCGCTCCAAGGCCGCCATCCTGAGACTGAGCTCAGGAGGCTCCACAGCCCCCAGGTCGGGACCCAATGCCAGCTCTCCCGGAGGAGAGTCTACAACTAGGACAGTGCTTACCTGCCTCTGTGTCTGGTTCCTTGCGAGGGAGTTTTGCAGGCCTCTCCAACTCTGAGGATCTGGGGCGGCTGGTCGGGCTCTGCGACCTATCCCGCGAGGGACCAAGCTGTTCGGAGCCATCTGAGGACACTGCCCTCATGGATTTTTTCTTCCTCCGGTGTTCCCATGAGGGAGACCCCCTTTCAAAAACACTCGACGCTACTCAGAGTCAGAAAGCTCCCGAGACGTCGAGGCCTCCGAGGAGGTCCGGGTTCGGGCCCGGGCGGGTGCGGACTCGGGAAAAATTCTATCATGTTGCTTCTGCCTGCTCCTCAAGGCCTTGGAAGACTTCTTCTTACACGGGCCACAGACCTTCGGGTCGTGGTCAGGCCCGAGGCAACGGAGGCAGCAGTCATGTGTGTTGTTGAGAGACATTAACTTTGTGCACCGATCACACTTTTTAAACCCACTGGCAGCCTTCAGGGGAAAAAGGGCCCCTGCGAGATCAAAGGACCGGACTGCCAGCTAAAAAGAAAGAGAGCACGAACACTAGTCTCTAAGGACAAAAAACGAAAATTTTGACCGGACTCGATACCGGTGTACAGAGCCGAGGCGGGAAGGGGAACCGGTGTCGAATCAGCTAATCAGAAAAGTAATGTTCTGGCGTTTAACAACACTTTTTTCACAAGGGAACTTGAACGACATCCGTTGGGTTCCGTGGAAAAAAGTAGACTGAGCATGATGGCACCCTTGGGCGGGAAGGGGACCACGCATGCGTGATGCAATCCCAAAGGCTTTCTTTGAAAGCTGGGGATTGCTCCACATGAGGGCTCCGTCGGCACTGACGTCACTCATATGTGAGGGCTGACTTCCTGCTTGTTCCTGGAGAAAATTTTTTATCCTTCAAAATGTAGACTAGAAAATAAGGGCACAGTGCCTGGCCACAATCACGTCCAGGGCTTCAAGCCACAAACCTCAAGCAGCTCACTTTAAATTGAGAAGGTAAAAAGCACAAGTAAATGAGAATACCCATCACTGTTATAGACTACAAATTACTTTACTACTAGGCAAAATGGAAGAACTCTAGACATGCCAGGCCTAGTCTACAGTGCTTGAAGGGGGTCATTCAGCATGCCATCCAATTATACACCAGCTCAGCGAGGTGTTTGCTACTAGTTTCATCAGTAGCCTGTCAATGCTCAGAAAGCAAATATTTCTACAAATGTTAAGATATATTCAAAAAAATGCAGCAGGGGTGAACATAAGAAGGGCCATAGTGGGTCAGACCAAAGGTTCATCAAGCCCAGTATCCTGCTTCCAACTGTGGCCATTACAGGTATCAAGTACCTGTCGGGTTCAAAAGGTATACACATTCCATGGTACGTGTCCCAGGAATGAGCAGTAGATTTCCCCAGTCCTCTTTAATAATGATTTATGGATTTTTCCTCCAGGAACCTTGACCAAACCTGTTTTGAGAGCAATTATACTAAACAGCTTTTACTGCATCCTCTGGTAATGAATTCCAGAGTTTGATTACACAAAGAGAAAAAATATTTTCTTCAATTAATCTTAAATATGCTACATTGTAGCTTCATTGTGTCCCCTAGCCTTTCTACTTTTTGAAGGAGTAAACAATAAGTCTACGTTTACCCCTTCCACTCCATTCATTCCTCTAATCATATTTCCCCTCAGACATCTCTTTTCCAAGTTGAAGCGCCCTAGCTTTTTTAAGCCTTTCCTCATAGGAATATCCTTCCATCCCCTTTATCATTTTGGTCACTCTTCTCTGTACCTTTTCCAATTCTGTAAGCACCAGCAGTAAGGTGAGTGCCTCCCCACCAATCAAACCCGGCAGCCGCCTTTTAAAATCAGAGGCACGCTCAGGTGTACTTGCATCTGAGGGCTCAGCAAGAAACAAGACCGAACTACTCATGGATCTTCTGCTAGACAATGGTATAGTGTTACAGAATCCTGGTTCAATGAGACCTATAATGTCCTGTTAAACCAACTGACGCCACATGATTACAATATCTTCAGCTCACCAAGGACAGAGTCGAGAAGGAGATGCATTTATCCTGGCTAAGAAAAACATAAGAAACCTTCCGTACCCTCACCAAGGCCTTAGACAAAGGACTGGACACAACAGCAACAAACGGCCAGTCCTGAACAATTAGATTCAGAACTAGAAACAGCATGCAATCATGGATCACAAGTCAACTACCTCACTCTCCTCAATGAGCTCAACCTCACCTCCACTACACCAAACAATGAAAAAGCTTTCCTGGATGCCATGGAAGCCCTAGACTATGTTCAACTTGTCAATCTACTCACCCATGACAAAGGAAACACCCTCGACTTGATCTTCCTACCACAGAGCACCATTCAAAAGCCACCCCACCTCAACCCCCACAATCATTAATGTCCCCTAGTCCGATCACAAGGTAATCATCTTCATCTTACTACACACCAAGCTAAATCAGAACCCACTCACTGCCGAACTTGCAGGTTTCTAAACCTTGAAAAAAAAATTAATTTCTGGAGAAAATCCTTCCTGACCTCCATTCTGCTCCAGAAGACTGACTCCCTAAACTAGCCTGGAATCATATCTGATGCAATAATGCCACCCAAACCCCATCATAAAAAAAAGAGACACAAATCTACAACATGGTATTCAACACAACTAAAAAACATGAAAGGCACTCTCAGAGCAGTTGAGAGGAAACACACTCCAGAACCCTACAATTTCACCTCCTACAAAACCAAGCTTGAAGAATATCAAGCAGTCATTCTCCAAGCAAAAAAATGTACTACATAAAGTTGATACAAAACTCAAATAAATAGCCCTTGTGAACTCTTCGAGATAGTCAAGTCCCTCATTAAAAGCACATCCCAGCAACAGAAGGTACAAATCTGACCTCACAAGAGATTGTAGACTTCCAAACCCTAACCTCTCCTAACAAACAGCACAAACACCCTTGTGGATACACCAACTCAAGAGTGGTCAAAACCCCGCACATGTGGAAGGCATTCTCAACAGTCACACCCAAGCACCTAGAAGAAATGATCACACCAGCATCAACAAAACATTCACAAGTTAGCACCCTCACATCTCAACAGCCTAATCTCCAATCTACCCAACAACAGAAGTAGAACAGCAAGCCTCAATACCCTCTGTCTCCCGAAATGCATCAGAAATGTTAATGCTTGCACAAGTAAAAGAGCGTTCTCACTGATAGCACCTCTACTCTGGAACCGGCTGCCATGGGACCTGAGTGCAATCTGTGATTTGAAAGATTTCAGAAAAAGGCTTAAGACGCACCTCTTCCAATCCCATTTCAATGTAACCTAGCATCAGTACCCCACCTCCTCTTTACTCCACCACTAACCATATACCTTGTGAATGGGAAAGCCACCCTACCCTAAGTATTAGCCCAACAGGTAATGCACTCAGCCTATATGTATATATGTATATAATATTTCCTGTTTGAAGTGTTCCCAACAATCAACTATAAAATGTAACTCTATGATTGCCGTGCTCTTTCCCCCCCCCCCAATCTCAATGTATACCCTTCTTATTCTTGGCCCGTACAGCCACCCTTACCTTGTATAGCAACCGCTGCTGATCGCTGGAAGCAGTGGGATACAAATGTATGCTAAATAAATAAATAAAATAAATAAAACCATGTCCCTTCTTGATCCATGTCCAGTCAGCTGCATCAAGATTGCCAGACAAGAACTCACACCAACAATCCACAGATCACCCAGCTTTCTTTACAACGATATATACCATCTGAGCTCAAAATGGCCCCATCCACTCTATAAGAAAGGGAACTGCTAAGCAACATCAATCAACATCCTATAGACCCATATCTAGCCTTCAATTTATAGCTAAGATACTAGAAAAGATCATACTTCGCCAGCTCCAGGATAACAAAGGCACACGCTCCCCACTCTAACCCCAACAATGCAGCTTTCGACCCCACCACGGAGTTGAATTCCTAATGAAGACACTCTTGACAAGTTGATAGCAGGTACTGACAGAAAGGATTCTTGCTCATTTTCCTCGACATCAAGGCAGCATTCAACTCAGTACCTCACACCCTAATCATCAAGAGACTGCAAGGAACTGGACTAGCAGAATCCTCCCCAAGATGGTTCAAATCCTATCAAAACAACGTCAAGTAAAATCAGACTCCATAAAGTCAGCACCATACACCCAAACACAAGGATTTCCCCAAGACTCAACCCTCTCTTCACTGGTATTCAACATCTTCATCCAACCGATCTGCACTGTCATACAAGCATTCAATGTCTACTACCACATATACACCGATAATGTCATGGTTTATGTGCCCCTCAATACACTTAACCCAGACATCATTAATTGCTTCACCGCCATCAGTTCATGGCTCGCCACCCACATGATGACCATAAACCTCAACAAAACTGAAGCCTTATACATCAAAGGCAACAGCTTCACTCCACCAGACACCATAAGCTTAAATGCAACTCAACTTCACATAAAGCAAGAGCTATGATATCTAGGCATCACCCTTGATCAGCACTAATCCTCCTCCACTCATATCAAACACATCACCACGAGTATATACTACAAATTCAAGACTAAAACAATGCCTCAAGCCTCTCCTATGTGATGAGGAGAGCATGGCTGAGCCCATGCAAACAGAGGAAAATTGTAAATCTACCTTTAAGGAAGGAGACAGGCAAAGTATCTGTGGCTTTCAGGGTGCAGGCAAAGGGAAAAAAACACGCACTTGCTGAAGCTAAGCCACACCCAAGCTCTGCTGATCTAAGGGCAGGCTTGGAGGATAATGAGAGACACCTGGGTAAGGGACAGTGCAAGTTAGGGAAAAGGCAGCCTTATAAACCCAGAGAAACACATGAGAGGGCCAGCACTAGCGCCAGCACCAGCACCAGGACCAGCACCGGCTGGAGAGAGGATTCCACGAGAGAGAAGTACTCAGGGAGAGAGCAGCACACAAGAGAGCTGACTAGAGAGAGCACTGCAGACTTCCGTGGAGGGAGAAGCAACAGGGAAAAACCCAGAGAACTCACCGAAGAGGAGAATGGTGGAGATTTTCAGGGGGATTTCAGAGGTGAAAGCAGCACCCAGAAAGAGAGCCAGGCTTGCAGGGAAACTGCAATTGGTTCTGAAGCCAGTAGAGCTGTAGCTGAAAGACTTGCAGACAAGGGGCAAGGTGCAGTTCCTCCAGTACGTGGACCAGCTAAAAAGATTCAAGTTCCTAGAAGGTGGGTGGATAAAAATATATCTAAGAGTCACCTAAGCCAGTTAGAGGCACTCTGGCGTTTGAGTCAGGAGAAGAACCTTCTCACTCCAGGTGAAAACCCTTTTCCTAGTAGGAAGCCCCAGTAGAGGAGAATTCAGGAGCTCTTAGAGAGTTTCAAGCAAGAAGCATTGCATGAAGGCTTAGAGCCAGACATACCAGTTGAAAACCCGGAGGAAATGCAGGTAGAATTTGTTGAACCTGATTCTGACTCAGAGGATTTATTAATGGACTGTTCATGGTGCAAAAAGGCAGAATAGAAGCTGCTGGTTAAAGAAAAAAGTCTGTAACCTGAAAACCACCAAAAGCAGTGAGTAAGACAGGGAGAATGATTCTAGCCTGAATTGCTAAGTACCCTGTTGAAAGAAGAAAAGACATTTACTTTGATTTGAAGGAAAGAAACTGTGTTTGTTGCTGTATATTTGAGAAACAGCTACGTATGTTGTGAAGGCCAGCTAAAGCAATTTCACTGTTGGGTTTTTGTGTGATTTTCCTGAAGATCATTTGTTTTGGAGAAGAATCCTGTTTTGTTTGAGCTATATGCTTGTGAAAAGAAGGAAATAAATTCCTGTGTGTCTTTTGAAAAAAAAAAAAAACTTCGGTTCTCAATACTACTGTGTTTTAAGTGGTAGCACAACTACAAGTCCCAGCAGCCCCAAGCTCTGGACAAGGACAAATAATTCTTTATTCAAAGACTAAACAGTGGCACCCCTATACCTATAGGCCGTGGCCTGGGCTAGGGGCCCCCACAGGTGGCGTAGTTTTTAGGATCCTTTCCTTCCACGCATGCGCCAGGATTTACAAGTGTCCAGGATTTTCACCCAGTGCTAAAGGCCGAAGCCTGCTGAAGAGTACAAGGCTGAATCACAGCAGAGGTCAAAAGCCGGAGTCACGGAGGACAAGCGGTGACACTCATTGCTGAGAAGCTGGAATCTACACCAGTACCAGGTAACCCGTAAATAAGGGGTTTTTAAAAAGGATACCGGTACAAGGGGGTAGCAGTTATTTGGAATAAACCAGAGCAGAAGTTGGTGTTTTTGTGCCGCACTTGGTGTGGGGGTTTTTTTTGTCTTTTCTTGTTACAGAACAGCCGCAGCCATGGAATGTAAGGAGCTGTTGTAGTGGATGGCTGGACAATTTGAAAAACAGTTGCATCATGGAGCGATACAGAGGCATTATAATATCCTTGGTTTTGTTTTCTAATTCTTTCCTTACGATTCCTATCATTCTATTTGCTTTCTTGGCTGCAGCTGCACACTGGGCAGAGGGTTTCAACATACTAGCCATAATGATGCCTAGATCTTTTTTCTTAGTGGCGATTCCTAATGTGGAAACCTTGCATCATGTAACTGTAGTTTTGGTTGTTCTCCCCTAAGTGCATAACTTTGCACTTATCCACATTAAATGTCATCTGCCATTTGGATGACCAACCTCCCAATTTTTCAAGGTTCTCTTGCAATTTTTCACAATCCTCTTGAGTTTTAACAACTTTGAATTGGCAAATGACACACAATTATTCAATCACCTCACTCGTTATTCCATTTCCAGATCATTAATAAGTATGTTAAAAAGCAGTGGACCAAACAGATCCCTGGGATACTCCACTATTCACCTTTCTCCAATGAGAAAAATAAACTGTCTATTAAGCCCTACTCTGTTTTGTCTTTTAATCAGTTCCTAATCCACAATAGTACACTGCCTCCTATCCCATGATTTTTTAATTTCCACAAAAGTCTCATGAGGGACCTTGGCAAAGGCTTTCTGAAAATCCAATGCTTCACACCCATCAGCTTAATTATATTTACAAGAAGGTTTTGAGGGTTTTGTTTGGTTTTAAAGCTGCAATTGCCCTCGTAGGTTTTAATATAAAGGTTTATAGAGAGTGCAAGGGAGTAATACATTTTTTTAGCACATGCAATAAACTCAAAAGCAGCAAACACACCTTGTTAGCTTTACAAGAGATAACCCATGACCCCCTACCCCTCTAACCTATGTTACCCAGTCTATTCTTTCACACCCATGCTTCTCTGAATCAAAACTACTTTTCTACAGAAAATGCAATTTGAACATTAAAAACGGTTAAATAAATAAACATGACTCACATGCTACTACATATTGTGAGGTGTGCATGACTTGCAACCATTATTAAGCCATAAAACTACAATACAAAAAAAAAAACATAGGGCCCAGTTTTGAGGTACTTTTGAGAGACAGGCCTTGACCTGCACCATTTTTACATGCAAGCAGAATTTATTGGTCTGCTATAACTGGGGTAAAAACATCCAAGTCCCCAATCCAGGGAAGGACCTGGTTACTTTTCACTCCTATGAGAGATTTTCTTCTCGTCTCCAAACTTGTTTCTGGTTACATTCTTGGACACTCAGTCTCTCTTAAGCATGGTATGGTTTAAGATGTTTACTTTTATTTCCCTTCAGAATGGCATCTGCCAGAGCAGCTGTCCTATGCCTTAAGTAATGGAAAATGGGAGTTCAAACACACGCCCATCAACAGGCTGGGAACACTGGCTGCCAAATCTGATGCAAATCCACCAACCCAGTTTTAAAGTGTATTTCTACTAAACCCAAGTCATGGGAGTGAAAGAAGCTGGGGTTGGCTATCGAAAACCTGGCTCAAGCACATACTATGGGAACTATGCAACATCTTAAAATTACCTAAGATGTTAACTATGCAATAATCTTCTGAACTGCTGCCCCACTGAAATGTCTAACCTAACAGGGTAATGGCTAGGAGTATGGTCTTATCTTTGAAAATGTACCCTGTTCAGACAATGAAAAAACAAACAAACAGACAGAGGTATTTGGTTATCACGTATTTTATTAGAAGAAAGCCACTTTTGTGTCAAAATGGGCTTCAGAGCTCAAATACATATTTTAAAAAATTGTCAAGAGTACACAGTAAAAACAAAAATGCTGAGAACAAAACAGGAAACATTTAATTTAAATTTACAAGCCAGCATTCTATCATCTGCATATCTGGCACTAGCTGGGCACAGATGAACAAAATACAAAACAACATTACATTTATGTTAAAACATTTATTTTCTTCACCAAGAAGACTATTATTAATTTTGCACAGCAACTATTTTAAACATACATTTTTTAGACATGTACTTGAAGACACCAAGTTAATCTTTTTTTCTTAAATAAAAAACAAAATCAGGTTCACTTTTGTGTGATTTTTGGGGGTCGGGGGGGGGGTATTCAAAACACCCTTGATCTTTCCACCATGTTTTGTTTTACATAGCTACAAGCGGTGAGGTGACCTAGCACTAAAGTCATCACCCACACATATGGTTTCACAAAAATAAGGCATCTGTGTTTTAACTGCATGTCACAAAACAAGAAGTGCACACTCATACTGGACACATGGGCAAATTATCAATGCCTAAAATTTGACCCTTGGGAGAACTGGCAGCAAGCATTACATCTTCACCTCCAAGATGTTTTTTTCTTTACACAGCTGCTTGGTGCCCTGCTCACTGCCACCGACAACAATGAATTGAACTTGAGCAGATTCAACCCTTCTTCCTGCCTGCATTAGTGTCTCCCCCTAATCGTTGGGGCCCTTTAACTCACATGTGTTAGATTTTTGCATTTAGCTCAAAACCTAATTTGCGTCAAGTGTAAAGCCTCCACGGTAAAACTGTTGGAGCATATTCCTGACAGTTAACGTGCAGATGTGTACCATAATGCACAGCGCAATTACTGCAAGTGCAATTTTTACCTCCATCTATCGATGTGAAGATAAAAGCACTCATGCCAACTGCAACACTGACATTAGTACACGATATATACTCCTGCGCCAACTGCAATGTACTCACCATGCTCACTCTCTGCCCCTAGCCTGCCTATTTGGCACCCTAACGCATGATTAACAGTTAGCATGAAAATCAGTGTGAGTTAATTGTCGTGCCCCCATGATAAAAGGGCCTCTGTGTGTCTCGTCTTTCTGTATGGTGCGAGGATGGGGCAGGAATGAAAACAGTAGCTAAGTTTGATGCTTCGACTACTGGTGCCACTGCAAATAAGTTCCAAGAATTTGTGATAATTCAGCCTTTTGTTTGCACAAAACAAGAGCAAAAAAGGAGCGTCTTTAATAATGTCAATCTACCACATACCTCACAGTGGAAGCTGTAAATAATACATAAATAGGCAGCAACTTTCAAAAACTATAAAGCAGATGTCTACTGAATGCTTACACACCGATAGTCTAAAACAAAAGATTTTAAATTAGAAGATGCTTTACAGAGATTCAACGAAGAAATACATTTATTCCAAAGCAGCATCTACACAACAGAACAAAGCTTGGAAAACAGATCATACTCACAAAAAGCAACAATACTTAATACAGTATGCACAGAAATTATTTCCATGCTTGACCCTGTAAAATAGACAGCGAGTAATAAAATCTTTTAGTACACAACCTGGAGCACTATTGTATTTATAAAGTAACCTTGAAGAAAAAGAAAATGTAAAAGAAAAAAACAAAAACAAAATCAAAACATGTTCGTGTCTCAAATGAAATTTCAGTAGAAAGAGCACATTGTTATTTTGAGGTCATCATACATCGTCAAAGCTCTTGGCGCCATTGGTTACTGTCTTGATATATGGTAGCATATTAAAGGAGGAGCTTAACAAAAGATCACCAGTTTCTGTCTGGCCCCATTTCTCAAATTGATGAACCATTTTATAATACCTCTCATTTGATTGGATTTGGATAGTTAATGACTTGACTTTAAACTCATCTCAAACTCAGATTTGGTAAATCAGGTACATAAAGTTTGTAAGCCGATTATGACTTCTTTTAGTCACGATATCAGTACAATCTAATTTTTTTTTCAATTTATTGAACATAAGTTTTCCCTATTTAGTCCAAAGCAAGTTGAGTTAAAACAAAAAAAACCCCTTGAGGCAGGGAACTAAGTTGTACCTGAGACAAGTGATCTACCCAAGATCATAAGGAGCATCAGTGGGAGAAGCAGGATTTGAACCCTAGCTTTCCTGGTTCTCAGCCTAATGCTCTAACCACAAGCAAAAGTTTGTAAACCTCTCTCTCATTGGCACAGAGCTGTATGCCCCCCACCCTCCATCTAAGCTAAAGGAAAAAGGCCATCATCCTCCATCCAAATCTAGAAAATTTTTAAAAATCCATCTTTGGCAAAGAGCGCAAACAAGAACAGACAAAAAAATCTCTTAGGAGCAGACTCCTGCTAAAAATATAATCAAAGAAAGATCAAATAAAATGTCTGCACTATAGACTAAAAACACACAACCCAGAATTTGCTTTAAGCGAAGATAACCAAGTTAATGGCAGCACAGTGCTTTTACTAGGTATATGAGTCCATCCAAACTTAGAAAGTTCTCAAAATCTTCCTGGCCTGGTTCTAGATGCTGTGCTCTCGCATAATCTCTACAAAAGGCGATCAGAGCATGTAAGGAACCACAAGCACACAATTAACAAAACAAATCTACATTTTTTCATATAAAGCTCATGACTGTCATACAAGAAGGATTTCACAAGGAAAATTTTAAATGCATTTAAAAAAAAAAAAAAAAGGAAGACAGCAGGTGTTACTTTTGTGCTTCCTCAGATCTAAAAACCATGCTGGCATCAGTTTTGTGCTTTTTGGAAAATCTTGTGAATAGCCATCTAGGCCACACTTACTTCAAGAATGTTTCTAAGTTATGGTCTGAATAAATGTAGCCAAGCTACTTGGTTTCTTGTAATATAGATGAGCCTATGGATAACTATCCAGAGGGTCGCCATGAGTCGACACTGACTCAACGGCACTTAACAACATAATTCGTATTTTTGACCAACTTATTCAAGAGTACTGATACAAGAGACTATGACAAGCAACTACACACATCACATAACTTGAACATTAACTACACAGATGCTTGAACAACTGGAGTATTCGTTCTGTTAATTCAACTAAAATGGACTTGCCAATACAAGCACTAACACAGATAGCTAGCAAAAGCCCCTCAAGCCTGCTGCGATCTGAGCAGGTACTGGAAAACCATGGAAAACAATTAGAGCCCTAAAGCTCAAATTAGCATGTGACAATGGAAGAAAGTCCTAAGAGTATTTTAGGAAAGATTCTCAGACAACAGATGAAAGGAGCAAGACAACACATATCGGCATTTCCTTCCAGAGAAAGAGCTTAAGTTTCTTCTAGCCCCAAATGCTATAGGTATGACTGGAGACCCGGTGACTACCTCTGACTCCCAGTTCATATTTGCTACAGCCACATTTCAGGAGAAAAAAAAACGCATCAGGTGTTACACTCCTACCTCCCAACAGTAACAGTGCATCCTACTAGCAGCAAATTGAAATTCTGCCAAACTATATGCTGCACTACCACTTTAAAATATAAAGGGATTCTACTCATTCGATGTGGTGTGCACAGATCACTCAGGACAAGGGCCAACAGTGATGAGCCAAATATCAGCGTCATTCAACCTTTATGCTGCTTTTGCCCCACCATAAATGAAGCCAATTCATAAATTAAAGAAAAGATTTTAAAAAAATGGCTGGTAACTTTTATAGCTCTGAATATTGTTGGGGTTTTTTTTTTTGAGGGGGGGGGGGGAGAATGGGATGGGGACAGAACAACCCTATCCTTTTCATAGCAACTTGATGCATTTGGGACTCTGTGATATTCAACTATGGAAACTTCCAAATGAGCAGCTGTCACTTTTTAAATTTGTTTTAGCCTGATTTTCTAATTTTCTTTAAACAATAGAAAGTTGCTTTTCTTTCAAAGCTACATGCCTTCAACTATTATTTTTATTTAAGCAAGATGAAGTTCAGTTCAGTGAAAAAAAAATATTACTTTGCATGCAAAAATGTTCTGACTCCAAAACTGTAAATACTACTACTTTCATCATTTATATAGTGCTACAAGGAGTATGCAGCGCTGTACAGACATATATAAAAGACGGTCCCTGCTCATCAGAGCTTACAATCTAATCAAGACACAGTACAAAAATGAGAACAAGGGAACAATAGGGAAGGGAGAGAGACAGGAGAACAAAGGATTAAGATCCAAAAGGGGCCTGAAAGAGGTAAGCCTTTAGCATGAATTCAAAACGGGGGAGAGATGAAGCCCGACGTAAAGATACAGGTAGTTTGTTCCAGGCATAAGGAGCAGCAAAGTGAATGGATTGACGTCTGGAATTAGCTGTGGAAGAGAAGGGCATAGAGAGAAGCAAGCCAGAGGAAGAGCAGAGCAGAGTTCAAGAGGAGGGGTATAGAGCAGCGATGGCGAACCTATGGCACGCGTGCCAGCTGTGGCACGCGAAGGCCTTGCAGCTGGCACGCGTGAAGGTCCGCAAAAAAAGAAAAAGCGGGCTCTGGCTGCTGCCGCGGACGCGGCAGCATGCAGTGTCCCGCGGGGCCCCCTCCGCCCGCTAAGCCCCTCTGCAAGGGCTTTCAGATTCGCGAGGGAGACAGCGTCTCCCTCGCGTCTCTGTTAAGCCCGCAGGGGTTAATGGGAAATTTCCCATCAGCCCCTTTAGACGCGAGGGACTGATGGGAAATTTCCCATTAGCCCCTGCGGGCTTAACAGAGACGCGAGGGAGACGCTGTCTCCCACGCGAATCTGAAAGCCCATGCAGAGGGGCTTAGCGGGCGGAGGGGGCCCCGCGGGACACTGCATGCTGCCGCGTCCGCGGCAGCAGCCAGAGCCCGCTTTTTCTGTTTTTAAATTTGCCGGGGGGGGGGGGGGGGGGGGGGTGAGGACTGCTAATGGGCTGTGGGCTGATGGGGGCTGTCTGGAAATGGGGTGATGGGGGGTTAGGACTGCTAATGGGCTAGGGGGGGGGGTTAGGGCTGCTAATGGGCTGGGGGGGGTTTAGGACTGCTAATGGGCTAGGAGGGGGGGGTTAGGACTGCTAATGGGCTGGGGGGGTTAGGACTGCTAATGGGCTGGGGGGGGTTAGGACTGCTAATGGGCTAGAGAGGGGGGGGTTAGGACTGCTAATGGGCAAGGGGGGGGTTAGGACTGCTAATGGGCTGGGGGGGGGGTTAGGACTGCTAATGGGCTAGGAGGGGGGGGGGGTAGGACTGCTAATGGGCTAGGAGGGGGGGGTTAGGACTGCTAATGGGCTAGGGGGGGGTTAGGACTGCTAATGGGCTAGGAGGGGGGGGGGGTTAGGACTGCTAATGGGCTAGGGGGGGGGTTAGGACTGCTAATGGGCTAGGAGGGGGGGTTAGTACTGATAATGGGCTAGGGGGGGTTAGGACTGCTAATGGGCTGTGGGCTGATGGGGGCTGTCTGGAAATGGGGTGATGGGGGTTAGGACTGGTAATGGGCTATGGGGGGGGGGGTTAGGACTGATAATGGGCTAGAGGGGGGGGTTAGTAATGCTAATGGGATAGGGGGGGTTAGGACTGCTAATGGGCTGATGGGGAGGGGTTAGGACTTGAGGTGGGCTGTTGGGTGGGGTTAGGACTGGAAATGGGCTGATGGGGGGTTAACACTGGAGGTGGTCTGATGGGGTTAGGACTGGTAATGGGCTATGGGGGGGTTTAGGACTGATAATGGGCTATGGGGGGGCTGGGACACGAAATGGGCTGATGGGGAGGGGTTAGGACTTGAGGTGGGCTGATGGGGTTAGGACTGGTAATGGACTGTGGGCTGATGGGGGGTTAGGACTGGCAATGGGCTATGGGGGGCTGACTGGAAGTGGGGGGTTAGGACTGGTAATGGGTTATGGGGGGGGCTTAAACTGAAAATGGGGTGATGGGGGGTTAGGACTGGAAGTGGGTTGATGAGGGGGGGATAGGACTGGTATTGGGTTGGGGGGCTGCTAGGACTGGAAATGGGCTGATGCAGGGACTAGAAGGGAATGGATGCTGGGTGAGGCTGGAACTAGAAGGGAGCTGGTGTTGGGGGAGGATTAGAATGGGATGGGGCTGGGAGAGTAAAATGGAGAGGGGAAAAATATTTTGTGTGGGAGGGATAAAAAATCTACAATTGGCCGGGTATTGGGAGAGTAAGTGGGGATTGAGGATGGAGGGGTAAATTTTGAGTAGATGAAATAGGAATGAGGAAAGAGCCAAAGGAGAAAGATTAGTATGTTAAAGCAGATGTAGAGAGAGAATGGAAAAAAAAAACAAGAAGACAGAAGAAAGGACAAATGGACAGCAGATGGAGAGTTAGCAGAAGACACGAAGAAACCAGAAGAAAGTGGCTGGAACAATTGCAACTGAAAAAAAATGCACAAAAGGTAGAAAAATATCTCTTTATTTTGAATTTATTAACTGGAATATGTCAGCTCTGGGAAATGTGCATCATTAATTTTTGCGCTTTGTTTAGTACAAGAGGAAATTAATATAGTTTTATTTCTACAGTGTTGTTGTATATTCCAAGTTTGGCTTTTGGGGTTCCCAGTTTAATTATTGTCTTCCTGTTTCTAAATTGTGATTCCTTGTTTGGTGATGGTCTGTTCTGCATGTGTAACTGAGCTGAGGTATTCTGTTTATATAATTCCTATTTGACATTGCCACTTGTTCTTTCCCCAGTAGGTCATGTATTGTTGTTCTCTGAGATGTATTGGTTTAATATTTGCAGTGTTGCCTTTTGATAGGTAGAGTATGGTGCTTTGTGAGTCCTGGTAGTGCTGTTAGGATACGGCGGGTTTGCTATGGGTTCTAAATGGGCAGCGTTTGTAGTAGTTCCTAATGTGCCTGGCGGTTGGTACTGGATTATAGTAATGTAGAAACCTTTTAGTCTTTCTTTATCCATATACTCATTAAGAGGCATGTTTACTAAAAGTTAGTGTATGGTAACATTATGCAAATATTTATGCAAATGAAGCACCTTATGCAAATGGGGCTTTAATTGACGTGCTGGCACTTTGAGGAAATTCTTTGGTTTTGTGCGGCAGTTTGGGCACTCGGGCTCAAAAAGGTTAGCCATCACTGGTATAGAGAGAGAGGAGAGAGAAAAGACAGTGAGGAGCAGTAGAATGAATGCATTTATAGGTCAGAAGGAGAAGTTTGTATTGGATACGGAAATGAAGGGAAGCCAATAAAGTGATTTGAGAAGAGGGGTTATATGAGTAAATTGGGGCTGGCGGAAAATTAGCCGTGCAGCAGGGTTTTGAACAGACTGAAGGGAGAAAGATGACTCAGAGGGAGATCAGCAAGAAGGAGGTTGCAATAGTCTAGGCAAGAAGTGAATGAGTGCATGTGTTTTAGTAGTGTGTTCAGAAAGGAAGGGGCAAATTTTGTTAATGTTGAAGAGAAAAACAGTTTTTGCTATCTGTTGGATATGTGAGGAGAAGGAAAGGGAGTCGAAGATGTCCCTAAGATTGCGGGCTAATTCAAAAAGGAAGAAGAGTGTTATCAACAAAGATAGAGAAAGGAGGAAGGGGGAAAGAGGGTTTAGGGGGCAAGATAAAAAGTCTGTTTTGGCCATACTGAATTTCAAAAATGACAGGGAGACATTCAGGCAGAGATGTCAGATAGGCAGGCAGATATACGGGCTTCCTTATCGTCCCTCCAGTCCAGTCCCGGAAGTTCTGGGTTTAACACCTCCTCCAGCAGTTTGGAGACTGAGCACGTCATCACTTTGATGACCCTGGTATAAGTAGCCTCTTCATTCTTTATCTCTCTCTCTCTCCCCCCTCCCCCTTTTCACTCTGACAGGCTGCAGTGAGGATTTTGGGGAAATTAGCCTCCCGGATCCTGATCCCGCTTTCAAGGGTGAGGAGCAGGTTGAAGGCTCACCAGGGAATCTATGTTGCTCGCGGGTGAAGTGACTCGCTGTTCGTCTCTCCTCCCCCGACGCCGAAGCCACGAGTCTGGCTGAGCGCAGGAGGATTGAGACACTCAACATCGGTGGCTTCTGTCTGCGAGGAGGTAAGGAAGCATTCAGGGAGCTAAGATCCGGGCAGTTTATTATTCGGAGGGCTGCTGTGCAACGCGGGTTTTGGTGTGATAGAGGCAGCGCCACCGAGGGAGGCCTAGCCACGTGATCGGTTTCGGCGGGAATTGCCGCCGGCGGTTTTTTCCTTTGGGGGGACCTTGGCTGCAGTTTGGCTGGGGGGTTTTCGGCTGCCCTAACGTTTGGGAACTCCCATTTTGGTGGGGGGGGGTCTACTGTTTTTCGGTCAGGCAGTTTTTTTTTTTTTAAACTCTAAAACAAGACTATTTCTTCAGGCAATTTCATAGAGGTGAGTTTAGAATACTACAGGAATTGGGGGTCTGTTTTTCTGGCTTGGTAGTTAGTATCCCTTGTCTCGGGGGCATAGTGGTTGGGGCGGTATGCCTTCCAGGCCACAGTGTTTAGTGTATGGTACACGGCGTCTGATACGGAAGTGTGCAAAGGCTGTACGCAGGAGGCAGCCTCGATGGAACAGACGCTAGAGGAACGGCTGGAGGTACAAAAGGACATCTCACAAGTTCCTCCTGAGCCCGTGGACCCTCCCTTGGCATCGCAGGAGCCAGTGGCGGGGCCGACGTCAGCGTCAGCTCCGGTGCCTCAGTATGCATTAGGTCAGGGGGGTATTCCAGCGATGTTTTCTCCTGATTTCTTTTTGCTGCATCAAGCTTTTTCTCTGCAGCAGAGTGGGCCGGTAGCTGGCTCCTCAGAGGTGGAGCACAGTGCTAAGCGGCCAGGAACTCCGGTCGGTCTAGGAGCTGGAAGTGTACATTCTAAGAAGCTAAAGGGCTCGAGAGAGGGTGTAGAGAGGCCGGATGATTTAGATACAACAGATGGCGATCCGGACGGGGATACCGAAGATGATTTGGAGGAAGGTGAGCTCACAGAAGGGGATGAGCAAGCTAGAGTGGTTTGAGTGTTTAGGCAGGAAGAATTGCCGGCACTCATTGCGGAAATTCTTAAAGCTCTAAACATGCCTTCCAATGTTCCAGCAGGGGATGACACTTTGGAGGATCCGTTGTTGCAGGCAGTTCGTAAAACACAGAGGGTTTTTCCAATTCACAGAGTTGTCAGAGATATGATTCAAGAGGAATGGAATATGCCCGAGGCGGGCCTCAAAGGTTCCAGAGCTATGGCTCATCTCTATCCCTTGTTGGATCAGGATCGGGAGCTCTTTCGATCTCCAAAGGTGGATGCCGTGGTGTCAGCAGTGACCAAAAAGACAACAATTCCGGTTGAGGGCAGTGTGGCTCTCAAAGACGTCCAGGATAGGAAGTCGGATACGTTGTTGAAGCAGGTTTTTGACATCAGTGCTCTGTCGATCCAGGCCTCGATTTCAGGGGCTTGGGTGGCTAGGGCGTGTCTTCGTTGGTCACAGCAACTGCAACTTGATCAAGGAGATCAGGTCGAAGAGGTAGCTCGGTTAGAGTCCGGAGCGGCGTATCTCGCAGATATTCATTATGACCTAATCCGCGGCCTATCGAAGAGTATGGCCTCCGTGGTATCGGCTTGGCGCTATTTGTCATTGCATAACTGGGCAGCTGACAGTTCCTCTAAGGCTAGGTTGAGTAAGTTTCCATTTAGAGGGAAGTTTCTCTTTGGAGAGGACTTGGACAAGCTAGTAAAAGTACCTTGGGGAATCCAAGGGGGATCGTCTTCCGGAAGATAGGGCAAAACAAGGTCGGCCTGCTCCGACACCCAAAGGGTTACAAAGAGAATTTCGCCGATTCAGTTCGTCTCGTTTCGGTAAGTTTCAGCGGGGAAGGTTTCCTGTTAGGAACCAGGGATTTCGAGGTTTTTGAGGAGCAGGCAGAGGTTTCGCAGCTTCGACTACAAACCTTAGAAAGACACAATGAGATGAGGGGGACTCAGGTAAGATTGGAGCAGGTAGGAGGTCGCCTATGAGAGTTTTATCCTGCCTGGGTCCAAATCAAGTCAGATCAGTGGGTGTTGGAAGTTGTACGAGAAGGATATGCTCTAGAATTTCAGCATCCTGTTGTCAGTTCCTTCGTTCAGTCCCCCTGCAAAGCTCTATCCAAGTGGGTAGCTGTGCAGGAAACATTAGACAGACTTTTACAGCTCAAGGCAGTGGTGCCAGTGCTGCCAGAGCAATGCGGGTGCAGTCGGTACTCCATATATTTCGTGGTTCCAAAGAAAGACGGAGCTTTTCAACCCATCTTAGATCTCAAATGGGTAAATCGTTGTCTCAGAGTGTCTCATTTTCATATGGAAACCCTTCGATTGGTCATTGTAGTGGTCAGAAAAGGAGAATTTCTTACTTCGCTAGATCTGACGGAGGCTTATTTGCACATCCCGATCCGGCGGGAGCATCAGCAGTTCCTTCGGTTTGCGGTGCCCATGGGACATTTTCAGTTCTGGGTGTTACCATTTGGGCTGGCTACAGCTCCGAACATTCACCAAGGTATTGGTATGATTGGCTGATTCGAACAAAGTCAAGGACCAAGAGCGAATCAGCCACGGCCCTAGTAGTAAGTTTGCTTCAGAGCCTGGGTTGGGTAGTCAACTTATCCAAAAGCAGGCCGATTCCATCGCAGAGCCTAGAGTATTTGGGTGCTCGCTTCGATACGTACGAGGGAAGGCGTTTCTACTGGACCTGCGGGTGCAGGGGTTGAGGAGGCTCGTGTGCAGTTTCCTGGACAAGAAAGCTCTCATGGCATGGCAGTATCTGCAGCTTCTAGGGACCGTGGCGGCCACTCTCGAGCTGGTTCCATGGGCAAGGGCGCATATGAGACCCTTGCAGAGGGCACTGCTCCACAGGTGGTTGCATCAAACAGGTTCGTTGGCTCAAAGCCTTCCCCGTTTGCCGGAGGTGCGGCTGGCTCTAAGGTGGTGGCTAGTTCCAGGGTGCCTGGAAAGGGGAATGCCGTTGGAATCCCCAGCCTGGAAGCCGCTAACAATGGACGCTAGTCTAATAGGCTGGGGAGTGCATTTCGAAGGCCGGTTTGCTCAGGGGCAGTGGAGTGCCCTGGAAAAGGAGTGGTCCATCAACAGGTTGGAGATGCGGGCGGTGACCTTAGCTGCGGATGAAAGCGGTTTGGGTTCTCTCGGACAACGTGACTACAGTAGCCTACATAAATCGTCAGGGAGGCATGGGAAGTGTGTCCTTGGAGGAGGAGGCCGATTACCTACTAGTATGGGCCGAGGAAAATCTTCTGGCTCTGTCGGCGCAGCATGTGGCAGGAGTGGACAATATGAAGGCAGATTTTTTGAGTCGGGTCAGAATAGATCCGGTAGAGTGGGTTCTCCATCCAGAGGTGTTTTCACTGATTGCATGTCACTGGGAAACTCCAATTATGGATCTTATGGCAACCTTCCAGTCGGCAAAGGCCAGTCGCTTCTACAGCAGGAGGCGAGAGAGAATGTCAGACGGACTCAATGCTCTGATGCAACAGTGGCCAGTGGAAGGTCTCCTATATGTCTTCCCTCCATGGGCGTTAATAGGTCGCGTAGTTCAGCACATAGAGCTCCACCAAGGAAGGGTGATCTTGATTGCGCCGGATTGGCCGCGGAGGCCGTGGTATGCGGATCTGGTTCAACAGGGAGACATTCAGGCAGTGATATCAGATAGGCAGGCAGATATATGGGCTTGGAGTGTAAGAGAAATATCAGGTGTGGATAGATACATTTGAGAGTCATCAGCATAAAAATGATACTGAAAACCATGGGAGGAGATGAGAGCATCAAGGGACTGGGTGTAGAGAGAGAAAAGGAGAGGGCCCAGAACAGACTCCAGGGCACACAGAGTGGGATAGTGGTAGAGGAGGAACCACCAGGACAGACAATGAAGGAGCAATGGGGGAGAAGAAGAGAACCAGGACAACAGAGAGCCCCTAAGACCAAGAGAGGACAATGTGCCGAGCAGAAAGTGGTGGTTAGTTTTCATAGCAGCAGAAAAGTCAAGAAGAATGAGGACTGAGTAAACTTAGAGGGATATGGCCGATACAGTAAAATGCTCTGTGGAGAGCCAGGATAGATAGCACTGTGTTTTATGTATAAACAACGATATGAGACTAATTCTATAGATGAAGAAAAACGAGTTTTTCCTGTCCTTGTTGCTACCTTCTGCTCCTTGGGGTTCAGGCTTAAGCAGAACCAGCCTTTATTGGGCTATGATGCTATGAATCTTCATTCACAACTATCTAGCAGGTTTGCCCTTATTTTCCATAACCCACTCAGGCTCTGGTTATTTAGGTGCGTTAAAATTAGCATGCATTAGTTACTAAATGCATGCTAATAGTGAATTAATAATAGTGAGTGGAGGAGTGGCCTAGTGGTTGGGGCAAGGTACTTCAGGCCGGAAGGTCAGGGGTTCAAATCCCACTAGAGGACAGCAACCTTGGGCCGGAAGGACTGGGGTTTCTAGTCCCACAGGTACTCCTTGTGGTCTTGGGCAAGCCACTTAACCCTCCATAGCCCATGTTCCCTGTAAAATAGTTATCTCCAAGTTATAATGCCCTGTTCAATGTAATTTCAGTTTGTTCAATGTAAACTGCACTGATGCAGAATAGCACGGTATATAAGAGAATGTAAATAAATAAATAAAGTCCCACTGAATAACATAGGACCTGTGTGTTAAAACATGCATTGCTAGTGCATCATAGTAACTAAACCCCTTAGCCTGTTGCAGGGACGTGGGGGGGGGGGGGGGAGGGAGATTTTAAAAAAGTTGCAAAAATTCAATGTAAGAAAAAACAAACAAACAAAAAAAAAAGTTTCTTAGCACTCAAGTTTTGAGCTAGTCTTAGTCAGCACTTAGCAGCACCATCCAGTGGGGCACAGACATCTCCAGTTCCGGAGAGAGCTATGATCTGTGGATCCTGGCCAGGAAACGTCACTATGAAAACTGGGGGGAAAAGGGTAAGCAGGTTAAAAAGGAGAAACCCCCAGGCAGTTGTGAATGAAGGCCATGGCATCGCTGTTTCAGCCGGAGCCAATTCTGACTAATCTGGAAGCCCCAGAAAGAGCAGCAATAATCTGGGTATATGTTCATAAATTTCGGATTTAGTTTTGCTTCAGAAAAATACAAGTTAACTGACTTCCAAAGCCACAAGGAGCATTACTGGGAATCAAACCCTGGTCTCTTGGTTTCCAAGCCAGTGCACTAACCATTAAGTTGCTCCTAGAAGAATTCCCAGGAGGCATGCTCATGGAGAAACTGCTTTGTCGGCGATACAGAAAAGGACAAACAGAGGGTCAGTTTATTACTGGGAACCTAGTTTTAAGCACCCAGAATGCACCTTTCTTAAGCCTATTCTATAAAGAAAAAGCAGACTATTCTTTATAAAATAGGGACATAAGTGTCTGAAAATGCATGTTAAATTTAGGCACGAGCACTTGCACCAAAATGCCTGCGTCTATATTTTTAATGCACATTCTTCTTCGTCTCTCCGGGCCAGTCCAGGAACTGAAGGGTAGTCAACCTTCTCCAGCAGCTGAGGACTAAACTCACAAAGTCTTAGTGACAGGCCATCCAGCTCCCCCTAGTGTCAGAGACTCAGTTGTTCAGTCCTCAGCAGCTGGATAGGATGTGTTCCTGACAGGCTCCAGGTCAGACGAAGAGGAAAGGATTAGGATTAGTTTTAAATATATACATATTATAATATTAATATATCCCTGAGTTAACCTAGCAGGGTAAGCTTGCCAGGAGATGACCAGTTGTTTTAATTGAGAAAGTTGGGGAAAAAATAAATCAGCAGCTCATACGGAGGTCAGCTGCCGGGGTGATCAGTGAAAGGCAGCAGAGGCAGAGCCTGCTTTGACGACCAGATCCGTAGGCAGAATTAACAGGAGCATCTGGGAGCCCCAGAGTCAGCCCCTCTTCTGCAACCACCCGAACTAACTCTCCCGCTAGCAGTGGCAGTTGAGAGTGGTTGGAGCTTTGGCCCAAAGATTTGAGGTACGTCGGGGGGCTTGCCGATCACGCGGTGACTGGACCGGGAGAGCAGGCCCGATTTCGGCGCCGCGGGACCGCAGCCTTCAGTGAGGGTCAGAGAACGGTCTTTCGGCTGGAGCGCATTCGGCTGTGCTCAGCAGCGTGCGCTCAGTGTAAGCACCGCCGGCATTTTGGTCACACGTGGAAGATTTACAGATTTTGCTTGGTTTCAGGGAGGCAGGGTAGGACAGACGTTTCTCTGGGGATATAATGGAGGAGAAGGCAGCGTTGTTAGGGCAAGTGAACAAGCAGCAAAGCACTGCGGAGAAGGCGGGAATGGTAGCCATTTTAGAGGCTGCAGCCATTTCTCCTGCGCTGCAGGAAAAAGAAGTTAAAAAGAAATCCAAGTCAAAGAGACCGGCTCAAGCGGACATTGTGGCTCAGACACCGGTGCCAGAGTTACAGGGGGGTTTGCACTCTGTATTTTCGGCAGATTTCATTCTCTCTCTCCATAAAGCATACTGTTTGAAATTGGAGCAGGCACAGACCAGGATTTCTTCTTCCAATCTGTCTAGTTTAGCTAAGGAGGATGGCAGTGCAAGGGACCCAGGAGAGGGGTCCTCAAAGATGGGTTTGACAGTGGAGACGGCTGCCGATGGCTTCGGATAGCAGGGCTCTGTCCCTCCGATAACAGAGGAGGGAGAAATCCTCTCAGAAGCTGGTCTGGATCAGTAGACGGGAGATCTGGAGGAAGGCGAGATTGGGCCAGGTGAGGATCCCAATATCTTCAGGGTATTTAGGAAAGAGGAGCTGGGGGCTCTTATAGCCCATTCGTTGGCGGCTCTGAATATTACCCTGCCGGTGGTTCAGGAGGAGCCACTGGAAGATCCTCTGCTCCAAGGTTTCAAGGCAGAGCAGAAGTGTTTTCTGGTCCATAGAGTGATTAAACAGATGGTAGAATCGGAATGGGAATGCCCGGAAGCTACGTTGAGAGGCGGTCGTGCGATGGGCCAATTGTACCCGGTGCCGCAGGAGGAGGGAGATCTGCTGCGGATGCCGAAGGTGGATGCCTTGGTTTCGGCAGTGACAAAAAAAAAAAAAAACGACTACGATTCCGGTAGAAGGCGATGCAGCTCTTAAGGATCTGCAGGATAGAAAATTGGAGTCACTGCTCAAACAGGCCTTTGACGCAAGTGCTCTGTCTCTGCAAGCTTCCATTTGTGGAGCGTATGTGTCCAGAGCCTCAATTTCGTTGGCTCCAAGGGGAGGCTTCCCCTGAGGGGGAAAATGCTTTGGCTTCAGAAGGAGCGAAATTAGAGTCAGCGGCAGCGTATCTCGCTGATACCTTTATGATCTGGTGAGGATTTCGGCAAAGGCCTTGGCGTCAATGATTGCTGCTAGGTGGTTTCTCTGGCTGAGAAATTGGGCGGCGGACGCGTCTTCGAAGGCGCGACTTAGTAAGCTCCCCTATAAGGGCAAGCTGCTTTTTGGGGAAGCTTTGGAAAAGATTGTGAAGGATTTAGGAGATTGCAAAAGGAGGTCGACTACCGGAGGATCGTCCAAAGAGTCAAAGACCAGGGACACTACAGAGAAGACAAGGCAGAGATTTTCGAGGTTCCGAGGGTCTCGGTTCACTCCTTATCAGAGAGGTCGCTTTCTGGCAAGAGGTCAGTCCTTTCGAGGGGCCAGGGGGTTCAGACGGGGATACTTTGGTCCTCAGCAGAACCCCTCAAAGAAGCCACAATGAAAAGAGGTTGGTCCAGTCGGAGGTGCCAGTAGGAGGATGTTTGCAGGGCTTCCACTCCGTCTGGACCACCATAACTATGGACCAGTGGGTGCTGGAGATCATCCACAAGGGTTATGCGCTGGAGTTCGCGCGCCCAATAGCGGAGGCCTTCATGGTGTCACCATGCGGTTCTCCAGCAAAGGCGAAGGCGGTCAAGGACACCCTTCTTCATTTGCTGCACCTCCAAGCGGTGGTTCCGGTTCCACAAGACCAATACGGGTTAGGTCGATACTCGATTAATTTTGTGGTTCCCAAGAAGGAAGGGTCCTTTCAACCCATTCTAGATCTCAAGTATGTGAACCACTGTTTGAGGGTACCGCATTTTTGAATGGAGACTCTGCGATCAGTAATCCAGTCGGTGAGGCCGGGAGAGGTACTTTCGTCCATAGATTTAACAGAAGGGTATCTTCACATCCCGATCAGACCAGAGCATCAAAAATATTTATGCTTTGTCGTGCCCATGGGGCATTTTCAGTTCTGAGCGTTACCGTTCGGCCTGGCTATGGCGCCGCACACTTTCACAAAGGTGATGGTGGTGGTTGCAGCGGCCTTGAGAAAGGAAGGCATCCAAGTCTATCTCTACCTGGAAGACTGGCTGATTCAAGCGGAGTCAGTGGCGGAATTTTTGGAGCACCTCGGTTGGGTGGTGAATCAAGCCAAGAGTCAGTTGCTTCCAGTGCAGCGCCTCATATCTAGGGGCCTTCTTCGATACGAGTGTGGGAGCAGTATGTCTACCAGAAGACAGGGCACAAAATATCATGAGGCAGGTGTCCGCGTTTTTGCGCATCAAGGCGCCGACGGCGTGGAGATACCTACAACTTTTAGGCTCCATGGCGGCGGTGTTGCACCTGGTGCCGTAGGCAAGGGCGCATATGCGTCCTCTGCAACGGGTGTTGCTTTCCAGATGGTCGCCACAAGAGCATTCTCTGGGGCAAAAGCTGGTGTACTCGGAAGTGGTCAGTGACAGTCTGCAATGGTGGTTGGATCCCAGGCATTTTCAGGCAGGAATGCCTCTGGACTCGCCGGATTGGGTGCTGGTTACCACAGATGCCAGTCTCTACGGCTGGGGGGCGCATTGTATGTCCCAGGTAGCGCAAGGACGCTGGTCGTCAGAACTGAGTACTTGCTTGATCAATCAGCTAGAGATAAGGGCAGTGCGAATGGCTCTTCTGGAGTTTGAAAGTCTAGTAACAGGGAAAGCAGTACGCATTTTCTCCGACAATGTAGTGACAGTTGTCCTATATCAATCGGCAAGGGGGCACAGGAAGTGTGGTCTTGCTGGAAGAGAGTCAGTTTTTGATGCAGTGGGCAGAAAGCCATCTGGTGGCTTTTTCGGCAGCTCATGTAGCAGGGAAGGACAATGTACAGGCAGATTTCCTCAGCCGGCATGTTCTAGATCCAGGAAAATGGCAGCTGAACGAGGTGGTCTTCCACAACATTACGTTGAGGTGGGGACAGCCGATCATGGATCTAATGGCGACTCGGGAAAATGCAAAAGCATCACGGTTCTACAGCAGGTGCAGGGAACACATGTCGGAGGGCCTCGATGGGCTGGCTCAGCCTTGGCCGTCAGACGGTCTTCTGTAAGTAAGTGTTTCCACCATGGCCGATGATCGGTTGGGTCGTTCGAAGGATAGAGTGTCACACCGGACAGGTGATTCTCATTGCTCCAGACTGGTCAAGGAGAGCTTGGTATGCAGACCTGATTCGACTGCTGGTGGACCGACCGTTGAGGCTTCCCAGTCGAATCAATCTGCCGTTTCAGGGACCGATACTAATGCCGCATGTGGATCGCTTCTTGCTTACGGCTTGGCTCTTGAAAGGGAGCGCTTGAGGCGTAGAGGATATTCAGCGGCGGTAGTGAATACCATGTTGCAGGCCAAGAGAAGATCGACGTCTCTGGCGTATGTACATATTTGGCGTATTTTTGAAGGTTGGTGTGAGAAGCGTAAGGTTAGACCATTGGCTGCGACGGTGCCGGATATCTTGTTGTTTCTGCAAGGGGGTCTAGATAAAGGTTTAGTGCTCAACACTCTGAAAGTTCACTTGGCGGCTCTGGCATGTTTTAGGGGCAAGATACAAGGGGGCCCCTTGTCGCTGCATCCCGATGTCCTCAGATTCTTAAGAGCGGTTAGGAATGTGCGACTGCCAGTGGTGCCGACTTGGGATTTAAATTTGGTTCTAGAAGCGTTGGCGCGGTCTCCCTTTGAGCCTGCGGCGGCGGTGTCTCAGAGAGCTGTCTTGGAAAACTTCCTTTTTAGTGGCGTTATGCTCGGCAAGGAGGATCTCTGATCTACAGGCGCTATCCTGTAGGGAACCGTACCTTCAGTTTTCTGCGGAAAAGGTGGTGTTAAGACCAGTTCCATCTTGTCTGGCTTTCATTTGAACCAGCCAATTTCCCTAGCAACATTTCAGAATTGTGAGAAGGAGGTCATAGGCAGTACGCTGCAGAAGCAGGACCTAGGTAGAGTACTCCGTAGGTACCTCAGGAGGACGGAGTCATTTCGGAAGTCAGACAGGTTATTCGTCCTTTTTGGAGGAGTGCGTAAGGGGGAGGCAGCATCCAAGGCCTCGATTGCTCGCTGGGTAAAGCAAGCGGTATCGGCGGTGTATCGGGCGAATGGAAAGTTGCCTCCAGAAGGCCTCCGAGCTCATTCTACTCGGAGCCAAGCGACTTCGTGGGCTGAGTTTGCTTTTGTTCCGCCGGTGGATATTTGCAGAGCGGCTACTTGGTCGTCTCTACACACGTTTACAAAGCATTATCGTTTAGATGTGCAAGCACGGGGGGATGCAAAGGTAGGGGCCTCAGCCATAGTGGCGGGGTTAGCGGGACCCTCCCAAAAGTAGGTACTGCTTTGGTACTTCCCTACAGTTCTTGGACTGGCCTGGAGAGATGAAGAGGAAGGAGAAATTAGGCCTTACCTGCTAATTGTCTTTCCTTGAGTTCTCTCCAGGCCAGTCCAGGGTACACCCAGATTTCATTGCAATGCTAGTGTTTCTACAGTTTTCGCATAAGATCGTGATTGGATGAAGGCGCTAGTCAGGAAAAATTATGGTTGCAGTAAGGATGTATTGGTTCGAGAGAGTTTGGAACAAGGCTGGCTTTGGGGCTCCCCTGAGGATTCGGGGGGAGCCGCATTTAGGCTTGGTCTACAAAAAAAAAAAAAAAGAGAAAAAGATAAATGAGAAAGTGAGTTGAAAGAGGTAATAAGCAGAGTTTTTTTTAATTGGTATCATAGTTAGTTAAAGTTCAGTGTTGTTTTAGTTCAGCGGATTAGGTTACGAACGAATAATGTTTCTGGACAACTTGCTTTGACAATAGTAGACAGTCTCTGACACTAAGGGAGCTGGATGGCCTGTCAGTAAGACTTTGAGAGTTCAGTCCTCAGCTGCTGGAGAAGGTTGACTACCCTACAGTTCCTGGACTGGCCCGGAGAGAACTCAAGGAAAGACAATTAGCAGGTAAGGCCTAATTTCTCCTTTGTAAGTTATAGTACTTTAACTCACGTGCATAGATACACTTTGCCCCTCTGCACATGTGCATACCCACATAGGATGTACATGCCAATGACCTGACGCACGAAATTACAAAATAATAATCATAGTACACTCAGAAAGGCCCAATCATGCATATAAGTCATTGAAAATACATGACATGTGCATTGATGACACAAACTTTACACAGCTCCTTATCTAAGTACCTCCAATCTTCCTCTAATCCTGTGGTTTTCACAGTCCCTTGGACACACACAGCCAGTCAGGTATTTCATTACCCATTGACTACCACACTATGAACCTCAGATATGAGCTTCCGTTCCATTGAAAATGGCTATTCGCTATATTATTTACATAGTTTTAACTGAAAATTAACAAGGCCCTTTCCCCTTCATTTGGGAGATTTTATCTAGGCTAGGGGACCACTAGGCCACTACCCAAAAAGACAACTGCAGTACAAGGTTTCTGAAGAAGCACATTGTAAAGTGTATTTGGAATCTTGTTTGAATGAAAGGTGCTGCTATCTTTGTCCAAATTAGAAAGGACTGTATAAAACCTTTAATGATCCAAATAAATACTACACAACTAGTTTCCGAAAATTACTTAACTATGCAACTTGAACATGCAAAATCAAGACTCAAAAGGACAAAAGTGTCTGAACATATCTTCAGAACCCAAGTTACTTGAAACTCTGAGAATAAATCAAGCACACATTATCTCAAACAAGGCCTGACAAGGTGTGCCTACTCAGAGATAGTTAACACAGTATATGATGGCAAATAAAGACCAGCAAGGTCCATCTAATCTGCCCAGCAAGGTGGCAAGAGTAGATGCACTAGTCAGGTGTCAAGGTCAGAGTTTGTACAGTTTCATCTTACTACTAAGGTGGTGAAATTAGGTCTTACCTGCTAAGGTAAGGAGAGGCCTAGTGGTTGGGGCAACTTACCTCAGGCTAGAGGGCCAGGAGTTCAAATCCTGCTACAGGACAGCAATCTTGAGCTGGAAGGACTGGAGGAGTTTCTAGTCCCACAGGTGCGTCTTGGGCAAGCCACTTAATCCTCCATTGCCTCAGGTACAAAAACAGATTGTGAGCCCTTCAGGGACAAGGGAAAAATATATACCTGAATGTATACCACTTTGACATGTAGAAAAGCAGTATATAAGTCTAAATAAATAGTATTTCCTCAAGTTCCTCTAGTCACCTCTCACCAGCAGCTTGGAGACTGAGCAAGTCACACTTTGACATCACCATAGACAGATAGCTGGCACCAGCCTCCAGTATCTCAGTCTCCAAGTAGCTGGTGAGATGTGATCCAATGACAGGACTCATTGAAGGGCAACTAAGAAGTTGGCAGGTTTTTGATTTAAGGCAAAAAAAAAAGAAAATAAATTTGTGGCGAGAGCTTAAATAAAGAAGGGAGAATGGTGTGACGAATTTGTAAGCGCAATATTTAACAAAAAATAAAACCACACAACTCTGTTGGACAGGCAGTAAAACCTTGTTAGGGGAAGTATTTACCATGGTTTAGGAGTTTAGTGGTTTAGCAGCTCCCAACCCCTTTGGTGGGTGAGGAGCCACTGACAGAAGCAGGGCCTCTCCTCTGTGGGATTGGCATGCACCTGCACCCTGATGCCACCAACGCTCCTCTGGCCAGCTCAACGGCAGATTGGTGTGAAGAGCTTCACAGACTACTGATGTGAGCAGAAGGATTTCCTGCTTGGCACAGCAAAGAGAAAACAGTTATTCCTCTGGGCAGCTGTGTTTTGGGGGCTGTGGCAGGTAATGGAGACAGCATGGTTTGAGGGCAGCACTCTCCCATCTTGAGCGGAAGTCACCGCCATTTTCTGTGCCGCTTCTGCCACATGTGGGAAGGACTCCGGAGATGGGACAAATGCTGCGGGTTCCTTCCCTTGCGTTTTGTTTTCTGCAGCCCAGAGAGGAACTGCTGGCAAGATGTACATATCCTTTTGGCTATTCCAGTAGTATTTAAAAAAAAAAAAAAAGGTCAGAAATAAACTTAAGGCTGGTCTAAGGCCAGCAGCTTAGTGACCATAGGACTAGCATGGTGGTGGGGTGGGGGGGGGGGAGCACAGCAACTTGATTTTCAGCAGATTATGCCCCCTAAGCCTACTTGCTTAATTTGTGGCTCCCATGGGGCACTGTCCCTGGTGCGGGTTTCTGCCATGGCTATGAGGCAGAGTCCCTCTCAGTCGAAGAGGGCCTACTACTAGAGGAGAGGGTGGACAAGGCTTCGAGTGGCCCTGAAGTCAGACACCCTCCAAGGGACCACCCTTCCCCTGTGGCTGGGGGCGCAGCCACTTGGGGATCAGAGAAAAAGAATGGTCCTGCTTCGCCAGCATGGGAGTCTAGGGGGATTTATTTTATTTGTTTGTTACATTTTCCTATACCGCCCCTTCCAGATATCAGGGGCAGTTTACAGGGAACCAAACATATTACATAAAACAGGAACTAACTTTTTATATGATAAAATTGAAAATGTTTCATGTCAAATTAACTATGTACAGGTTAACTATATACAGGAGTTCTTAGATTTGGGTGAGCATGATTAGGGTCTGTGTGGTATTGAGTAGTCCTTAATGTCAGTTGTGTTAGGTAATGGGCTGGTGTGTCAATGAAGCTTGTGAGTTTGGGCGTGAGTTGTCATCTCCATAGTATGCGATGAAGAGATGCATCTTGAGCTGCTTTCTGAACTCTTGGAAGTCTTTGATTGCATGGATGGGTAGTGATAGGAAGTTCCAGAGGCTGGGGGCCATGTATGTAAATGCTCTGGAGCTGGTGGTTTGTTTCGTTTTGTGGACTGAGTGTGGGATTGTTAGGGAGTGGAGTGTGTTCTCCCTCCGTGATCTAGTGTCTGCAGGGGTATGAAGAAGAGTTGAGAGGAAGAATGGTGCAACAATGTTGATGAGCTTGAATGTAGTCACGAGTAGTTTGTATTTTATCTGACTTTCTACTGGGAGCCAGTGGAGGTCATGTAGGAGAGGTGTGACATGGTCGGTTAGTCGGGCTTTGCAGATGGTTCCGGCTATGATGTTCTGCACTCACTGGAGTATGTATAGGTTTTTTGCCGGTAGCCCCTGCAACAGGCTATTGCAGTAGTCAAAGTGTGGGGATGACCCCTGGATCCCCCAAGCCCTCCACGTCTAAGGATTTAATCAACGGATGCACTCCCATGTGGTTTCTCACCCGAATTTGTCCTTATGCACAATGCTTTTTGCCTGAGAAGGTGGAGGGGAGGACGGACCAGGGGGCTTCCAGAAATAGAGCTAGGAAGAGAGGTTTGTCAGAATCCCTCTCTGGAGCAAGAACGGAGAGATAGTCCAGCTCTAGTAGAAGGCGGTTGGAGAGTGACCCTTGGGAGGATATGGGGTCTGCCCATTTGGAGGCGTTGGAAGACCCAGACTGCGAAGTGGACGTGGAAATAGAGCCTAAAGAGCTCACGGAAGGTGAGATTCCTCAAGGGGAAGAGTCCTGCATAATACGAATTTTTTGCAGGAAAGAGCTGACGACAATGCGCATTCCGCAAAAACCCTTTAACATGGGGATGAGTGCCCTAGCGGGAGACAAACCACTGGAAGACCCGTTGTTCCAAGCTGTTAGAAAGACGCAATCTATTTTCCCTCTGCATTGAGAGGCCAGGCAGATAATTCAGGATGAATGGGATGTTCCGGAGGCATGTCTGAAGGGTACGCGGGTGTTGACCTGTTTGTATCCCCTACTGGATCAGGATAAAGAGCTTTGCCCACTCTCCACAGGTGGATATGGCAGTTTCAGCTGTCTCAAAGAAAGACCACCATTCCCGATGAGGGAGGATCAGCCCTTAAAGATGTGCAGGATAAGAAGCTGGAGACCCTACTCAAACAGATGTTTAATATTAATGCCTTGTCTTAGCAGGTATCTGTCTGCAGTGCATTTGTGGCCCGTGCTTGTTTACGTTGGGCACAGTGTTGGACAGTGTGGGAGACTTGTGGCCGTTGCCTCTGGAGGCGGCTAAGTTGGAGTCTGGAGCGGCATACTTAGCGTATGCCTTTTACGACTTCATTAAGGGTCTTGTCCAAGGGTATGGGCTCATCCATGGCTGCTCACTGCTACCTGTGGTTACAGAACTGGTCAGTGGACATATCTTCCAAGACAGTTGAGTAAGCTTCCCTTCAGGTGGAAGCTTCTCTTTAGAGAAGAAGATCTGGATAAGTTGGGTGAAGGACCACAGAGAGTCCAAAGGTGGCAGGCTCCCAGAGGATAAGCAGAAGCCAGTATGCTACACAGCTCAGGTGAGGGGGCAGTAGAGAGACCCATGTTTCCAGGAGGTTCGTTTTGCACCCTACCAGAGGGAGCATGGTTCCCTTCTTGGGGACAAGAGTTTCAAGGTTTTTGAGGAATGGGCAGAAATTTCTACTCCTCTGCGGCCTCAATTGCCAAAAAGATACAATGATGCTGTCGGTCTGAAGGATGTCAGTTCCAGGGGGTGGTTGGCTGTGGGACTTTTATGCTGCCTGGACCAAGATCACTACCGACCAGTGGGTACTTGATATCATTCGAGAAAGTTACACACTGCAGTTTGCCCGGCCTCTGCCAGACACCTTTGTCAGTTCCCCTTGCAAGGTGCCACAAAAACTTGAGGGTCATGCAGGGCACTCTGCGAAGTTGCAGGCAGTAGTGGAGGTGCCAAAAGACCAATGCAGTTATGGTCGATACTCCATATACTTCATAATCCCCAAAAAAGAAAGGTTCCTTCCAGCACATATTGGATCTCAATTACATAAAAACTGTTTAAGGGTACCCCACTTCCACATGGAGACACTCTACTCAGTCATCGTGGCAGTCAGGAGAGGAGAGTTCCTGACATCCCTCGATCTCAGAGGCCTACTTACATATTCCTATCCAGCCAAATCAAACAATGTCTATGCTTTGCAGAACCAATGGTGGTGGTGGCGGCAGCAGGGCTCTGGCAGGGGGGAATGCTGGTGCATCCCTACATGGACAATTGGCTCATCCAGGTGAAATCCCATGAAGAAAGTCTACGGGCCATGGAACGTGTAAATTGCCTTCCTGTAGAATCTAGGCTGGGTCATAAATTTGGTGAAGAGCTGTCTCCAACCATCTCAAGATTTGGTGCATCTGGGAGCCATGTTTCAGACAGACATGGGCAAAATGTCTCTACCGGTGGGCAGTATGGTCACTCTACAGACTTCGATCCAGCAATTTCTCCACGTATCTGCACCAACAGTGTGGCATTATCTGCAGGCGCTGGGAGAAAACACACGCACACACACACGACAATTGCAGCAGGCGTGGTTGCGGAGGTGGTTGGCTCAGCACTATGAGCTCTCTCAGGCATTACCCTGTCCAGGGCAGGTTTGGGCATCGCTCCGTTGGTGGTTGTGTCCTGACAAGCTGAGGGTAGGGATGTCTCTAGAGACCCCTCAGTGGATCCCGTTAACGATGGATACCAGTTTATCGGGATGGGGGGAGGGCACATTGCAAAGCCCAAAAAGCCCAGGGGGTCTGGACCTCCCCAGAAAGGACATGACCTATCAAATCAGTTGGAGATGAGAGTCGTGTACCTGGCATTACAGAAGTCCCAGCCCTTCCTTTAAGGAAAGGCAGCAAGAGTGACAGACACCACAGTGGCTTACATCAACCGGCAAGGGAGCACAAGCAGTGTGTAATTAGAGGAAGAGGTTGAGTCCTTAATGGACTGGGCAGAGACTAATCTGCAGCCCATGTGGCCAGTAAGAACAAATGTGGCCATGGACTCTGTCTGGTCCGGCTAGATCCTGGACTCCCAATGAGGCAGTCTCTGCGTAGTTGGTGTGCCACTGGGGTCAGCTGATCATGGACCTGATGCCAACCTGCTAGAGCACCAAGGCAGATCGGTTTTACAGTATAAGAAAGGAGCGAATGTCGGAGGGACTCAATGAGCTGATACAAAAGTGGCCATTCAGGAGCCACAATCCTTGGCCGCCAACCACTTTGCATTGCCCCACAGTTCGACCCCTGATCTGGTCTTCCATGGCCAGGGTCAGGCTGCGGGGAATCACCTGCACCCCCTTCCCTTTTCTAGGGAGACTCATTCCACCTCCGAGGTGGAATAAGTCCCCTGTCCAGTCTGCCAGCCCCAGATGTACAGAGCCGACTTCACTCTGCCTGCCCTAACTCTACCTCCGCACCACCCCCTCCCATCCCCGACTAAGGCTCTCCGTATGAACAAGGAGTGGCAAGGAGGATGAATAGCGGGAATGGATATCCCAACGGGACATCCATCTCCGCTATTCGCGGGACAGAACAGATCCCATAATGTTTAAGTATGTTTCTAATGTGTGTTAAAATTTTAACAGCTAGAGTCCTTAAAATGTGCTACTATGTTAAAAGCGCGTTATTAGTAAACTAGGTCTCACTGCATAAATTTGCTTTAGTAAAATCACATATTAAGCAAGTTAATGCCTGCAAAACTGGTAGCACACGTTAGATCATTGCTGGATGCTACAGAGGCAACTCTGAATACTCAAATCCCGAGTCAGGGCAGAAGCATGAGCCCTGCCAGTCCCAGGTATCCTGAAGCTTGCCCAGCAGCCCATATGAAGGGGGCTAGATAGAGGGGACTATGATAAATTCTGTGCATTGCAAGTGTATAAAACAGATGGATTTGGGGGAGAGGGCAGAAGGATTGGAATGGTTATATAGTGGTTGGATATTTTGTTAGATTGTATTGCTTATTTATCGCACTATGCAGTGAATAACAAATATAACGATGAAATCTCTGGTGTTCTGCTTTGTAGCACAAGATCATAACATTCTCCAGCAACAAGTGAGCAAATTAATACAACACGTGGTAATGCTCTGGCATAAAGTAAAGGGTAGTTACTCACCTGTAACAGGTGGTGTTCTCCGGGGACAGCAGGAATCAGTCCTCACATATGGGTTACATCGGCGCCGACGGAGCCCGCGCAGAGCAAAATCCCCAGCTTTCAAAGAAAGCATTTGGGAGTTGTCTCCACGCACGCATGGTCCACTTCCCGCCCAAAAGGGGCCATCTTGCTCAGTCAAATGACATAGCTAGAGACGGCAAACAACAAAAACAGTAAATACAGGAGGACTGCAACTCCAAGGGGAGGAGGGAGGGCTGTGAGGACTGATTCTTGCTGTCCCTGGAGAACACCTGTTACAGGTGAATAACTACGCTTTCTCCGGAAACAAACAAGAAGTCAGTCCTCACATATGGGACTCCCCAGCTAGAGGCTACCAGGAACCCATAGCCAAAAAAGGCTCCCTCATCGAGAGCTGCGAGCAGCTGCAGCGTGAAAAACTCTCAATTTGAGAAGGAATTAGCACTCCGGTAGTCTGAACACAGAAGGGTCGGAGGGCAGGAGTTGCCTAGACCTCAAAAAGGTTACGGAGTACAGCCTGGCCAAAGGCACTGTCCCGTCGGGACTCCCTATCCAGGCAGTAATGAGCTGCAAAGGTATAAACCGAAGACCAGGTGGCGGCCCAGCAGATGTCTGCCAGAGGAACGGAGCACAGATGAGCCACGGAGGTTGCCATGACCCTGACCTTGTAAGCCGTGACACGGCCCTCGAAAGGAAGTTTCGCTTCCTCATAGGCCCGGGCGATACAGTCCACCACCCACGTGGACAGCATGCGCTTGATCACCGCCTGCCCCAGTATGCTGGGGTCGTAGGAAACGAAAAGCTGAGATGCTTTCTGGTAGTCTCGAGTACGCTGAATGTAGAAAGATAAAGCCCTCCATACCCTAGACTGTAGGAGGACAGGCCTCAGCTCAACCAGCGTGCGGTCTGGGAAAGAAGGTAGGAGGACCACCTCTTGATTGAGGTGGAAAGAGGACACCACCTTCGGAAGAAACCTGGGGTGTGTACGAAGCACTACCCTATTCTTGTAGAACCTGGTATAAGGCCTCTCCGCTGTGAGGGCCTGGAGCTCGCTCACTCTTCAGGCAGAGATGAGAGCAACGAGTAACACCACCTTCCAAGAGAGATAGCGGAAAAGACACGTAATCATCGGTTCAAAAGGCGGCAGGGAGAGCCACACCAACACCACATTGAGACCCCATTAGGGTGTCGGAGGGAGGACCAGGGGCTTTGACAGAAGGCCCTTGAGGAACCGGGACACTGTCAGGTGCGCCGAGAGTGGCTTCCCGTTTATTGCATGGTGGTTGGCCGCAAGGGCACCGAGATGTACTCTGATGGAGTTGGATTTGAGCCCCGTCAGAGAGGTGGCCACCGGGCAGGAGAAAGGGTCGGTTCCCCGAGCCGCACACCAGAGCGCAAACCTGCGCCACTTAAAGGCGTAAGCCCATCTGGTAGACGTTCTGCGGGAAGCCAGCAGGACATCCTCCACTTTTCTCAGAAGTAGGAGTGGAGCTAGTGAGATGCTCTCAGCAGCTACGCCCTCAGCAACAGGGAGCTGGGGTTGGGGTGCAGGAGAGCCCCCCTCCTGGGAGGGGAGCCATGAGCCTGTCCCCAGAGGGATAGGAGTCTCTACCGCTAGCTGCAGGAGGAGCAGGAAACATAGTTGCCAAGGCCACCATGAGGCTATCAAAATGACTGAGGCTCTCTCACAAAGGATCTTGAACAGGGTCTTGGCAATCAGAGGTGTCGGGGGAAACGCATACAGGAGACCCCACGACCACGAGATCAGAAAGGCAGCGGCGGCCAACCTCTCGGGGTGTGGTTGCCGGGAACAGAAAAACAGGACAGCTGGTGGTTGTCCGGGCTGGCGAAGAGATCTAGCCTTGGGTACCCCCAGATCCGAAAGAGCCTGTGGGCCACTTTGGGGTCCAGCTGCATGGGGCTGGAGCAGTCTGCTGAGCCTGTTGGCTATCCAATTACTGTCGCCCAGCAGATACACCGCTTTGAGGAGAATGCCTTGTTGGACTGTGAATGAGCACAGATCTAGTGCTTCCAGGCAGAGGGCATGGGATCCCATGCCCCCCTATTTGTTCACATAGAACTTGGCAACTTGGTTGGTCGGTCTGGACTAGGATTGAGGTGTGGCTCAGGGATTTCTGGAACGCCCTCAGGGCAAGACGGATCGCATGCAGCTCCAACAGGTTGATCTGTAGGGCACTCTCGTCTGGAGACCAGACGCCCTGGGTGCAGAATCCCTGGCAGTGGGCTCCCCAGCCCAGCAGAGAGATGTCTGTGGTGAGGACCCTCGAGTGCTGAGGGACCGGAAAAGGCACTCCTGCTTGCACGTGGTGGGGGGGGGGGGGAGACTGCCACCAGTTTAGGGACTGCCAGGCACCCGATGACTCTGACCTTGTCCTGGAGGCGCCCTGTTGCCTGGGACCATTGGTCCCTGAGGCACCACTGCAGTATTCACATGTGTAGGCAGGCATCTGGAGTGACATGGACTGTGCCATGTGCCCGAGGAGGCACAACAGGAGTCGTGCCGGTAGTGAAGGGCGGCGCTGTACCCTTCTGGCCAGTGCCATTAGCCTGTTGACTGTCTGAAGGCAGGAAGGCCTTGGCTGGGAGAGTATCGATCCTTGCCCCAATAAATTCCAGCTCCTGAGCTAGTCTCAGGCTGGACTTGGGGTAGTTGATTACGAAGCCCAAGTACTGCAGGACCTGGATAGTGCATGCTGTGGCCTGCTGCACCTCGGGGCCGAGGTGCCCCTGATGAGCTAGACATCGAGATAGGGGATTTTCGTCTTCCCCTGAAGCCTGAGAAAGGCAGCGACTACCACTAGGCACTTCATGAATACCCTGGGGGCCAAGGCAAGGCCGAAGGGCAGCACCTGGTACTGGAAGTGAAGGCCCCCCACCACAAAGTGTAGGTATTGCCTGTGGTTTGGGTGGATTTGGATGTGCATGTAAGCATCCTTTAGGTCTAAGGAGCACAGCCAGTCTCCCTGGCGGAGGTAAGGCAGCAAAGTTCCAAGGGAGAGCATCCTGAACTTCTCCCGCACCAGGAATCTGTTGAGCTTGAGGAAGCTGAGGATGGGCCTTAGGCCCCCTGACCTTTTTGGCACAAGGAAGTATGTGGAGTAGAACCCCTTGCCCCCTGAGATGATGGGGCACAGGTTCTACCGCTCTGTCCTCGAGAAGACCCTGGTGAAGGGGAGGCCAGGAGGGCTCTCCGGGAAAGAAATGCAGAGGCACTATGGCTAGGTGGAGGAGGTAACCCTCCTTGACCACCTGTAATGCCCAGGCATCAGTGGTGATGGTTCCTCACCTGTGGGCGAACAGGGAGAGCCGACCTCCTGTAGGCTACCTGGCCTCACTGGAGAGAGGGGCCATGCTGAATGAGTCAAAAGCTTCCCCCTGGTTGAGCGGACCATGCACCCTGCCCCTTGGCCTGCTGCCCCTGTTGGGGTGCTGGGGGGGTAACCTCGGTAAGCAGCAGGTTTCCTCTGGTAGAAGGACTTCTTCCCCGAGCCCTTCTTTCGGGTAGGAGCCGAGGTCTTCTTAGAGGGCCTAGTCCTCGACATGAACTCTGTCTCCAGTTTGGCGGCCTTTTCCATAATGGGCTTGTCGAAAAAGTTCTCCCCCTGGCATGGGACATCAATCAAACTTGTCTTGTACCCATTGCTCAAGGTCGGACGACTGTACCCAGGCTTGGCGGCATGCACCGATGCCCGCTGCGGCCACTCTGACCACCGACTCGAACCCGTCGTAGGCCGCACGAGACAAATTTGGAGCTTTCACCGAAGGCTCTTGTTAGGCCCTTGATGTGCTGCAAGGGCTCCTCGGAGAGACCAGCTGAGAACCTGACTGACTCTCTTTTTTGTTAGGTCTCTTAGGTACATGCCCATGTACAGTTGGTAGGCCTGGATTCGGCCATTCAGCATCACGCTCTGGTAGTATTTTTTGCCAAGGACATCCAAGGTGTGGGCCTCCCTGCCAGGTGGTACTGAGGAGTGCGTCTTCTGACATTTTAATCGACACATGGTCAATTCCACAACCATGGAATTATGCGGCAAGTGAGACTTTTGAAACCCGGGGCTCCGGCAGACTCGATACATCGAGTCAAACCGCTTACTAACCACCAGTGTCGACACCGGTGTCTCCCACATTCGGAGCATAAGGTGCTCCAGGATGGGAGGAATGGGCACCGTGAGGGTTTCCAGAGGAGGGGCCTCATATTGAGGATCTCGAGTTTATCTGCTCATGGATCCTCTTCGGACTCCGTTGGAAAGGCCCAAGCTTTGGACATATATCTTAAGCAAAGTCTCAAAAGGCCATGTCCTCGGGGGGAGATCTCCTTCGAGGCTCAGACCCCAGGGAATCGGAAGGAACATCCCGGTGAAGGCGAGTGTCCAGAGACATCTCGTCTTCAGATTCCCAGACGGAGGCATCAGAGTAGGACAGGTGGCAGTTCTCCTGCCCCGAGGGGTCGGGCCACTCCAGCGCTCATTGGCTTGCTAGTGATGATCTCTGTCCGGAAGAACGGGAGATCGAGCGGGACCTCGGCCGAGGATCTACTCGGGCCTGTAGAGTTTCGAGGATCGGCACGGCCTCCGGGGTCGACTTCGTCGTCGAGTCCCTGGTGGTCGGGGGAGAGTAACCGGACCTACTGGACGCTATTGCCCTTTGCTGCTTTAGGAAGGCAATGATCTTGCATTCCAAGGAATCCATCCTGGATCTGAGCTCAGGTGGTTCCGCGGTATCCGGCTCGTGCGCCGATGGAAATCGGGGCCGACGCCGATTCCCCTGGAGGGGAGTCCTCGACCAGGATAGGATGCACTGGCCAGGGCCAGTCCATGGACGGCTCCTTCTGACGCCTCGGGTTGACGTTTGGGGCTCCTTGACTGGCCCCGTGACGGACCTGGTCGTTCTGAACCATCCAGAGACGCAGATGTCAAGGATATTTTCCTTCTTTTGGGTTCCCTCAAGGGGGATCCCCTGAGGCCCCCCCCCCCCCCCGATGCCGCTCGGGTTTGGAACGCTTCTCCCGGGGCATGGAGGTCTCAGACAAGGTCCTGGCTTTCAGAGGCATAGGGGAATCAGGGAAAATTTTGTCATGCTGCTGCTGGTGGCTTTTCAGGGCCTTTGAGGACATACATTTGCAAAGGCCACAAACAGCCAAGTCGTGGTCCGGGCCAAGGCACCAGAGGCAGCAGTCGTGCGTATCGGTGAGGGACATAATTTTTCCACACCTGTCGCACTTTTGGACCCGCTGGTAGCCATGGGGGGAAAAAGGCACCCAGCTAGGTCAAAGACCTTTAGGGCTCCCAGCGAGGGAAAAACAAGGGTGGGAATGCCCAAAAAGAAAAATAACAGAAAAAGGAGAGCCGACAATACTGGGGAGGGGGGCAGGCAGGAAGGGTACTGGTACTAGCTGGAAGAAAAACAGCCAAAAGGCAAGAAGAAAAACACACTTTTTTCCGGGACAGAGAACAGCCAACGTCTGAAGGGCTCCGCGGAAAAAGATGGCCCCTTTGGGTGGGAAGTGGAGCACGCATGCTTGGAGGCAACTCCCAAACGTTTTCTTTGAAAGCTGGGGGGGATTTGCTCTGCGCAGGCTCCGTCTGCGAAGACGTAACCCATATGTGAGGACTGACTTCCTGCTTGTTCCCAGAGAAAATATAGTTTTTGGTCTGGAAGTAGTGTAACTCCTGTATTTGACCATTTTTTCTTTCCAATCAAATGGACTAACAAAATAAAGCAATGCATTAAGTTAGTCCAATATTGCATTAATTTAGTCCAATAAAGAAGGTATCGCCTTATATTCTGTTTGTTGATCTTTATAGCCAAACAAAATGAAATGCCTTGGTCACTCTTAAAAAGATTTCTTGCTAATTAACTTCTTTGAAATAGGCATGTTGCACCTGGTAAGAAGACAAAGAAAACCTTCCCAGGCATCAAGATGATATTTTACTCAGCATCCAAGGATCAACATTTCCAAGACTACCATATCCGGGGGTATGGCATTTGAAGTTGCATCCCCAAGCAGGTAACCTTACTATTGGCATTTGTTTTTGCTATGGACCTTGACTAGTTGCTTACATAACATATGCAAAAATATAAATATTTGATAATCAATATATTATGTTTGCCAATGGGGCTAGAGATAATCAAGTCTGTATAGCCAATGTTTTTGTGATGACGACAACTTGGGATGGGGGGAAAGCAGATGTGAGGGAAATCAGTCTGCATTATAGCAGTCACAAATGCAAAATTAGGTATTCAAATGTACAAAATAAAGTTAAGATGGCAAATGGGTCCGTTCATCAGGCATAAAGTGAGTGCATCACTGTTATGTGCAGCACATCTGCACTCTCCAGATCTGCTAGCACGGAAGTGACCGATTATAAACAAATCAAGAATCCATTTCTGTGATTAAGCCAAACACTGGGGCCAGTCAGGTGGTTCAGTGGAAGAACTATACACTGCCATGGAGAGAGCCCCCCGATTTCCAAGAGAAGTCTTATACTCATTAAGTCAGAAGGAGCACAGGATGCTGTGGAGGCAGCATTCATACCCCTGGGGATTTGTATTCCATTCATCACTCAACAGCAGCAGCTATTGGCTGGAGTAAGGCCTGCAATAGTAGAAATCTGGCAGAATACATGGTGCCTAGCCAAGGATTTTGCTGCAATGACTGGATTAAAGTTGAGTTGGCAGGGGGATATAAAATAGGGGAAAAAGGTCCCCATTTAAAATTGTACATGAAGGCTCACTCTTTTAAATCCAGCTGAACTGGACTAAAGACCAGAAAAGCCCAAAAGAGCAAGTAGAAACCATTAGAAAAGACATCTTGCTTTTATAAAAGGTTTTGTTTTTGTGTATGTTTTTTTCTTTCCTTGTCTCAGCAATATATATGGAGTTAATAACCCATAATAATATTCTGTATATGCAGAATTTAAGACAGACTATATACATTTTGTGCACAAATTGACACAGGTTAAAAAAAAATCTGTTTTGGGAGAACTGCTCTCACCAATGAAGAATTAAGACTTGTTCACAGAAAAAAAAAGCCATACATAAAACACAACACAATTTTATACTTACACATTAATAAAAATGATAGAGAGCCCTGCACTCCTGGCATACTACACTTCCCAAACTAAAAAAGGTAAGTAGGTACAACGTGTACATTAATCATGATTTTATAACCACAAAATGTTCTGCCTGTAGCCTTCAATTATCCAGAGAGTGTGATAGAAACTGTTACAAATAAGTATTTCAAGTATCCTGCAGGCATTTTACCATGGCTGAACAATAAGAGTCATTTTATAGTAGGCCGCTGCTGCACATATTCAAATAATATTCTAAGGCAAGGTTCTCAACCCAGTCAGGTTTTCAGATAACCACAATGAATATGCATGAGAAATATCTGCATGCAGTGCCTTCATTGTATGCAAATCTCTCTCACATATATTCATTGTGGTTATCATGAAAACCAGTGTTTCTCAAGGACTCTGTTAAGAACTCCTGATCTAAGGGAAAGTATAATATATACTTTTTCCCCTTCAAAAACATTTTTTTTTAAAGAGGTTACCCTGTAGAAAGTATCTGCACACTTAGATCTACTCTTTGGTACACACATTTCCATGTATATTTGATGAGAGTCTGCATATTTCATAACAATATGCAAAAGGTATTAGCCCCGCCTCAATCTTGGCCCCAGTGCTTCCACTCAATATGAAGGAGCTTATGCAAAAGCAGGTTAAATGTATATAAATAAGCACATATACTTTAGATGATTTTATAAAAGGATATTTTTGTGCATTTTACACATGGAAATAGGTTTAAAAAAAATGGTCACCAGCAGTGCTGCAGCATTCCAGCAGCCTGGGAACGTAGTGGTAAAAAGAAAAGAACAAATTTGTTGAACAATTTACAATATGTTCTCACTGAATGGAAGTTAATTACCTTCTCTTAAAAGCTTTTTCATTTGGTGCTGAGCAGGCCAACTATGAGAGAAGACTATCAAGATAGTCAATATAGCAAATGATAAAGGCTAGTTGAACACTCCCCTGCAAAAGTTTTACGTGTCTGTGGTGCAATCTATCACAGCTCATTGCCTTGGTAATAACAAAAAACATTTAAAAAATTGAAATATGACAGACAGTACCCAAGAGATCTAGCAGTCACCATTTTAACATGGCAAAAAAACCAAACACCCAACTTGCAATTACTCTGTGCTTGTTAGCTCAGAGAGAGAAATAAAGGAACATGAATATGCCGACTGAGCACACACATGCCAGGAAAATATTGAGTATCCGTTTCACAGCTGGAGGCTCTTCCAACATTTGCATACACAACATTTCATCCTCCACAGCATCTCCATCTGCTCTCTTGTTTGCTTTTTCACCTTTATAGCCACAAAACCAATCCAAACATGTGATGCATTTTCCCTGGTTGTCCATCTCCTCCTCCCTCTGGGCTCTCCCCACGAGAGCTGCTTGTCCATTTGTGTAACAATCCACAGGTGTCTCTGCTTCTGAGATGCTTGAAGGGGTCACTGGATTCTCTCTCAAGACTGTCAAGTCCTCCACGTGGATGTATCCAGTTTGTTCTTGAGATTTCCCATTTGGTATCATTTGTTTAGCTTCACTACAGTTAAGATTTTTCTTTTCAGATCTTGTGCACAGATCCTTTTCTGTATGGACGCTCTGTTTTACAGTTTTGCTAGTCAGTGCCCAGAAGGTGGTTGTTCTAATCTGTTCCTTTTTAGGTGGTGGTGTAAGGAGGCTTACTATGACCGCAACAATTCCAGTAATCCAAAATAAAGCAGTGGCAACATACATGTAATGGACTTTCTTGATGAAGCTTGGCCTGTTGTCTGGTTGATTACATTCTGGGACACGGTACACAAATGCCATAATCAGACGTAATGCTCCTAAGACAAATCCCACCATGCCACCACAAAATGCACCTTGTTCATTGCAACGTTTCCAAAATATGCCCAATAGAAACAGTGCAGCTATTGGAGGAGTCAGGTAATCTGCAACCTCCTGGATGTAAAGATACATCTGGCCTCCTTGCATTTCTACAATTATCGGCACCCAGGCAATGCTTATAACTACCATGAACACAACAAAGACTCTTCCCACAAGCAAAAGTTCTCGAGATGTTGCACTCTTTCGGATGAACTTGTAGATGTCCAGAGTAAAAATGGTGCTGGCACTGTTAAATATAGAGTCTAAATCACTCATTAGGGCAGCAATCATCACAGCCATCATAAGTCCTCGCAGGCCAACTGGTAGGAGTCTCATCACCAAACGTGGATAAGCAATATTAGAGCAGCCAGCTCTGCTACCACAGACTTGCAGACAGTGCTCTGGATTGATACACGCGATGTCATCTGCAAAAAGAATTCTTGAAATCATTCCTGGAATGACTATAACAAACATAGGTAAGAGCTTTAACACACCAGCCATTAAAGTGGCTCCTTTGGCATGAACAATGTTTTTAGCTGCCAACACTCTCTGAACAATAACTTGATCAGCACACCAATACCACACAGAGGCTGGGGTCTGCCCCAGGATAAATCCAGGCCAAGGTACATCTTCATCTGTTGGCTCCCGCAACATTTTCAATGAATCTGGCTTTGGATTGACATGACATGAATTAGAATTAGTAAAGTTATAGGTCAACAAGATTGATGTGATGTTTGGTTTTGCCAACATGTACTTTCTTTTAATTTCTTCCAGCCCACCAACCTCTATGAAGCTTACAGCCATAAGGGTGAGAGCACCAACCACCATGAGCAAAGCTTGAAGTGTGTCTGTATATATGACAGCTACTAGGCCACCTGTGACAGTAAGCAGTGCAGTCATTCCAATTAGAAGGATCACAGACAAATAGAGATTCCATCCCAGAGACTCTTGAATGAACAATGCCCCAGCATACAGGTCTACTGACAGTTTGGTGAAGATATACAAAATTAGAGACAGCATTGCAAAATAAACTTGAATTCTATGTCCTCCAAAGCGTTTGGATAAGTATTCAGGCATGGTGTACACTCCTGACCGTATGTAGACGGGGATGAAGATCCATCCTAGGAGCTGTAATAGCAGGAGAGCATTGAACTCCCAAGCACCTACAGCAAATCCACTCGCTGCTCCAGATCCAGCAAGTCCAATGAAGTGTTCACTGCCAATGTTGCTTACAAACAATGATGCACCAATAGCTGCCCAGGTCATAGAGCGTCCAGCCAAAAAATAACCACTCACAGTACTCCTGTTTGACTTACACATAGCAAAAAATCCAATGCACAACACAAGTACAAAATACAATGCCACGATGGCAATGTCTGCTGCTTCCATTGAAGCCCTCATCTTTAAAAACCAAAAATAACTTTTTCAGATGTAGAATTTTAAGAAAAGTCTTCATGGAAATCCTACAATCTACAAATCTGCAGTCTTTGTCCTTTGATCTGCTGTCTTGATAGTGGCTCCTGCGGTATACTGTAGTGCGAGATTATGTTCTCAACTTGCGCTTCAAAGCCTTACAGGGTATGTTTAAAGCAATATTCCACAAGACCATCAGCATTTAACTTTGGCGTTGAAGAAAATTCTTAACTTCTGCTAAGTCTAGGGAAGCCTACTGTAATCAACCCTGCAAGGCAGCAAAGACAAAAAGATAGAATTAGAAGTGGGAACTCATTTGGGAAAAACACTCAAACTCATTTTTATATACGGACAACCTGAGGTGAAAAGAACTTCCTTTGTTTTATTTGCAACGTTGTTCAAAACAAAAAAATTATATATCTTACTGCCATTTATACACATTATGAACTCTTCCTTTTAGAGAAAGATACATTAGTATAGCAGCATTTTCAAGGCACCAGAAACTTTGAAGAGGGGTCAAGAAGATCCTACTGTGGTCATTCAAGCAGGAAAATTTTAAAAAGTACAAAACAGGAAAAGCAATGCTATCTGCATAAATATATTATGGTACAGGAGGCCACATTAAATACCTGGCCACCCCCTCCCCATACCAAGTGTCACAAGGCTGTTTTGTGTCACTCGCCGGGAAAGGTGGTGGACAGGAGGGAAACAGGATCAGGGTAAGTTACCTAGAGCTCCTTCAGTTTCAAAATGCAAGCAAATGGCCAAAGTGGTGATGTAGGTAACTAGCAGAGCAATGGCTGCTGGGACAGGAGGCAAGTATGTGGAGATGCTGGACTACAGTGAATAGATACTGGCACGTCGCTTCCTCAAACCATGAAATAATTTTAAAACTTTATACATTAAAGCTGCATAAAGAACATTTATTCTTAATGCAATTCTATTGCAGGTCCCAACATTTAGTTAGAATTCGAAGTAGATTCCTAAAAGGATAAATTTGAAAAGCCTTGTCATAAGCAAATCTAGAAGCAGGCAGCTACATGGAATCTGCCAGAAACCAACTGTTTTTCAAGAACCCTGAAGGGTGGAACAGGTTCTATTGAATTAAAAACAAGTTGAAATGTGTACACTAGCAGCGATACAATGGCATGTTTTCCCCATTTCCAGAATCAGGCGGCGAGGGGAGGGGGGAGTAGCTAAGGGTGCGTCATGGGTTGTGTGTGTGTGTCTCAAGGTATGTACGTGCATCATTGGGAGCACTGGGGATGCGAATATGGAACATGAGGGTTTCGTGCATGTCTGTCTCATGGTGAGTGTTGCTGTCTTCATATACGTATGTATCAAAGGGAGTGTTGGGGGCTGCATACATGTGTACATCTCTTGCTCATGACCCTCCTTCCCAGGCTTCCCCTCAGCCTCTCCTCTCATATACCTCCCCCATCATCCTTCCCTCAAGCTCTCTATGTCATGACCCTTCCAGCTGCACTCAGTCTCTCTCAAGGACCCCCCCCCCCCCCACCGAAGACTTCATCCAATCTTCACCCACTCTCACTCATATCCCTACCCCCTCCCCTTCATCCAGTCACTCTATCACTCACCCTGACTTGTCTCTGGCTCAGAAATGCGGTAATTCACACTTTCCCCACTACGATCATCTCTGCATGGCTCCACCATTCAAGAGAACATCAGCGTGGGGCGGGGGGGGGGAAGCCTGAACCATGGCATTTTAGTAGGCTCACATATTCAAATTGTTTGCGCATGCCACTGCGTGCAAAAACAAAATATGTACAGACAGTTTCTCTGCTGATGAACCCTTGAAGACAGAAGAGGGTCTTTAAAAAAAGCAGGCTTTAAAATATGGATTTCTATACAGCAGTTAATGAACCCCATTATTAAGTTATGCATAGAAGAACTTAAAAAGCCAGGCCTTTGGCAACTAATCAATATGTTTTATATATTTGTGTGTAAATGCTGAAGCACCTCAAATTAGAGTGCATGTTTCAATGAATCCCCAGTTTTTGTTGTTGAATGCCACTGAGTCAATATCAACTCCAGACAACCCTGTGGATAGCTGTCCATGTTGTAACTATCCCCTTGGTTTTCTTGGCAAGGTGCCACTGGAAGTATATTGCCAGGTCTTTCTTCTGTACAGTAACAGAAGCTAATATGGTACAATGAACTACATCTTTCTTCAAAATGTAATTATATACATTTGCTGAAGTAAAAAGGTTGATATTTTTTTCAAAAAGTGAATATGGCAGGTGCAAAGGTTTGCACTTCCTTCCAGTTGATTCACTATAAAACTTTTTTGTAAGTTATTAATATGGTCCAAAACATTTAATGACTCATTAGGTCTTGAGCTGGGGAGTGGAGGAGTAGCCTAGTGCTTAGAACACTGGCTTGGTAACCAAAAGAGCAGGGTTTGAGTCCCACTGGCACTCCTTGTGGCCTTGGGCAAGTCACTTAACTCTCCACTGCCTCAGAAGAAAGGAGTAGCAATGTACTTCCAGTCAAAGTGCCAAGAAAATCTTCCAGTTAGCAATTTCAAATGTCAAACACTGTTACAAAATGAAAGTTGCATGCAATTGTAGAATTGCCCAAAAACTGGTCAGCTCTGCACAACAAACTGCTGAAACTGGAATAATAGTCCAGAGTATGTTTTACACAATAATCTGCATGGGGATAGTTTGTCAGAAGGAAACCTTTTCTATGATATCATCATAAGTAATCTAAAATACACAAAAAGAATCTTAACAAGGCTCAAACGTTTTGGAACAAGGTGCTCTGGGATTGATGAAACAAAAATTGACCTGTTTGGTCCAAACCAAAACACTTGGAGAAAAAGATCCCCTTACCAATTGTTGGCATAAGGGTGGATTTATTTTGCTTTGGGGTTCTGTGGCAGAAGTAGTATAGGAAATATTTTGCAAGTGGGAGGAATATCGATTCAGAAGTATCCTAGAAAACAGCTACTCACCTGTAGCAGATGTTCTTCGTGGGCAGCAGGATACATCCCCACAAATAGGTGATGTCACTGAAGGAGCCCTGCACAGAAACCAGTTCCCAGCTTCTTCTTGAAGCTTTGGGAGCAGGCCCTGTATGCATGCATTCTCCAGGACCAAGCAGGAAGTCAGTCGTCACGTATGGGTGACATCGGCGCCGACGGAACCCCCGTGCGGAGCATTTCTCCAGCTTTCAAAGAAAGCCTTTGGGAATGCAGCACGCATGCGCAGTCCCCTTCCCGCCCAAGGGTGCCATCTTGCTCAGTCTGATGACATAGCTAAAAGACAGCAAAAATAACAAAATAAATCATATGACTGCAACTCCAAGGGGAGGAGGGAGGGTTGCGAGGACAGATTCCTGCTGCTCCTGGAAAACACCTGTTACAGGTGAGTAACTACTCTTTCTCCAGGACCAAGCAGGAAGTCAGTCCTCACATATGGGACTCCCCAGCTTAAGGCTACCGGAGACCCAAAGCTGAAAAATGAGCTCCCTCTAGAGCAGGGGTCCCCAAACCTGTCCTGGAGGGCCGCAATCCTGGCAGGTTTTTGGGATAGCCCTAATGAATATGCATGAGATATATATGCATTAGAGAGATCCTCCCAACCTGACTGGTTTGTGGCCCTGCAGTACTGGATTGGGAGACCCCTGCCTTACACCTCTGTCATTTAAGATTGTGAGTGGGCAAGGTACAGATGTCCTAGACATCAAAAGGGTAGACAGACTTTGTCACATTGCTCCTCAATTCTCACCACCACCAAAAGGTCTACTTTTGGTGGTGGTGAGAAGCGAGGAGCAATGTGACAAAGTCTGTCTACCCTTTTGATGTCTAGGACATCTGTACCTTGCCCACTCACAATCTTAAATGACAGAGGTGTAAGGCAGGGGTCTCCCAATCCAGTACTGCAGGGCCACAAACCAGTCAGGTTGGGAGGATCTCTCTAATGCATATATATCTCATGCATATTCATTAGGGCTATCCCAAAAACCTGCCAGGACTGTGGCCCTCCAGGACAGGTTTGGGGACCCCTGCTCTAGAGCCTCAGCATGCAAGAAAAGAATCTTTTCTGATAACGCCCCCGAACTGTAGCCCAACACCAGGGCCGGAGGGTAGGAGTTGCCTAAACCCCAAAGAGATTATGGAGTATCGCCTGCCCGAAAGCACTGTCCCTGCGGGACTCCCTCTCAAGGCAGTAGTGGGCCGCAAAAGTCTGGCTTGAAGACCAAGTAGGGGCCCGGCAGATGTCTGCCAATGGAACAGAGCGGAGATGAGCCACTGACACAGCCTTCGCCCTGACACGGTGAGCTGTAACTCGACCCTGCAACGAGAGGCTGGCTGCCCTGTACGCCCAGGCGATACATTCGGCTACCCATATGGACAAAGTACGCTTGGAGACAGCCAACCCCAACTTATTGGGGTCAAAAGAGACAAAGTGCTGAACAGCCCTCCGGTGCTCCCGCGTACTGTCAAGGTAGAAGGACAACGCCCTCCTACAGTCCAGGGTATGCAAGACCATCTCAGCCCGGCTGGCATGCGGCCTGGGAAAGAAAGTTGGAAGAACCACCTCCTGATTGAGGTGGAAGGAGGAGACAACCTTAGGAAGGAACTTAGGGTGAGTCCGTAAGACTACTCTGTTCCTATAGAACCTAGTATAAGGTGCATCTGATACTAGGGCCTGAAGCTCACTCACTCGTCTTGCTGAGGTAAGGGCTACCAGAAACAACGCTTTCCAGGAGAGAAAACACAGAGGGCAAGTAGCCATAGGTTCAAATGGTGGGCAAGTAAGCCATTGCAAGATCACATTTAAATCCCATTCAGGAGCAGGTGGACGCACTGGAGGCTTAAGCTAAAGCAGGCCTCTGAGGAAGCCAGCCACCAAAGGATGGCTTGAGAGAGACTGACCCTCCACTGGGGAGTGGTGTGCTGAAAGAGTACTCTCACAGAATTGGACTTAAGGCCTAGGTTGGACAGGTGAAGCAAATATTGCAGCACCACTGGTACCAGGCACGAGAAAGGATTTTCTTTGTGTTGAGTACACCAGGTAGAGAATCTACGCCACATAAGGGCATAAGACATTTGGTTGGACTGCCGCCTAGAGGCCAAGACCACGTCCTCCACTTCCCTAGGCAGTAGTAAGGGTGCTAGAACTACCCTTTCAGCAGCCAGGCCATCAAATTGAGGGACTGGAGATTGGGGTGTAAGAGATCCCTGCTCCTGAGACAGGAGATCGGGTTGCATCCCCAGAGGAAGAGGAGTGTCCACCGCTAGTTGCAAAAGAAGTGGGAACCAGGGTTGCCTTGGCCACCTGGGGGCCACCAGGATCACTGAGACCTTGTCCCGGATCACCTTGAACAGTGTCTTGGACACTAGAGGCATGGGAGGAAACGCATATAGGAGGCCTGTAGACTACGTCCGTCAGGCTCCGCGGAAAAAAGACTGAGCAAGATGGCACCCTTGGGCAGGAAGGGGACCGTGCATGCGTGCTGCATTCCCAAAGGCTTTCTTTGAAAGCTGGGGAAATGCTCCACAGGGGGCTCCGTCGGCGCCGACGTCACCCATATGTGAGGGCTGACTTCCTGCTTGGTCCTGGAGAAAGAGTAGTTACTCACCTGTAACAGGTGTTCTCCAGGAGCAGCAGGAATCAGTCCTCACATATGACTGACTTCCTGCTTGGTCCTGGAGAAAGAACTTTTTCCTCAGGTGAAAACAAAACACGTCCGTCGGGCTCCGTGGAAAAAAGAAGACTGAGCAAGATGGCACCCTTGGGCGGGAAGGGGACCGTGCATGCACACTGCATGCCCAAAGGCTTTCTTTGAAAGCTGGGGAAATGCTCCGCATGGGGGCTCCGTCGGTGCCGACGTCACCCATATGTGAGGACTGATTCCTGCTGCTCCTGGAGAACACCTGTTACAGGTGAGTAACTACTCTTACCACTTCCTGCCTGCTGCCGCCATATGGCATTACCTCAGTCTAGTTACAAGCTGAAGTAGAGTACATCTCCAAGGGGAGATGAGGAAGAGGGGAGGGATTGTGAGGACTTAAGTATACCACCCAAAGAGAACACCTGCTACAGGTGAATAACTGTTTTCTCCATAAACAAGCAGGATAGTGTCCTCATATATGGAAATCCCGAACTGCAAGCTGCCTCAAAAGACATGGGATAAACACAGGGTCAGACAACACACACTAATTTTTGTTGACAAAAAGGCCTTTGATGTTTTTTTCCCCCCACACAAGTTTCTTCTTAAGGAGCTTCATAAGATACATATGCAAAACCGCCCTCTTATTGGGAAACTTTATATAGGATGGATCAGTCACTAGAGCCTTGAAGTCACTAGCTCTGTATCCTGAAGGGACTGGCACCAAAACAAGACCTTCCAGTTCATGAATGCCAGATCAAGCGTAGTTACTAACCTGTAACAGGTGTTCTCCAGGAACAGCGGGAATCAGTCCTCACATATGGGTGATGTCGGTGCTGACAGAGCCCGCGTGGATCCAATCCCCAGCTTTCAAAGAAAGCTTTTGGGACCTACACCACACATGCATTGTCACCTTCCTGCCCAAAAGGTGCCATCTTATCTATGACGACACAGCTCAATAAGACATAAAATGAAAAAAAATTCCACGGGGAGGAGGGAGGGTTGCGAAGACAGATTCCTGCTGTCTCTGGAGGAGAACACCCGTTACATGGGAGTAACTACACTTTCTTCGGGAACAAGAAAGAAGTCCATCCTCACATATGGGACTCCCAAGCTACAGGCTACCGGAAAAAAACCTGTAAAGCCACGGGCGACCCAAAAAGCAGACCGTGAAGGACAGCAGGGGGTGCTGATAGACTGAAGTCTGACACTGCAGCAGCATCGAAGATGCAATCCCCACTCCTGTAGCCTGAACATCATGGGTTGGAGGGAACGAGCTGCATTTTTCCCTGAAGAGATGACTGAGTACTGCCTAGCTGAAGGCGCTGTCTCTCTAGGAGGTCTTCTCCAGACAGTAATTTGCAGCAAAGGTGTGCACAGAAGACAAAGTTGTAGCCCAACAGATTTCCAGTAACGGCACAGAGCACAGACTCACCAGAGGCCACCATGGCACACATTGTGAGCAGATACATGATGCTCCAGAGAGAAGATCCTGCCTGCTGATAGGCGAATGAAATGCAGTCGGCCACCCAGCATGAGAGGGTACACTTGAAGACTGCGAGCCCCAGACAACCAGGGTCAGGAGACAAAGAGCTGCGTTGAGCAGCGATGGGGCTGTGTCCTCTAGATGTAAAAGGACAATGCATACTTACAATCGTGCATGTGTAGAGAGGCCTCTGCTCTGGAAGAATGAGGCCTAGGAAAAAAGGTGGGCAACACCACCTCTTGGTTCAAATGAAAGGCAGAGACAACCTTTGGCAAGAATTTAGGGAGAGTCTGAAGGACTACCCTGTAGCTGTGGAACCTGGTGTAGTGTGCATGTGCCACCAGCACTTGCAGCTCGCTCACATGGCTGGCAGAGGCGAGTGCCACCAGGAACATGACTTTCCATGAAAGATACTTGAGATGGCAGGTGGTTAAGGGTTCAAAGGGTGGAGCCATAAGCTTCCCTAACACCACACTGAGGTCCCAAGCTACCGGCGGTGGATGGATCGAGGGCCAGGAAGAAGGCAGCCCCACATGAATCTGCCTACTGAAGGGTGCAGCAACACTGCCTGGCCCTCCACTGTGTGTTAATGGCCAAGATGGCACAGAGGTGCACTCAGACTGTGTTGGACTTCAGGCCAGCTCCTGACAAATGCAAAAGGTACCACAGGATGTTGGGCATCGTGCAGCAGAAAGGGTTGCATGGAGTCCTTACGTGAGGGAAGGAGAACATCCTCAACCTGCCTGGATAGGCGGTGATGCGCTATAGCTAGCCTCTCAACATCCAGGCCATCAGAGCCAGTGATGGGAGGTTGGGGTGCAGCAGCATCCCATACTCCTGAGATAGCAGGTATGGGGTGCTCCTTAGCAGTGGTGGGTCCCTGCAGGACAGCAGCAGAAGTAGGGGGAACCAGGGTTGCCTGGGACATCTGGGCGCAATGAAAATGACGGAGGCCGCTTCTGCTTGGATCTTGAGGAGGACCCGCAGCACCAGTGGCGTGGGCAGGAACACATATAGGAAACTCCTGGGCCAGGGGAGAACGGTGTCCACCGCCTCCCAGTCCCAGGCTAGCATCCGGGGAGCAGAAGCACAGCAGCTGCACATTGTCTGTACTGACAAAGAGGTCGATCTCCGGGGTCCCCCAGTGCCGGAAAACCTCCCCCAGCATGGGCAGGTTCAATCAACACTTGTGGGGCTGGAGGACACGGCTCAGGTGGTCAGCTAGCACATTGTCCTGGACGGCAAGTATACAACTCTGAGGGAGATGTTCTTCCCTGTCACGAAGTTCCAGAGGCGCACCACCTCCCAGCAGGAGGTGGCACGACCCCATGCCCCCTTGCTTGTTGGTGTAGTACTGTGATGAAGCAGACGCCAGTAAACCCATGGAGGTAGAAGAAAACACTGATTTCTTTAAAGGAAATGATATACATAAAGTGCAGTTAGTGAGAAGTGCAGCTAGAAGGAGCATGCATGGAGATTCAGAAGGTAGGCCGACACGCCCAGGTTGGGATGATGCAAGAACTAATTCAAAGCATAATCAGATACACCTGGTCAGAGGGACAGAATCCTTATCTAAGAAACAGCTTTATAAGCAAAGCATAGACAAGCTAGGAGAGAGAGGAGCAGCACGAGCCGCAGCAGCTGCTGACAGAGAAGAAAGAGAAAGGAGATGGCTCCAAAGAGGAGAAAAGGCAGTTGAGCTTGCAGCCCTTACAGGAAAGGAACAAGTTCCAGGAGAGCCAGTTTCAGGCTGGGAAGCTCCAGAAGGAAGTCTTCAGGAAGGACAGAAGGAGAACCGGGAGAGTGCCTGGTAGGGAGAATACCAGAGACACAGACCCAAGAGTTCAGAGGTACCTTCATGCTTCTTCCCCTGTATGTGAGCCACAAGGAGTTCAGAGGTGGGTGAACCAGACTCAGCCCAGGAGTCTAAGAGACACAGATCTGAACCAGGAACTGAGGCCGGGTCACAGAAAGGCCTGGAAGCCAGGGAGCCATAAGAGCAGCCAAGGCAGCTGGAGAAAGGTTTGGGAACCTATAGAAAGAGTGCTTACCAAAAGTCCTGTTGCATATTTGCCAGACCGGGTACAGCCAGGCTGGAAAACCTTAGGAAGAAGTTCTGAAGTAAAACCCGGAATATATGGGGAAAGCTCAGGGGCCTCAGATATCTCAGCAGAACAAGAGGCTATGCAGATAGACCCCGCTGAACCTGACCCTTTGCTAACTGAATGCCCTATGGACTGTACGTTTTGTTGTACTGGGAGTTTAGAATCCTTGAAAGAAATATAGCATGCAGGATATACTTTTGAAACAGTTTTGTTTGACAAGCTGGAAGAAGAAGCATTGCTTTTGTTTGTATAACCTGTTTTGTTTGAACCCTGCATAACTAACAAAGACTGTGAAGCATATCCAAGTTTTTGACCTATGTAAATACCTTATGTGAAAATCCTGAACAAGGTGGAAATCCTGTTGTCTTCGTTTGAACCTTTTGTGCATTAAGGGAATAAAACCCTACACTTTACCATTCACATGGCTTACACAACTATTCATTATGAAGAAAGGGACTACTAGTACCAGAAGGCTTCTGGGCTAACAAAAGTTTCTACCTTCAATACAACAATAATGTCCACCCTGACCTTTAAGCCCGTGGCTAAAGGGATGGGGTTGTGACAGTACTTCACCACCTGGTTATCCCCATCTGGACCTGGACCACCTGCCCCTACAGATAATCCTGGAGTTGTGCACAGCATGGTAGACAGCTCGGAATTCCAGCAGGTTCATCTGTGAGGCACTCTCCTCTGGTGAACACGGGCCCTGAAAATGCAGATGATCTTAGTGGGCCACCCAGCCCAGCTTGGACACGTCAGTTGTGAGGATGCAGCATACCAGAGGAGCCTGGAAGGCCAGCTCTGAAGGGTCCCTGTAGGCCAACTCTGAAGTTGATGGGGGTCCTGCCACCAGGCGAGCGAGGTCACCAGGGCCAGCATTACCAGGATATGGTCCTCCAGATGGCCAGACGCTTGCGTCCACTGGGCGCTGAGCATCCACTGCAGCTGCCTCATATGGGAGGTGGACAAATGGGGTGATGTGGATGGTGGAGGCAATGTGCCCCAGGAGACGGAGCATTTGTCTGGCCTTGAACGGCAAGGGCCAGGACTAATAGGGCTGAGCTTGGATGAGAGGCAGGGATGCCCTCGCTTGAGTGCAATCAAGTAGGGCGCTGATGAACTCAAGTTGCTGGGTGGGCCATAGGTGAGACTTCGGGAAATTCACCACAAAGCCCAGGCTCTGGAGCATCCCTGTGGTACACTGTGTTCCTCCCCTGGCGTGGTGGCTCAAATGAGCCAATCATCTAGATACAGGAAGATGAACACCCTCAGGAGTTGGAGGCGAGTGGCATGGCTGCCAGGCATTTTGTGAATACTCTGGGAGCTGAGGCGAGGCTGCAAGGGAGTACACGGCACTGATAGTGAAGTCCGCTGACGACAAACCGGCAGTACCAATGGTGCCTTGGGTGGATCAGGATGTGGGTGTAGGCATCATTGAAATACAAGAACATAGCCAAATCTCCCTGCAAGAGGTAGGGCAGAAAGGTTCCAAGGGATACCATCTTGAACTTTTACTTGACTAGGAAGTGGTTTAGGTCCCTTAGATCCAGGATAGACTGGAGGCCCCCGGTTTTCTTGGGGATAAGGAAGTAGTGGGAATAGAACCCTCTGCTCTGAAGTGGCAGGGGGATGGACTCCACCGCTTGATCTTCACGTAAACTCTTGAGCTCCTTTAACAGAAGCTCCCTGCGCAAGAGGTCCATAGGTAATTCCCTGGGGGAAGAAGGGAGGAGGCAGCTGAGCAAAGCGGAGGAGATAAAACCTCTGACCACCAGCAACACCCAGGCGTCTGTGGTAATGCTTGTCACCAGTGAGTGGTGGACCAGCCATCCTCCTGTGAACCCTGCATATCCTTCCTGGGGGAGGGAGGCTAAGCCCAAAGGAGTCAAACTCCCCCCCCCCCCGGGTAAGGCTGGGGTGCTGTTTGGGTTTGGGGGCCTTTGATTTATGGGGGCCATGCCCCTGTCCCTTGGCCTGATGCCCCAGCAGAGGGAGTATGATAGGCCTCAAACTTGGGGTAGTTTCCATAAGCCTTCTTGGTCTTTGTGTGGAAGGACTTTTTCCCTGAAGCCTTCTTACAGCAAGGCTCAGACACTGTCTTAGACAGTTTGTTTTTGGTCATGAATTCCTTCTCCAGATCGTCGGCCTTCTCAGTCATGGGTTTGCTGAAGAGGAGATTTCCCTTTCCCCTCTCCCCCTGGCATGGAACCTTGGCTAACTTGTCCTGAACCCACTGCTCCACGTTAGAGGACTGTAGCCAGGCAAGACATCAGGCACTAGGCCCAACACAGCTACCCAAGACACAGACTCAAATCGGTCAAAGGCTGCCCGAGTTTGAAACTTGAAGTACTCCCTGATCGATGATTCCAGGGTCCTGAAGCGCTCAAGAGGATCGCCTACTAACCCAGCCGAGAAGCCAGCGAGTTCATTTGCCAGGTCCCTCAAGTACATGCCCATGTACAGCTAATATGCCTGGATCCAGGCCGTGAGCATGGAGCCCTGGAAACATTTTCTGCCAAAAGCATCCATGGTGTGCACCTCCCTGCCTGGAGGCACCGAGGAGAGCATCTTCTGGCTTTTAATGTGATGTACAGCCAACTCCACAACCATGGAGTTGTGGCAGCTGTGTTTTCTGGAAGCTGTGAATTGAGTTGAAGGTTCACAATCAGCACAGTTACCGGGGTCTCCCACATTCTGAAGAGCAGCTGCTCCAGGATAGGGGGCACGGGCACCATCAGTGCCTCCCGAGAAGGAGCCTCGTGATCCTCAGTATGAAGCTCGTCCTTGGACACTGCCATGAAGGCAAGTGCCTGGGACACCTCCCGTACAAACTCCAGGAAAGCCAACTCCTCTGGAGGTGACTGCTGCTGATTGTCTGAGTAGATGTCCTGGTAACAGACGGTGGTGTCGTGAGAATCCTCATCAGTCTCCTGCGCAGACTCAGTTCCAGAGGATTTGGCTAGCGCCCCATGGTCATCGAATCGACTCAGCGTAGACAACACCCGGCATTGGGACTCTGGTGTGGCTGGCCCGTGACTGACACCGATGAGGTAGACACCAAGTGGGCCAATCTCTCCAGGATGGGAGGGGCATCCTCTAGGGAGGACTGGGGCAGTCTGTGCGGGACATAGTGCGGTTGCACTTGCCACACTGCTTGAAAACACTGGTCGACAACATAGCGGGGAAAAAAACCGAGCCCCACCAGGTTAAACTCTGACATCTTGACCAGCTATGCCGCAAGTAAAAAACCTGTGGGACAAAAATTAAGAGAAAAAAAAAAAGGTACCCCGAGTGAAAAGCACGGCGCCAAGGCGTTGGACTTGGGCGGCTGAAAAGGTGATAAATACCAAAGAAGAAAAAAAAAACAATTAGAGGATGGTGGAAAAAAACTCCAACTTTATCTGGGAAGCACAGACAGCACGTCTGCAGGGCTCCACGGAAAAAGAAGACCGAGGTAAGATGGCACCTTTGGGTGGGAAGGAGACCGTGCATGCGTGGTGTAGATCCCAAAAGCTTTCTTTAAAAGCTGGGGGATTGGATCCGCGTGGGCTCCATCGACATCACCAATATGTGAGGACTGACATCCTGTTTGTTCCTGGAGAACAAATATTTATTTAAAGCTTATATACTGCCTTATCAGCATGTTGTCTGAAGCAGTTTAGATAAAAACAAATACAAGTACCATTAATACAAATACATACAAAGCAAAATAAAACTAAAAAAATAATTAACAGCAAAATTTTCGAACCCCTTCCCAGACCCAGGCAGCACTATTGCATAGTGAAGAAATTTCCAGCCTGGTTCCAGATATCTGAACCCTTAAACCCCCTGATTTTGCCTAGACTAATAGGAAATAATCACGTATCTAGTGGTATCGAGATACCTAGTGGCTCATAAAAAGCTTCCATCAGCTGAGCTAAAACCACATTGAGGTCCCAAGACAAAAGCGAGGCTTGAGAGGTGGTTTCAAAAGGAAGCCCTGCATGAAAAAGAGAACTAAAGGCTGTAGAGACGGATTTACCTTCTACACGATAGTGGTTAACTGTCAGCTGCGCAAAGGTGTAGCCTTACTGAGTTGGTTTTCAAACCAAACTCAGATAAATGTAGAAGATATTCAAGCAGTTTGTGTAAGGGACAGGTGAAAGGATCTAGGGACACTGTCATATCAAAACAAACCTCTTCCACTTAAAACTGTATGGCCTTCTAGTGAAACCTTTCCTGGAAGCCAAAAGGGCATTGGTAATGCTAACTGGCAGTTTCAGAAAAACACAGACGGACAATTAGCCCCTCAACATCCAAGCTATGGCCAGGGAATTTGTTTGGATGCAATAGTGTCCCCTGATCCTATGAGATTAAAATTGGTGAACTGCCTAACCAAAGGAGCTCTGATAGTTTTAGGTGCTGAGGGAACCATGGCTGCTGGGGCCAATAAGGCATCACGAGGATCACAGTTCCTTAGTCATCCATGCGTTTCAGGAGAATTCTCACTATGAAAAGCATTGGAGGATATTTCCTACAGAAGCCCCCCTCCCCACTCAATCAAGAAGGAAGGCATCAAAGGCAAGCTTGCCATGTGTCCTTCTCTTGGGGCAGAACTGAGGTGCTTGCCTAGTTTGTAAAGTGGCAAAAAGACTGATCTAGGGGGTACCCCACTCCCAAAACATTTTTAAAAGCCACCCACCTATCCAGGATTCACTTGTGAGGTTGAAGCACGAGTCAGCTTGTCCACCAGGACAGTCAGCCAGGCAAGCAGCCCTGAGAAAATGGTCCAATTTCACATACTGACCATTTCCCAATGCAGGTGGTATGAACTTTTCCTCCCTGCTTGTTGATGTAGTACATGGCTATCTGGTTGTTCATTTGAATAAATTACAATTTAATTGGCCAACTGATCTTCAAATGCCTTTAGAGGGTTCATAATTGCTCTCAGTTCCAGGAAATTGATCTAAGGAAGACTTCTGGGGTTGGGGGGGGGAGTGAGGGACCATAGAGCCTGAGTGTGAAACCCATCTACATGGACTCCCCAGCCAAGTTTGGATGCATTTGTCACAAGTACTTTGGAGAGGAATTTGGAAGGAAATTCCTTTGGCCAGTTTGGAATGAATCATCTGGCATGACAGACAGCCCTGGAGAGAAATAGTGACATAAGATAAGATATGCCATAGTGGGTCAGACCAAGGTCCAACAAGCCCAGTATCCTGTTTCCAGCAGTGGCCAATCTAGGTCACAAGTACCTAGCAGTTTCCCCAAAAGACAGGTTCCACAATGGTTGTATTGGGGCAAGCAGTGGATATTCTGGGTCCACTTTAATAATGGTTTATGGACCTTTCCTCCAGGAACTTGTCCAAACCTTTTTTAAACCCAGCTACATTAACAGCTTTTACTACATCGTCTGGTAGCAAATTCCAGCATTTGATTACATGTTGAGTGAAAAAATAATTTTCTCTTATTAGTCTTAAATAGGTTACCCTGTAGCTTCATTGCATGCCCCCTAGTCTTTCTATATTTTGATAGTGTAAACAATTGATCTACATTTACCCGTTCCACTCTTCATTAATGCATAGACCTCTATCATATCTCCCCTCAGCCGTCTCTTTTCAAGGTAGAAAAGCCCTAACCTTTTCAGCCTTCTTCATAGGGGTATCCTTCCATCCCCTTTACCATTTTGGTGGCTGTAAATTTTCTAATAATGCTATATCCTTTTTAAGATACGGCGACCAGACTTGCACACAATATCCAAGGTGCGGTCACACCATGTAATGATACAGCGGCATTATATCCTTTGTTTTATTCTCCATTCCTTTCCTTATGATACCTAGAATTCTATTTGCTCTCTTTGCTGCTGCTGCACACTGGGCAAAGGGTTTTAACATGTTATACACAATGTCTAAATCTTTTTTCCTGGGTGGTGGGTTCCTAATGTGGAACCATGCATCGTATAACCATAGTTTGGGTTTTTCTTTCCTAGGTGCATAACTTTGCACTTGTCCACATTAAGTTTCATCTGCCATCTGGATGCCCAGTCTTCCAATTTATTAAGATCCTCTTGCAATTTTTAACAACTTTGAATAGTTTTGTGTCATCTGGAAATTTGATAATCTCACTCGTTATTCCCATTTCCATGTCATTTATGAATATGTTAAAAAGCAACGGACCCAGCACAGAGCCCTGGGATACTCTACTCTTCACCTTTATCCACTGGGAAAATTGGCCATTTAGTCCTACCCTTTGCTTTCTATCTTTTAACCAGTTCCTGATCCACAATAGGACACTGCCTCCTATCTCATGACTTTTTAATTTTGCCCGAAGTCTCTCATGAGGGACCTTGTCAAAGACTTTCTGAAAGTCCAGATACTGCATTACCTTTGTCTACCTGTTTATTCACATCGTCAAAAAAACATAACACAGATTAGTAAGACAAGACCTTCCTTGGCTAAAGTCATGTTGGCTGTCTCCCATTAAGCCACGACTATCTACATGTTCAGTAATGTTGTTCTTTATGATGGTTTCCACCATTTTTCCCGGTACTGACAGAAATGATGTCTGAGCCCAAGTGGCTTGTGTCTACTCTGTGCTCAAGGTCCACTGAATCTGTCACGTCCTGAGACATGCCAAAGCATGGTTGATGCCATGTGGCTCAATATTCTCAACATGGTTTCTTGCTGACGTCCATTGACTTTTGAATATCCTCCATGGAGGCAACCAACTTAGCAAGTCTCTTGTGGAAGAAAGGCTTTTGCCAGAGTCATGTCTAGCAGATCTCTTATGAATTCCAGTTGATGCGATGGGCTCAAATTAGATTTGAGGTAATGACAAACCCTAGCAATTCCAACATCAAAATGGTTATGCATATGGATTCCCGAGATATCTTGCTCAGTCAATCATCCAAAAAGGGAAACACATGAACGTCCAGTCTGTGTAGACACTACAACAAACATGAGATGCTTGGTGAGTAGAAGCAAGACAAAAAGACAGTATGTGGTACTGGTAGTGTTATTTCCCTATGACAAACCACAGATACCTATATCCACATACTTCATGTAACTGGTATGTATCCTTTAAATCCAGACAACACAGTCAATTGTCCTTCTGAATGTAGGATATGAGGGTGCCAAGGGAAACCATTCTGAACTTCTCTTAAACCAGGAATCTATTTGGATCATTTTTCAGTCCAGGATGGAGAAGTGCATGGAGTAAAATCCCTGCCCCTCTTGTTCTGGTGGAATGTGCTCTATGGCATTTGCCTGGAGAACAGCAGAGAGATCCTTCGAGTACCCTCCTGATGCAGAAGGTTGTTGGATGAAATTCTAGGAGGGCTATTTTGGTGAAAGTTTGAATAGGTGCAATTGGTACCTGGAACCAGATGATTTTTAGAACCTGACCAGAAGAGGTGATTTGGTGACAGCAATCTGCACAGTACCAGAGCCTCCCTCCAACTAGCAGAGCATCCGAGGTAGTACTCGAGTCTCCCCTATGTTGTTGAAGAGACCGTTAAAACTCCACTTTAGGTTTTGGCTTTGAACCGGCTGGGAATTCTGGAGGGAGAGCAAGAAACCAGCCTAGTTTGGGCTGAACATGAGGCCACCTATGCCTACGAGAGTGATAGATCCTCCTTTGACCTCCAACAAAATACCTTCTCAATGAAGAGGACAACGGGTGCGCCTGAAAAGTATCTTAGGGGTATGTTTACTAAACGAAGGTGAAGGAGCAGTCTTTTCCATGCGGTAACAGCAGTGATAAAGGGTTACTGTGTGCGAAGCGTGCTGGGCGTGTCAGAGGCATTCCAGTGTCAAGGGGTGCTAGTGGACACTTAGCAGGCAGTAAAAGTGCATGCTTTGTTAAGGTGTCTTGCTTGCACCCTAACGCAGGAAAGCCTCAAAAACATTGAAAGGGGGGCAGGGAAGCCACTGGAGAAGGTATGGATGCAAGCACAATTGAAAGCTGGTGGAGTTGATTCACCAGATGCCTGGCTATGTGGAAGTATGTGTGCTGAGCATGTTTGACCATACAGCAGGCCTGTGCTGTTGATTAGGCAAGATAGGCAGCTGCCTAGGTGTTGGCAGTGTCATGGGTGGGTGGTTGCGGTAGCAGAGGAGATGCAGCAGCAGGGGGAACTGTGACAGGCATATAGTCCTAGATGCTCCTGAAAGCATACACCGTGCCGTAAGTTATTTTATAGTGTCTGTGAGGTGTGGACATGTATCCAGATGTACTGTCAGTGTGTGGCATGCCATAGGCCAGGACAGTGTCTGGGTCGAGGCAGCATGTTCCTGATGTGGGCAGCAAAGGGAGGATTGTCCATTAGTGCTCATGTGGAGTAGTCACATGACCCCTGATGGCCATAGTGGGGGAGGGGGTGTATAGGCTGGTGTGGGGCTATCCTGCCAGAACCCCACTAAGTAGGATATGAAGCCATACTGCCCCAAACATTGAGAACTAAACAATTGACTACAGCACAGGCAGTAAGACTGCCCCTAATGCCCTTCACTGGGCTGTGTCAGCTAAGCACAAACCAACTAAAGTTGGTCTGCTAATCAGCATGCACAGCATGCGCGTAGTGCAACCACAAGAACACAGCTATTTGCTCAGTGATTGGCAACCCCAACCAGAGAATACACCCACATCACTGGAGCCAGACAGTATAAGTAGCTCTATGCGGATAAATAGCCGTGTCATGGTTACTTTTTGGTCATAGTGAGCGTGCCATCTCAGCATGTCATACAGTGGCCACCCAGGCAATGCAAGTGGCAGACAGCCAAAATGGCATCTCAGACAGTGACCCTACCATTGTGGCAGTCACATCCAGACCAATTTGTGCTGTTTCAGGCAATACCCACAATCCTCTGCCTTGCCTTATTCACATTTTCCAAACAGGCTGGGAAAAACTTGATCAATGAGAGCCAAAGTGCAGTGCAGAGAGCCACAGGACAAAGGTGTGACACACACACACATACACACACTCATTGGCGCACTGAGCAAAAGTGGAGATAATTGGCATTCCTACTTGACACTCCTGTCTCAATGTCAGCTCAAGGATTGATAATGTGTGCTCTGTTTGCACGTGCTGTATTACCGGGTGCTATTAGCCTCCAACCAGCTGTGGATAGTGGAGCCTGTTAGTGCTGCTGGTGGGTGTTTCCACCATTGTTGGCCATCTCCTTGAGGGTTGCACATGCTGGAACTGTACTTACATTATCAACTAAACTTTGTCCACAGGAATATGCAATACAGAAACCCCAGCAGGGACCTGAACCTGTGACCCTCCACACATATACACACCAACTGTGTGTGTTGCACCACAGTGCTGCCTTATGGGGATAGCAGCTCCTGTTGCTGACATGCTTCTCTTCAGCTGAAGTTTGGCACATGGTGCACATGACCAGGACAAGGCTTCTGTCTGCTGAAGGCTGGTGCCACTTCTCACGCCACCACCAACACCCTACCATGCAGACATGTCCATGCACTGTCAGTGATGTTGGACACAGTCCCAGCATGTTAAACATATGGGTTTGGTGGGCACCTTGGGCAAAAGGTCCAGATTGTAGGGGGGGAGCACACATGGATGGCCATGCAGCCCCCCCACCAGCTGCCCATGCAGGGGCCCCATCACTGCCTGCCACCGATACATCTCGGGGGGGAGGATAGCAACCACTGCTGTAGTATTTCCCCAGGCACCTGCATTTTCCAGCTACCTGTAGGGCTACAGCATCTGGCACTATCAGCCTCTTCCCCCATAGCTGGGTTCTGCAGCAGCGGGGGAGGGGGGGGGGAAGGCAGCCTACATCTCTGCCTGGGGTGCCAGGACCCTTGGACCACCTTATTGGAACATTGCGTTTCCGCAGCAGTAGGAGGACTGTGTGCTGCCACTGTCACTGTGGGATCATGACAAATATCACAGATAGTTCTGCGGATGACAGAATACCCCTTTGTGGAGAGATTAAAAAGGATGGAGCTCATCAACCTGGGGAAGAGACAGCTGAGGGGAGATATGATAGAGATCTATAGATTTAACTGGAGTGGAACAGGTAAACATAAGTCACTTTATGTCATCAGACTGTGGACAGACTAGGGGACCTGCAATGCAGCTACAGTGTAACCCATTTGGGCCTTCTAGGTGAAAAATACTTTTTCAGTCAACGTGTAATCAAACCCTGCAATCCATTACCGGAGGCTGTGGTAAAAGCTGTCAGTGTTCCTGGGTAACAGTCCATAAACCATTGCTAAACAGGATCTGAGCTATGTCCTGCTTGCCCCATTACAGTTATTGGGGATCCTGTGTGTCTTCTGGGGAAACTGTTAGGTACTTGTGACCTAGATTGTGCACTGTTGGACACAGGATGCTGGGCATAATGGACCTTGGTCTAACAGTTTGGCATATTTTGTAGTCTTATATTCCTATATGCCATCTAGGCAGTTGCCTGGTCCCACTTGTGCACCAGCAGCCCCACTGCATGACCCATGTGACACCTCCTTTGCCTCCATTTGCACCATCAACAAAGTGCCCAAGTATGAAAGGGCACTATGGTGTTGCTACAAATGGAGCACTACTATCACTTTTCTTGGACTCCCTATCAGTGCTATACATTGCTGACACTAAAATGATCTCTCCAGCAGAAGTGCATTTACCGACAGGTTTTTCCCTGGCGGTAAAGTCCTGGCGTTACTGTTCCAGCGTTAGTCTAGCAGGGGCTTCTCCCCTCCCACTCCCCACACATTGACCCCCTTCTCTCCACCCTCTGGGACATTTACCGCTGCCGGTAACATTACCACACATTAACGTTACATTACGTAACGTTACCGATGCTACATTACTGTGGTTTAGTAAACATACCCCTTAGTGTGTCACTAAGCTGCTTGCTAGGAGATTCAGCCTCCTGCACATCATACTGGAGGTCTGAGGACCAATACTCAGAGGGAACTCTCAATGCCGTATCAAAAGTCACTCTGACTATACAGGGTGGCCCAAAAAAAAGTGAGAACATCTCGTAAATTAAAAGCTTAAATAGTTTACTTATTTATTTTATTTTTTATTTATTTATTTATTTAACTATTTCTTTTATACCGCCCCTTCCAGAGATCAAGGGCGGTTTACATATAACAAGTCAACAGTCATGTACACAGTTTGTATACATTTTACATAGAACATAGAACATATTTACCTTTTTTTAGCTATATAATGTCTTTATTTCGACAATTTCTGGTCCCCATTTTTTTTTTAAATTTGTCAATCGTTTACAACTGTCTTTTTGAATTTTTAAATAACTTATATGCTATGAGATGTTCTCACTGTTTTTGGGCCACTCTGTATACTTTCCACATTCCTTCCTTTGCTCACTAGGCAATGGAGCCGCTTGGCTTTTGCTAAAAGGAAGAGTGTTAGCAAAGAACAAACTCTTGCATGGCTACACATGATGTTCCACAAGTGCATGCAGGGGCGGCCCAAGGGGGGTGCGGGGCCATGTGCGGAGATTAATTGCGGAGCCTCATTTGCATAGGGAGCCTCATTTGCATAAATACTTGCATAATGTTAACATGCATTTTTAGTAAACATGCTTCTTAATGAGTGTCTGGATAAAGAAAGACTAATAGATTTCTACGTTACTATATTCCAGTGCCAACCGCCAGGCCCATTAGGAAGTACTATAAACACTGACCTTTTAGAACTCATAGCAAATCCACCATATCATAACAGCTCTGCCAGGACTCACAAAGCACCAAACCCTACCTATCAAAAGGCAACACTGCAAATATTAAACCAATACATCTCAGACAATACCAATGCATATCCTACTGGGGAAAGAGAACAAGTGACATGGTCAAATAGAAATTACATGAACAGAATACCTCAGCTTGGTTAAAATGCAGAATATAGACCGTCACCAAACAAGGAATCACAACTTAGAAATAGGAAGACAATAATTAAACTGGGAACCCCAAAAGCCAAACTTGGGACGTACAACAACAACACTGGAGAAATAAAAATATAAATAATTTCCTCTTGTACTAAACAAAACACAAAAGATGTTGTTGTTGTTGTTGTTGTTAAGTGCCGTCGAGTCGGAGTCGACTCATGGCGACCCTCTGGATAGCTATCCTAAATTGTGTTCGGTCTTCAGTCAGGCGGCTCATTGTTGACAGACTGGTACCCGTGGCTGCTGTTATTGTATCGATCCATCTCATTGCTGGCCTTCCTCTTTTGCGTTGACCTTCTATCTTGCCAAGCATGTCTTTCTCTAATGATCTCTCTCTTCGCATGATGTGTCCAAAGTATGAAAGTCGAAGTCTTGTCATCTGAGCTTCTAAAGAAAGCTTAGGTTTGATCTCCTCTACTACCGACTGGTTTGTTCTTCGGGCAGTCCATGGTATACACAGTATTCGCCGCCAGCACCATAATTCAAAGGCATCAATTTTCTTCCTGTCTATCTTTTTCACTGTCCAGCTTTCACATCCATATGATGTTATTGAAAATACCATGGCTTGAACAAGTCGAATCTTTGTATGGAGAGAGACATCTCTGCTCTTGAGAATCTTATCTAGGTCTTTCATAGCCATTCTGCCAAGAGCAATGCGTCGTCTGATTTCTTGACTGCTTGTTGCTTCTTTATTGATAGTTGATCCAAGTAGGTTAAAGTTGTTCACAATTTCAATTTCTTATCCTTCAGCGATGAACCTGTTGATTATGCCAGTTGTCATGATCTTTGTCTTCTTTAAATTAAGGTGCAGGCCCATTTTGAGACTATGTTCTTTGATTGTGAGAAGCAAATGTTTCAGATCATCTTCACTTTCAGCCAGTAATGTGGTATCAGCATAGCGAAGGTTGTTGATGAGTCTTCCACCAATCTTCACACCTCTGTTGTCTTCATACAATCCTGCTTCTCTGATGATTTGTTCTGCATATAAATTAAACAGGTAGGGGGAAAGTATGCAGCCTTGTCTTACACCTTTGCTTATTTTAAACCATTCTGTTTCTCCTTGTTCCGTTCGAACTGTTGCTTCTTGATCAATGTACAGATTGCGCAAAAGAACGATCAGGTGTTCTGGTATACCCATGCTTCTTAATGTGGCCCAGAGTTTCTCATGGTTTACACAGTCAAAAGCCTTGCTAGTCGATAAAGCACAAATAGATATCCTTTTGGTATTCTTTAGTCTTTTCAAGGATCCATCTCACATCCGCAATGATGTCTCTCGTTCCTCGCCTTTTCCTGAACCCTGCTTGCACTTCAGGTAGTTCTTGTTCCAGGTATGGCTGTAGTCTCTTTTGAATAATCTTCAGTAGAATCTTGCTGGCATGTGGGATCAGAGCGATTGTGCGATAATTTTCACAGTCAGTTGGATCACCTTTATTTAGTATTGGTATAAACACAGATCTTTTCCAGTCAGTTGGCCATGATGTTGTCTTCCATATTTCTTGGCAGAGCCTTGTGAGTATGGTAACAGCTGCATCAGATTGCTGCAATACTTCTATGGGAATGCTATCAATGCCTGGTGCTTTGTTCTTTGATAAGGCTTTCAATGCTGCTTCAACTTCTTCTTTCATCACCAATGGTTCCCGATCATAAGGTACAGGTTGAAACGGCTGTTGGTCCACTTGATCTTTATCATATAAAAACTCTGTATATTCCTTCCACCTTTTCTTGATCTTCTCAGCATCATTCAACATAGAACCTTGAGCATCTTGTAACATTCCAATTCGAGGCTGGAACTTTTTCTTTAACTCTCGTAGCTTTAGGAAAGCCAATCTTGTTCTTCCTCTAATAGTTTCTGCTTCTATTTCCTTGCAAGTGTCATTGTAGTACTTTTCCTTGTCCTGTCTTGCTACACGTTGGAAATCTCTGTTGAGTTCTGTGATTGTCTTTCTCCTCTGGCTTTAGCTTCTCTGCGTTTCTGGGCAATTTTCAGAGTTTCTTCAGTCATCCATTTTGGCCGTTTTTGCTTTTTCACCTTTTGTAGAGACTTCTCGCTTTCTTCCAACACAACCTTCTTGATGTCATTCCATAACTCTTCCGGAGCTCTGTCATTTGTATCTAAAGCAGCAAATCGATTTTGCAGGCAGTCTTTAAATTCCAGTGGTATATTCTCAAGGTCATATTTTGCTGCATTCATGAGTGGTTTGCTCTTTTTCAACTTTAGCTTGAGTTTGCATACTAGTAGTTGATGATCTGTACCACAGTCAGCTCCAGGTTTTGTCTTTGTTGATGTTACAGAGCTTTTCCATCGTTGACTTCCACATATATAGTCAATTTGATTTTTATATAATCCATTCGGTGAAGTCCATGTGTACAGTCGCTGCTTGTGTTGCTGGAAGAAGGTGTTTGAGATGAACAGATCATTGGTCTTGCAGAATTCTATCAGTCTTTCTCCAGCTTCATTTCTGTTGCCAAATCCATATTTTCCAACTACTTTGCCTTCTTCTTTGTTGCCAACATTTGCGTTCCAGTCACCCATGACTATCAGAATATCCTGTTTGCATGTTCTGTCAATTTCAGCTTGTACTTGTTCATAGAACTCTTCAATTTCATTCTCTTCTGCAGCTGTTGTTGGGGCATATACTTGAATTATAGTTGTGTTGATAGGCAATCCTCGTAGACAAATAGAGATTAAGCGTTCGCTGACTGCATTGTATTTCATTACAGTTCTTGCAAGTTTCTTCTTTATTATAAATGCAACACCATTTCTTCTCTGTCTCATTTCCAGCATAGTAGACCATGTGATCATCTGATGCAAAGTGCCCCATGCCAGTCCATTTCAGTTCGCTGACACCCAACAGATCAAGTTGTACACGTTCCATTTCATTCTTGACCACCTCCAACTTCCCTTGGTTCATGCTTCGTACGTTCCATGTTCCAATGTGTAAGACATCTTTACAGCTTCTGACTCATTTCATGCGCAGCTACATCAGCAGACAGACTTCCCGAGGGCTTTGATCCAACCACATCATAAATGCTGGCTTTACTCTGAAACGTTTTCAGCTCTTCCCCAGTAGCTAGTTGAGTGCCTTCTGACCTGGGGGTCTCATCTTCCAGCACCATAGCACAATTTGTTTTGTTATAACTATCCATTGGGTTTTCATGGCAAGATACAGAAGTAGATTGCCGGGCCTTTCTTCCGCGCAGTTTAAGTTTGGTGTTGTTGCCGTTGTCACAAAAATGTGATCCTCCGCCGTCAACACTGTCCCATTCTGCTGCTGCCCAGATGGGTGGTTTGTCTTGGTCTGGCACCTCAGCTGAGACCTGTCCATCTTGGGAGACCCTGCCAGTAGTTAAACTACCGATAGTTTAGCTCTCAGCATCACTGATGCACGCAAGCCCTCACAGCACGACAAGCTGCACAATACACATTTCACAGAGCTGATATATTCCAGTTAAAAAATTCAAAATAAAAAAGTATTTTTCTACCTTTTGTTGCTTGTGCATTTTCTTTTCAGTTGCAATTGCTCCAGTCACTTTCTTCTGGTTTCTTTGTGTCTTCTGCGAGCTATCCATTTTCCTTTCTTCTCTTTTAGATTTTTTTTCCAAATTTTTTCTCTATATCTGCTTTAACATACTGATCTTTCCCCTTTTGCTCTTTCCTCCATTTCTTTCCTTATTGCTTTATCATCCACTCAAATTTCACCCTTCCATTCTCAATCTATACTTACTCTTCCAATACCCAGCCCTTCGTAGACTTTTCTTCCCTCCCACACAAAATATCTTTTCCCCTCTCCATTCTCATTTCCCATCCCTTTCTAGTCCTCCCCCAAAATCAGCTCCTTTATAGTTCTAGACCCACTCAGCATCTGTCCCCTTCTAGTCCCAGTCTCCCAAGCTTCCACATCAGCCCATTTCCAGTCCTAGCCTCCCATATGCTGTTTTCCAGTTCCATTCCAGCCCCCCATCAGCCCATTTCCACTCCAAGCTCCCCATCAGCCCATTTCCAGCCCTTTTCAACTCCCATCAGCCCACTTCCAGTCCTATTCCAGCCCCCATCAGCCCATTTCCAGTGTCCTATTCCAGCCCATCACCCATTTGCAGTCTACGTTCCCATCAGCCCATTTCTAGTCCTATCCTTGCTCCTCATCAGCCCATTTCCAGTCCTAGCCCCCATATGCTCTTTTCCTTTTCCATTCCAGTCCCTCATCAGCCCTTTCCTCCATGCTCCCCCATCAGCTAATTTCCAATCCTAGCCCCCTCGTCAGCCCACTTCGCCCTATTCCAGCCCCCATCAGCCCATTTCCAGTCCTAATCCAGCTCTTCATCAGCCCATTTCCAGTCCAAGTTCCCCCCCCCATCACAGCCCATTTCGTCCATTCACCCCCATCATCACAGCCCAATTGTAGTCCGTTCCCCCCATCACAGCCCATTTCCAGTCATTTGTCCGTTCCCCCCATCTGAGCCCATTTCAAGTCTGTTCCCCCCCCCCCCCCCCCCACATCACAGCCCATTTCTAGTCTGTTTCCCCCATCCCAGCCCATTTTCAGTCTGTCCGTCCCCACCATCACAGCCCATTTCCAGTCTGTTTCCCCCCCCCCCAATCACAGCACATTTCGAGTCCGTTCCCCTCCCCCATCACAGCCCATTTCCAGCCTGTTTCCCCCATCCCAGCCCATTTTCGGTCTCCCCCCCCATCACAGCCCATTTCCAGTCCGTTTCTCTCCCCCCCCCATCACAGCCCATTTCCAGTCCGTTTCTCCCCCCCCCATCACAGCCCATTTCCAGTCCGTTTCTCTCCCCCCCCAGCCCATTTCCAGTCCATTTCTCTCCCCCCCCTTCACAGCCCATCCAGTCCTAGCCGCTCCCCCGAAGAGCCCCACGCTGTCTAAGGGGCTGCAGAGGGAGCCGGGGAAGCCCGCGCGAGGCCCCTGCTCCCTCTGCACAGCCCGCCAGCGTGAAGAACCTTTACCTTCACGCTGGCGGCTGTTTCAATGAAGCCGCGAATGCCAGGAAAGGTTAAAGGCAATGCCCTTTAACCTCTCGCGGCATTCGCGGCTTCATTGAAACAGCCGCCAGCGTGAAGGTAAAGGCTCTTCACGCTGGCGGGTTGTGCAGAGGGAGCCGGGACCTCGCGCGGGCTTCCCCGGCTCCCTCTGCAGCAGTCCATTGAGCGAGAATGTGGTTCGCGCAGGGCCCTGTGCGAACAACATTCTCGCTCAATGGACGGGCCGGCCCTGAGTGCATGCCCATGAAAAGTTGGTAGGATACTATACAGGAAATGAGCACAGCATGCCAAAACATTTTCTCCCAAAAAGTATTCAGATTCCAAGCCTCTCTCCCCAGAGGAACCGAAGAGTGTGACTTGGAGCTCTTGGCCCTTTTGAGAGTGGATTCAAAGACCAAGAAATGATGTGGTCACTAGAGCTTCTTGAATCCAGGAGCCTTCTGGACTCAGTACATCTAGTCACTCTTCTTGTTTATAGGAGGTACAGAGTGGGGAAGGGGGAGGGGAGTCTCCCACATTCTCATCTGTACATCTCTCAGGATTCTGGGAATGGGCACTGTCACAGCCTCTTTGGGAGGTAAGCAATGTGTGTCATTGAGTCAATGCCGACTCCTGGAAACCCAAGAGCCCCTGGGTTTTTCTTGGAAAGGTACGACTAAAAGCAGATTGCCAGGTCTTTCTTCAACTGATACCAAGAAAACACTAATGGAACAAAAAATAGGCAGGAATAACTTACTCAATACTAACAAACAGTACACGTTGCTTTTCACTTGAAAGAGGTAAAAGGTCTCAGTAGGCAGTGGGCTAGTGTGAACCGTGATATTCAATCACAAACACCGAAATCACTGTGCTCAATTCACATCAATGACCTTATCCCTCAACCCCAACATAACATGTGCAAAGGGATCGCCAAACAATCACTTAGCTTGCAGCAGCAGAAGGCAAAACGCGATCTCCCTGAACCCCGACGCCATACATCAAGCGCTCACAAGCGTTTCGCAAGACAACTTGCTTCTTCAAGGGGGTTTCAAATACTGCAACAAATCAACGCTCCATACGCAAAACAAACCAGCTGCACACCTCAATAATCAGCTTCAGAACGATGTGATTAAAATCTCAGGAAAAATCCTCAGAAACCATGAAGGTTAATAAATGATCATAAATTGGAACAAACATTTGGTTCTAAATTAGCTCTGTGTCAGATTGATTCTAACCATGCAACAAATGGCAGCAGGGTCTCAGACCTGTAGGAGAGGTCTTCCAGGGTAGATCCTGAACTAGTGTAGCAGGATTCAAGGAAAGAAAAATCAGGTATTATAAAGGTGTTTTTTTTGTTTGTTTTTTTAAACCAGTCCAGATGAGTGGGATGTACTCAAGCAGTCAGGACTCAGGGTGGGAAAAGATGCTCTGATGAGAACTGCCCTGCCAAAACACACTATCTGCACTAGTTCCAACCTGTAGTGTTTTGTAAAGGTGCTCAGAGATGTCCTCTGAAGACATCATGGCAGACTCTGCCCAGGAGACAACCTATGACTTAGGGGTCTGTTTACTAAATCGCGGTAAACGTGAATAACGCGCGTTGTATGACGTTAACGACCGCAAGTGCAGTATAACGCACGTAAACACGCGCCAACGACCGGTAACGTCATACTACGCGCGTTGACCGCGCTTAACGATCGTAAAGCCCCGCGGCGCGTTAAAACAGCGCAGAAGGTGGAGAGTGGGCGGAGAGAAGGGGTCAATGGGCGGAGAGGGGGCGGGGAGAGGCTCCCCCTCACTAACGCGCTGTAATTCTGAGCTCAATTCCAACGCGAATGAAAACCTGCCGTTGAAGGCATCTTTAAAGGTAAGAGAAACCATTTCCGTCAGCAATGTACAGAGAAACCTGGGTAACACACAAAACGTGAGCAGTGTGATACATGTGCACAGAATGAAATGTCACAGAAGACAATAAAAATGACCAGAGGAAACCCCTTTAAAAGCATAAATCAGCAGTTAAACAGTGATAGCAATGGACAACAAGGAACAGAACTCCCTGGAAAGCACAAAATAAAAACTTAATGATATGTGGAAGGGTTCACACTTCGCAGACCCTCTAAAAGGGAAAGTCACTGTAATGGAGCTGACCTGGGAGTGTAGTGTAATGTCTCCCAATGATATCATTGTTGCCCAGCTCGGATATGGGTGTGTGTCCCTTCTGTGAGGTCCCCTGAGGTGTATGTGCACCGTTGTCTGCATACAAGGGAAATGAGGCCACAGTAAACCTTTTGCAGAGCAGAGTCCCTGACCAGCCAGGCAGGTCATACTAACACCAGGGACAGCACCATCTCTGTGGCCCCAGTGTGGTGCAATGGACACAGCCAGTGCCTGTAAGACCAGAGGGTCACAGGTTCAAATACCAGCTGGGACTGCCGCCAACCCAGTCACAATAGTCCTACCCACCACTAAAAAGTGAAAGTAAAGACACACCTTTAATGCAGAGAACAAAAGGCATGGTCTATTTTTACACCACACCAAACACAGACACCAGAAACAGGCACAGCAACGAAAGCTGAGCCCCGCAAATGCAGCCCTAGAGGGCCCCACAGCATTCCTGTCCCATGCTGTCACATCAAAGATGCCTGTGCTGTATAGCTATGCCCCACCCCCATGGTAGGCAGATGTAGGTCAGGCATATGTATGAGGGACAGCATGAAAACACAGATAAAACGTGGAAAATAGCAGAAAGAAAACTGTAAACATCACAAGTCAGCTGGGCAACAGTGATAGCAATGGGCCACAATAAAAAACACACTCCCTGGAAAGCGAAACCAAAAAAAGAAAAGATACTTGGAAGGGATCACGCTACGGAGACCCTTTCAAAACACATCCCCTGTTATTGGAGCATTCGCGGGAGTGTCGTGTATTGTTGCCCAATGATATAATTGTTGGCCAGCTTGGTAATGGGGGATTGCCCCCTCATGCGAGGTTGTATGTGAGGTTACGTGCAAATTGCCTCCATACAAGCTATATGAGTCCACAGTAAAATGGTGCAGAGCAGGGTCTCTGACCTGTCAGGCCAGGTATCTCATCTCCAGGGATCGCAATGTCCCTGTGGCCTCAGTGTGGTGCAACAGACACAGCCAGTGCCTCTAAGACCAGAATGTCACAGGTTCAAATCCCAGCTGGGGCCATGCCAATCCTGCCCACATATTCTCCCCACAACTAAACTGTGATGGAATGGTCAAACCCTTATTGCTGAGAACATACGCATGGACAAAACGCCAATATTTTACCACACCAGATATAGGCGCATTACCCAGAGCATAGTCCCCCAAATGCAGTCCTGGAGGGCCCCACACCATTCAGTTACCATGCTGCCCCCAATAAAGATACCTGTGCTGCATAACTATGCCCCCCCCCCTTGTCTGCAGATGTAGCCCATGCATTTTTATGAGGGACAGCATGAAAACCCGATCAGTGCCTGGAATGACAGGACTGGAGTTGTGGAACCCTGCCGTAAAGCAGCAGCTAACAGTGACACCCACCCACCCACCCACAGGCCCCATTGGCCAATGAAACCCGAAGAGGTAAGACAATTGGCCCTGCTGTCAACTCCCAATACTAGCAGGTGCATACCTTAGCAATGGCACCCTACACATGGGTATATGGTACACATGCACTAAAAGTTGCCAATGATAAAATGTAGAACTCATGTCCTATGTAAAGCACATTGTGCACATTGAGCTGCGCCACAACAAGTAGTCAGATGTCTGTGGTGTGTGCCGCAGGTCTGGCCCCTGACAGTGTCCAACACCCTTGGGAGTGATCCACCAGAGTATGTCGTACCACATCCATGCATGTACTGTGCCCATGACAGGTGTTGTGTGTATGGCTGCAGAACCCCCCTACAGTAGCACAATGCTGGCATAGGTGTGGGGTGGCTGTCTGTCCAGCCAGTGTGTGGTGGCTGCAAACACTGTCGACAGGCCACACTGCCAGCAATGTTGCCAGTAGTGGGCTGCCAATGTGCATAATGAGTAGCAAAGTACCATGGGTAGAGGTCGGATAAGGCGGCCTGGCCAGGGTGTATATGCACAGGGCAAAGGCAGTGACAGGTACATTGTAGTGCCAGGCAACCACCTGCCCAGACAGGGTGACCACGGTAGATGCCGCTGCAAGCTCAGTGTCACCCTGAATGTGCAGTGACCACAGCATGTCTAGGCTCCACCATGGTGCTACATAGTAGTTCACTCATGTGATAAATATGGGTGTTCCCCTGGGGCCCAGTCACAGATGTATCTGCTGGCTGTGTATGCTGGCACCCCAGTTCTGGGTGCAGGCATCTCTGCTGGTCACTAGCAGCCTGTTTGCAGCTGGTAGGTGATGTGATGGAGTAGCCTGCAGGGTGTGTTGGCCTGCACCAGGGGAATCACAGATAGTGGTTGGGATTGTCATTTTCTACCAAGTCCCAATGTCAGATTGCTCCTGTGGCATGCATGTGTCTGGATCTGCAGTGACTGACCTGTGGGGTGTCTGCACCTCAGTAGGACTAGGGTTAATGTTCCCCCCTCCACTGGCACCTTCCAAGGGAGGTAGAATGTGCAGATTATGATGGGTGACCCTGTTTGCCACCCAGGGGTGAGGGGGGGGGCGGTGGGGCATGGGTCTACACCTGCCCCAAACAGACAGAGATGTCCAAGGTGGTCATGCAGAAAATATCTATCTCACACAGTAACACTGCTGTGGACTTGCGCCATGGACGGTGCTGAGGACCTAGGGCTGGATGCCCCACTGCACACTCAGGGTGAGCAGAGCACCCGCACAATGTGGTGTTGGGCAGGTCCTCAATGCCAGTACAACAAATGGTCAGTACCCCCTATAAGGGCAAGGGGCTGTGGGGGGTGCACATGACAATTTACCCCTACCATGTCCAGAGTCTGTGGGGATGCATTCCATATGGTGTGCCTGTGTGGAGAGCTGATTAGCATGTGCAGTGCATCATGGGGGTGACTGTATTATTCAATCCCTCTGAAACCGCAGCACGAGCTCGCAGCCATTGATAAACCATGGGACAGCACACGTACATCTGGTAGCAGAAAGCATAGGTGCACGACACCCTACAGAGTCTGTAATATATGAGATGCCCACACTGCTGAAACCCCGACGTACCCACACACATAAAAGAAAAGATCCCCGGGCTCAATGGTACGCGCGGCGCTGCACACGCAACAACGCACGTAGCTCGGCTCGCATACGCAATGTCCCGTCCAAAAGCCTCAGCAATCCCCCTCCAATATACAGGCCAATACCCCTTCCAATATACAGGCCATTGCCCGGGACTCGAACCCATGCTGCCCGTATCAGCTGTCAGTGCAGTAACCATTGTGCTACAGCTCTGTATGGGTCAGGGATGTTTGCTGGCAACCCTCTGACACATAACAGACATATACATGCCCCCACACTCAGTGAATAATGTGTGGGTGTGTTTACTTACACCCCATACGGACAGCAAATATAGACATGCCCCCTCACTCACTATCTGATATATGGGTGTGTTTGCCTGCATCCCTCCGACACGTCCAGGAAATAAAATATAATTGGCGCTGCCCCCTCCCTCATTGTGTCATGTACAGGGTGCTACATCAGCCAGCCTTCTGCTAATGCCACCCTGGGGACTCGAACCCATGCTGCCCGTATCAGCAGTCACTGCAGTAACCATTGTGCTATAGCTCTGTATTAGTCTTGTATGTCTGGGTGGCTACTTATGCTTTACGCGCGGTGGCCCGCTCGTTAGTTTCGTAACGCGCCAGTTAACGCTCGTTGGTTTCGTAACGCGCGCTAGGTCTTCCGCGGTCCCGCCCATCTCCTTATTTGGGGGTTTGTCTTCTTAACGCGGCTCCTACCGCGAACTGCACTAACGCGATTTAGTAAACAGACCCCTTAGTGGCGTGAGCTCAGACTCCCTCCAGCACATGCTTCCCAGCCAGAAAATATGCTGAACCTATAGCCTCCTTAATCTAGAAGGTAATAGAGGACCATGGAAGAAGACGAAGAGAATCTGACCGACAAAAGGAGTTAGTGATTGCCAACTATCTAATGTCCTCCTCACATCCAGAAGGCCATAGAGGCGTCTCCCTAAGGTCTTCTCTGAACATAAGAAATGCCATACTGGGTCAGACCAAGGTCCATCAAGCCCAGTATCCTCTTTCCAACAGTGGCCAATTTAGGTCATACGTACCTAGCAGTTTCCCCAAAAGACACAGGTTCCACAATGCTTGTACTGGGTCAAGCATTGATATCCTGGGTCCCTTCTTAATAATGCTTTATGGACCTTTCCTCCAGGAACTTGTCCAAACCTTTTTTAAACCCACCTACACTAACAGCCTTTACTACATCCTCCGGTAACAAATTCCAGAGTTTGATTACACGTTGAGTGAAAATATATTTTCTTTTATTAGTCTTAAATAGTTTACCCTGCAGCTTCATTGCATGTCCCCTAGTCTTTCTATATTCTGATAAGGTAAACAATCGATCTACGTTTACCTTTTCCACTCCGTTCATTAATTTATAGACTTCTATCATATCTCCCCTCAGCCGTCTCTTTTCCAGGTTAAAGAGCCCTAACCTTTTTAGCCTTTCATAGGAGTATCCTTCCATCCCCTTTACCATTTTGGTGGCTCTTCTCGGAACCTTTTCTAAAATCGCTATATCTTTAAGATACGGCGACCAGAATTGCACACAATATTCAAGGCGCAGTCTCACCATGGAACGATATAGAGGCATTATAATATCTTGTTTTATTTTCCATTCCTTTCCTTATGATACCTAGCATTCTATTTGCTCTCTTGGCCGCCACTGCACACTGGGCCGAGGGTTTTAACATGTTATCCACAATGACGCCTAAATCTTTTTCCTGGGTGGTGGTTCCTAATGTGGAACTTTGCATCGTGTAACCATTGTTTGGGTTGTTCTTCCCTAGGTGCATAACTTTGCACTTGTCCACATTAAATTTCATCTGCCATTTTGATGCCCAGTCTTCCAATTTATACTCTTGCAATTTTCCACAATTCTCTTGGGTTTTAACAACTTTAAATAGTTTTGTGTCATCTGCAAATTTGATAACCTCACTCGTTATTCCACTTTCCAGGTTATTTATGAATATGTCAGAAAGCAGCAGACCCAGCACAGATCCCTGGGGTACACCACTATTCACCTTTCTCCATTGGGAAAATTGGCCATTTAGCCCTACCCTCTGCTTTCTATCTTAACCAGTTCCTGATTCACAGTAGTACACTGCCTCCTATCCCATGACTCTTTAGTTTTGCCAAAAGTATCTGATGAGGGACCTTGTCAAAGGCTTTCTGAAAGTCCAGATACACTATATCAACTGACTCACCTTTGTCCACCTGTTTATTCATACCTTCAAAAAAAAAAACATAACAGATTAGTAAGACAAGATCTTCCTTGTCTAAAGCCATGTTGGCTGTCTCCCATTAGGACATGACTATCTACATGAGGAGGAGGAGGGTGGCACGATCTAATTGAGATGAAAAGGGATAAACCACCTTTGGGAGAAGAGACAACACAGTTCAAGGAGATCAAAGCCATTGGAGATGGCCAAAAATGCCTACAGTTCCTACACCCATCTGGAGGATGCAATAGCCACAAAAAGCTCTGTCTTAAGGGTCAAATCATAGAGGCTTTACAAAAGGGGTGCAAAAAGGAGTCCTTCAGAACCAGAGAGAGAATCCACTGGGGATTCTTGGTTTGCATCCTTTCTATCTGATCGGTCCTTTGTAGTAGAGATAGGTCTTACTTTTTCCAACCAACATCCGTTGACCCAGGGAGTCCCACAAGACTGTGCTGACACACTCCTTTTCGACAACTTTTTTGGACTCTTAACAACCTTGACACTCAAAACTTCTATATATATGCATTCTATTATGCAGATGACATACTGCTACTTGCCTATATGGTTTACTGAGTCTTGATAGACTGCCCTTTGCAGAGCATACAGGGCTGTTTACAATAAAATCAACCAAGTAAAAATAATAACACACATAGAAACAGAAAAGGAACTCCAAAGCAGCACAGGAAAGAGAAATACAATTAATCTCATGAACATGTTTATTTTCTGATCTGCAGTTCAGGGAGGAGGAGGTCCATCCATGTGGTTTGAGTGAAGAGAAAGGTCATCAGAAGATGTTTAAATTGGGCAAAGGATGGTTCAAGCCTTCTATGGGTAAGGAGACAATTCCAAAGGGCAGGGGCCAGCTAAAAGAAGGTGGAACGACGTGTGGACTTTTATTTAATTCTTGCAGGAGAGGGAAGAACTAGCTGGTTGTCTTGTAATGATTTTAACAAATGTGGCAGGACATAAGGAATAATGGATGAAGATATATACAGCGGTACACAGTTATGCAAGGCTTTTTGTGTAAGCATCAAGATCTTAAACTGAATTCTGAGGCAGTTTCTCCAAATGGGTTAGTTTTGTGCATACCATGACAGTCATGAACCTCACTTCTAAGCCAGGGCATTGGGAGGTGTTTTTTTTTTTTTTTTTGTGCCTTTGAGTCAGTCCTGACTCCTGGTGACCCAGAAACTCCTGGGTTTTCTTGGCAGTGTCATTGGAAGTAGATTGCCAGGCCTTTTGTCCAAGGCACTGGAGGGTTAAGTGACTTGCCCAAGGCCACAAGGAGTGCTAGTGGGATTTGAACCCTGGTTGCTTGGTTACCAAGCCAGTGTTCTAACCACTAGGCTACTCCTCCACTCCATTGGTATTGGGATTGGCACTGGGAGTATGATCTCAAATTTACAGCTAAGGTTTGGCATAGTACTAGTAAGGGAGGAGTGGCCTAGTGGTTGGGGCAAGTTACCTCAGGCCAGAAGGTCGGGGGTTCAAATACCACTAGAGGACAGCAACCTTGGGCCGGAAGGACTGGGGTTTCTAGTCCCACAGGTGCTCCTTGTGGTCTTGGGCAAGCCACTTAACCCTCCATTGCCCATGTTCCCTGTAAGTATTAGTGTATGTGTCTCATATCCCCCAATTGTGTTGTGACCACTCTGATTGAAGGATAAGGTGGCATACAAAACAGTCTAAATAAATAAATACTTGCATCATGCCAAAGAGCCTCCTGCAGAAATTCTTAAGATGTCACATGTATGGGTAGTTTGTCAAGATGTCTTGGAAATTTTTTTTTTTTTTAATCAAGCCTGTGGCACCCAACACGATGGGAAATTTTTCTGTATCTTTCTGCCACGTTTTCTTGGTCTCTGATTGCATTTCCTGGTATTTCAGGATCTTCTGCCTCTCCACATGATTCACAGGGTAGTCGCTTGGAAATGACACCTCTATCAATGCTGTTCTGGTGTTTTTTTCCTTAACCACTATATCCTGCTTCCTCGCATCCAGGTTTTTTTTTTTTTTTTAAAGCAGTCGGAATGGGTATATCCCAGGTGACCATAAATCTCCTCATTCTCTGTAATTCTCTTAGGATCATGATCCCAGTGCTTTTCGGGTACAGTGATGTAGTGCTTGCAGAGTTTCCAATGGATGAGGCACACTACTTTATTATGTCTGTCTTTCTGTATAGAAATTTTCTGCCATCAGAATTTCACAGCCAGCTATGAGGCAAGTCACTGTTTCCAGGTCTTTCTTACATAATCAACAATGTATGTGTGACCAGTTTTTTTCAATGCTTGCACTAAACCATCTTGTTCATGGGCTGCAACTATCAACCTCTCATCCTTTTGTTTCATTTCAACCATCCTTAACCATTCATGTGTCCATTCTAGATCAATAAAGGATTCCTAGAGTAACACCCTGAATTTCCCACTGTATTTGTGCATCTGCCACTTGTTTTTTATTGGTTGTTGAGCTAATTCCTTGAAGAGTTTTTTTCCTCTTGTTTTGCAAGTTCCTTTATTTCCTTCTCTGTGCATGCTTGTAGACTGTCACTCCCTTCTAGTCGTTGGAACACTTATTCAGGTTTGATGATTGAGACAAATTCTGCATGTTTACTCTCTTATTTCAGCACTTTTTGCATATTTGGATCAGAGAACGCAGTTAAGTAGGCCTGAAGGCCTATGAAAGTAACTCTATATGTATAATCAATCTGACTCCTGGCCCTCCTTCAGCTCTAGGGATGTACAGTCTTGGCATACACAGGTTCTTGTAAATCATTTCATGGACATGGAGGAATTTATGTTCGCACATCCAGTTTTAAGATCTTTGAGAGGCCAATCCACAACCCCAAAGCTGTATGAAAGTACAAGACTTGCCAGCTGATTAATGACTTGTATCTTATTCCGTGATGTTAAAGCACTTTCCCATAGTATTCCTTACTGATCTTCTCTCAATTTCTGTTTGAGTGTCTTCCTTCTTCTAGTCCAATATACTTATATACGCCTTCCTGTTCAAGGTCTTTGATGTCACAGCCTTCAGCCAGGGAGACGTTTTTTGTTTTGCTCAATTTTCCTCTATTTAAAAAAAAAAAAAAAGTTGCCTTAGCACATTTGTCAAGGCCAAAGGTTATCCTGTCATCATCAGAAAAACTTTTCATCATTCAGAGTTGTTCTGCCAATTGTTTGTCACTGAGCTTCAGATAGTCTACAAATAAATGAGATGTTGTTGCTGGGTTGTTACCTTCTTTAGGATTCATGCTAAATCCATATCCCAAAAAGTTGTTCAATCCCCCTGAAAAATATTCCTCACTGGATCCTGAGGTTAGGAATATACTGACCATCTTCATATTTCAAAAAGTGTGGTTTGCCACATTGACATGGTGAACATAATGTACTCTATCAAACCATGATTTATTTTATACATTTCAAGGCAATTTATTATCCATGTGTGGGATGCTGTCTGACCCATGGGGAGCCAGTGATTCTGGATCAGGCATGGTAACACATGATCATATTTCCGAGCTTGGGTTAGAGTACAAATGGTGATATTCTAAATAGTTTGAATGCGCTTTAACTGTTGTTGAGGGGAGACCGGCAAAACAGGAATTACACTTATCTGGTAATTGTAGTTCCTTGAGTGAATCCAGTTTAGTCCTCCACCTCTGGGTAGTGTACCTCCTCCTGCAGCTTGGAGACTGGGCATGGTCAAACTCATGACATCACTGGATATAGCCTGCTGGTCTCTCCCATCAGCCCCCAGTGAACAATTGACAAAGCAGACTCAAAGGAGCAAAAAAATCAGTAATTTTTTAAAACTTATTATAATCAAGGGCACGCATAACATATAACCTATCTACCTACTACTCCCCTTCCAGAAGGAAAGGGACTGCTTCCTGCATTCTCTCCTTTCCGTCGAATGCCTAGCCCTAAACAATCCACAGCAATATATATAATATAATATACCATAATAAAACGATATCATTTATTTATTTATTTAAAAGGATTTCTATACCGCCTTCTCCTTTAATCAAGGCGGTCTCCACCGCAAACAATCATAAGACTGATTTAGGTGTGATCATTCAGTGATACTGTGTGTAAGTGGTAGTGTAAGTAGATTCCAGTTGAGCTATTATACATTCCTATGTACATGGGGCAGGGGTGCTGTTTGCATGGTGATTAGTTAATGTGACGTCCCCATAGTGCGCAATGAATAGTGTAGTCTTTAGCTGTTTCCAAAAGTCTTTGATGTCTGTTTGTCTGAGTTCGTCTGGGAGGTTGTTCCAAATTGCTGGTGCAGCCAGGGAAAGGGCTCTGGTGAGATCTTTTGATGTGTTGCCGCGGTATAATATAACAAAGCACAAGGCAAAAGGAAGCATTAAAATGACTGAACACCAGTGAAGGCCTATATCCACTTTTAACCTTGCACTTCCCCTAACAGAAAAGGCCACTGCTAAGATCCCATCCCCGGGCGGGAATAAACTGGATTCACTCAAGGAACCACAATTACCAGATAAGTGTAATTCCTATTTCCTTATCGTTCCTCCAGTTTAGTCCTCCACCTCTGGGATTTATCAGAGCAGTAATCAATGGGAGGGATTTTTCCAGCCGGATCTCAACACCGCCTCCCCGAAAACAGCATCCTTAGCCGCCAGAACATGTAGACGGTAGTGCTTACTGAAAGTACAGATGTCTACTGGCGGAACCAAACTGTGCTCCGCCCAGGAAGTCGCTTGAGCCCTGGTAGAGTGAGCTCGTAAGCCCCCTGGGACTGTACGGTCCCGTAGAAGTTAAGCAGACACACTCATTGCTCCAATCCATCTAGAAATGGACTCATTTGCCGCCGCTTCCCCTTTGCGGGGCCCTCCGAACAACCCGAAGAGAGTCGATGCGACTTGCGAAAAGTTTTTGAAACCTTTAAACACTACTGCAGTGCTCTCTTGGATGTCCAAACAGCGCAAGCTATGGTCCAATACGCTCCCCTCCGCTGGACCTAGCACTGGAAGAGAGACACAGTGAAATGGAGAAACCACCTTTGGCAAAACAATGGAACTGGCCACCGGGCCCACCTTCTCTCTGGAAAGAGACAAAAACTGTTACTGACAGGACAACGCCTGCAACTCAGAGATTTGCCTCGCCGAACAGATGACCAAACATACCGTCTTCAAGGTTAAATCCTTAACCTATGCCTGTTGCAAGGTCTCAAAGGGCGCACTAGCTAACGCCCCTAAAACCAAATTGAGCTCCCCTGGTGGAATTAATATTCCACGAGAGGGCTGCAGTCTGGTAACCGCCTGAGCAAGCATACCACATCGACATGTGAACGAGAGCCACTCTCTGCCTTTTTCCCCTATAGCAAGATAGAGCTGCTAACTGAACTCTCCAGGACCTGCCTGCTAACCCCTTATCAAACCCGTCCTGCAGAAAAAAAAAGTAATACCAAGGGAACTGACACTGTTGTCGCGCGAACGTGCCTCCGCGAGCACCCGTCCTCAAAAAAGCACCATATACGCACATATGCAAGGGATGTGGACTTTTTTCTGAACCTTGCCCTTTTCAATTGCCACACCGTAAGTGAGAACCAATCCACCTGAGGCATTTGAAGGGGACCCTGTAGTAACAGATTCTCCAATGTTGGTAACCTCCCTGGATTCCTGTCGAGCAATCGTATGAGGTCGGCGTACCACGGGCGTCTCGGCCAGTCCGAGGCCCCCCAACACCACCTTACTCCGATGCGCTTCGATAAATAGAACCACTTGACCTATGAGTGCCCCCAGTGGAAAAACAAAGACTGGACGACGACCTCCGTTGTATCAGTGCGTCGATGCGTTCAGACATCCTTTCACGTCGTCTGCTGAAGAAGCGACCCGTTTTTTGCAGATTGAAACGTCGCCATGAGGTCTATTATTGGCTGTCCCCATTTGCGAGCGATCTGTGTGAACACCTCCGGATGCAACTCCCATTCTCCGGCATCTACTCTCGGACCCTGCTGAGGAAATCCGCCATCACATTGTCCTTTCCCGCAATATGCGCCACCGAGAACGCTGGAAGCAGAGGCTCTATCCACGTACACAGACACTCTGCCTCGGCCCCCATGGCCACACTTCTGGTTCCACCCTGCCGATTGATGTAGGTTACTGTCACAGAGCTGTCGGACAGTACTCACACCACTCGACCTGTCACCATAGCTTCAAATGCTTGCAACGCCCGGCATACCGCTCGCAGTTCCAGTCGGTTGTTTGACCACTGGGTCTCCTGCATACTCCAAGAGCCTTGCACGAAAAGATCTCCGAAATGTAGCAGAGTTTAACAAAGTTTTGGCCCATAACCTTTTATTAATTTTTAAATTAAATTGTTTTTTATATACCATTTTTCTCCAATTCAAGAAGGTTTACAAGGCACACAACCTAACAGAGCATCACATCTGTTGTACATGTAATGGAACTATTTGAATATGAGCATCCATGAATCCACTGCTTGCTCCGATACAAGCATTGTGTAGCTTATTTGACTTTTTGGAAAACTGCCAGGTCCTTAAGACCTGGATTGGCTACCATAGGAAACAGAACATGGGCCACACGACACTGGAATGCATTGACTACTCCGCCGAAACCTGGGCACTCTTGGCCCTCGACTCTGGTCTAATCAGCCAATCGGTGAGACAGGGGAGACCCAAGATTCCTTCCTTCTGCGAATCCTCCGCAAACACCCCACCAACCTAGATGACGGTAAGCAGAGTCGTAGCGAAAACGAAGGACAAGGCTCGAAACTGCACATGAGTAGGAATATATCCGTAAGCTGTAGGGATGTTGAGGACTCCTCTTTGGGACCGCCAGTACCACTGATCCCCATGGTCCCCCTCCAGAGGGCAACGATGTATTTCCTAAATACAAATAAAGGGTGGAGAGCCGACTCTCTCTGAAACTAAGAACTAAGGATAGAAGCGCCCGACGCCGAAAAATTACCCCGGCCCAGCAACAAGCGCTCCTAATTGTCCTGGAGGATCCCATGCTTGCCGTATTTCGGATGTTCTGCGCTGTCCTATGCGCAGAAACAGAACAAAACTAATTGTGACCAAATTTGAGGGAGTACCCTTAGGGTATTATCTCCAACACTCCTAGCTCTGCCGATTTTCCAGACTCCAGACGGAAAATCCCCAAGACTTCCTGTGATTAAGCTGTCCCCTTGAGCCCGGCTTGTTACATTGAGGTTTTTGAGGAACCCCTTCCTGCTCTTTGGCTACCGGAACACAAGAGTTTCAGGGTTTTCAGAGTACCATGTTTGGGCACTGCCTAGCGGTTACTCACGGACTATAAACAGATGAGGGGCTCTTAAGTGCAGTGGTATTGCCATACCAGAAAAAAGGTGTTATTTCATGGACATGACAGTTCTCTTCTATTCTTGGAGCTTCCATCCCAAACGGAACTGGTCTTTAGCGGATGAGGACACTAAGTCTTCATTTGCAACTAACTTAGGGTCTGACCTTATCTGTATCTTCTTGCCAGCTATCACACCGGCCCTAATTATCCTGAAGGCACAAGCTACAGCTCCCTACAAATCCCGCCAATGTCTGGCCATTAGACTTTGCTGTTGTGTTGACTGAGATTCCTTCTCACCAGGGGCTGTGATTGAAACCTCTGCAGTAGCTCCTGACCGAGGAAGAGAGATTGAATTTCTGGCTCAATCCCAGTCCTCTGCTTCTCCAGGACCAAGCAGGAAATCAGTCCTCACATATGGGTGACATCGGTGCCGACGGAGCCCTCGTGCGGAGCATTTCCCCAGTTTTCAAAGAAAGCTTTTAGGAATGCAGTGCGCCTGCACGGTCCCCTTCCCGCCCAAGGGTGCCATCTTGCTCAGTCTTTTTCCGCAAAGCCCAACAGACATAGTTCGTTTCACCCAGTAAAAAGTTGATTCTGCGATTTTTCGTGTCCCTTTATCCAGTTCGACACCGGTTCCCCATCCCACCTCGGCTTGGTACACCGGTATCGAGCCCGGAACTTTTTTCTTTTTTTGTCCTTTGTGACTAGCGTTCGCGCTTTTTCTGTTATTTTCACAGGCAGCCCTGTCTTGACCTTGCAGGGACCCTTTTTCCCCCCGATGGCTGCCAGCGGGTTTAAGATGTGTGATCAGTGTAAGAAACTTCTCTCTCACCAATACACACGACTGCTGCCTCTGATGCCTCGGGCCCAACCATGACCCGCTAGTCTGTGGCCCGTGCGGCAAGATGTCGAAGGCGCTTCAGAACCGTCAGCATCAACGTGAAAATTTTTTAGGAGTCAGCATCCGGCCGAGCCCGGACTTCGTCAGAGGCCTCGACATCTCGGAAGTCTGACCCCGAGCGCAGTCGTGGGTCCTTTGAAAGGGGGTCTCCCGCCCAGGAGCACAAAAGGAAGAAGCAGCTCATGAGGGCAGCGTCAGTAGAGGCACCTGGATCCTCGAGGGCCAAGTCGCGCAGCCCTGACCACCGTCCCAGGCTCTCAAGAGTCAGAGCGGCCGACCAAACTGCCTCGCCTGGAGCCAGAGTCCCCAAGTCAGGTAACATCTGTTGTCCTCATGGACTCTTCTCCGGGAGAACCGACGTCGGTCCCGACACCATCGGGGCCCAAGTCGGGGGCTGCGGAGTCTCCCAAGCTCGGTCTCAGGTTGATGGCCCTGGAGAGCAGCCTGGCTGCCTTCATGGAGCAGCAGCGGGTACTGATCGCCGGTCTGACCGGTGCATCTGCCCCGACCACTGGGACCTCGACGTCTAAGTCGACCCTGGAGGCAGAGCTGATCCTCGGCCAAGGTCTCCGGAGTCTGAGCCTCGGAAAAGGTCCCCCCCGGAGGATACCCGGTTCTTGGGCTTTGTCAGGGACATGGCCAAGGCTTTGGCATTCCCGGCGGAGGCCGAGGAGGAGCTGAAGAGCTCGATGCCCTCCAATATGACTTTCCTCCATAGGAAGCCTTTACTGTTCCGGTTCCTCTGATGCTGGAATGGCTTCTCTTCCGTAAGTGGGAAGCACCGGCCTCGGCGCCAGTTCTTAGCAAATGGGTCGATTCCATTTATGGAGTCCGTAAGAGCCCTGGGTTCCAAAAGGCGCAGCTACCACACCACTCCATGGTTGTGGAATCGGCCATGCACAGGCTGAAAAGTCAAAATATGCACTCCATGGTGCCTCCCAGTCGGGAGGCCCGGAACCTGGATGCCCTCGGTAGAAAGTGCTTCCAGGGCTCTATGCTATCTTGCCATGTCCAGACTTATCTGCTGTACATGGGCATGTACCTACGGGATCTGGCAAAGGAGATTGCCGTGTTCTCAGATGGTCTCTGAGGATCCCTTGAAGAGATTCAAAGCCTTGTCTACAGGGATCCGAGAGTGCTCGAAGTTTCTCTCGAGCAGCCTATGATGGCTTCGAGGCTTCGGCCCGGGTAGCCACGGCCGGCATCAGTGCATGCCACCAGGCCTAGCTACAGTCATCGGACCTGGAGTCATGGGTGCAGGACAAGTTGGTTGATGTCCTGTGCCAAGGTGACAACCCGTTCGGCAAGCCCATGACTGAAAAGGCTGCAGAAATCGAGACCGAGACTCTCACCAGGACAAGGCTGTCCAGAAAGACTTCTACCCCTTCTCACAAAAAGAAGGGCTTGGGGAAGAAGCCCTTTTTTCCCCCCAAGGGTGCTGCCTACAAAACCTATCCTCAGTATCAGGCCTCTCCAGCTCCCCAACAGGGCCAGCAAGCCAAAGGGCAGGGGCATGGGACCCATAGACAGAAAACCTCCAAGCCGCCAGCCCCAGCTCCTGCACAGCAGGGAGGGGGTTTTTGACTCCCACAGCATAGAATCTCCTCCGCCGGTAGCTCCACTCAGCAAAGGAGGTCAGCTGACCCTGTACGCCTACAGGTGACCAGCCATCACAGGGGATACCAGGGTACTGAGCATAGTCCAGAAGGGCTACATGCTCCATTTCCATCAGCTACACCCCTGCTACTATCCAGGGGAGCCTCCAAGACTCCCTCTACACGGGGACCTCCTCCTTCAGGAGTTGGCAAGTCTTCTACAGGAACAGGCGGTGAAACCGGTGCCACACCACCTAGAAGGGCAAGGCTTCTACTCCAGGTTCTTCCTGGTACCAAAGAGAACAGGAGGCCTCAGACCTATCCTAGACTTGCGAAATCTCAACAAGTTTCTGGAGAGGGAAAAGTTCAAGATGCTTACCCTTGGAATACTGCTGCCCTACCTCCAGCAGGGAGGCTGGCTATGCTCCTTAGATCTCAAGGATGCTTACACTCACATCCTCATCCATCATAAGAACATAAGAACATAAGATATGCCATACTGGGTAAGACCAAGGTCCATCAAGCTCAGTATCCTGTTTCCAACAGTGGCCAATCTAGGTCATACGTACCTAGCAGTTTCCCCAAAAAACAGGTTCCGCAATGCTTGTACTGGGTCAAGCATTGATATCCTGGGACCCTTCTTAATAATGGTTTATGGACCTTTCCTCCAGGAACTTGTCCAAACCTTTTTTAAACTCAGCTACACTAACAGCCTTTACTACATCCTCAGGTAACAAATTCCAGAGTTTGATTACACGTTGAATGAAAAAATTATTTTCTTTTATTAGTCTTAAATAGTTTACCCTGTAGCTTCATTGCATGTCCCCTAGTCTTTCTATATTATGATAACGTGAACAATCGATCTACGTTTACCCGTTCCACTCCATTCATTAATTTATAGGCTTCTATCATATCTCCCCTCAGCCATCTCTTTTCCAGGTTAAAGAGCCCTAACCTTTTTAGCCTTTCCTCATAGGAGTATCCTTCCATCCCCTTTACCATTTTGGTGGCTCTTCTCTGAACCTTTTCTAATAACTCTATATCCTTTTTAAGATACGGCGACCAGATTTGCACACAATATTCAAGGTGCGGTCTCACCATGGAACGATACAGAGGCATTATAATATCTTTTGTTTTATTTTCCATTCCTTTCTTTATGATACCTAGCATTCTATTTGCTCTCTTGGCCGCCGCTGCACACTGGGCCGAGGGTTTTAACATGTTATCCACAATGATGTCTAAACCTTTTTCCTGGGTGGTGGTTCCTAATGTGGAACCTTGCATTGTGTAACCATAGTTTGGGTTGTTCTTCCCTAGGTGCATAACTTTGCACTTGTCCACATTAAATTTCATCTGCCATTTTGATGCCCAGTCTTCTAATTTATCAAGATCCTCTTGCAATTTTCCACAATCCTCTTGGGTTTTAAACAACTTTAAATAGTTTTGTGTCATCCGCAAATTTGATAACCTCACTCGTTATTCCACTTTCCAGGTCATTTATGAATATGTCAAAAAGCAGCGGACCCAGCACAGATCCCTGTGGTACACCACTATCCACCTTTCTCCATTGGGAAAATTGGCCATTTAGCCCAACCCTCTGCTTTCTATCTTTTAACCAGTTCTTGATCCACAGTAGTACACTGCCTCCTATCCCATGACTCTTTAGTTTTGCCAAAAGTCTGATGAGGGACCTTGTCAAAGGCTTTCTGAAAGTCCAGATACACTATATCAACCGACTCACCTTTGTCCACCAGTTTATTCACACCTTCAAAAAAACATAACAGATTAGTAAGACAAGATCTTCCTTGTCTAAAGCCATGATGGCTGTCTCCCATTAGGCCGTGACTATCTACATGCTGAGTAATTTTATTCTTTAGGATGGCTTCCACCATTTTTCCCGGTACTGACATGAGGCTCACCAGTCTGTAGTTTCCTGGATCACCCCTGGAACCCTTTTTAAAAATTGGTGTTACACTGGCGATCCTCCATTCTTCAGGTATTAGAGATGATTGTAATGATAGTTCACAGATTACTAATAGCAGGTCAGAAATCTCATATTTCAGTTCTTTCAACACCCTTGGATGTATGTCATCCGGCCCAGGTGATTTGATCTATATTATGTACTGAATATTATTCAAGCACCACCTTCCCTCAGAACCTTTGCCTTAATAGGACCTGCAACTTTTAATTTCTATTTCATTATTCCACATAGGTAGTGGAATTTCTATAGACAGTATGTTATTTTCAGGAACAAGCAGGAACGCAGTCTTCACATATAAGTGATGTCTGCACCAATGGAGCCTGCATGGGAATGCTCCCCAGCACCCAATAGGAAAGCCTTTGGGAGCACTCCATTGTGCCTGTATGCCTACCTTCCCAACTCCTCTCCTCAGTTCTTAGTTTTCTGCAAAGCCAGCAGGACCCATCGTTCCTGTCACCGCTGAAAAAACTGGGGGTTTTTTGGTATAGCATTGTGCTTCTGCCTTTCCGTCGATGCTGGTTCCATCGAATCTGACACAGCTATTGATAAACCTCTTTAATGTTTTTAAACTTTTCCTTTTTTCTTAACTTTTGTCTTTCATGGTTTTCACTACCAAAACTAAGCCTTTTGGCTTCCATAGCCTTCTCTTCCACTACAAGACAACCTTTTGAAGGCATGGACAAACCACCTAATGGTTTTAAGAAAAGTACCAAGTGTGACAGTACTTTATCAGCCATTGATAAACATGACTGATGTTTAATGTTTGGGCCCTGACCATCAACCCATTTGTCCTTTCTATCAGCAAATGACAAAGGGGCCTCAAGAACCGAGCCAACGAGTACAGATCGTTGTTCACCCCAGACTGTTTCAGTGACTTCAACCTCAATGAGGTCCTAGATTTCCTCTCAGGGTAATCGGGTTTCTATGAAGTCCAAATGCAAGAGTAAGTCTCAATCTCTGGCCACACCCAAATCCTCAGGGACAGTACAGAGAGAGCAAGGCAACTCTCGCAGCACCAAACAGAAGTCACAAGGAGCAAGAGAGATGATGACACAGATGCTTGATCCAAGAAGTTTTATTTAATGTTCCCCAACGCGTTTCGGCGGAACGCCTTCTTCAGGGGGTATCAAAACTAACAAAAGTAACATGTATAATTTTATCTATTAAAACGTATTAAAAACATATAAATAAAATTGAACAGGATTAATAATAGCACGGACATGTATAGAGGATTTTTCAAAAAAAACAAACAACAAAAATAAGGCATCATCGCAGAAAAACCTTTTACTAAGACAAATAGTTATGTTGTGCATAGATGGTAATCAAACTATATTTGTCAACTCATACATAAATGACATGTGTAAACAATCCAAAGTTAAAAAAGACGCAGGGCAGAAAGGCAATTAAAACCAAAATAGAAACAAATAAAAGACAAATGGCAGATGATACTCACTAATGCGGATCATGAAAAGATGTGTGTTGGATTATGACAGACTGTACTAGGCCTATGTGCATAAACAGCATTAGGCTGTAAGCATACCACCACCAATAAAAATTTCACCAATAAAAAGTTTTAAACAGTAAAAAATTATATAGGTAAAAAACTTCAAATATCAAACATTTTTTAAAAATAAATAAAATGATAAATTATTAAAATAGGAAGCATGTTCCAGACATCATACCAACTTATTAAAAATACCAAAAGAATAAGATACTTACTCAAATTAGTGGCGTGGTTTTTAAAAAAAACCTTCAAACACACTGTAAATGCATAAATGATACATAATAAAAATACAAATACACTAAATAACATATTAAAGACAGCATTGACAAATATAATAAATAGTTAATATCATCATTAAATTATTATTTCATTAAATGACTACTAAAATCATCAATGACTATGAGACCAATGAGGAACAACGGGAGATTTAAATCCAAACTCCAGGAGGGATGTTGAAACGCTGGAGGAACTACTAAGGAAACAGCTATGGATTGGAAATGTGTTCATTAAATGAAAAAAGTAACTTGGACTGCCATATTTTGGTGTACCAGTCATTAACGTAAGACTCTATTGTACAGCATATTGACCGCAAGCGAAAGAGACCAAAAATCACAACGTGGATGTAAAATGAAGGGGACCGCATAAATATTAAACCAATGTTGAGCAGTAGCTCAAAAAAGTTGTGTTTTAAATAATGATATGCCATAAAATTAACAAAGGGAAACCGCTTGCACAGTGCTCGTGTATCATAATTTGTATGTGTTTAAAAGAGAACTACTCAGTACTGCTAATAGTAAAATAAATTGTAATTAAATAATTGCTTCATTAAAAAGCTACTAAAAACATCAAAGTTTTTCTATAAAAACAATGAGTAACAACGGGGGGTTAAATCCAACTTCAAGAGGGATGTTAATAAACTGAAGGAACTACTAAGGAACCGGCTATAGATAAAAAATGTGTTCATTGAATGAAAAGGGTAACTTAGACTACCATATTTTGGTGTACTAATAATGGACGTTAGGCTCTATTGCACAGCATGGTTTACCGCAAGCGAGAGAGAGCGAACTTCACAAAATAAACGAAAAAGTAAAAGGGACTACTTATAAAATTAAAGGCCCAAAAATGTATTTTGGATAATAGTGTGCCATAAAATAACAAAAGGAAACGCTTGCAAGACCAACTCATTTATTAAGGAGAGATTGCCGGCGATATAGTTTATTGTGTGCGCTCAGGTTTACTAAAAAAAATGCGACTTTCACAGGGGACCGGACTAATCAATGTGTTTAAATTTAAATGCAGAAGGAACAACATTATCTCACTTATGAAACACATTACTAAAGTCCCGATGTATAGCTGTAAGTCAACAAAATAACACCTTGATACAACTTGATGAAGTACCATAGAGTATTAAACCTACTAGTAAACCATTGTCTGAAAAAATGGCCAACAGCGGGACACATGTGCTCTGGGGACGGTGTTTAGACCTTGATAATGTTTTCAAATCAAGGTCTAAACACTGTCCCCAGAACACATTGTTTTTAGGTTCCCTCTTATGTAAGCAGCAGTACTGAGTAGTGCTTTTATAAATATATACAAAATATGATACATGTGTCCCACTGTTAGCCATTTTTTCAGACACTATTATCCAAAATACATTTTTTGGGCCTTTAATTCAATGAACACATTTTTTATCTATAGTCAGTTCCTTAGTAGTTCCTTCAGTTTATTAACATCCCTCTTGAAGTTGGATTTAACCCCCCGTTGTTACTCATTGTTTTTATAGAAAAACTTTGATGTTTTTAGTAGCTTTTTAATGAAGCAATTATTTAATTACAATTTATTTTACTATTAGCAGCACTGAGTAGTTCTCTTTTAAAACACATACAAATTATGATACACGAGCTCCGTGCAAGCGGTTTCCCTTTGTTAATTTTATGGCATATCATTATTTAAAACACAACTTTTTTGAGCTACTGCTCAACATTGGTTTAATATTTATGCGGTCCCTTTCATTTTACGTCCACGTTGTGATTTTTGGTCTCTTTCGCTTGCGGTCAATATGCTGTACAATAGAGTCTTACGTTAATGATTAGTACACCAAAATATGGCAGTCCAAGTTACTTTTTTCATTTTTTCATTTAATGAACACATTTCCAGTCCATAGCTGTTTCCTTAGTAGTTCCTCCAACGTTTCAACATCCCTCCTGGAGTTTGGATTTAAATCTCCCGTTGTTCCTCATTGGTCTCAGTCACTGATGTTTTTAGTAGTCATTTAATGAAATAATTATTTAATGATGATATTAACTATTTATTATATTTGTCAATGCTGTTTTTAATATGTTATTTAGTGTATTTGTATTTTTATTATGTATCATTTATGCATTTACAGTGTGTTTGTTGCTAAAGGTTTTTTTTAAAAACCACGCCACTAATTTGAGTACGTATTTATCTTATTCTTTTGGTATTTTTAATAAGCTGCTATGATATCTGTAACATGCTTCCTATTTTAATAATTTATCATTTTATTTATTTATTTTTTAAAAAACTTTTGATATTTGAAGTTTTTTACCTATATAATTTTTTACTGTTTAAATCTTTTTATTGGTGAACATTTTATTGGTGTAATGTTTACAGCCTAATGCTGTTTATGCACATAGGCCTAGTACAGTTGGCTCAAAGGTGAACGTCTGTCATAATCCAACACAGATATCTTTTCATGATCCGCATTAGTGAGTATCATCTGCCATTTGTCTTTTATTTGTTTCTATTTTGGTTTTAATTGCCTTTCTGCCCTGCGTCTTTTTTAACTTTGGATTGTTTACACATGTCATTTATGTATGAGTTGACAAATATAGTTTGATTACCATCTATGCACAACATAACTATTTGTCTTAGTAAAATTTTTCTGTGATGCCTTATTTTTGTTTTTTGTTTTTTTGAAAAATCCTCTATACATGCCCGTGCTATTATTGTTAATCCTGTTCAATTTTATTTATATGTTTTTAATACGTTTTAATGTATAATTTTATTCTATGTTACTTTTGTTAGTTTTGATACCCCCCGAAGAAGGCGTTCCGCCGAAATGCGTTGGGGAACATTAAATAAAACTTCTTGGATCAAGCATCTGTGTCATCATCTCTCTTGCTCCTTGTGACTTTATTTATTTATTTATTTTATTTATTTATTTATTTAACAATTCTTATATACCGCACTATTTGCAATCAGCGCGGTTTACATGTAACAAAAAACATCCGACAAAATGCATATGTCTGGTCATTACATTGAACAGGGAGTGGGATTTGGAGAACAAGTATCAACTATCAACAAAGGTGAACTATTTACATAAGAAGTTCAATGGAAAAAGGCTCCTGTTTGGTGTTTTACATTTTTAGGGACGAACTATATGAGAGTGGCTGGGGTTCAGGGCTGTAAGTGAGGTGTTTGATAAAGAGGAAATGTTTCAGGGCCTTCCTGAACTGGCTCAGGTTGGGGATTGCTCTGATGTGTGGTGGTAGGGTGTTCCATAGACTTGGGGCGCAAATACTGAAGGCTCGGTTGGATGTTGTTTTGGTGCAGTTTGTTGTTTCCTTAGGTATAGATAACATATTGGTCTCTGCAGTTCTTCTTAGTCTGCAGGGGGCAGGGGATTGTATGACGTCAGAGAGAGAGGAGGATGATAGCCCCTTGATAGCTTTGAACGTCATCAGCAAGGTCTTAAAACTGATCCTGGCTTGAATGGGAAGCCAATGCAGCTGTTTCAGGAGAGGTGTGGTGTGTTCTCTCCTTGAGGCTCCGAATAGTATCCGTGCTGCACTGTTCATGGCCATTTGCAGGGGGTTTAAGGTTGCTCGAGGAAGTCCTTGAAGGATGGCATTTGCAAAATCGAAATGAGGAATGATGAGGGCTTGGTAAATGGTGCGGAAATCATCTGGTTCGAGTAACGGGCGTAAGTGTCTGAGGGATCGAATTTTAAAGTAGACCGCTCTGACAGTGTTAGCTATGTGTTGCTTCATGTCAAGATGTTGGTCCAACGTCACCCCAAGGTAACGAATAGTTGATTTCACTTGTAGCTCGGCATTGTGTACTTTCAAACAACTGGGTGGAGTGAAGTTAGGGTTTCTCGAGATGAAAAGCACCTCAGTTTTCTTGTGTTGAATTCTTAAATTTTGTGATAGCAGCCAATCGGATATGGTGTTGAAGCATGCAATCAGAGGGGTAAGGTTTGGGCAGTCAAGTGAAATCGGCATGTACAACAGTACGTCGTCGGCGTATAGCATACAGCTCACGTTGAACGATCTGATGATGTTGCAGATGGGTTGAATGTATATGTTGAACATCAAGGATGATATGGAGGATCCTTGAGGCACTCATTGAGTTTGAGGAAATGGTTCAGATGTGGCCCCGTCTGATCGAACATGTTGCCATCTTCCTGACAGGTAAGATCTGCACCACTCTAGTGCTGATCCGCTGATGCCTTTTTCTCTTAGCCGGTATATGAGAATCTCATGACAAACAGAGTCGAAAGCCGCTGCTATATCTAAAAAGATGAGCGCAAAGCCATGTCGTATGTTGTCAATGCCTGAGATTACAGTGTTGAGGAGAGTTGTGAGTAATGTTTCAACTCCATGTGACTCTCTAAATCCATGTTGCGATGAATCCAGTGGGGCATTGGTGTCGATATGATCTTGGAGTTGCCTGTAGACTGTTTTTTCAATGATTTTTGCAAGCATCGGGATGCTGGATATTGGCCTGTACGACTCTACCTTTAGGGGATCTAGCTTGGCGTTCTTTAATAGAGGTCTAACGGAGGTCTGCTTGAGAGTAGAGGGGAATGACCCAGTGCTAAAGGATAGCTTTATCATGTTGGCTATGATTGGGGCGAAGTCACTGCGCAACTCTTTTATCCAATATGCTGGGCATGGATCTGTGTGTGCAGTGGTGGTGTTTAGAGCCGAAATGGTGTCTTCGATAATTTTCTTTGAAGGGGTGGAAAAGGAAGTTAGAGAGGTTAGGTACTCTTGTTCGCTGAGGGGGCCAGGTATTACTATCCTGTCAGTCTTGCACATTTTGGACTGCATGAAGACAGCATAGTCCTGCGGGTTGATGCTGGCCAGTTGCTCGGGGGTAGGTTCTTTGGTAAGAGATTTGACTAGGTTGAACAGGTCATGTGGTTTATTCAATGACCGTTTCAAGGTGTCTGTGTGGTGTTGCTTCATCTTGTCTGTAATGGCTTTGCGATGTGTGTGCAGGTGTTGGTTGTATGCTGCTTGGTCACTACTGGTGCGTGATTTCCTCCAGCGTTTTTCAAGCCTTCGTAGAAGGGTTAGTGAATCCTTAAGGTCGGGTGTGAACCATGGTGTGGAAGGTCTTTTCTTTGGGGCCTTGTTAGTTGAAGAGCGAATTGCGATTGTGCTGAGACTGTTGTTCCAGGAGGTGATCAACTCCTCTAGGTCTAGGGAAGACTTCTCAAGGAGCTTGTTTGTTTCAGCGAGAATCAGTTCTCTGTTAAAAGGGAGGAAGCTTCTGGTCGTTGGTTTAGAGGTCTTGCTTTCATCCTGTTGGGGTCTTTGTGGCCGCGGGGTAGGCATCTGAAAGGTGATGAGTTTATGGTCTGACCATGGTACTGATGTCAATGATAGCATGATATTTTGTGGTTGGTTCAGAACTGCTTGAGGGGCAAAAATGAGGTCCAGCGTGTTACCTTTTGTGTGAGTCGGTTTCTGCACAGGTGGGTATACCCCAGAATATCTAGAGCTTCTATGAATGTGGATGCTTGATTGTCCTGTAAGGATGGGAGATTAAAGTCCCCTAAGATCCAATTAGGTTTGTATGGACTCTGCGTGTTGGATGCTATATTTATGATGGTGGACAGGTTATCTGGATCCGCAGTTGGAGCTCTGTAGAGTAAGTTTATAGAACATGTGTTATTGGAGATTGATACGGTTTTCCAGGTTTTTAATGCAGTTGGACTCGACCATTTTGAACTGGAGCTCAGTTCTGGTGATTATAACAACTCCACCCCTCTCTTGTTCTGCCTATGGCTGGTGAAGGCAACAAAGTTGGATGGAAGTAGTTGATTGAGAATGGTGTTGTCTTCAGTAGAGAGCCAGGTCTCAGTGATCATGATGATGTCTAATTTATGGGATGTTATCGTTTCAGTGATTGCCGGCCACTTTTTGCGAAGTGATCGAGCGTTAATGAGTGCGCATTTTAGGGCACAAAGGAAAGGGTTTTTACCTTGCTTGGCCTTTGGGAAGTACTGTAATGGGATGTGCAGTAGGTGGTTACGATGAGAATAGTGAGAGTCATGGGAATTGCGGTAGAAGTCACCTGACCATTTCCTTCCACCAGTTGAGACTATGGGGATGTGATTATGTGATGTAAGAAGAGCTAGTGAGCTGGGTGGCCAGAATGCGAGGAGCAGGAAAAGGCTCAATAGGGATGTAAATGTATGCTCCATTCTAAAGTCTTTTGGGCTAGTTGGTGAGAAAGGAGTTTAAGTTGTAGGAGGGGCTTGGTGTGGTGCTTTAGTAAGAATGGTCCTAATCAAGCTGATAATGTTTCAGTTGCTTTGACATAGGTGTGAAGGTTCTCTCCTAGGTGTGTGGGTTTTGGTAAAGTACAATGTAACAAGTGCAGGTACAATGTAGCAACAATGGTTACAGATATTTGATAACACTCTTATTTGGCTGTTTAAATACAGTGCAGATCTATTTATTGCACTGTTGCATATAAACACTATGTGATCATCAATGTTGCAGTGATGGAGAAATCTGCTATGAATAAGTTATAAATGTTTTATAACATACTAAACCACATAGAATACTGGTGTGGGAGCGGTATGCTATTTAAATATAATATGTGAGTATCCAGTAAATAAATCTGCTGTGACATACTTCAGACTACTCGGCTATGGTAAACGTTACATTGTTGATACATATTTACTTTGTGTGCTACAGTAGATAATAAACATCATTGATACAGTGTAAAGTACCTGAGCTGATGTTTCTTGAGCGCAACAACAAATTGTGGATTGTAAGAGGGAGACACAGAGTCCAATCTTAGCGTTCATAGGGACACATGGGATAATAAGTCTCTTTTAGTGAGCTGGTCTTGTCGACATCTGCCGAGTAGCGATATTTGTGGCTCTGGTGCTGCACTTGCTAATTGTTCGGTAGGTTGCAGGATGTTTCTCGCCTGACGTGCCCCGCCTAAGGGCCACGCCAAAGGGCCCTCTTGCGAGGCCCGCAAGACGCGGGCGCGCTTGCACGCGGCTGTATTTTATCCTTGCCGCTGAAGCCTCCCACGGCCCGGATTGGGCCGGAGTGTAGGAGCGGGAAGGAAAGCTCACCCCCTGCTCTACCCCGAATGGGGAGCTGATTTAAATGGCTGCTGCAGTAAAGAGGGCTGTCTCGTGCCCGCGGCTGCTTTTTATCCTTGCCGCTGAAGCCTCCCACGGCCCGGATTGGGCCGGAGTGTAGGAGCGGGAAGGAAAGCTCACCCCCTGCTCTACCCCGAATGGGGAGCTGATTTAAATGGCTGCTGCAGTAAAGAGGGCTGTCTCGTGCCCGCGGCTGCTTTTTATCCTTGCCGCTGAAGCCTCCCACGGCCCGGATTGGGCCGGAGTGTAGGAGCGGGAAGGAAAGCTCACCCCCTGCTCTACCCCGAATGGGGAGCTGATTTAAATGGCTGCTGCAGTAAAGAGGGCTGTCTCGTGCCCGCGGCTGCTTCACACCCAAATCCTCAACATCAGATACAGAGGCCAGAGAGAAGTCCAAGCATAAGCATCGAGACTCCCCTAGAGGTGCTTCCGATGCAGACCGGCAGCCAAACAGCCCCACAGGAGGCTCTCCTCTAAAGCACAAGTGAAGCTCCAAGATGCTCCTAAGGCATTGACCTCCAGAGAGCTACCAGTTCCATGTTCTGGGATGGTGGCGCACAGCCCCTTAGGTGACTCCACCTAGACATCTCCCTGGACCAGCGCATGCTGGCTCTCAAGAGGAGTTTGGCAGCACTCCCGGCAGCCTCTGTATCAACAACATCGAGAGCTTCAAGAGTGCAGGCTTCAGCATCGAGCCTACTGCCAAGCCTACCAGGCCTGATGCTGGCCCTCAAACATGCATCATTGTAACTTCCAAGGTCGATACCCTTGTTGGAACCAATCAATACTTCCCAGTGTACAACAGATTCTCAGTACCGATACCTTCAAATATCTGTATGGACATCAAACTTAGACATCCCTGAAGCATCGAGCTCAAACCCAAGACTGCCAATACTTTGATTTTTTACCAGATTCAGATTCCAGTTCCTCAGAATCGGACAGGGGCTCACTCAATTCCCGAGAGCTTCCAGAAATCCCTTCAAACCTTTTCCCCCTAACAGCCAGCATTGGTCCCCACCAGAGGATATATCCTTTCAGGGACTTCACTCCCCATCACTATAGCCTTGGAGAAAGAAAAAAAAAAAAAGACAGAGGAAATGCAGATCCTTCAATACCCTCCCATGCCCAGAGGCTGCTACATTACCAGTGCATCGTATCCTCCAGGATCACATGTGGGAGGCACCGCTCACAATTGTACCTGTTAGCAAAAGACTACCATGTACTGGGTACCAGAGTGCCCAGGCTTCCAAAAACCTCAGCTCCCACTCCATTCAATGGTGGTGGAATCAGCAATGCACTGAATAAAGAGCTTTAAGAACCATGCATCCACCCCACCTGGCAGAGACTCCAGGACACTCAATGCCTTTGAGTGTTGATGCTTCCAGGCATGCATGTTAGCTTCCAGAATAAATTCTTACATGCTGTACATGGGCATGTTTCTCAAGAATGTCACCAGTGATCTGGAAACTTTCACCCCCCCCCCTCCCGCTTCCTGAGGATAAGTGAAGTACATTCCAGACACTCATCGAGCAAGGCCAGAACACTTCCAAGTTTCTTACCAGGGCCTCTTTTGTTGCCTTTAAATCAACAAGCAGAGCTTCAGCCATCTGCATTGGGCTCGTAAGATGGTCTGGTTAAAAGGCATCCAACCTCGAGCAACAGGTCCAGGATAAACTGGCCAATATCCCATGTAATGGAGAAAATCTTTTGGCAAGGAATGGCAGGAAAAAGCAGGGGAGGATTGAAACACATGATCTCACCCTAAAACGCCTTTCCAGAAAAAACAGCGGACCCATCCAAAATGAAGGCTCATCCCAAGAAATCTTTCTATTCTAAAAAGAGATACTATCCTTCTTACCCACCTTCTGCTGCCTATCAGCCTCAACATCCTCAGCAGAGCCCTTGCCAACCTAGGAAGCTTAAGGCCCCTAAGCCTCAACCAGCTGCATAGTCACAGCCTATGCCTGGTTTTTGACTCTTTCCTAGAGAGAACTGTCAATCTGCCTCTGGAGGACCCCCCAGCCCCTCCACAAAGCAGGCATATTTTGTCCATAGGTGGCACCTCATAACATCAGAGCAGTGGACACTGCAACTTGTCCAAAGGGGTTATCTGTGTCATTTCACAACCTTACCCCCCACACCATCTGCAGAGGAGATTTTCCCCACACAACTCTTTCAAAAAGTGCTTTTAAAAGGGAGGTAACCACCCTTTTGTCCCAGGGTGCTATAGAAAGAGTTCCTCCCTCTCACAAAATACGGAGAATAGAAGCCTATTTTCTCATTCCAAAGAAAACAGGAGGCTTCAGGCACATCTTAGATTCAGATACCTAAACAAGTTTATGGTCTGAGAAAAATTCAAAATGATTTTCCTAGGAACTCCTCTGCCATACTTTCAGAGACACGACTGGCTATGTTCTCTAGACTTCAAAAAAAGGTGTACACGCATATATTCATTCATGTCTTACACAGACAGTATCTGCGCTTCATGTTTCAGGGGAACCATTATCAATTCCGGGTTCTCCCCTTTGATCTAGCCTCTGCCCCTTCACCAAATGCATGAAAATAGCCGCTGCCTACCTATGCACCTTGAGCATACTAGTCTTCCGTTACTTAAATGGACGGCTGATAAGAGGAGATTCCCCTTAGGAAGTAAGACACTCCCTTCAATGCCCCATCATGGTGCTCCAACACCTAGGCTTTGTCATAAGACTTGGAAAGTTTACCTCGCTCCAACCCAACGACTGGAGTTCATGGGGCATTCTTAGATACTCCAGAGCCAAGCTTTCATTCCACATGATTGCTGTGTCTACCTCAGCGAGTTGGCAGAGCGAGTGCAAAAGCAGGACAGTAATGGCTATTGGGTCACATGGCCTCTAAAGTCCATGTGGTCCCCTACAATCCGTTACACATGCGGCAAGCGCAATGGACACTGTCTTCTCAATGGATGCAAGCAAATGGGTATCTCAGATAAGATCCACATCACCCCTTAACTCAGAGGTTCCCAACTCCAGTCCTGGAGGGCCAAACACCATTCAAATTTTCAGGCTGTCCCTAATGAATATGCATGAGATACATTTGAATACAATGGGGGGAAGCGTATGCAAATGCATCCCATACTTATTAATTAGGGACAGCCTGAAAATCTGAATGGCGTTTGGCCCTCTAGGACTGGAATTGGGAACCTCTGCCTTAGCTGATCCAGTCCCTTCAATGGTGGTGGTCCACTCAAAACCTAATCAATCATTGGGTCATCTTTTCAGATGTCTCCACCTCGATGCACTCCGATGATAGGATGTTTCCAAAACTGGGTTGGGGAGCACATCTGAACAACCTAACCACACAGGGACTGTGGACACAACAGGAATCTGCTCTGCAAATCAATCCTAGAACTACAAGCACTGACAAATGCTCTTCAGGTTTTTCAACCCTAACTATTGTGGCAACCTGTTCTGGTCAGGAAAAGCGAGTTGCCATATTCAATGTAAATAAACAAGGAGGCACAGGGTTCCATCCATTCTGCAAGGAAGCACTTAAACTGTGGTCCTTTGCCATCTCACCTCAGAGCGATGTACCTCCCGAGTGAACTCTATGTCCTTGTGGACAGGCTAAGCCATATCCTTTGTCCACACAAATGGACCTTGCATCAGGAGACAGCCACTGGGATCTTCCAGACATGGGGATTTTGCCACTCTGCAAAAACACACACACAGATTCCTCTCTTCTGCTCCAGGGTACCATCGAAGCACTGACAGGCCTCGACGCCTTTCTTCAACACTGGGGACAGGGACTGCTCTACGCATTCACTCTCATCCCCTTGACACCCAAAACGCTGTTCAAGCTACAGTCCGACAGGGGCTCAATGATTCTCATAGCCCCCTTTTGGCCTCGTCAGTGGTTTCCGCTGCTTCTCCGCCTTGCGCAGACTCAGCCAGTCAACCTCAGATGTGCACCCAACCTCCTCTCTCAGGACAACGGAACGCTCCTCCATCCCAATCTCCACTCCCTATGCCCGACAGCATGGCTGCTGAAAGCTTAGCGCTCACTGACCTCAACCTGCCACAGACAGTCAAAGGTATCCTTTTTGCATCACGCAAAGATTCCAAACAAACAATCTTAGGCCTTCAAGTGGCGTAAGTTTGCATTATGGTGTTCCCCAAAGGGCACCAACCCTTTTTCTTGCCTGGTGGAGTTTCTTTCACAACACCTCCTCTACCTATCCTTAACAGGGAGGAGTAGCCTAGTGGTTGGGGCAAGGTACTTCAGGCCGGAAAGTCGGGGGTTCAAATCCCACTAGAGGACAGCAACCTTGGGCCGGAAGGACTGGGGTTTCTAGTCCCACAGATGCTCCTTGTGGTCTTGGGCAAGCCACTTAACCCTCCATTGCCCATGTTCCCTGTAAGTATTAGTGTATGTGTCTCATATCCCTGTGTGTTAAATGTATCCCCCAATTGTGTTGTGACCGCTTTGATTGAAGGATAAGGCTGTATACAAAAAAAACTGTCTAAAACTCAGTGAGAGTTCATCATAGTGTCACTGCAGCTTGTCACAAACCACTATATGTACAGCCTATCTCCTCACATCCCTTAGTAGCACATTCCATGCAGGGTCTCTTGTTGTCCAAACCACCTCCAGTGGCCTGGGATCTCAATGTGGTTCTCTCTCAACTACTAAAGTCTCCTTTTGAGCTTTAGCCACCACTTCAATGAAGTTTCTCTCATGGAAGGTAACCTTCCTCATGCCAGCTCGCTGCATCAGTGAGCTACAAGCACTGGTGGTAGATCCACCTTATACCCGGTTCCACCATGACAAGGTAGTTCTGTGTACCCATCCACATTTCCTTCTGAAGGCAGTCTCCTCCTTACATGTGAGCCAGTCTGTAATCCTACCAATTTTCTTCCCAAGACCACATGATTCACACACTATACACTTTAGACTAAGTGAGCACTGCCTTACTTCTTGAAGTAGAACCAAGGATCACAGAAGATCCTCTCTATTATTCATCTCCTTTGATCCTAGTAACCTAGGACTTCTGTGACAAAATTGACTTTATCTAGATTAATAGCAGACTGCATTTCTTTTGCCTATGAACAGGCAGGAGTTTCTTTGGAGAGACATGTCACTGCTCATAATGTGCAGGCTATGGCAATCTCCATTCAGTATCCTTTGAGATCTGCTGGGCGGCTAACTGGTCCTTCATATTTTTTGCTGCCTACTATTGTCTAGACAGAGACTCCTGTCAGGGCGCTGTCTTTGGCCAAGCTGTATTCTAGCACCTCTTTGGGACTTAAACTCAGCTCCTACCCTCCATCCCAGACTTCTACAAGAAACCAGTTTATTGGGAGGGGGAACTCACCTTGTGGAATAGAGTCCAATGCCACAACTCTTCCAGACTATTTAGTTACAATCTTTTGGCCTCAGGGATCACACTGCTCTCCCCCCTATACCTGTCTAGTTCCAGGGAGCTACTGAGTCCCATATGTGAAGACTGCATTCCTGGTTGTTCTTGAAGATAGCATAGTTACTCACTTGTAAACTGTTGATCTACAGGAACAGCAGGAATCAGTCTTCACAACCCAACCTCCTCCCCTAGGAGTTGTAGGGTTCTTTTATTTTAATTTTTCTGCTCAACTACAAACTCAACTGGAGTTGGGAAGGCAGGCACACAGGCACAGTGGAGTGCTCCCAACAGCTTTCCTATTAGACGCTGGGGAGCGTTCCCATGCAGGCCCTGTCAGTGCCATCACCGCTATGTGAAGATAGGTGATCTCCGGAAACAGCAGGAATCTATTACAGGTGAGTAACTATGCTTTACTTCAGAAAATAAAGAGAAAATGAGCTCAGTCAGCTCCTGTCTTTCAAACATTTGGGAGAGAGGTGAAGCAGGTGTGCTATATCCAATGGGGACTTCAGACAGTGAATTGTGGCATACCCACTTTGAAAGCAGTAAATTAGGGAACCTGAAAATTCTGTAGTTTGTGCACTCGCTTAGACTAATTTTTTCTCAGTGACTGCACCCATAAGGATTTTACAGAGAGCTTCATTTTTATTCCCAAGTGGAATTTTCTTGAACTTTTCTAGGAAATTTCTCTAGGAAAAAAAGAACTAGAAGGTAAACAGACAAAGATATTATCTTTTTATTGCGCTAGCTGGTATAATTTGTCCACTTTTATTTCTGTATATTCAAGTGGAGCAATATTGCCGCCACACTACTTTATTTAAGAAAATGAATCATGAGGCCCAGAAGCAAACTTTTGCATTGACACTTTGAAAACTAATTTTATCTATAATGGTACTGGGTTACTACGCAGCAAAAGGAAACGAGGGACTTTTCCCAAGGAATGGAAGAACAAAGCTTACATGATCTTCCCCCTCAATGACTTTTTTTTGTAGCAACCACATGTACAGGAAGGGACATATTAGACAGAACCCAGAGTTATGGATGACATGCTGCATTTATAACCCAAACATAAACCTTAAAGACTAACCAATTTATTGAGGCAAGAGCTTTCAAGGAAAAAAGTCCACTTTGGTGTGGACTCTTACGGCATGAACCTTTGAGGATAAGAGTCCACGTCAAAGTGGACTCTTGTGCTTGAAAGATCATGCCTCAATAAATTGGTTAGTGTAAAAGGTACTACCTGTCTGTCATTTCTGCTACTCCAGACTAAGACAGCTACCATCTCAGCATTTTCAACATTTTGGGACAATAGAGAGACTTGTGAAGGGCTCCACTGGAATCGGTAAGGGCAAGGAGAGCAGTGATGCCAGGACAGGTGGTGGGGGCAGGACAGTAATCATTTGCACAGGGCAGCTGGCACTGTAACTGGAGAACACCATTTTGTTTTCAAAAGGGGCCATCCTGAGTTTAAGAGGCTTGGCAGGTATGTTGAGCTTTGGATCCGGATATGCAGCTACCTTCTGTCAAGACTTACAGGGTATCAGCTCACAGAGCATGGCAATGACAACACATACTAAGCCAACCGTTCTCAGAATCCATATGCATGAATGTCCTTAACAGTCTGGCTTGGTGAATCTTGAGGTTTGGACTGAGGGCTACAGTCTAGACCCAGTAAAAAGTGGGAATGATTGATATTTGTGGGGTGCCAAGGTGTGCATTTGAAGGGCCAGGCTCTGTGGTAGTTCATAGGGACTGGCTCGACAAGCTAGACCGCCTGATGCTTCAATCTGCATATCTAAGTTGCTGCACAAGAAATGCAAGCATAAAACAGTAAGTTCATTTAGCAACGAGCATGCACAACAAAAATGTAACTGCAATGTAAACGTATTATTCAAACAGTAGAGACCAAACCTAAGTGCACTCAGATAGTACAGATCAAAAGAGCAGAAGGGATAAAATATTTACAGTAAGAGCTTCTAAAATTTAAGGCTCCTAAAAAACAAAAATCAAATAGGCTAGAGAATAAAACCACACATTTATTAACAATAAGCTCCTCTTTTTATTTATGCCATGGACAATCAAATATATTATGATCAACTTTGATTGTAGCAATCCAACAAAGCACATCAACTGCCCAACATGTTTCAGCTCAAGGACTGCTTCAGAGGACTTAAATTCTAAATGCAGTTGATGTAAATAAGATAGCCACCAAAAATAAACTAAAAAAGGGGTATAAACATATCTTAATGTTTCCCCATTGAAAGTAAGCACCTAGGTGTTAGAGAAAAAGATCTTCTGGAATATCACTATTCTTTGATGTGACTATGGGGGATGTTTACTGAAGTGCGGTAAACGTGACTAACGTGCGTTATACGACGTTAACGACCGTAAGTGCCGTATAACACGCGTACCGACGCGCTAACGACTGTTAATGTAATACTACGCGCGTTAAGCATAGTTAACGATCGTAAAGTCCCGCGGCGCGTTAAAACAGCGCAGAAGGTGGAGAGTGGGCGGAGAGAAGGGGTCAATGGGCGGAGAGTGGGCGGGGAGAGGCTCCCCTCACACTAACGCACTGAATTCCTGAGCTCAATTCCAACGCGAATGAAAACCTGTCGTTAAAGGCATTTAAAGGGAAGAGAAACCATTTCCGTCAGCAATGTACAGAAAAACCGGGGAAACCCACAAAATGTGAGCAGTGTGATACATGTGCACAGAACAAAAGTTCACATAAAACGTTACAAATTACCACAAGAAACATTTTAAAAAGCATAATTCAGCTGGACAACAGTGATAGCAATGGGCAACAAGGAACAACACTCCCTGGAAAGCACCAAAACAAAAAGAAACAATGTGTGGAAGGGTCTACGCTCCGCAGACCCTTTCAAAGATCATTTCATTGTAATGGAGCTGTCCTGGGAGTGTTGTGTAATGTTTCCCAATGATATCATTGTTGCCCAGCTTGGTTATGGGTGTGTGCCCCTTTTTTGAGGTCTTTTCTGAGGTTTATGTGCACCTTTGTCTGCATACAAGGTAAATGAGGCCACAGTAAACCTGTTGCAGAGCAGGGTTTCTGACTCGTCAGGCCGGTTTAACTAACTCCAGGGACTGCACTGTCTCTGTGGCCACAGTGTGGTGCAACAGACACAGCCAGTGCCTATAAGACCAGAGGGTCACAGGTTTAAATCCCAGCTGGGGCTCCTGCCAACCCAGTCCCCATAGTTTTACCCACCACTAAACAGTGATAGTAAAGACACTCCTTTATTGCAGAGAACATACGCATGGCCTATATTTTACCACATCAAACACAGACACCAGAAACAGGCACATTACCTAAAGCAGAGTCCCGCAAATGCAGTCCTGGAGGGCCCCACACCATTCCGGTTTCATGCTGCCTCTAATAAAGATGCCTGTGCTGCATAGCTATGCACCACCCCCATGGTATGCAGATGTAGCTCATGCATAGTTATGAGGGACAGCATGAATACCCGAACAGTGTTTGGAACACCAGGACTGGAGTTGGGGAACTCTGCCGTAAAGCAGCAGCCAACAGGGCCACACACCCACCCACAGGCCCCATTGGCCAGTGCCACCTGGAAAGGCAAGACATTGGGCCCTGCCTGTATCTCCCAATACTAGCAGTTGCATACCTTAGCAATGCCACCCTACACCTGGGTATATGGTACACAGCTATCAAACATTTCCTCTGATAACTGGCAGATATCAATTCCTACGTTAAGCACAGTTTGCTCATTGAGCTCCACCATAAACAATCATTCTGATGTCTGCGGTGTGTGCTGCAGGTCTGGTCTCTGACAGTGTTCACCACCCTGGGGGAGTGACCCCCCAACAGTCTTGTGTACCATATCCATGCCTGTACTATGCCCAGGACTGGTGTGGTGGGTATGGCTGCTGACCACCTCTATAGTAGCACAATGCTGGCATAGGTGTGGGGGTGGCTGTCTGTCTATCCAGTGTGTGGTGGCTGCAAACACCTTCCACAGCCCACACTGCCAGCAATGTTGCCAGTATTGGGCTGCCAATGTGCATAATGAGGAGCAAGGTACCATGGGTATAGGCTGGACAGGGTGGCCTGGCCAGGGTGCATCTGCACAGGGCATAGGGCAGTGACAGGCACATTGTAGTGCCTGGCCACCACCTACACAGACAGGGTGACCTCAGTATATCCTGCTGAGAGATCACTCTCACCCTGACTGTGCAGTGACCACAGCATGGCTAGGCACTCCCATAGTGCTATTTAGTATTTCTCTCATGTGATAAATATGGGTTTCCTTTTGGGGCCCAGTCACTGATGTATCTGCTTGCTGTGTATGCTGACATCCCAGTTCTGGGTGCAGGCATCTCCACTGGGCACTAGCAGACTGTTTGCAGCTAGTAGGTGTTGTGATGGAGTGGCTTGCACCAGGGGAATATCAGATAGTGGTGGGGTGCAGCATACCATATCCAGGCCTAATGACTGTCTGCTATTGTGTTATGGCTGTGTACAGAGCTACATTGACTGCCCTGTGGGGTGTCTGTTCCTCAGCAGGACTGGGGTTGCCACCTTTGCAGGGAGGTAGGCTGTGGATCTTTTGATAGGAGATCCTGTTTGCCACCCTCAGCCCTGGGGGTGGTGGTGCATGGGGGCTACACCTGACTGAAACAGACAGGGATGTCCAAGGTGTTCCTGCAGAAACTACCTATCTCACACAGTAACACTGCTTTGGACCTGCGCCATGGACGGTGCTGTGGACCTAGTGCTGGGCGCCTCACTGCACCCTCAGGGTGAGCACAGTACCCGCACAATGTGACGGTGTGTAGCTACTCTGTGCCAATACAACACACGGTCGGTACCCCCTATCAGGCCGAGGTGCTGTGGGGGTGCACATGGTCAGTTCCCCCTACCAGGCCGAGGTGCTGTGGGGGTGCATTCCCCATGGTGTGTATCTGTGGACAGCTGATTTGCATGTGCAGTGCATCATGGGTGTGACTGGCACAATCCAACCCTGTGAAACTCCAGCACCTGCTCACAGGCTCTGATAAACCATAGGCCATCACACGTACATCTGTTAGCATAATGCATAGGTGCAAGACACCCTACAGAGTCTGTAATATAAGATGCCCACACTGGTAAAAACACACGTACCCATGCACGATTGTACGCGCGCAGCTACGCACGGGGCTACGCACGTACCAATGCACGCAACCTCGCACGCACCAATGTACGTGGCTAGGCACACTCTGAGGGTGTTTTTCTGACACCAATACTCAACGTAACGAAAAACATGCCTCCTCTTTCCCTCTGTAATGTACAAGGTGATGCCTGGGCCAGCCTTCTGCGTTAGGCACACTGGGGACTCGAACCCATGCTGCCTGTAACAGCAGTCAGTACCGTAACCATTGTGCTACAGCTCTGTTTCAGTGCTTTGTGTCTGTACATCTTCTTACGTTTAACGCGCAGTGACGCACCACGGCACCCAGTAACGCTCGTTAATTTTTTTAACACGCGTTAGTGGTGACGCTGTACCGCCCATGTCCTTATTTGGGGTTTCTGTCACTACCGCGGCTCCTAACGCGAATTGCACTAACGCAGTTTAGTAAACATACCCCTATATCTCCTTGCTTCCTTCCCCCTCTCTTTTACATCCCTTGCCTAGATGTTTTTTGGTGGCTTTCCAATTTACTTACAATCAACTGCATTTAGAATTAAGAAGTCCTTTTACCAAGGACCACTAACCAGTTAACATGCAATCTCCAGGAACAAGCAGGAATTAGTCTTCACATATGGGTACGTCGGTACCGACGGAGTCTGCACGGGAACGCTTCCCAGCGTCCAATCAAAGAGCTTTTGGAAGCATCCCACCACGCCTGCGTGCTGCCTTCCCGCCTTTCCCAACTGCCTCTCCTCAGTTTTCGTTTTTCCGCGGAGCGGGCAGGACGTCCTCCTGTCACCGCAGAAAATTCTTGTTTTTATTTCTTAGTTTTCTTGTGGTCGTGGCTGTCTTCGACGCCACCGATACCGCCGGTGTTTTCTTGTAAAATCTTCCTTTTCCACGGGATATTTTTTCTTCATAGTGTCCTACGGTCTCTTAGGCCTCTTCTTTTTCCTTCATGGAACCGCCAGACACTTTCTCCAAGAAATGTTCAGACTGTGGTGGTACAACTTTAGTTTTAGACCCTCGAAGTCGGTGTCTAACCTGCTTGGGTCCTGACAACAGTTTGGTGAGAAGAGGTCTTCAACATCGAGGTTCCCTCGATACACGGTTGCCCTCCAACTTCGGGGCACCGTCCCCTTCTTCCACACAGGATCAGGTAACCCACAAACAAACAGTCTGTTAAGACTAGCCAGTCCTCGAGTGGTAGGTCTCATGCACAGCATGTAGACGGCTCCGGCCTTGCCCTCGAGGGCCCACTGGCTTCAAAACCCCGGCGGGAGTCTTCGGTCTCCAAAGCACATAAGGGGTTTCAGGTTGTTCCTGGAGTTTACCCCTCACAGAACATACCTCAGCCGTGTCTGGTGATGGCATCCGCTTCAAGCGGTACCGGTACCCTGGCATCGGCACTGGTGTTGGATGAAACACTCCTCACCAGGGATCGTCATCTGGCGTCCTCGGTGCCTTCGGGACCGCTAGATACTCTCCAGACTGACTTTCCATTATCGGTACCAGCACCGATACTACCACCGACGTCGGTACCCTCCAGAAGTGCATCGATAGCCTCGCTTCCTTCGATGCCGAGTCTGGAATCGATCTCCAGTCTGGAGGACTGGGTACCAACTCGCCTTGGTACTGGCTCTCGGCGGTACCGAAGGCTTGGTTCCGATGATTCGGATCCGCAACTCTCGGTTCCCCCGAGGCCGATTGAGTTGCCACTGGTTGACCTTCCTTCACCGGTATCAGACACGGTACCGAAATCGGTACCGACGTCTTCATTACCTTTATGGTCGGTGCCTTCCATGCTTCGCTTATCAGGCTCTCTGCCCTCGATGCAGAGTTTGGAATCGATCTCTAGTCTGGAAGACTGGGTACCAATACGTTTTGGTACCGACACCAATCGATACCGGTGGCTCGGTACCGAGGATAGCAACCGGAGGTTTTCGGTGACCTCGGTGCCGATTGAACTGTCACCGATGACTGCTCCGATGTCGCTGTCGGGCTCGACTCCGACATCGGTACCGGTATCCACAGTAGCATCGTGGCCAACTCCTACCATGCTTTTTTCAACAGGATCGCTCCCTTCTATACCAAGCTTGGAGTCGATACCTGGCATGGACAATGTGGTAATGACGGTTGCTGCTCCTGACAGCCAGTACCGGCGACCATCCCTTAAGCATTCCACACTGCACTGTGCAGGATCTTCTATTCCTATATATTTGGATACCTCTGTCGGTGCTCAGGCTAGTTCTTCAGATCTAACCTGTCCAAGGGAGATTCCTGTTGGGGATCCCTCTTTTCAGAGTTTCCTCCTGGATATAGCAAGATCTCCTGCCATTCCTATCCCAGGACATGATCCTGCACAAGGCTCTCTTTCTACCAAAGCAAAGGAGAACATAATGCTTCCTTTACATCATTCCTTGCAGGATCTCCTTCTAGGAATGTGGGAAACACCTTTGGTACCCCCACCTCCCAGGGCAACTGATCTCTTATATCAAGTGCCCCCCTCTCCAGGGTTTCAAAAGACTCACCTTCCTCATCATTCCATAGTAGTGGAATCAGCAATGAGGTGGGTAAAGAGTAAGAAAAGCACTCTTATCCGCCAGGTTGTGAGTCTCAGACACTTGATGCCTTTGGACGTCAAACCTTCCAGACATCTATGCTTTCTGCAAGAATTCTCTCATATATTTTTTATATGAGTCTATCTCTTGAGGAGGTCACAAAGCACTTACATCTTTTGACTCCTTTCCTTCCAGATTCCAAGAGTACAAACTATTCCTCACTGCTTAAGCATATCCAGAATATCTCTTGGTTTCTTTCTTTCTCATGCTTCCCTAGACTCTTGAGTCTGTTAGCAGGACTTCTGCTATTGCTATAGGGGCATGACGTAGAGCCTGGCTCCAAGTTTCAGACTTGGACAAATGGGCACAAAGACTGGGACATACTCCTTGCACTGGAGAAAATCTTTTCAACAAGGAGTCTTTACGTCAGGTTACTCAGTTGTCCACTGCTTTACCTGTTCCTAGGGGTTCTTCTACACCTTCTTCTGTCCCAGTAGGTAGGAAATCTCCTGTGGGAAGAAAGTTTGGTAGGACAAGAAGGTTTTATTCATCACTTGCCCATCATACAGATGTTCCCAAACAGGGGAGGCATCGTCCTGGTCTGAAGAATCCAACCTCTCACCAGGCTCAGCAAACCCAGCAACTGCAGGGTTTCTGATCAATCATCAGATGCTTGTGACTCTTGGGGTTAGAATCTAGTTACTTCTTCTCAATAGAAGCAATCCACTGCTGTCATTCTAAATCCTAACCATGGATCTCTTCCCAAAGACATCCATTCTTTCTATGTTCTCTGAGCTGTCAGGATGTTCATGCTTCTAGATCAAAGGGTTCTCCTCTTCTTCCTGCTAGGGAAAGAGGTCTAACCACTATCAAACGATAGGAAAAAAGACATGCTGGCACAGAAAACTTTCTATAGCCTTACTATTTTGTAAGTCTTCTTCAGCTCCATTCTTTTTACCCTCTTACCAAGGTTTTTCCTCTGTAAGAGCGGTATTCCTTCACTGGAGGGCTTTTTTCTTCAGCCTCTCTAGTTTTGCTATTTTTCCGGTGCGGAGTTCTCTTCTCTGAGTTGACTCCTCTTCTTCAATCTTGCCTTGCAGCACTTCAGACATGTCCAGAGTTTTCTACTCTTGTTCTGTCTGTTTTAAACAGTACCATTCTTTCTGCTGTCTGGCAAGCAGCTGCCAATGCAGGAGCCTTAATGTTTGGACCACTGGTTCTTGTCCATCAGCAACCAGATTTGTCCTCCGTTAACATTCTGTCTGGTCTTAGTAGTGGCTCCAAGTCAGTGCTGTCATCTGTCTTGGAAATATTTTTACTACAAGCTTGTTGGATTGTCTTCTCTTTCTGCCATCTCCATTCCCCTGGGTTTGGCAGCATAGTTGACATAACTGGTTGCAGGAGAGCCAGAACCGATCTCCTCTTTCTCCTGCATCATGCTCTCTGCAATTCTACAAAGAAGCTCTCCACTATGGGCCCTTGCTAGAGAGCATGGGGGGCTTTTTCTCCAACAGCTATACTAGATGGTTGAAAAAGGCTTTTTCAGTCATGTCTCCCATGACTAGAAAAGTTCTCCTTTTAATCTAAAGGACATAGGCCTCCTCTTACGTGCAAACTTAAGGAGTTGCTAATTCCCTGCTTCGGTCCATAGTATTTCCAATTGGGAATGTGTTATCTCCAGGAACAAGCAGGAATGAGTCTTCACATATGAGTACGTCGGTACCGACGGAGCCTGCGCAGGAACGCTCCCCAGCGTCCAATCAGAAAGCTTTTGGGAGCATCCTTCAGCGCCTGCGTGCTGCCTTCCCGCCTTTCCAACTGTCTCTCCTCAGTTTTTGTTTTTCCGCGGAGCCAGCAGGACGTCCTCCTGTCACCGCAGAAAATTTCTCTTTAATTCTTTTGTTTTCTTGTGGTCGCGGCTGTCTCCCCGACTCCACCGGTACCGCCGGTGTTTTTCTTTTTCTTAAATCCAGGAAAGTTTTTCCCTCAGTTTTTTGTCTTAAATTTTTTGGGCCTTCTAGGCCTCTCCATCATGGAGCCGCCAACCTCTTTTCCTAAGAAATGTCTAAGCTGTGGCGGTACAGTTTTATTTTTAGACTCCAAGTACTGGTGTCTAACCTGTTTGGGTCATGACCGTTTTCCTCCAGAGCCATTAGACTACAGTATTGTGAGAAGAGATTTTCCATTTCGAGTTTCCCTCGATACCGGGTTCCCTTCCAGTGTCAGGGCACCGACCATTTCTTCTTCTCCACAAGATCAGGTAACCCACAGTCTGTTAAGACTAGCCAACCCTTGTGTGGTAGGTCTCATGCACAGCATGATGACGGCTCCGGCCTTGCCCTCGAGGGTCCATTGGCTTCAAAACCCCGGCGGGAGTCTTCGGCCTCCAAAGCCTATGAGGGGTTTCAGGTTGTTCCTGGGGCTCACCCCTCACAGAACATACCTGAGCCATGCTCGGTGGTGGCATCCGCTTCAAGCGGTACCGATACCCTGGCATCGGCACTGGTGTTGGACGATACACTCCTCACCAGGGATCGTCATCTGGCTTTCCTCGGTACCGGTGGATACGCTCCAGATTGACTTTCCAGTATCGGCATCGACGCCGATACTACCACTGACGTCGGTACCCTCTAGACATGCATCGATAAGCTTGCTTTCTTCGATGCCGAGTCTGGAATTGATCTCTAGTCTGGAAGACTGTGTACCGACACGTCTCGGTACCGATGCTTACCGGTACCGGATGCTCGGTACCGAGGGTGATTACCAAAGGCCTTCGGTTACCTCGGTACCGATTGAGCAGCCACTGATGACTGCTCCGATGTTGGTGTCGCCTTCGATTCCAGCAGTGCTACCGGCATCGGTACCGGTATCTGCAGTAACATCGGGGCCAGCTCCTTCCATGCTTCTTTCACCAGGGTCGCTCCTTTCTATACCAAGTTTGGAGTCGATACCTGGCATGGACGATGCAGTACTGACTGTCACAGGTCCTGACCTCCAGTACCAGCATCCATCCCTTAAGGATCCTTTTTTGCACTGTGCAGGATCTTATATTCCTATATTATCAAGTAGATCCTCCGGTGCCCAGGCTAGTTCTTCAGGTCTAGCCTGTCCAGGGACGGTTCCCTTTGGAGATCCTTCTTTTCAGAATTTCCTCCTGGATATGGCAAGATCTCTTGCTATTCCTATCCCTGGCCATGATCCTACACAAGGCTCTGTTTCTACTGAAGAAAAGGAAAACATAATGCTTCCTTTACATCATTCCTTGCAGGATCTTCTTCTAAGAATGTGGGAAGCACCTTTAAAGGGTACCCTCACCTTCTAGAGCAACTGATCTTCTGTATCAGGTGCCCCCCTCTCCAGGGTTTCAAAAGACTCAACTTCCCCATCATTCCATTGTGGTGGAATCAGCAATGAGGAACGTGAAAAGTAAGAAGCAGCACTTTTCTTACCCACCAGGTCGTGAGTCTAGGACACTAGATGCCTTTGGACGTCAAACCTTCCAGACATCCATGCTGTCAGCAAGGATTCTCTCATATATTTATGAGTCTATCTCTTCAGGAGGTCACAAAGAAATTATATCTTTTGACTCCTTTTCTTTCAGAGCCCAAGACTGCAAACTATTCCTTACTACTTAGTCATATTCAAAGTATCTCTTGGTTTCTTACTCGTGCTTCCCTAGACTCTTTCGAGTCTGTTAGCAGAACTTCTGCTATAGCCATAGGGGCACGACGTAGAGCCTGGCTTCAAGCTTCAGACTTAAACAAATGGGCACAACAAAGACTGGGTAATACTCCTTGCACTGGAGAAAATCTTTTCAATACGGAGTCTTTACATCAGGTTGCTCAGTGGTCCACTGACGTCCCTGTCTCTGAAGGTTATCCTAAGCCTTCTCCTTCCCCAGTAGGTAGGAAATGCCCTACCAAACCTTCTTTCCCTAGGAGGAGAAGGTTTTACTTTTCTCCTGCCCATCATACAGATGTTCCCAAGCAGGGGACACATCGCCCTGGTCTGAAGAATCCAAACTCTCGCCAGGCTAAACAAACCCAGCAACCATAGGGTTCTGATTAATCTGTTTTCTGCCTCTTGGAGTTTACAACCTACAGTTGACTTCTCAGCAGAGGTTTTTCACCGTTTTTCATTCAAAACTCTACACATGGATTCCCTTCCTCGGGACATCCAGTTGCTCCTAGGTATGCTGAGCTGTCAGGATATTCATGTTTATGGGTCACAGATTTCTCCTCTTCTTCCTGCCAAGAAGAGAGGTTTAACAACTATCCCATGATAGTTTTCTGTACCAACATGAATTTTTTCCTTCCACAGACTTACCATATGGTAAGTCACCCTTCAGCTCCTGTTTCTCTACCCTCTTATCCAGGGTCTCCCCTGTACGAGTGGTCCCATACCACTGGAGGGCTTCTTTAACCTTTCTAGTCTTTCTTTCCAGTCCAGTGTGGAGTTTTTTCTCTTGAGTAAACTCCCTCCTTTTGCCTGGGCAGCTTATCAGACAGGGACAGGAATTTCTTCTCTTGTTCTGTCTGTTCTTTCTGTTTTACACAGAAAGATTCTCTCTGCTGTCTTATTCAGCAGCTGCCCATGCAGGAGTTCCAGTGATTGGACTACTGGTACTTTTCCACAAGTTTCCAGTCTTGTCCTCCACTACTTTCTGTCTGGCCTTAGTAGTGATTCCAAGACAGTGCATACATCTTTCTTGGCTAATCCTTATCACTTCAGGCTTATCACTTTATCTTCTATTCTTGCCATCTCCAATTCCTTTGGGTTTGGCAGCATAGTTGACGTGGCTGCTGGGTTTTTCCAACAGCCAGTTCTATCTCCCAATTCTCCTGCATAATGCTCTCTGCAATCCTACAGAGAAGCTTTCCACTATGGGCCCTTGCTAGAGAGCATGGGTTTTTTTCTCTAATGACTATCCTATATGGTTGAAAAAGGCTTCCTCAGTCATTCCCCATGACTGTGAGGGTTCTTCACACCCTACAATCTCCTTTTAAAATAAAGGACATAAGCCTTCTCTATGTGAAAGTCTAAAGAATTGTCCAATTCCTACAGGGAATATGCTCTTTTTTCCTTGCAGCTTGTCCTCATAGTATCCTAATCCTTCATGGACAGCACATATTTAACTAAAAAACGCATGATACCCCTTTGTCCCTCAAGTGGGTCAACCTGGTATCTCATCCTATGCGTTTTCTGTCCATTTACCATGCTAGAGTTCTACAGGACTCAGGACTTGCTGTTTACAGACTGATATCCTCGTTTTTTCCCACAACCATCCTGGTTTTCACTGGATAGCATTCCTGCACCATCATAACCAGGGGGAATAGATTCTCTATATATCTTCTCATGTAGGTTCCACCTTCTTGTTATTGAATGAATCTTTCCTCTTCACATCTCCCATGTGAATGTTCTTATAGGCATATCTCTGTCTGCTTAATTGCAGACATTTATCTTTAGACCTATATATTCATATATATATTCATATAGATAGATACATAGATAGATACATATGTCTGTCAGCTGCGTGTGCATATGTTATGCCCCTCTAGATCTCACTATAGACATATACATACATATATACATATACATATATACATATATATACACATATACATATATACTTATACATATATACATATATATAGTGATGGGGCTTGTGGGTAGAGCCCTTTAACCCTATATAGGCGGTTGCCTAGGGTCTGTAAAACAAGTAATCTGCTCTTGCTAGGTAAATGAAAGAGTCTCTCAGAGCAAAAAGTGAATAAGAAAATAAGATGGGTTTCATTCCCCGTCCCGCTCGGACTATCAACAAGATCAAAAAAACTTCAGATACAAGCAATGAACAAAAATAGTATCAGCAAACTTATATTCCTTTGTTTAAATTCACAAAGTTCTTTTTGTCATCCAATTAAACAGCAGGGCTGCACTTGTAACAAATGCTACAGTCCATGGGAGAGGGGTCTGGAAGGCTGCTTCTATCTTCCCATAACATACTCTCTCCAGCACTCCCCAAACTCCCTGTATCACACTCTTCCTGTGTGGAGTACTCAGGCACGTCTCCTTGTGATAACTCACTATAGCTTTCAGTGAAGGTTCCTCTCTCTTCAGGTTTATACCTATCTGGCATGCAGTAGCTTCTCTCTGGGTTTTCCTCCCAGAACAAAAGGTCTGAATCTCCTTGCTTCCTGTATCTATGCTCAGGACCGCGCCCTTGGCACTTATATGTTTTAAACCTTTCTCTGTAAGCACATGGATGCCTCCTTTTATCCGTAGGGATTGTCTTGGCACTTGGCTCCCTGTATCTCTTCTCTCTAGCCTCCCAGGCTGGTTGTGCAGTAGTGAAGTTAGTATTAGCTTTACAGCTATTTCTTAATGTGCACGTGTGCTTGGAGTTCCCATCCCCCAACACTCTCTTTCTGAGCTGACCTGTGCTTAGTGCTGGCACATACCGGTCTCCTGTGTGGTAGGACACTCCTGGCTTCTCTTGAAGACTAACTCGGGTGGCATGCCTTCTCCCAGTGCAGCTTGCCTCAAACCTCTTCTCCTGAGTGCTGGAGCTACCTTCACTTCCTGGTTCTCCGACAGAAAACTTTCCTCCCGGCACTCCTCTGGGTTTTCTGCTCAGCTGACTGTAGCCACACCTCTTGCTGCTCTCTCTCTGGCTTCTGCCCTCCTCCTGGGTTGTATCCTGTCTCTCCCTCCACTGACTGGAACCCTGTCTTATGTAATCCCTAGCCCTGCACGTGACGTGGGGATTTGCAATCAGGTGTTCCTGATGAGCTTTCTGTTTGGCACGTAGTAACAGTTTTCCCTGCTCAACTGTTTGTGTGCCTAGTGCCTCTTTTCAACGCTGAATCTACGGTAAGCTCTTCTTTTACCTGCACTTCCATGGGCTGTGTATCCTCTGCTGCACCACATATCCCCCCTCTTAAGATATTCCGGGATGGTGAACTTTTGTGCGCACAGCCCGGAATCTGCCCTGGCTTCATGAGCTTCCCCTCATACCTGCTGTATAGCACGTTACCCTCCTCCCAGGGTTCCTGTGAACATGCGCCTGCTGCACTGTGCCTGGGTATTATGCGGAAGTGGCTAATTGTTGCCATCCTCTCGTGCCATGGTTTCAGCACATTTATATGGTACGTCTGAAGGTGTCCCCTGTCATTCTTGACAACATATGATACGGGACCCTTGCGGTCCACTACCGTATAGGGACCCTTCCACCTGTCTTCAAATTTTGGCCCTGGATCAGTGACCATTACCACGACCTTGTCGCCCATGGTCAACTGTCGAGGTTTTTTACCCCATCATAATATCTCTTCTGTATTTTCCTACTGTCTTGTAAATTCCTATCTGCGGCTTGAGATGCCCTCTGGAGGCGACTCCGTAGCCCGCAAAGGAACTGGGGAACTCCTATTTCCTCCTCTCCCGGTTCCACCCACTGGTCTCTCAAGATGTCCAGGACCCCTCATGGTGCCCGTCCGAACATAAGTTCATAGGGGGATGTTCCTAGGGAGGTTTGCGTTCGTTCCCTGCTAGCGTATAGGACAAATGGGAGCATAATGTCCCAGTCTGCCATTTGCCCCTCTAACCCCCTCCTCAGCAACTGCTTAAGGGTTTGGTTAAAGCGTTCCACCAGACCGTCTGTCTGTGGATGATACGCCGCTGTTTTTATATGGTTGATGCCAAAAGCATCCCATACTTGTGCTAGATATCTCGAGACAAAATTACTTCCTCTGTCTGTGAGCATTTCCCTCGGGAAACCCACCTCACAGAACAATTTTATTAACTCTGTGGCTATAAACCTGGCGGATATGTTTCGAAGAGGGATTGCCCATGGGAATCTGGTGGCCACATCCATGATAACGAGGATGTACTGAAATCCCCTAGGTGTTCTCACCAGGGGTCCTACAATATCCATCGCCATTCTCCTAACCGGTTCTGTTATGGTAGGCGTTTGGATCAGGGGAACTCCTACAGGCTTAGCAGCGCTTACCCGCTGACAAGCCGGACAGGCCTCACAGAATTTTTTTGTCTCCCTAAATACTCCCGGCCAGTAAAAACGCTCGAGAATTTGGTCGAGTGTGGCCTGCACCCCTTTATGCCCTCCAATGGGGTGGTCATGAGCTAGCCTCATGACAACTGCCTTAAAGGTGGTGGGAACTACCAACTGTTTCCTAATGGCATCATTCTGGGGATTGCTGCTCTCCCTATATAAAATATCTTCCTCTAATAGGAACCTGGGGAGCACATCTCTATCTGCCTTTGCGAATTCGAAGGCATATTTTAATACGGGGTCTGCCTTCTGCTCTTTGGCAAAAGACAGAAACCTTTTTACTAAGTCTGCCGGTACCCAGGGTAACCCTTGCCCATCGGCTACTCCGGCTCTCAACTGGGCCCGGTGATGCCTCTCCCGGCGCTTTTCGCCCTTGCTTTTCCTTTTATCCTCGCTGGGGGTACCGATTAAATCTTTATGTCTGGGAAGCTCGTGCAGGCCCTCATCTGCAACCACCTCCTCCCCCTTTTCTGGCTCTACCTCTCCTTCTTCTTCTACGGGGGCAGGATCTTCCTCTAAAGTTTCACTAGGGGTCCTCAGTCCTTTCGCCTGAGACCTGGTGGAGACTAGTCCTCCCTTTATGCAAGTACTATCTTCTATACCTTTATAGAACGGTGGCCAATCTCTTCCCAACACTATATCATAGGGCAGTTTGGGAATGATGGCTACTAGGACTTCTCTTCGTGTGCCTAAGCCCTTAACTTTTACCCTAAATAAAGGATACCAGGTTGTCGCTCCATGCACACATTGTATTTTTGCAGTTCCCTCTTGCTGACTCGGGGGAAAACCATTTTGGGCCTGTATGACTTTCCAAAAATGGCGGGAGACCATACTTTGGTCGGCCCCCGAGTCAAGCAAGGCCTTAGCAGGTACTCCCTGCACCTCCACATCCACACGGAAACCTGCTGCTACGTGTTGATCATTGTTAGTAACAAGTGCTGTACGATACACACACTCCCTCTTTAGGTGCCCAATTTTTCCACACTTAAAGCATTTTAACATATTATTACTTTCCATTTTCCTATATACGGATTGCCCTGAACCCGACATATTCCTCGGGGGAACTTTGGTACTTTTTACAGAATTGGTTAACCCTAACCTGCTGCCAGCGCTGGCTTCTTTAGTTACTGCAGCCTCAAAGAACCTTTCGGTTAACTGCGCTGCTTCAGCAGAGGTTCTACAATTCTGTAGGGTCAGGAAAGTTCTCACTTCCTCCGGCACTGCCTCAAAGAATTGTTCTAGTACAATTTGGTCTATTATATCAGCTACCGGTTTACCCTCGGGTTCAAGCCATTTTAAGACTAGCCCATGCACTCTATGATATAGTGCCTTTGGGGTTTCATTAGGTTGAATCCGGGTAGACCGGAGCATGCGTCTATACATGGCAGGGGTTAAGCCCAGCCTATCACGCACGGCTCTCTTAACTTCCTGATAATCAGCTGCCAAAGCGGCAGGCATGGCCCTGTAAGCTGCCTGAGCCTCGCCGTTTAGCGCTGAGGCTAGCCTAACGGCCCATTGCTCTTCTGGCCACTTAGCATTGAGAGCTATCCTCTCAAAAGTCTGCACAAAATCATCAAAATTATCGTCTCTATGCATTTGTCCCAGTGTCCATATCCCACAACTCTGTGGGCCTACCCCACAGATAGGTACTGCTGCTGGCGACTCCTCTTTCCTTGGCTCCTTCAGAAGAGTATGCAATAAGTCTGTCAGGGGCTTCTGTTGGTCCGTCAGGGCAGCGATGGCCTGCTCCTGGTTCTTCCGTGCTAGCTCTCCCTGCTTCTCGAATTGCATGCTCATCCATCTTAGGACCTCTTGTGCATCCATCGTAGTCATCCCTTTTTTTCCTGGAAGATAAACCAGAGACACGAACACCAAGTGTGGCACTATAACAACAGTGAAAGAAACAATTCCTTTTCCTTTTCTCCCAAGCCCTTTTCCTTCTCACCAGGGATCCTCCCAACCTGTGCCCAAATACCCTTTACCTGAGCCAGGTGGAGGTTCTTATTTTGAGAAGGTGCTTGCCGTTGCACTCTCGGAACCTGGATCCTCTCCGGGCGTGCCAATTTCGCTCTTCCTGCGTTGTCGCTCTGCTCGCTCCGTAGCTCTTTGTCTCGTTGACCGGATCCTAAAAAACTACGCCAACTTGTGATGGGGCCCGTGGGTAGAGCCCTTTAACCCTATATAGGCGGTTGCCTAGGGTCTGTAAAACAAGTAATCTGCTCTTGCTAGGTAAATGAAAGTCTCTCAGAGCAAAAAGTGAATAAGAAAATAAGATGGGTTTTATTCCCCGTCCCGCTCGGACTATCAACAAGATCAAAAAAACTTCAGATACAAGCAATGAACAAAAATAGTATCAGCAAACTTATATTCCTTTGTTTAAATTCACAAAGTTCTTTTTGTCATCCAATTAAACAGCAGGGCTGCACTTGTAACAAATGCTACAGTCCATGGGAGAGGGGTCTGGAAGGCTGCTGCTATCTTCCCATAACATACTCTCTCCAGCACTCCCCAAACTTCCTGTATCACACTCTTCCTGTGTGGAGTACTCAGGCACGTCTCCTTGTGATAACTCACTATAGCTTTCAGTGAAGGTTCCTCTCTCTTCAGGTTTATACCTATCTGGCATGCAGTAGCTTCTCTCTGGGTTTTCCTCCCAGAACAAAAGGTCTGAATCTCCTTGCTTCCTGTATCTATGCTCAGGACCGCGCCCTTGGCACTTATATGTTTTAAACCTTTCTCTGTAAGCACATGGATGCCTCCTTTTATCCGTAGGGATTGTCTTGGCACTTGGCTCCCTGTATCTCTTCTCTCTAGCCTCCCAGGCTGGTTGTGCAGTAGTGAAGTTAGTATTAGCTTTACAGCTATTTCTTAATGTGCACGTGTGCTTGGAGTTCCCATCCCCCAACACTCTCTTTCTGAGCTGACCTGTGCTTAGTGCTGGCACATACCGGTCTCCTGTGTGGTAGGACACTCCTGGCTTCTCTTGAAGACTAACTCGGGTGGCATGCCTTCTCCCAGTGCAGCTTGCCTCAAACCTCTTCTCCTGAGTGCTGGAGCTACCTTCACTTCCTGGTTCTCCGACAGAAAACTTTCCTCCCAGCACTCCTCTGGGGTTTCTGCTCAGCTGACTGTAGCCACACCTCTTGCTGCTCTCTCTCTGGCTTCTGCCCTCCTCCTGGGTTGTGTCCTGTCTCTCCCTCCACTGACTGGAACCCTGTCTTATGTAATCCCTAGCCCTGCACGTGACGTGGGGATTTGCAATCAGGTGTTCCTGATGAGCTTTCTGTTTGGCACGTAGTAACAGTTTTCCCTGCTCAACTGTTTCAGTGTGCCTAGTGCCTCTTTTCAACGCTGAATCTACGGTAAGCTCTTCTTTTACCTGCACTTCCATGGGCTGTGTATCCTCTGCTGCACCACAATATATATATACACACATGGGTGTATCTGTCGAGATGCTTCGTTATAGGTAGATATGTATTTACATACTTATCTCTCTGTCTATGCTCATAAAGGTTCTACCTTCCTATATGTTCCAGACAGTGGGCTTTGCACATGTTCATACTGTTCCACAGTATGTTTGGGGTATTATGCACACAACCACTGCTGTGGTACTGACAGCTCCTACCATAACCCTAGGTTTAGGTATCCCTGAAGCTCCATGCTCCAATATCTTCCTACCTCTCACCAGTTAGGAAAGGCATGGTGGATCTTCAGTAGATCTGAGGTTTCAACTCCTCAGACATCTGTCCTTCCTTTGGGAATACGGGTTTTTTTCCCATACCCCTTCTTCCCTCAAGGACTAGGCCAGTTTGTCCAAATCGATCAGTCTTCCTCTTTTGCTCCTAACTGTGAGTAACTCTGTAGCCAAAAGAGTTTTCAGCTTTTTCCATAAAGCTTCCCACTGAAGACCTACCATTTTGTACTACCCCAGTTGAATCCTGGGGTCACCTGTCACTTCCAGATTTTGACCTTCACCTTCACTTCAGTGAGGTCACCTTGAAGATTCCTCTACTGGATCCCCAGTAGACTCCATCAGCCTCTCTACTTCCTGCAATCCAGTAGGTGAGGTCCATATTGTGATTGTTCCTTTCAATATATTTCATGATAATTAACATACATATATACATACATACAAGGACTCCTTGCCTGTAGTCCTATCTTAGGTTAGCTGTTTTCTACAGCTCCTCTCTTTTTCAACTCCTACCCTCCATCCTCAGGATGCCTGGCCATATGAGGTGTAGCATGTTTCAATCTCCAACATGCTAGGGCTCCAGGCATCTTAGCTTGGGAGTCCCCATATGTGAAGACTCATTCCTGCTTGTTCCTGGAGATAGCACAGTTACTTACCTGTAACAGGTGATCTCTGGGAACAGCAGGAATAAGTCTTCACAACTCACCCACCTCCCCTAGGAGTTCTCTCCCTCTCTATCTGTCTTTCCTTTCCTCTCTCTCTCTTTGTCTCAGCTATAAAACTCAACTGAGGAGAGACAGTTGGAAAGGTGGGAAGGCAGCACGCAGGCGCTGAGGGATGCTCCCAAAAGCTTTCTGATTGGACACTGGGGAGCGTTCCCGTGCAGGCTCCGTCGGTACCGACGTACCCATACGTGAAGACTTATTCCTGCTGTTCCCAGAGATCACCTGTTACAGGTAAGTAACTGCTTTCTCCTTCCAGCTCGTCCTCGTGTTAAGAACGCATGATACCTTTTTGCCCTTCGGCAGGTCAGCTGGGTATCTCATTTTTATGCGTCTTCTGTTCACTTACCATGCTAGAGTTCTAGAATACTCAGGACTTGCTGGCTGCAGACTGATATCATCCTCTGCTTTTCACGTAACCATCCTGGTTATTCCACTACCTAGCTTCCCTGTAGCTCATAACCAGTGGAAATTGATTCTCTATATATCTTCTCAAGTAGGTTCCACCTTCTTGTTAATTAGATGAATCTTTCCTTTCCACTTTTTCCTATGTGAATACCATTTGTGTAGGCATATCTGTCTGCTGCATTACAGACTCTCATATAGAGGCCTATATATATTCATACCTATAGCATACATCTTACAGATGTCTATGCCTATCATTTGTGTGTAGTTTATGCCCTTCATATCTCACTATAGATATATTCTTCTATATATATATATATATGTATATGTATATGTATCTCTCGAGATTTTCTACTATAGGTAGATATGTATTTTGTATTTATCTACTTGACTGTCCAGGCTCATATAGCTATATGATTCTGACAGATGGGTTTTCCCCATTCTTATGCTATCCAGCATGTTTTTGGGGTTCCACAACCACTTCAGTGGTAGTTAACAACTTCCACCATAACCTTACGGTTTAGATACCTCTGAAGCTCTCCATGTCCCAATATCTCTCCTAGCTGACTCCAGTTAGGAGAGACATTGCGGATCTTCAGCTAATCACAGGCTCTAACGCCTCCTGCGTTTGTCCTTTCTTTGGGATACAAGGGGTTCCCATACCCTTTCTCCCCACAAGGACTGTGCCTGTTTGTCCAAATCGGTTAGCCTTTCTCTTTTGTTTCTAAGAGTGTGCCACTCTTCTGCCAAAAGAGTTGGGTTTTTGTCATACAGCCTTCTGCTGAAGGCCCACTGTTTTTGTACTACCCCAGTTTTTCCTACTGGGGTTACCTGTTACTTTTCAGGATTCTGACCTCCTCTGTTTTTCCTACAGGTTTATTACCTCCACTTACAGTGAGGTCCTCTTTGGAGGTTCCTCTACTGGGTTTCCCAGTAGATCCCATGAACCTCTATACTTCTATGAAATCCTGTCAGGGGAGGTCCATATTGCAATATTCTTTGCAATATCATTTGACGACAATTATCATCCACACATGGACTCCTTTTCTGCAGTCCTATGCTGGGTTAGCTGTTCTACAGCATCTTTCTTTCTTCAACTCCTACCCTCCATCCTCAGGATGCCTGGTGTTGTGGGGTATAGCATGTTCCAACCTATGACATGCTAGGACTCCAGGCATCTCAGCTTGGGAGTCCCCATATGTGAAGACTCATTCCTGCTTGCTCCTGGAGATAGCACAGTTACTTACCTGTAACAGGTGATCTCTGGGAACAGCAGGAATAAGTCTTCACAACTCACCCACCTCCCCAGGAGTTGTATCTCTATCTGTCTTTCCTTTCCTCTCTCTCTCTTTGTCTCAGCTTTAAAACTTAACTGAGGAGAGGCAGTTGGGAAAGGCGGGAAGGCAGCACGCAGGCATGGTGGGATGCTTCCAAAAGCTCTGATTGGACACTGGGAAGCGTTCCCGCGCAGACTCCGTCGGTACCTACGTACCCATATTTGAAGACTTATTCCTGCTGTTCCCAGAGATCACCTGTTACAGGTAAGTAACTGTGCTTTATACCATGTGGTAACTGGCCGTAATGAATGCTAGCAGGGTAGTCATACCATCTACTAACTTCTAAAACAAACATTAAATGGCATTCACGCAATAATATAGAGTGGGAAAGTTAGGGGTGGAGTGTGAGCATGGAGAGCACATTAGCACATAACCACTGCTAACGTGGCAATTAGCACAGGTGGACTTGACAGTATCTCTATGGATCTCATTAGGTGCAGCCACATTAATTGTGCTGTATGTTAATGAACTCAGTCACACATTAACTGCCAGGAAAATGCTGGTCATGCACCCAACAGTTAACACTGAGGCTTTGCACATAAAAATGTGTTACAAATGCACATTGAGTGTACAGCCTTACTGGTATTTGGTAAAAAGGGCCTCTAAATCTCCTGAAGTAGGCATTGTGCTGAAATGTGTTGGGCATGTGATCCACTTTGTCGGACTACTGCAATCAAGATTTGTTTTATCCAGTTGATGCTATTATATGGAATGGAGGAGTATCTAGTGGTTAGTGCACTGGCTTGGTAACTAAGAGACCAGGGTTTGATTCCCACTGGCACTCCTTGTAGCCTTGGGCAAGTCACTTAACCCTCCACTGCCTTGGAAGAAAGGCCTGGCCATCTACTTCTGGTCACACTGCCAAGGCAACCCAGGAGCTGCTGGGTCACCAGGAGTCAGTATTGACTCCAAGGCATACATTGCTTTGATGTTAATATATTTGATTGTTGTGGCATAACACTGTTTTTATTGTTAAATATGTGGATTTACTGCTTTTAGGAGTCTTAAATTTTAGTTTATCCCTTCTGCTCTTCGAACTTGTTATTCAAGCCTTTTACAATATAAAACAGCATATAGAAATGATCTAGTCTTGCCTTCCTCTACTCCTAGCTTCCCTCCTAGCATATGAAAACCCAACCAAGAGAATTGGTGAAGCTTTCAAGCACCATTTTAAAAAGTGGCATATCAGGAGCTCTCAGGTGCTTCAGATTATACTATTTTAAAAAGCTCAAACAGAAAAAGGACAGACACAAAAACAGAGGATTTCCCAACCCTGTCTTAGAGGCCAAACCTGTATGACTTTCTCAAGGCCTGTAATCAATATGCACGAGATATGCTGGAAGCCTATGCAAACTTACCTCATCTATATTAGCAATGGCAGTCCTGAAAACTCAGTTGGTCAGGCATGCTTTGAGCAAGGTTGGGAAAGAATGCACTAGCAGTCCCTGAAAACTATCTACGTGGAAAAAAAAGCATTTGCTTGCTCCTGTAGGCCACCATATGTATGTCCTTTATACCGTACAAGATCATCTGACCAGATGTGTGTGTATACCTAAAGATCCTTACCAGATATTGCGGGTCCCCCAGTAAAGAAGCAAGTCTCAATCCGGTCCTCAGAGCACACCTAGCCAGTCAGCTTTCAGGATTCTTGCAATGAATATACATGAAAGATCTCCATGCAGTGCAGCCAGCACATGCCCATCTCTCTCATACATATTCCTTATGGATACCCTGAAAGCCTGACTGACTGAGGGTTCCTCAAGGAATGAATTGAAAAGCACTGCACTAGAGGACAAACTGGAATAATGTGGTGAGTGGATTGAACTATTTCTGTTCAAGCCTTCTCAAGAGGAGTGGCAGCCCAAGGTGACCCAAGGAAAGACTGCATGGGTGTTGAGAAGCTGTCTTCTCTCCCTCCAGGCTGTGTCTCCCCGTTTGTGGTAACTGGCAGCTGGTGCTGCATTGGTTGCCTTCTAACATGATACATTTGACAGCTCATTGTAACTTTTGTTCCTACTGCATTATCTGGAGCAGATAATTGCCACAAGTTGAGGAAGTAAATCCCCTCTTATTTCTGGATTTATCTTCAAGGGAATAACACCCCTGGTCAAAACTTCCGATCTGAACTGTGACCTCAGGTGCTGGCAGTGAAGTGGTGAATAATCCATGCAGGCGAACCTGCTGCCAGGAGGCTGGAGAGGTGAAATGGAAAAAAAAACACAAACTTCTTACCTAGTGTTTAGAGGAGACAGAAGGGAACAGCACAAAGAACAAGCACCAGAGCAAATGTACAACAGGGAAAAGGAGCACACCAACCACGGTAAAAAGGAAGCTAGACTCCAGGAGTCTTTAACCGTTATATACTGGTGCCACAAGAAGGAAGTGTGGCATGTGCCAAATCATTTAAATTTGGCAAGTTTACAGTAAATCAGTTTATTTTTGGGCCACCCTGAGTGGGGAGTCATTTGGGGGTAGTTTTCTATTTATTAAATTTATACATATCAATCTTGAATAGAAAAGATACAAACGGCATAAATTTCACAATATATAAAGACAGTAAAGAAAAAACAACCACGATCTCTTGTAGTGCACATAATAGGAAGGGGATAGGGTGAAAAGAAACCTAAGGCCGTAAATCCCAGGTAAATATCAAAAATAGCAAAATATAAACAAAACTAAGGGGTATGTTTACTAAACCTTCTTAACGTGCGCGCGCTAAGGTAGCTTAGCGCGCGCTAATGACGCTTTATGGGGCAAAAATGCACTTTAGTGTGCGCTCACGCGCGCAGCGGCGCAAACGAGCGCTGAAGGTGTGGAAAGGCTCCCGGAGGGCGGAGGAAGGCTCCCCAGGGGCGGAGAGAAGGGGTCAATGGGTGGAGAGTGGGAGGGGAGAGGCTCCCCGCACACTAACGATGTGAAATTCGAGGCCAAAAATACCGCCAGTGAAAACCTCGCGTTAGAGCTGATTTAAAGGGAAAATAAACCATTTCTGTCAGCAATGTACAGCAAAACCAGGGAAACCTACAAAAAAGTGATGTGTGATACATGTGCACGGAACAAAAGTGCAAATAAACATTGAAAATGACCCCAACAAATTTAAAAAAGATCATAATCAAGCTGGGCAATAATGATAGTAATAGGAAACAGCAAAAAACACTCCCAAGAAAGCCCCAAAAAATAAATACGAATTTTGGAAGGGTCTACGCTCCGTCCCCATACAAGGTGAATGATCCCACAGTGAAATAGCACTGATCAGGGTTTCCCTCTCCATTGGACAGGTTACCTATGGCATGCACATTTCAACAACAGCAGGGCGGGCAGGTCGGAATGGGCAATTGGACAGATGCTGGGAAAGGGGATATAGAAGGCTGCAGGCGGCACATGCTGTGGTGCAGCTGGGGCACAGTGCGGACTAGGCAGATGCCTAGATGGCACCTAGGAATGCTGAAACTGAACAGCAGCCAGACAGCAACTGATGAGGGCCCAATATGGGCACGAGAGTGTTTATCACAGTGTCACAGGGGATAGTACCCAGCAGGTACCCCCAAGGGCACAGAACATTGGCAGGCGGTGTTGGGGGGGGGGGGGGAGCGTGGACGCCCATGCAGGCACCCCTACCCGCACACTGGATGGCTTGAGACTGCACACCACCAGCACCACCAACAGAAGGGCATGTCAGCATGGTGGCACAGGGTACTGGAGGTGGAGGGGGGCAGTGGCAGCTGCCCAGAGCCGACCATGGCCTAGCCCTGTGTAGGTGGGTGCCATGCACTGCAACAGACAGGCTCTGTCTGACAAACAACCATGGTATCTCCAGGGACTGTACTGTCTCTGTGAGCACAGTGTGGTGCGGTGAACACAGCCAGTGTGTTCAGGCGCAGAAGGTCACAAGTTCAAGTCCCAGCTGGGGCTACTGCCAATCCAGTCCCCATATTTTACCCGCTACTAAACCGTGATAATGAGGACAAACCTTTATTGCAGAGAACATACGCATGGTTCAAATGCCTATATATTTTACCCCACCGAGCACAGACACCAGAAACATGCGCATTACCTAGAGCAGAGTCCCCCAAATGCAGGCCTGGAGGGCCACAAATCATTCAGGTTTTATGCTGTCTCCAATATAAGGCCATGTCAGCATGGTGGCGGAGGGGTACTGGTGGTGGAGGGGGCAGTGGCAGCTGCCCAGAGCAGACCATGGCCTAACCCTGTGTAGGTGGGTGCCATGCACTGCAACAGACAGGCCTTGCCGGACAAACAGTCATGGTATCACCAGGGAACGCACTGTCTCTGTGGCAACACAGTGGTGCAGTGCACACAACCAGTGTGTTTGGAGGCAGAAGGTCACAGGTTCAAGTCCCAGCTACGGTGCCTGCCAACCCAGTCCCCATATTTTACCCACTACTACAACATGCTAATACAGACAGAACGTTTATTGCAGATGACGTAAACATGCCCAAAACACCTACATTTTACCCTACAGAGCAAAGACACCATAAACAGGCGCATTACCTAGAGCAGAGTCTCACAAATGCAGTCCTGGAGGGCCAAACACCATTCAGGTTCCATGCTGCCTCTAATAAAGATGCCTGTGCTGCATATCTATGCACCACCCCCATGGTATGCAGATGTATCTCATGCATATTCATGAGGGACAGCATGAAAACCCGAACAGTGTTTGGCACACCAGGACGGGATTTGGGAACCTCTGCCGTAAAGCAGCAGCCAACAGGGGCAGACACACCCACACCCACAGGCTCCATTAGCCAATGCCTCCTGGAGAGGCAGGACATTGAGCCCTGCGTGCATCTCCCAATACTAGCACTTGCATACCTTAGCAATGCCACCCTACACCTGGGAATACGGTACACAGCTATCAAAGGTTTGCTATGATTACTGGCAGATAGCAATTCCTACGTTAAGCACAGTTTGCTGATTGAGCTCCATCATAGCAACCTTTCTGATGTCTGTGGAGTGTGCTTCAGGTCTGGTGTCTGACAGTGTTTACCACCCTGGGGAGTGACCCCCAACAGTATTGCGTACCATATCCATGCCTGCACTGTGCCCAGGACTGGTGTGGTGGCCAGGGCTGCTAAACTCCTCTATAGTAGCACAATGCTGGCATAGGTGTGGGAGTGTGTGTCTGTCTATCCAGTGTGTGGTGGCTGCAAACACCCTCCACAGCCCACACTGCCAGCACTGTTGCCAGTATTGGCCTGCCAATGTGCATAATGAGGAGCAAGGTACCATGGGTATAGCCCGGACAGGGTGGCCTGGCCAGGATGCATCTGCACAGGGCATAGGGCACTGGCTGGGACATTGTAGTGCCCGGCCACCACCTGAACAGACAGGGTGGCCACAGCATGTCCTGCTGGGAGATAACTCTCACCCTGACTGTGCAGTGACCACAGCATGGCTAGGCACCCCCATAGTGCTATATAGTATTTCTCTCATGTGATATTTATGGGTTTCCTTTTGGGGCCCAGTCACCGACTTATCTGCTTGTTGTGTATGCTGACATCCCAGTTCTGGGTGCATACATTTCCACCAGGAACATGCACTATGGACTAGCTAGCAGACTGTCTGCAGCTGGTCTGTGTCTTGATGGAGTGCCTTGCAGAGTGCAGCGGCTGAAGGCTTGCTGCAGGAGAACATCAGATAGTGGTGGGGTGCAGCTTAGCATATCCAGGCATAATGTCTGTCTGCTATTGCATTATGGATGTGTATAGAGCTGCACTGACTGCCCTGTAGGGTGTCTGTTCCCCAGCAGGGCTGGGGTTGATGGTCCCCTCTACTGCCACTATTGCAGGGAGGTAGAATGTGGATCTGTTGGTGGGAGACCCTGTTTACCACCCTCAGCCCTGGAGGAGTGTGGTGGTACATAATCCTCCTAGGGGTCCATAGAGGCTACACCTGACTGAGACATACAGATATATCCAAGGTGTGTCTGCAGAAACTACCTATCTCACACATTAGCATTGCTGTGGACCTGGTGCTGGGCGCCCAACCTCACCCTCAGGGCGAGTGCAGTACCTGCACAATGTGACGGTGTGTAGCTACTCTGTGCCAGTACCACACACGGTCAGTTCCCCCTACCAGGCCGAGGTGCTGTGGGAGTGCATACCCCATCTTGTGATCATCTGTAGACTGCTGATTTGCATGTGCAGTGCATCATGGTTATGGGTGGGTTAACCCTATCCTGGTGACCACAGCAGACTGTTTGTGTGGTGACTTGCAGTCCTTCTGCAGCCAGCCAGGGGTTTGCTAGCAGCTGTAGCCCACTGGTTACTTCACTGCCAGTGGAGCCAGAGGTCATGGGTTCAAACCCACAGTGGGGTTATTTGATAGGGCTGTCCAAAGCATTATCTATTTTTAATGTACATTAGTGCTGCCAGCAAAAACACCCTCAGCGTACTGTACCCATAAGGTGCCTCAGAGGGTGCCCTATAGGGCACCTTATGGTTACCGTCCATATAATGTGCACTATACAGTATCCTATGGAGCGACTGATAGGGTGCCCTATAGGGGACATTATAAAGTGCACTATCCGCCACGGCACCCTATAATGTGCCCTATGGAGTGCCTTATGCGGCACCTTAGGGTGTGTTTGCTGGCAGCAATTAATAAAATACAAATAAAGTGCCGCAGGAAACAATACTTACATGTCAAAGCTGATGCCTCAGCCAGCCTTACGTATTAGGCACACTGGGGATCAAACTCATGACCCCTGTATCATCAGTCAGTGCCTTAACCATTGTGCTACACTGCTGTTCCTCCTTGCATGTCAGCGCACCTACTTAAGATTCCCATGCATTTAAATGCACAGTGCTGCCATCAAAAACAGTGCTATGACCTTGCTGTGCCTCATAGGGCACCCTATATGGCGCCCTATAGGCCACCCTTTTAGCAACATTGTAGGGTGCCGTGGCAGACAGTGCACTCTAAAATGTGCCCTCTGAGGTACCTTATGCAGCACCTTATGTTACAGCGCTTTGAGAGTGCGTTTGCTAGCAGCAGTAATGAAAATAAAATTTAAAAGCCTCATATTGCAATATTACACATAAATGGTAGTGCCTCAGCCAGCCTTATTCATTGGGCACAGTGGAGGATTGAACCCATGACTCCTGCACCATCTGTCAGTGTCTTTACCATTGTACTGCAGCCCTGTTCCTCTGTTTGCACATCAGCGCGCCTGCTTATGCTTCCTGCGCGCGTTACTCATGCACTAATGTGCGCAGCGCGCAGCACAGCGCACGCTAATCCCGTTTTGCTATTTTTGACCGGACCGCCCACTCCTTTTATGGCATCCTGCAGACTACCACAGCGCGCACGTTAAGAGGGTTAAGAGGGAGGAGTAGCCTAGTGGTTGGGGCAAGGTACTTCAGGCCAGAAGGTCGGGGGTTCAAATCCCACTAGGAGGACAGCAACCTTGGGCCAGAAGGACTGGGGTTTCTAGTCCCACAGATGCTCCTTGTGGTCTTGGGCAAGCCACTTAACCCTCCACTGCCCATGTTCCCTGTAAGTATTAGTGTATGTGTCTCATATCCCTGCATGTTAAATGTATCCCCCAACTGTGTGGTGACCACTTTGATTGAAGGATAAGGCAGTATACAAAACTGTAAATAAAATAAATACCCCTAAGTCTTAGGGACTGCAGCGTCTAACCTAATACAGAGAGAATTATCTTTAACCATCTAATCCTGACTCTTATGTAATAGTTTAGCATTAATAAAGGCAGCAAGATCAGCAGGTTGAGAGAAAACATACCTAGCATAATTATAACACACCAAACATTTACAAGGAAATCTTAAATGAAAAGTACCCCCAATCTGGAAAATACCTGGCTTATGGAGGAGACAAACTTCCTCCTCTTGTGTCTCTTTTGCAATATCTGGGAACATGGAAATAGTAAGGCCACAAAAAGGTTCCCTGCGTTTCTTAAAGAACATATTGAGAAGCCAGTCTTTATCCGAAACCAATGCGCAGGAAGCCAACAACGTGGCAGGAATATACTTCTCCCCAACAGCAGAACTGTCCAGAAGCTCGGAAACATTCAAAACAGAATCTTCCCTTGAGGTCGCTGGCTCTTTTTTCCCCATAGATAGATAATATATCTTGGTTAAAGGTGGAATTAAGTCTGGGGGAACTTTCAAAACTTCAGTTAAATACTGCTTAACCATATCTAAAGCAGAAACACCCTTCACCTTGGGGAAATTCAAAGCCCAACGGTTCATAGCCTGTGCAGCATTGTCCAACACCTCCAGCTTATATCGGAGAACTAAATTATCTTTAACTAATTCAGTATTCACATCAGATAGTCTTAGCAACAGACTTCCATAATCAGCCATCTGTAGTTTAACATTATCCAAAATCTTGACATTGGCATCAATTTGAGCCAAGTTCTTCTGGACCTTAGAGGAGAGGGCCAAAGTTTGCTTGGTCACTGCCTCGGAAAGACAATAGCTTCCCAGATAAGTTCCAAGGTAAAAACCTGGGGATGAGAAGGCAACGACAAGACCGGCATGGAAATTGCAGCGGAGGAAGGCTGAAGTAATGTTCCCTCAAACACAGTCTCACTGGTCAGGAGAGGATCTGCCTGCCGCAAACTGCCCGAGTCCTCCCCAGACACAATGGGGGACACCTGTGCCAAGCCTCCGCCTTCATCCCCTCAGAAACCATCAGCCCTACCACCCGATGGCATAGAAGGCAGCGTTTGACTCACCGGAGCAAGGCTCAGGGTAGCTGGACATTACGGCGAGACTCTCTGAACAGGAGACAAAGAGGTCTCAAAGTCCGAAGGCAGCAGTGTTCCCTCTTCTGAAGCTGTTGCCAAGCCGGCACAAATCTCCTGCTTTTTCCCTTGGGAAACTTCAACAAATCAATCCACTGGACCGCAGATAGGAGGCAAGGGCTCAGAGGGAAAAACCCTCGCTTTCCCCTTTCATTTAGGCATCTGGTAAGCAACAAACACGCGGCAGCCATCTTAGTTGGCCACCCCCCCCCCCCCCCCTCTCCTTGGGGATAGTTTTAAACTAATGCCTTCGGCTGCAGGAAAAACAAAAATGGTTCCCTAAAGAACCCAGCCAGAGTTGAGTCGTGAAATCCTGGTATTGAGTGTATCCACTTTGTCCAAAGGCATGCCCAGGAGGATTACATGCACACAAGAGTGCCATAAGTTACCTTCTGCCACTATACCATATATGCATATAGATTGTGAGCCCTTCAAGGACAAGGGAATGTACCTGCTTGTAAATCACCTAGAATGCATTTGCAGATGGGCAATATATAAATGCCTTAATAGAACAGAATACCAAACTCCATCCCTAATACTCTCTGTCCCTTAGCTTAGGTAATGCTACACCCATAACCAAATATAGTTCCGGCAGTACTCCAGGTCACATGCAATAATCAATGCATAAACAATGAAGGCAGTAACTTTAGGCTCTCTTTCATATCATCACTCAAAAAACACTAGCATTTTTATCATAATTATTCACTAAAAGCTGTAAGTTATTTTTGGACTATCTGGAATTACTCATGAAGCAAAAGCACATTGAAACCCTAGCATTTTACTTTACAGCCATGTCCAGATTGTCCTCTTTGAGCAGTAGTCTGCAGTAAAATGTTATTTCATATTTACAGTTTGGATGTAAACAATCCATGTCCAGGGGATAATTGTTAAACTGGTCCTCTCCGTGGTAGATACACTGCTTATTAAAGCACTCCATAACATTTCTGCATTCAGTTGGATTGCAGTTTCTTGCTATTGCCTTCCACCATGCAGGTGACCACAGCTCAGAGAGATGGCAGCTATCCTTCCAGTAAATCTCCAGATCGTAACATGGGCCATGACACCACCTTCCTGAAAAATCTATTAGAATAACTTTTCAACTGTTTAGTCCTTTCATGGGTACTATGGTTTGTAAAATGTGGCATATATCTATCGCAAGAAAGTGTTATCTTAGAAGAAGGGACAGGAAGCAGAAAAGTTGGAAACACGATCAGGGGCAATATATATTGAAAGTTGATTTTATACAGTCTTCACAACAGACAAACCGTGTCAATATTAACTGCTTTACCTAATAGCATAAAGATACATCAGAGCCTGGTATCTATAAATACTACAAGATGCAGCAGGATCACGCTACTTGATCGGGAATCGCAGCCTACAAATGGTCCCCGTCATCCTGTCTAGGGCAGAACTACCCTTAGGAGCCATTTATGAGGCGCGCAGGGCACATCAAGAGCGCTGTCCCAGAAGAAGGGCAGCTGTGCTCAAGAATTCACTGCAGGGCTCGTCCCGGGGAGTCCAGACTAAATCCCCACCAAATAAAAGCCAAAGGCAGGATGACAGCGCGGGACGTGCCCCCTTCACCAGATACCCACTGCCTAGTGAAGAAAGCAACCTCCCTGAGCAGCCTCAGTGAAGCGCAGCACCGGGGAACAAGGGCAAAGAGACGTGTCCCGGCGACGCAGATTGCCCACGTGCCAACCCGCAGCACACGCGCGTGCGCGGAGAGAAGGTGGGTAACAACGAGGGGAGTGGGGGGCGCTCACCCGCTGCATGGCCTTCAGGATCAACGCCAGCTCGTAACGCGGCATCTTTCAGTGAGCTCCGACTCCGCCGCTTTCTCAAGTAGCTCACAGTCAAACACAGGCGGTGCAGAGAGATTATAGGGAGCGTGGAGGCGGAGCCGCGCAGGCGCGCCGCGAGAAATCGGCTTCGTCTCCCCGCCCCCTGCGAACGTTCCGCGGCTGGTTCTTGCCCTGGACATTCTGCATCTTTTAAATGAAAGTAGAGAGGTTTCAGGCAGCGTTTGCAGCACTTCACTTATCTCGCCTAGTCTAGGCACCCTACGCCAGGCTTCCATTCCTAAACCTGTCTAGGTGACCCCGATATATCCCCTGATTCCACACGGCTATGCATAATACTAATTTGTATATGATGAATGTCTACTATATGTGCATATATCTCATGTGTGTTCTTTATGGCTGTCTTACTTTTATTTGGTGAGGTTCTGAGCTGTTACAACAGTTCGAGAGGCTACCCTAACCATTTTGAAATTTCTAATCTTGTGTGTTGCAAAAAAAATGTAAACCTGCCCCTAAAAAACAAAACGTTCTGTGTTCTGAAATCTGTGCTATATATTCAAGCACAATTGCTGGGTCCCTGCCTAAATGGGTTTACAATCTAAGCTGTACTTGATGTGAAGTGCCCAAAGTCACAAGCGGTACTAGTAGGATTTAATTTGTACACAAAAAGGAAATGGAACTGGGGGGAGGAGGCGGGCCAGCAGCAGCAGAAACAAAAGGAGAAGAGGGCTGGGTTAAGGAGTAGAGTGACTGTTCTGCCCCAGGCTCACCCCATACCCTCCATTTACCTGTAGGCTGCTTGGAAGGGAAGGGCTTTAGCAGAACAACCTGACATCTCTTCAGTCTGGAAAAAAGTGCTTGAACTGCGTTCCAGGCAGTTCCCCCAGAAATTGGAAGTCAGTGGAAAAGTGAGGGTTTGAACTTTGGCCTTCCTGGTTTTCTGGGCCTCAGTGGTGTAAGTTACAATGAGGGGCCCCACTGTCACAGCAGTGGCGCGTTCCCCTCCCATGCATCGTCAAATTACCTTATAGTGTTTGCTGTGCTGCGCTGTGCCACGCCGCACCATGCCGTGCTGCTCTGTACGTTCACTGCGGTTATCGCAAGGCTTTGGCCCAGCAAGGAACAGCTGCCAGGCCAGTGATGGATTTACAAGAGCGGAGTGGCATAGCAAACATGAATTTATTTTATTTATTTAACTGTTGTTTTATTTTATACCGCTTTTCACTGTGTCAAAGCAGTGTACATAGAACAACAGGTGCAAATGCTACATTGAAATAGTAAACAAATTTATGTACAATTGTAATTTTTGAAAATGTATATAAATTACATTGGGAACAGTATGCAAACTTATGTACAGAAATAGTAGCTTGTATGTATTTAGCCTGTGGTATATGCTTAGGTAGAGAGTAAGATATATACGGGGAGGGGGGAGAGGATTATGTAGTGAGCCCAAAGTGTTCCTTGAACAGGTAGGTCTTGAGATGTTTCTGGAGGGTAAGCAGTTCATTCATATTTCTGATATTTTCTGGAAGTGAGTTCCAGAGGCTTGGGGCATAAAGTTTGAACACTCTTGTGCATGCATATGGCTCCTTTTCAGTTTCTCATGTGGGATGGTTCGCATTTTTTTGTGATTTGCCGCCTTGTCCTGGTGAGGTTTGCTGTGTTTAGCAGTGTTTATAGATAGGGGGAGTGTTGGTTGTTGATGGTTTTGAAGGTGAGTAGGAGTATTTTATATTTGATGCGGCTCAGGAGTGGAGCCAGTGGAGTTCTCAGGATGGGGGTTATATGGTAGAATTTTGAGGCTCCCTGGATTACTCGAGCAGCTGTGTGTAGAGCAGAACGCAATAGGAGCAAAATAGATTTTGGCAGTCAGTGAAAGATTGAGTTGCAGTAGTCAATATGTGGAGAGATGATGGCGTGGAATGCTGTGCAGAAGTCAGGAGGGTCTAATAGAAGGTGAAGGTGCTGCAGGGTACAGATTTTATGGCAGATAGTCCTTGTATTTTGTATATGTGGTTTTAAAGTAAGGTGTTAATCCAAGGTTATGCCTAGGTATTTGATCTCTTTCTTGGTTGTTACATCAATGTTGTTTAGTGTCAGGGATGATGGTGGGGCGAATATATCGTCCTTAGTGAAGAAAAGTCTTTCTGTTTTTTTTTGTAGTTGATTGTGAGGGAATTTGTTGCCAGCCAGTGAATAACATCAGTGAAACAATGTATGATTCCATCATATGTAGGTTTGGTGGTGTTGAAGGGTGCATAGATCATTATATCATCTGTACAGATGTTTAAATGTATATTGTGGGATTGTACAGTTGGGCATAATGGTTGCAGGTAGAGATTGAAAAGTAGTGCTGATAGTGTTGAGCATTGAGGACACCTTGTGTTTGTGGGAAAGAGGTTGATGTGCTGTTGCCCATTTTTACTTGTTGCCGTTCTTCTAAGTATGAATGGAACCATTTTAAAACTAGCAAAGTCTTTGAAGAAGAATGTTGTGACTGCTGAGAGGACCAAGAATATCAGGAGGTATCATTGGCGTGGTTTTTGGGTTCCTTTTTATGAGTCGCTTCATTAGGGCATTGATGAGGGTTTCAACTTCATGGTGTGACCTGAAGCCATGTTGATATATTCTTGGAATTGTTGGAGAATGGTTTTCTGTATTATTTTGGATAGGAATGGAAGGCTGGCAATGGTTCTGTAGGAAGCGGGGTCTTTTGGGTCTAATTTTGTGGGTTTTAGGGTGGGGCAGATAGAGGTGACCTTCAGGTTTTTTGGCATAAGGCCTTGTCATAGGGAGAGCTGGGTGATTTTCAAAAGGAATGAGCTTAGATCAGTTTTAGTTGCTTTGATCCAGCTCACTGGGCAAGGATCTAGTGGGAGATGGTTGTGTTAAGGGCTATGATTGTGGATTCTATATTTTCTTTGCTGATGGAGTTCAAGGAGGTCCAGGAGTTGTTAGTGGTTCCAGCGTCTGTTAGGTGAGTGGTCCAATTGTAGATCTGTAATGGTTTGCTAGGTCCTGAGGACTCTGGGTAGTATAAGAGTTAACCTTGCAGGGTGTTTTTATTAGGCTTTTTACTTTTTCAAATAACTCTTGGTTGGTTGATGAGTTTGGTGTAGTATAATTTTTACACTTGTCAGTCATGGATCGGTATTCTGTTAGTAAAACTATGTAGGTGTTGCAATCTCTTGTGCATTCGGTCCTTCACCATTTGCGTTCTTATTTCTGCAGTTGTTGAGATCTCTGAGCTCTGAGGTGTAACATGGGGTCTTTGGGTGCTTCTTGAAGAGGTGGTGAGATGTGGTTATTGTAGCTGCTTCTCCAATGACTTTGTTCTAATTCGATACGAGACAGTCAATATTGTTTGTATCTATATCCAGCAAGGGACGTACTTCATCAAGGAATGTATTTTTTTCTTCAAATTGTTTGAAGCATCTGGTCGGCTGGTATTAGTTTGTGTGGTTTTCTATTCCAGTGTAAGGGAGATGGAAATTGATGAGAATGTGGTTGGACCAGGGAACTGGTAGTGGGTGTAGTGGTGGGAGAGTAGATGTGTGGATGGGCTTTCTGCTGGTGAAAATAAGGTCAAATATGTTTTCATTTTTCATGCATTGGGATGGGACTTGGGAGAAGTCCATGGAGGCCATAGCTTCTAGAAAGATGCTGCCTGTTGAAAATACTCTTCTTTTTCCTGTTACATATGCCTGCAAACTTGGGGTCATCTTTGACTAACAAATAGCTAAAACTTGTCACTACTTTCTCTACAACATTAACAAAATTTGCCCATTCCTCTCTGAACACATACTAAAACTCTCGTCCATTCCTTGGTCTCCGCCTGTCTTGACTATTGCAATCTTCTCCTTACTGGTCTCCCTCAGTCTCAACTCTCTCCTCTTCAATCTGTCCAGAACTCTGCTGCACAGCTAATCATCCGTCAACCCCGTCACATTCATATTACCCCTCTTCTAAAGTCACTTAACTGGCTCCCTTCCCTTTCTGCATCCAATTCAAAACTTCTCCTTCTAACATATAAATGCATTCACTCTTCTGCCCCTCATTACCTTCCCTCCTCTCCGCTCTCCCTACACCCTCCCTCCACCCCTCCTCATAAACTACGTTCCTCCTCTGGTTTTCTTCTCTCTATGCACTTTTCTTCCACTGCCAACTCCAGACTTCGGTCTTTTCACCTTGCTGCCCCTTATGCCTGGAACAAACTCCCTGTATCTCTATGTAAAATCTCTTCCCTTTCCCTCTTTAAGTCCATGCTAAAAGCTTATCTCTTTGTAGCCGCTTTCGGATCCTAATCCCTTATTCTCCTTGTGTCTCCTTTCCCTGTTGAATCCCTTCTTTCTCTTGTTCTGTACTGTCTGTCTTGATCAGATTGTAAGCTCTATTAACAGGGACTGTCTTCTATATGTGTTTGTACAGCGTTGTGTATGCCTTGTAGTGCTTTATAAATGATTAATAGCAGTAATGATTAGTGATTAAGAAGTCTAAGGTCTTTGTTTTGGTGTTTTCCAGTGCTAGTTCTAGGATGTTTGATAAGTCATTAGTTGTGATGGTGGGAGATCTGTATATAAGACATATGCCACATGGCTGCTGCTGCTGCCGCCACTGTGTGGGCCCCCATTTTGTTGGCTGGCTCCCCCCCCCCCACCCCCCGCATTGCAGGGGCTGTTTGGGTGGAATTTATGTCACTACTGGGCCTCCAAATGTAACCAGTAAAGTGAACTAGGATTTGCACACAATTTTGTTCATTACCAATACAGAAAGGAGTTTCATGCATGAGCTAACTATGCACAAAGCCTTGAGCAGATAGCAGCACATGGTGCATTTAAACCCATGGTAATGAAGTAATAAGCTATTCAGGATAAATACAGAGAAGTGCACAGAAGACTAGAAGGCTGAAGTAAGTGCTGAGATTTTAATGCAAGGTCTGAGAAGGCATAAATGCAGGGCCAGATTTAAGAATTTGGCACCCATAGGCAGGATGAGCGTGATGAGGGAATGTTTACACCCAAGAGATCATAGAGCACATTGCTAAAACACCAAGGACTTCAGAAAAATGCTGAGGACATTCCTGTTCATAGAGCATTTTGGCGACATCACATAAGTCATCGCTGACTGTTCCTTATCGTCCCTCCAGTCCAGTCCCTGGGTAGTGCACCTCCTCCAGCAGCTTGGAGACTGAGCATGTCATCTTTTTGATGACACTAGTGTACAGTGGTGTGCAAAAGTCTGGAATCACTTGTAAATTTGACGTTTTTTTCAACTTCGTGACCTTATATCTTAATTTATTTTTCCTCCCAGTGGTCTTTTCTGTGTATCTCATGATAAGTGATATATTTGGCTATTAGGGCCAACTTTTAGTATTGGTTTGGCCCTTATTTTCTGAGTTTGTTTCCCATAGTTGTCCTGTTGATAGATTTTCTGTGAAATTCGCGTAATGTACATCGTTGGCCAACGATATATTATTGTAAGTATGCTTTAAAATATTATGGACGCACGCCAGGTTTCCTTCAAATTAATGTATGTGGCCTTGAAAAAGGCCATTTTTATGTGTCAGTGATGGCTCAGTATTTGATGGGCCACCCTTTGTTCTTGATCACCTGACTGCACCTTGTTGGCATTGAATGAACCAGTCTGACAAGGTGATCATTGGTGACAACGCGGTTCCAAGCTGCAATGAGTGACTCAATCAGCTCACTCTTTGATGTCGGATGTCTCTTGGATATTTCCAAGGCCACCTTGTGCCACAGGTTCTCAAATGGATTCAGATCTGGAGACTGGGCAGGCCAATCCATTGATTTGATGTTGTTCTGCTGCTTCCAGCTGAACACCTGTCTGGAGCGATGGCAGGGTGCATTGTCATCTTGGAACAGGAACTGGCCAGGAAACAGCTGGTGTGCTGATGGCACGATGCACTTTTGCAGTATGGTGATGACTTGGCCCCATTGACCATTCCATCGATGACGTGAAGACATCCAACGCCACTGGCAGCCATGCAGCCCCTGACCATGACCTTCAAAGGATGCTTCACAGTGAGGATGAGACACTCAGGCTTGAATTCCTCTCCAGGAAATCTCCTCACATAGGTGTGGGCCTGGTTACCAAACAGGCAGAAGGTGCTTTCATCGCTCAATAGCACCTTTTCCCAGTCGACCAGGTTGAGTGCTTTCTCGCCCACATGATCCGGTTGCGCCTTTGTATGTCAGTCATCAGTGGCTTATTCCATGCTTTGCAGCCCCGGAGACCAAACTGCAGGCACCGGCGACAAACTGTTGATGAGCTGACACTGACCTCACTCTTGTCTGACCACTCTCGAAGTAGCTGAAGAGAGGTCAACTTGCGATTAGTCAGTGAAATGTGTCGTAGTGCGCGGTCCTGGTGTGATGTTGATGCACGTGGACGACCTGAACGAGGCTTGTCCACCACTGAACCCATTTCTTTCTTCTTCTGTACAATCTTAACAGCAGCGCTCTGACTGCAGCCAACTTTCCTGGCTATCTGACAGCTTGAAAATCCTTCCTCGCTCATAAAGTACACACGAACATGCTCCTCCAACGTCGGAGTCTGATTCATCTTCATGGTCGATCCAGAAAGCGTATGAAATTCAAAAATTCAGCGCATTTTTATAGCTGCACTGTTGGCTAGATATCTGCATTGTGATTGGTTAGTGAAACCAGCCTCCTGATTGGTCAGAAATAACGTGTGCATATTGGATAAACTCGATCCAATTTTGATGCAGGATCCACAAAAATCGCAGTAGCTATCTCACAGTGTCTGTGAAGTATTTAAATTGGAAGCAAGGAATGCAAAAAAGTCAACTCTACTAGCCAGATGTATCCCTTTTAACGTGGTAGAAAGATGAATATGCTGGGCTAACACAACATTTTTTTAAAAAGTTAGAAAGTACAAAAAATGCAAAACTCACAAGTGATTCCAGACTTTTGCACACCACTGTACATATGCAGCTGGCACCGCCCACCAGCCCCAGTAAGCTCAGTCTCCAAGCAGCTGGAGGAGGTTGTGAGCCAGGGTGCTGGACTCACTGAAGAGACAACTAAGGAGATGGGTTTAGTTAGTTTGCTTTTATTTGCCCTGTTAAGGTGCAGATTTCTTTTGTTTTTAAAGGCAGAAGTGTAAAAAAAAAAATCAGAAGGAACAGAGAGAACCCGGGGGGACAACAGAGCTGAGGGGAGGATATTCCTTCTTCCCCCTCTCCCCCCAGGATTTCAGGGGGGGAGTTCTGTGGGGGCCTTCCTCAGTCTGAGACTAACGGGTGAGGAGCCGCTGCAGTTGCTTGACAGGAGTGAAAGTTGGCAGCCCCGAGCCACCCCTCTCAGCACCGAAGCCGGGAAGGAAAGCTGAGCGCAAGGGGTAGAAAAGCCATGCAGCAAAGCAGCTCCAAGGTAAGAGTGGCAGGGGGGGAGGACAGCAGGAACCCCTAGCAACTGCCAGAACACGAGGAGACAGAGAGCGGCCTGCAGCCGCATGTTTGGGAGCCTGCAGCGGTGTGGGGAAACTCCCCTGCTGCATTTAGGCGCGATTTCTTCTTATTCAGGTCCGCATGTGTTTAACCCCCTGCTGTGTTTTGGGTGCCTGGGAGAGGCAGCCACTGGAGAATAAAGCAGGACAGAGCAGCCTCTTCCTAGGGGGCCATTAGCAATTTCTTTTTAATTTTAATTTCAGTTAATTAGATTTTGGTTTTGTTTTATTTTAGTTCAAGTACTCTAGTGCTCTGTGCCTGAGCCTGTGGAGGTGCACAGTGCTGGGGATCCTTTTACCTACCCGGGTACAGATTAAGGGTGTTCCTGGGGAGTGCCCCCAGCCCTTCCCACCATGCCTGCCAGACCGCAGAGCCTGGTATAGGATGGTATCAAGGGGCATGAACCCCACTTAATCCTTAAGCATTCCTTGTGTTATACAGCTCAAAACTGATTCAGTGCACAATGACAAGGATGCAGACATGTGGGAAAGGCCAAATCAGATAGGCCATTGTTTGTTGCTGGGCGGATTTTCAGAGGGCTGTTGTGCTAGGTCAGGTGATGTAACTGGCACTTGGTTGAAACATTGTTGCTTTCTCAGTCAGAGACAGAAATAAAGATAAGTGTAAAAAAAAGAGGTGCTGCATTTAGGTTTGTAGCAGCTACAGCTCTGGGGAAAACAGGAAGTACCTGCATACAAGAAATGTATGTAATTTGAAAGACAGTCAGTCAGTGGATTGGACGCAAATGAAATCCTTCCATCTGTCTATGGTCGGTGAGTAACCTGACATGATCATCTCTTGTCGCTTAGCCCAGATTATGTACCTATTAAATCTGTAATATTGCTTGTAAGGGAAGCTGTACTCCCTTATAGCCATTTGTAATATTAGAAGAAAAACGTAAACTTTACTCGGAGAATGTGTCTGTCAGTTTGATTGGATCAGGGCAAGATCCATTTCATATTTTTAAGATACAACACTGCAGCACAACCTAAAAATCCTCAAGATATGCAGTCCGCGATGAGGTGTGGTCTCGGAGGCAGGCATCTGCCTAAACTGCAAGCTAGGGGCTGTCATGGGAGCAGGACTTGCAGGATGAGATGAGGCAGGAGAGTCCCTCCCAGTTGCAAGAGACCCTGGGGGTGGGGGGTGCCATGTTACCTTCAATGGATCCGTTCCTTGCACGATGCCCGGACCATCCACCCCTTGAGCCCAGGGAGCAGTAGGGCTCCTGGGGGGGTTCTCACCGGAGTTTTTCTTACTTTTGCAGAAGGCGTTTTGCCTACCAAGTGGCTCCTCAGCCCCAGAACACTGGACTAAGAGGATGTCAGATGCAAAAGAGCACGAGTCAGGAGCAGTGGCATCTAAGCGGGCTAGAGGCTTAGAGGAGTGGCAGCAATCACTGTTATCGGAGGGACTGGATGGGGAAGACCTTGACACGGAGCTAGATCTGCAGGAGAAGTTGGAAGAAGGAGAGAGCCTAGAACAGGAGGATCAGGTCCAGATTGTTTGAGTTTTCCGCCGGAAGGAGCTACCAGTGCTCGTCTTTATGCTTATGTTTATGCAATTTCTCGATATACTGCCCAGGCCGAAGGCCATTAGGGTGGTTTACAATCACTACAAGCGGGTACTGATACTCATCCCCAAAGGGCTTACATTCTGTGTGTACCTTGGAGACCCTCAAGGCCCCGAATATGCCTGCTAACCTCCCAGCAGAGGAAGAGGCGCTGTAGGAGCCACTGTTCCAGGCAGTATGGAAATCGCAGAAAGTCTTACCAGTACATGGAGTAGTAGGACAGATCCAGGATGAGTGGGATCTGCCGGAGGTTGGCCTTAAAGGGGTGCAATCCATGACGCGCCTATACCCGCTGCCGGAGCAAGAACGAGTTCCTTTGCTCACCTAAAGTGGGTGCGGCAGTGTTGGCAGCAGTCGAAGAGACCTTGACTTGTCTCCTGCAGCTGAGAGCTGTGGAACTGGTTCCGCGAGACCAGTACGTCTGCGGTTGATGCTTCATGCATTTCGTGGTGCCCAAATGGAAGGTTCCTTTCGCCCAATTCTCTACTTCGAGAGCATGAACTATGGTCTCCGGGTACCGCATTTTCACAGCAATAATGGCGGTAGGAAGCAGAGATTTTGGGCGACTCTCGATCTCGCAGAGGCATATCTGCACGTTCCCATCCATCCAGAACATCGGCAGTTTCTTCACGTTGCAGTGCCAAGGGGCCATTTCATGTTTCGAGCATTGCCTTTTGGTCTGGTGACCACCCCCCATACCTTCACCAAGGTCATGGTGGTGGTGGCGGCAGCTCTCCACAAGGAAGGGGTTCTCGTACACCGATACCTCAATGATTGGCTGGTCCAGGCGAAGTCCAGGGACAATAGCGAAAAGAGCAACAGCGCGGGTGGGAGAGTTCCTTCAAAGTCTCGGTTGGGGTCAACCTGGCCAAGAGTCAGTTACGGCCAGCCCAGGAGCTAGAGTATTTGAGAGCGTGCTTTGATACCTGCTTGGGCAGAATTTTTCCTGCCAGTTCGCTGGCGCAGGAACTACGACAGTGGATATGGCAGGTCCTGAAGATGGCAAGACCATCAGAGTGGCGGCATCTGCAGGTTCTGGGGACCATGGCGGCCACTCTTGAGTTAGTCCCATGGGCAAGGGCGCACATGCAACCGTTGCAGAGGGCTCTGCTCAGTCGATGGTCCCATCAGAGTCAACCCCTGTCTCAAGTACTCCCCTGCCTGCGGAGTGCCAGGAAAGCCCTCAGTTGATGGATGCATGTGGGGAGCCTGGAATCTAAACATTTTGAAGATAAGCAGTGCGTTTTAAAATAATTAGAATAAAGTTAAAAAAACATTTTGAAGATATGAAAGATAACCTGATTTTGATCATTAATTAAATGGCATATATTGGGTCATTGATGCATCAGATGGCACTAAATTGAACCTAAACAACTATGTCGGTTCAATAAATAGCCATGTTCTAGTCTGAGACCCCATCGCCTTTTCTAAGAATTATCTAGCTGAGGTACGTTTTATTTTTCAACAGTTATAATTTCAAAGGTTAATAGTGGAGCTGATCTAGTATGATAACTGTGAAGTGTAAGAAGCTCTGAAAAGTGACGATATAGTATTTGGCTTATATCAATCGGCAAGGAGGCATAAGCAGTGCAGCCCTGGAGAAGGAGGCCGAAAAGCTGTTCGGATGGGCAGCGATTCATCTCCAGGTGTTATCGGCGGAGCAGGTCGCAGGAGTTGACAGTGTGAAGGCAGCCTACCTCAGCCGAGTGCACATGGACCCCGGAGAGTGGCAGCTCAATCAGGCGGTGTTCGAGCAGGTGGTCTGCCGATGGAGCACACTGGTCATGGACCTAATGGCAATGTTAAAGTAGGCCAAGGCCTGCCGGTTTTTCAGCAGAAGAAGAGAGGAAGTCCAAGGGCCTGGATGCTCTAATTTAGCAGTGGCTGAAAGAGGGTCTTCTCTGTTTTTCCCCTTGGGCGCGCATAGGCCGGTTAATGCAATGGCTAGAGGTGCACTGGGGATTTGTAATTCTGGTGGCACCAGTCTGGCCAAGGTGCCAGTGGTATGCTGACCTGATTCGGATACTGGCGGATTGACTGTGGTGGCTTCCGGTTGGAAGGACCACTCGACACAGGAGCTGCATCGTATGCCCCAGGTGGATGAATTATCGCTTAAGGCATGGCTCTTGAAAGGGCGAAGTCGAAGAAGAAAGAATAATCAGGCTCGGGGATAGTGACCTTGCTACAGGCCCAGAGGTGGTCTATGAACCTGGCGTTCATCTGCCTAGGGCGCATCTTTGAATCATGGTGTGGAGAGAGGCAGGCACGCCCTTCCACTGCCTCCATCCCAGACATCTTGGCATTCTTGCAATCCGGTTTTGATAAGGGTCTAGCTGCCAGTTCCTTGAGGGTGCAACTGGCAGCGATTTCCGGTTATCGCAGGAAAGTCCACAGGGTGCCGTTGGGTACACACCCAGATGGGCTGAGCTTTCTAGGGGCAGTGACCTACCTCCGTCTGCCAAAGAGGGCAGTGGTACCGCCTTGGAATCTCAATCTGGTGCTGACGGTGCTGTCTGCGGAACCCTTTGAGCCATTGAGTCAACTTTTCTGAAGGGTTTGACTCTGAAAATGGTATTCCTGGTGGCGATTTGCTCGGCACGCAGGATTTTAGAGCTTTGGACCCTGTCATGCCAGGAGCCATTCCTTTCCTTCTCCAAGGAGAAAGTGATCCTGCACCCGTTACCTTTATTTTTGCCCAAGGTGGTGTGAGCATTTCATGTAAATCAGGCCATTTCCTTACCGGCTCTGGCGAGCTCAGATGTGGGCAAGAGCAGATATGGGCTCTGCCACTCCACAGCTGTGCCACTTGGATGCGGAGGTATGTGAAAAGGGCTTCGTCCTTTTGGAGATCGGACCATCTGTTGGTTCTGTTTGGTGGGTCGTGCAAAAGTGAGGCGGCAGCTAAGCCTCCATTTCCAGATGGATCAGTGAGGCAATCATGCTTGCATATATCTTGAAGGGTAGAGCAGTGCCGGCAGGGTTGCAGGCGCATTCCACGAGGGCTCAGGCAGCCTCTTGAGCAGAGTATAGTTTAGTTCCGCCAGTGGAGATCTGTAGGATAGCATACTTTATCTGAACATTTTCACCTGGATGTCCAGGCAGTGGGGGACGCTTGTTTACGATCGGCAGTGCTTCAGGCTGGTTGTGCGGATCCCTCCCATTAGTTTAACTGCTCTGATACATCCCAGAGGTGCGGGACTGGATTGGAGGGACGATAAAGAACGAGAAATTAGACTTACCTGCTAATTGTTGTTCCTTGAGGAACTCCAGTCCAGTACCGGAACCTTCCCTGAGTGCTTTCTGTGATAATCTATGCACACCTTGGTCCTGAAGCTGGTTCCCTTGGTGGAGGAAGTGGCCAGGGGGAGCCGGGGAGGGGTTTGTAATCAGTGTTTGTGGAAGGGGCAGACCAGAAGAGCTGTCGGTTGCTCGCTTCCCGCTGGTTGGAGTTACTCAAGCACTCAATAGGTAGGCCTCCCCATCCTGGAGGGGGGGACGGGGTATTCTTTCCAGGGGATGGAGGGGGTACTAGTTTATTGCCTTACCCAGATGACGAGTTGGTGTCAAAACAACAACCTCGCAATAAACTACAACAAGACCGAAGCTTTAATCATCACCCGGAACCAAAGCTTCATACACCCACCAAATATAAAGATACAAAGCACCACAATACCAATAAGATCAGAAGTGAGATACCTCGGAGTTACTCTGGACAATCAACTCAATCTCAAGCCACACATAGACAAAACAATCCAGAAGGCCTACTACAAGATGCGAATCATCAGGAGACTGAAACCACTCCTCACCCCAGATCACTTCCGAACCGTTTGTCAAGCACTGATAACCCCACTACTGGACTTCTGCAATCCAATATACCTTGGACTACCGAAACAAGCCCTCAAACCACTCCAACTGGCACAAAACACCGCAGCACGAATCATATCCGGAACCGCAAGACAGGAGCACATCACACCCACCTTAAAGGACTTACACTGGCTCCCAATCGGTGCACGCATCAGATACAAAACTATCATAAACCTATTTAAGATAAAACAGCACACATCAGCCAACAGCCTGCACACCCTCATACAACCAGACACCAGCACACGTCCTAGAAGAAAACAAACACACAACCGAGTCAGCACCCCAAGTGAATACAAAAACACACGCAAAGACACAACGGACAGAGCACTCTCCATGGCTGCTCCAACAATATGGAACAAACTACCAGACGATTTGAGGGCAACCACAGACCTCAAAGACTTTAGAAAACAGTTGAAAACCATGCTGTTCATAGAACACTATGGACACATCACATAACCCCAGAGAATGTATAACAGCACATGACCCCGCCTAAACAATGTATGTATGGAAAATGTATTTAGAACCACTGTATATAGCCCACTTTGTACATAGCTCATACCAATCTAGCACACAATACAACACTCACCCAACTAAATTTCACCCTCACTGCATGTATAACACACTCACCTTACCCGATTGTTTGCTTATTAAGATAAGGCGGTTTAGAAATACTGTTAAATAAAATAAAATTTAGACGTAGATGTGTTTGTTGCATGTTTAACTACTTATTTGTTGCTTCTCTGAGTCTGTTTTGTCAATAGGTACTGGGGCTGGTGGGTGGTGCCAGCTGCATATGTACACTAGTGTCATCAAAAAGATGACGTGCTCAGTCTCCAAGCTGCTTGAGGAGGTGCACTACCCAGAGATGTGGGACTGGACTGGAGTTCCTCAAGGAACAACAATTAGCAGGTAAGTCTAATTTCTCTTTCATCCACACACTAATGGAGAAACGAACAATACCAAACGAACACCAGACACAACCCCAACTTGTAAATAAGTTATGCTAATATTACTGTTAAGATTTGATCTTATTAAAACTGCCTGAATGCTATGTGACCCCACCCTTTATACAATGGTACGGTACATGTAACAGTTTGGGTTGCGTGTAAACCACCTGATTATAATCTAAAAGAGTTGAGTTGAAATGTAATCCACCTTGAGTTAAGGAAAAGGCAGTATATAAATCCTGTTAAATAAATAAGTAAATAAAACAAGCAGAATGAGGCAGTTGTTTGTTCCAGGCATTTGATGCCTTCCAAATCTGGCACCCTAGGCAGCTGCCTATGTCTAAATCCAGGTCTGCATAGCTCATCGGTCTGTGGTTAGCACTAGTGATGAATTTATGCCCGTTTCTTCTCTTTTTCTCAAGCATACAGAACCCACAACCTTTTTTCTGGCTTTGCTGAAGGGGAGTGGTGAACAGCAGGGGGTGAGGTGGTGGTGTGCTGGGACAATGTTCCACGCATGTGCTGGAATGCTGTCTGGCACATAAACAGCAGTATTCTGTGCAGAATAATCTTGGTGCTTATGAATACTGATATTATTTTGCAAATAACCTTTTGCTAAAAAATATTGCTGTTTATGTGCCAGATAACCTTCCAGCACATGCACATAAAAAACGGTTGGCAGTCATGCACAAGATATAGGTGCTGTTAGCACAGACCTGTGTACATATGTGTCTGGCCTGCTGCCTTGTTTGCCATAGACATTTTGTGCACAACTTATTTGCATGCTTTTTGATTACAGCATTAGATGGCAAAGGTTTTGCATTAGGCAGCTATGTGTATCTCTTCACGACAGCTTTTGGATCCTGACCCCCTTATTCTCCTAGTTGCATACATGTATATTTTAATCATTTCCCTTAAGAATTCCCTGATCCTCTGTCTGCCTGACTTAGAAGACTGTATGTTGTGTATGGTACAGCGCTGTATATGCTTAGTAGCTCTATATGAATAAGTAGTAGCAGCAACAGCTTTAGCACACAGCTCTAACACAGACTTTTTGCATCGACTTGCAGGTTATCCTTCCTCCTCTTCCCTTCCCTCTCTTTGCTTCCACAGAGTCTGCTCACCTGGGTTTATTAATTCAGAGCATAAGGCAAAAACCTGCAGCCAAGACTCCTATCACACACTTCGTAGGTCCCACTGTTATCATTAGGGTTTTGTTATTTTATTCTGCCACATTATCTGACACTAGAAAACGCAGGCTAATTTATGCAATGATGTTCATGCTTCTACACCTAGAAATCAAGAATCATTTTACACAAAACCACTAATTGACCAGGTTACTGGAGAAAGAGGTTGAGCCATTCCTATTTTTTTTCCTGACATTCCAGTGCATTGCAGGATGTGCAACCCTGCTGCTTCCTTTTGAAATTAGCCCTGCGGGCACCAGAATGAATCATGAGGGATGCCTGGCTTAAAGTGTTGCTTTAGAAACCAGGAGGCTTGGCAGCTTTAGATCCTTTTTCTTTAGAGCTGTTAGAATTGTGTGCCACCTGTCTAGCAGCCTGAAGAAAGTTTCTTTCAAAGGCATGCTCCTGAGAAGCTGATGCAAGCGATTTTGATGATATAAGACATTCTGTGCTGGAGGGAAATGCATCTGCTTTCGGATGCTCTGTTTGCACAGAGTGGAACTTTCCACTACATTTCAAAATGAATATATATATATAAGAACAAAAGATATGCCATACTGGGTCAGACCAAGGTCCATCAAGCCCAGTATCCTGTTTCCAACAGTGGCCAATCTAGGTCATACATACCTAGCAGTTTCCCCAAAAGACACAGGTTCCGCAATGCTTGTACTGGGTCAAGCATTGATATCCTGGGACCCTTCTTAATAATGGTTTATGAAACTTTCCTCCAGGAACTTGTCCAAACCTTTTTTAACCCAGCTACACTAACAGCCTTTACTACATCCTCCGGTAACAAATTCCAGAGTTTGATTCCACATTGAGTGAAAAAATATTTTCTTTTATTAGTCTTAAATAGTTTACCCTGTAGCTTCATTGCATGTCCCCTAGTCTTTCTATATTCTGATAACGTAAACAATCGATCTACGTTTACCCGTTCCACTCCGTTCATTAATTTATAGACTTCTATCATATCTCCCCTCAGCCGTCTCTTTTCCAAGTTAAAGAGCCCTAACCTTTTTAGCCTTTCCTCATAGGAGTATCCTTCCATCCCCTTTACCATTTTGGTCGCTCTTCTCTGAACCTTTTCTAATATCGCTATATCCTTTTTAAGATACGGCGACCAGAATTGCACACACTATTCAAGGTGCGGTCTCACCATGGAACGATATAGAGGCATTATAATATCTTTTGTTTTATTTTCCATTCCTTTCCTTATGATACCTAGCATTCTATTTGCTCTCTTGGCTGCCGCTGCACACTGGGCCAAGGGTTTTAACATGTTATCCACAATGACGCCTAAATCGTTTTCCTGGGTGGTGGTTCCTAATGTGGAACCTTGCATCGTGTAACCATAGCTTGGGTTGTTCTTCCCTAGGTGCATAACTTTGCACTTGTCCACATTTAAATTTCATCTGCCATTTTGATGCCCAGTCTTCTAATTTATCAAGATCCTCTTGCAATTTTCCACAATCCTCTTGGGTTTTAACAACTTTAAATAGTTTTGTGTCATCTGCAAATTTGATAACCTCACTCGTTATTCCACTTTCCAGGTCATTTATGAATATGTCAAAAAGCAGCGGACCCAGCACAGATCCCTGGGGTACACCACTATTCACCTTTCTCCATTGGGAAAATTGGCCATTTAGCCCAACCCACTGCTTTTTATCTTTTAACCAGTTCTTGATCCACAGTAGTACACTGCCTCCTATCCCATGGCTCTTTAGTTTTTCCAAAAGTCTCTGATGAGGGACCTTGTCAAAGGCTTTCTGAAAGTCCAGATACACTATATCAACCGACTCACCTTTGTCCACCTGTTTATTCACACCTTCAAAAAAACATAACAGATTAGTAAGACAAGATCTTGCTTGTCTAAAGCCATGTTGGCTGTCTCCCATTAGGCCATGACTATCTACATGCTGAGTAATTTTATTCTTTGATGGTTTCTACCATTTTTCCCGGTACTGACGTGAGGCTCACCGGTCTGTAGTTTCCCCGATCACCCCTGGAACCCTTTTTAAAAACTGGTGTTACATTGGCGATCCTCCAATCTTCAGGTATTAGAGATGATTTTAATGATAGTTCACAGATTACTAATAGCAGGTCTGCAATCTCATATTTCAGTTCTTTCAACACCCTTGGATGTATACCATCCGGCCCAGGTGATTTGCTACTCTTCAGTTTATCTAATAGTTGTAATATATCTTCCCGATGTATCAATATTTCCTTCAGTTCTTCCGCACCTTTAAATACCACTTCAGTCATGGGTAACATCCCTACATCTTCCTCAGTAAAGACCGAAGCAAAGAATTCATTCAGTCTCTCCGCTATCGCCTTGTCGCTTCTTAGTGCCCCTTTAACTCCTCTATCATCTAATGAACCAACTGACTCTCTCACAGGTTTTTTGCTATGAATGTACTTGAAAAAATCTTTATTTCGCGTTTTTGCTTCGCAGCAAGCTTCTTCTCAAATTCTCCCTTTGCCTGCTTTATCAATGCCTTGCATTTGACTTGCCAGTGCTTGTGCTGTTTCCAGGTTTCGTCTTTTGGCTCTTTTTTCCATTTCCTGAAAGATGCTTTTTTGGCAACAACAGCCTCTCTGACCTCACCTTTAAACCATGCTGGCAGTTTTTTGGACTTCCTTCCACTTTTCTTAAAGCGTGGAATACAGCTGGTCTGGGCTTCTAAGATAGTATTTTTCAACAACACCCAAGCTTGATGTAAGTCTTTAACCTTTGCAACTGCTCCTTTTAGTTTTTTCTTAACTATTTTCCTCATTTTATCATGGTCTCCCTTTCGAAAGTTAAAAGGTATTACTGTGGATTTCCTTACTATCCCTCCTCCACTAATTAAATCAAAGGCGATCATGCTATGATCACTATTGCCAAGTGGCCCCAACACCCTTATCTCTAGATCTGGTGTTCCACCAAGGACTAGGTCTAATATGGCTTCCCCTCTGGTCGGTTCATGAACCAGCTGCTCCAAGAAGCAGTCATTTATCTCCCTAGTATGTCCTGCCGTGACACTGACCCAGTCGATACCGGGGTAATTGAAATCACCCATTATTATTACTGCGCTGTAACTTTTGTTAGCTTCCTTGATTTCTTTGAGCATTTCATCATCCATTTGTTCATTCTGTCCAGGCGGTTGATAGTACACCCCCACTGCCATCGCCTTCCCCTTTTTTACATGGAATTTCAATCCATAGAGATTCTACAGCAAATTTTGTTTCCTGCAAAACTTTAATCCTTTCTGACTCAATGTCCTCTCTAACATAGAGCGCAACCCCTCCACCAATTTGATCAGCTCTATCATTATGATATAGTTTGTACCCAGGTATCACAGTGTCCCACTGGTTGTCCTCCTTCCACCATGTCTCTGATATTCCAATCATATCTAACCTCTCATTTAGTGCTATATATTCTAACTCTCCCATCTTATTTTTTAGACTTCTAGCATTTGCATACAAGCATTTTAGAGACTATTTTATTCATATTAATTTGGCTATTGGTAGACATGGGTAATTTTGGGATCTTCAAGCTCTGTCTGCTTCATACTCGAGGGCATTTGGGCTACTTTACTCTTTTTTGGAACCTCTCTGCTTTTGGTAGTATCCTTCAAGGATACATTCTTCCAAACCATCTGCTCTTGGGCGACTGTCGGCTTTCCCCTATTATCTAGTTTAAAAGCTGCTCTCTCTCCTTTTTAAAGGTTAATGCCGGCAGCCTGGTTCCATCCCGGTCAAGGTGAAGCCCATCCCTTCGGAAGAGCCCCTTCTTTCCCCAGAATGTTCCCCAGTTCCTAACAAATCCAAAACCCTCATCTCTGCACCATTGTGTCATCCACGCATTGAGACTCCGGAGCTCTGCCTGCCTTTTGGGTCCTGCACGTGGAACGGGAAGCATTTCGGAGAATGCTACCCTAGAAGTTCTGGATTTCAGCTTCCTACCTAAAAGCCTAAATTTAGCCTCCAGAACCTCCCTACCACATTTTCCTATGTCATTGGTACCGACATGTACCAAGACAGCAGACTCCTCCCCAGCACTATCTAAGACCATATCTAGGTGGCGCGTGAGGTCCGCTACCTTCGCACCAGGCAGGCATGTTACCAGGCGATCCTCATATCCACCAGCCACCCAGCTATCTACATGCCTAATGATCGAATCACCAACTATAACGGCTGTCCTAACCCTTCCCTCCCTCATGGGCATATGGCCCTGGAGAAACTTCCTCGGTGCGAGAGGGTTTTACATCACCTGGAGGACAGGTCCTAATTACAGGATCACTTCCTGCCACATCAGGGTGATGCTCTCCTGTCACGTGACCTCTCTCCTCCATGGCAACAGGGATGCTGCCAGACTGGAGGTGGGACTTAAGGACTATATCCCTGTAGGTCTCGTCTATGTACCTCTCTGTCTGTCTTATGTTTTCCAAGTCTGCTACTCTAGCCTCTAGAGAACAGACTCGTTCCCTGAGAGCAAAAAGCTTCTTGCACCTAGTGCACACGTAAGACCTCTCACCAACTGGGAGAAAATCATACATGTGACACTCAATGCCAAAGACTGGAAAGCCCCCATCTCGCTGCTGGACTGCTGTCTGCATCTTAGTTTTAAGTTTTTGTTTAGATCTTTAAGTTCTATACTTACTAAGGGTTGCTATGGATATTTATACCAATAAAACTGTACCTAATACGTTTAATATACCTTGTTCACCTGAAGCTTAATTAATCTTAGGTCCTTAGTGTATGACTGATTTGGGTAACGAGCTTCACCTGAGAGCACATTCTGTCTTTTAAAATGTGTAAGTACCTCTAAAGCTACGATTATCCCAAGGGTGGGTGGGTGTGGGGAGGGAGGGAGGGAAATAACACTTATTAAAAGAGGGCTGCTACACAGTACCCTGTCCTGTGCTGCTGAGGTAAGCTATATTCTTATTTGATTTAAATTATAGCTCTTTGCTGCTGCTAGGCTCTAACATATTATGAAATTTAAACTACAAGCTCTCTGCTGGGTTCTAAATTTAACCAGAAAGCTCTCTTCTGTGTTTTAAATGTAAACTTAAACTGCTGCTACTAGGCCCTGACTGATTTAACAAAAAATAGTGGGTTCACAGATTAATTAGCTTTAATAAAAATAATTCCTTTCAGAAAATTCCCAGAAGTATATACTCACAATTGCAGATCTCTCTCCAGAAGTAACAGTCCCCTTTTCTAGTCCTTCAAGACTATATGTTTGTTCTGCACGCACACTCTGCATAAACCCAGAAAGAAGATTGTGGGTACCGAGTGAATAATATGACTAAGCAATAAGCATTTCTCTCACTCTCATAGCTTCCAATACTTACTAAGGGAATGAAGGGGATATGCACCCTTTTGTGGCCAACAAGGTGAGAGTGTGTTTAAAACCACCACAGACTTGTCTTTCTTGCACTGTTGGTGAACCCCCTCCCATGTCATCTTTTTGGTTGCACTTGGTTTCTTGCAGGTATAGAAAAGTGACATGCCATCAATCTCCCACCCCTTTGTCATTTGGATTTTTCCTCTTTTCAGAGAGACAGAGAGAGCTCAATGCCGAAACCCTGAACTAGAGCCCAGCATTAAAGCTCTAGTACCAAGTTTCCTAAGCAAGTTTAGCACAGAAGGTTTGCTTAGCGATGATGTAAGCAAGCAGCATACAAATTAGCTGTGTGCAAAACGTCTGTGCTAAACAAGGAGAGTAAGCCAAGCACATGTGTAAAGAGGTCTGCATTAGCAACACTTACAGTATATCCTACGCACAGAAACCACCAGTTTGGTACTCATGCGCATGTGCTGGGTTGCTATTTGGTGCACAGACAGCAGTATTATTCTGAGAAATTCTGATCAAGCCGGCACTCAGTTCTCTATAAGGGAGGTTACTCCCTGGACCGGTCATTAGATTTCTGAATATTACAGTAAACCTATTCTAGACTCTTGACACTCAAGACAGATTACAATATTTAGTGTATTGGAAGGGTTATGGACCAGAAGAAAGATTATGGGTAAATGCCTTAGATATTCATGCCAACTGGCATCTTAATCAAGTTTACAGCCATTTGCCCTCCAAACCCAGTCCTCTGGTTGACCTCCCTGAAGCCAAGCCCTACTTAGGAAGTAAATGCAGTCCTCTTCTTGCCTTTTATACTGCTATCAGTGTCAGCTTTATGACGTGGCCTTACTCAATTGGTCATTCTGAATGTATTATGGATTGATTGGTCCTTGAAGAAGGCATCCATTGATTTGCTCTCTACATCCATCGGTGTAGTTTGCCTTTATATTTTGGGGGGGGGGCAAAAAGTAAGGAAGTCATACTGGTAATGGGAGTAGGACTAGTTCAGCATTACTGCCTGAAACATTTCGTGGAGGGGGGGTCACTGCGCTCTGTGCCCCCCTCCCAACTACATCTATGCCTACACCTATATGTGTCATGGAGCTCCCGGCCCTCAGATAGATCTTTTCTAGGAGCTCCCAGTGCCTTCTTTGACTACTGGTAGTTGGTAGCCTGTTTCTGGCTTTGCTTCTGCCTGCCATTTAGATTTGGTTCTGCACCAGGTATTTCTCATGCTTTGTCCCTTGCCTGACATCTGATGTCCACACCACTCTGCTAGGAACACCACTGCCATGCTTGAACTGTTGGTAGCGTCCAAGTATCAGAGGGCTCAACCTGAAGGGAAAGGAAGCTATTATAGGTAAAAGTGCACTACCTGAGGTTTTGGTGTTCTAGAGTGGGGCTGTCCATAGCAGTCATGAATTGAGATCCCGTGAACGTAGGGGAATGCTAATGACTAGTTGAGGCACTCAGACATAAGCTTCAGCTGCTTTGGGATGAAAGCAGAAGCGAGAAGCCACACCCGAAGCATTTCCTATATAGCAGTGGTATAGGCAGGACTAACGTTTTGGTAGGGCCTGGGATTAACATGGGTAGGTTCAAGGCAGTGCAAATGCTGCCACTGTTTGCAGTTCTCTCATTTGACTCTTCTGCTGCTGCTAAACGGGGGAGGGGGGACTTCTGATGCCATAGTTGAGGGGCTATGGCCTACCCAGGCCCACCTTTAGCTATGCCACTGTTAAACATAGGGTGGTCAATTTCCCAGTCTTTTGACTGGATAGCCTAGTTTTTAGGCTTTCTATACAGTGTGCTCAGAAGATCATAAGTCATACAGCATGGTCAGCAGGACTTACTGTGCAGGACCTCTTACACACACACATGTAGCTTTGCTGGCCAGTTGGGAATCTGGGACTCTGGAAAGGTGCAGCTGTGCTGTGCTGTGATTAAGCGGCGAGCTGTGTGCATGAAAGCACGTGCAGCAGCTGTAGTGTGACCATGCTGTAGGGCTCATTGTTGGCTCAGGTCAGAAAACAGCTAGTACAGTGTTTTATTTTGCGCTTTTTTTTGTGGCATGCTGAACTATGCCGTTTGCTGATCCTCTGCAGACTGGAATGCTGGGGCTTGATGCGTAAGTGTCATCTCTTACTTTCAGTTACTAATTGGCCTTCCCTTCTCCTCCCCCTCCTCCATTGCTGAATGCTGACGCTGAGGGTGGCTAAAAACGGAGCAGCTAGTTTGTTATAGTAACTTATAGCTGTTGTCCAGATGTTGAATGCTCACTGTTCCTGCCAGTGCTGGCCCCGCTACTAAGAAAAGAGAGACTGAAAAACGCAGCGTTTCATATGCACTGCGGTCGAAGTGGGAAAATCTGAAAATGAAACACAGCATTTGTTTAGCAGCTATTAGGAACTACAATGGCTGAAGCCTGCTGCTGAGAATGAGAGAGACTGAAGTGAAGATTATGAGAGAATGGAGGCGGGAGTTATGATAATGAGAGAGCATGGGAGAAGCGGGGGTCATGATGAGAGGGACTGGGAGAAGCAGGGGGTCATGATGAGGAGAGAATGTGTGTGAAGGAGACTGAGAATGGAGAAGAGTGTGTGTGAAGGGGACTCTTTGGGAATGGGGGAGAGTTTATTCATTAATGTATTTATTCCTGATTGTGGAACCAGTCTAGTCCCGGACCTCTGGGTTGCCTATCTCATCCAGCAGCTTGGAGACTGAGGAAACTCCTCCTTTTTGTGATGTCACCAGTATAACCACCCAGAATCCGCCTCCTGTCGCCAGTTACCTCAGTCTCCAAGCAGCTGGATAGATAGGGAGCCCGGAGGTCTGGGCTCACTGGAGAGGCAATTGAGTTTAGTTTTTTAGATTAGTTGGGTTACTTTAAAGAACTTGTTGGAATTAACGGAGGGAGTTTTGTTTTTAAGGACCTGTGCCTTTAAATTTGACGGCAAGCCTTTTCTTTCATTCTTTAACTTCTCCCCCCTCCCCCCCCCCCGTCTCTCCCGTCGGTAGCTACGGGTGAGCCAGGCCTGCGATTCTAAAGCGGAAGGGACTGCCTCCACTTCACCTTGTGTGGCAGCAGATTACAGGGAGGGGGAGCCTGGAGCGGAGCCTGGCCAGCGCCGCACAGAAGTGTTTGCCTGTCAGTGCGCTTGGCCGGCTCTCCACACACGCTCGATTTCTGAGGGCTAGATTCAGCTGAGCGGGGTTTGCAGCCCTCCTCTGTTCAGCGGACATGTTCCGGGGCCGGCAGGAAGCGAAGCACGCTGAAATCAGGCGGATAGCTCGTTCTTCAGCCGGCGAAGGTAAGGGAGCAAGTTTTGCAGCGGTGCTTGTAACAATGCGTTTGGGCGCAAAGAGAGCAGCAGGCCCATCTGTGTGGCACCGGCGCGGGCAGTCGCCGGGTCGTCGAATAGTGTTTTCAGGGAGCTGTTAGTTCGTTGAGGGGCACCTCCTTGAGAGTTTCTTTCGTTTTTGTGGTTATTAGGTGCTCTTTGGTAGGTCCCCTTCCTATATAGGTTAGTTAAAAAAAAAAAAAAAAATTTAAAGAGGGTTCTTTTTGCTCGGGACCTTCACTGCATTGCACTGCCGTTTTCCCGGGGAGTGAGAGGAACTGTCTGGGAAGTGCAGGGTATGGAAGGCTGTACTTGAGCTGCCATGCCTTCTAAGCCTCTGTGTGTGGTGTGTGGAGCCAGAAAGGGCACAGGATCAGGTGTTTGTAAGGCTGTATGGTAGAGGCATCTTCTGTAGAGCATACCCGGGAAGAAAAGGGGGAAGTTCCAGGGACCGAAGTGGAAGGCTTGGTCTCGCAGGAATCAGGTTTGGCCCGGATGGAGCCGGTGGCTGGGACATCCTCCGCCCCAGACACCCCCTCCCCTCAGCTGGGGATGCCAAAAGACCTGGCGTCCATTTTTTCACAGGAGTTTGTGGCGCTGTTGCAGCAAACGGTATATGGTAGCGCTCAGCAGACGAAGGTTACCACGGACATGATCGGAGCAAAGAGGCTCGCGATGCACCTGCTGGCCGGGGATCCCCCGCACGGGGAAAGAGGTCGCGTATCGAGGGGGATACGACAGAGCACTCAGTGCCCTCGGAGGGTCCAATGTCGGATGAAGAGGGCCACAGTTTGGTCTTGGAAGAGGAGCTAGAGGACGGCGAGCTTTCAGAAAAAGAGGACCAGGCAAGGGTGGTCCGGGTCTTCAGAAGAGAGGAGCTGCCAGCGCTCATTGTAGAGACGCTGAAGGTACTAAATATGCCGGTCCCGGGGCCAGCAGAGGAAGAGTCGCTAGAGGATCCTTTGTTGCAAGTGTTCAGAAAGAATCAATGAGCTTTCCCGGTACACAGGGTCTTTCAGGAGATGATTCAAGAGGAGTGAAATGTTCCGGAAGCACCTTTGAAAGGAGCCAGAGTCATGGGCCGGCTATATCCGTTGTTGAGTCAGGATAAGGAAGTTTTTAAATCGCCCAAGGTAGATGCGGCCATCTCGGCGGTGACCAAAAAGACAACATACCCGTGGAGGGTAGTGCGGCCCTCAAGGATACTCAGGACAGGAAGTTGGATGTGTTGTTGAGACAGGTGTTTGAAGTAAATGCGTTATCACTCCAGGCAGCTATCTGCGGAGCGTGGGTGGCTAGAGCCTGCCTTCGTTGGTCGCAGCGGGTACAAGGTGAGCAGATGAGTGAGTTAGCTGCGGAGGCGTCCAGGTTAGAGTCAGGAGCAGCTTACCTGGCGGACATTCATTATGATCTTATGCGTGGATTGTCGAAGAGCATGGCATCAGCAGTAGCAGCACAGCGGTACTTGTGGCTACGCAATTGGGCGGCGGATAGTTTCTCTAAGGCTAGGTTGAGTAAACTTCCCTTTAAAGGCCGCCTGTTGTTTGGGGAAGATTTAGAGAAGCTGGTTAAGGATTTAGGGGAGTCCAAGGGAGGTAGATTACCGGAGGACAAGCGATTCCTGCGGGCAGGGGGCAGCAGCGGGATTTTCACCGGCTCCGATCCCAGAGATTCAATTCAGGTCAAAGAAGACGTTTCTCAAATAGGAACCAGAGCTTCAGGGTGTTTTGAGGAGCAGGAAGGGGTTTGGGGCCCTTGTCCTCCTCTTCCTCCAATTCCAGAAAGCCACAATGAGATGAGGGGGACCCAGGCTCCCTTGCCCCATGTGGATCGATTCTCGCTTACGGCTTGGCTCTTTAGAGGGCGAGGCTAAGGACAAGAGGGTATTCGGCGGCGGTCATTTCTACTTTGTTGAAGGCCAGGAAAAGATCTACATCCCTAGCATATGTTCGAATCTGGAGGGTGTTTGAAGCTTGGTGTCTAGAGAAGAAGTGCGAGGCATTAAGGTCCACCATCCCTCAGATTTTGGGGTTTCTACAGGAGGGATTCGAAAAGGGACTAGCGGCCGCTTCACTGCGGGTGCAGGTAGAAGCATTATCATGTTACAGAGGCAAGTTAGCAGGTCAGACCCTCGGGAGTCAGTGGGACGTTAAACGGTTTTTAAGGGCTGTGTCTCTCTTGAGACCGCCGTGCAGACGCATCTTCCCTAAGTGGCGTCTTCCGTTTGTGCTAGACGCACTGGAGCGTGAGCCTTTCGAGCCATTGTCGTGAGCTTCGCTCAAGGATCTTACGCTAAAGGTGGTTTTTCTGGTGGCCATCTGTTCGGCGAGGAGAGTCTCGGAGCTCCAAGCGTTATCTTGTAGGGAACCCTATCATTCATTTTTTGCAGCTAAGGTGGTCTTGAGACCCGTGCTGGCTTTCTTACCCAAGGTGGTCTCGGCGTTTCATGTGAACCAGGAAATTTCCTTGCCGGTCTTCTCAGAGGCTGCAGGTGGTTTGGTATCAAGGAAGCTGCATCTTTTGGATGTCCGGCGAGCTTTAAAGAAGTATCTTCATCGGACGGCCAGTTTTTGCAAATCGAATAGACTTTTTGTCCTTTTCGCGGGTCACAGAAAAGGAGAAGCGGCGTCCAAGGCATCCATTGCGAGGTGGCTTAAGGATGCCATCGCGTCGGCTTACCTGTTGAAAGGTAGAGCGGTGCCGGAAGACCTCAGAGCTCATTCCACTAGGACACAAGCAGCGTCCTGGGCAGAAGTTCATTTGGTGCCTCCGGTGGAAATTTGTAAGGCAGCGACCTGGTCGTCGTTGAACTCTTTTGTGAAACATTACCATCTAGATGTGCAAATGTCGGAAGAGACCCAGTTTGGATCGGCAGTACTTCAGGCTGGTCTTTCGGGTCCCTCCCGTTCTTAGTTCTTTCACTGCTCTGGTAAAAACCCAGAGGTCTGGGACTAGACTGGTTCCATGATCAGGAAGGTTAAATTAGTCTTACCTGCTAATTGTTGTTCCTGGAGTGGGACCAGTCTTGTCCCATATCCCTCCCTACTATTCTTATGTGGACGGAAGCCTGAAGTGTTTCTTTAGAGTACAGGTAAGAGCTGTTTCGTTATGGGTCTTCACTGTTCACTGGGGGGGGGATTACCTACAGTATAGAGTGTTCTTGTCAGGACACTTTCCTTTTTTCGGGGTGAGAGAGTGGCCTGGTCAAGCTTAAAGTCACGGTCCATTGGGGGTTTTCTTTCCTCTAGGGGATTGCATAGGTTCAGTGTTTGCTGATAGTTTCTTACTATAAGTGGTTAATTCTTACTTGTTGCTCCGGTGAGTCTGCTTTGTCAATAGGATACTGGCGACAGAAGGCAGATTCCGGGTGGTTATACTGGTGACATCACAAAAAGGAGGATTTTCCTCAGTCTCCGAGCTGCTGGATGAGATAGGCAACCCAGAGGTCCGGGACTAGAATGGTCCCACTCCAGGAACAACAATTAGCAGGTAAGACTAATTTAACCTTTTTATATTGTTGGGAGGGAGAGAGAAAAGATTGGGGTGGCTTCATTTATTTGTATTAATTTCTTATGTGAGGAGTTTTGTTTTAGTGTTGTACCACGCTTTGACAGGGCCAGCATACTATTAGGTGAACTAAGCCACCTAGAGTGCCGTCCCTTTGGGGATGCCCATTGTCGCTGCTGTTGCTCCTCACCAGGATCTACAGCGGCAGTGGCATTATATGTAAAAATGAATACTAAAGCTATGGAAATACAGGGCTTAAAAAGGAGAGAGGAGGCACTGGGTTAAATCAGAAAGAGGGAAAGAGAAATCTTTTTGCATTGGCGTGATATACAGACCTCCCTCACAAGGAGAAGAGGTGGATGGAGATTTAATAGAAAACATACTCGGCATTTCCAGGAAAAGGGAAGTGCTACTGATAGGGGATTTCAATATGCCAGATGTTGAATGGTACATTCCTGCAGCAGTATCATCTAGAAATAAGGAGATCCTGGATTCTCTACAGGGAGAACTATTCAGGAAATGGGTAGCAGAACCCACACATGAAGGGGCCATACTGGACTTGGTGCTCACCAATGGTGAAAGTGTTTCTGATGTTATAATGGGAGATCATCTCACATCCAATGATCACCAGATGGTGTCGTTCAGTATTAGGACTAAGGCTGATAAAATCCATTCAAAAGTGAGGACCTTAGACTTTAGGAAAACCAACTTTGACAAGATGGGCCAATACCTCAAGGAGTCATCAGCAGAATAGGAACATCTGGGGGATGTCGAAAAACAGTGGGCAAAACTGAAAGGGGATATTTTAAGGGCAACTAACCTTTTTGTTAAAATGGTAAATAAAGATAAAAGGAAAAGGAGACCGCTATGGTTTTCGAAAGAAGTAGCTGAAAAGGTGAAGAATAAGAGGGAGGCCTTCATGAAATACAAGAGATCACAGAGACAGGAAGACGGGCATCTATATTTGTAAAAACTTAGAGAAAGTAGTCAGGAAAGCAAGGATTCAAAAAGAGGAGGAAATAGCCAATGCAATAAAATGGGGGGATAAGACATTTTTCAGATATGTTAGTGAGAAAAGGAAGAGCAAAAGCGGTATTGTCAGATTTAAGGGTGAAGGGGAGGAATATGTAGAAACTGATGCACATAAAGCGGAATTGCTTAACAAATATTATTCGGTGTGCACAGATGAAGAACCAGGAGCAGGACTTCAGAAAACACCCACAAACAGGAACAGAAGTGAGGGGCATCTTGAACGATTTTCAGAAGACTGTATTTGTGAGGAACTAGTAAAAATTAAAGTAGACAAAGCAATGGGACCAGATGGGAGGGATACACCTGAGAATACTGAAGGAATCTGGGGACGTTCTAGCAGCTCCACTGACCGATCTTTTCAATGCTTCTTTGGAGTCGGGAGTGGTGCCAGAGGACTGGAGAGAGGCACATGTGGTCCCTTTACACAAAAGCGGAAGTAAGGATGTGGTTGAAACTACAGACCAGTTAGTCTAACCTCTGCAGTGAGTAAATTATTGGAAACGCTGCTGAAAGAGAAAATAGTGAGGTTTCTGGAGTCCAATGGATATTGGATCCGAGGCAGCATGGATTCACCAGAGGCAGGTCTTGTCAGACAAATCTGATTGATTTCTTTGACTGGGTGACAAGGGAGTTGGACCAAGGGAGAGCCCTAGATTTCAGTAAAGTCTTTGACACCGTTCCGCACAGGCAACTTTTAAACAAACTGAGTACCCTAGGAATGGACCCTAAAGTTACTGATTGGGTTAGAAATTGGTTGAGTAGGAGGCAGCAAATGGTACAGGTAAATGGAGCTCACTCTGAAGAGAAGTAGGTTATCAGTGGTGTGCCCCAGGGATCTGTCCTTGGTCTGATTCTTTTTAGCATCTTTGTTAGTGATATTGCAGAAGGGCTGTCGGGTAAGGTTTGCCATTTTGCAGATGATATCAAAATCTGCAGTAGAGTAGACACCTAGGAAGGTGTAGATAATATGAAGAGGGATCTAGCTAAGCTTGAAGAATAGTCTAGAATTTGGCAGCTGAGATTTAATGTTAAAAAATGCAAGGTCATGTATTTGGGCTGCAGCAATCCAAGGAAGCGATATGGTATAGGGGAGAAGTACTTCTGTCCACAAAAGAAGAGCGGGACCTAGGTGTGCTTGTGTCTGATGATCTTAAAGTAACTAAACGGATATAAAAGGTGATGGCAAAAGCTAGAAGGATGCTTGGGTCCATAGGGAGAGGAATGGACAGCAGAAGAAAGGAGATGATAGTGCTTCTATATAAGTCTTTGATGCAACCTCATTTGGAGTATTGTGTGCGATTCTGGAGACCACACCTTCAAAAGGATATAAACGGGGTTGGAGTCAGTGTAAAGGATTGCTACTAAAATGGTTAGTGGTCTTCGTTATAAAGCATATGAGGACAAGGAGCTTAATATATATACTTTAGAGGAAAGGCGGGATAGAGGTGGTATGATTGAGATTTTAAATACCTCCATGGCATAAATACACAGGAAGAGAGCCTCTTTCGATTGAATGCAAGCTCTGCTATGAGGAGACATAGGATGAGGGAGAAAGGAGATAGACTCAGGAGTAATATGCAGAAATATGTCTTTATAGAAAGAGGGGTAGATGCATGAATAGTGGAGGTGGTAGAGATGAGGATAGTTTCTGAATCCAAAAAAGCATGGGACAAACACGGAGGATCTCTAAAGGAAAAAATGGGACTGTTGTAGTGGTGGATATGGAAGGGCAGACTAGATAGGCCATGTGGTCTTTTTCTGACATCATGTTTCTATGTTTCTAAAATAGCCCTGCAGTGCTTACTTGCAAACTTCAATGCCATGGGGCTGTCTGCTTCCACCCTTCTGATGGACAGCTTCCTGTTTGCGGAACCTGCCCCTATGCAAACAGGAAATTGTCCATTGGAGAGGGTGGAAGCAGATAGCCCTGTAGTGCCGAGGTTTGCTGGTAATTGCCGCAGGGCTGTTTCAAGCCATTACCGGTGCTATATGACCCGATGAGGGGCGACAGCAGTTGCAATGAGGGGCAGGCAGCCAGCCGGGAAGAGGCAGAAGGGATGAGGTTCACCTAGAGCACCTCATTTCCTTGTGCTGGCCCTGCGCTTTGAGATTTGATGCAAGGCCTTTTATAAATATACATCAGCTTCTTCAGTCAACTCTGAGTTATATTTTTTTTATATGTTATGTTACATTAGATTGCCCCACCCACTCCCCGTTCATCCCTGGATCGATGATGTCCAGTTGAAGTTTGTAGAAAGGTTTGCAACCCCAGCTATATAAATGCTTGTGCAGCAGGGCAGTATAGTTTGACTGTCCAAAGGATGCAGACCCCTGCATTGGAGCCTGAAGGAGGAGCTAGCAGGGTGGGAGGAGATAAGGGGGAGGTAGGAATGCAATGGGCTAAATTGAAAGAGGCCATAACAAGGGTAACAGATCTATATATAAGAAAAATATATAACAGCAAGAGGAAAAGGAAACTGATATGGTTGTTCAAAGAAGTGGCTTGCAAAAAGGGTGGCATTCACAATTTTCAGAAGATCACAAAAAGAGGAACACAGAAAAGAATACCAGATAAAGCTGAAAAAGGCAAAGAGAAATCAGGATGGCAAAAGGAACATGTGGAAGAAAAAATGGCTAGAGATGTGAAGCGAGGTGACAAGACCTTTTTCAGGTATATTAGGAATATGAGGAATTGCAAGACTCAAAGATGCTGACGATCAATTTGTGGAAAGTGATAAGGAAAAAGTGAAATTGCTAAACAAATACTTGTGTTCCATGTTTGCAAAAGAAAGGCCACGCATGACTGGCAAAGGTAACCAGAGGAACAGAGTAGATATTTATGAACAGCTTGCAACACTGACAGTACACGTGGCCATAGGACTGGATCAGATACATCCCAGGGAGGAGCTCAGGGTGGTTTTGGCAGGACCTTTAACAGATGAGTTTAATAGATCCCTGGAAACTGGAGAGGTACCATAGGATTTGAAAAGGACTGATGGAGTGGAGGAGTGGCCTAGTGGTTGGGGCAAGGTACTTCAGGCCGGAAGGTTGGGGGTTCAAATCCCACTAGAGGACAGCAACCTTGGGCCGGAAGGACTGGGGTTTCTAGTCCCACAGGTGCTCCTTGTGGTCTTGGGCAAGCCACTTAACCCTCCATAGCCCATGTTCCCAGTAAAATAGTTATCTCCAAGTTATAATGCCCCGTTCAATGTAATTTCAGTTTGTTCAATGTAAACCGCACTGATGCAGAATAGCGCGGTATATAAGAGAATAAAATAAATGATGTTCCTCTTCACAAATGGGGCAACAAAGAAGAGGTGGCAAACTACAGGCCGGTAAGCTTTACCTCAGTGATAGAAACAGTAATAGAGACACCACTGAAAGAAAGGATAGTGGATCTTGCAACCCATTGGCTTCCAGAAAAGCCAAGTCAACATGGCTTTACCAAGGAAAGCTCATGCCAAACAAATCCAATTTCTTTGAAAGGGTGACCAGAGAATTAGATCAAGGGCATACAATGGATGTGGTCTACTTAGATTTCAGCAAAGCCTTTGATACTGTACTTCATAGGAGGCTTCTGAATAAACTGAGCAGCCTGGGGATGGATCCCTAGGTGGTAAACTGGATGAAGATCTGGTTGCCAAACAGACTACAGAAAGTACTGGTGAATGGAACTCACTCTGAAGAAAGGAGGATGAGTAGTGGAGTGCCTCAAGGGTCGATCTTGGGACTGCTGCTGTTCAATGTCTCTGTAGGTGATATTGCCAAAGAGTTAAAAGGAAAAAAATTGCCTTTTTGCAGATGAAACAAAGATTTGCAATAGTGTGGACACTTCAGAGGGAGTAGATAACATGAGAAAAGATCTACAAAAATAAGAAGAATAGTCTAATACTTGGCAATTGAGATTTAATGCAAAGAAGTGCAGAGTGATGTACTTAGGGTATAGAAACCCAAAAGAGCTGTACATGATAGGGGGATTAGAGGCTGGTGTGTTCGGACCAAAAAAAGGACCTCAGAGTGATAGTGTCCGAGGATCTGAAGGTGGCGAAGCAGTGTGACTGGTGATGGCCATAGCCATGAGGATATAAGGCTGCATATAGAAATACCCAGCAAGAAGAATGAGGTATTAGTATCCTTGTACATATCGTTGATGAGGCCACACTTGCAGTATTGTGTTCAGTTTTGGAGACCATACCTTGCAAAGGATATAAAGACCTGAAACAGTTCAAAGGAAGGTAACCAAAATGATATGGGGCCTGCACCAGAAGGTGTATGAGAAAAGACTTGAAGACCTAAATATGTATACCCTAGTGGAGAGGGGGGACAGGGGGAATATGATACAAATGTTCAAATATTTACTTAATGGGTATTAATGAACAAACAAACCTTTTTGAAAAACTTGTACACTAGAACTAGAAGGCATGAAATGAATCTGCAAAGAGGTAAACTTAAAAGCAAAATCAGGAAATACTTTTTCACAGAAAGGGTGGTGGATGCCTGGAATGTCTTCCCAAAGGAGATGGTGGAAGCAAAAACAGGGACGGAATTCAAAAAGGCATGTGGCAGATACAGAGGATCACTACATAGCAGGAGGATGGAATCAAAGCAAATGTATATAAGAAACAGAGAGGGGTTACCTGCCTGGAGCGGCAGATACTCTATGCCGTTGCTTATGGTTGTAACCTGCATAGAGCAGTAGGTTCAACTCTAAACTCTAGACATCTTACAGGGCAAACTATATGGACTATGCTGGACTTTATCTGCCATCATTTCATTTACTGTGGAAAAGGCTGCTTGATCAGAACATTTGCTGAAGACTATGAAGATTGAAAATTTGAAGGTTCCAAAGCTGGAGTCTCCAAGCAGAAAGACTTGCCTTCCAGGATCACATTTACATCAGAAAGGTAAATTTACATCCAGAAATCCAAGGCCAAATTTCTGCTTGTGCACCCCTAGCTCTACCTTAGGAACAAGAGGGGCCTGTTTTCAATATGGAAAAAATGGACAGTGGAAGAATGTTCCTGTTCACCTGACCCTTCTACAGCTCGGGCATCAGGAGAACAGGTAGGTCCTGAACTCAGCAGCCAGAGAGAAGGAACCACAGTGGCTTCAATTGTGAAATCAACTTGTGGTGGCCAGGTGATCACAAAAGGACTGATTGTCATCAGTGGTGTCTTAAAAAAGAAAGACTGCCAGTGTTTTTGAGAAAAAAGCACTATTTGACATATTTTCTTTGTTAGTACCGAGAAAAATGGTAGAAAGCATCATAAAGAATAAAATTACTCAGCATGTAGATAGTCATGGCCTAATGGGAGACAGCCAACATGGTTTTAGACAAGGATGATCTTGTCTTACTAATCTATTATGTTTTTTTGAAAGTGTGAATAAACAGGTGGACAAAGGTGAGTCGGTTGATATAGTGTATCTGGACTTTCAGAAAGCCTTTGACAAGGTCCCTCATCAGAGACTTTTGGCAAAACTAAAGAGTCATGGGATAGGAGGCTGTGGATCAGGAACTGGTTAAAAGATAGAAAGCAGAGGGTTGGGCTATCTCCAGGAACAAGCAGGAATGAGTCTTCACATATGGGTACGTCGGTACCGACGGAGCCTGCACGGGAATGCTCCCCAGCATCCAATCAGAAAGCTTTTGGGAGCATCCCTCGCGCCTGCGCGCTGACTTCCCGCCTTTCCCACTGCCTCTCCTCAGTTTTCGTTTTTCCGCGGAGCCAACAGGACGTCGTTCTGTCACCGCAGAAACTTTTTTTCTTTAAAATTCTTATTTCCTTGTTTTCTTGTGGTCGCGGCTGTCTTTCCCGCCGATACCGGTACCGCCGGTGCTTTATTTTTTTCTTTTCTAAACTTAGAGAAATTTTTTCTCCTCGGTTTTGTTTTAACTTTTGGGCCTACCAGGCCTCTCCAACATGGAGCCTTCTTCCCCTAAGAAGTGCCTTCACTGTGGAAACATGGTTTTCTTTTTAGACTCCAATGCTTGGTGTCTAACCTGTTTGGGTCCTGACCCTGTTTTCCCTGATTCATCAGGCTGTATTATTGGGAGAAGACCTTCCCTTTTTCGAGTTTCCCTCGATGCCGTTTTTCCTCCTGAGGTGAGGACACCAGTTTATTCTTCTCTCCAGGATCAGGTAACCCACAAACAGTCTGTTAAGACTAGCCAATTCTTGAAGGGTAAGTCTCATGCCCAGCATGATGACGGCTCCGGCCTTGCCCTCAAGACCTCATTGGCAGTAAAACCCCGGCAGGAGTCTTCGGGCTCCAAAGCATTTACAGGGTTTCAGGTTGTTCCTGGGGCTCACCCCTCACAGAGAACATACCTGAGCCATGCTTGGGGGTGGTATCCGCTTCAAGCGGTACCGATAACCCGGCATCGGCACCGGTGTCGAGTGTTCCACTCTTCACCTGGGATCGTCATCTGGTATCCTCGGTACCTTCGGGGCCGATCGATACGAACCAGATTGACTTTCCTGTATCTTCGCCATGCTCGGGGTTGGTATCGGCTTCGAGCGGTACCGATACCCCGGCATCGGCGCCTGTGTCGAGTGTTCCACTCTTCACCAGGCATCGTCTTCGGACGTCCTCGGTACCTTTGGAACCGATCGATACGACTCCGATTGACTTTCCTGTATCGGCATCGCCGATACCACCACCACCGTCGGTACCTTCTAGACATGCATCGATAGACTCGCTCCCTTCGATGCCGAGTCTAGAATCGATATCCAGTCTAGATGACTTGGTACCGACGCGTTTCGGTACCGATCCATATCGTTTACGACTACGCAGTACCGAGGATATTCACCAAGCCTCTCTGGCTACCTCGGTACCACTTCAGCAGCCCCCGATTACTGCTTCGATGACATTACCGTCTCCGATACCGGTATCGGTATCGATGTCGATTCCTGCAGTTCCATCGGTGCCATTGATCCTTTCTATGCCTAGCTTGGAATCGATACCGGGCACTGATGATGCAGTACTAACTGCCTCGAATCAGAACTGTCAGTAATAACTGTCCATCTAGCAGGATTCTTTTTCTGCACCAGTCCAGTATGTCTTTTGGTGCTCAAGCTGCTCCTTCAACCTCAGCTTACCCAGGAATAGTTCCTATTGGAGATCCTTCTTTTCAGAAATTTCGCCTTGACATGGCAACCTTTTTGCCATTCCTATTCCTGGCTCTACTCTTAACCAAGATCCTGCAGAAAAGGAAAATATAATGCTTCCTTTACATCATTCTTTGCAGGATCTTCTTCTGAGGATGTGGGAATCACCTTTAAAGGTTCCTTCGCCTTCTACAGCCACTAATGTTCTGTATCAGGTGCCTCCATCTCTGGGATTTCAAAAAAAACAACTTCCACATCATTCCATTGTAGTGGAATCAGCAATGAGGAAGGTAAGAAGCAAGAAGAAGCATTCCTCCTATCTGCCAGGTCGTGCATCTAAAGCACTTGATGCCTTTGGACGTCAAACCTTCCAAACTTCTATGCTGGCTTCAAGAATTATTTCATATATTTTTTATATGAGTCTGACACTTCAGGAGGTCACAGATAAATTATCTCTTTTGTCCCCTTTTTTGTCAGAGCCTAAGGCCACTGACTATTCCTTGCTTCTTAATCATAGCAGGAATATCTCTTGGTTTCTTTCTCGTGCTTCTCTAGACTCTTTTGAGTCTGTTAGCAGATCCTCTGCTATTGCCATTGGAGCACGTAAAAGCCTGGCTGCAAGCTTCAGACTTGAGCAGATGGGCACAACATACACTGGGTAATTCTCCTTGTACTGGAGAAAATCTCTTCAATAGAGAGGCTTTACGTCAGGTTGCTCATTGCTCCACTGACTTCCCTGGTTCTGGAAACCATCCTAAGCCTTCTTTTTCCCCAGGATGTAGGAAATGTCCTACCAAACCTTCTTTCCCTAAGAAAAGAAGGTTTCACCCTTCTCCTGCCCATCCTCCAGATGTACCCAAGCAAGGGACATCTCATCCTAGTCTGAAGTCTCCAGACTATAACCAGTCTAATCATAACCAGCAACCATAGGTTCCTGTGTGTTACAATCTACAGTTAACTTCTTCTTAGCAGAAGTTTATTCTTCAAACTCTACACTGGTTTTTTCTTCTTCAGTATGCTAAGCTGTTAGGATACTTTTGTCCATGGGTTACAGAATTCTCCCCTTCTTACTACGAAGGGAGGTTACAACTATCCCATGATAGTTTCTGTCCCCACATGGACATTTTTTCCTTCAGCTGACTTACCATATGGTAAGTCACCTTCCAACCCCCTCTCTTCCAAGGTTTCCCCTGCTTGAGTGGATACCATACTGAAACACTTCTCTTTCTTTCCAGTGTAGACTTTTTGTTATCCTTCAATGCATGCTCTGAACAACTCATCAGACAGGGGCGGGAATATCTCCGCTCCCTTTGTCTGTTTTCTCTCTGTTTTTATACAGGAGAATCCCCCTGCTGTTTTGTTCAGTTGCTGTGCATGCAGGAGTTCCAGTGCTTACTTAGTGCTCATTGCAAGCTACTTTCAACTATCTTGCATAATACTACTCACTGCAGATTATCTTCTTCTAGCCATATCCTTTCCTAGGATGTGGCAACACACCTGACTTCAGTCAGTTTTATCTCATAATTCTCCTGCACAATGCTCTCTGCAATCTTCAGAGAAGCTTACTACTATGGGCCCTTGCTACAGAGCATTGAACTTTATCTCTGAGGGTTTTTTCCATATAGTAGAAAAAACTTATATAATCATTCCATGACTATATGGGTTCTTTATACCCTCTTGTCTCCTGTTGTGATACAGAAGACAAGCTTTTTCTGTGTGAATGTCCAAGGAGTTCCCAATCTTGCAGGAATCTACCCCTTTTTCCTTACAGCTTGGCATTATGCTTTTCTGCTCCACTTGGACAACGCATACTCTTTTAGTGTACCTGATACCCCTGTGTCCCTTGGCTGGGTCATCCTGGTGTCTTAGTTTATGCGTTTTTCTTTTGTCCTTTGGACATGTCAGAGTCCTAAAGTACTCCTGACGTGCTCTTGCCAGACTGCTATTATCCTCTGTTTTTTCACGCAACCATCCTGGTTATTCCACTGAACTACATTCCTGCACCGCAGAAATAGATTCTCTATATATCTTCAGGTGGTTTTCACCCCCTTATTATTAGATGAATCTTTTCCCATCACATTCCCTATGTGAATGTTTTTGTAGGGCTCAGTTGCAGGCATGTATCCTCAGACTTATATTCATGTATGTATATGTCCTATACATACATATTTCTGTAATCTGTGTGGGCATAAGTCATGCCCATCTATATCACACATATCTAGACATATATGCACATATATATAGATATGTTTGTCTCTCCATCTATATATATATTTATATATATATATATATATATATATACCCATTGGGAGATGTCCATAGGACGCCATGTATTACCTGCTATCTCCCTACTGTCTGTGCTATAAAGCTTTTACCTTCTTAAGAGGTCCAGACAGTCAACTTGCCTATTCTCATGCGGCTCAGTAAGTGGGAGCGGTTATACACACAATTACTGCTGTGATGTCAACAGCTTCTTTTTTTGTTATAGATCTCCCTGTCTATGAAGTATCAAACTTCAATGTCTTCCTATCTCTTACCAGCTAGGAAAGACGGTGTACGTCTTCAGTATTTCTGAGTACACTTCTGTTCTCCTTGGGAATAGGGGCTTTTTTCCATACCCCCTCTTCTCTTCAGGACTGGGCTAATTCTCCAGATCGGTCAGTCTTCTTTTAGTCCTCAATGTTAATAACTCTGTACCTAAAAGAATTTTCAGCTTTTCCCATAAAGCTTTCCATTGAAGACCTGCCGTTCTTCTCCTGCCCCAGTTGACACCTGGGTTACCTGCCCATTCCAGGTTTGGAACTTCATCCTCACTGCTGTGAAGTTACCTTGAGGATTCCGCTACTGCATCTACAGTACACTCCATCACAGTTCTACTTCCTACAATCCAGTAGGTAAGCTCTATATTGTACTAGTTCATTAAATATTTTAATGATACTTGACATACATTCTAAAGACTCATTTTTTCTGTAGTCTTTAGATTCGCTGTTCCTCTACAGCTCTTCTCTATTCAACTCCTACCCCCCATCCCTCAGGGGATGCCGGGGATCCAGGTTTGGGAAATGCCGTCCTGTTCCAGTGATACGCATTTTATGGGATCTCCCCTGGCACCCACAGCTAGGGAGTCCCCATATGTGAAGACTCATTCCTGCTTGTTCCTGGAGATAGCACAGTTACTTACCTGTAACAGGTGATCTCTGGGAACAGCAGGAATTAGTCTTCACAACCCACCCACCTCCCCTAGGAGTTGTATCTATCTATCTCCTTTCCTCTTTCTCTCCTTCTGTCTCAGCTATGAAACTCAACTGAGGAGAGGCAGTGGGAAAGGCGGGAAGTCAGCGCGCAGGCGCGAGGGATGCTCCCAAAAGCTTTCTGATTGGATGCTGGGGAGCATTCCCGTGCAGGCTCCGTCGGTACCGACGTACCCATATGTGAAGACTAATTCCTGCTGTTCCCAGAGATCACCTGTTACAGGTAAGTAACTGTGCTAAATGACCAATTTTCCCAATGGAGAAAAGTGAATAGTGGTGTACCCCAGGGATCTGTGCTGGGTCCGCTGCTTTTTGACATATTCATAAATGACCTGGAAAGTGGAATAACGAGTGAGGTTATCAGATTTGCAGATGACACAAAACTATTTAAAGTTGTTAAAACCCAAGAGGATTGTGGAAAATTGCAAGAGGATCCTGATAAATTGGAAGACGGCATCAAAATGGCAGATGAAATTTAATGTAGACAAGTGCAAAGTTACACACCTAGGGAAGAACAACCCAAACTATGGTTACACAATGCAAGGTTCCACATTAGGAAACACCACCCAGGAAAAAGATTTAGGCGTCATTGTGGATAGCATGTTAAAACCCTCGGCCCAGTGTGCAGCGGCAGCCAAGAGAGCAAATAGAATGCTAGGTATCATAAGGAAAGGAATAGAAAATAAAACAAAAGATATTATAATGCCTCTATATCGTTCCATGGTGAGACCGCACCTTGAATATTGTGTGCAATTCTGGTCGCCGTATCTTAAAAAGGATATAGCGTTATTAGAAAAGGTTCAGAGAAGAGCCACCAAAATGGTAAAGGGGATGGAAGGATACTCCTATGAAGAAAGGCTAAAAAGGTTAGGGCTCTTTAACCTGGAAAAGAGACGGCTGAAGGGAGATATGATAGAAGTCTATAAATTAATGAACGGAGTGGAATGGGTAAACGTAGATTGATTGTTTACGTTATCAGAATATAGAAAGACTAGGGGACATGCAATGAAGCTACAGGGTAAACTATTTAAAACTAATAAAAGAAAATATTTCTTCACTCAACGTGTAATCAAACTCTGGAATTTGTTACCGGAGGATGTAGTAAAGGCTGTTAGTGTAGCTGGATTTAAAAAAGGTTTGGATAAGTTCCTGGAGGAAAGGTCCATAAACCATTATTAAGAATGGACCCAGGATATCAATGCTTGACCCAGTACAAGCATTGCAGAACCTGTGTCTTTTGGGGAAACTGCTAGGTATGTATGACCTATATTGGCCACTGTTGGAAACAGGATACTGGGCTTGATGGACCTTGGTCTGACCCAGTATGGCATATCTTATGTTCTTATGTACTACTTTGTAGCTTCATTATGTATCTTTGTACTTTTTGTAAGAGTAAACAGCAGATTTACATTATGAAAAGTTATTTTGATGGAAATCTGCCAACACCCAGCCTGTAGCCTTGAGGTCCGGTGACAGAATGAAGTTTGGCATGCCTTTCCCCTTTGCTACTCCATCACTCTATCACACTCCCCTTCTCAAACCTAATAGCTTTTTCTTTTTAGAAACTCATGCCTGCTTTTGATACTGTTCCACACTTGAAGCTTATAATTAAACTGAACAATTCTGTGATGTGCCCCATTGTGATAAAATGGAAGTAGTTATTTATTTGTTTGTTTGTTTGTTACTGTGGTAGGCTATGGCCTATAATAGTCTGCAAATATGAAAGGCCTGTAAGTTAGGCCCTGATTCCAACCCCCATCTTAGTAAGTACAAAAAATCTGTGAAAGTTTTAGAAAGCTGTTTTAAACTGCTTAATAAGAAGTTTTCATGAATACATAAATCTTTCATTATTCTCTTATGTTCTGATGATAGAAATGTTTCAATACCCGCATTCCTAGAGCCAGAAACAACCCTGCAGTAGATTTGTATCAATACCTAGAAACTGTACTATTGTTAGAATAGCCTGGGAAGGGGGAGCAGGGTGCTAGGCCCAGAGAGGGTCCCTGATTGGACAAGTGCAGGGGGCGTTGGGACCAATAGAAAGTCTGCATGTATCAAGCTGAAGAAAAATGTATAAAATAAATATGTTTCTGTAAGAGCTTTGCTCAGTCCTTTTTGAAGCTTGACTATCTGAGCCTTGTGCACAATAAATTGGCTTGGATCTTTGAACCGACTCCTGGTATTATTTATTGCATGCTTATCAGCTGCTACATTACTCTTTTCTATACCGCCCCTTCCAGAGATCAGGAGCGATTTACAAATAACCAACGTGTTACATATAACAGGATAATGAGTTAACAGGTAACATACATATCAACCATAACTATTTGCATGTCAGCTATTAACAATGTTTACAAGCATTATGAAATCTGGTGTCAGCTATGATACAAAGCTTACAAGAGTCAAACTCTGATATGTGGGAAGTTGAGGTAGTGATGGTGTGCTCTCTGTGTATATTGGATAATCATTGTGTGTGGGATTGGATTGTGTGTGCAGTATTATTGTCATTAGTATTTCCATAGTGTTCAATAAATAAATGCGCTTTGAGCTCTTTTCTGAATATTTGGAGGTCCTTAATTGAGCGGATTGAGACAGGTAGAGAGTTCCAAAGACTGGGGGCTGTGTATGTGAATGCCCTGAAGCTCGTGGCTTGTTTGGTCTTATGGATAGAGGGGGGGGATTGTAAGTGAATATTGAGTGTTTTCCCTTCAGGTTCTAGCATCTGAGGGGTTGTGGAGAAGGGTAGAGATGTAGGATGGTAAAATGTTGATCAGTTTGAACGAGGTGATTAGTGTCTTGTATTTTATTCGACTCATGATTGGGAGCCAACGGAGGTCTTATAAGATGGGTGTGATATGAGCAATTAGTCGGGCCTTGCAGATGATTCTGGCTGTAACATTTTGTGCCCTTTGGAGGATGTTCAGATTAGTCGGGCCTTGTAGATGATTCTGGCTGTAACATTTTGTGCCCTTTGGAGGATGTTCAGATTTTTCATGGGAGAGCCCTGTAACAAGCTTTTATAGTAGTCAAAGTGAGGGCTGTTGAGGATTTGTACCACAGATCTAAAGTCGTGAGTGTCAAGAAGTGGTCTCGGGTGCTGAATGGTCTTTAATTTGTAAAAGATGGTTCTGGTGGTTTGCTTTATGTGAGGTAGCATACTGAGGGATTGATCGAGTATTATTCCCAGGTATTTTACTTCCTGCATCACAGGAAGTTCAATATTATTAAGGGTGATAGATTGAGAGATAGACAGATTTTGGTTTCTTGATATGAAGAGGACTTCAGTTTTCTTATAGTTAATATTGAGATTGTTGAAATTTAGCCAGTATTCCGCTTCTGTGATGTAGTTTGATAGATTGTGATGGGTGGGGTTCATTATGTCAATAGGGAGGGTTAACATAATGTCATCTGCATATATGTAATATGCAATGTTAAATTGTTTTAATATGCTGGTGATTAGTTGAAAGTATAGGTTGAATAAAAGGGCTGAGAGGGCAGAGCCTTGGGGATTCCTTGTTCTTGGGGGAAGGCGGCAGAGGAATCTTGTCCTACTTGCACATATAGCATACGGTCTGAGATGTATGACCTAAACCATTGAAGTGTAGTTCCACCAAGACCAATTTGTGCTAGTCTTGAGAGGAGGGTATCATGGCTGATATTGTCAGATGCTGAGGCGATATCAAAGAATGAATGCCTGTTTTGGGTTGTCTATGTCTCGGATGAGGGTATTGAGGAGAGCTATCAATAGCATTTTGACACCATGGAAAGGGCAGAATCCATATTGGTGGGCATCAAGAGGGGCATTCGGATCAATGTAATCTTGAAGTTGCAGTTGGATAACCTTCTCGATGATTTTGGCTACAAAAGGAATGTTAGCTATAGGCCTTATATGAGTTTGAGTCATCTCTGTTGAGGGTCTTGTTCTTTAGAATTGGTTGAATGGAGGATAGCTTGAGATCTTTGGGCATGATTCCTTATAGGAGGGATTGGTTTATTATATTTAGGAGATAAGGGGTCAATTCTGATTTTGCTGCCTTTATCCAGGATAAGTGCTTGTGAGCCATGATTAACATGGTGATGGGCACCAACCAAAAGTTGATTCAGAAGTATGGAACTGTCCCTACTTCTTCCCCAGATGACATCACAATGGCCATGGCATAGGAGTTGCAAATTAATTTGGACTCTATGGAAGAACTGGGGCAGGCCATGCATTATAACTTAATTACCCATGTTCAGCTACCATTTCAAAATTTTGCAGACCCCTGAATCATACTCCTATGCCCATCTGCCCATGTTAAATTACAATGTTTGCAATGGACTAAGTTACCTAATGTTGTTGTGGTGTTAAATAATAATAATAATAATGAGGGCAATTTTCATCAGCAGTATCTACATAATCAGTGACTAGATGTGGTGGCCATTGATCACTGCCATTATCTATTTAGTTTAGGCCTATTATTCAGCAGGCCTAAACTAAACCTAGAGATTCTCCGTGGACAAGCATGAATAAGTCCTCACGTATGGAGTGACGTGACAGAGCCTGCGCAGAACCCCCCCAAGCTTCTATTGGAAGCTTTTGGGAAGCTCTATTACACCTGTGTACCTCTTTCCTGACTGCTGCCGTGGTGCCATCTTAAATCAGTCTTCATTTTTCCATTGAGCCCAATGGACGCATTCCAGTCATCCTCCACTTCATAACTGATTTTTCTTCTGTGCGGGGGTCCTGCACTTTCAAGTTGCTACAAATTTCCTACCATCACATTTTATTTCCCTTTTATTTTCGTTTGTTCATTTTTCTCCATTTCTTCATGGGTCTTCAGTGCTGGTGCCCTGGCCAGGCCTTACTTTTTCAGCCACTTGATTTTGCTGTGAATGACACATTTCAGGGACTGGTCAGTGGGTTCAAAAGATATTTCCTGTATGCTAGGACCATATCCACTGGATATGGTGCTTCCAGTGTCTGGGACCCAATCATTGGCAGAGGTCGAGAAAAGCAGTGCGAATTGCAGAAGTCCGATCCATCATCTTCAATATTGATGGCACTGGTTTCTAGGGCTTCCAAGGTTGCTTCATTTGTGGGCAGTACATCAACATTGAGGAGTCTTGAGCCCTCTCGGAACTGAACACCCATAGTGCCCCGGAGCATCATCATTGATCGATCTCCATCCAGAGAATGAGGATGGATTCAGCTTCGCATGCATCGACATTGTACACCGAGAGCAGACTCTGATGCATCAAAATCAGAACCCATTGAGGTGTGTTGAAAGCACTGGAGGTCCGCAGGACTGCTGTTTGACATGGGCCTGACAGGAAGGGAGCTCATCCTCCCAAACATCAAGAAGGCACTGACAGCTGGCCAAGAGCCGTGACTGAGCCACCGATATCCCTGTAGAGATACTGGGTACATCGGTCGGAGTGACTGAGGCCTCATTGCCTTTGGAATCAGCAGACATGGAGAGGCGCCTTCAAGAAGCTCCTGAACGCATTGCGGTGCTCTTAGCGCTGCAGCATGCTGGGACCTCGACGTCTGCATAGTTGGCATCAACCAGTCAATCTTTGAGATTGAGCTCTATGGCTTTTGGAATCAGCAGCCAGGGAGGGGCATCTTTGACAGACTCTCAAGGAGCACACTGTGCGGTTTTTGGCAGTGCAGTATGCTGCGGCCTTGATGTCATTGACATCAACCGACCCATCTTGGAGATGCATGTCTTGCCCATGAGAGATGGATTGATATAGGGGCATTGAAGGGCCCAACACCAGTGCCAGTCCAGCTGATATCCTTCTCTAATGTTCAAGTTGCTGCCCGATGCACCCTTGTAAATGAACCGAGTATCGGTGTATCATCGCTCCTGATGGAGCTCTCAATTCCTTCATGTCAAGACAGAGATTCAGAGGCTCTTCCATTTCTTGGAGATGGATTCTAGAGGTTGGGTAACCAATGGGTCTAACCAGAGGATGAGTTTTCTGGAACTCCATTGGATACTTCTCCACCTCATGAGTGGCGTAAGTCCCCTCCTGAGGGCAAGACCTTTCAGGATATTGTAGGGAAGACCAAAGTCATACCATTCTAGTGTGAGACTGAGGAGGAATCTAGGGCAGAGGAGTTGCCAACCATACAGTATTCATCGACTCCCAAGTAATAGTGCTCATGCATCACTTCCTGCAGAGAGGAAGATGAATGTGTGTGAAAACCCACTCCCAGGACCTCCAGTCAGTGGGCAGCATGACTCCATGTGCAGAGTTCAGAAGACTTAAGAATTCCAAAAGCTTAGATTCCTCACCATTCCCTGGTGGTCAAATCTACTCTTAAGAGGCCAAGAGTATCAAATTTCATTCCTCTGGGACCAGAGGAGGCATAGACATTGCACTTTTTAAGGAGGAGGTACTTTAGTGTTCCATACTCGCAGCCGCATGGTCACTTACAGAATCAGCAGGGACATGTTCTTGCAACATATCAGGTAGGACCTCACTGAGCAGCCTCAGTTCCTCCCTCTTGAAAAAAAATGGAACAAGATCTTTCATTAGTGGGCCACAGCAAGAACTGCTTGAACTTCATGGTCAGGACGACCCAGGACATCTTTGTGACAGCATTGAGAGCATTTGCCTGGGGTATTCGCACCCAGACACTTGCCTGGCTTCAGTGCTCAAACCTGGCACAATTGGTGGATAACAAGTTTGATGACTTGCCATACTGTAGAGAACACCTCTTCAGTGATCATACCAGAGACAAGGCTGCCTTCCTCAGAAAGCACCAGGCCACACTTTATACTCTCCAAGGCGCTCGGCCGAGCTGGTCTCCTATTGCAGAAAGTGCCAAGGAGAACAAGAGAGGACCTTTTACTTCCATAGGTGTGGATACTTTCCACATCCCAAACTTTCCATCCCCAAATTGGCACATCAGAAAGTCCAAATGGCACCTCTGCCGAGGCCGGTGGCGGAGGTTTGGACTGGTTCCTTCAGACCACACCAGTAACCACAGTGGAAAGCCCTCTGGTGAGTAGAGGGCTCACTCTTTTGGCCTAAGGGTGGCCCCTCTCAACCTCAGACTTATGGGCTCTATGGATAGACCAAAGAGGTCACAGATGAAAGGCCAGAAGCAGGACCTCAGAAAACACTTACAAATAGGAACAGAAGTAAAGGGAGGAATTGGCTAAACTAAAAGCAGACAAAGTGATGAGACCAGATGGGATATATCTGAGAATTCATGAAAGCATGAGACAAACACAGAAGATCCTAAAGGAAAAAAGGGGACTATAATAGTTGATATGGAAGGCAGACAAAATAGGATTTATGGTCATTTCTACTGTCATGTTTCTATGTTTCTAAGTTGCATTTTTAGATCTGCCAAAAAATTGCCTCAAGGGGGCATCAACTTTCTCTTCCAAGGGGGAGATTAGCTGTTTCCTGGATCTGAAGGATATCCTGCTCACAGGAGCTATCTCAGATTTGTCCTTGGGGGGGGGGGGCAACATTTCCAGCACTGAATGTTGACTTTTGGCCTTGTCAGTGCCTTGAGTATGCACAAATTGCCTTGTCTTAGTAGCTGCATGCCTATGGACACTAGGAGTGTTTGTCTTCCCCTACCTGAACAATTGCCTAATCAAGAATACCACTCCTGAAGGGACTCAAAAATCAACACGATTGACCATTTGAGTGTTGGAACTACTAGGGTCAATTATAACTTACTCCATGTCCCACCTTCGATCCATCCAGCAGTTGATATTTGGAGAAGCCCTGCTTAGCATGACTCAGGCAAGAGCCTTCTTCCCACATGACCAACTTCATGGACTGGCAGCAACAGTATGGAGGATACATTTGAGTCAGCAAGTAACAACTAGCAGGATGTTAACTGTACTATCGAGCACCTCACACCCTTGACATGCCTCCACTGGAGGCAGGCTCAGCGGACTCCAAGGACACAATGGGATCTCGCAACCCAGGAATCATCTGTATGTCACCAATCCTCTTGTTCGTTCACGACAACAGTGGAAAATCCACCACAATGTGCTCAGAGGTCTCTCCTTCCACACTGCTCCTCTTCAAAACGTTTGACAGACACCACCAAACTGGAGGGGAATGCTTATCTCAATGTGCTTCTCAACAAAGGTGCTTGCTGCATCCAAGAGAGTCTCCGCCAGGTCAACTTCTTGGAGTTATGAGGTATGGCCCATATTCTTGAGGCTTTCGCAGACTGGCTGCCTTACCAAATTGACCTGATTCAGACCATTGATCAAGTTGTAGTGTTCTGCCTCAACAGGCAGGGTCAAATGGACTCAAACCTCCTGAGTTGGGCATTCAGGTTCTGGAGGTTGGCCATAGCACATGGGATAGTTTTGAGTGCCAAGTTCCCGCCAGGCGCACAGCACATTCTGGCAGACAGAATGAGTCAAGTCCTCCATCCACACAAGTGGACGCAAGATGGGGAGCTTATGCCTCGCATCTTTAAGGCGTGGAACACCCCCTCGATAGTTCTGTTCATCACTCTGCAAAATGCCAAGGCAGATCAGTTTTGTTCCATGGTAAGATCATACAGCAGACTGGTCTCGGATGCTTTCCTCCCATCTTGGGGGAGGGTCAACTGTATGCTTATCGTCTAATCCCTGCCATTACAAAGACCCTCCTGAAGCTCAAAACAGATGGAAGCATGATGGTTCTCATCGCTCTACTGTATATATTACCCAGACAGCCTTGGTTTCCTTCTCCAGTCAAGGACCACTCTGGCTGAGCCATGTGCCGGTTCAAATTCTCAGGAAGATGGGATGATGTTGTACCCCAACATCCAGTCCTTGGCCTGCATGGCATAGATGTTGAGAGGCTGTCGATGTCTGAAAGTCACCTGCTAGTGATGTGACCTTTAAGCCTCCAGGAGAACCTAAACAAAAAGTTTTTCTTCCAGCAAATGGAAGAGGCTTGCTGTCTGGAGGGCAGCCAGGCCCTAGATCCTTTTGTCCCATGCAAAAATGGTTGAATATCTTCTGCACCTTTCCATAGTGAGACTTCAATCCTACTCTGACAAGGTCCACCTCACTGCAAATGGAGCTGCAAATGCAGTGTGCAACTGATGTCCATCTTAATATGGCCTTTAATGTTGCACTCCATATGGAAGTTGCTTCTCTGGAAGCCTTCCTGCATGCCTCCTGCGATGTCCTGAGATCTGTGTTTCCTAGGCAGCTCCTGGAAGCTCCCTTGAATTCTCTCTATCCTGCCCTCTGAAGTTTTGTCCTGGAAGTGGTGTTTGGTGGTGGTCACTTCACCAGACAAAATGAGCAAGCTTCAGGCTCCAGCAATTTATCCACTAAATTCCATAATATTAGTCTACCCCTCCATACTCATCCTGAATTTCTTCCAAGTGTGGTATCAGATTTACATCTTAATCAGTTAATTATTCTACCAACATTTTTTCCAAGGCCTCATGTCACAAGGGGGAAGGTGCATTGCACAGGTGCAGCGGTTGGCAAGCCACTAACTGCTTCTTGGAGTGGACAAGGTCATAAGAGTGCATTCAGCTTTTGTTTCTTTAGACCCCAGCAAGCTGGGGGCTGCTGCTTCCAGATGTGCTCTTGCCATTTCCAGGCACGCTCTTTCAATTTGGCTGGGCACTTCATTCCTATTCCTTTGCTTATGCCCAGGTAGGCCTGAGCCTTCATTGTCATGTCAAAACTCCCAAAGTTAGGGATATGGCTGCATTGGTGGCCAATTTACGCTCAGTCTCCCTGGAGGAGTTCAGCATGGCTGTGATGTTGTCTTTGTTCAGGAGTTCAACATGGCTGCAATGTGATCTTCTGTCCCAACATTCAGATCTCACTATTGTCTAGATGGGGATTCACATTGTTAACAGCAACTTTGACAAATTTCTACTCCAGAATCTGGATGGGGACTAGAATCTAACTCCATTCCCCCTAGGCCTATTCTATTCTGTCCAGGATATCAAATAAATAAATAAAGGATAGAGTGTTTCTCTGCTATTGTACATAGTGGTCTCTGACCACTAAGGCCTTTTGCAATTATGCAAATGGTTTGTTGTCCCCTGTTGGATTTGTCTGCATTTTCCTCAGTTTTCGGTAGCCTGTAGCTAGGGAGTCCCATACGTGAGGACTTATTCCTGCTTGTCCGCGGAGAAAAGATAATTACTCACCTGTAGCAGGTATTCTCCATGGACAGCAGGAATAAGTCCTCACAACACTCCCACCTCCCTGAGGAGTTGTATTCTGCTACAGCTATGCTATCAGATTGATTTAAGATGGCGCTGTGGCAGCTGGCAAGAAGGAGGTGCATAGGTGCAGTAGAACCTCCCAAAAGCTTCCAATAGGAGCTGGGGGGCATTCCCACATGGGCTCCATTGGACGACATCACCCCATATGTGAGGCCTTATTCCTGCTGTCCCTGGAGAACACATGCTACAGGTGAGTATCTACCTTTTATCAGGATAGTGGCTAATAACTACCATTCTCCAAATAATATCGCCACTCTGCCTTCCCTTCGCCCCTTCACTATACAGATCATTTGCGATCAATTAGGGGGATTTTCAGCCCAACACTATCCATATAGCCTTTCAAAATACACAGATAGGGGAGTTATGTTTACCAGACACTGGTAAACATAATTTCCTATGAAAATGTGCTTTGATAATGATAGATAAATTAAAAATAAATAGAGCAATAAGGATTATAATGACATTATTATAGTGATTCGCATATGTTGCTGCTTCTTTGTATAGCCCACGTAGAGTGTTGCAGTATATCATCTATGGTAGCATCAGGACCAAACGGCACTGTTCACTGTGGCAAACACTGGTAAGAGGTAACATAGTATATGGCAGCAGATAAAGACCAGTATGGTCCATCTAGTCTGCCCAGCAAAGCGGCAAGAGTAGGTGCACCTGCTGCTCCGTGCAGGTCACCCCTCCCCATGCCTTTGTTTAGAGGTGTACTCACCGCTCCGTGCAGGTCACCCCTATTTTTTGAGATATAAGAGAGAGTTATGTATGTTTTGATTTGATCCTGTTGCTGTAAAGGGATCCACTGTGTCTGTCCCATGCCATTTTGAATTCTGTCACTGTATTTGCCCTCACTACTTCCATCGGGAGGGCATTCCAAGCATCCACCACCCTTTCAGTGAAAAAGTATTTTCTGACGTTGCCTTTCAGTTTATCCCCTTGCAGCTTCATGTTATGCCCTCTAGTTTTACAGCTTCCCCGTCTTTGGAAGTGCCAGCTGGCTTTGCAAGGCGGATGCCTACAATGATTGTTCCCACTTTTAGTAACTAGTTTGCCTAATTTGCATTTGTATATTTTATTTTATTGCAAACTGCTTAATCACTGATGAGCAATATACCAATTAAAATGGAAGCTTGAAATTCACCTGGTAACATCAGCCTTAAGGAAAAGGTCCAACGAAGAGCCTAAGAGTGACCTATCTGGCCATTAAATGGCAAGATACTTGTACCATACAAATTAGATTGCATCGTCTAGTTGGCACTTCCAAGGCAGGCGGCCAGGAATGGATGGTTTAATTATTGGCTTGAGTGGTTAATTATGTACCCCCCACCCCACCCCCTCCTGCTTATGTTATAAACTTTAGTCTTTGTGCATCACAATATCATGTCTGTTACCATTCTGTGTTAATTTGGGAAGGGCTGTGCCAAGTGGTCACGTTACAAAAATTGGTTAACTGATAGGAACAGAGGGTAATGGTGGACGGATTTCACTCAGAGGAAGAAGGGTGATTTCATGTGTCTCAGGGATCAGACCTAGAACTGGTTTTGATCAACATCTTTGTGAATAAAATTGTGGAAGGCTTAGAAATAAAAGGTTGCCTATTTGCAGATGACACTAGGATATGCAGAGGATACCCCTGAGAAAATAGGCAGAGTTAGAAGCAATCTAAGAAAGCTTGAAGCTGTGGTTGGGTATTTGGCAGTAAAGATTCAATACAAAATATCGTGAAGCCAGAACCTTAGGTGTAGAAAGCTGAGGAAATGATTCATGATGGTGGAAGAAAGGGCAATACTAATGTACACCAACCATGAGCAAGGCTGGATTTAAATTTTTAGCACCTATAGGCAGCTAGGGGAGGGGAAGAAATCCCCAAAGTAGAATGACCCCCCTTGTGAGTACCTTTGCTCAGAACCAGATCTTCCCTGTTGCCCTTACCTCCCCTGTTTATCCTGGACAGCAGCTGATCAAACTCTGCAGTAACAATGCCAAAAAGCAACTACAGCATGGGATTGGTGAGGCCTACCAAACTGACCAGATCCACAGTACGGCACCCACCCTTCCTTTGCACAGGCTTTCTGTCACCATGGAAACCTTTGCGAGAAGTGGGAGGCTGTATAGTGAGTCCTATTTATATTTTTTTTAGCCACCATGATCAGTGGTAGCTGAATACTGACCCGAGTGTTCAGCTTTCTTCAAGGGTTAACAGGGCTACGAGATTGATTGATTTATTTAATTAGGCTTATAAACCGCTTTTCTCCCAGTCAAAGCGGTGTACATTCAGGTACTGTATATGTAATTTTCCCTTGTCCCCGAAGGACTCACAATCTGTTTTTGTCCCTGAGGCAATGGAGGGTTTGTTTCCCTTTCAGAAATGGTGCAATGAGCTAGGGCTAATATAACCTGTATAGTTTGCACACAGCCCAGTTTATTGAATAATGCTATTAGATAATACAATCCTATTGCCCAATTATGTTGCTTCCTGAAATAATCTTCTGGAGACGTATATGTTGTCACATCAGGCCAGGACTAGGGGCAAATGCGCCAACACTGAGCCTCTTATCAAAGGATGGCCTGTCTTAGAGGCTCTCCTCACACATCTTGCATGTACACATATATTCCAGCTCCATTTATCTTTTTCATTTGGACTGGTGATAAGCATGAGGCTTTTGGGAGCTCGAGGCTTTTGGGAGCTCAAGGCTATGGGAGGTTGCCCCACTTTTTACCCCTAATACCAACCCTGCATCACACTGACTTTTGTCACTGGCGACACAAATATTTCTTTCTGGTTTTATGTCAATTATGAAATCATGACTCAGCTGGGACCAAAATATTGCAGAAGCATAATGGTATGCCAGATATCTGCAACCCAAAACATACGTCTTTGGTTTTGCAGTGTGATGTCTGGTTATCCAAGTACTGGCTTTTGATGAACATTTTTTTATTTTTCCCATCGCTGACCTGAAATGTTCAGGTCACTAAATTCTGTGCAAATGTTGTATATTTTTAGGAAGAAACTACATTAAAAAAAAAATATATATATAGATATATATATATATACATATCTACATAGGATGTTCATCTAATTTTATATAATAAGGGCCCATTATGCAGAGGATTTATGCTCCTGAGTTTTATTTATTTATTTAGACAGTTTTGTATACCACCTTATCCTTCAATCAAAGTGTTCAACAAGACATTGGGAGGCATACATTCAACAGGAGGGGATACGATTCACATACATAAAAAGCTAACTACTTATAGGTCTAAATGGGGATGGGCGGAATTGGTCTTGTTTGAAAATTTACTAGGATTGAGTTCCTAAATTTCTACTCAAAATTTCACTAAACTCCTAAATTTAGGAGCATAAAACAGGGAAGGAGTTAGGGTGTGAAAAAAGGTTAGGGGGGGATTTTCATAGTAACATAGTGTACAACGGCAGATAAAAAACAGTATGGTCCATCTAACTGTAAGGTGGCTAGAGTAGGCAGTCTGTGGACCTACAAATCACCTAAATGGCACTCAATGGGATATCCAGTGGCACTAATATGGTTAGTACCACTGAATATTCCTGGATGCCACCACTACATGCTGCAGCACCAGCCGGCTAGCGCCAGGGCGTCCAGTTCAAACTTTTTCTGCTGATCTATAAGTGTATTCACTGTGCAGCTCCTCACTACCTTTCACCTCCCTATACCTGTCCTCGGGAACTCCGGTCTTCTGGCAAATCGCTTCTCTCTGTGCCCTTCTCTTCTATTGCTAAATCCAGACTTCACTCCTTTCACCTTGCTGCTTCTTATGCCTGGAAAAAACTACCTGAGTCTGTACCTCGGGCACCTTCTCTGACCCTTTTCAAATCCAAGCTGAAAACTCACCTCTTCACTGCTGCTTTTGGATCTTGACTCACCTGATCTTCTTTGTGTTTCCTTACCGTTCCCCCTAGACCAGGGGCGGGCAATTCTGGTCCTGGAGGGCCGCAGACCAGTCAGGTTTTCATGATGGTCCCTAATGAATATTCATGGACCTATTTTCATACAATGGAAGGCAGTGATGCAAATAGATCTCATGAATATTCATTAGGGACATCATGAAAACCTGACTTGTCTGCGGCCCTCCAGGACTGGAATTGCCCACCCCTGCCCTAGACGTATCCCTGCCTACACCTACTGTGTTGTCTGTCTTGACTAGATTGTAAGCTCTGATGAGCAGGGACCGTTTTTTACAGGTGTCTGTGCAGTGCTGCCTACATCTTGTAGCGCTATACAAATGCTCAGTAGTAGTAGTAGGACGTTCAAGGGGTGGAATAGAGGTGGTACCTAGAGATAACCAGCTAGTGGCTGAATATCGTCGTTAGTCAGTTATCTTGAAGCAGCAAACGTTAGGCACCTGAAAGGCTCACCTACGTTTTGCTGCTTTAGCTAACCGGGCAGCAGCTGAATATTTCTGCTGCCTGGTTAGCTGTAGCATTATATGGCTAACCCAGATATTCAGTGCCGGTGGCCGGATATGACCCCAGCATTGAATATCCATGCTCGGAGCTCAGCGGCGATGGCTAGCTGCTTTACAAGCTCTAGCTGCCACTGCTGAATATCTCCTCTTATTACTTATTTTCAGCATAAGGTTCATAAATCCAGGCAAGCGAATGGCAGACCTACATTTATAAGCTGTGGTGCTTAAATGTCAGCAGGACATTCAGCAGAAGCTGACCATCCAGGCTAAGTGGCATTATCCAGATAGCTGCTGATACATATCCGGTTAGAACAATTTTCAGCTTGCACTTATCTGGATTGCAACTTAGGTTGGCTTTTTATGTGCCCTACGTTGTCCGAATAAATGTGCACTGCAAATCATAATAATTGGATAAAGTTGATATTTATCCAGATAGCACCATCACTGCCCTTGTTCCATCCGTAGATACCCCTTCCCAAGGACGTAGTTTAACTGCTTCATTTGGGGGGGAAACATATTTGCATATTCATTATCGTTCTCTTAAAAAATACTAGATGGATAGGGGAGGGATGAGCTGGTGCCCCCAAGATACTCAAAGAAGGAGCAGAGGCTCTCATTCAGTGGCTTTGCCAACAAAAAGGGAACGCAACATATTCCCAGGCTATATAATTAAAAGCAGCAAAAATTGTAGCTGTTTAGTTATTTAGCCTGGCACTCTAAGATTAAAAAAGTACTGATACCTCTAAATATATATTCTGCAAAAAACAAAGTAGATGTAAGGTGCTCTCACCCCAAGGAACAAGAAGAAAAAGAGAACCACAGCATAGTTGCTAACACCAACATAAGTTATGACTAATTTGATTTTAGCGTTAGAAACTGTTCTATGGTTTTCTCTTTTTTTTTTAACACCTATTTTGCGTTCAACGAAACCCCTCCTCCAATAGTAGGTGCAGAGTAGACCTAGGACATTTCACCATAGACCCAACATACAAGGAAAACAAATCTGATTCAGTGTCATCTCATTAACAGCCTCTCCAGTACCAGGTAGATTGTGAACTATGACTAATATTTGAAAAACTGAACAAACCAGATTACTACAGATCCAACAAAGAAACACCATTCTAACACTAAAGGCCCGATTTATGGGGCGCGGGTTGCGGAGCTGCACATTGCTGCAGGATGTGCAGCCCCGCAAGCCGTCTGGGCCCGATTTCCCCTCTGGCTCTCCCTGTATGTCCTGAGCAGCAGGATGGGGAGAGCCGGCGTGGCAGCAGGATCGGGGTAGAACGGTGGTGGGCCAGCCCAGCAGGACATACTGGGCCGATTCAGGTCATGGCCCTGTATGTCCTGCCAGGGCAAAAGGATGTGCTGCTTATTCTACCTCAAAGGTGGAATAAGAAGCACTGACCTGGCAATCAGGCCCAGGGATCCCCCCCCAAGGCCAGGTGCGGGGGGGGGGTCCTTGCTGCCTGATCCAGGCCCTGGCAGGCCAAGAGGGGGGCCAAAGCTGCGGAAGTCAGGAGTGCCTGCGGGAAAGACATCCCCGCAGGCAGCAGGGGCATGCTGGGCTGTTCACAGGCCCGATTCTATGCACCACAAAAACGTTTTGTTCCTGTGGTCCAGAAATGGGTCCAAATGGCCCCATCTTGCTCGGGACCATCTGGATGTGCCCCTACATGAATTTATTTATTTTATTTAGACAGTTTTGTATACCGCCTTATCCTTCAATCAAAGCGGTCACAACACAATTGGGGGATACATTTAACACGCGGGGATATGAGACACATAAACCAATACTTACAGGGAACATGGGCTATGGAGGGTTAAGTGGCTTGCCCAAGACCACAAGGAGCACCTGTGGGACTAGAAACCCCAGTCCTTCCGGCCCAAGGTTGCTGTCCTCTAGTGGGATTTGAACCCCCCGACCTTCCGGCCTGAAGTACCTTGCCCCAACCACTAGGCTACATGTCTCAGTCACACAGGCAAAGCACAGTTAGACCTTCACCAAATACAGAATAAATTATAATAAACTCATAGAAATATGTAGATAAAATGAAACTGAAATCCCAACAAGCCAGGCTTTGAATGCAGTGTAACATAAGAAATAGAGGAGGCAGGTGACACTTTACCTCACCTTTGCTGAGCAGTAGCATGAGATGCACAGCCTCTCTGATCCCACAGCAGGTGGAGCAGCCTCTCCCCATAGTCGTCCCCTTCTGCCTATCTCGGCGCCACTGGCTCAGAAATGGCCTTTTGCTGATTAGGTACAGTGCTGGCTCTCCCAAACAAGAATTACCGGGATTGAGGGAGAGGGCAGACCATGGGGAGCAGGGCTGGCTCGTTCATTGTGTGAGAATTTGTTTGCACTAGGCTTGTGTTTCAGAGATCCCCCACACCAACATCTCGCATAATGGGCACCGGCAGCAGGGTCAGCTTTAGAGGGCTCCTGGCAGGCCCCGGCTTACCTCTGACAGTGCCGAAGTGAAGAGTGCCATTTTTCTTCATTTCGGCAGCTGTGTTGTAGTATAAGCCACTGGTGCACTGAGTGCCAGGAAACAGGAAGTTCCCTTTGACCTCCAGCACTCCAGTGGCCTATACTACAACACAGCTGCCGAAGTGAAGAAAAACGGCACTCTTCACTTTGGCGCTGTCAGAGGTGAGCCGTAACTTGCTGGGAGCCCTCTAAAGGCAATTGGACAGCCACAGGGCTCTTCGCAGGGGGGTGGGGGGGACTAGGACTGGAAATAGCTGATGGGGGACTAGGGCTGGAAATGGGCTGAGTGGGGACTGGAAATGGGCTAATGGAGGGCCTAGGATTGGAAATGGACTGATGGGGGAGATAGGATAGGACTGGAAATAGCTGAGGGGCGAGCTAGGATTGGAAATGAGCTAATTGGGGGGAGTGGATAGGATTGGAAATGTCTGATGGGGGAACTAGGACTGGAAAGGGCTGATGGGGGAGCTAGGATTGGAAGTGGGCTGATGGTGGGGGGGGACTTGGATTCAAAATGGGCTGATGTGGGGGGGATAGGAGAATGGGACTAGAAGGGAGCAGATACTGAATAGGGCTGGAACTAGAAGAGAGCTGATGTGGGGGAACACTAGAAGGGGATGGGGCTGGGGGAGTGAGGATGGAGAAGGGAAAAAATATTTTGTGTGGGAGGGAAGAAAAATCTCTGATTGGCCAGGTATTGGGAGAGTAAGTGGGGATTGAGAATGGAGGGGCGAAATTTGGGTGGATGAAAAAGGAATAAAGAAAGAAATGGAGGAAATAGCAAAAGGAGAAAGATCAGTATGTTAAAGCAGATGTAGAGAGAGAATGGAAAAAACTGTAAGGACAAATGGACAGCAGAAAAAGGAGAGTTAGATAGAAGCTCAGATGACAAGACTTCGACTTTCATACTTTGGACACATCATGCAGAGAGAGAGATCATTAGAGAAAGACATCATGCTTGGCAAGATAGAAGGTCAACGCAAAAGAGGAAGGCCAGCAATGAGATGGATTGATACAAAAACAGCAGCTACGGGTACCAGTCTGTCAACAATGAGCCGCCTGACTGAAGACAGAACACAATTTAGGATAGCTATCCAGAGGGTCGCCATGAGTCGACTCCGACTCGACAGCACTTAACAACAACAACAACAGACAAAGACACAAAGAAACCAGAAGAAAGTGACTGGAGCAATTGCAATTGAAAAATAAAATGCATAAACAACAAAAGGTAGAAAAATACTTTTTTATTTTGAATTTATTAACTGGAATATGTCAGCTCTGGGAAATATGCATCATTAACGTCTTTGCATTTTGTTTAGTAAAAGATGAAATTAATTTATAGTTTTATTTCTGCAGTGGTGTTGTACATTCCAAGTTTGGCTTTTGGGGTTCCCAGATTAATTATTGTCTTCCTATTTCTAATTTGTGATCCCTTGTTCTTTATTTGGTGACGGTCTATGTTCTGCATGTGTAACCGAGCTAAGATATTCTGTTTATTTAGTTTCTATTTGACAGTGCCACTTGTTCTCTTTCCCCAGTAGGAGATATACTGGTTTAATATTTGCAGTGTTGCCTTTTGATAGGTAGGGTTTGGTGCTTTGTGAGTCCTGGTAGTGCTGTTATGATATGGTGGGTTTGCTATGGATTCTAAATGGGCAGTGTTTGTAGTACTTCCTAATGTGCCCCTGCAATTGGCACTAGAGTATTAGTAATGTAGAAATCTGGTAGTCTTTCTTTATCCATACACTCATTAAGAGGCATGTTTACTAAAAGTTAGTGCGCGTTAACATTATGCAAATATTTATGCAAATGAAGCCCCACAATGAGTCTCTGCACATGGCTCTGCACCGCGCTTGGGCCGCCCCTGATGGGGAGAGGCAGTATTGCCTGCATATGGAATCAGAGAGAACTATGCTTCATGTTACTGCTCAGCAAACATAAAAGCAACAGCTAGCAGAGAGATGCACATGGTGATGGGACTTTATTTGTGCAGCTGTGCAGCCTATAACTAGTACCAAAATTTCAAACGTGCTGTGCCTCTATCGTAATACTTGACAAATTTTGTGTAGATCTAGAAGCCAGCCCAAAATCTTAAGAGCCAGTGCTTGTGAACTCTTCACACCTCCCATTGTCTCTCGCGCTGGACTCATATTCCCAAGTCAGACCAAATTCCTATACCACATGGCATCTTTAGAGAAATACAGATAACAGTTATAGCTTCATATATTAAGGGGTATGTTTACTAAACGGCGCACTTGTGCGGGGCGCACTTGAGCGCCCTAAAATGATGCATTTAAGTGCTCTTAAGTGCCCCGTACGCGTGCGCGTCACATTAACGGGCCCCGCACGCGTGCGCTGAAAACGCGCACGTTTGCGGGGCGCTCATGTGCGATAGAGGCGTGGAAAGGCGAAATGAGGGCGGAGGAAGGCCCCCGAGGGGCGGAGAGACGGGGTCAATGGGTGGAATGTGGGAGGGGAGAGACTCCCCGCACAGGAGCGTGCCCGAATTTACAAGGAAAAAATACCGCGAGTGAAACACTCGCGGTAGAGCGCATTTAAAGGGAAGAGAAACCATTTCTGTCAGCAATGTACAGCAAAATCGGGGAAACCTAAAAAACGTGAGCAGTGTGATACATGTGCACAGAACAAAATAGCAAATATGAAATGAAAATGACCACAACAAATTCTAAGAAAATTATAATCCAGCTGGGCAACAGTGATATTAATGGTCAACCATACAAAACACTCCCAGGAAAGCTCCAAAAAAAAGAAATGATGTTTTGAAGGGTCTACGCTCCGTAGACTCATTCAAAAGCACTGCATTTTAATGGAGCTTTCCTGGGAGTGTTTTCCAGGTTGCCCATTGATATCACTGTTGCGCAGCTTGGTTATGGTTTTCCTCCCCTTTTTTGGAGGGCATTTGTGAGGTTTATTTGCACCTTTGTCCCCATATAAGGTCAACGAGCCCACAGTAAAATTGTGAAGAGCAGGGTGTCTGACGCGTGCGGACAGGTATCACATCTCCAGAGACTGCACTGTTTCTGTAGCCACAGTGTGGTGCAGCAGACACAGTCAGTACCTGTAGAACCAAAGGGCCACAGGTTCAAAGCCCAGCTGGGGCTCCTGCCAACCCAGTCCCCATCATGTTACCCACCACTAAACAGTGAGAATACAGACGCTCTTTTATTGCAGAGAACATAAGCATGGTCCCAACACCTATATTTTACCCTACACCGCACACAAACCATAACAATGGGCATTGCCTACAGCCGAGTCCCCCAAAGTCAGTCCTGGAGTGCTACAACTCACTCAGGTCATATGTTTTTCCCAGATAGGAACATGTCTGCATGTTTGCGGAAGGGTACAGGTGGCGGAGGGGGCAGTGGCTGCAAACCACAGCAGACAGTGGCCTAGGCCTGTGCAGGCTGGCACCGTCCACAGCAACAGACAGGCTCTGTCGGATGTACAGTCATGTACTCCCCAGGGAACACAGCATATCTGTGGCAACACAGTGGTCAGTGCACACAGACAGTGTGTGTAGGAACAGATGGTCACAGGTTCAAAGCCCAGCTGGGGCTAATGCCAATCCAGTCCACATATTTTTCCTACAACTAAACCGTGATAGTAAGGATAAAACTATAGCTAGGAACATATGCATGATTAATATGCCTATATTTTACCACAGCACTCACAGACACCATAAACAGGCGCATTACCTGGAGCAGAGTCTCCCAAATGCAGTCCTGGAGGGCCCCACACCATTCAGGTTCCATGCTGCCTCTAACAAAGATGCCTGTGCTGCATAGCTATGCACCACCCCCATGGTATGCAGATGTAGCTCATGCATATTTATGAGGGATAGCATGAATACCAGAACAGTGTGTGGAACACCAGGACTGGATTTGGGGAACTCTGCCGTAAAGCAGCAGCCAACAGGGCCAGACACCCCCCCACAGGCCCCATTGGCCAATGCCTCCTGGAGAGGCAGGACATTGGGCCCTGCCTGTATCTCCCAATACTAACAGTTGCATACCTCAGCACTGCCACCCTACACCTGGGTATACGGTACACAGCTATCAAGCGTTTCCCATTATAACTGGCAGATCTCCAGTCCTACGTAAAGCACAGTTTGCTCATTCAGCTCCACCATAACACTCAAACAGATGTCTGCGGTGTGTGCTGCAGGTCTGGTCTCTGACAGTGTTTACCACCCTGGGATGTGACCCCCAACAGTAATGCGTACCATATCCATGCATGTACTGTGTCCAGGACTGGTGTGGTGGGTATGGCTGCTGAACCCCTCTATAGTAGCACAATGCTGGCATAGGTGTGGGGGTGGCTGTCTGTCTATCCAGTGTGTGGTGGCTGCAAACACCTTCTACAGCCCACACTGCCAGCAATGTTGCCAGTATTGGGCTGGCAATGTGCATAATGAGGAGCAAGGTACCATGGGTATAGGCTGGACAGGGTGGCCTGGCCAGGGTGCATCTGCACAGGGCATAGGGCACTGACTGGGACATTGTAGTGCTCGGCCACCACCGACACAGACAGGGTGACCTCAGTATGTCCTGCTGCGAGATCACTCTCACCCTGACTGTGCAGTGACCACAGCATGGCTAGGCACCACCATAGTGCTATGTAGTATTTCTCTCATGTGATAGATATGGGTTTCCATTTGGGGCCCAGTCACTGATTTATCTGCTTGCTGTGTATGCTGACAGCCCAGTTCTGGGTGCATGATGGACTAACTAGCAGACTGTCTGTAGCTGGTATGTGTCTTGCTGGAGTGGCTTGCAGGGTGCAGTGGCTGTTGGCTTGCTGCAGGGGAATATTAGATGGTGGTGGGGGTGCAGCTTACCATATCCTGGTCTTATGTCTGTCTGCTATTGTGGTATGGCTGTGTATAGAGCTGCACTGACTGCCCTGTGGGGGGTGTGTTCCTCAGCAGGACTGGGGTTGATGTTGCCCTCTACTGCCACCTTTGCAGGGAGGTAGAGTGTGGATCTATTGATGGGAGACCATGTTTGCCACCCTTGGCCTGGGGGAGGCAGGTGGTGGCAGCGGGCCCCCCCCCATGGGGGCTGCACCTGACTGAGGCAGACAGAGATATCCATGGTGTTTGTGCAGACACTACCTATCTTACACAGTAACACTGCTCTGGACCTCCCGCATGGCCTCCATCAGCCATGGAAGGTGTTGTGGACCTGGTCCTGGGCGCCTCACTGCACACTCGGGGTGAGCACAGTACCCGCACGATGTGACAGTGTGTAGCTACTCTGTGCCAGTAAAACACCCGGTCAGTACCCCCCTACCAGGCCGAGGTGCTGTGTGGGTGCACCTGGTCACTTCCCCCAACCAGGCCGAGGTGCTGTGGGGGTGCATTCCCCATCTTGTGTCCATCTGTGGACAGCTGATTTGCATGTGCAGTGCATCAAGGGTACGGGTGGGCTAACCCTATCCTGGTGACCACAGCAGACTGTCTGTGTGGTGACGTGCAGGCTTTCTGCAGCCAGCCAGGGGCTTGCTAGCAGCTGTAGAGCTGTAGCCTAATGGTTATGTCCCTGCCTGTGAAGCCAGAGGTCATGGGTTCAAACCCATGTTGGGGTTATTTGTTAGGGTTGTCCAAAGCATTATTTGTCTGTAATGTACATATTTTGTTGCCAGCAAACAAGCCCTCAGCGTACTGTACCCATAGGGTGCCGCTTTATATGGCGCCCTATCGGGCACCCTATGGTTTCCGTCCATATAAGGTGCACTATACATTATCCTGTGACACAACTTATAGGGTTCCCTATGGGGGACATATTAGGGTGCCGTGGCGGATAGTGCACTTTATAATGTGCCCTATGGAGTGCCGTATAGGGTGCCTTATACGGCACCTTCAATTACGGCACGTGAGGGCGTGTTTGCTGGCAGAAATTAATAAAATAAACATACGGTGCTGCAGGACAAAATATGTACATTGCAAACCTGCTGCCACAGCCAGCCTTCCATATTAGGCACCATGGGAAGCAAACCCATGACCCCTGTATCAGCAGTCAGTGCCTTAACCATTGTGCTTCACTGCTGCTCTCCCTTGCATGTTAACGCACCTACCTATGCTTTTCATTCCTTATACTGCACAGTGCTGCCATCAAACACAGTACTCTGACCTTGTGGTACCTCATACGACACCCTCTACAGCGCCCTGTGAGCAACATTCTAGGGTGCCGTGGCAGACAGTGCACTTTACAATGTGCCTTATGGGGCGCATTATGTTCACACGCTTTAAGGGTGCGTTTGCTAGTACTGTAAATTAAAATAAACATAAATTGACTCCTAAAGCAACCTTCCCCATAATACGTAATGCTTCAGCTAGCCCTGTTCATTGGGCACTGTGAGGAATTGAACCCTTGCTCCCTGCACCATTGGTCAGTGTCATAACCATTGTGCTGTGGTTCTATTTCTGTGTTTGTACATCAGCGCGCTGCCTTATGCCGCCCATTATTTGTATGCCTCCTAAAATATCACCTCACCAAGCCCTATTCATTGAGCACAGTGGGGGATTGAACCCCTGATCCCTGCACCATTGGTAACTGCCTTAACCATTGTGCTGTGGCTCTGTTTTTCTGTTTGCACATCAGCGCGACACATATGCCTCCCGTTCAGCTCTCAGTTGCGGTAAGGTGCGGGGCGCACACGGGCACCGTGCACCTTAGCGCATCTGTCAATCACGGCTTTTCTTCAGGACGGAATGCCCACTCCTTATACAGCACACGCACTCTACCGCGGCCCGCACTTTACCGGGCTTTTAGTAAACATACCCCTAAGTGTCTGTATGTTTGTGTGGTGCAACTGTGGTGTGCTTGTTTGTGCGTGGGAGGAGATGTGGTAGGTGACTTGCATCTGTGTGTGTAGTGCAGAGGTGGGGTGCATGTATGTGTAACAAAGGTGAGGTGCCTATGTGTGGAGGTGAGGTACCTGTGTGTGTGTTCGCGCGCATGTCTGCGTATGTGTGTCTATCATGCGGCGATGGGATGCCTGTGTATGTTTGGTACGGAGGTGAGGTGCCCGTGTTCGTGTGTTCATGTCTGTTGTACAGAAATACAGTGCATGTGTGTTTGTTGTAAGGAGGTGGGGTATGTGTGTGTGTGTGCGCACGTGCACGTCTGCGTATGTGTGTCTGTCATGCGGAGATGGGATGCCTGTGTATGTTTGGTACGGAGGTGAGGTGCCCGTGTTCGTGTGTTCATGTCTGTTGTACAGAAATACAGTGCATGTGTGTTTGTTGTAAGGAGGTGGGGTATCTGTGTGTGTACATGTCTGTTGTGTGGAGGCGGGATGCCTGTGTGTGTTAGTGTGGGAGTGGGGACGGGATGCTTATGTGTGTTCTAGGGGGAGGGGAATGCACTTTTTGGCAACACCTTGTACTCTTCCATCCCCATGGGAAGACTGCTTGTCTCTGGGTTGCCCCTTCTCTTCTGCCCATGAGGGATCCAGTCTCCCATAGGCAGAAAAGAAGGGGACTTTGGATCCCTCGTGGACAATCTCCCATGGGCAGAAGAGAAGGGGACTTTGCCCACAAAGGATCCAATTTCCCGCAGGCAGAAGAGAATGGGACGTTGCCGCGATCCCCTTCTCTTTTGCCTGCAGGCATTGTCCCCCCCAATGAGTTGCTGTGACGATGTCTGCAAAGCTTGTCTGCCTGCGGGGATCCAATCTCCCAAGGGCAGAAAAGAAGAGGATTGCCGCGATGACGGTAAAGTCCCCTTCTATCTGTCTGTGGGAAATCGGATCTTCACAGGCAGACAAGCATTGTGGCCATCATCAGGGCAAGTAGTTTGGGGGGAGCATTGGCCTCCTTTGCCTCCCCCGCCTCCCCCAAACTATGCCCATGGCGCTTCCACAAACTAAATAGTGCCAGAGCGGACTGTGGAAATATTCAGCAGCACTATCCAGATAGTCATCAACCTTATCTGGATGGCCTCCCATTGGCCATCCAGCTAAATGCTCTGAATATCGACACGATAATTTTTAAGCTCCTAAATTAAGATGAATTTTCAGCTGAAAATAGGGCACAATTGAACTTAAATTTAAGAGCTCTTTTTTAATATTGGCCCTGCATGTCTTAGAATAATAGGGGGATTATTTTTCAAAGTTTTGTTTGCAGTTTCCATGTTGAAAATCCAGCATTTTTATAAAGGGATACATTTACATGTGAATGTCCATAGTACATAGAAATAGCAAGGGAGCATGTTGGGTGGCATGGTTAGAGCATGAATTCCCCATTTCATACAGGAAAAGCATATGTATGACCAACATCGTTCATGTCAGGATTTACAGCAGCTCCCTGGCATGTATAGGTTTTTAAAAAATGCTAGTTTCAGCCAGCCGTCTACAAGAGGGATGAAGGGAATTATCCTCCTTCATCCCGCATTGTTTATTGCCCCCTCCAAATTGAAATGGACTATAGATAGTAGTCACTATAGTTAATTAGCGATAATTAAATGTATAAGTTTGCAAAATACAAACTTACACATGCAAGTTGCCATATTGCCTCAGCTAATTTTTCCCACATGTAGATTTATTTATTTAACGAGGCTTATATACAGCTTTTCTACCAGTCAAAATGGTGTACATTCAGGTATTGTATATATATTTTTCCCTTGTTCTCAAAGGGCTCACAATCCATGTTTTTGTACCTGAGGCAAATGGCTTGCCCAAGGCCACAAAAAGCACCTGTGGGACTAGAAACCCCAGTTCTTCCGACCCAAGGTTGCTATCCTCTAGCAGGATTCAAACCCCTGGCCCTCCAGCCCAAGGCAACTTGCACCAACTACTAGGCCACTCCTCCCTGCTCTACCTCTACAGATCAGCATATACATATGCAGTCCTGTACATCCTTATATGTATTTTAGAAAAGGCGCCCCATTTGACAGAGCCTTTTCTAAAACATCATCAGAATTGTGCATGTCCAACTTTCACATCTCAATTATGGTCTCCACGTACTAACCGCTTTGATAGTTTATTCTGTACTTGATATACCGCCTTGTAGTGAAAAACAATCTAAAATTTGCCTTTATGTAGTGGAGGAGTAGCCTAGTGTATAGAGCAACTGCCTAGTACCTGGAAGATCAAGGGTTCAATTCCCACTGGCACTCCTTGTGACCTTGGGCAAGTCACTTTACCCTACATTAGAGTACACCTTAGAAGAAAGGCGGGATAGAGGTGATATGATTGAGATGCTTAAATACCTCCGTGGCATAAATGTTCAGGGAGAGAGCCTCTTTCAATTGAAAGCAAGTTCTGCTACGAGGGGACATGGGATGAGGGTGAAGGGAGATAGATTCAGGAGTGATATGCAGAAATATTTCTTTACGGAAAGAGTAGTGGATCCATGGAATAGTCTCCCAGTGGAGGTGGTAGAGATGAGGACAGTAACTGAATTCAAAAAAGCATGGGACCAACACAGAGGATCTCTAAAGGTAAAAAGTGGACTGTTGTAGTTGTTGATATGGAAGGACAGACTAGATAGGCCATGTAGTCTTTTTCTGTCATCATGTTTCTAAGTTTCTACATTGCCTTGGAAGAAAAGGCTGGCAATCTACTTCCAGTGATACATTGCCAAGAAAACCCAGAGGTAGCTGGGTCACTATGAGTCAACACTGACTTGATGGCACAAAAAAAATGTGAAATCATATTTCATTTTTAATTGATTTGTTAACTAAAGGAAGAGATGTAATTATAGTCATTAATGTGTATCCATCCCCCTCAATTATCTGTGAAATTACAGAGGTATGCCTCCATAATATTATTCAGTTTCACCAGCGGGGTCCCTCTGTCTCTCCCCACCTGTATAAAAAGAAGACAGAGAAGGAGCACAAAGACCAGAGAAAGAGAGAAATAGATACCAGGAAATTCTCCAGGACCAAGCAGGAAGTCAGTCCTCACATATGGGTGACATCGACGTTGATGGAGCCCTTGCGGAGCATTTCCCCAGCTTTCTATGAAAGCCTTTGGGAATACTGCACGCATGCGCGGTCCCCTTCCCACCTAAAGGTGCCATCTTGCTCAGTCTTTCTTTTTCCGAGGAGCCCAACGGACGTCTGTCTGTGTCACCCAGAGAAAAGTTAGATTTTTCTTGCGATTTCATTGCGGTTCTTGTCCGGTTCGATGCCGGTTCCCCTTCCCGCTGGGTTCAGTACACCGGTATCGAGCCCGTCTTCTGTTTTTTTCATTTTTTGCCCTTAGTGGCTGGCGTTCGCGCCATTTTTTTCTTTTCCCTGTAAGGCCGGTCCTTTGACCTCACGTGGGCCCTTTTTTCCCTGATGGCTTCCTGTGGTTTCAAAAAGTGTGATCGGTGCAAGAAACTGATGTCTCTCACCGACACACACGACTGCTGCCTTCGGTGCCTCGGTCCAGATCATGATCCTAAGATCTGTGGCCCGTGTGGCAAAATGTCCACTAAGGCACTGCGAAGTCGACAGCATCAAAAGGAAAGGCTTTTTTCTGATTCGAGCCTCCGGCCGGGCCCGGACCTCATCTGAGGCCTCGACGTCTCAGGAATCTGACCCTGAGCATCGCTGGGGTTCCTCGGACAGGGGGTCCCCCGATCGGGAATGAAAGAGGAAGAAGCGGCTCGCAAGGGCGGCGTCGGAGGAGGTCCCTGGCTCCTCGAGGGCCAGGTCTCGGACCCCCGACCGCCATCCCGGGCCCTTGGAACAGGAGAAGCCATCCAAAATGCCTCGTGTGGAGCCGGAGTCTGCTGGACACGTAAGTCCTGTTGTTCTCGAGGACTCTCCTCCCAGGGAGCCGCCGCCGGGGCCCAAGTCGGTAGCTGCTGAGTCTCCTGAGCTTGGACTCAGGCTGACAGCCTTGGAGTGCAGATTGTCCACCTTCATGGATCAGCAGCGGGTGCTGATGGCCAGCCTTGCTGGTGCATCTGCCCCAACCACCGGGCATCGACGTCGAAGTCGACCCCGGAGACCGAGCCGATACTCGAGACCATGAAGGCTCGAGGTTGTCCTTGGTCGCGGTCACCCTCGACCTCCCGCTTGGGACCGAGGGCGTCGACGCCGGTGCCTTCGGCATCGGGGTGGGTGCTGCCGGGACCCACGCAGTCGGAGCCCCCCCTCTGACTCCTCTTCGGACGAGTCCGCATGGGAGACGGAGGACGAGGAGTACCCCGATACCTTTCGACTCGGTGCGTCCCTTCGGACTCACTGCAGTCCGAACCCCGGAGGATACCCAGTTCTCGGAGTTCGTTAGGGATATGGCCACAGCTTTGGTGATTCCCGCGGACCCCGAGGAGGAGCCGAAGAGCTCGAGGCCCTCCAGTATGACTCTCCTCCGAAGGAGGCCTTTACTGTCCCGGTTCCTCCGATGCTGGAACGGCTCCTCTTCCGGATGTGGGAGGCACCGGCCTCGGCGCCGGTTCTGAGCAAGCAGGTCGATTCCATTTATCGACTCCGTAAGAGCCTTGGCTTCCAAAAAGCGCAGCTACCACACCATTCCATGGTGGGGAAATCGGCCATGCATCGTCTGAAAAGCCAGAAGATGCACTCTGCGGTGCCCCCCGGCAGGGAGGCCCGGAACCTGGATGCGTTTGGTAGAAAGTGCTTCCAGGGCTCGATGCTTGCTTGCCGTGTCCAGTCCTACCAGCTGTACATGGGCATGTACTTGCAGGACCTGGCGAAGGAGCTTGCCGGGTTCTCTGCTGGTCTCTCCAGGGAACCTTTGCAGAGGTTCAAGTCCTTGTCCTCGGGAGTACGGGAATGCTCTAAGTTCATCTCCCGAGCAGCCTACGATGGCTTCGAGGCCTCGGCCCGTGTTGCGGCAGCCGGCATCGCGGCTCAACGCCAGGCATGGCTGCAGTCGTCGGACCTCGAGTCATGGGTACAGGACAAGTTGGTCGAAACCGAGCACCTCACTAGGACAAGGCTGTCCAGGAAAACTTCTGCCCCTTCTCAGAAAAAGAAGGGCTCGGGTAAAAAGTCCTTTTACCCGAGGAAGGCGACTGCGTACAAACAGTTGCCACATTACCAGGCCTCCCCAGCTCCCCAGCAGGGTCAGCAGGCCAAGAGGCAGGGACATGGGCCCCGTAGGCAGAAGACCCCCAAGCCTCCGGCTCCTGCTCCCACAATTGGGTCTTAAGCATAGTCCACAAGGGCTATATGCTCCATTTCCAACAGTTGCCTCCTCCTTACTTCCCAGGAGAGCCTCCAAGGCCTCCTCTGCACACAGACCTCCTCCTTCGAGAGCTTCAGGGTCTGCTGCGAGACAAGGCGGTGGAGCCTGTGCCTCCCCACCTACAAGGTCACGGTTTCTACTCCAGGTACTTCCTAGTACCAAAGAGAACCGGGGGCCTCAGGCCTATTCTCGACCTCAGAAATCTCAACAAGTTCTTGGAGAAAGAAAAGTTCAAGATGCTTACTCTTGGAACATTACTGCCCTACCTCCAGCAGGGAGATTGGCTATGCTCCTTAGATCTAAAGGATGCGTACACTCACATCCTCATTCATCCAGACCACAGAAAGTACCTCGGGTTCATTGTGGGAGGAAACCATTATCAGTACAGAGTACTGCCCTTTGGCCTAACCTCCGCCCCAAGGGTCTTTACAAAGTGCTTAGCAGTGGTGGCGGCCTACTTGAGAAATCAGGGTATCTTTGTCTTCCCCTACCTGGACGACTGGCTCATCAGGGGTCAGACGTGCCAGGAGGCCAGGCAAGCCACCTCCGAACTATCTCTCTCCTTCAACACCTGGGTTTTGTCATAAACTTCGCAAAGTCCACTTTGCTCCCCTCCCAGAACCTAGAGTTCATAGGGGCAAGGCTAGACTCTCTGCAAGCAAAGGCTTACTTGCCAGAAGACAGAGCCCAAAAACTGATGGACTTGGCAAACCAGTTTCTCAGCATGCCACTGGTTTCCGCCAGACTCTGTCTGAGGCTCCTGGGCCACATGGCATCGACAGTGCATGTGACTCCAAATACCCGACTCCACATGAGGCCTGCCCAGTGGTGCCTCAGAACTCAGTGGACACAGGCCACAGGAAGCCTCAGAGACAGAGTATGGGTGTCCAAACCATTCCTGAACTCCCTACGCTGGTGGCTGCACCCCCCCAACTTACTACAAGGGGTGCCTTTTCAGATACCTGTGTTCACAGTAGTGTTAACCACCGATGCCTCCTTGTAAGGCTGGGGGGCACATTGTCTGGACAAATGCACCCAGGGCCTGTGGTCTCCCTGGGAGGCCACGCAACAGATCAACCTACTGGAACTACGGGCTATTCGCTTAGCCCTCAAAACTTTCTCTCAAACCCTAGCTCACCAGTCTGTCTTAGTACAGACAGACAACCAAGTAGCCATGTTCTTTGTGAACAAGCAGGGCGTCACTGGGTCCAGGCTCCTTTGTCAGGAGGCACTGGACCTTTGCTTGTTTGCGCTCAGGCACAACATGTTTCTCAAGGCTGTTTATCTCCCTGGCCAGGAGAACGTCCTGGCAGACAGGTTGAGCAGAGTTCTGCAGCCCCACGAATGGCAACTGCACCCATTAGTGGTTCAGAAAATTTTCCAGAAATGGGGACTTCCATCCATAGATCTCTTTGCCAGTCCCCTGAACCGGCAACCGCATCCCATGAGGTGGGCAGCGGATGCCTTCCTGATTTCCTGGTCCCAGGGCCTCCTGTATGTGTTTCCTCCCACGCCTCTGGTGGCCCGAACCTTGTTCAAGATTCTAAAGGACAGGGCCTCGGTACTTCTGGTAGCCCCCAGGTGGCCGAGGCAGCCTTGGTTTCCACTTCTGCTTCAACTGGCAGTGGACACCCCTCTACCTCTGGGGTTGCAGCCTGACCTTCTCTCTCAGGATCAGGGTTCTCTTCTGCACCCCAACCTCAAATCTCTCAATTTGATGGCCTGGAGGCTGCAAGGGTAGTGTTGGCTCCCTGGGGCCTGCCTTAGGAAGTTGAAGAGGTGGTCTTGGCCTCTAGGAAGCAGTCCACCAGAAAAACCTATGCCCTGAAATGGAGAAGGTTCTCTTTGTGATGTCAGCTACGCACAGAAGATCCTTTCTCCTGCTCTGTGCCAGTGGTGCTTCAGTACCTGCTGCACTTATCCAATCAGGGCCTCAAGTCCAATTCTGTTCGGGTCCACCTCTCAGCTCTAGCAGCTCACCACTCACTAGTGGAAGGACACTCTTTGTCGGTTCACCCCTTGGTGTCCCGGTTCCTCGGAGGTTTGCTCTTGCTCAAGCCTCCTATCCGTCCTCCAGCCCCTGAGTGGGAGTTGAATGTGGTCTTGCAACAACTGACTCGCCCACCCTTTGAGCCGATGGCTACTTGTCCTCTCCGCTTCCTTTCCTGGAAGACGCTCTTTCTGGTAGCCCTAACCTCGGCCAGACGAGTGAGTGAGCTTCAGGCCCTGGTCTGTGACAGGCCTTACACTCGCTTCTATAGGAACAGGGTAGTCCTTAGGACTCATCCTAAGTTCCTCCCAAAAGTTGTCTCCTCTTTCCACCTCAACCAAGAGGTGGTTCTTCCAACATTCTTCCCTAGGCCTCATGCAAGCCAGGCTGAGGCAGTCCTGCATACACTGGACTGTAGAAGGGCCTTATCCTTCTACCTTGACCGTACGCAGGGGCATAGAAGGGCTACTCAGCTCTTCATATCTTTTGACCCTAATAATTTGGGGTTATCTGTGTCCAAGCGTACCTTGTCCATCTGGGTGGCTGACTGTATCACCTGGGCTTACAGGGCAGCTGATCTTCCCTTGCAGGGTCGGGTCACGGCCCACCGTGTCAGGGCTATGGCTGCCTCAGTACCTCATCTCCGCTCTGTTCCATTGGCAGACATCTGCAGGGCTGCAACTTGGTCCTCAAGCCAGACTTTTGTAGCTCTATACTGCCTGGAGAGGGAGTCCCGTAGGGACAGTGCTTTTGGTCAGGCAGTACTCCGGAATCTCTTTGAGGTTTAGGCAACTCCTGCCCTCCAGCCCTCCATTGGGCTACCGGTGGGGGTTCTCTTTCAGTGAAAGCCTTTCTCTGATGCTGGGACTAGAGGGAGTTCTCTTGTTCAGCCTGGGTTCCTGGTAGCCCAGACCTAGGGAGTCACCCATATGTGAGGAATGACTTCCTGCTTAGTCCTGGAGAAAAAGTAGTTACTCACCTGTAACAGGTGTTCTCCAGGAGCAGTAGGAATCAGTCCTCACAACCCTCCCTCCTCCCCTGGGAGTTGCAGTTGTACATAGTTCATTTTTGCATTTTTTTGTGCTGTCTTTTAGCTATGTCATCAGACTGAGCAAGATGGCACCTTTAGGCGGGAAGGGGACCACGCATGCGTGCAGTATTCCCAAAGGCTTTCATAGAAAGCTGGGGAAATGCTCCGCAAGGGCTCCATCGACGTCGATGTCACCCATATGTGAGGACCGATTCCTGCTGCTCCTGGAGAACACCTGTTACGGGTGAGTAAGTACTCTGAATGAGGGACTCCAGCAGTCACCTGCATAGTCATCAGAATATACCAAGGGCATTCAAATGGTTTACGCTTCTGGGACTTCTCATAGTTTCCATGCTCCCAGCTTAATCTGGTTTTATTCTCAGCCTTCGGTAAACCTTTCCTATTAAACACATTTTGCTGCCAGCACCCCCAGCACAAGTCCATGCAGTACTTCTTGGCTCCCAAAGGGAAACTATTAGATATGAGATCTGATCCAAGTCTGAGGTACTACTTATTCATTTAGATACAAAGCCAAAAGAAAATAGAACACGAGCATAAGAGCGGCAACAATTAGCAATATTTACCTTACTGACTTGCTGAAATGGCTTCTTACAAGTGGACTATTCTAAGGGAACCGGAGCTTTCTGCTTGGCTCATGCCCCACAGTGGAAGTGATGACAGTGACTCTTCGGACTGCCAGAGCATGTGGAAGGCTAGGGGTACAGGAAAACATGTGTTAGCACTTGTGTTTTGAGCTGGGAGACATGAGGCATGCTGCCAGAGAACCTTTGAACAAAACAATAACTCTAGTAAACATGTTTTCTGGTCCTTGGGCCAATAAACAATAATCTGTTTCCTGTGTATATAGGGCATAAACAGCATGTTCCTTTCAAGACAAGTGGGGAAAGCATGCAGAGCGTGGCTCATGGAATTTGTTCTATCCTCTCTGCGTGTGTGTGTGCACTTGTATCTGCGTTGCCTGTGTGTATCTGTTTTTGTGTGTTGCCTTTATAATATAGGCACAACATATGCACCTATGTACCTTTAGGCCCTAAAACACCCTGTTATAACATTTCCCTCGAAGTAGTGAAGTTAGTTTGGAAATCGCTAATCTATATATGAAGAACATTTTAACTTGGAATGATATTTATAGTAGTGCAAATCCAAACTTGCTGGAATTTGGCTGTATTTGGATTTCCCATGACACGTAGGGCCCTTTTTACTAATGGGTGCTAGGGTGTTCCACCTAAAGCGCCAAAAGTGCCAATACTATGGTGTGTTAGGTGGAACACCACTGCGTTAACCGTCAGGGGTGTAGAAAGCATTTCCCCAGCAGTTAACATGGAGACCTGTCCCTTAGTGCAAGGCACTATTCCACCTATTGAAGGGGTGTTAGGTGATCTGCGCTAATGCAGTTAGCGCGGAGTGTGAACAACATGCCCACTCTCCACCCCACCCATCCACTTGGGACCCTAAAACGGGTTACACAGTGCAGGAACTGTCCTGAGCTCTCATGGTCCTCTGCTAGTTGGCGTATGTCCCAACATGCATTCAGCATACACCAGAACACGAGTTGTCGGCTAATGCCATTTAGTATAAGACCCCTCTTAGATATACTAAAAATAATATTGTGTTAAGGCATTGTTGTTCCTGTTGGCTTTGCATGCATTTGTTGTTTGAAATGTGGTGGGTGCATGTATTGGTGTGAGTGTGTCTGTAAGTCTGTATCTGTGTTGGTTTTCTGTGTATGTCTGATCAGGAGAGGAGATGAGAGGGACGGGCAGTTTGAAATATGCAATGCTTTAATCACTGTATTACACTGAATCAATGTATGCATACAGCAACTGTTGGATCTGCATCTCCCATAAACATATATTGGAACCGTTTTTTGGGACTTCATTTCTTTTTTGCTCATTATCACATCATAAAACTCACTTCTACACCACGGGAACCCCCCCCCCCCCTCAGCTTACCTCCTCCCTTCCTGCGACTAGAGCTGCCTTTAGCGTCCAATTCTGTGACCTTTTCCCAGCTTCGACTGGGTCTGCTCAATGTAGGTTCTGCACACTCGAGAATTTCATAAAAACATAAGAAATGCCATACTGGGTCAGACCAAGGTCCATCAATCCCAGTAACCTGTTTCCAACAGTGGCCAATCTAGGTCACAAGTACCTAGCAGTTTCCCCAAAAGACACAGGTTCCATAATGCTTGTATTGGGGCAAGCAGTGGATTTCCTGGGTTCCCTTTAATAGTTTATGGACCTTTCCTCCAGGTTACACTAACAGCTTTTACTACATCCTTTTCATATATCTATGAGCTTGTGGACTTGCATAAACTCATTACTCTGCTTAACAGAGACGTGGTTAAATGAGAGCTATTTGATGAGGGCCCTCCTCCCTAATTACTCTTATCTCTCCTGTCCTCACCCTACCCGCAAAGGAGGAAGGGTGGCCCTTCTCTACTCTGATGTCTTATTGATCTCTGTTCCTGGGGATGTCTCACTTGCCTACCCCTGAAGCCCTCCTGTTTTGCATGAATTCATTATCCTTTGCCTGCTATATGCTGTTGGTCTTTTGCCCTTCTAGCCTCACTTCTCCATGGGGAATTTTTGATGTCACTTTGTCTGAAGTCTTTACATGGTTTCCACATCTTATCATGCTTGGTGATTTCAATGTCCACGTCGAAAACCCTGCCTGCTCTTGCTAAATCATATTTTTTCCTGGATTACTTTAATAACCTGGACGTCACGTAACATGTTCACTTTCCAGTTTACTCAGAAGGTCATACACTAGATTTGGTTTTTACATTTGATGCTATTTTCAGACTGATTACCAATCTTAGCCCAGTAAAATTACCTTGGACTGATCATTGCTTAGTGAAATTTAGCCTGCAGCCCCCATTGCCCAGTCAGTCATCTTCCAGGTCCCTTAGATTATCATAGCCTTTGTGTCATGTTTTAGTGGATTCTTTGCTCTCGCATGAGCACCTCTTGCCATCACACTTTGATGATCTCATGGTGGAAGAGCAAGTGGACATTTGGAATACCACCCTAAGTAATTTTTTGGACATGATCACTTTGCAGAAACTGTTATCCTCTGTCAAAAGTCCCTCATCCATGGTTTCACGCCTTACTAGTCTTATTGAACAGGCAAACATGCAAAGCCGAAAGACAGTGGAGGAAATTTCAGACCCTGGAGACCCTGAAAACTCTGGATTCGTTACCAGAGGATGTGATAAAAGCTGCTAGTGTAACTGGGTTTAAAAAAGGTTTGGACAAGTTCCTGGAGGAAAGGTCCATTAACCATTATTAAATCCACTGCTTGCCACAATACAAGCATTGTGAAATCGGTGTCCTTTGGGGAAACTGCTAGGTACTTGTTACCTAGATTGGCCACTGTTAGAAACAGGATACTGGGTTTGATGGACCTTGGTCTGACCCAGTATGGCATATCTTATGTTCTTATATAGGAATGCCCATTACGTTTACAGCAAACACATTAGGTTAGCTAAGAGGAATTATGTCTCCTTATTAATTGATAATAGCCCTATTTGAAATTCTGGACTCCTTTAAGGGGGTAATACCTAGAGCAAGTGCAAATGTTCCTTCACCAGACATACTTGCTAACTTTTTTCTTTCTAAGATCACCGCCATCGATTGGTTCCTTCCCTCTAGTCCCCGCTTTTGACATCCACTTGGTTTCTACTGCCATAAATCTAAATACTGACTTGGTCTTGGCTTTGCCTAGTGTCCATCAATCCTATTTCCCCGTGTCGTCTGGACCCTATCCTCTTGGCATGGCTTAAGACACTGGCCTTGAATATTCTAGAAGTCTACAGTACCATTGTGAAAAACAGTATGACCACTGCATGTGTTCCTCAATCATTAAAACAAGCCAAAGTCTGTCTGTCTCAAGAAATCAAACTTAGATGCTTCTATTCCGTTCAACTACCACCCTATTTCAAATCTCATTTTTACCCAAAATAATGGAAAAAATGGAATTCCTTCAACTTTCTGATTTTCTTGAGAAAACAAATGTACTATACCCCAGGCAATCTGGATTTTGCAAAGCCCATTGTACTGAAATAGCCTTGACAGCCCTGCTCAGTGAGTTACATTCCAACTTAGATTCCCATAAATCAACAATACTAGTTTCCCTGCCTTTGACACTATTCATCATTCTCTCCTCCAGCGTCTGTCAGATATCGGCCTCAAGGGTAGAGTGCTACGATGGTCGCACATTTATGATCTAGTCGACACAATCTTCTTCATTAATACTTTCTTGTGGTTCTATTCTGTCCCCATCCCTCTTTAATATCTTCCTCACCCCCCCTGGCCACTCTAGTTCAGGAACAAGGTGTCAGCGGCTTTTACTATGTAATAGACTAACAAAATGTTAGTCTATTACACCTCTCTATCTAGCAAGGACCTATCTGCCCTGGACTCCTGCCTAGACTCTGTATCCATTTGGCTACATAATCATGGCTTGCAACTCAATCCACAGAAATCACAGGCATTATGGGTAACTGGGAGGTCAGATCTACCCACCACAAACCCTCAAATTGCTGGGGTCCCCATTCCACTTACACAAATTTTAACCTACCTGGGACTTATCTGGGATTTAAAAGTAAGGTGGGAGTTCAAGGTAGAAGACAGTTAGGAGTCCTTTTTTCGCATTGTGACAAATTAGCTCAATTTGGCTATTCCTATCCAAATCAACACTTCAGATTTTGTTGCACTTATTGGTCATATCAAAACTGGACTATTGCAAGTCATCCTACTGTGGCTTCCAATCCTCCCAAAGAAGAAACTTCAACTGATACAAAACACAGCAATTCATCATCTTACCAATACTACAAAATATGACCATATATTCACTTTTTTTTCCAGAATCACTGGCTCTCGCTGACTCTGGTTCCATTTCAAAATTCTTTTGCTCGCTCACAAAAGCTTATTACTCAGGTCTGCCACACTACCTTGCGTTTCTGCTGATCCTGTAGTGTCCTTCATGACTAGGAATAGGGAGGAGTGGCCTAGTGGTTGGGGCAAGTTACCTCAGGCCAGAAAGTTGGGGGTTCAAATCCCACTAGAGGACAGCAACCTTGGGCTGGAAGGACTGGGGTTTCTAGTTCCACAGGTGCTCCTTGTGGTCTTGGGCAAGCCACTTAACTATTTACAGGGAACATGGGAAATGGAAGGTTATCTCCAAGTTATAATGCCCTGTTCAATGTAATTTCAGTTTGTTCAATGTAAACCACCTTGGTATCATGAAAGGTGGTATATAAGAAATGTTAAATAAAATAAATACTTAGATCACAGGCTTCTTACTGCCTGGTTTTGCCCTCTGTCTCACATGCACAATTGGAATCCACACATCATTCTGCTTTCTTTTTCCTTGCACCGAGCCTCTGGAATGTTTTACCAGATTATATTTGCATTGCATCCTGTTTTCAAAAGTTTAAAAAGGCTCTTAAAACCTATTACTTTGAGCTAGCATTTCCAGATTTTAGGGACCAGGGTTAGGTAAGGGGTAATGCACGCGGCCACAATCATTGTGGTGTTTAGCTGTAGTCTGATATTTGCTTCTACTTTCCTTTCCTCTCTCTCTCTCCTGTCCTGTTTGACATGGCGTTCCTTTCCCGATTATATGATTTTATTGTAAACCGCTTTGATGCTCTTGCAGAAGGCAATAAATCAAAAACGGATGAAACATAAATGTAAACACAGTGCTCCCCCTCTTCATTATCTTCATTAGCCAGATCCTACCCACAGTCTGTTGCTAATTACACTGGAAGCAGGCAGGGCGGGCTCACTCACACTGAGGGAAGGGGAGCTGGAGGGAAGAAGATCAGAGACTTGCAGATAGAGGTTTTAAACTCAGAAACATGTCTGGATGCATAACATAGGAAGGCGGGACATCCATCTGCCTTCCCACACACCCCCCCCCCCCCCCAAATGCCAAATTTTATCCCCTTCATCCTACAGACCAATAAACACTCTACACACTGTCGTGGGTTAACCAGGCCGCAGCTTTATTTTTAAATCACCATAATAAAAAGATACATGCAGAGTCTTAAAAGGGGAGTGAGGATTTGGTCTGTATGTGGTGAGCCATTTTCCTTTGTCGCCAATTGGCTGGACACAGGGGCTGGAGCCTGCCATGCGAGGGGGAGCTAGGTCCACCCCAGTTCTAGCAGCCTTGCCATGCTGTCTTAGGGGACCACCTATGCCGGGTCAGCTGTCATATGAGGAGAATCACTAGGGCGCCTCACCTTCCTGGCAGCTAGGGCACCCTGCCCCCTCGATTGTGCTCTGCTGCATGTCTGCAGCCTGGCTTGGGTAACTATGACGAGCACATTCAAGCTCATCTTTCACGTGTTCCCCACTATAACACTGGGGCGGGGGGGCATTCCAAGGGCCATCCGCGGTGCAGACAAACTATGCACTGTGAGAGTGTCAGTTGGCCCATTAGATGACAGAGGGGTAAAACGGGCACTAAGGGAGGACAAGGCCATAGCGAAGAGACTATGAATTCTTTGGTCTTTACTGAAGAACAGATAGGGAAGTTACCCATGCCTGAAAAGGTCTTTAAAAGTGATGTATGAGAAGAATTGAAACAAATGTCCATAAACAGAGAAGATGTCGTATTACAACTATTTGATAAACTAAAGAGTAAGAAATCACCTGGGCAGGGTGCTGAAAGAAGTGAAATATGAGATTTCAGACCTACTATTAGTAATCTATGAACTATCATTAAAATCATCTCTAGTACCTGAAGATTGGAGAATGGCCAATGTAATGCCAATTTTTAAGAGTTCCAGGGGTGATCGGAAACCTCAGACCAGTGAGCCTGACATCAGTACCAGGCAAAATGGTAGAAACCATTATAAAGAATAAAATGACTAAACATGTAGATAGTCCTGGTTTAATGGGAGAAGGCCAACATGGATTTAGCCAAGGAAGGTCTTGTCTTTCTAATCTGTTATATTATTTTGAAGGTGTGAATAGATAGGTAGATAAACATGAGCCAGTTGATATAGGGTATCTGGATTTTCAGAAAGCCTTTGACAAGGTCCCTCATGAGTGGCTCTTGACAAAATTAAAAAGTCTTGGGATAGGAGGCAGTGTACTATTGTGGATCAAAAACTGGTTAAAAGATAGAAAGCAGAGCGAATAATGGAGTACCCCGGGGGTCTGTGCTGGGCCCGCTACTTTTTTAACATATTTATAAATGACCTGGAAATGAGAATAACCCTCATGATGTGGACTTAATTGTATCTTTTATTTTATGTTAATAAATGCATAAATGGTAAAAAAAAAAATGGGAATAACGTGTGATCAAATCTGCAGAAGACACAAAATTATTCAAAGTTGTTAAAAACCAAGAGGATTGTGAAAAATTGCAAGAGGACCTTGATAAATTGGCAGATGACATCCAAGTGTCAGATGAAATTTAATGTGAACAAGTGTAAAGTTATGCACTTAGATTCCACATTAGGAACCACTAGCCAGGAAAAAGATTTAGGTGTCATTGTAGATAACACACTGAAACCCTCTGTCCACCGTGCAGCGGCAGCCAAGAAAGCAAATAGAATGCTAGGAATCATAGGGAAAGGAATGGAGAATAAAACAAAGGATATATTATAATGCCTCTGTATCATTCCATGGTGAGATCACATCTTGACTATTATGTGCGGTTCTGGTCGCTGTATCTTAAAAAGGATATAGCAGAATTAGAAAAGGTACAGAAAGGAGCCACCAAAACGGTAAATGGGATGGTAGGATACCCCTATGAGGTTAGGCTTAAAAGGTTAGGGCTCTTCAACTTGGAAAAGAGACAGCTGAGGGGAAGACCTTCTACATTTCAAATTCATGCTTGGCTCCTTCCATTCAGCCTTAGCACTTGCCAAACAAGATTACTGCATCCATCTGACCAACTCCCTTGCCTCTGATCCTCGCCGTCTCTTTAATACCCTCAATTCCCTCCTCAAAGTCCCCCCGCCCCTGACCCCGCCCTCCCTCCCTTTCTGCCCAAACCCTAGCCGACTACTTCCACGACAAAATCCACAAGATTATCCTCCAATTCCCTACCCCCTCATCTACCTCCTCTCCTCCCCTATCCATGTTCCCTCTGCCACCCTCTCCTCCTTCCCTCCGATCTCTGAAGAAGAAACCACACTCCTCCTTTCCTCCTCCAAACCCACCACCTGTTCATCAGACCCTATCCCCACCCATCTCCTACGTTCCATCTCTCTCACCATTGTCCCCTCCATCACTCATATCCTCATCCTTTCACTCTCCACTACAACCGTCCCTGTTGACTTCAAACATGCTATTGTCACACCCCTCCTCAAGAAACCCTCACTTGATCCCACATGCCCTTCTAACTATCGACCCATCTCCCTCCTTACCTTCATATCCAAACTATTAGAACGAGCAGTCCACCGTCGCTGCCTTGACTTCCTCAACGCCCAGGCCCTCCTGGACCCACTACAATCTGGCTTCCGTCCCCTACACTCCACTGAAACAGCACTCACAAAAGTCACCAATGACCTCTTCCTGGCTAAATCTAAGGGCCTCTATCCTATCCTCATCTTTCTTGACCTTTCTGCTGCCTTTGACACCGTTGACCACGACCTTCTCCTCACCACCCTCTCCTCTCTTGGCTTCAAGGACTCCATACTATCCTGGTTCTCCTCCTACCTCTCCCATCGCTCATTCAGTGTATGCTCTGGTGGCTTCTCCTCCTCCCCTACCCTGCTCCATGTTGGTGTACCCCAAAGATCTATCTTGGGCCCCCTCCTCTTCTCTCTCTATACCCAAGGCCTTGGCGCGCTTATCTCCTCCCATGGCTTTCAGCACCATCTCTATGCCAATGATTCCCAGATCTACCTCTCTACACCTGATATTTCTCCAGCTACCCAGTCCAAGATCTCTGCCTGACTTTCAGACATCACTGCCTGGATGTCCCATCGCCCATTGAAACTGAACGTGGCCAAAACTGAACTCCTTGTCTTTCCACCCAACTCCCCCCCCCCCCCCACTTCCCCCCTCTCTCAATCCATGTGGATGGATCTACTATCCTTCCTGTTCCCTCTGCCCGCAATATAGGGGTTATCTTTGACACCTCTCTCTCCTTCTCCGCTCATATCCAGCTTGTAGCGAAGACCTGCTGCTTCTTTCTCTACAACATCAGTAAAATCCACCCCTTTCTCTCTGAACACACTACCAAAACGCTTGTCCAATCCTTAATCTCCTCTCGCCTCGATTACTGCAACATACTCCTCGCTGGTCTCCCCGTGAGTCACCTCCTTCCCCTTCAATCCATACAAAATCACGCTGCTCGACTAATCTTCTGCTAGCCTCGCCATGCCCACATTACTCCTCTTCGCAAGTCGCTTCACTGGCTCCCTGTCCAATTCCGCATCCAATTCAAGCTGCTTCTGCTGACCTATAAATGCATTCACTCTATGGCCCCTCAATGCCTCTTATCTCTCCCTACGTCCCCTCTCGAAATTTGCACTCCGCCAACAAATTACTTCTATCAATGCCTCTCACCTGCACCGTGAACTCCTGACTGCGCTCCTTTCACCTTGCTGCACCATATGCCTGGAACAGCCTACCTGTGTCTGTGCGCCAGGCATCCTCTCTGGCCCTCATCAAATCCAGGTTGAAGACCCACCTCTTCACCGTTGCATTCAGATCCTGACTCCATCCTCATCTTACCCTAATCCCCGTCAACGTTTATGACCAAACTATAGACCAAACTGTACCACACCATACCTTGCGCAGAACTGACTAATGCTCTGTACTGTAAATGCTCTGTACTGTTTTTAACTAGATTGTAAGCTCCGATGAGCATGATTCTGATGGGCAGGGACTGTCTTGTAAGTGACTACCTCTTGTAGGGTTGCTGTGCAGCGCTGCGTGTGTGATGCTTTATAAGTGCTGAATAGTAGTAGTAGTAGTAAATATGATAGAGGCCTATAAATTAATGAATGCATTAGAATGGGTAAACGTAGATCAGTTGTTTACTCCGTCAAAAAGTAAAGACTAGGGGACAGCGGCAGGCCATATGTGCTTTGGTACATATGGCTTGCCGCTTCTAACACCCTGAAGTTGTCAGCGGGGTTAGAATCAGCAGGCTGTGTGTGCCGAAGCACATGGTCTACTGCTGAGCCGCCCCCCACCTGGCCACCAGAATCAGCGGCAGCGCAGCTTGGTGGGGGTGGGGGAGGGGGAAGGACAATGCGGCTCTGCACGCAGGAGAGCACGCACACCAGGACTTGTGCCTAGGGTGGCAGAAATCCTTGGCCAGCCCTGGCTCTACCACCCCCACTTATGCCCCCACAGATACAACCCATGCACAGCACACACACACACAACAGAGATATACAAACACATACACACCACACAGACACATAATGCATCCTTACCCACTAAACACAGACATATACACATAAACACACACACAGATTCTTAACAATTTTCTGTCGCTAATGGAATGCATTTTAATCATTCTGATTTTCACTGGTCAACAATGAAATCGTTACTGACTTTAAAAGGCCCTAATCTGTAGTATCTTGGTGAGCTGAACATGAATATAACATTAAAAAAAATTTATTGGCTCTCGTTTTGAAGATGTTGCATGTAGTTCATTTTTGATGTTTCACCGTGTAAATTTATCCAGTAGGACATCAACAACATCCCAAATAAGCCGTGAATGATGTAATATTGCATCACATTGCATAGTACCAGCATGCACACATCATCCAGAGTTGATTGCATCATTTTCTGATGCAATGCAATACTACTGCCAGACGGCTGCTGCAGCCATCTGACGTCAGCAGTGTACTATTCGCAGTCGGAAAGGAAAGTAATCTGGTATTCTGTTCCGATATTGAAAGCCTCATGAATGCCTTAAAAATCACTCATGACCCACAAGACTGGAGACTATTTATAGACTCTTCGAAACTGAGTCTGAAGGCTATGCTTTTGAACAATGGAAACTGTCTTCCATCTGTTCCAGTAGCACACGCCGGCCACATGAAAGAGACATACAATAACTTAAAGCATCTACTGACTTCCATTAACTATAACAAGTACAGCTGGCACCTCTGTGGTGACTTGAAGGTAGTTGCCCTTTTAATGGGACTGCAGCAGGGATATATAAAATACATGTGTTTCTTATGTGAGTGGGATAGCCGAGCAAGGGATTGGCACTACTTGCGGAAGGAATGGAATCGCAGACAAAATGTAACAGTTGGAGAGAAGAATATCCAGCACCCAGCTCTGGTTAAGGCTCACAAAATTCTGCTACCACCCCTTCACATCAAACTAGGTTTGATGAAAAACTTTGTGAAAACCATGGACCACACTTCGCCAGCTTTCCGATACCTGCATGAAAAGTTCCCTCGACTCAGCAAAGCAAAGATTAAAGAGGGAGTTTTTATGGGTCCTCAGATTCGAGAGCTCTTCAAAGTTGGCCAGTTCAACAACTTGCTGCAGGGTGATGCGAAACAAGTATGGAATGCTTTTTGCCTAGTGTCAACAAACTTTCTCAGGAATGTTAGGGCAGAAAACTACAAGGAACTAGTAGAAGACATGCTGATGCAGTATTAGAAACTTGGCTGCAATATGTCTTTAAAGATCCATTTCCTTGATTCCCATCTCGATTTCTTTCTTGACAACTGTGGTATGGTTAGTGATGAACAGGGCGAACCTTTTCATCAGGATATCGCAACGATGGAGCAAAGATACCAGGGAAAATGGTCCACTACAATGCTGACTGACTACTGCTGGACACTCCCCAGAGAAACTCCCGAACAGCTGTACAAGAGACAGGTGAAAAAATCTAAGAAGTAGTCTATGACTTGTTTTTTTACAGGTTTTAACCGAAGGCCTATTATATGTACTATTGATATGCATTTTGTGATGTAAACATTAATTCTTGTAAATTATAAAAAAACTAGAGCCAACTTTGCAATTTCACTGTCATATTCGTGTTCGCCATATAAAAATTGATAAGAAATGACTATTTTTATTTCAGTAACATGACTTTTGTAAAAATTTGTTGACCTATATATCATTTTCTTTATTGTTAGTTCAACTAAAAACCACTGACTTAATCATACAGTTTCTTATCGGTTGCTGTGAGTACTGCCAGCTATTATCTCTTGCTATGGGAAGTGCTACATTAAAGCATTGGTAACTACATACATAGTTTGAGTCCAGAAGCTTAGGTGGTCCCTGTGAGATTGCTCAGGACGTGGAAGAATAGCCTTGCAAACTATCTGGCTTTTTCCACGATTCAACAGAACTTTGCAGTAAAGTCTGGAAGACAGAAGGATGGCTAAATATGTCATGTTGTAAACTTACTACTCCTTATGCCTTCTTACAATTGGGCTCTAATAATTGTCTTCATATTATCACAATGTAACCACTAAATGTTCGTCATTTAGTGGTTACATTGTGGAGGGAGGAGTGGTCTAGTGGTTAGGACAAGGTACTTCAGGCCAGAGGGCCGGGGGTTCAAGTCCCACCTGGGGACAGCAATCTCAGGCCGGAGGGACCGGGATTTCTAGTCCTATAGGTACTCCTTGTGGTCTTGGGCAAACCACCTAACCCTCCATTGCCCATGTTCCCTGTAAGTATTAGCATATGTGTCTCATATCCCCTTGTGTTAAATGTATCCCTCAATTGACCACTTTGACCCAGTGAAAAGCAGGATATAAATACAGCTAAATAAAATAAATTAATACCCTTATTGATTACTGTTACATCATATTACCTAAGTTCAAATATGCTTTATGTTTAAACCTCCAAGTTCTTTGTCCCTGTTCAATGTAAAGTTCTGCTGTTATAATGTAAACCACCTTGTATTTAAGATAAGGTGGTATAGAAAACCTGTTCAATAAAATAAATGGCAGGGCCAGAGCACAGGTCGAGGGGCCCCAGCTTAACATGTCTCCAAATGGGTTCATTTTGCATATCAAACAATAGAAAAAACTGCTCTTAATATGAAACTCCAATATTCCAAAAAATTACATCAATACCAATACCAAAAAATCATTCTCAGGCAAATGACCTCAGATGGCACAACCCTGCATTTAGTGAAGAATCACCATAGGGTGTTGATAGACGCTCACATCACCGGTCAAAGCCTCCTCCAAGCTCCCTAACCAAGTATACAAAATCCTTACAAAAGTCTTTGATCAACCACAAGCTTATCTCTGGGAAAAATTATTAGAAAACTATATAAACCTACATAAACCTATAAACCATCCACTCACATACAACACTAATATCAACATTCACACACAATCATTCCATTCATAAAAAAGCATCTATAATACAAATATAGGCTTAATACCAACAGGGCTGAACGCAGCCTGAGCAACTTCAGAATAGCACCTGCAAATGTAAAAACAGATGATGAAGTAATCAACGTAATAACACCAACAAAGTGGTTTAAAAAACTTATCTTCTAACAGAAGTCTTGCGGCCAGCTGAGTCCACAGCCCTCAGGATAAACACTCATTACTATAGGTCCACTCCGACCTCCAACGCGGGGGACAAAAATATCATCAAATGGCATCACCGTCATTCATTCATATAACGACCCGAGCTCTACAAAAGCTTTCGTTTCGCCATTAACTGGCTTCATCAGGAGCTACGCCGTACAGATGTCATTACTCCACAATGGCTACTCAAACCTTCCCGCTACCCCAAACACAGCGTATGACACATCAATTATCCTAAACCAACCACCAATCACAAGCATTTCTGAACCATGATGTCATCTAAAAGCTATACACACTCATTCCAAATAACACATCCAAACTATTAGTTATCCTTTTCTGCTCTTGGTGGCTGTTTTGTGTGTTGTTTCATTTTCCATATACCATGACCGCAGTGAGCCTCACTCTTAAACCAGCATGTGGGGCGTATAGTCTCAGTGGAGCAGTTTGGGGTTAATGGAGCAATTGTCAAGATGGGGTAGTTTGGGGATATTGGAAGAGATGAGAACAAGAGAAGGCAATTTGAAAGGAGGAATTCCCTAACTGCTATGTTTCATTCTGTGTATGTTTCTTTGCTGCAGAAGCTGCAGTTCCTTCTCCCATAGAAATACAGTGGGCCGTCTTTGTCAGTGGGGGGAGCTTATTTCTTTTTAACCCTTGATCCAATCTGGCCCATTTTCAAACCTGATGTGTCTTTTAACCAGTTTTTTCACACATGCCACATTTCATACTATGTTAAATTTCAAGCTTTATTTTGCCACAGACAGTCATTTCTTGACTCTTTTTGTATAATTCTTTCCAGCTTTCATTGCGTTGGAAAGAATTCTAAAAAAGCCACTGAGGATATATGTGGCTACCTGAAAAGGAACATTTACCTACATGTTGCATACATTTGCCTCTGATGCCAGAAGCGGTGTTAGACATGCAGGGGCCCAGGGCAGAAACTGGTGGAGGGGGAGCCCCAGCGTTTGCCTCCAGGCTCTGCCTCCTTCAGCCTGAGGCAGACTTTGGGCCCCCTGTGTCATGGGGCCCAGGGCCATTACTCTGTTTACCATCCCCTTTGGTACTGTACCCAGGACAGCAGCTGGATAGACCAGCATCCCCCACTTTGCAATCTGCCTAGTATGCACCTAGACTCACAGACTGACTCAAGAAAGCAGCAGAGCGCTCTTCCTGGATTGATGCCCCAGGCTGTCACTCTGCTTGTACACGCCTTGTAATGCCGTGACTGTACCTTTTAAAAGGTTATGCTTATTCTAAACATATTTTTTATTGTAAATTCTGAGCAATTTAACCAACTTAGCAGATAAAAGAATTATTACAACTCAGCCACGTCACTCTCTATAGACTTCAAGTTGTCATGTACTAAACAGTTTCCCTTAGATACAAACTGGAGAAAAATCCTTTGGTACACAGTTTATCAAACTGCTCCTGGAGTATCTCCTAGCCAGTCTGTTTTTCAGGATCTCCACAATGAATGTGCATCAGTTAGATCTGCAGACAGTGGAGGCAATGCGCACAAGTCTCTCTCAGCTTTGTCCATTGTGGATATGCTGAAAACCAGGCTGGCTATGGCAGTGCTTCTCGGCCCTCTCCCAGAGGCACGGCTAGCAAGTCTTTTTGTTTTTTTATTTTATCATTAAAGAGGTGGCAAGTGGGGGGTTTTCACATAGGAGATAACTGCATATTTTGGAGACCCCTTGTACAATAGGCAAATGTATTGCATGCATATTCATTATGGTGATCCAGAAAACCTGACTAGAGAAGTGTGTCTCCAGGAGATGGTGCTTCAATACATCCAGCCTTCGTGCTGGGTGACTTTGGCTTTTTATTCGAAAGTACTTTTTTTAAAATTTTATTTAACACTTCCCAGTTCCCATGCAATTATAAAATAGGCTTAAGTTAGCAGAACAAACGAGCCTCGTGCTTCTGTGGCATTCCAACTATTTGCAATTCTTCTATGTCCAGATGCATGCAAACTTTCCCCAAAAGGAGCTGCTCACTTCACCTGTCTAAAGAGTGAATAGGCGAAAGGCCACACATAGGGGTATGTTTACTAAACAGCAGTAACGGCTTCCGTGCAATATCGGAGCCATGGCCCCGCTCTTTAGTAAACATACCCCATACTTTAGCCGTGTGATCTCCTGTATAAAGATATCTTTTGTTTCTTGCAGTCTTCTCCATTGCTTTGACGTGATCAGTGAAATCACAGAGGTACTTTCCATTATATCCTGGGTTTATTCTCTTTCTATTCATGAGGGGGAGTGTTTTTCACAAGTAACTCATAACTTGTATCTTATGGCTTAGAAATATATGTGAAAATAAAACCTTTATGCATTAAGTAACCATTTTTTTCATATAATTCCTGCCTCGTTATAGGTGAGCAGATCTGTTACAGTACATGCCCAATTAATTTTATACCGTGAGAGTGGCTATAAATGTTTAACCTTATTTATTTCCTTATAATGACCCCTGCCACCGTCACAGCCAACTCCACACAACCTCTTCACCACCATCTCTGTCGGCGCCTCACCCACAGAAAAGCATCAGCAAAATGGGTGGAAACCCAGCTCAGAAGCTACAGCTTTCATGGCCTTCCATAAATGGGGGCTCCAATTTTAGGTGACTTGCATCATTCTCCCAGTGCCATCTTCCTTCTAGAAGCTCAGGCTGGGAAGAACAGAAACCTCTCTAGCTTGTAAAGTAACTCTTGGCTGTCCACCAGGGCAGGGCCGGCCCCGTCCACTAAGCGAGCTGGGCAGCTGCCTAGGGTAGCCTACCCTGGTAGGCGGCTTTGTGATGCTGCTTTGTTGCTTGTGGCAGGCCATGTGCTTCACTGTTTGTATTATAACAATCCAATCCAGGTCTTCTTTCAGAGTGGAAATATTTGTCATAACATATAAGTCCTCACTCCATTTGTATCAAGAGATTGTTGATATTTCTTAATAACCATATATTAAATCTCTCATGTTGCTTTCATCCTCTAAATGAATGTAAATTTAAAGGAAAATAGGTCTCAGACTTATCTGGCACCAAACTTCAGACATTTATAGTGCTCTATAAATTGAACCCCCTGAAGAAACTTGGTGAAGTGAAACACGAAGCGGGCGCCTAGGAGAGGTGTAGGGGATGAACAACAGCGTGTTTAAAAGCTAAGCAGTTTTTTACATCTTTCATTTTCGGAAGTTGAATGTTGTTGTTTATAAATTAGAATCATCATTGGAAAAGAAAGGTCATTGATGCGAAAAGGCACATAACAATTAGACATATAAAAGTCTGAAGTTTGGTGCCAGATAAGTCTGAGACCTATTTTCCTTTAAATTTACATTCATTTAGAGGATGAAAGCAGCATGAGAGATTTAATATATGGTTATTAAGAAATATCAACAATCTCTTGATACAAATGGAGTGAGGACTTATATGTCAGGCCATGTGCTTCGGCACCCATGACCTGCTGCTTTTGATCCCCCTCCGATGCAATTTACTGGTAGAGGGGGGTCAGAAGCAGCAGGCCATGGGTGCTGAAGCACATGGCCTGCCGCTGACAACAAAGCAGTGGTGCAAAGCTGCCACTTTTAAAATACTGCTGCTGCTGCCCACTCCCCATCCCCCAAGATGGAATCGACGGCAGAGGAGGCAGCTTAGAGTGAGGAATGCAGCGCGGCAGAAACCCTTGGGCCAGCCCTGCACCAGGGTATCAACCAGAGAGATACAGTCTGCTTCCTTCTCCCTTCCAAGGACTGGGAGCAACTGCCCCAACCCTGGCCAACCTGAAGAGCAAGAGAGCCATGGTCATTCTCCAATCTGTACAGCCCGCAGGCGAATCCTCCAACTAGAATATACTACAAAGTAGTTATTTATTTTATTTATTTAGCCTGATTTGTATACCACCTTATCCTTCAATCAAAGTTAACTCAAAAGAGGTATTGTTTTGGGTAGGTAGTTATTTATTCAGTTATTCTGAAATATTTCTATACTACCTCCCTGGGCCAGTGCAAGGATATGAAGCACTCTAGATGAATCTCATTCCTGCTGCCACCTATTCCCACCCATGCCCCCATTACCATCCTCTCTGGGAGCTGCAGCAAGAGCAGTGCCTTTAAAATGATACCGCGGTGCTTACCCAAAGCCTCTGGCGCCATGGTGCTGTTGGAACTTCGCTTCCACCCCTTCCGACGCAGACTTCCTGTTTGCATAGGGGCAGAAGTGGCTTCAGCCACTTTCACCACTTTGCAAATGGGAAGTCTGCATCTGAGAGGATGGAAGCGAAGGTCCAAGAGCACCACGGCGCCGGGGCCAGAAGGACTGGGGTTTCTAGTCCCACAGGTGCTCCTTGTGGTCTTGGGCAAGCCACTTAACCCTCCATAGCCCATGTTCCCTGTAAAATAGTTATCTCCAAGTTATAATGCCCTGTTCAATGTAATTTCAATTTATTCAATGTAAACTGCACTGATGCAGAATAGCGCGGTATATAAGAGAATGTAAATAAATAAATAAATTGCAGGTCCTGGAGAGAGGAGAGGCGGCAGAGGCCCACCCTGCAAACATTAGTGCTCTCTAGACGACTGCCTAGTTTCCCTAATGGTCAGCGCCGGCCCTGCTGCCTCCCTAGCAAAGCTGTCCAAAGTGCTTAACAGCAAAACTGTAATGCAGCTTATGGAACAATAAAACATACATCAAAAAGAAAGTTTTCTCAGATAATCCAAAATAAAATTCAGTGCTTTTCTCCAGCATTTGCTTATACATAGCAGATCTAAAGCCAAGGAAAATTCCACTGCTTTGTTTAGGGCAGTTTTGCTATGCTTTCATATCAGTTTTACACTGAGGTTTCACTCCTATCTCAGCCTCCTGTTTTATCACACTGAAGCACTGGTAACAAAGAGAAAGACGAAATATGTTTCTCATTATCTCTAGTACAGAATTAGCTATTATGTGTCTATGTCTCCATAATCTGTCCATTTATTTAGGAATCTACAAGTAAACAGAAATTCACAATAACTTTTCTTTTGGCAGATAAAAGCTCTCAGTGCGGGATGTCATAATGCAGACATTTCAGCAAGGGTAGCAGGGAGAAATAAATACCTCCGTTTTAAGAGAAAGAAAGTCAATTATGATTGTGCTATTCATAAGTAGATGTTGAGAATTTTATTATAGCAACAGACCTGGAAGACTGGGTGATGCAAGGGATGGGCAAATGGATACAGGACAGGATGGTTCAGGGGTTGGGTACAGGGATTCTTAGCACTTCCTTCCCCTCTAGGATTGGAGGGCTCAGGGGACTGGCTTTGGGATATCGAGTCTGCCATCTTGAGGACTGGGTGTCTTAAGACAATGATTCTCAAACTTCACATCCTGATTCATAAAGGAGTTCCTACCCAATTTCATAAAACATATAGAGGCATGTTTACTAATGTCTGCACCAGTAGCACGCATATGGGCCATGTTCCAGTGTGGAAAGCCTGCACTAACCTCTGGGGGCATGTGCATCTGCTCCCCTGCAGTTAGCATGGTACAGAAATGCAGGGCTGGTATTAGACATGCAGGGGCCCTGGGCAGAAACTGATGATGTCCCCCAAAGCAGGCCTACAGCTTGGAGCAGGCTTAGGGCCCCTGTGTTATCGGGGCCCAGGGCAATTGCCCTATTTGCCATCCCTAATGCCGGCCCTGCAAAACTGCAGCACTGCGCAAGCCAGCACACAGGTGCACTTAACACCACCCATTGAGGCAGAGTTACATGCACCCATGCTAATGGCAGCAAATGTGGTTAGTATGAGCTTCTAACACCCACGTTACCTGTGAATTGCCGTCAATGCCTTCATTCCACCCCTGACTTGCTCATCCCCACTCCATCATGTGCTACCCAGTTAGCGCAGGGGCCTGTGCTATATTTCAGCACAGCGCTCTCACTGCACACTAAACCACATGCTACTGGGTAGTCCAGTTCGGTAAACTTGCCCTATAGAATAGTGTCAGGTGTGCAGGCAGACCGAGGCAGATAGGTTTCTGTTATCCTAGATGACCACTTGGTCCCCAGGTAAGGTCTTTGAATACAGAAGAATTCATGACTATATATGCTTGCACTGTAAATGTGGCTCTGCAGGAGACTCAATTCAAGATTCTCCATATGGGATCAATTTTCAAAGGCACTTATCTGGGATAGAAACCCTGCTATCTGGACAGCACTGCCAAGGATCTCCATTATCCAGATAGTGCTGATGGTGATCACAATATCCAGCTATTCAGTGGCAGCCACTATCGCGACACTGGTACTCCATATCTCAAAACAATTTGACCTTGATGGCTGGTGTTTAAAAAAAAAGTTGACTTCCGTATATTACCAAGCAAAAGGGAGTAATCCTAAATCTGTGTGAAATGTACTAGACTTGAGATGTTCTTACACTAGTTTTTGGAATGTTCCAAGCTAAAAGATGTTCGGTCCATTGCCCTAGCTTTTCAAATGACTTTGTATGTGTAGCAGTCACTGCTACCCAAGCTACTGTTTGTACATGTAACCTGGACTTTCCACGAGTCCAAGCAACAATAAAAGCATAAAATACTTATGGTGAAAAACTCAACATTAATAGTGAGATCTTTGCTCATTGTGATACAATGTACTTTGTATCCATCAGCTGATGTATTTAGTCACCAGAGGTGAGGGTCAGAAGCCAAGGATGTACACATGCTAGAGAGGAAATGATAAGCAATTGCACAAGAGGAGCAGTCACCGGCCACATGCTTGAAGTACGACACGTGTTCAAATATGGATCAGGCTATGAACTGAAGACTCCTTGGATTCCCTATGTGGTTTTCAGCGAGTCTTTTGTTCTCGTTCTGCTTCTGGGACTTAGCTAAAAATACATAATAATAAATACATAACCCATGAAGAGACGGTATCAGGTACTAGTGTAAGCAATGATTATTGTTTCCGGTGACTCACAGCAGGCGTGGAGCCAGATCATCTCATTCTTTTATCTGACTATGGGCAAGTTATTAACTCATGAACACAAGTGTACTATGACCCTAAACCTTCACCTGTCATATGTCAACACGTCCAAAGCCCAGCAAGACCCAGCACCCCTGCTGAAGGGGAACTCAGGCTTGTAGAGATTTAAACACAGGAACTATGCAAATACCTCCACGCAGAGGTGCACAACACTTGTCTCTTGAGAGCCAAGTAAATTTGCACAGCTTGCTTACCCAGAAATATGGATAGGTTTGCACTCTTGAGGTCTGGGATTGTGCAGGCCTGATAATCCCCCAACTGCCCTTAGCCATTTGGCAGTTGGCCACCCATTTCTAAGTTGTGATGAATGAAGACAAATAGGGCATTATGGGTTCCTGGCAATGAGGTGACAACTATCCTTGTACAAAAGTCTGGTGCAATGATATGAGGCATCCTAGGCAAACCCAGGGCTGGTGCTACCTTTTTTTTGCTGCCCTGTGTGAATGATTACTGTGCTGCTTCCCATCTGTCCCAACCATCTCTATTGTCTCCATCCTCATCAATTCCATTGGAGCCCTTCACAAACTTCCCTTTTGTCCTAGCGTTGAAAATTCTGAGATGGTAGCCATATTAGTCTGGAGAAGCAAAAGTGACAGGCAGGTGGGGACCTTTCACACTAACCAATTTATTGTGATATGAACTTTCCAGGATAAGAGTCCACATCAAGGTTTATGTATGGGTGAGATTATAAATGCAGCATGTCATCAATAACTTTGGAATCTGTCTTAACTTTATTGATAAAATATGTCCCTTCTGATACATCTGGTTGGTACAAAAAAGAAACGTGCCTGAGGGGGAAAATCATTTAAGCTTTGATGTTCTTCCATTCCTCATTTCCTTTCCCTGTGTAATGACCCAGTGACATTATATATAACAATTAGTTTAGAAAGTGTCTATGTAAAGTCTGTATCTGGGTTCTCATGATTAGGGTTGCCAACTGGCTCCAGATGCACCCCACAGGCTTGATGCAGTCCTGGGTTTACCCCATTGCATGCAAGGACTTGTAATTTGATTTTCTTAAGGAGTGCAATAGAGAAATCAGAAATATATGTCCCTGAGTGCAATGGGATGATCCCAGGACTGGATCAAGCCTGTTGGGTGCATCCGGATTAATTTTCTTAAATAAAGTAGGTGAACAAATGATGCCAGTTAGTGCAATAAAAAGATAACACATTATGAGCCCGATTCTAAGAAGCAGATAGCGGGGCAGCACGTCCACTGGGAAGTACTACCCCGCTATCCGTCTTGCCAGTATTCCGCCTCCATCCTCCATTGCATGCAAAGAGCTGTTGTGTGTGCCGTGAAGGACAGAGACGGAGAGTGGGCAGACCATGGGTAGGCTGACCCCTGAACGTACAGGGCCGATTCCAGTGACGGGCCTGTACGTCCGCAGATTGCCGGGGGGACGCCCTGTTTATTCCACCTCTAAGGTGAAATAAACGTGGGGCACCCCTTCAAATATGGCTGGCAGCCCCCTCCCTCCAGAGCAGCAGGCACACAAGGCGGGTGCCTGCAGCCTGATCCAGGTCCTGGCTGGCCCCATCAGGAGTCAGACGGCGGGGTGAACAGAGTCAGGGATGTGGCGGGCTGGCTGGGAGGCAGTGTGGACATCTCCCAGTGGCCACAGGAGCACGCTGGGCTGTCCTCAGGCCTGATTCTGAATGTCACGGGAATGTTTTGCTCCCGTGTTTCAGAACTGGGTCCAAACAGACCCATCCTGCTTGGGGCCATCTGGATGTGCCCCTTCCTGAATTGGGCTTTATGTTTACCTTTTGTTCTTTTTTCCTAGAGAAACTGAGGCTGGGAAGGAGCGAGAGAGAGGAGTGGGCCCACCACCTTCTAAGTTCAAGAAAATTCCACTCAAAAATAAAAATGAAACTCTCTCTGTAAAATAATTATGGGTGCAATCACTGAGAAAAAAAATAGTCTCAGCTAGTGCACAAAATGCACAATTTGCATGTTCCCTAATTACTGCTTTCAAATCAGGTACTCCACAATTCACTCAGGTATATTTTAGATACTCTCTCTGAAATCCCATCCTATCCAGACCATCTGCTTCCCCTCCCTTCCAAAAATCTGAAAGATAGGAGCTAACTGAGCTCATTTTATCTTTATTTGGTGAAGTAAAACATACTGGTCTACAGAAATTCCACTACCTATGGGGAATAATGAAATAGAAATTAAAAGCTGCAAGTCCTATTAAGGCAAAGGTTCTTAGGGACGTTTCTGAAGGTAGCACACTAATAATAATAGGCAGTAAATAATATAGTATAACGGGACAGATAACCTCAGTTAATCACATGGCTAAGTCCGCAGTGGGGTTTCTGTCTTGCTCCCCAGTGCCTCTCAGAAAGCTTTCCAGTGCAGCCTGTACCACCTCTCCTCATGAAGGATGTCTAAAGGACCCACTTCCTATTGATCTGAATACAGTAACAGAACCGGAACTCACTAGGTGTCCTGGTTCCCACCTCACCTTGCCTGGCTTTGCTTCCCCTTTTCTTTAACAATGCCTACCTTGTTACTGCTACGAATCTGAAAAAGAAAAAAAGCAGCAGGGGGCTTTGGACTCCATGTGCATGCTGCATGTCTGACGTATCTCTTATTCCTCTAATGCAACTTCTTGTTACCGAGGGGTGGGATGCATCAAATATGCTGCATGCACATGGTTTCCAAAACCCCAAAGCTGCTTTTCATTCTGCCTCTCTGCTGTCCTTTGTTTGCCACCATTCATCCTCCAGCTGCACCCAGCCAGCTCACTGTGCCGATCGTGCTGCTCTGTGTGAGTGCGCACAGTTTGCACAGTGGGTCATGCTAGTCCTGCTTAAACGTCTGGTGCTACGAGGCTGTTTGACTTCTGTCCCCTCCAACAGAAGCAGACTTTCTGTTTGCATGAAGGCTGTTTGAGGCCATTCCTGCTGCTGCAAATCCCAGAGAGGGGCACTCTAGGCAGCCATCTAATGGTCTAGGCAGACGCCTAATGGTCGCACCGGTCCCAGCCTCTGGAATGATTTGCCCTCCAACCTCTGCTTTGAACCATCACACATCAAATCCAAGGCTCAACTCAAAGCATGTCTATTTCATAAGGCTTTTGACCTTCCCGTTATGAGGAGGAGCTGATAAGTCTCTGGCCTTGTAACGAAACAGAAAACTACGGGCACACTTTAGTTCCAGTGGTCCGAATGATCTCTCTGCAGTTTCGTTTTATACCATATGTCTGTTTTTTCAATGCTCAGTGTAAACCATCTCATCCGTAATCCACTGTCCTAGGTTGCAACTATCAGTCTCTCATCCTTCGGTTTCAGTTCTCCTCTCCTTAACCATTCATGTGTCCGGTCTTGATCAACTAAGGGTTCCTGGAGTAACACTTTGTATTTTCCATTGTATTTCTGCATTTGCCACTTGTTTTAACTAATTTGCTGATCTAATTCTTTGAAGAGTTTTTCTCTTGTTTTGCAAATTCTGTTGCTTTCTTCCCTGTGTGCTCTTGTGATTCTCACTCATTCCTTCCAGTCGTCAGAATGCTTGTCCAAGTTTGATGATGGAGACAGCTTCTTGACGTTTACTTTCATATTTCAGCACTTTTTGCGTATTTGAATCCGATGATGCTGTCAGGAAGGCTGGAGGCCTATGACAGGAGCTCTGTAGATGTAATCCATCTCTATGAGGCCTAGCCCTCCTTCAGTTCTAGGAATGCATAGTGTTGGCATACACCCATTCTTGTAAATTACTTCATGGAGGAGTTTTCTTGTTCACACACAAGTTTTTCAAGATTTTTAAGAGGCCAGTCCACAATCTCAAAACTGTATGAGAGCACAGAAATTGACAACTGATTGATGGCTTGTATCTTATTCCATGATGTTAAAGCACCTTTTAATAGTGATTTTAATCTCCTGTAATATTCTTAAAATTGTTACTGAAAAGTGCTTTAACATCACGGAATAAGATACAAGTCATCAATCAGCTGGCAATTCCTATACTCTCATATCGCTCTGTATAGAGCTTACCATGCTTTATTATATCAGTTCCTGGAAACCTTGAGCTTATGTCCTGCTTCTAACCTTTGACAAGTCTCTTTTAGGTCTATTTACTAACCCTCCCACCCCTCCACTCTCTCCAAAAATAGGGCTGTGTGTTGCTGCAGCTGGGAATACTGCACATTCTGGGCTGCAATAATGCAAAGATAGTAGGTTCAAAGTCAAGCTCACTGTCTTTGAAAGCGCCAGGCTCTTACTTGTTAAAAAAAAATACTCCCCCACCTCCTGATCCCTTTTTAAACACCTCTTACTCCCCTAATTCTTTTTCAAATATCCGCCCTCCCAGAACCCATCCTCTACCCTGATCCCATTACAAACACCCTGCATGCCTAATTCTGTTTCAAGTCCTCCCTCCCAGGAATCCAGTCCAGCACCTATTAAAGATCTTCCTGATGGTTTGGGGGGAAGGACAGGAACAATCCTCAAGAACTCCTTCCCTAGAGGCTTCTTGACTCAAAATGGTGGCTTCAGCCCTTAGCAATAGTCTCACGGTACTACCACTAGTTGGTTAAGTTGTCAAATAAGGGAGTCAGAGAGCCACTGGAGTACTCCTGTCCAGGGATCACTCCTGCTCCCTCCCAACTACCCAGCAGGTAGACCACTGATAGGTATTGAGAGTGAGCTTCAGGAGGGTAATTGAAAAGGGACTGGGGAGGGGGTATTTGTTTTTAAGTTGCTCCTCAGGATCATCCACTACTACTACTACAAAGCATACACAGCACTGTACAGAGACATGTAAGAGATGGTACTTGCTCATTAGAGCTTATAATCTAGTCAAGACAGACAACACAACAGCTGGGGACAAGGATATGTATAGAGGAATGGTAAGGAAAAACAAAGTTGGAGAGCAGGAGACTAAAGGGGTCATTCTGAGCTGCGTTTACTCACTCTCACCTTCATTTTGCTCCTAACAACACAGGACCATATCCCCTGCCCCATGCTTCCCACACGTACATAGGAGATGTGCGGGGAGCTCTGGACAGGGGCAAGAGGGGGCGGGCTGAAGGAGGTGTAAGGGTAGGCGGTGGGCAAGGATATGACCCCAGATGGACAGGGCGATCCAGAGGTTGGCCCTGTATGTCTGGGGTCGCCAACATGGATGGGGGACTTATTCCACCTCAGAGGTAGAATAAGTCCCCCTGGACATCGGGGGACAGCAGCGCAGGCCAGGTCAGTGGGGCAAAGAGGTGCAGGAGCTTCCCTGCAGCCCGACCTTGCCTTTGGAAGGCCACATCAGGGGTCGGGCTGTGGGGAAAGAACTTTGTCGTGGTGGCTAGGGATCGCGGCTCCTTAATGGAGCTGGGGCAGGCCTGTGTGGGGAGAAGATTGGACGTCTGGTGGTACAGAATTGGGGGACAGCCTGCCATCTAGACCCAATTCTGATCCCGCGGGAATATCTAGCTCCCACTTGCTCAGAATCAGGATCTAGATTGGCCCATCCAGATCCTGGACGTCCAGGTGGGAAGGATGTTCCCCATTTGGAATCAGGCCTTAAGTGTATCAGGATCCAAAAGCAGCCTTGATAAACTGACATCCAGCTTCTCCCAACTACTGCTTGACTTCACTCGATCAACATAAGGCCAACCTCACATATACTCACTCTCACCTTCATTTTGCTCCTAACAACACAGGCAGAGACCTTCACCACATACGGGAGCTTAATACCTATCATCCCCCACATCCCATGTCAGGCAAACTCGCATGCCACCCAAGACCAAGAAGCAGAACTACAAAAGCCCCATCAGTATCAAACCTCTCTACCTTGGAGTAACTCACTATCTCAAACCACCAATCAGCCCTACTCCTTTGAAATGTACACTCCTCAACACCAGATCCGCATGCAACAAGATAGCTATAGTATCGGACCTTTTCATTGACCACGCTCTTGACGTCATGTGCATCACAGAATCTTGGTTCACAGAGGATGACACTGTCCTACTGAACTAGATAACACCACTGAACTAAAGCCTATACAATTGTCCCAGAACCAGCCGTAGAGGTGGGGGTGTCCTCATCTTAACTAAGGAAAACCTCCAGTTTTAACACATATGCTCCAAATCGGGCCACGGCCTGGACATGCTCATACTATCCAACAGAGCCTTCACACTCTGTCTTGTCTACAGATCCCCCACAGCATCCGCCGAGGAGCTCACAACCCTTTTGCAAGCCATCTGCAACCACACCACAAACAGTAGGCAGTTCATACTCTTAGGTGACCTCAATCTTCCCTCCACTCAACATAACTTCTCCAAATCATTCTTGGATGCTCTGGAAGCACTAGAGTACTCTCAGATCTGGCCAACACACGAGAAGGGAGGACTCCTTGACCTCATCTTTATTTCCAACCGCTTGCTCCAGAATAATCTCCTCCCATCTCCCACTGCCTTGGCAGTACCCTGGTCCAACCTTATGCCAGTTACCTTCCTTCTTCCCCTATGAACTGGCCCCACCAACGAACATACACATGCAACCCACCACAAGAAGATTCAAATCCCTTAAGATAAAAAAATTCCTGAATACAATCCTCCCGCAGCTATACATAGCTCCCAGGACCTCAATGTGCTGATCCTAAATTGGAATCAAACATTATCCGCAGCCATATCAGTAACCAAGAGGTCCACCAGGAAATACCACACAGCCACCTGGTACACTGCTGACCTCAGAAACATGAAATCCAAACTCTGACAACTGAAGAGAAAATGACGCCATTCCAGAACCAACCCAATTGTGACAGCTTCATGTCAAAATTACAGCAATACCAACACATAATCGACAGACCTTATCCAACCTTATCCAAGACTCCTTAAATCATCCCAGAGAACTATTTGACATAGTCAAATACCTACTAAAGAGCCACACACAGAATCCATCACAACAGGCCCTACCCCCACAGATACTAGCTGACCACTTTCAGACTAAAACTACCAGGAGGATGGACACCCAAACCCATGATGATCCCACACCCAATCACGACACGCTCACCTTCCATCAAGTTTCCCCAGAGCAGCTAGAAAACACCATCTCAAGCCTAAATACCACCATCTCCCCAATAGATCCATGCCCAGTTAGCTGGATCAAAATGGCCCACTCTGAGCTCATCCCCATAATACTCAGGATCACCCAACTATCACCCGTACAGAGTAACATGCCCACCATCCTCAAACTTGCCTCGGTCCATCATCCATCCAATACTCAAGAACACCAAACTGGGCCCAGGAATGCCGAGCTCATATCGCCCAATCTCCAGCCTGCTATTCCTTGCCAAGGTTATTGAAAGGTGATACAGAGACAACTCCAAGACCATGTTGATATGCACGTACCCCTAGACCCACAACAACATGGCTTTAGACCCCATCATGGCACCAAAGCCCTCCTCACAACCCTCATGTATAACCTAACACGAGGTATCCAAAAGCCACACTATGGCTTCATCCTGATGTTCCTGGACATTTCAGCGGCCTTTGATTCAGTACCTCACAACCAGTACCTCACAACGCACTACTTCACTGCCTGCAGGCAATAGGACTAGGAAACTTAACACTCAAATGGTTCTCATCCTACTTGCACAAACACCAACAATAGATACGATCTGACAGCCATACCTCAGCTCATTTGATCTGCAACAAGGGGTACCACAAGGATCTGTCCTCTTTTCTGTCCTCTACAACATTTACATACAGCCCATCTGCTCAATCTTAAAAACACACAATGTGCTTTAGCACATATATGTGGATGATATAATGATGTACATACTATTCTCCACATTGAAACCAGTATACACCATCATCAACTGCTGCTCAGCCATCACACAATGGTTGGAGAAACACAACCTTTCCATCAATCTCCAAAAGACCAAGATTCTCCACATCACCAGAGGCACAACCTTCATCCTGCCAGTACATATAAAGACCCCAGTAGCAAACCTGCAAGTCAAATCACAGGTATGCCACTTAGAAATCACGCTAGACCAAGGACTAACATTACAGACACACATCAACAACACAATCAAATTGGTATATCACAAAATGAAGACGGTCTAGTGACACCAAGGACTTCTGCACCATCTTCTAAGCACTACACGCCCTCTACAACACCCTCTACAACTTGCCCAGAACACTGCCGCCTGCATCCTACATGGAGAATTTACACATGATCACATAACCCTAGCCCTCAAAGCCCAGCACGTGTCAAATACAAGGTTCTGCTCATCACTTTTAAAGCTTACCCCAACCTCTCCTCTGAACACATACAGTCCCTGCTCCAGAAAACTGTAAATGACAGGCCACACATAGCCAATACACAATTCACCCTAATCATCCCAGCCTCCAATATGAAGAGTTCCCACTTCGCAACACACAGGATATTCTCCTGCTACACCCCAAAACTATGGAATGCGCTGCCAAACACCATCTAGGCCACTCACAATCTCTAGGAATTCAGAAGAAAACCCATCTATTCATTGAATACTTTGGGGCTAACATCACCTAACACAGAACCAGACCAGCATGCACCTGCCCTCCAGATATTTTGAGCAGCATTGCTGACCTTTGCCCTTCCTCATCATGATCCTGCCTTTTTCTCAACTCAGAATTTGTCCATAGTTTCAGGCTGATGCAGAAGGCCAGGGATAGACCCATGTTGGATCGATTTTTTAATGTTCCTGACAATGCACACATTTTAACGTGTGATGCAGAAAGGTTAGGGTATGCAAATGCCTGCCGCAGTAACCGTGTGCATGCAAATGAGCCACAGCAGCATTAAACTGGGAAAGCAAGCCAAACACATGTGCACAAAAAGTCTGCGCTAGTTTGGCTTGCTCTCCAGGCACCACATGGCTAACTTGCATCTTTTTTTTGCTTGGGGGTGATTTCACATTTACTTTGGGGTGGAGAGTTTCACGGGCCGCTAGACCACTAGGTAAATTTTACTTTATTTTTGCTTGGGGGTGATTTCACTTTTACTTTGGGTGGGGGTTCAAGGACTGCTGGACCATCAGGTGATTACTTTCTGTCGGGGCATGGCCCCAACAGTGTTTTGATGGCATTGGGGGCTTTTCCCAATGCCGTCAAAATACTGTCGGGGATGGATGGGGCCGCTGGGGATTCTTCTTTGTCGGGCACAGTCCCCGCCAGTATTTTGATGGCAACACTCGTAGTTAACGTCAGTTCACAGAGGGTATAGATCTCTAAGACTAAGCAAAAATAAATCCCTCTAATCTTCCAAGGCTGTATAATCTCAAATCTTGCCTCTTTTTTCTAACACTAAAATCAACATATTAGATTGATGTTTTCAAATTCGAAACTAATTTTTCAAAGAATCAATTATGAGGGGTGTGAAGGTCTCAGACTTCCCATAGCACTGGCTTCTCTGACAAAGTCATATGCCTTCGTGCTTGTTTGCATCAACGACCTTTCTATCCACATCCCCCAAAGTGTTTAGTGTTAACATTCAAACATATTATTGTGCTATTGGTTGTGCTTATCTGGGCAGGTGTAGACTCCCCGACGCCACCATCCGGCTCCGTTCATGCGTTTCACAGGTGAGAAGTTTCTTCAGGGGGAATTGAAATCCTTTAAGCACTCAAGCTGGTATCCAGTATGCATTCATTTGGCGTGTGTATAGGCTCAACTTTGATAACTCACTAAGAAAATGACAGTTGAAAATGATATGTACATACCTCAAATGCAATCGTTTATAAAGAAAAAGCCTCTTTGATGATTATGCCAACTTATATACAACCCAATTGTCGTACCTGGTTTGTTCAGTTCTAGTGCTTCCGCTGATGATCAAAAAATCTTAAAAAATGCCGCGCATGCGGACTCCGGTCCCTCAGGGTTTTTATCCACAGCACCATTTATTTATTACATTCTCTTATATACCATGCTATTCTGCATCAGTGCAGTTTACATTGAACAAACTGAAATTACATTGAACAGGGCATTATAACTTGGTGATAACTATTTTACAGGGAACATGGGCTATGGAGGGTTAAGTGGCTTGCCCAAGACCACAAGGAGCACCTGTGGGACTAGAAACCCCAGTCCTTCCGGCCCAAGGTTGCTGTCCTCTAGTGGGATTTGAACCCCCGACCTTCCGGCCTGAAGTACCTTGCCCCAACCACTAGGCCACTCCTCCACACCATGATGTACGTCAGCAATTACGTCAGGGGTGCCTACCATTAGTATTCTATCAATACACTTTCAGAAAGTATGAGGGGTTTTCTAAAGGCTCTAGCGTTTCAATGACCACTAAACAGTAGTGGCTTATAAACTGAAAATTAAACTAAAGGCACATCTTTAGATAAGTGGAATAGAAAAATTATTCAGATACATCCTCCCCATTCAATGGTGTTATTCAACCTTTCAGGGTATACTGTATTCAGTTTATATATCCATCTCTGTTCATTAATCAGTAGTGTCTGTTGTTGGGATTTACCACCCCTCCCTATAGTGACCTGCTCTAAACAAAAACATTTCAAATCTTCAAAAGAATGTTGCTTTTGCAGATAGTGCGCTACCAATGGGGCTTCAAGAACCTGACATTTCAGTCTGCTCCGGTGTTCAATCATTCTAGTGCGGAAAACTCAAGCCGTTTTCCCAATGTATCTCAAACCACAGGGACACGTAATGCTATAGACTACTGAACAAGAATTACAGGATGTGGAATAACATAAACCATGCTTTGAACACAATGGATCTGTATATGGTTTACGTTATTCCACATCTTTGAATTTACCATGCCATCTGTGCCACTGGGATTCAAAGGGCAAGTGCATTCCTAATGAGGATCCACACATAGAGACCCAAAAACAGGACTGGCCCTCTCAATGGGCAAGCTAGGTAATCACCTAGGATGGCACAATTTAAGGGTCAGTAGCCACAGAAGAAGGCAGCTAACTTTGTCATGGCTGCCTCCCCCAAAACTTCCAGGAGCAGCCCCCTTCTTTCAGCTGTTTCTCAATGTCGGCACCAAAAAGGTAAATGAAGCCACCATGGAGCATACTCAAAACTCCTGCCAATAGCAGGAAATGTGTGTCGGGGGGGGGGGGGGGCGACTGATAGGGCTTCCAGAGTGCTTGGACACGAGGCTCTGTAGTGGCTTCATTTACATTTTCAGTGCCGACATTCAGAAATAACAGACAAAAGGGAATGGCTCCTAGAAGATTTGGGTGCGGGGGGGTGGAGGGGCAGCAATGGCTGACATTTCACAAGGGGGAGGAGCAGCAACATCTAACGTTTTTCCAGGGGGGGGGGTTCAATGCCTGAAGGTTTGCTGGAGAGGATGCAACAATAACTAAAGATTTTCCTAGGGTGACTGATACCTACCCAAAAAGATAGGAGAAAATAAGCAAGCAAAAAACATTTAGAAAGTGTCTAGTACTTTGGAAAAGCAAGGAAAAGTAGAAAGGGAGAATCTAAATGATTTTCTTTATTCTACTTCATTAGATTTCTGCCCCTCCCTTAAACTTCTCTTATTTGCAGTCCCTATTCCTGTCTGGCGTTAGTGTCCTCTATGCCTTTCCTATTGCAAATGGCGGTCCGTTCTAATATTATTTATTTTATTGTAAACCACTTTGCTGGTACAAAGAGCAGTATATCAAATTTTAATAAGCCAAACTACTGATTGCACTAAGAAATAACTGTTGTGTCTCTGGTGCTGCTTTAACCTCTTCTTCTAAAGCATTTCAATAAATTACAGTCAGCTGGTGGTGGGCTCAGGCCATAGTGCTCGTTTATAGGCACAGAAGAGCCGGGTTTGGACCACATGTCTTTCTGGACCAGTTGAACCTATATGTCCTGCAAACTTGGCATCACATACCATGATGAGAGACATGCTTCTTCCTATATCTGGACAGGACTCAACAATTTGACAGCATCCCATTGCACCTCTCTCTTTAAAGGCAGTGATTCTATTATACAGTGCTCCAAATGCTAGTGGTCCGTGTGCCCAAACACCTTTAAGGGCAGAGTCTGAGGAAATGCTGCTACTGGGGCAGGGCTTAATGGGAGAACATGCCACCAGGACAGAGACTGAGATGTTTCTTTCACCATGGTACATTTAGTTAGCTGCTTATTCTGCCGAGGAATTCTGAGCCCTTCCCACTTCTTCTATAATTGAATATCACAAGACAATGAGCAAGCTTAGGCGAGAGTAATGTTTCCCACTCAGCCAAGATCAGTGTGGAATTTTCCATCCTATTTTAAGTCCACTTCGCACAAAGAAAGCTGAATCACGGCGATCTGACTGGTTCCTGCAGGCTCTATTCACTTGTCAGCCCTAAGACGTGAGTGTTTTAAGCTAGAAAAAGCACCGGCTAGGAAAAATTATCTTTCTTTTGTGTTCAAACAGCAACACTGATTGGATCAGGGGTTCTCAATGAGGGATGAATACAAAACTGATTTCAGGATATGCGTAGATAACATTATTCAAACATATCTGTATACATAGGAATAGGTTGATCTGTAGCTTGGTTATTCTGAAAATCAGACCTGTTTGCAGGTCTTGATGATCATAGCTGGGGTCTCCTAAACTAGAATGTGATATAGAAATTCTCACCAATTGCTTTCTCTTTTGGCTTTCTTCAACCTCTTACTTTCTCCTAATATATTTTATATCTTATATCTTTATACAACTCTTACTTATTTCTTCCCAACATTATTTACTAGGGATGCACACTCATTAGTGTTCCCTAAAAATTCTATGCATGTTAAATTTAAAGCACACTAATTGAGTTAGTGCACTTTAATCATGGGCATACTTTGATGGCTTAATTTGGGGGGGAGGGAAAGGGTGGATGACACATTTGCATATCATTTGCATATTCATTATGGTTATCTTTAAAAAAATACTAGATGGATAGGAATTCAGTATAACAAACAGGCAAGGGATGAGCTGGTGCCCCCAAGATGCTCAAAGAAGTAGCAGAGGTTCTCATTCAGTGACTTTGCCAAAAAAAGGAAAGGAACATATTCCCAAGCTATATAATTAAATGCAGCAAAAATTGTAGCTGCTTAATTATTTAGCCTGGAACTCTAAGATTAAAAAAATACTGACACCTGTAAATATACAGTATATTCTCCAAAAAAGAGGAGATAAGGTGCTCACACACCAAGGGACAAAAAGAAAAAGAGAACTACAGCACAGTTTCTAATACCAAAAATAAATTATAAAATATAAATAAATTATAACTATGGTTCTCTCTTTTTCTTTTTTAACATCTATTTTGCATCCAGTGAAACCCCTCCTCCAACAGTAGGTACAGAGCAGTTCTCCTAGGACAAGCAGGATGAAGTCAGCCACACCTGGTGACGTCATCCGACGGCGCCATGGACGGAGTACTCTCTCTAGCCCAGAAGGGTTTTGCCTTCTGGGCTGAGCCCCCTCCCCTCCACCTGGCCCAGCCCCCAGACCGCCCCTAGCCAGCCACTTTCACTTCTTCTGCCTTGCCATCAAGACGGACCTCCACTCTCTCCCTTTTTGTTTTACTTTCTTTGATTTTTACTTTTATCCAACATGCCCAAGCCGGGCTTCAAGAAGTGCCCGGCGTGCTCCCGCAAGATGAACGCGTCGGATTCGCACCCCTGCTGCATCCGTTGCCTGGGCATCTCGCACAAGGTAGAAGACTGCTCCCACTGTGCTAGGATGTCCCCCAGGGCACGGAAAACCAGAGAAAACCTGCTCAAGGAGTTATTTCCTAGCACCTCACCTCGTCAAGGCTCCTCTGCCTCTGCCTCCGGCATCCAGATAAGTGCTGCCGTCGCTTCTCCGGCCTCGGGCGTGCCCCTGCTGGCCTCCGCTCCCTGCCGCGACCTCCTGGCTCTCCTGGGTCAGGCTGAGGCACTTTTCGCTGCGGCCCCGAGCGTGCTCCTGCCGGCCTCTGCTCTATGCCGCGATGCTGCGGGACCAGCTTCTCTTCCCCCGGGCTCTGTCTGCAGGCCTCCCCTTGCTCAGGACATCCCGGGAGCTCCCAAACATGTGGAGGCTATGGGGGCGGCCATCTTGGATTCTGCCGCTTCCGCCCCTAGCTCCGCCCATCATGACGCGGATGACGACGTGGATGATCGGCACGGGCACCAGCGCAGAAACAGGAGCAAGAGGAAAAGAAGCCACTCTTCGCGCCGACAGGGCAGGCGCCGACGGCGATCCCCATCCGTGCAGAGCCGGCGCAGACGTCAGTCCTCCTCCGCGCCGAGGCAACGACGGTCTTCCGCGCGGAGGCACCGGGCATGCCCGCACCATCATCACAGGCACAGTGAGAGGGATCGCAGAGGCAGCTCTTCCGGACGCCATCTTCACCGCCGCTCCAGGGTCAGACGGCATCACCGCCTCAGTGAGTCCAGCTCTTCCTCCACCTCCAGTGAGTCCTATGAGGGGCATGATACTCTATCTCCCCAGCACCTGCTTGACTTTGGGTCCCCCTCCCCCGAGGCTGCATCGGAGGAACATGATCAACCGGAGCCCTCAAAACCTGAACCCCTCCCAACTCTGGTAGAGGGATGTGCCGAGAACTCTAAATTCTTCTCATTCCTATCCTCCCTTTTCCAGCAATGGGCGCAGACACAACCAGCGAATGCCCTGGCACCGCTTATCCCAAGGCCCACCACCCTGCCCTCACCGGCCACCTCCGGTGACATAGTAGCCAATCCGGCTGCGACCCCTGAGACTGCCGCGGTAGCAGAAACAACATCACCACCTGAGGATACCTCTCCAGGGGCTTCTGAAACAGTCTCCGGACCGTCAGTTGAGCCATTCCCCTCCAGCCCAGAGGACCTCTCATATCACAAGTTCCTGCAGAAGCTGGCTTATACTCTGAGTCTCCCTCTGAAGCCTCTGACCAACGCCCGGAGACGCAGGCGGCACGCAAGTTCCTTGAAACACCGAAACCCCTGGCAACCGTCCCGGTTTACCCTTTGCTGCTCGAGAATCTCATCACCCTTTGGAAGAACCCCTCCTCGGGGTCAGCAGTGTCTCGGAAACTCGACAACAAGTACCAAGTCCAAGCCGCACCCGGATTCGACAAGACTCAGCTTCCGCACCAATCCATCGTGGTGGAATCAGCTCTGAAAAGGACTAAGTCCACGCGTACTAACGCTAACGGTCCCCCGGGAAAGGACCTAAAGTCGCTCGACGACACCGGAAAAAGGGTCTTTCAAGGAGCCATGCTCAGCGCCAGGATTTCGGCCCACCAGCTGCAACAGGCCCTTTACCTGGATTCCCTCCTAGAGAAACTTAAAGCTACCATCCCTGCCCCAACTCAGGGAGCTCAGCCTGATTGTGCCGACATCATCCTTGACCTTCAAGAATGCACAAAGCACCAGGTACGGGCGGCTTTTGATGCTTTAGACACAGAAGCTCGCACGGCCGCTTCTTCCATCGCCGCCCGCCGCCTTGCGTGGCTCAGGGCTTCCGGTCTACGAGAGACACCCATGATCGCATTGCGGATGCTCCCTGCACTGGAGAGTCCCTCTTTGGGGACACGGTTACTGACACCGTCAATGCCTTAAAGGATCGCTGTACCACATTGAAAACATTGTCGGACGAGGGCTTTGAATGCACTGGCCGCAAGAACTCTTACCACCAGAAACATTACTACTTCAATTCCTCTAAGCGTCAGTATGGCTCTTACCAAAAATGGCAACCCCGATACAAGCAACAGCCATCACAGCAATCTTACCGACAAAAACCTCGGCAGAGAGATAGAAAGCCACAAAAAAAACAGCTACCCGGGACGGGGAAAAGTAATCAAGCCTTTTGACAATCAGCCTTTGAACCAAACCCCCACGGGGGGACGCCTCACCCTATTTTTCTCAGCCTGGCAGTCCATCACCTCGGACAAATGGGTGCTGGCTATCATCAAGGATGGGTATCGCTTGAAGTTCCTATCACCCCCAGTGCAACGCAGAGTTCCGCCCTGCAAGGCACCGGGTCCTTCCTCCATTGCCCTGGAGAAGGAGATTCTCTCCCTTCTCTCCTCCAACGCCATCGAACCAGTACCAATCTCGGAGCATTTTTCTGGTTTCTACTCAAGGTACTTTCTACTCCCAAAGAAATCAGGAGGCATGCGCCCAATTCTCAACCTCCGAGCACTCAACCTCTTCATCACCAAAGAAAAATTCAGAATGCACTCCCTCGGATCCATTCTACCACTCATTCAGCCCGGGGAGTGGCTGACATCCTTGGATCTGCTGGAGGCATACACCCACATCCCGATCCATCCAGAACACCCCCAATACCTGCGGTTCCGAGTGATGGAGAGGCACTTCCAGTACAAGGTCCTCCCGTTCGGCTTGTCCCCAGCTCCGAGAGTATTCACAAAGTGCGTAGCCGCTGTAGCAGCGCATCTCCGCAAGCAAGGAATCTGCCTGTTTCCCTACCTGGACGATTGGCTGATCTCAGCACCCTCTCCCGAAGAGACAGTGAGGGCGACTCGCTCCACCATTGCCCTACTATCCGAGCTGGGCTTCTTAGTGAACTACCCGAAGTCCCACCTGCGCCCCTCGCAGCAACTGGAGTTCATCGGGGCGCTAATAGATACCAACAAAGTAAAAGCCTTCCTCCCGCCACTACGAAGGAGATCCATACGGGAATTGGCACTGCACATCAAATCCAACAAAATTCCTACCGCACGGAAGCTACTCCAGCTCCTTGGCCACATGGCAGCGGCCACGCAGACGGTCCCTCTAGCGAGGCTCCACATGCGCCATCTGCAGTGGCATCTGCGAGCACACTGGTCGCAACATTCCCAGCCTCTGAACACGCACATACCGATGAACCAAGCTGTCCGCAACTCCATTCTGTGGTGGGCTCATGCGAAAAACCTCTCACATGGGAGACCCCTCGCGCAGCCACCTCACCAACTAACCATCACCACCGACGCCTCTTCGGTGGGCTGGGGGGCGCATTGCCTACAGCTCCGGACTCAGGGTGCGTGGACAGAGCGGGAGATGCAGTATCACATCAACCTTCTGGAGCTCAGAGCCATTCGTTACGCCTTGAGTGCTTTTCAGAACCTAATCAGCGGCAAAGTCATCCTCATCCAGACAGACAACCAAGTGGCAATGTTCTACGTGAACAAACAGGGTGGAACGGGCTCCCGGTCCCTGTGCCGGGAAGCCCTCAAGATCTGGACCTTCGCAATCTCCAAAAGCTGCCTACTACGAGCCTCATACCTGCCTGGAACGGAGAACGAGCTGGCGGACAAGCTCAGCCGACAGCTAAATCCCCACGAATGGTCCCTCAAGACAGAAATTGCCTTATCCGGAGCATGGGGCCTCCCGGAGATAGACCTCTTCGCCACCGAGCAGAACGCGAAGTGCAAACACTTCTGCTCCAAGCGGCCATCCCTGCGCAGCCACTCAGCGGATGCATTCATCGAGTCATGGAGGGAATGGTCACTAGTGTATGCCTTTCCCCCCATTCCCCTGATCTCCATGACCATACAACGCATCATCTCCGACAGAGCCCAAGCCATTCTGGTGGCCCCCCACTGGCCCCGCCAGGCATGGTTCCCACTCCTGAGGCGTCTGTCACTCCAACCACCACGGCGGCTGCCGCTTATCCCGGACCTCCTCACCCAGGAAGATGGATTCACCCTCCATCCCAATCTTCGGACCCTGGCCTTGACAGCATGGCGGCTGAGCGGGTAATCCTGTCCCCCCTGGGCCTCTCACGGGAGGTGGAGGAGGTAATTCTCGCGGCCCGCCATCCCGCCACCAGGAAGTCATACGGCCTCAAATGGCGCCGTTTTTCTATATGGTGCTCCACTCAAGGCCTAGACCCCTTCTCGACCCCTGTGCCCGAGATTCTACGATACCTGACCTCTCTGTCTCAGCTGGGGTTACAGCCCCAGTCCATCCGGGTGCACCTAGCGGCAATTTCTGCACTCCACCACCGTTCAGGGAACACTCCCATCACACAGCTACCCATTGTAGCCCGCTTCATGAAAGGCCTAGTAAATCTACATCCCCCAGTCAGGAAGCCTGTTCCACACTGGGACCTCAACGCGGTTCTCAACCAGCTCACACTACCCCCTTCGAACCCCTGCTGTCAGCAGAGCTGAAGTTCGCCTCCTGGAAGACCTTGTTCCTCATAGCCATCACCTCGGCCAGGCGCATCAGTGAGCTCCAGGCCCTCATGGCACATCCACCCTACACACAGCTTTCCAGCGACAGAGCCTCCCTCCGGACACACCCGAGGTTCATCCCGAAGGTTTCCTCTGCCTTCCACATTAACCAGACCATCGAGCTTCCCTCCTTCTTCCCGGAGCCACATTCCTCTCCGGAGGAGAAGAGACTCCACACACTGGATTGTGTCAGAGCGCTACGTCTGTACCTCCTAAGAACGAGCAATCAGCGCCGTACCACGCAGCTCTTTGTCTCCTATGACCCGAACAAACCGGGGCGCCCTGTCTCCAAGCGCACCCTATCCTTCTGGATCTCTGCCTGCATCGCTTTCTGCCTCGACAAGGCTGGTACTGATCACGCACCGTCAGTCCACGCCCATCAATTGAGGGCGCTTGCTGCCACCATGGCGAATCTCCGCTCAGTTCCGGCAACGGACATCTGTAGGGCGGCCACCTGGTCATCCCTTCAGACTTTTCAGAAACACTACTGCCTCGACCTGCATTGTAACCAGGCCTTCGGCCAAGCGGTCTTAAAGACGGCCCATGCACCGCCTACGGAGCCTTAAGGCCAGGCAGCCATGAAAATGTTACCAGATCGTCTATCCTACTGTCGCATGTCGATGCACATGCCCTGCCAGTGATGTTGATACTTGATGTATGCTACTACTGTTTGCACATACTGTTTGAACATACTGTTTGCACATGCTGTTTGCACATGCTATTTGCACATACTGTTACGCATGCTGTTCACTCATGCTATTGCACGTGATGTTTACTAAGGTTTGCACGTAGATATAATGTTCAAGTTGTTCTGCACTTACTTGCACGTTTTCATATAACTTGATAAAATTCTTGGCTATACATCTCGTGTCCTCCTTATTATTGTTGTGGGCCCCTGCTACCTCAGCCCTTCCTAGCTAGGGAGGCACCAGGTGTGGCTGACTTCATCCTGCTTGTCCTAGGAGAAATCAAGGTTACTTACCTGTAACGGGAGTTCTCCGTGGACAGCAGGATAAGTCAGCCACACTCTCCCACCCATCCTCCCCTTCAGGGGCCCTTGGCATACCCTCGCCCCTAGCACGTGCTGGACCGGCTTGGAAAGTAGTGGTTGGCTAGGGGCGGTCTGGGGGCTGGGCCAGGTGGAGGGGAGGGGGCTCAGCCCAGAAGGCAAAACCCTTCTGGGCTAGAGAGAGTACTCCGTCCACGGCGCCGTCGGATGACGTCACCAGGTGTGGCTGACTTATCCTGCTGTCCACGGAGAACTCCCGTTACAGGTAAGTAACCTTGATAACTAGGACATTTCACCATTAAACCCAACATAAAAGGAAAAAAAATCTAATTCCAGTGTCATCTCATTAATTGCCTCTCCAGTACCAGGCAGATTGTGAACTAACACAAAACCCTACAAAAGTCACTGAAGACCTGTAATGCAAATCTACCGTACCATGACATCAGCTTCTAAAATTAACCCTATAAGGAACCTACACAAAAAAGAGCAACACCATAAATATTGCAGTGTGCATCTTAGGATCTATGGGCCCGATATTCAAAAGGCATTTACACGGTTAACAGCCAGTTAACCATGTAAATGCCTGCTAACCAGATTTTTGCCGGCACCATACACGGGTAGTGCGGTCAAATATCCCGGACTAAATCCCATATGTGCCGCAATGCAGAGCAGAGGTGGGGATCGGCGCTAACTGCCCAGCACTGATATTGGAAGCTACACGATTAGCGCTCAGTGCCTATAAGATAAGCAAGGAAAACCCTCGCCTATCTTATAGGTGGTGCCGAGGCTAACCATACATCATCCAATATCGATGCTGCACAGTTAGCTTCGGTGGCTTCCTGGCATCATGGCCAGACCCAAGCATTCACTTCTGTTGTCGTGGAAATGAATATCCGGAGTTTGGCAGTGGGTGGGCAGAGCTAAGCGGCTATGGCACTTAGCCCTGCCCAGTTGAATATCGAATCCTATTTATTTATTTTATTTAACGGTTTTTCTATACCACTTTATCCTACGGTCAAAGCGGTTTACAATTTAACAGAACATTTTACATTAAACAGGGAAATCAACTTGGAGGTAACAATTATACATTTCTTAGGGTGTCATGTATGAAGGGTGCTGGGGGATTGAGGGGAACTTAGAGGCAAGGGAGAGGGTGGGACTGAGGAGGTGAGAAGTGGAGAGTTATGCTATGTTTCCGGGAAGCAGTCTTTGAAGATGTGAGTCTTGAGGGCTTTCTTGAAGAAAATTATGTCAGTAGTGGTCCTTAGTTTGTCAAGAATAGAATTCCATAGGTGTGGTGCATAAAGAAAGAAGGCTGTCTTGGATGTGGTAGCGCTGGTTTTCATAAACATCAGTGGTATGTGTAGCATGTTCCTTGATCTGGTTCATTGCCTTCTGTTAGGTACGATCTGGAGCAGGGTTTGGAGGCGAGGTGATGAGGAGTTGTTGAGGACTTTGAAGATTGTGAGGATGGGTTTGAATTTTATATGTTCTATTATTGGGAGTCAATGCAGTTGTTTAAGAAGAGGAGTAATGTGTTACGGGTTTTTTTGCACCGAAAAGGATTCGTGCAGCTGTGTTGAGTGCAAGTTGGAGAGGGTGGATGGTTGTGTTTGTTTTGAAAGATGATATTACAGTAGTCGAAGTGGGGGATGATGGTCGCTTGGAGGACTGAGTGGAAGTCATGGTCGGTTAGTAAAGTTTGTGCTTGTGACTTCCTCGGCAACCTCCCGTTTTCTCTCATGCTGGTCTCATGTTCTCATCACACTAGATCAGCGTCAGATTTCCTAAACTATGTGGCATTGTTAGACAAGAATACAGATAACAATAGTTATAGCTTCAGATATTAAGTGTCTGTATGTGTGTGTGGTGCAATGGTGGTGTGCCTATCTATGCATGGAATATGACAGCGAGCCAGAGCTGGGAAGGCTCTCTGTGTGATGCGGAAGTGAGGTGCCTATGTGTGTGTGTGTATGTGGTGTGCAGGTGAGGTGCCTGTGTGTGTGTGTAGTGGTGAGGTGAGGTGCATGTGTGTGTGTATGTGGTGCAGAACTGAGATGTGTGTGTGTGTGTGTAGTGTAGAGGTGAGGTGCCTGTGTGTGTGTATGTGTGTGTATGTGGTACATAACTGAGATGTGTGTGTGTGTGTAGTGTAGAGGTGAGGTGCCTGTGTATGTGTATGTGTGTATGTGGTACAGAACTGAGATGTGTGTGTGTGTGTGTGTGTGTGTGTGTGTGTGTGTGTGTAGTGTAGAGGTGAGGTGCCTGTGTATGTGTGGGTGTGTGTATGTGGTGCAGAACTGAGATGCCTGTGTGTGTGTAGTGTAGAGGTGAGGTGCCTGTGTGTGTGTGGTGCAGAACCGAGGTGCCTCTGTGTGTGTGTGTCTGACATGCAGAGGTAGGGAGATTATGTATGCACATGTCTGTCATGAGGAAGTTGGGTGCCTGCGTGTGTGCATGTCTGTCGTGCGTAGGTGGTGTGCCTACACGTGTGAGTGTGTGGTGTAAGAGTGGGGTAATTGTGTGTGTCCTAGGGAGGGGGGAAATGCACCTTTTGGAACGTCTTGCACTCTTTCCTTCCCTTCAAACCCCTCTCCTTCTGGCATCCCTCCTCTGTTACCCTTCAGACTCTCCCTCCTTCACTAACCACCCTAGCACCCCCATCTCCTGCCCTAAAATCCTCTCCCTCATCCTCCTTTTCTAAATAGGCCACTGCCCCTTTAAATTGTTCCCAGGGCCAGCCTGTCCACTAGGCAAACTAGGTGCCTAGGGCAGGGGTTCTCAACCCAGTCCTTGGGACCCACCTAGCCAGTCAGGCTTTCAGGATAACCACAATGAATATGCATGCTACAGATTTGCACACAATGGAAGCACTGCACACAAATCTCATACATATTCATTATGGTTATCCTGAAAACCTGACTGGCTAGGTGGGTCCTGAGGACTGGTTTGAGAACCCCTGGCCTAGGGCATCAGACCTTGGTGGGCACCATCACTAATCCAACCCCCTGGGAAGCAGCAGCTGAACTGCTGATTCAGCGCCATGGCAGGCTTTGAAATACATAGAGACATGCACGCAGTTCCGTCCTACCACTACTACCCATCCTCCAAGAAAGTTGCATTAGAAGGGTGCAGGAGTAGCAAGCTGTGAGCGCACACGGGCACTTTAAGGCCCAACATAGCGCTGAAGTGGCAGTTCAGTCACTGCTGTTTCAGTGCAAGGTGGGAGCGGCATGGCAGGCTGGATGGAGGATGCAGCCTTTTGGGGGGCGGTGGCACGGAGGGTCTGCCTAGGGCAGCAGAAACCCTCATGCCACCACTGATTTCCCTGCCTTTACCTCACTCCCTCCCCCCCCCCCCCTCAAATACCTTTTCTGCTGCAGGCCACAACTGAGACCTCAATCTTCTAATCTGCCCACCGGGATCCAGTCTCCTGCGGGCAGATAGAAGAGGACCTTTCTTCTCGTCTGCCCGCAGGGGATTGGATCCCCCCAGGCAGACACCTTGGCTCTGGATCGCGATTGCGGCTTCCCCTTCTCTTCTGCCTGCAGGGATCCGATCTCCTGCAGGCAGATAGAAGAGGTCTTTGCTGCGATTGCAGCCATCCCTTTCTCATTTGCCCATGGGGGATGGGATCCCTGCGAGCACAAGAGAAGGGGGAGGCAGTGAACATGGCCCAGAGGCAAGCTGTCTGCCCATGGGGATCCCATCCCCCGCAGGCAGAAGAGATCCCCTTCTGCCTGCAGGAGATCAAATTCCACAGGCAGTCAAAGGATTGTGGCCATTGGGGCAACTCGCTGCCCCCCTCGTTCTCCCTAAACTATGCCCATGACTAATTCATAGATTAGTGTATGTTAAATCAATTTAGCATGTGCTAAAAATTCCCTGTTAAAAAGAATGTGCGGAACTAATCAAAATAAACCATGAAAATCAAGAAAAGATTGTGAACAAAACAAAAAATAACCACATTTTTCTTGCTGTGCGCATCCCTATTGCTTACCCTTTTACTGAACTGTTTTATCTCTTTGGGAGCGGGTGGCACTTTCTGGAAATATTTTACATACTGAACAATTTTTGGATTCTTTGTCATATACGTATGAGTCTAAGGTAACCCGATTTTTTTGCAGTGTTTGGGGAGGGGCAAGGGAAGAAGGGATACCTTAGTTACAGGTTTCAGCAACAAGATGTGAAGGAGGGAAGAGGAGTCATTATCCTGTCCCCTTGCAAGCAATCAACAGAGAAATATTTATATTCTCTTATATACTGTGCTATTCTGCATCAGTGTGGTTTACATTGAACAAACTGAAATTACATTGAACAGGGCATTATAACTTGGAGATAAGTATTTTACAGGGAACATGGGCTATGGAGGGTTAAGTGGCTTGCCCAAGACCACAAGGAGCACCTGTGGGACTAGAAACCCCATTCCTTCTGGCCCAAGGTTGCTGTCCTCTAGTGGGATTTGAACCCCCCACCTTCTGGCCTGAAGTACCTTGCCCCAACCACAAGGCCACTCCTCCACTCATGTGGAAAGAATGATGCCTTTTCCCCATACTGTGCAAAAGATAAAGAAAATGTATGTGAATTCTAAAAACGGACCTATTCAAATCACTAAATTGAAAATAATTCTTTTCTGTCCCCTCTGTCTCTATGCTGGAATCGGGGACAGGAGGCGGCCAAACAGGTGGGAGTCAGTGGCACGGCTCTAAAATCAGGGACAATAAGATGAGGCACATATATTTAGGCTCTTGTAATGCCAGGCCTTGCGAATGCAGCCACTGAGAAATAAGCAATTACCTGACAAAGATGCAACAGCAAACTCACTTTCATTTGAAAATTCACTTTTCATCCAGGTGCTTTACTGGTTACTTACCTCAAGCTGAGGACAAACCCGAGCAAGTCTGGGAATCTGTGTTAGAAAATATTTAGCAACTAAGGTCTGCGATCCTGTTCCTCACATGCCACTGTGAATTTCACAAATTCAGTACAGTACAGAGCATGGAAAAGTTATGAACATAAAACCTGTCAAATAGGGCCGTCCATAGGCTCAGCTTGCCTGCTGTGCTTGGGAGGGGCAAGAGGTCCCAAGTTCAGATTGGTGGCAGGAGGGGAGGGGGGGTAAACTTTCACTCCCTCCTCTCAGATTGGTATCTATTAGCTTTCTCTTCCCCCAACCCCCTTTGATACTTGCTTTCTTTCACATATATACATTCTATCACCCTTACACTCTCCCTCCAGGCCTGCCACCACCACGTCAAACTTTCCACCTATTGAGCTACAGCTACAACAGGGTGACAATTAAGAAATACAAAGGTTTGAAAATATTTAGGGGATTGTTTTATAGACCCTATTCGTGTTTTTAAATATTTTTGGTGTCATCTATGCCTTTTATGAGTCTGTCGAGAAGGGGTGTTATTAGGGTTTCCATGCTGTGGTTGGATTTGTTGAGGGTCCAATGGTGCATGTTGGTTCATGTAGTCTTGTAGCTGTTGATATACAAATTTCTCTATGATCTTGGCTATGAATGGTAGGCTAGAGATTGGTCGGTGTACACCAGGATCGTTTGGGTCGAGACAGGCATTTTTAAGATGGAGGCTTGCTTTAGGACGGAAGGCATGTAGTCTTGTGTAAGTGATAGCTGTGTTATTTTATGTAAGATTGGGCTTAATTCCTTTCTAGCCAACTTGATCCATGACACAAGGCATGGATCTAATGGGGATGTGGTGGTGTTCAGGTTGGAAATTATGGAGGTCATTCAGAAACACAAGCCGTTGAGGCCTGATTCCCCTACTGGCTCTCCTTGTACATTCTGTGCATCAGGATGGGGACAGCCGATGGGGGGCAGGATCGGGGACGGGCCAGCCCGGCACCACATACAGGGCTGATTCAGGTTACGGCCATGTATGTACTGCCGGACCCGTGGGGCCCGGCGATCGGGCCCGAGGATCCCCCCTGGGGCCGGGGCTGGGTGCAGAGGGTCCCGGCAGCCCGATCCAGGCCCCGGCAGGCCATCCATTGGTGGGGCGGCGGGGAAGGGGGGGGCGAGCCACGGCGGCCAAGGGAGCCTGAGGGAAAGACATTCCCACAGGCAGGCAGGGGCATGCCAGGCCATCCTCAGGCCCGATTCTGACTGCCACAGAAACATTTTGTTCCCACAGACCAGAATCAAGTCCAAATGGGCCCATCTTGCCTGGGGCTATCCAGACGGCCTGGACATGCCACTAGGGGAATCAGGCTCCACATGTTCTATGCTTGGTATGTGTTCATTGTCCCATGTTCTGCTGGACTTGAGGTGAATTGCATGTCCTGGTATCTGTAATAGGATGTCGAGGTGCATGTTTTTGTGTTTTGTCTCCAGGAAGTTTGCCACAAGCTGTGGGTTTATGTGCCTCCCTTTTTTAGTGTGGGCTCTTTGGTGAGTGTTTGTGCTATATCAAAGAGTTCTCTGGGTTTATGTCTTACCCCCTATCAGGACTTGTCTACTTTCCTTGTCTCTCATCTTCTCCATAGTCCTCTGACTCTTTGTCCCCCTTCCCCAGCATTCATTGCCCTGACTCTTCCCCATCACCAGCATCTATTCATTTTTCTCTTCTCCTATATCTCATCTTCCCCTTCACCAGCATCCAACCACATTCCTCTTTCTCCAATATTCATTTATTCTGTCTTTCCTCATCCTTACCCAAGCATCCATTCTTCTGCCTCTCTATCTCAAACTTCCCTTGTATAAGTCTTGCTTCTCCTCCATGCCCCCCCCCCCACTGTCCTGCTGTTCCTTCTCACTCCTTTCACCTCCACCATCAATCCCCTTCTCCCAACATTACCTTCTGCCAATGCTGATCCACAACCCCCTTCTCATCCCAGTCTTTGCGTTAGCCCCCAGTCTACTCCCAGTCTCATCCTCTATGTCAACCCCAATTCCCTTCTCCCAGACCCATCCTCTGCATTTGCCGCAGTCCACATCAGCCCCCTTTCTCCCAGCCCCAGACTCTGCATTAGCCCCTTCTCCCAGCATCAGCCCCTATCTCCTTTCTCTCAGTCCCAGTCTTGCATCAGCCCTCAGTCCTTTTCTCCCATTTGCAGCCTCTGCCCTCTTCTCCCATCCTCAGCCCCCAAATCAGCCTCTAGCTGCTGTCTCCTAGCCTCAGCATCAGACTCTTCTCCCAGCCCTAGCCCCAGCATCATCCCCCCTTTTCTACCCCTATCCCCAGTATCAGCATCTTTCTCCCACCCCCATCCCTAGCATTTTCAAGCATCAGCCCCTTCTTCACCTACTTTCAGCCAATGACTGCTTTCAGTAGTGGGAATTTGTTCCTTCCCTCCCCACCACCGTCTGCCTTAGCTGAGCTATATCCAGGCCAGTGCAAGTATATTTGTAACGCAAAGGTAGGCACTTCCTATATCTTGTATTATATAGGAAGTGCCAACCTTTGCTTTGCAAATAAGCATGCAATGACCTGGAGGTATCCCAGCTAAGGCAGAGAGAATTGCAGGGAGGGAAAGAGCAAGTTCTTGCAGCTCTAGAAGATAAAAGGTTTAGTCAGGCCAGGGTCCTATGTGACCTGCCCCTCCTTAGTACAGCAGTTCTTGCATGCCATGACTTTTAGCTGCCAGGGTGCAGAACCGGCAGCATTTTGGAGAGCATTGGCCTCCGTCATCCCCCCAAAATACACCCATGAGCCAGTCCCTAGGTCCAAAGAACTTAACCTCCCGTCTTCAACAATATTTGGCTGTTTCTATTCTTAATAGTGAAAATAAAGTTAAATCTCCAGGAACAAGCAGGAATGAGTCTTCACATATGGGTACGTCGGTACCGACGGAGCCTGCACGGGAACGCTCCCCAGCGTCCAATCAGAAAGCTTTTGGGAGCATCCCTCAGCGCCTGCGTGCTGTCTTCCCGCCTTTCCAACTGTCTCTCCTCAGTTTTCGTTTTTCCACGGAGCCGGCAGGACGTCCTCCTGTCACCGCAGAAAATGTTTTTCTTTAATTCTTTATTCTTGTTTTCTTGTGGTCGCAGCTGTTTCCCCGCCTCCACCGGTACCGCCGGTGGGTTTTTTCTTTTCTTTTTCTCAAACTCAGGGAGTATTTTTCCCTCAGTTTCTGTCTTAGATTTTTGGGCCTGTAGGCCCCTCCATCATGGAGCCTTCTTCTCCTAAGAAGTGCCTTAGCTGTGGAAATACAGTTTTCTTTTTAGACTCCAATGACTGGTGTCTATCCTGTTTGGGTCTTGACCCTTTTCCTCTGGAGCCATTAGGCTACAATTTTATGAGAAGAGATTTTCCATTTCGAGTTTCCCTCGATACCGCGTTCCCTTCCAGTGTCAGGGCACTGACCATTTCCTCTCTACAGGATCAGGTAACCCACAAACAGTCTGTTAAGACTGGCCAATCTTTGAGTGGTAGGTCTCATGCCAAGCATGATGACGGCTCCGGCCTTGCTCTCAAGACCCTATTGGCTTTAAAACCCCGGCGGGAGTCTTCGGTCTCCAAAGCCTTTCAGGAGTTTCAGGTTGTTCCTGGGGCTCACCCCTCACAGAACATACCTGAGCCATGCTTGGTGGTGGCATCCGCTTCGAGCAGTACCGATACTCCGGCATCGGCACTGGTGTTGAGTGATCCACTCTTCACCAGGGATCGTCATCTGGCGTTCTCGGTACCTTCGGGACCGATCGATACGTCCCAGATTGACTTTACAGTATCGGCAGCATCGCCGATACGACCACCGACGTCGGTACCCTCTAGACATGCATCGATAGACTCGCTTCCTTCGATGCCGAGTCTGGAATCGATATCTAGTCTGGAAGACTGGGTACCGACGCGTCTCGGAACTGACGCTTACCGATTCCGGATGCGCGGTATCGAGGATACTCACCAAGGGTTTTTGGTTGCCTCGGTACCGCTTGAGCAGCCTCCGATGACTGCTTCGATATCGGTATCGCCTCCGATTCCGGCACAGATACCGGTATCGGTATCAATGCCGGTTCCTGCAATACCATCGGGACTAAATACTTCCATGCCTTTTTCACCAGGATTGCTCCTTTCTATACCTAGTTTGGAATCGATCCCTGGCATGGACGATGCAGTACTGCCTGTCTCAAGTCATAACCGCCAGTACCAGTATCCATCCATTGGGGCTCCTTTTCTGCACCGGACCAGTACATCCTCCGGTGCCCAGGCTAGTTCCTCAACTTTAGCCTGTCCAGGGATGGTTCCTGTTGGAGATCCTTCTTTTCAGAAATTTCTCCTTGACATGGCAACATTCCTTGCTATTCCTATCCCTGGCTATGATCCTACACAGGGTTCTTCTGGGGAAAAGGAGAATATAATGCTTCCTTTACATCATTCTTTGCAGGATCTTCTTCTGAGAATATGGGAAACACCCTTAAGGGTTTCCTCACCTTCTACAGCAACTGATCTTCTGTATCAGGTGCCCCCCTCTCCAGGGTTTCAAAAGACTCAACTTCCCCATCATTCCATTGTAGTGGAATCAGCAATGAGGAAGGTAAAAAAGCAAGAAGAAGCATTCTTCTTATCCGCCAGGTCGTGAATCTAGAACACTGGATGCTTTTGGACGTCAAACCTTCCAAACATCTATGCTGGCAACAAGGATTCTCTCTTATATTTTTTATATGAGTCTATCCCTTCAGGAGGTCACAAAGAAATTATCTCTTTTGACTCTTTTTCTATCAGAGCCCAAGGCTGCAGACTATTCCTTACTTCTTAGTCATAGCCAAAATATCTCTTGGTTTCTTTCTCGTGCTTCCCTTGGCTCTTTTGAGTCTGTTAGCCATAGGAGCACGACGTAGAGCCTGGCTCCAAGCTTCAGACTTGAACAGATGGGCACAACAAAGACTGGGTAATACTCCTTGTACTGGAGAAAATCTCTTCAATAAGGAGTCTTTACGTCAGGTTGCTCATTGCTCCACTGATTTCCCTGTTTCTGAGGGCTATCCTAAGCCTTCTCCTTCCCCAGTAGGTAGGAAATGCCCTACCAAACCTTCTTTCCCTAAAAGAAGAAGGTTTTATTCTTCTCCTGCCCATCATACAGATGTTCCCAAACAAGGGAAACCTCGCTCTGATCTGAAGAATCCAAACTCAAGCCAGAAAAATTAACCCTCAATAGGGTTCTACTTAATCTTTTTCTAACCTACAGTTCACTTCTTCTCAGCAGAAGTTTTTTCACTGTTTTTTCATTTAAAACTCTACACATGGATTCCTGTTTTCCAGAACATCCACCTGCTCTTAGGTAGGCTGAGCTGTCAGGAGATTCATGTCTATGGGTCACAGGATTTTCCTCCTCTTTCTACCATGAAGAGAGGTTTGCCAACTATCTCATGATAGTTCTCTCCTGTACCACCATGAATTTTTTCCTTCTGCAGACTTACCATATGGCAAGTCTCCCTTCAGCTCCTATTTTTTTTTTGCCCTCTTTTTCAGGACCTCCCCTATACGGGTGCTACCATACTACTGGAAGGCTTTCTTAGCCTTTCTAGTCTTCCTGTCCTTTCTAGTGTAGAGTTTTTCTCTGGAGTAACCTCCCTGCTTTCCTTGGGCAGCTCATCAGACATGATCAGGATTTTTTCCTCTTGTTCTGTCTGTTCTCTCTGTTACTAACAGAAGGATTCTCTCTGCTGTCTTATTCAGCAGCTGCCCATGCAGGAGTTCCAGTGATTGGACTACTGGTACTTTTCCACAAGTTCCAGTCTTGTCTTCCACTTACTTCCAGTCTTGCCTTAGTAGTGCTTCCAAGATAATGCTTGCATCTGTCTTGGATAATCCTTATCACTTCAGGCTTATCACACTATCTTCTTTTCTTGCCATCCCCAATTCCTTTGGATTTGGCAGCATAGTTAACGTGGCAGCTGGTTATTCTTCCAACAGCCAGTTTTATTTCCCAATTCTCCTGCATAATGCTCTCTGCAATCTTACAGAGAAGCTTTCTACTATGGGCCCTTGCTAGAGAGCATGGGGTTTTGTCTCTAATGACTATCCTATATGGTTGGAAAATGCTTCCTCAGTCATTTCCCATGACTGTGAGGGTTCTCCACACCCTACTATCTCCTTTTATAATACAGGATATAAGCCTTTTCTGCGTGAATGTCTAAAGAGTTCTCCAATTCCTACAAGGAATATGCTCTTTTTTCCTTGCAGCTTGTCCTCATGGTATCCTACTCCTTCATGGACAGCACATATTTAACTCATAATGCATGATACCACTTTGTATCCCTCCAGTGGTCAACCTGCTATCTCATCCTATGCGTTTTCTGTCCATTTACCATGCGAGAGTTCTACATGATTCATGCTGTTTACAGACTGATATTATCCTCTGTTTTTTCACGCAACCTTCCTGGTTATTTCACTGGATAGCATTCCTGCACCATCTTAGCCAGGGGGAATAGATTCTCTATATATCTTCTCAAGTAGGTTCCACCTTCTTGTTATTAGATGAATCTTTCCTCTTCACATCTCCCATGTGAATGTTCTTATGGACATATCTCTATCTGCTTAATTGCAGACATTTATCTTTAGACATATATATTCATGTATGTCTATATCTCTATATATTTCTCTATAGATACATATGTCTGTAAGCTACATGTGCATATGTTATGCCCTCCAGATCTCTCTATAGACATATCTATATACCTATATATATATGTATATATACACATATATATATATATCTATATATATGTGTATCTGTCGAGATGCTTCCTTATAGGTAGATATGTATTTACCTACTTATCTCTCTGTCTATGCTTATAAAGGTTTTTACCTTCCTATAGGTTCCAGACAGTGGGCTTGCATATGTTCATACTGTCCTACAGTATGTCTGAGGTATTATGCACACAACCACTACTGTGGTACTGCCAGCTCTTACCTTAACGCTAGATTTAGGTATCCCTGAAGCTCCATACTCCAATATCTTTCCTATCTCTCACCAGGGTGGATCTTCCTATCTCTCAAAGACAGGGTGGATCTTCAGTAGATCTGAGGTTTGAACCCTTCAGACATCTGTCCTTCTTGGGAATACGGGCTTTTTTCCCATACCCCTTCTTCCCTCCAGGACTGGGCTAGTTTGTCCAAATCGGTCAGTCTTCCTCTTTTGCTCCTAACTGTGAGTAACTCTGTAGACAAAAGAGTTCCCAGCTTTTTCCATAAAGCTTTCCACTAAAGACCTACCGTTTTTGTACTACCCCAGTTGACACCTGGGTCACCTGTCACTTCCAGATTTGGACCTTCACCTTCACTTCAGTGAGGTCACCTTGAAGATTCCTCTACTGGATCCCCAGTAGACTCCGTCAGCCTCTCTACTTCCTGCAATCCAGTAGGTGAGGTACATTTTGTGATTGTTCATTTCAATATTTTCATGATAATTATCATACATGTAAGGACTCCTTACCTGTAGTCCTATTTTAGGTTAGCTGTTTTTCTACAGCTCCTCTCTTTCAACTCCTACCCTCCATCCTCAGGATGCCTGGTCATATGAGGTGTAGCATGTTCCAATCCCCACCATGCTAGGACTCCAGGCATCTTAGCTTGGGAGTCCCCATATGTGAAGACTCATTCCTGCTTGTTCCTGGAGATAGCACAGTTACTTACCTGTAACAGGTGATCTCTGGGAACAGCAGGAAAAGGTCTTCACAACCCACCCACCTCCCCTAGGAGTTGTATCTCTCTATCTATCTTCCTTTCCTCTTTCTCTCTTTTTGTCTCAGCTATAAAACTCAACTGAGGAGAGACAGTTGGAAAGGCGGGAAGACAGCACGCAGGCGCTGAGGGATGCTCCCAAAAGCTTTCTGATTGGACGTTGGGGAGCGTTCCCGCACAGGCTCCGTCGGTACCGACGTACCCATATGTGAAGACTTATTCCTGCTGTTCCCAGAGATCACCTGTTACAGGTAAGTAACTGTGCTTTCAGTATTATCTGTTTTCCTACATCCTTACAACTAACAAATCTACCACCTTGAAACTTTAATTGCTTAGTTTCAAGGTGGTAAATTTGTTAGTTGTTGTAAGGATATAGGAAAAACAAATAACAGTGAATTAGAAACATGGAAACATGACAGCAGAAAAAGATAACATGGCCTATCTAGTCTGCCCTTCCATATCATAATAACATAGTATATGATGGCAGATAAAGACCAGTATGGTCCATCTAGTCTGCTCAGCAAGGCTGCAAGAGTAGGGGCACCTGCTGCTCCGTGCAGGTCACCCCTCCCCATGCCTTAGTTTAGGGGTACACTACAACAATCCCCTCTTTTCCCTTAGAGATCCTCTGTGTTTGTCCCATGTTGTTTTGAATTCAGAAACTGTCCTCATCTCTACCACCTCTACTGGGAGATTATTCCACGCATCTACCACTCTTTGCATAAAGAAATATTTTTACATATTACTCCTGAGTCTATCCCCTTTCACCCTCATCCTATGTCCCCTTGTAGCAAAGCTTGCTTTCAATCAAAAGAGGCTCTCCTCCTGTGCATTTATGCCATGGAGATATTTAAACATCTCCATCATATCTCCTCTATCTTGCCTTTCCTCTAAAGTATACATATTAAGCTCCTTAAGTCTGTCCTCATATGCTTTATAATGAAGATCACTAGCCATTTTAGTAGCCACCTTCTGAACCGACTCCAACCTGTTTATATCCTTCTGAAGGTGTGGTCTCCAGAATTGCACACAATGCTCCAAATGAGGTCACACCAAGGACTTATACAGAGGCACTATCACCTCCTTTTTCCTGCTGGCCATTCCTCTCCCTAGGCACCCAAGCATCCTCCTAGCTTTTGCTGTCACCTTTTCTACCTGCTTAGCTACTTTAAGATTGTCAGAAACAATCATGCCCAGGTCCTACTCTTCTTTCGTGGACAGAAGTACTTCCCCCCTACACTATATTGCTCCTTTAGATTTTTTTCAGCCCAAATGCATGACCCTGCATTTTTTAGCATTAAATCTCAGATGCCAAATTCTAAGACCATTCTTCAAGCTTAGCTAGATCCCTCCTCGTGTTATGTACACATTCCTGGGTGTCTATTCTATTGCAGATTTTGGTATCATCTGCCAAGAGGCGAACCTTACCCAACAGGCCTTCTGCAATATCACTAACTAAGATGTTAAAAAGAATCAGAGCAAGGATAGATCTCTGCGGTACATCACTGGTAACCTCCCTCTGATCAGAATGAGCTCCCTTTGTCGCCTCCCCTCAACCAATTTCTAACCCAATCAATAACTTAGGGTTCGTCCCTAGGGTACTCAGTTTGTTGATAAGTTGCTATGTGGAATGGTGTCAAAGGCTTAACTGAAATCCAAGTACACCATATCTAGGGCTCTCCGTTGGTCCAACTCCCTGGTCACCCAGTCAAAGAAATCAATCAGATTTGTCTGACAAGACCTGCCTCTAGTTTATTCATGCTGTCTCTGATCCTATAATCTATTGGACTCCAGAAACCTCAGTATTTTCTCTTTGAACAGCATTTCCAATAATTTACTCACCACAGAGGTTAGACTAACCAACCTGTAATTTTCAACCACATCCTTACTTCTGCTTTTGTGTAAAGGGACCACTTGTGTCTCTCTCCAGTCCTTTAGTGCCACTCCGGACTCCAAAGAGGCAATGAAAAGATCAATCAGTGAAGCCACTACAACATCCCCAAATTCCTTTGGTATTCTTGGATGTATCCCATCCGGTCCCATTGCTTTGTCTGCTTTTAGTTTAGCTAGTTCCTCACGAACTCTGTCTTCTGAAAATCATTCAAGATCCTCATCACTTCCGTTCCTATTTCTGGGTGTTTTCTGAGATCGAGGTCCTGCTCCTGGCCCTTCTTCTGTAAACACAGAACAGAGATATTTGTTAAGCAATTGCACTTTATCCTCATCAGCTTCTACATATTCCTCCCCTTTACCCTTGAGTTTGACAAAACCATTTTTGCCCTTTCTCTGTTCACTAACATATTTGAAAAATGTCTTATGCCCCCATTTTATTGCATTGGCTATTTTTTCTTCTTTTAGTATCTTTGCTTTCCTGACTATTTTGCTAGCTTCTCCAAGTTTTTCCAAAGCCTGTCTTCTGCTTTCTGTGATCACTTGTATTTTATGAAGGCCTCACTCTTCTTCTTCACCTTTTCAGCTACTTATTTTGAGAACCACAGCGGCCTCCTTTGCCTTTTACCTTTATTTACCTTTCTAACAAAAAGGTTGGTTGCCCTTAAAATATCCCCTTTTAATTTTGCCCATTGTTTTTCTACACCCCCCAGCTGTTCCCATCCCACTAACAACTCCTTGAGGTATTTTCCCATCTTGGCAAAGATAGTTTTCCTAAAATCTAAGACCCTCGCTTTTGAATGGATTTTATCAGCACTAGCTCCTAATACTGAACCACACCATAGAGTGATCACTGGATGCGAGATGATTTCCCACTAAAACATCAGAAACACTTTCACCATTTGTAAGTTTAGTATGGCTCCTTCACGTTTGGGTTCTGTTACCAGTTGCCTGAATAGTTCTCCCTGTAGAGAATCCAGGATCTCCTTACTTCTAGATGACACCACAGCAGAGATGTGCCAATCCACATCCGACCTATTGAAACCACCCATCAATAGCACTTCCCCTTTTCTAGCAATGCCACATACATCTTCTATTAAATCTCTGTCTACTTCTTCTCCCTGAGAGGGGGATCTGTACATCACACCAATGCAAATTGATTTCTCTTTCCCTCTTTCTAGTTTAACCCACAGTGCCTCCTCTCTCCCTTTTAAGCCCTGTACTTCTATAGCTTTAATGTTATTTTTTACATATAGTGCCACTCCTCCTCCCCTTCCTCCTATCCTATCCTTCCTGAATAAGATATAGCCTGATATAATTACATCCCAGTCATGGTTGTCCGTGAACTATGTCTCCGTAACCACCACTAAATCCAAGACTTTATTTTCACTGTTAAAGAATAGAAACAGCCAAATATTGTTGAAGACAGGAGGTTAAATTCTTTGGAACTAGGGAGTGGCTCATGGGCATAGTCTGGGGGAGATGACCAAAGCCAATGCTCTCCCAAATGCTGCTGGTTCTGCACCCTGGCAGCTGAAAGGTCACGGCATGCAAAAACAGCTGTACCAGGGAGGAGCAAGACACATGGGCCCCTGGCCTAACTAAACTTTTTATCTTCTAGAGCATGAAGAGCTTGCTCGTTCCCTCCCTGCAATTTTTTCTGCCTTAGCTGGGATACCTCCAGGTCAGTGCAAGATAGTTTCAAAAATTGGGCTTCAAATAAATCAGGGAGAACTGTTGCATCTTAGAAATACCATCCCAGTAGATAATCGGCAATTTGAAAATTATCGAAAACTTGGGTGTTTCAGAGATATTTTTCAAAGTTTGACCGAAGTAATTAATCATTTATAATGTTTAGGTTTGTTTATGTTTATGGTTATGTTTATTTAAAAACTTACGATACCACTCTCTGCCACAAGATACCAGAGCAGTATAGTAATACTGTAAGCTCTATACTCCGTTTTATACGTTTTTTGACTGTAAAAGCAGATTATAAGTGATGTATTTAAATTAAGTTAAAATAATTAAATCACTAGATCAAATGAAAATCAAAACAGAGGTGAAAAGAATAATAGTATAACAAAAATAGCTAGAGTAATTAACCAGTGTTCATCTTTTTAAAAGAAGCACTATAGAACACACATCATATATATATTTGTGTGCTGTCAATTAGCACAGCAGTTCCAATCACCACAAAAAAATATAAAAATGGAAACATTTTGGAAGATAACTATGTGCAAAGTACAGAAGCTCGAAAACAGACAAAACAGTCTCTAATGTTTTAATATTTCTTATGCGGTGAAGTAAAGGTCAGCAAAACAAAATATAACATGCTATCTTTTCACTGAACTAACTTAATCTTTAGCTAACACTCCCTTCCGCAGGTCGGAACACAGTGATCCAGTGAAGAATAAAGAGAGTGTTAATTCCTGAAAGCTAGTCAAGAAATATATTAATATAGTTCAATAAATAGATATCATCTTCCATTTATTTTTTGTTAGCCTTTACTTCCACACCTTCATGTAGCACAAAAACTAAGCTACTTTTAACAAAGATTTCTTAGAAAATCCAAACATCTCCCACTCTGCATTTTAATACATCTAAAGTCACTTCAGATTTATAAAACTGGAAACTACACACATTGTTATTGTGGCCTATTCCTCAGGCTTTATAGAACCCATGTGTGTAATCATTCCCCCCTGGTGGCCATCAGCAGTACTGCAATCCTTATTAGTGTGGCACATACAGTGAAAACAATACAGGAGGCGTTAAGAAGCGTTATTATGTATTACTTTGGCAACACATGTGCAAATTGTCATGTTAATGCACTTTCCTGAGTCTGACTCTGTATATCATTAAATTTCTTCCTCTGCTTTCTTATTTTAACACTAATGAACAGGCAGTGACATAACGGAAGGTGTAAATGCTACCCAATTAAGATGGAAGATTGAGAATTTGACTAATGTGATTCTGGGGTTAGAACTTCAGCAGGCTTTATTCTACTGACATATATGGGAAGCGTAAATGGTATATGGACAGCTGAAGAAGAAAACTTCATTAAGCAGACTGTTTAAAAAAAGGTGTAATCATAATACAACAGGTAGACCTGTGAAGGCATATTTTAGATAGTATGTGGAAATAAGAAATCAGACATTGAGGTCGCAACATACATAATTCTGGCAGTATTTTATAAAAGGCTCTGCTAAGCATGGAGCCTTTTTTAAAATAGTGCATGAGTAATATGTGGAGCCGGAACAGCCATTTTGGAATTTGACATGTGGGAAAAATCAATGGGTGAACTCACAACTTCCACATGTATGTGACAGCACCTACACATGTATTTCAGTCATTTTGCAAATACACGCATAAATGACATTAATTAAATACAGATGTGTCTATCTTCACCTCAATTAAATGCAGATGTGGTTATAACCAACTGGAGATTAAGGAGGAAAACTTCCTTAATCCCTTCTGTAAAGGACTAGCCAAAATAAGCACTTTTTAAAAACCCAGATGTGCACAATTACAGTCATGCACATTATGCCCTATATGAAATAGAGAATACACTTAGACTTTTGACCTACGGAGGCTATTCCCTAACCAGGCCTCCAAACCCCCCTTACAATTTCTATATAAAGACATATAGGTATAAATTAAGCCCTTTAGAATTACCGTTTACATCTGTGTTGCTACGCGTCTAGTCGCTCCATCTGTGTCTAGTCCGGTATCATCCATCTCCAGGTCTAGCAGGCAGGCATCTGATAGTTCCTTCAGGTCCTTACAGTGGTCCTCCTGGCTTAATCTGCTCTCAAAGAAAAGTCCAGAAACTACCTCTCATGCCCCCCCCTCCCTCCCCGGCAGGGAAGTCTATCTCTGGGATTCCTCTGTATATTAGGGTGAGTGATCAAATAGTCCCAAAGTCTACGTTTGATGGGATCCCTTCCTACGCTGGGGTCTGCCCCCCCCCCTTTTTCTGGGCAACTGTCCCATCCCGGGTCCAAAATAGCCCTCACCAGGTTTCTTTGTATCAACACAATTGTGAATGGTATTCAAATTAGTGTCCAACAAACAAGCACAAATCCACGTGCAACAAAACTAACCCAGTACAAATCGTGGAAAGCGAAGGAAGGATATACTTTATTAAACAACTCCAGCCATTGGCCCGACACAGGCCGTGTTTCGTTGAGCCTTTCTCAGGGGCTAAAATGGCTAAAAAATACCCAATAAAAAAAATCATACAATAAGAAATAAATACAGTCAAATAAAAATAAAATTAAGAATAATAGTAAGAATAAAAGACCAAGACGTAAAAGCACACATATATGAGCAATTCTGTACAGCATACTGTTATGAAAACGGAGCAAAATACATTAAAATCATAAATATAAAAAATCATTAAACACAATAAATAAATAAATAAATAAATAAGTTATGTTATTATTGAAATACATAAAAACAATAAAAAATTGAATAATAAAACATAGATAATAAGTCAATGTTATTATAAATGTTTAATAAAACAAAATGTTGCTAAGGGTGTGCTTTTACGTCTGTATATCGTTGTCTCCCCAAAGGATATGCTGTCTTCTCCACTGCCCGCCATTGGAGGATCAGTGGTGGAGTAGCCCTCCTCAACCATTCCTCTATCGCCTTCTCTGAACTTGCCGCCCGCATTCTCCATTACCCTGAATCCCTCCTTGTCCAACTTCACTCCTGTCCACTTTCTCCACTCTATTCTCTGCCTTCTCTCGGTCCTTTCCTATGGGAATCTTTACTCCTTACTATTTCAGAAGCATCTATCCACTATCCTCACCTTTAAATCTTAGGGGACTTCAATGTTCATTTCAACCAACCTCACAAACCTTGCTACAAATTGCTTCTCTCTCACTTCCTCAACCTCGGATTTCTCCAGTACATCCATTTTCCCACTCATATTGTCGAGCATATTCTTGACCAAATCGTCTTTCCCACTCTATTCTTTTTCCCTCCTCCTTACTCTCCAGCCTCCTGCTACTGTACTTTGGATTGATCACCTTTCTGACTTCTCTTTTTAACCCTCATTCATTCAGGTTTGCAAATGTGCATCCTCATCCACCTCTGCAGGTACCTGGACCCAGAGAATCAATTCATAGAAACATAACAACATGATAGCAGAAAAAGACTACATGGCCTATCTAGTCTGCCCTTCCATATCAACTACAATAGTCCCCTTTTTTCCTTTAGATATCATCTGTGTTTATCCCATGGTTTTTGGAATTCAGATACTGTTCTCATCTCTACTACCTCCACTGGGAGACTATTCCATGCATTTACCACTCTTTCTGTAAAGAAATATTTCCCCATTTACTCCTGAAACTATCCCCTTTCACTCTCATCCTATGCCCCCTTGTAGCAGAGCTTGCTTTCAATCGAAAGAGGCTCTCCTCTTGTGCATTTATGCCACAGAGGTATTTAAACGTCTCTATCATATCTCCTCTATCCCCTTTCCTCTAATATATACATATTAAGATATTTAAGTCTGTCCTCATATGTTTTATAATGAAGACCACTAACCATTTTAGTAGCCACTCCATCCTGTTTATATCCTTTAGAAGGTGCGGTCTCTAGAATTGCTCATAATACTCCAAATGAGGTCGCACTAGAGACTTATACAGAGGCACTATCACCTCCTGTTTTCTGCTGGCTATTCCTTTCCCTTTCTACCCAAGCATCCTTCTGGCTTTCATCATCGCCTTTTCTACCTGTTTAGCCACTTTAAGATCATCAGAAACAACCACACCCAGGTCCAGCTCTTCTTTCGTGGACAGAAGTACTTCACCCCTACACTGTACCACCCCCTTGGATTTTTGCAGCCCAAATGCATGACCTTGCATTTTTCAGCATTAAATCTCAGCTGCCAAATTCTTGACCATTCTTCAAGCTTTGCTAGATCCCCTCTCATGTTATCTACTCTTTCCTGGGTGTCTATTGCAGATTTTGGAATCATCAGAAAATAGGCAAACCTTACTCGACAGCCCTTCTGCAATATCACTAACAAAGATGTTAAAAAGAATTGGCCCGAGGACAGATCCCTGTGGCACACCACTGTTAACTTCCTTCTCCTCAGAGTGAACTACATTTACCTGTACCCTTTGTTACCTCCCACTCAACCAATTTCTAACCCAGTCAATCACTTTAGGCTCCATGTCTAGGGTGCTCAGTTTGTTTATAAGTTGTCTTTGCAGAACGGAGTCAAAGGCTTTACTGAAATCTAAGTACACCACATCTAGGGCTTTCCACCGGTCCAACTCCAAAGAAGCATTGAAAAGATCAATCAGTGAAGCCGCTAGAACGTCCCCAACTTCCTTCAATATTCTCAGATGTATCCCATCTGGCCCCATTGCTTTGTGTACTTTTAGTTTGGCTAGTTCCTCACAAACACAGTCTTCTCAAAATTGTTCAAGATTCCTGTCACTTCTGTTCCTATTTGTGGGTGTTTTATGAGGTCTTGCTCCTGGCCCTTCATCTGTAAACACAGAACAGAAATATTTGTTAAGCAATTCCACGTTATCTGCATCAGCTTATACATATTCCGCCCCTTCACCCTTGAATCTGATAATACCACTTTTGAACTTCCTCCTCTCACTAACATATCTGAAAAATATCTCATCCCCCAATTTTATTGCATTAGCTATTTCTTCTTCTTTTTATATCTTTGCTTTCCTGACTACTTTGCTAACTTCTTTAAGTTTTTCCAAACATAAATGCTTGTCTTCCTCTCTCTGTGATCTTTTGTATTTTATGACCACCTTCATTTTCTTCACCTTTTGAGCTACTTCTTTTGAGAACTATAGTGGCCTCCTTTTCCTTTTACATTTATTTACCTTTCTATCAAAAAGGTTTGTTGCCCTTAAAATATCCCCTTTCAGTTTTGCCCATTGCTTTTCTATATCCTCCAGCTGTTCCCATCCTGCTAATGACTCCTTGAGTTATTGTCCCATCTTGACAAATTTAGTTTTCCTAAAGTCTAAGATCCTCACTTTTGAATGGATTTTATCAGCCCTAGTCCTAATACTGAACCACACCATCTGGTGATCACTGGATGTGAGATGATCTCCCAGTGATCTCCAGACATCATAAACGATTTCCCCATTGATAAACACCAAGTCCAGTATGGTTCCTTCACCCTGTGGGTTCTGTTACCTATTGCCGGAATAGTTCTTCCTGTAGAGAATCTAGGATCTCTTTACTTCTAGATGACACCACAGCAGAGATGTGCCAATCAACCTCCGGCATATTGAAATCATGTATCAGTAACACTTCTGCTTTCATGGGAATACTGCGTATGTCTTCTATTAAATCCCCGTCCACTTCTTTTCCCTGTGAGGGAGAACTGTATATCATACCAATGCAAATGGATTTCCATTGCCCTCTTTCTAGTTTAACCCACAATGCCTCCTCACTCCATTTTAAATCCTGTAATTCTATAGAGTTAATATTATTTTTTACATATAGTACCACTCTTCCTCCCCTTCTTCCTACCCTGTCCTTCCTGAATCAAGTACAGCCCAGTCATGGTTGTCCGTGAATCATGTCTCCGTAACCGCCACTAATTCCAAGTCAGCCTCTTCCATTAAGGCCTCAACATCTGGGATCTTATTTCCCATGCTATGGGCATTTATAGACATTGGTTTCCAGATGCTGCCCTTTTTACTCATTTATACAGAGGTATTTAATATTTCACTTACCTGAGGGCTTTCATTACACATCCCTAATGAATCTAGTTTGAAGTCCTCTTCAATAGGTTAGCCAGTCTGCTGCAGAAGACACTGCAACCCTTCTTGGACAGATGGACACCATCTCTGCTCTGCAGCCCTTGGAATATCATCCCATGGTTCAGGAAACCAAAATGCTCTTGATGACACCATCCACGCAGCCATGCATTCATCTCCAGGATGCAAGCTTCTCTGCCTCGCCTTTACCCTCAACAGAGAGGATTGAAGGGAACACCACCTGCGCACCTATCGCTTCACCCTCTGTCTCAGAGCCATGAATTCACTTTTGATACACTCAGAGGGATACAGTTGTGCTGCCATGGATGAGCAACATCGGATAATAGTCAGTAGGCTTGATGAGTCTTGGCAAACTCTCCATAACATCTCGGATTTTGGCACCTGGCATACAGCACAGCTCTCTGGACATCGAGTCTGGTCAGCAGATGGACACCTCAGTACCTCTCAAAAGAGAGCCACCAACCACCACTACACTTTGCTTCCTTGTGATCAGTGATTACACAACTTTGGGGTGCTTGAGCTCTGGTTCTTCCCTTTCCTGGGATGCTTTCATGTCCTCCACTTCCAGGGCTGCATACTGATTCTTCAATTCAAGGGCTGGTGGAGTTGGATTATTGATTCTGCAGGCTCTGTGACTTATGTCTGGTTCTATTCATTCTGTAGCCTCCCATCTTCTCCTCTGATGGACAGCTTGGATGTTTCAAGAAGCATCTCATCAATGTACTTCTCACTTTCTCAGTACCGGGAAAAATGGTAGAAACCATCATAAAGAATAAAATTACTCAGCATGTAGATAGTCACAACCTAATGGGAGACAGCCAACATGGCTTTAGACAAGGAAGATCTTGTCTTACTAATCTGTTATGTTTTTTTGAAGGAGTGAATAAACAGGTGGACAAAGGTGAGTCGGTTGATATTGTGTATCTGGACTTTCAGAAAGCCTTTGACAAGGTCCCTCATCAGAGACTTTTGGCAAAACTAGAGTCATGGGATAGGAGGCAGTGTACTATTGTGGATCGGGAACTGGTTAAAAGATAGAAAGCAGAGGGTAGGGCTAAATGTCCAATTTTCCCAATGGAGAAAGGTGACTAGTGGTGTACCCCAGGGATCTGTGCTGGGTCCGCTGCTTTTTGACATATTCATAAATGACCTGGAAAGTGGAATAACGAGTGAGGTTATCAAATTTGCAGATGACACAAAACTATTTAAAGTTGTTAAAACCTAAGAGGATTGTGAAAAATTGCAAGAGGATCTTGATAAATTGGAAGACTGGGCATCAAAATGGCAGATGAAATTTAATGTGGACAAGTGCAAGGTTATGCACCTAGGGAAGAACAACCCAAACTATGGTTACACGATGCAAGGTTCCACATTAGGAACCACCACCCAGGAAAAAGATTTAGGCGTCATTGTGGATACCATGTTAAAATCCTCGGCCCAGTGTGCAGCGGCGGCCAAGAGAGCAAATAGAATGCTAGGTATGATAAGGAAAGGAATGGAAAATAAAATGAAAGATATTATAATGCCTCTATATCGTTCCATGGTGAGACCGCACCTTGAATATTGTGTGCAATTCTGGTCGCCGTATCTTAAAAAGGATATAGCGATTTTAGAAAAGGTACAGAGAAGAGCCACCAAAATGGTAAAGGGGATGGAAGGATACTCCTATGAAGAAAGGCTAAAAAGGTTAGGGCTCTTTAACCTGGAAAAGAGACGGCTGAGGGGAGATATGATAGAAGTCTATAAATTAATGAACGGTGTGGAATGGGTAAACATAGATCGATTGTTTACCTTATCAGAATATAGAAAGACTAGGGGACATGCAATGAAGCTACAGGGTAAACTATTTAAGACTAATAAAAGAAAATATTTTTTCACTCAACGTGTAATCAAACTCTGGAATTTGTTACCGGAGGATGTAGTAAAGGCTGTTAGTGTAGCTGGGTTTAAAAAAGGTTTGGACAAGTTCCTGGAGGAAAGGTCCATAAACCATTATTAAGAAGTGACCGAAGATATCAATGCTTGACCCAGTACAATCATTGTGGAACTTGTGTCTCTTGGGGAAACTGCTAGGTACATATGACCTAGATTGGCCACTGTTGGAAACAGAATACTGGGCTTGATGGACCTTGGTCTGACCCAGTATGGCATATCTTATGTTCTTATGTTCTTATCAGCCTTGCCACCTCTTCTCTGAGCTCCTGCACGTGTTTCATGAGGGCTTCAGCTTGCAGGCGTCTTGCACATGGAACCAGTCCTTCATCTGGAATCAGGGTCTCTGTCTGGACAGATGCAGAAGCTGTAATGGGAGCAACCACTTTGCCAATACAATTTTCCCAGCCATTGTTCAGCTGGTGGAACTTTGGTACCTGTTGAAGTGAATGGGAGAGACCTACCAAAGACCCTAACCTCAGCTGTCCTTTAAGAGAAAAAGCAGTTAACCTCTTTTATATGTGTTCTAACAGTGCTGTTCTATGTCCCTGTGTGAAGCTAATTGGAGAGTTGCCCTATAAAGCAAGAATTCTCACGTGAGTTGGATGGGAACTGGAGTGAGCAGGGAGGGATCTAACACCTGATGAGGTCAGTGGCTTCAAAGAGCTTGATCTAAATGTAAAGCTGGAAAAAGAAACAATTAACAGGCAACACCACAAAAAAATCCCCTTTTGCAATGCAGAAAAATAATTAGCTTTTAAAAATGAAGACCAAAACTTCTGGTTTGGACACGGAGGAGAGAGGACGCAAGTGACGTGAGCTCCCCAAGCCCATAATAAAAATCAGTGATTCTGTTTGCCTCCCCAGGGAAAATGCATTTTGCCAGCATCATAATGCCAAAATCTATAAAACTCAAAACCACTAAGACTCTCCGCGAGTTATATGCCGCAAAAGCAGCCGCGGCCCACACGACGAAAGGTGAGCAGCAGGCCCCGACCTCTTTAGCATCCTCCACAACAAGCGGAGGAGAGGGAGGCGAAGAGCGCAGAACAGCAGACCTGGTCACCATATTGCAAGAAATTCGGGACTCAAAAATTGAAATAGTAAATAAAGTACTTACAAAAATAGAGGAGAAATTTACAGCTATAGGTGCAAGACTGGAAGAAATTGAAATGAGGATAAGCCAAACAGAAGATGCGCAGCAGCAGCAGCACATAAATGACACAGTCTCAGTGGTCCAGCAACAAGTATCCGTGCTGCAGGCCAAAATGGAGGACCTCGAGAAGTGGGAATGCAGATCGAATATAAGAGTATTCAGAGTCCCAGAAGGGGCCGAGGAACAGGATGCCATCACCTTTATACAGACCATTCTAAAAGAATGTCTCCCAGCAGCTCCTCTCCAACTGTGTTTGAGATTGAAAGAGCGCACAGAGAGCTCCGGCCTCACCCTGATAACTCAGCAAGACCCAGAGCTCTTATTGTCAAACTGCTAAGATTCCAAGACTGGGAACATATAATTCAGGTGGCATGGAAAATGGGCTACATCACATACAAGGACTGGAAAATATATATCTACCCAGACCTAGCAGCTGAAACCATCAAACGCCAAAAGGAGTTGCTCCGCATAAGAGACTTTTGGCGCCAAAAAGGATTCCCAGTTGCGGTATGGTATTCCGCCCACCTTACATGTATCATGAATGGATCCAGGAAATTTTTACCTCTCCCTGGGCATTGGAGAAATTCATACAGGCATTGGGCGAAACAACGGATCCAGGTCCAATACAAAGGCACAGGAATGAAGGCCCCAAAGGACAGAAAGTGGACATACAAGGCAGGAGTGACCAAGGCAAGTCCCACAGCAACCACCCAGCATATGGCAGAGGACCTGGTGTGGGACTCACAAACAGATAACACTCAGAATGTTACAGAAATATGAATGATCTAGGCACACTGCTAGATGTCTTAGCTGGACTCGGGCAGATGAGTATACCTTCACAATATAATGGAGATTGGTAAAAGTACCTGGGGGGGGGGGGGGTAAGCGGTATAAGGACCCGCTCCCTTATTAGATACACATAACACCAATCCTAAATGCTCTTCACTGGTTACCAGTCTTTAGCAGAATTAAATATAAAATAATAATGACCATTTTTAAGATTACCAGAAATATCCCACAACTCTATCCCAGCTGATAAGAACTACCCCAATCATCGCCAATGCAGAGGCTGCATGTCGAATACATTGGTAATACCAAAAGAATATTGCAAGACAAAACATCAAACCAGCAGCCGAGCATTCAAATTTATAGCTCCTTCATTATAGAACACCCTGCCAGAAAGAATTAGATCAATAACAGATCTTTCCACCTTTCAGACTCACCTCAAAACTCTGCTGTTCATAGACCACTTCAGGGACTCTCAGGAATATAACGATGACCCAACAAAAACACTACTCTTCTCTCTCCCTCAAGCTTTCCCCTTCTCCCCTCTGCAAACATCAAACCTGCTGCAGTATCACAATCCCCCATTTATAACAAACAAGGGGTAGATCTTATACCAGAAAGACAGAATCTCATAAGAGAATTGTAAATAAGTTATAAATTAAGTTATAATCTAATTCTGTATATACTAATGATTTCAGCTGACACTTTACCTGTTGCTAGTTCTGTTAATGATGTTATAGTGTAATAAAGTTGTTTTTATTCTAAACTGCCCTGATTATATGAGAGAGCGGTATAAAAAAAAACACATAAATAAATAAATAAATAGATACCCCTTTATAAAAGGGAATTTAGAAACATAGAAACATAGAAATATGACGACAGAAAAAGACCACATGGCCTATCTAGTCTGTCCTTCCATAACAACTACAACAGTCCTCTTTTTACCTTTAGAGATCCTCTGTGTTTGTCCAATGCTTTTTTGAATTCAGTTACTGTCCTCATCTCTACCACCTCCACTGGGAGACTATTCCACAGATCCACTACTCTTTCCGTAAAGAAATATTTCCGCATATCACTCCTGAATCTATCTCCCTTCACCCTCATCCCATGTCCCCTCATAGCAGAACTTGCTTTCAATTGAAAGAGGCTCTCTCCCTGAACATTTATGCCACGGAGGTATTTAAACATCTCAATCATATCACCTCTATCCCGCCTTTCCTCTAAGGTGTACATATTAAGATCCTTCAGTCTGTCCTCATTTGCTTTATAATGAAGACCACTAATCATTTTAGTAGCCATCATCTGCACCAACTTCATCCTGTTCACATCCTTTTGAAGGTGCGGTCTCCAGAATTGCACACTATATTCCAAATGAGGTCGCACCAACGACTTATAGAGAGGCATTATCACTTCCTTTTTTCTGCTAGCCATTCCTCTCTGTATGCACCCAAGCATCCTTCTAGCTTTTGCCGTCGCCTTTTCTACCTGTTTAGCTACTTTAAGATCATCAGACACAACCACGTCTAGGTCCCGCTCTTCTTTAGTGGACAAAAGTACTTCACCCCCTATACTATATTGCTCCCTTGGATTGCTGCAGCCCAAATGCATGACCTTTCATTTTTTAACATTAAATCCAAGCTGCCAAATTCTAGACCATTCTTCAAGCTTAGCTAGATCCCACCTCATGCTATCTACCCCTTCCTGGGTGTCTACTGTATTGCAGATTTTGGTATCATCCGCAAAGAGGCAAACCTTACCTGAAAGCCCTTCCGCTATATCACTAATAAAGATGTTAAAAAGAATCGGACCAAGGACAGATCCCTGGGGCACACCACTGATAACATCCTTCTCCTCAGAGTGAGCTCCATTTACTTGTACTCTTTGTCGCCTCCCACCCAACCAATTTCTAACCCAAGCAGTAACTTTAGGATCCATCCCTAGGGTGCTCAGTTTGTTTATAAGTCGCCTGTGAGGAACAGTGTCAAAGGCTTTACTGAAATCTAAATACACCACATCTAGGGCTCTCCCTCGGTCCAACTCCCTGGTCACCCAGTCAAAGAAATCAATCAGATTTGTCTGACAAGACCTGCCTCTGGTGAATCCATGCTGCCTCGGATCCTGTAATCCGCTGGACTCCAGAAACCTCACTATTTTCTCTTTCAGCAGCGTTTCCAATAATTTACTCACCACAAAGTTAAACTAACCGGCCTGTAGTTTTCAACCACATCCTTACTTCCGCTTTTGTGTAAAGGCACCACATGAGCCTCTCTCCAGTCCTTTGGCACCACTCCTGACTCCAACGAGGCATTGAAATGGTCAGTCAGTGGAGCTGCTAGAACGTCCCCAAGTTCCCTCAGTATTCTCGGGTGTATCCCATCCGGTCCCATCGCTTTGTCTACTTTAAGTTGAGATAGTTTCTCACGAACACAGTCTTTTGAAAATTGTTCAAGATGTCATTTGCTTCTGTTCCTATTTGTGGGTGTTTTCTGAGGTCCTGTTCCTGGTTCTTCATCTGTGAACACAGAACAAAAATATTTGTTAAGCAATTCCGCTTTATCCTTATCAGCTTCTACATATTCCTCCCCTGCACCCTTAAGTCTGACAATACCACTCTTGCCCTTCCTCTTATCACTAATATATCTGAAAAATGTCTTATCCCCCCATTTTATTGCATTGACTATTTCCTCCTCCTTTTGAATCTTTGCCTTCTTGACTACTTTGCTAGCTTCTCTAAGTTTTTCCAAATACAGATGCCTGTCTTCCTCTCTCTGTGATCTCTTGTATTTCATGAAGGCCTCCCTCTTTTTCTTCACTTTTTCAGCTACTTCTTTCGAAAACCATAGCAGTCTCCTTTTCCTTTTACCTTTATTTACCATTTTAACAAAAAGGTTGGTTGCCCTTAAAATATCCCCTTTCAGTTTTTCCCACTGTTTTTCTACATCCCTCAGCTGTTCCCATCCAACTAACGACTCCCTGAGGTATTGGCCCATCTTCACAAAGTTAGTCTTCCTAAAGTCTAAGATCCTCACCTTTGAATGGATTCTAACAGCCCTAGTCCTAATACTGAACCACACCGTCTGGTGATCACTGGATGCAAAATGATCTCCCACTACAACATCAGAAACACTTTCACCATTGGTAAGCACCAAGTCCAGTATGGCCCCTTCATGTGTGGGGTCTGTTACCAATTGCCTGAATAGTTCTCCCTGTAGAGAATCCAGGATCTCCTTACTTCTAGATGATACTGCAGCAGGAATGTGCCAATCAACATCTGGCATATTGAAATCTCCTATCAGTAGCACTTCCCCTTTCCTAGCAATGCTGCACATGTCTTCAATTAACTCTCTGTCCACCTCTTCCTCTTGTGAGGGAGGTCTGTATATCACACCAATGTAAATAGATTTCTCTTTCCCTCTTTCTAGTTTAACCCACAATGCCTCCCCTCTCCCTTTTAAGCTCTGTAATTCCAAAGCTTTAATAGTAGTTTTTACATATAGTGTCACTCCTCCTCCCCTACTTCCTACCCTGTCCTTTCTGAATAAAGTATAGCCAGGTATAGTTACATCCCAATCATGGTTTTCTGTGAACCATGTTTCTGTAACTGCCACTAAATCCAAGTCAGCCACTCCCACCAAAGCTTCAACATCAGGGATCTTATTTCCCATGCTACAGGCATTTATACACACTGCTTTCCATATGTTACCACTGTTACCCATTTCCATAAAGTTATTTAATGTATCACCTACCTGGGAGCTTTCACTTACCTGGGGGCTTTCTTCACCCATCCCCAACGAATCTAGTTTAAAGCACTCTTCAGTAGATTAGCCAGTCTACTACTGAAGACACGTTGACCTTTCTTGGACAGATGGATGCCATCTCTGCTCTGCAACCCTTGGAACAGCATCCCATGGTCTAGAAAACCAAAATGCTCTTGATGACACCATCCACGCAGCCATGCATTCATCTCCAGGATGCGAGCCTCTCTGCCTTGGCCTTTACCCTCAACAGGGAGGATTGAAGAGAACACCACCTGTGCACCTAACTGCTTCACCCTCTGTCCCAGAGCCATGAAGTCATTTTTGATACGTTCCGAGGTATACCTGGCAGTATCATTTGTTCCAACATGGATTAGCAACATTGGGTAATAGTCAGTGGGCTTGATGAGTCTCGGCAAACTCTCCGTAACATCTTGGATTTTGGCACCAGGCAGACAGCATACCTCTCTGGACATCAAGTCTGGTCGGCAGATGGACGCCTCAGTACCCCTCAGAAGAGAGTCTCCAACCACCACTACCCTTCATTTCCTTGTGGTTACTGATTCTGCAACTTTGGGGTACTTGAGCTCTGGTTCTTCCCTTTCCAGGGATGCTTTCACCTCCTCCACTTCCAGGGCTGCATAATGGTTCTTCAATTCAAGGGCTGGAGAAGTTGTATTGGTGATTTTGCAGGACCTGGTGACTTGTGTCCAACCATCGACATTCTGTTGGCACCCATCTTCTCTTCTGCTGGAGAGCTTGGTTGCTGCAAGAAGCATCTCATCAATGTACTTCTCACTGTCTTGAATGCTCCTCAGCCTCGCCACCTCCTCTCTGAGTTCCTCCACTTGTTTCCTCAGAGCTTCAGCATGCAGGCATCCTGCACATGGAACCGGTCCTTCAACTGGCATTAGAACCTCTGTCTGGACCGAGGCAGAAGCTGTAATGGGGGCAACAGCTTTAGCGATATGATTTTTTCCAGCCATTGTTCTGTTCGTGGAGCTTAGGTATCTGTTAAAGCAAAAGAGAGAGATCTACCAAGTACCAGCCGGTTTCCCAGCTGTCCTTTCAGAGAAAAAGCTGTTAAATCTCCTTAATTATATTCAAAATGTACTGATCCAATTCTCTGTGCTTTGTCAAATGGGGAGGTGCCCTATAAAGCAAGACTATTCGCTAGGGGTGGGTGGGAGTCGGGGTGGGTAGGGAGGGAACTAACACCAGATTAGGTGTTAGCAGTTCCCAAAGCTGAGGAGGTTACTGGAGTTCAACCACCTACTGTGCTCAAGGAAAGTCCCACTAAAGCACCAAAAAAAAATAACCTTGCTTTAAAAATGTACAAAAAACCCTTTTAAGAGCTCCTAGTCAGAGAGCTAACAACTTAATATAATAAAACAAACCCTTAAATCCTTACTGTTGGTTGATCTGGAGAGCTCCTGTAGGAAAGCCTGAACAGGGCAGGGCACTGGAGCCTTTTATGCAGGCCCTCAGCTGCTCTCAGGAAATCAGGCCCACTAACTCCTGATTAGGTGTTAGCAGTTCCCAAAGCTGAGGAGGTTACTGGAGTTCAACCACCTTCTGTGCTCAAGGAAAGTCCCACTAAAGCACCAAAAAAAATAACCTTGCTTTAAAAATGTACAAAAACCCTTTTAAGAGCTCCCAGTCAGAGAGCTAACAACTTAATATAATAAAACAAACCCTTAAATCCTTACTGTTGGTTGATCTGGAGAGCTCCTGTAGGAAAAAAGTAAGCAAAAGGAATGTAAGGGGGGAGGCAGGGGAAAAGATACTGGGAGAGGATAGGAAAGGGGGCAAGTTGAGGGGCAAAGATCCATGGAAGTCATAAAACAAAAATTTGGTGGGAGGCGCACACTGTTAATGAAGTTTAAAAATTGTTGTATTACTGTTCTACTTGGTTAAGGCTGAAGCATTGCTGCTGTACTTATGGGAGGGAACGGAGGGTCGGAGAAGGGGAATGTAAGGGGTTTGGCTGATGCATAGAGGAGTGAATGATGGTGGGATATAAGATTGCTTCCCTCAATTTGAGAGGGATCCATAGCTCCATAAAGAGAAAAAGACTACTAGCATATTTAGCTAGGTCTCAGATTGACTTTGCTCTCCTACAAGAGACGCATCTCACTAGACAGGAACACAAAAAATTAAAGTCTCAAGGGTATGAAAAACTGTACTGCTCAGCCTAAAACTCCAAGAAAAGAAGGGTAGCCATCTTAGTTCATAAAAGGTTCATCTTTGTTTTCTATGCTTCCGAGGGGGAACATGCACAGGAGAGCTACTTGGATATTGGGCAGGGTGCACCAAGATGAAATAGTGATACTCAACCTATATGCCCCTAACTGGCCAAAAGGCAAGTTCTTCCAAATATGGCTAAAGAACTTCCAAAAGGTAGCTAGGGGAGATTGGATCATAGGAGGGAACCTTAATTGCACCTTAGGGGAGGCCGACAGATCTAATTATGATGAAAAGAAGCATGGAAGGGAAGGGCATGAACTAAGCCAAAGCATGGAAAAATAGGACCTGCTACACATTTGGGGGTATAAAAATGGAGCAAAGAACGAATATACTTGCTATGACCCCAGAGTTAATGCCTATTCGCTCCTAGACTGTCCTGGGGAAAAGAAGTCAAGTAGGAATATTGGAAGGGGCACAGATCCACCGCATTTTCATCTCAGATCATGGGATGATTACTTGTAAATGGGTCCTAGGGAATGGGACCAAAACTACTGGAGAAAAGACTTGGAGGGCAAATGTCTCCTTGCCACAGAGCACAGACACTCAGGCAAAATTTAAAAAAGCGTGACAGAAGTTCTTAAAATTAAACAATAATGGGGAAGTACACAATCAAACTCTCTCGGATGCGGGGAAAGCATATATGAGAGGGATGCTAATACAATGGGGAACTCAAAAGAAGAAAGAGCAAGACCAAAATGAGGCATTTGCAAGAACACATCCTTAACCTACAAAAAGAACACAGTAGAACGGCAGCCAACAAAATATACTTGAAGCTGGGCAGGACTAGAGCTCAATTGAACACCTTAGAAGTAGACAGGATGGCCCATCTCATGAGAGAAACTAAAAGAAACTTTATGGAAAGCGGCAATAAAGCAGGAAAGTTGCTAGCCTGGCAGCTGCAAAAGAGAAGGGAGGAAAGACTTGTCGCAGAAATCGCACTTCTCAGAGGGAAGAAAGACAGTGGCCAATAAGGATATATGTGCAGAGTTTCATACATTTTATGAAGTGCTATACCAAACGGAAGGCACGGGCCCCAAAGATGCTTTAGTTGCCTATATAGACAGTCTTAAACTCCTCAGACTAGATGAGAAGGGAGTGCAAGAGCTGGGACAACCAATCACACCATCCGAAATCTTAAAAGCCATCAAACTGCTATCCAAAGGAAAAGCAGCAGGAGAAAATGGATTTCCATCTGAATTCTATCAAGGGTTAAAAGAAGACATGGCCCCGATGCTTGCCCGAATTTTCTCAGGGGTCCTAGAAGGGAAGCCTCTCCCAGATTGGTGCAGGCCTGAAGGCCAACATAATAGTACTACACAAGGAGGGGAGACCAAGGAACCAATGTGGAAGTTATAGATCCATCGCCCTAATAAACAGTGATGCCAAACTAAATGCAAAAATATTAGCGTTGTGATTAGAAAAAGTGCTTCCTCGTTAATCCATCCAGACCAGACAGGCTTCATTGATGGGAGAGTTATTTCTGATAATGTCAGAAAGGTGATAAACCTACTCCATTTAGTGCAAACACAAGGCTAACCCATCCTCTGTGTGACGTTAGATACACAAAAAGTGTTTGACCGGGTGGAGTAGGGTATTTGCCATGATGGATAAATTTGGATTGGAGAAGTCATTTATACAAGGGAAAAGGACTCTCTACACCACCCCAAAAGCTTCAATATTGGATAATGGTCAAAAGTAATATCCCTTCCAACTTCAAAAGGGAACACGCCAGGGATGCCCCCTCTCCCCTAAGCTCTTTGCAATAGTTATAGAAGCCTTCGCCACTCGGATAAAGTAAAATCCCAGGATAGAACCAGTGGGAGCAAAGCAGAGGCCCCATAAAATCCTGCTGTATGCCGATGATACCCTAATATTCATGTCATAACCAGAAGAATCACTGCAGATGTTACTGGGCAACATATCAACCTTCTCAAAGGGTCAGGGTTTAAAGTAAATCTCAGTAAGACGGAGGAGAAGAGAGAAGAGCTCATGCACCTTCCCTTTAAATGGGTGGAAGGTGCTATCAAATATCAAGGAATCTGAATATTGGGGAATCTTAGAGAGCCCTAATCGCTTAACTATAGTACTCTTCTAGTCCAGATTGACAAAGAACTAGGCAGATGGACCCCACTGTGAGCTGTGAGGATGAGATGGAATGGGAGAGAAGTGAGGAATGTGCCTTTAAAGACAGATGTAAACAGGGTTCCCATAGAAACCACAAGCCACCGGAGCATGCAGTAGCTAGAGCTAAGCCCTGCCCAAGCAGTGACGTAAGAGCTAGGTTGAGCCCTAACAGCTCTCACATGTGTGGTGGCTGAAAAGAAGCACCATTTTAAAACTGCTTCAGAGTTTGGTAAAAGTAGTCGGGAGGAAAGGAGTCAGGAGGAAAGGAACCAGGAGGAAAGGAACCAGGAGGAAAGAGGCCACAAGAAAAGGGAGCTCAAGGAGCAAAGGAGAGGGGGAGGAAAGACAGCTGATTCTTACTCTCGGAAAGCAGTGGAACCAAGGGTGGAACCTGTCCTAAAACACCCCAGAGAAGAGAAGCTGGAAAGGTTTGTTTCCACGTGGGGAAACAGCTCAGAGAGCCAGCCTAGTAATAGAGGTGGGGCAGACAAGTTTGCTACAGTTCCTAACAGAGGCTTTTCTGAAGACGTGGTCAGAGAGCTGAGGAAAAGTTCTGAACGCTGTGCTAGCCAAAAGACAAGGAGAGCAACTCCAGGCAGGAACAGGAACAGTTCAAGTAAGTGCCGTGAGTCAGCTCTAGAGGCTGTTGAAAGGCTATTCTATGAGAGAGAAACTCCTTCTTTAAACTATGCTGTTACAGAGCAGAAAGAACACTTTTTAGGGAAACTGAAAGAGTTTCTGCAGAGTATAAAGTTTAAACCTTCTGATATAAGCTCCCCAGAAGATGATTCAAATGAAGCTGTGGAAGATATGCAGATAGAAATGTATGAAACTCCTTGTGATAATGACGCAGTAGAAATGGAATGCTCATTCTGTAAGTCAAACAAACTAAACATGTGCTAGGCTTAGGCCAGGAGAAGAAGTTTATTTACCATGGTTTTGTCAAGCTGAGTGAGAAAGAAAACTCTGACTAAGAAGTTTTAAAGTCTGCCTGATGTAATTAACAGCCATAGCAGTGAAAGGCATTTGTCTGAAGGAAGCTGAGTGCCGCTGCTGTGGAAAGAATATTCCTGACTTTGATGTTAAGCCTGTTTTGTTCCTCTTCATCATTTAATTTGGAGAACTTATCCTTGCCTTGTTTTTGCGCTATGAATTTTGATGTGAGGGAGAAACCCCGGAATAAATTTCTTTGTTTTGCCTGACAAACTGTGTGGTCACACTACTTTGCTTGGAGAGTATCTAAAACTACAAGTCCCAGCATTCAGTGCTGGCAGCCAAAGCCTGGGACAGTACTCAAAGGGCAAATAAGGCAGCCCTTTTGCCTACCGGCCATTGGCCTAGGCAGGGGGTCACGACATACTCCATCTTAGCTGGTTTGTGCGAATAGCTGCTATAAAAATGAATGTTATCCCAAAGTTCATATTATTATTCTCACAGTTCCCAATTAAAATCCCCTCCATAATGATAAAAAAAATGGAAGCAAAGATTCTCCAGGACCAAGCAGGAAGTCAGTCCTCACATATGGGTGACGTCGGCGCCGACAGAGCCCTCGTGCGGAGCATTTCCCCAGCTTTCAAAGAAAGCCTTTGGGAATTGCAGCGCGCATGCGCGGTCCCCTTCCCGCCCAAGGGTGCCATCTTGCTCAGTCTTCTTTTTTCCGCGGAGCCCGACGGACGTAGTTCGTTTTTCGCCGAGGAAAAAGTTGATTTCCCTGTTTTTGTTCTTCTCCTTCGGTTCAACGCCGGATCCTTTTCCCGCCTGGGCCCGATATGCCGGTATCGAGCCCACTCTCTTTTTCGGTTTTTGTCCTTCGTGACTAGCGTTCGCGCCATTTTTTCTTTTTTCACTGGCAGCCCTGTCTTTTGACCTCGCAGGGGCCCTTTTTCCCCCGATGGCTGTCAGCGGGTTTAAAAAGTGTGATCGGTGTAAGAAACTTATGTCTCTTACCGACACACATGACTGCTGCCTCCGCTGCCTCGGACCCGATCATGACACGATGATCTGTGGTTCATGTGGCAAAATGTCCTCGAAGGCGTTGAGGAGTCGGCAGCACCAGAAGGATAGGATCTTCTCTAACTCCGTGTCCGGGCGGGCCCGGACCTCGTCAGAGGCCTCGACGTCTCGGGACTCCGGCCCCGAGCAGCGTCGGGGTTCCTCTGAGCGGGGGTCTCCTTCGCGGGAACAGGGCAGGAAGAAGAAACCCGTGAGGGCAGCGTCAGTGGACGCTCCTGGTTCCTCGAGAGCCAGGTCGCATAGCCTCGATAGCCGTCCTGGGTCTTCGGAGTCGGAGAGGCCTGACAAGCAACCTCGTATCGAGATGGAGTCTCCTGGACACGTGAGTGCTGTAGTCCTTGTGGACTCTCCTCCAGGGGAGCTGCCGTCGGGGCCCGAGTCGGGGGCTGCTGGGTCTCCTGAGCTCGGACTCAGGTTGACGGCCTTGGAGAGCAGCCTCGCTGCCTTCATGGAACAGCAGCGGGCATTGATCGCCGGTCTCACCGGTGCATCTGCCCCGACCACCGGGACATCGATGTCTAAGTCGACCCCGGAGGCCGAGCCGATCCTCGAGTCCATGCGGGCTCGAGTCGATCCTCGGCCACGGTCTCCCTCGGCCTCCCGTTCGGGACCGAGGTCGTTGACGCCGGTACCCTCGGCGTCGGGGCGGATGGCATCGGTGCCCACCCGACCGGAGCCGCTCAATACCTCTTCCGAGGAGTCGGGCTGGGAGACGGAGGACAAAGAATCACCCGACACCTATCGGACTCGGTGTGTCCCATCGGACTCGCGGAGTCCGAACCTCGGAGACGATCCCCACCGGAGGATACCCGGTTCTCGGACTTCGTGCGGGATATGGCCAAGGCCTTGGCCTTCCTTGCGGATCCCGAGGAGGAGCCTGTAAGGGTACATTATTCCTTTCCCAGCACTTCTTATCACTAACCCTTGGGACGTTTGTGGCTTCTGGTTCTGACAAGCAGCATCAATCAAAGAATTACTTAGACGGCAATTGCTTTTAATTACAAAAACGTTTATTTCAGTATAACAAAATAGCAGTGTCATACAGAACAGCAAAAGCCCGTCTATAGAAATGGCAGACAGTACCTTCTCTCTCTCTCTGTGAAGGGGGAGAAAATACTGCCCACCCTTCCTCCAAAATAACCACCTTATATACATTTCTCCCCGTCTCAAATGTCTGTTTCAAATTAATCATACATTCTTAAGTGTCAGCAGGGCCTCAGGATCCTACAACACTTGAATCCATCATACATTCTTAAGTGTCAGCAGGGCCCCAGACTCCTACAACACTTTTCCCAGGGGAAGAATCTCTTTTACGTTTATACATCTGGTTTGACTTATAGGTCTGTTCATCTATGCATAGCTTGTGACCTCTGACCCTTCCTGTGTTGTTCTTCTGGCACTAATTGAAACCAGGCAGAGAGTATTTTGTGCTTATTAGTTTGAATTCTTTGCTTGACCTAGACTCTTTTGCTGATATTAATTACTAGGCCCAATATTCTGCACACTCCTATCCAGAATATGGTTTCCCAGAATCCTCTATAACAGGCCGCATCCATTATCTTATGGCAAGCATATACTCTCATATAGCTATTGTCTTCTCATATAGCTATTGTCTTCTGTGCCATCCATCCTCCTGTGTAGTTTCATCAGGCAAGGGTTCAGTCATACAAAGCCAATATATACATATATAAGCAGACCCAAGGCAGACTTTAAATCAAATTTCCCAACAGTCTCCACTTTTTCTTTTCCTTTTTCTTTTATTGTTGGGGGGGGTAGCAAAAGTAATCCCACTAAGGGGCGTGAATAACAACCATTTGAGACAAAGATGGATCGTTCAAAGGCAATCGTTGGTACTGATCCCTTGACACAATATACATGGTTTTAGTGCTTTGCGATATCATTCGTTTACAACAGGCAAGTAAAATGGATAAGGCACAACAAGCAATGATTGCAAAACAAGCTATACTTAAAAGTGTAATAAAGAAGGCTTTAAGTCCTACACCTAAACTAGCAAACCATGAAGCAATACTACCCCAGATATTATTAAGTTGAAGCCCCCCTTTAAAATCATCAATATGTAATTCAGAGAGATGCTTTATCTTATTCATTGCATCTAACACAAACACCGTGTGGTTAGCGATTACAGTACAACAGTTTGTAGCATTAATGAAAGTGCATGTTCCGCCTTCAGCGGCCAAAAGTAAATCCAAAGCTTACCTATTCTGCAGAGTCATTTGTGTATTTTGCTCAAGGGACTCAGCTAGGCGGGATATGGATTCAGTAACAGCTTTCATTTGAATATGCAAAACATTGCAAACGGCGTACAGCCATACCAAGCTCAGCAGTTAGGGCGGGGGTGGCAAAGGGAATACAGGCCGTTGCACTAAGGGCATCCAAACGAGTTTTAGTCATGGGATAAGTGGAATTGATATACTCAAATGAGGCCTGAATGGCATCATCCTCGGCTATAGAGGAATCCCAGGGGCTAGCATAAGCTGAGGAGCTACGTTTTAATCTATGCAGGGTGGAGCGAGAAGCAGAATGATGGGTAACATTAATAGGTATCAAGACAGAAAAAGAAGAAACTTTAACCAAAGCGCAGGGTAATAGAGAGAGGTTAATTACCTGATACAGAGTTTCCCCACACAACCAATAATGACCCATTACAGCAAAGAGGTTTGTAGCAGGTGTCCATATGCGACTCATATGATGCCCATCAAACCACTTAACAAAAGATTTTCCCGTGGTAGCTGAGTTAAGATCCCTCCTGAAACTGGACATTGGGAGATAGCATGAAGTATATGGAGATTCATTCTGAGAACCCGTTGACAGCACGGCTGAACCATCGTGGTAAATGGGACCAACCCCCACATACCAGCGGAAGTCAGATCCAGTAAACACTACCGGGCTTCTTGTAATATTTTTCCAATCATATTGCATACTGGAGGGGTCCATATTACCGGATTGATTATACCATTTTATCATGACAGAATTACTAGCAAAATGAAAGGATCCACTAAGCACATTATACGACAAATTACACTTATCTGAAAAAGCAATGGATACATTTGTTATTAAACATAAATCAAATATCATATTCGGGTCAACATATACACGCAAAGGGTCATGTATCATATTCATTGCATGCCACGTCTGGGAACAATTAAAAGTTTCATAACAACTAGCAGAAAAATTATTATTATCTACACAAGCAAGCTGTCCTGCATACTCATTTAAAGGAACCTTTGAAACATGTACTGGAGCATATGATACACCCTTTGGTAAAGGGGTACAAATAATGCAGTCTGCAATGTTCATCAGGGAAACAATGTGTAATACTGATTGCTTCCACAAGTTCAGAGAGCCTTCAGGTAAAGCCCGGGGTGCTCGAGATATCGTCTGGTTAGTCTGGTTCCATCCCTGGAGAAACAAAGCTAGCTGTCCATCTGGATGTAAACACTCAATAAGGAGCACGATTATGACAGAGATTCCCAGAAAAAAGCACAAGGACGCCCACGGAGTAGGCTTGACAGCGATCATCTTTGGTACTAATAACATAGCACTGTGGTGAGAACACGTGAGTTCTGTAGGGAAATAAAACTGATTAATCAGATGAGACAGCTGGAGACGCTTTTAGATGGCTGACATGCACCCAAGTATCAGTATCATTCAGTCTGGCAGCAAAAGGGGAAGCAGCAGTGACGACGTGGGGTCCTGAAAAGGTTGGGCAGTCCCAGAATGCACGAACACAATTTCTTTTATAGACAGTGGACCCTACAGGGAAGCAAGGTAATAAGGATGGACTGGACACAGACTGTGTGTCTGCTACACGGTCAGCAATTTCTTGGAGCGCAATCCGGAGTCCTGCAAGGTAAGCAGAGAGACTATCATGAATCGGAACCTGGGACTGTGATAAATTAGTTGTGCGCATACGCCGGCCAGTGGCCATTTCATGAGGTGTCAGATGTAATCGTTTGATCGGGCTATTACGCAGCTGAAACAAGCACATTGGTAATGCTTGTAGCCAGGTCATGTGACCAGAAGCGCAAATCTTTCTGAGTTGAGTTTTCAAAATGCCATTACATCGTTCAACAAGACCATTGGAAGTAGGTTTATACACAGAAACATACTTCCACTGAACAGGAAGATGCTGGGTGAGTGCAGTCACAAGAGCATTACGAAAGTGAGAGCCATTATCAGAATATATGACTTTAGGAATGCCAAATCGGGGAATTATTTGTGTTAGCAAAACCTCTACTACTTCTTCAGCAGTCTCTCTATTGCAGGGAAAAGCCTCAATCCATTTAGACCAAGGGCAAACCCACACTAAAAGGTACCGCTTTTGAGCACATCTGTGGATCATGTCAGTAAAATCTACATACCAGGATTCAAAAGGACCACTTAGAACCGGGAGGTGACCTTTGGCTATGGGTTTTCCTCCTGGCTGAGAGTTCAGGATACACACAGGACATTTAGCTACTAGTTCCTGAATGCGATTTTTCATGTGTGGACACCAAAAAATGTCCTCAAGCATGCTGTAAACATTTGCAGTACTAGAATGATAAATATCATGAATGAGTTCTGTGAGGCGTTTCAGTGCTACATAACAGATACAGAGTTTTCATGATGGATGTACCCACATTTTCTTAATTTGGGAACAACCTAGTCTCTCCCAGTTTCCTATCTCATGAGAAACAGCATCTTTCTGATAATCAGCGAGGTCAGGTACTAAATAGATCTGTGATCTGGTGACAGGCAAGGTCAGGGAAGCATTACTAGTTACTTCTTTGGCTAACTGATCTGCCAGGGCATTGCCCTTCTGGCGGAAAGAGTCTCCCTGTGTATGTCCAGGAACCCATTCACAGCACAGAAACAGATTGTTGATTCTGCGTTTCTCTAAACACTCATAAATTTGATGTATCTCATCAAGATGTGAGATTGAGCTGGCTGAGGAAGTGATAAAACCTCTTTGTGACCATTTCTGGTGAAGCGCTGTCAGCACTTGTGCTGCATATTGGGAGTCAGTGAATATAATAATGTTCTGTCTCTCCTGATACAGTAAGACTGCCAAAATTGCACAGAGTTCAGCACCTTGAGCACTATAAGCACTCGGCAACTGATATTGCAACACATCTAGAATGTCACCAGAAGGAGATATTTGTACTGCACTGAAACCAGAACATAGTGACGTCTCAGAACCGTCAGTGAACCAGACTTTAGAATTGACAGGCATTTCGTGAAGAGACAGAATATTATCTGCGAAAGAAAAAATGGGGACGTTATCTCCTTCCTCCTCAACAATGACAGAAACTAAATTTTGTAGGTAGCCAAAAGGGTGACTTGCAGGGAATGGCTTAATGAGAATATGACTCCGTAGCAGATTAGCACAAAGCTGGTGCACCCGATGTGGGGTAAAGTGGAGAGTATTACTGCATAACAATGCCTCTACATCACCGGAGCAATACACAGTGAGTCGCAAGGGATGAAAGGTGTTATAGGTCTTCCTGACTGCCTCACTGGTGGCTACTAACCCTCTCTCAACATCAGGCAGAACTATTTCTGTAACAGAAAAAGACCCTGACAAGTAGGACACAATTTTACCATCATCCTGATAAATCACAGCTGCCCACGTGTGATGTCCGTGAAAGCTAATGAGAAACATATCCTTTGAATAGTCAGGGAGACAGATACTTGGTGTGTGCGATACATCAGTCAAAAGAGATTGAAGCAAAATCTGGTCAGGAGCTGACAGGCTGATAACAGTCGACCCCTTAGCCCCCCCTTTTAAATATTTGCGAAAGGGATGTGTGTGTTGACTGTGACCTGGGATCCAATTCCGGCAGAAATTTATCATGCCGAGCAGAGATCGCAATTGCTTTACAGTGGTAGGCATCTGTAATTGCAAGCAGTGTTGTTTAGTTTTCTCTGTCAGAGACAGCATTCCATCTCCTACTAGGAAACCCAGAAAGGTGACTTCAGTTTGGCAGATCTGTGCCTTGGCCATGTTAATCTGGTAGCCACTTTCCAAAAGATAACAAACAAGTTTATCTGTGAGGGCCAGATTTGTTGCAGCCTCAGCTGTGGAAAGCAGTAAGTCATCTACATACTGTAACAAAGACACATTGCTGGGCAGCTCTGCCCTGAATGATTGCAAATCAGCAACTAGTGCTTGAGAGAATATGGAGGGACTTTCCACATATCCTTGGGGTAACCTGGTCCACTGATAATGCTGACCCTCAAAAATAAATGCCAGAAACTGCCTGGATGTGAGTTCGACCTCTATCCCAAAAAAGGCATGGGAAAGATCCAGAACAGTATGATATTTATACAGAGTAGCTGTTGTCAGCAATGTAGCAGGGTTTGAGACTACTGGAAACTGTGGTTCAATAACACTGTTAAGTGCACGTAAGTCATGAACTATTCTCCACTTCCCATTAGGCTTTTTCACAGGGAATAGTGGGGTGTTATATGGGGAGTTACTGAGTTCAATAATTCCATGCTGTAACAGCTCCTGAATCTCCTGGCGAGATCCCTGCAGGGCCTCCGGTTGGAGGGGATACTGCGGAATCTTTGGTGGTTTACAGCCAGGCTTAATATGAATGGTAATAGGCAGATGTGATTTAACTCGGCCATAAGGGCTGAGGAGCAGTGACCGCTCAGGGCCTTTTTCTCCCAGCGGACCATAGGTGAATTCAACCTGTAATTTCACCAATAAGTCCCTACCCATCAAATTTACTGGGCAATATGGGGCAAACAGAAAAGAATGAGAAATCTGCTGATCTCCTATTCTTAAACAAATGGGTGTAGTTAGGTAAGATGTAAGGGGTCTACCATCAAAACCAGTGGTAGTCATTTTCTTTCTACTAAGCTGGCATCTCTGTGGTAAAGCAGTTAATACAGAGGAAGTGGCTCCTGTATCAAGTAACATTTCTGTGGGCTCATCATTAAGATATACTGTGATCAGAGGTTCCTGATATGTGAGCCTCGCCTGTAAGATATAGATTCCCAGTCATTGTTGGGGTGGGGGTCCAGAATCCCGGGGAGGTGTCCACAAGGGAAAACGCCTCCTATCAAAGTTCTCATTTCTGCGCTGAGCACGGCATGAGCGCTGAAAATGACCGTAACCACCACAGTTCCAACACTGTGGGGCAAGAGTATGGTTATTTTGTTGGTAAGAGGGACCTCGACGCTGTGGCTGAGGATAACGGGGTCGTTGGGCTCCGTTATAGTAAATGCGCTCCTTATCTCTATCCCATACCTCATCACAGGGGTCTGGAACATCATCCTCATAAGGATCCAGATATTCCATGTCATCAATTTTCTCCTGCTGTTCCCTAATTTTCTGTTTTAGTTGTCTAATAAGTTCATTATTAGATTTATCAAGATGTAATTTGGTGGTGGATTGGGGATCTTTAATTTCTTGTAACCCTTTAAGTTGAAGGTGTAACAAGCGTGCTTGGGCCTGTTTCAAATCCTTCTCAGGTTTCAAAGTGTCCTCCTCTAAAGATCGAATATAATGCAAAATATGGGCCTGTTGTTTAGGCCATGGCTCAGACTCCAAGGCTACTATAGACTTTAATTTTGCAGTTACGGATGGGGGTAATGTATTACACAAAGTCTGGAAAAATACAGGTCTCATACAAACATCATCGTATGGTACCCCCCTTTGTGCTTCCCATAAATCTTGAAATCGTACGAGGTATGCACTGATATCCTCACCTATTTGGAATCTCATAGCAGTGAGAGGAGCCAAACTGCGCTGAGTAGGGTACATCTCCCTGAGGGAGTCCCAAATACGAGGACGAAACTCGTTGAAGGAAGAACCATCATAAGTGTTAACTGTGACCTTCACCTGGCCTAAATCGGCATTGGCTAACACTTGATTTGTCGCACTATTTCCCAGAATTTTGGCCAATAAAGCTTTGATATCTCCCAAAGCCAAATGATATCCAGCCGTAATTCTTTCAAATTTTTGAATCCATGTCTCTCCCCCTCTACTAAGTGGAGGGAGACTACTGGCTATATTAGTCATATCAGTAAAACTCCATGGGATATATTTAGATTTTCCTTCATTTATGTAGATTACTGGAAACAGAAGCTGTTTATTAGCGTCCTGATTCTCATACTTTTCCCAAACCCTCAGACCTGCCTCCATATAGGCAGAATCCCAGTTAGGGTCTCCTGCTCCTCCGCGAATGCAGAGTCGGGCGGTGTTAAGGTGTACAGTTTCTAGTGATCCATTAGGGGGCCACTGTAACATCTGAGGCTGGTTGGCTCTTGTCCAACCGTACATGTTGGAGGATCATCGGTAAACATAGTAACCATTTCCATCCTCCTGCTCTGTAATAAAAGTAAGGATACATGGTTGCGGAGCTCGGGGAGTTTTACCACCTTGCACAACTCCACAAACCAGTGTAAGTTCACTTTTTTGCTCTTCATCATCTACTACCTCATCTACCTTCTCCTGTTCTTCCTCTTCTATAATCTGCTTAAGACGTTTTTCCCTATCTGCTAGGTCTAACTCCCATCTTTTAAGATTCTCAGTAATTTTAACCTCAGATAGTTTTAAAGCTTGAGCCTGACTTTCTAAATCTTCATGTTCTGTTGTCAATTGCTGTTTCAACTCTTCTAATCTTGCCTGTGCCTCAGCATATGCACTGGGATCTGGGGCAGGGGTGGCTTTTAAGTTAACATGACCCTCAATCTTTGCCCAAGCTCCCTCAGTGTCCAAGAGTTTATGCAGGACCTGTTCTGGGGGTATAGAGGCTGCTGGGTGAGAAGTGGGTTCTGACTTGGGCTGGAAGACAGGGTCAGAATAGCCTATGGCTGCCATAGCTTTACTTTCGGCTGCCCAATAAGAAGGTGGGGGTACAGGGGCAGAAGACAAAGGCTCTGGACCAGCCTGCATCCACAGGGAAATATGTTGCAAATGTGCCAATTGGGCTTTGCCACATTTGTTAAATAAAATATGATCCCTAATTTTGGTCAAAATGAGCGGATCAAACGACCCCCCTGCTGGCCAGGCAAGAGAGGGTGTTTTCTTTGTCCATTTTTCCCATTGTTTAGAACAATTTTTTATTGAAGCCTCCAGTAGGGGGTTCTGTTTAACAAGGCTATCTATGGGGCTAGGACCGGGCTCAGCTCCTTTCTCAGTATTTACCCCCTGTTTAGATTTTCTTTTAAACATTTCCCTAGCTGTCCCTTCTCTATAGTCTATGTAGACCTGGTGTTTTCACTGTTCAGGGACAGGGGCAATTAACTTCGCCTTTTACCAATAGCAAATTGAACCTCCTTATATACAGAAGCGCGCGTAATTTCGCTTTTAGGTGGCAATCCAAACCTCTTAATTAAGAGAGGAGCGAAAATTACGAATCCAGGACTCATACACACATACAACTCTTGCGCTTTGTCTAAACCCAGCCAATCCCCTCGCGGGGGTATGAAAACGTGGATAAAGACACACTCGCTTCGTATTAATAATAATACGTACAGTCTCAAGCGTACATCAATCAATCCCAGAAAGACAGAGACCTAATGTCTGGGCAAAACTTTCAAACTTTCTTTCCCTAACATTACAACTAAAGGCAAAGACAATCTAACAATTTTACTACATAACAAAACATTAAGCAAATAAAATACATATGCATATGTGTAAATTTGGTACTCACTCACCAAGCGAACCTGGGTAAATCTTCCGTCTTTGTTTGTAGACAGGAAAAACAAAACTCACCCGCTGGAGTCGTCCTAGGGTATCAAAATCTCTCTCGACGTCACTCTCCCATCTTCTGGACCAGCAGAAGGAATCCTCTTCTCCTAATGAGAAGGTATTCTCATCCCCTGTTTTTTTCTCTGTGAAAAACAGGACGTAGTCCCTCTGACAAAAATGCAGGCAAATCAAAACTGCAGTCAGAGGAGTCCTTGGGCAATTTAGAAAAGAAAATTTAGAAGGCCGGGTTGCGGCACCAATTGTGGCTTCTGGTTCTCACAAGCAGCATCAATCAAAGAATTACTTAGACGGCAATTGCTTTTAATTACAAAAACTTTTATTTCAGTATAACAAAATAGCAGTGTCATACAGAACAGCAAAAGCCCGTCTATAGAAATGGCAGACAGTACCTTCTCTCTCTCTCTCTGTGAAGGGGGAGAAAATACTGCCCACCCTTCCTCCAAAATAACCACCTTATATACATTTCTCCCCGTCTCAAATGTCTGTTTCAAATTAATCATACATTCTTAAGTGTCAGCAGGGCCTCAGGATCCTACAACACTTGAATCCATCATACATTCTTAAGTGTCAGCAGGGCCCCAGACTCCTACAACACTTTTCCCAGGGGAAGAATCTCTTTTACGTTTATACATCTGGTTTGACTTATAGGTCTGTTCATCTATGCATAGCTTGTGACCTCTGACCCTTCCTGTGTTGCTCTTCTGGCACTAATTGAAACCAGGCAGAGAGTATTTTGTGCTTATTAGTTTGAATTCTTTGCTTGACCTAGACTCTTTTGCTGATATTAATTACTAGGCCCAATATTCTGCACACTCCTATCCAGAATATGGTTTCCCAGAATCCTCTATAACAGGCCGCATCCATTATCTTATGGCAAGCATATACTCTCATATAGCTATTGTCTTCTCATATAGCTATTGTCTTCTGTGCCATCCATCCTCCTGTGTAGTTTCATCAGGCAAGGGTTCAGTCATACAAAGCCAATATATACATATATAAGCAGACCCAAGGCAGACTTTAAATCAAATTTCCCAACACGTCCGTCTGGGTCGAGGAATCACCTTACCTTCTTTGTCTGGAATCCAGGGGAACAAACACACACACATACCTGCACATAAGTGGTATGCAGTTTATTCCAAAGGGTGGAGGGATTGTCCGTATTTTATACATCATCAGAAACATAGTCATACGTCATTCACCCATCTTCTGGGGGCCCACTATAGTTTATCAGTAACTAATGCAAATACAAGTCATCCTTAAGTAGAACAATCAGTCTAGCTTACACAGCACATTCCTTTTTCCATACCCACCAGAATGTACAAAGGGCACACACATAGAATTCTGATTTCTATAGGATTCTAATTTCTCTTGTGCAGGCCTCCTGTATATGCACTTAAACTAAGCATTATTATTACAAAGGGCACATATATAGGATTCTGATTTCCCTAACAGAGCCTCGCGCCGAGGAGCTCGAGGCCCTGCAGTATGACTCTCCCCCGAAGGAGGCCTTTACTGTACCGGTTCCTCCGATGCTGGAGCGGCTGCTCTTCCGCATGTGGGAGACCCCAGCCTCGACGCCGGTGTTAAGCAAGCGGGTCGATTCCATCTATCGAGTCCGCAAGAGCCCCGGGTTCCAAAAGGCACAATTACCGCACCACTCCATGGTTGTGGAATCGGCCATGCATCGACTGAAAAGTCAGAAGATGCACTCCTCGGTGCCTCCCGGCTGGGAGGCCCGGAACCTGGATGCCCTCGGTAAGAAGTGCTTCCAGGGCTCTATGTTTGCTTGCCGTGTCCAGACATACCAGCTCTACATGGGCATGTATCTCCAAGACCTGGCAAAGGAGATTGCCGGGTTCTCTGCTAGTCTCTCCGAGGAACCTTTGCAGAGGTTCCAGGCCTTGTCCACTGGTATTCGAGAGTGCTCGAAGTTTATCTCTCGAGCAGCCTACGATGGCTTCGAGGCTTCGGCCCGAGTAGCCGGGGCCGGCATCGGTGCCCGCCGACAGGCTTGGCTACAGTCATCCGATCTCGAGCCATGGGTACAGGACAAGTTGGTCGATGTCCCCTGCTGAGGTGAAAACCTCTTTGGCAAGCCCATGGCTGAAAAGGCTGCAGAACTCGAGACCGAGACTCTGACCCGGACTAGGCTGTCCAGAAAAGCCTCTGCCCCTTCTCAGAAAAAGAAGGGCTCGGGAAAAAAGACCTTTTACCCGAGGAAGTCATCTGCCTATAAACAATACCCTCATTATCAGGCCTCTGCAGCTCCCCAATAGGGTCAGCAGGCCAAGGGGCAGGGTCATGGGCCCCGTAGGCAGAAGGTCCCCAAGCCACCAACACCGGCCCCTGCTCAGCAGAGTGGGGGGTTTTGACTCAGAAGGCATAGCCTCTTCTCCTCAGCTGGCTCACATCAGCACAGGAGGTCGGCTGGCCCACTTTGCCCACAGGTGGTCAGCCGTCACATCAGATACCTGGGTGCTCCATGTAGTCCAAAAGGGCTATCTTCTCCATTTTCACCAGGTACCTCCCTCCTATTTTCCAGGGGAGCCTCCAAGACTCCCTCTGCACAGGGACCTACTCCTTCAGGAGTCAGCAAGTCTGCTAAAGGAACAGGCTGTGGAACCGGTGCCCCACCACCTGAGAGGTCACGGCTTTTATTCCAGGTACTTTCTGGTACCAAAAAGAACAGGAGGCCTCAGACCCATCCTAGACTTGCGCAACCTCAACAAGTTCCTGGAGAGGGAAAAGTTCAAGATGCTTACTCTTGGAATCTTGCTGCCCTTCCTCCAGCAGGGAGATTGGCTATGCTCCTTAGATCTAAAGGATGCTTATACTCACATCCTTATTCATCCGGACCACAGACAATATCTCAGGTTTGTTGTGGGGGAAACCACTACCAGTACAGAGTACTACCCTTTGGCCTGACCTCCGCCCCCAGGGTGTTCACCAAGTGCCTGGCGGTGGTGGCGGCCTACCTGAGGCTTCAGGGTCTTTTTGTGTTTCCATACCTGGACGACTGGCTCATAAGGGGCCAGTCTTCCCAGGAGGCCAGTCAAGCCACCCTTCGCACTGTGGCTCTGCTTCAGCACTTGGGGTTTGTCATAAACTTCGCAAAGTCCACTTTGCTCCCGTCCCAGAACTTAGAATTCATAGGAGCAAGGCTGGACACTCTTCAGGCGAAGGCTTTTCTGCCAATGGACAGAGCCCACAGGTTGATGGATCTAGCCAGGCAGTTTCACAGCAATTCCCTGGTCTCCGCCAGGCAATTCCTGAGACTTCTCGGCCATATGGCTTCCACGGTTCATGTAACCCCCAATGCCCGCCTGCACATGCGGCCTGCTCAGTGGAGCCTTCAAACTCAGTGGCATCAAGCCACAGGGAGCCTTGCAGACTCAGTAAGAATATCCGCCCTGCTCGTCTCCTCTCTGCAATGGTGGCTTCATCTTCCGAATCTGGTACTCGGAGTGGTTTTTTAATCCCCTCCGCATTCTCAAGTGCTGACAACAGATGCTTCTCTTCTAGGTTGGGGAGCACATTGCCAAGGGGCATGTACTCAGGGTCTCTGGACCCCTTGGGAGGCTGCTCAGCAGATAAACGTCCTGGAGCTACGGGCGATACGCCTAGCTCTGAGAGCCTTCTCCCACCTCACATCTCACCAGTCTGTGCTGGTCCAGATGGACAATCAAGTTGCCATGTTCTACGTGAACAAACAAGGGGGCACAGGCTCCTTCCTTCTCTGTCAGGAGGCACAACGGCTGTGCTCTTGGGCCGTCAATCACGGAATCCTCCTCAAGGCTGTCTACCTTCCCAGGTCAAGAAAATTACCTGGCGGACAGACTGAGCAGGATCCTGCAACCACACGAATGGAGGTTGAATCCCTTGGTGGTTCAGCAGATCTTTCTGAGGTGAGGCCTCCCCACCATGGATCTTTTCGCCAGTCCTCTGAACCGGCAACTCCCGAGATTCTGTTCCAGACAACCGCATCCTCTCAGAGTAGCAGCGGATGCGTTTCTGATCCCGTGGTCCACAGGCCTACTATATGCATTTCCTCCCACGCCACTAGTTTCCAGAACACTTTTCAAAGTCCTCAAGGACGGGGCCTCCATGATTCTGATAGCCCCCAGGTGGCCGAGGCAACCGTGGTTCCCACTTCTGCTGCAACTGGCGGTGGACACTCCTCTTCCTCTGGGGATTCAACACGATCTCCTGTCTCAGGAACAGGGATCTCTCTTGCACCCCAACCTCCAGTCCCTTCATCTGATGGCCTGGCTGCTGAAAGGGTAGTCCTAGCTCCCCTACTACTGCCTAGAGAGGTGGAAGACGTAGTCTTGGCCTCTAGACGGCAATCCACCAGAAAATCCTACGCTCTTAAGTGGCGTAGATTCTCCGCATGGTGTGCTCAGCACAGCGAGAATCCCTTCTCGTGCTTGGTAGCGGTAGTATTGCAATATTTGCTTTACCTCTCCAATCTAGGCCTTAAGTCCAACTCTGTCAGGGTTCACCTCAGTGCTCTCTCAGCGCACCACTCGCCGGTGGACGGGAGGCCTCTTTCCAACCACCCTTTGGTGGCTCGTTTTCTCAGAGGCCTCCTCCTGCTTAAGCCTCCTTTACGCCCACCAGCCCCTGAGTGGGATCTGAATGTGGTCTTACAGCGGATTACTTGTCCACCATTTGAACCTATGGCTACCTGCCCTCTCCGTTTTCTCTCCTGGAAAACCTTGTTTCTGGTAGTTCTTACCTCTGCTAGGCGAGTAAGTGAACTTCAGGCACTAGTGTCTGATCCCCCTTATACTAGGTTCTACAGGAATAGGGTAGTCTTACGGACTCACCCGAAGTTTCTCCCTAAGGTTGTCTCCCCTTTTCACCTCAATCAGGAGGTGGTTCTTCCGACCTTCTTTCACAGGCCGCATGCCAACCGGGCTGAGATGGTCCTGCATACCCTGGAATGTAGGAGGGCGTTATCCTTCTACCTTGACCGTACGCGGGAGCATCGGAGGGCTGTTCAGCTCTTCGTTTCTTTTGACCCCAATAAGTTGGGGTTACCTGTCTCCAAGCGTACTTTGTCCATATGGGTCGCTGACTGTATCGCATGGGCTTATGGGGCAGCCGGCCTCTCATTGGAGGGTCGAGTCACGGCTCATCGTGTCAGGGCGAAGGCTGCGTCAGTGGCTCATCTCCACTCTGTTCCGTTGGCAGACATCTGCCGGGCCGCTACTTGGTCTTCAAGCCAGACTTTTGCGGCCCATTACTGCCTTGAGAGGGAGTCCCGCAGGGACAGTGCTTTCGGACAGGCAGTACTCCATAATCTCTTTGGGATTTAGGCAACTCCTACCCTCTGGCCCTGGTGTTGGGCTACTGGTCGGGGGCGTTCTCAGAGAAGATTCCTTCCTTACGTACTGACGAGTTAGAGGGAGCTCATTTTTTTGGCTTGAGGTCTCCGGTAGCCTTAAGCTGGGGAGTCCCATATGTGAGGACTGACTTCCTGCTTGGTCCTGGAGAAAGAGTAGTTACTCACCTGTAACAGGTGTTCTCCAGGAGCAGCAGGAATCAGTCCCCACAACCCTCCCTCCTCCCCTTGGAATTGCAGTCATATGATTTATTTTGCTAATTTTTTTGCTGTCTTTTAGCTATGTCATCAGACTGAGCAAGATGGCACCCTTGGGTGGGAAGGGGACCGCGCATGCGCGCTGCAATTCCCAAAGGCTTTCTTTGAAAGCTGGAGAAATGCTCCGCACGAGGGCTCCGTCGGCGCCGACGTCACCCATATGTGAGGACTGATTCCTGCTGCTCCTGGAGAACACCTGTTACAGGTGAGTAACTACTCTTTACTGTGCTTTGTCTGGGGAGAAGGGGGGGGGTGCGGAAAGCCAAAATATCAGCTCAGAAACCATACTGCTCCAAAGAACAGGGGGGAATTAGATTCCCAGCACTTAAGTGGTACTACAATACGACTCTTTCAAAAGCCATAAAGGGACACTATCTCCGGCCCAGAGAAGCACTTTGAGTAACGGTAGAGAGAGAGAGATTATCCCCCACATCCCTTTTTGAATGGTCAACTGGGAAGGAAAGTGAGAAGGGACAACAAGAGTGCTTGCGGGAACACCCCTTTCTGATACCTTTGAGGCAACTCTACCAGGGGGGAAGGAAGGCAGGGAGAGTCTCCCCTCTCCAAATGGTCGAAGGTGGCCGACTATGCCCTTTTTAATGACCCGGCATACCGGAAGACACTGGAATGGGAAGGGAAAGAGAATCCCCTAAAATCTGGAGACTTATTTGTCCAGGGCAAGATACCTTCCATGCAGGAACTGGAGCATAAGGTACGAAAACAAGTACCATTCTATCAGTATTTCCAATTACGCTACTTCCTAGGAAGCTCACAGAGGTTAACCCACCTCGTGCGACAGTCTACCCCAATAGAGAAGGTATTATTTAAGGGTAATGGGATGAGGGCTATACTATCCAAACTCTATGAAGTGCAGCTAGAGAAAGAGAGCACACAAGCCCAAACCACATCAAATAAGATAGCACAGTTGGTTAGGCCAAGTCCTAGAAGAGGAGGAATGGACACAGATATACAAGGGAATTACCAAGTACAAGTGGGTAGCCTCATGGCGACAAACCCAATTCCAAATCATACATAGACTATATCCGAGGCCGCTAACATGGCCAAAGGTAGGGAGAGTAGAGAGCTGTAGGTGTTGGAGAGGATGTGGCATAAAAGGAACCTTTTATCACATGTGATGGGATTGCCCGATCATACAGAAGTACTGGGAAGAGGTAGGGACAACTGTGGAAAGAATGGACGGCGGAACCCCACTCCAAAATACTCGAGAAATGTTATTGAGGGTGGCATGTGAAATCCCTGGTAACAGGAGATTGAGAATTTTGAGGGGGAAGTTTTTATTAGCAGCCAGGGTGGCCATAGCATGGAAATGGCAGTCAATGAACGGCCCCTCAAATGCAGACTGGCTCCACAAAATAGAGGAAGCAATTTGCTTTGATAAATTAACGTATCGGCTCAGAGGGAAAGAGTGGCTCTTTCACAAGATATGGGATCCATATTTAAAAGAGTGCCCCGGAGACAGAGGCGGTAGACCCAAGGAGACAGGAGACCGCTCCCCCTCTCTCCCAACCCCTGGCTCCCAACTCCAATTCCCACACAACCAAATCAAGGGTACACATAGCCAGTAGGCAACACTGCTGGTAAAGGCTGGACACAACAAGCAGCAACCTTTCATAGGTAGTCCAAGAAATAAAGGAAAGATATGGATGCAATGCCTTAACCATAGTTAGTTTGTAGAATAGCTGGGTTGGTTAACATAAGGAAAGGTAAATGGGCATGGTGGGCACATTGGTGAGGGTAAGAGTTGCACCTAACAATGTAAACACCAAACAAAACTTGTTTAAAAAAGATATGGGAGACTGGTTAACTCTGATAGTTCTTTATAAGTTTTGTAATTGTACACTCCTGCACATCGTGACTCTGTATCATGCTCAGTATGTAAAGCCTTTCACTTTCAATAAAAAGATATATGATAAAAAAGAAAAATGAAGACCAAAACCCCTTTAAGAGCTCTCAGGCAGAGAGCCTGAATTTCAAAATCAGAGTATTACCTTGCTCTGACGTATTGGCCAATTTTCCTACGTCCAACATGATCCTCCCAGCTGACTTTATTTATTTATTTTATTTATTTGAACACATTTTTATACCGCTCCTTCCAGTGATCAGCAGCGGTTTACATATAACAATTAAACTCTGCGCAATTAGCAGTTACATATAACAGTGAGAAGATAACACTGAACATTGGAGGGTAACAATTTCAAATAACTCAGATAACTCAAAAAATTTACATAACAGAAGAGAACATGTTAAAAAATACATGTTATAATTTAACTATATACAGTATTTGTGATAGAGTACATGCATGTAGGTTACAGTTTAATTGATTCTTTGTGGATTTGGAGTTGAGTATGATAACGGAGGGTTGAGCTCCATCAGATTGTTTCATGTACAAATTTGTTCTATGTTATTTCTGTCTGGTTGTAGTATTCTTGAAATAAATGTGTTTTAAGGTTTTTACGGAATGATGTGAGATCTAAGTTAGCTCTTAAGGTGTCAGGGAGTTTGTTCCATTGAGTGGGAGCTATGTATGTGAATGCTCTATTACTAGTGTTTACTTTTACCTTGCAAATGGAGAGGGGTGTTTGTAGTGTATTCAGGTTGTGTGTACGCCTTTTCCGATTAGGGGGTTGTGCTTTAATGAGTGAGGCAAGGTAAGATGGGGCAATATTATGTATTAACTTGAATGTTGTAATTATTATTTTGTATCTTATGCGTGCATGTATAGGTAGCCAGTGAAGTTCCATTCCTTGTCTGTGGATGACCAAGTGCAGACTTGGCATTCTCAACTTCGTTCCGCTATTAATCGCATAGCCGCTCTCCGCCTAAAATATCCCCAGAAAAAAATATCGGCGCACCTGATATCACCCTGGGTTGTACATCCGATGCTATCTGCACCATGTCGAATGCCACTGGCATAAGCAGCACACTCCTGAATTTCTAACCGTTTTCGACCATTGTCACTTTCAATATAGGTCCATAATCGTGTCTGCTAAAAAGGACTACTACTCAAATCTCATCAGTTCTTATTTATTTATTTATTTATTTAACAATTCTTCTATACCGCGCTATTAAAATCAGCGCGGTGTACATCGAACAGAGATACTACAATGTATACAAACAACATCGAGTTTTACAGAGAACAGGGAATTGAACATGGAAGAAAAACCGGGGAAACTATATACATATTCTTCTTCTAACTATTCCAGGACACTATATTTTGTTCTCACCCAGCTGCTCCAGCTGCCATCTTTCCCACCTCAGCCGGTTTCTATGTCATCATCTGATCAGTTTGCTCATTCCGTCCATGAGAAACTAGCCAATCTCCAGTCTACATTTCCTAGTACTCTGCCCATTCCGTTCCCCCACTATTGTGTCCTCAGTCTCTCCATCTTCCCAGTCTCTGGCTCATACCTGGGGCTCTTTCAATTCAGTTTCATTCACTGCTCTTTCTGAACTCATCCCCTCCTCTCGCCAGACCACCTGCTCTTTCAACCCCATCCCCTCCACCTGACTGTCCAATAATTCTCTCACCTATCTCCCACCCGTTCTATAGATTATTGTTGGGGTTTTTGTGGGCTTCCCCTAAGATTATTTGGGGAATTTTCTATTTTTGTGATTGTGGCCCCTTGTGTTCACCCCAACATATATACAGGACCCACCTTAAACAAATTGCTCGTGCCACCGTAAGAGCATGGAAACTTTTTTATTTTGTCAGGTCTGTAATATCACAAGCTTCACATTTTAAATGATAAGGTACAAATTTCAGTATCAATACATGGCATCAATACATCTATAACAAGCAAAGCACCTGACTTAAGTGTAAAGAGTCCTGAGAGAGAGACAGCATCACTCCAGTTGAGGTCAGCTAGTGTCTGTCTCCCCATCAGAATTTCTCTCCTATATTTATATTTATTTTTAGGCTTGTAACAAAATTGCTCATAAGCAGATTTCCTTTCTTTCAAATTCCCTATTTTTTCAAGCAAATCTGCTCCTTAATCTTTTGCCCTCTTGCCCTCTGCTTTCCCTTGTGGCATCCTGTCTCCCCATTCTCATGGCAGTCCTCTTCGCCTTCTGCTAGCCCTGTTTCCTGCAGATTAACTCCAGATACTGATGTTGATCAAGTTCTTCTTTTTTCTTTCAAGGGGCCCAGGTGGCAGTTTTCAATAGCTGTGTAGTTTTCAGAGCCTCTCATTGTGTCAGCTCTGTGATTTCAGGATGTTAGCTCATTTCATAGCTCAAAACTGCTAATTCTGCAGTTCCAGGATGAAAAGGGTCAGCAGGCTATTTCTTACTTAGGCCTAGAGCTGCAGACATTAGCACAAGTTGGAGGACAGTAATCCAACCTAAGACAAGGGTACCCGAAGGGGGATTCATTTCCCCCTTCATTATCAACAATAGTCTGTTCTCCAGCATATTTCCCCTAGCCTGGAAGAAAGCTCTCATTTGTCTTATTCTCAAAAAATCTTTGCTTGATGCAGCCATTCCAAGCAATTACAGATCAGTATCCAACCTGCCTTTCCTATCCAAAATCTTAGAAAAGCTTGACTTCTCTCAGCTTGTTTCTCACCTAGATGATACTAACTCTCTTCATCCTCACTAATCCGGTTTCTGTCCTGGTCACAGCACAGAAATTATTCTACTTTCTCTCCTCAATGAAGTCCGTGAATCCATTGACAAATACAATATTTCTCTCAATGTTTCTCTCTATTTTTATTCCGCTTTTGACCTGGTCAATCACTCCATTTTGCTCTACCGCTTACACGACATTGGTCTATATGACACTGTCCTTCATTGGTTTGGTTCCTTCCTGTTTGGCCGGTCTTTCTCTGTTTTCTCTAATTCATCAGCCTCTGCCCCCTATCCTCTTAACCATGGTGTTCCAAAGGGCTTGGTCCTGGCCCCACGCCTATTCAATGTCCTCCTCTCCCTCCTTGCTCTTCTAGATATTTCAGCTCAACCAGATATTTCAGCATACTACTACACCAACAATATTCTGCTCCTCCTGCACACAGGAGTTGGGGGTTCGTAGTAAGGTCCCCCAACCTCTCTCCACTCAACACCTGCCTCACTCAAATAGCTTCTTGGTTAGAAGCAAATCAACTTGAACTCAACCCTAGAAAAACATCACCCACTTGGCTGTCAGGCACCCCTTCTTCTTGGTGTCCCCATTCTGTTGGTATCCTCTTTTCACTGCCTCAGGGTTATCCTCAATTCATCCTTGACTTTTCATGACCATATCAGCACCGTTATACACAACTCATTTGTCTCTGTATATCAGATCAGGACTATTCACCCTTTTGTCTTTTCGGCATCCCTGACAACTATACTACTCTCTTTAGTCATGGCACGATTAGACTATTGTAATGTCATCTTTGCTGGTCTTCCGAACTACCAGCTTCAAAGACTTTGAAATTGCTGAATGCTACTTAGACTGATCATTTTGAAATATATGGGGAAAAGATGTTGAAGAGGGAAGATCTGCCCCACCCAGTCCAACTCAGCCATGCTCAACAGTTGGGTAAGTTACAATGAGAGGCCCCCAAGCAAAATTTTGCTGAGTGCTCCACATTGTCGTGGTGGCAGGGCAGGCCCATCCACTAGATGAGCTAGGCGGCTGCCTAGGGTAGCTGGCCTGGGTGGCAGCGGCGGCGGCGGCAGGGGCACACATTTATTTTTTATTTTATTTAACAGACATTTTTATATCGCACTTTCCACATGATCAAGCACAGTTTACAAGAAACAAAGTTCTCAATAATACACTAAAACATTGTCTTATTCAGTTACATGGAACCATGTTTAAACTATTTACATTGTAAAGGTCAAAGACCGAACAGAGAACACTATTTACATTGTTAAGATCAAAAACCGAACAGGGAACACATAAACTTTAACTATGTAAAATGTATGCTCAGTACAGATGTATTGAATGCTTTTAACAGGACATCGTTAATAAATTTCTATCATATATTTGTCTCTCTGTTTGTACTATTGTTTGAAGGTGCTTCGTTGGAGTCTGCTTGTGTGTCATAGTTTGCTTGTGCGCCATAGTGAGAGGTAAATAGGAATGTTTTAAGTTTTTTACGGAAGGTTTTGATGTTGTTTTGTCCTCTGATATCCTCAGGGAGCTCATTCCAGAGGGTTGGGGCAGCGTGTGAAAATGCTTTTTTATTTGTTAATTTTTTGGCTTTTCTGAAGTCCTTAGGTATTTCGAGTTTCAGTTTGTACTTGCTTCTTTGGCTTCTGTTTGAAGTTTCGATAGTGAGTAATGTGTTCAGGAAGGATGGGACTATGTTCTGTATTATTTTGAAGGTGGTAACGAGTATTTTGTAGCTAATGTGGCTGTGGATAGGTAGCCAGTGTAGGTCCAACAATATGGGGGTAATATGTTCTATGGATCTTATGTTTAAGATTGAGCGGGCTGTCACATTTTGAGCTAACTGCAGCCTTCTGAGAGTTTCTTTTGATAGTCCTTGTAATATGGAGTTTGCAAAGTCAAAGTAAGGGGTGATGATTGATTGTATGACAGATATGAAGTCATGTAAATGGTTCAGAGGGTGGAGTTGTTTCAGTAGTTTCAATTTATAATGTATTTTAGTGGTAATACACATGGGAGGCCATGCCACCTGCATGGCGGTGGCGGTGGCGCCCCCCCCCCCCCCCCCCACAGTAGCAGCAAACTTCCTTCGTTGTTCGCCGCACTGCTCCACTCAAACTTACGGCAAACTTTGTCTCTCTATTTGTACTGTTGTTTGAGGGTGCTTCGTTGGAGTCTGCTTGTGTGTCATAGTTTCCTTGTGCGCCATAGTGAGAGGTAAATAGGAATGTTTTCATTTTTTTACGGAAGGTTTTGATGTCGTTTTGTCCTCTGATATCCTCAGGGAGCTCATTCCAGAGGGTTAGGGCAGCATGTGAAAATGCTTTTTATTTGTTGATTTTTTGGCTTTTCCCAACATGCAGCATGGCAAACACAATTAAATAAGTTTGCTGCAAGCCTGCCCTGCTGCTGCCGCTGCCGTATAGGGCAATCCAAACAATAGTGAATACCCAGATCCCAAACTGAAACCAATTCTTATTTTTTGTCGGGCATAAACCACAAGAGAAAGAGGAAAACCCCTCTCACTCCCACACAGTACATGCCCCTTTTAATCGTTTTTATTCAAAAACTTAATTCAATACGTTCTTCTGTTTGTCAAAATGAAAAAACACACTTAACTTATCGATCACACACGACGTGCACGTTTCGAAGCTGAAGCTTCTGTCTCAAGTGCCCCCGATAAAAAGAAGTGCGTTCATCCTTTCAGCCAAACTGACAAAAAACGCCAAGGTCTTGGCTAGTGACGTCAGGGATTTCCATTCAAAAAGAGGCCAAATATAGAAACGCCCTAAATGAAAGAACCAATAGCTCTTAGGGATAACCCCACACAACACAGGATCCCCTATGGCCAAAAGGTACAGCGTATATACATCAGAAGTCCAGCCATTCAATGTCCCGATTCAATCCGTTAGGGGAAATGGTCTGCAAATTGTAAATCCAACGATGTTCTAGTCGACGTAGTCGGGACTGGTGGTCCCCTCCCCGGGGATCCGCTGGCACATGATCTATCACTGTCCACCTCAATTGTGCAAACTCATGATGGAAGTCCTGACACTGTTGCACGACCGGAGCTGTCAAAATTTCTTGTCGAATGCGCGAGGCATGTTCCCCCAGCCGGACACGTATCGCACGTATTGTGCTCCCGACATACCATTTGGGACAAGGACATACCAACAGGTAAATCACAAAACTTGAAGTACAAGTGGTCGGCCATCTTCGATGAAAAACCGACCAGATAAATCCGTCCACAACGATCCAAGGATAATGGTGGCACAATATTTACATGCTGCACACGCCGCATGAAAACCCGAGCGATTCTCGGGTATCAGTGATCTATCCTGCAAAGTCGTTGATTTTACCAAACGATCGCGCAGATTGCGACCCCGTGAGTATGCTTTCTGCAAGGGTTTGTCAAAACTAGAACATAAAGATAACACCGACCAATGTTTCTTAAGTATAGAAGTGACCACCCCTGAATGGCTCATATAAGGTAAAACACCAGTTACACGGTCAGAAATGTGTCCAGAGGGAACGGGACCGACTTCTAAATGGATACCACCGGGGGTGCCTGATCCAACCATTGTGACATTTCAGTCATTGGTGTTGAGAGATCTGGAGGCGTGTGAGAAAAAGTTTAGGAGATGGCACTCGAACATCACACGGTCCGAGTTGAGGAGTCTTGATGTGCTTTCCCGTGATCCTTCTATTACGATCCGTAATGCGGATAAGGGGGGAGCAATTGTGTTGTGGGATACAGAGACATATCTTTCAAAGTTGAGAACGCATGTGTTGGACGAGCAGATTTATGTTAAATTGAGGGTTGATCCTACGGATACACTAAAGGGGGAGATTCGTTCATTATTGATGTTGGCATTTTCAAAGGGCTGGATCACTTCACGTGAATTGCGTTTTCTTCTAAATCCAAATCCCAAAATACCGGTCATTTACTTTGTACCAAAGATTCATAAATCATTAAGTGACCCCCCGGGCCGCCCTATTGTATCGTGTCGGGGATCGGTTTTGGAGCCGTTTTCAAAGTTTTGTGATGTGTTCCTTCGGGGGGAGGCGGCCTTGGTGCAGTCATTTCTTCGGGATTCCACTCATTTTTTGAATTGTCTTCAATCATTGGTTTTGCCATCTACCGATTGGTTTATTGTGACTTTGGATATGGTTGCGTTGTATACCAACGTGGATCAGGATGAAGCAATACATTTACTCCAATCTAAGTTCACGCAAGCTCCAGCGCGCCTTCCAAAAGATTTTTTGGTGGAATTGATTACAATGGTGCTTACCTGTAATTATTTTTTGTTTGAGGGGGAATTTTTCCAGCAGGTGCTCGGGATTGCCATGGGTGCTACCGTGGCCCCTTCGATTGCCACATTATATATGGCTGATATCGAGGAGTGCTACATTTTCAACTCTGTGGAATTTGCTAATGTGGCCATTTGGAAGAGATTTCTCGACGATATCTTTTTTGTTTGGACGTCGGATCGGGCTTCTTTGAATGAATTTATAAATTGGCTGAACACTATTAAGACCCGTATTAAATATACTGCACACATTGCGTTGGATAAAGTGGAGTTTTTGGATATGGTGGTCTATCGGGAAGGAGCTACTTTGGTGACTACGCTGTATCGGAAACCAGTACAGAGGAATAGTCTACTTAATTATGGTAGTTTCCACCCCGAACCCCTTCGCAAAGGTCTCCCCTTTGGACAATGTCTAAGGATCCGACGATTGTGCACTTCGGTTTCACAATATCGACATCATGCGCAGGATTTGTGGCGAAGACTCGCTTATAAGGGTTATCCGACTTCAGTTATCTCTCATGCCTATCGGAGGGCTTTGTATTCTCATTGAGAGTGGTATTTGGATACAGCTCAGCTTTCTGCCGTTCCCTCTGGACACATTTCTGACCGTGTAACTGGTGTTTTACCTTATTTGAGCCATTCAGGGGTGGTCACTTCTATACTTAAGAAACATTAGTCGGTGTTAGCTTTATGTTCTAGTTTTGACAAACCCTTGCGGATAGCATACTCACGGGGTCGCAATTTGCGCGATCGTTTGGTAAAATCAACAACTTTGCAGGATAGATCACTGATACCCGAGAATCGCTCGGGTTTTCATGCAGCGTGTGCAGCATGTAAATATTGTGCCACCACTATCCCTGGATCGTTGTGGACAGATTTATCTAGTCGGGTTTTTCATCGAAGATGGCCGACCACTTGTACTTCAAGTTTTGTGATTTACCTGTTGGTATGTCCTTGTCCCAAATGGTATGTCGGGAGCACAATACATGCGATACGTGTCCGGCTGGGGGAACATGCCTCGCGCATTCGACAAGAAATTTTGACAGCTCCGGTCGTGCAACACTGTCAGGACTTCCATCATGAGTTTGCACAATTGAGGTGGACAGTGATAGATCATGTGCCAGCGGATCCCCGGGGAGGGGACCACCAGTCCCGACTACGTCGACTAGAACATCGTTGGATTTACAATTTGCAGACCATTTCCCCTAACGGATTGAATCGGGACATTGAATGGCTGGACCTCTGATGTATATACGCTGTACCTTTTGGCCATAGGGGATCCCGTGTTGTGTGGGGTTATCCCTAAGAGCTATTGGTTCTTTCATTTAGGGCGTTTCTATATTTGGCCTCTTTTTGAATGGAAATCCCTGACGTCACTAGCCAAGACCTTGGCGTTTTTTGTCAGTGTGGCTGAAAGGATGAACGCACTTCTTTTTATCGGGGGCACTTGAGACAGAAGCTTCAGCTTCGAAACGTGCACGTTGTGTGTGATCGATAAGTTAAGTGTGTTTTTTCATTTTGACAAACAGAAGAACGTACTGAATTAAGTTTTTGAATAAAAACGATTAAAAGGGGCATGTACTGTGTGGGAGTGAGAGGGGTTTTCCTCTTTCTCTTGCGGTTTATGCCCGACAAAAAATAAGAATTGGTTTCAGTTTGGGATCTGGGTATTCACTATTGTTTGGGCTGCTGTATAGGGGGCTGCTTAGGCAGAATTTATCAATAATGCAAAAACCATATAAATAGATCAGAGCCAAAATTAAGACAAAAAACAAGAGCTGATCTCTATAAAAAGAAAAGACACTAAACAATATTATTCATATGTTGGAAAATTCACTTTGTAGGGAAAAAGGGGCATTTCCCTTTTCTTCTACAAAGTGAATTTTTCCAACATATGAATAATACTGTTTAGTGTCGTTTCTTTTTCTTTTTATAGAGATCAGCTCTTGTTTACTGTCCTAGGCAGAATTTATGCCAATGATGCCAGGTATCCCAGATTTGCTCTCCAAAAATCTGGTAAGTGGTAACCCTAACATACATTCAAAGCAAAGTTTAATATTTAAATGTATGATATCCAATTATTAATTTTTACAGGAATATTTTGGGAGGGGTAGTGTTGAAATTGTGGTAGGCGAAGGCCTATGATCCATGCTAATTGAACTAAACAGACAGGCCTAAGCAGCTTGACCTGAAGCCTGTAGTTAGGCCCAGAGGAATGAAAACCCCCCTGAATGATGACACCATAGAATTGAAACTTAACTCAGCTTAACTGAACATAGCTAAGCAGAAACGAAACTTAGAAAAGACAGAAAACAGCTCTAATTGGTACTGATAAGAGAGCACAGCTTCTATGGAATTAATTAACTCTGCAGAAAGCAAGGTTACAATGCCCTGCTTTCCCACATATTCCAGCTGGATAGCGACCTTGGAGGAGAGAAGTATCAAAGTTAGTGAACTGACCATTGTAATTGGGACTGGAAGGGGGGCAACCAGGTGCTGAGCCCAGTCAAGGGTCCTCATTGGATAGCTACGTAATGGTACCAGGACCAATAGATGGGTGAGAGGGGTTACTGGGACCAATGAAAAGTTTGCCTATGTCTAGAATGGAGAAGAACGGTATAAAAGTTGTTGTTTTGCTAGAAACCATGGCTCAGCCATTTTGAAATTGATTATTGCTTGAGCCTGTGCACATTAAACTGGCTTGGATCCTTGAAAAGACTCCTGGTTTTATTTATTGCATGCTTATCTGCTGCTACATTTCTTGGTGCGTTGGCCGGGAAGTGCGAGTGGTGGATGGTGTTCAAGTGAATAAATCCACGTAATTTGCCTTGAGGTTTGGTCCAGTTGGAACCATGCCAATCCGACGCAGGGGAATTTCCCTGGGCCCACCGATCCTCTTGTATCGGAGGGGGTTCTGCCTGGCCTCGGCAGGCACTGGGTCCAGCTGGCCAACACCTCCGACCCGGGGGAGTCCAGGATCCAACTCAGAAGCTAGTGAAGTATCGGGGACCGGATCCGGTAAGTATAGTTTTGAAAACCTGTCTAGACAGATGAGTTAGAACTGCAGTTTGAAACTTGTGAAACTTTGGTAAGAATTTGAAACTTGTAACTTGTAATCTCGAGAACTTGGAACTTGGAATTTGGTAATGAGAGCACTGATCCCCTCTCAAGGACGGTCCTATTACCCTTGCATGAGTATGCGCAAGGCGAAGCCATCGTCCTTCTTGTTTGGTAAGACTTAAGTCAACCTCGTATGCGTATTCGCGAGGTCCCTACATGAGTATGCGTGGAGAAAAATTTGTTTGAAAATCCTTGCATGAGTATTCGCGAGGTACAGCTGTTATAGAGAATCATGATTCAGCCTAGTCAGAACAGACAGGACTGGTTTTTTTGGGATATGTTGCTAGCATGATTGTGAAGCGTTTGATGTGTATTGTCTGCCCTACTGTGTATCTGTTTTTTTGTTCTCTGTTGAAACCACGAGTTTCCCTTCTGTTATAAATGTGAGATTATTCTGTTGAGTAATTTGTGACAGTTCACTGATTAAGAAATTGTATTAATCAAGCAGAACGAAGACCCAAAACACCTAGAGTCACTTTAGAAATCAAAAAGCTGGTCTCACCCAGTTCGCTGTCCTACTGCACAGTGAAAAACTGACAGGGGGCATGTCTGAAGGAAAGAATGTACAGTGTCTTTCTAACCCTGTGCAGGCTTAAATCTCAATGCTGTTAGTTTGTGCTTATTTCAGGACAATTGTACCTGTTTTATTCAATATGTTTTTAATGGTGATGTTCCTTCTACTATGGTCAGGTATTATATACCATTCGATAGGAATATTTAGTCAGAATTTTAGTTTTGAAGGTCGAATTAACCTCATCGGAGCTCCGTAAACTGTTTTTAGTTATATTCTCTGCTTTGTCTGTATTTTTATTGTTACCTTTCAGAAATGATAAACTAAGCAAACTGTTTTTGGGTTTATTTCCTTTGACTTATAAACCTACAAAGTAATTATTAGATCACGACTTGACACTGATTTAAATGATTCTTGCTAGCATGTCTCTGTGTGTCTGTGAAACTGTGATCATTTCGTTTCCAGCGAGCAGAGGGGTGTAGCTTGCAGAGACGGAAAAAAATGTGTTTTAAGAGACAGCAACTCTCGGTTGAGAGGTCTCCCGTTTATTTAAAATAAAGGATTCATTCAATCAAAGTTTTAAAAAAAAAGTTTATCTTGCGGAGTGTTTGCACCAACCTTTTTATGAACAAGTATAAGTCATTTGAATGCATGCTTCCCCATACTGTAAGATTTAAGGTAATTACATTGGATTGTTAAACTCTGTACTAGTGACTAATGAAGACATATTTATTGTTAAAAAAAAAAAAAAAACAACAAAAAGAGGGTGTATATGCATTTTAGATATCCACCACAGCTATGGAAAAGAATCCGTTTCATGTCTTTTGAATATTTGCTTTCTGAACTGAAAAGAAAATATAAAAATAATAATAATAATAATTTCTTTTTTCTTTCTATTGGAATAGATGTTATAACATGTTGCAAAAATAATAGTTTTTTTAATATTTTTAAGAACTGTATTTAAATTATGGTAATAAAAATGTCTCTGTCCCAATTAGGAATGTTATGTGAAAGGGAGTGGTTTCTGCTGTTCACCATATTTTGACCCACAATCTCTAGATATAATGTCCCATAAGTTTGTCTCTCTGTAATTTGCTCCGTTCAGTGTGCTTATGGGGGGGTTGGGGCCCAGTCCACTGTTTTTGTCACCCCCCCCCCCCCCCGGTGGGCGTGAACTAATGTGCCCACAGCAGAGAAGTAAATGAAAAAAAAAAAGAAGAAACCTCCCGGATAGAGCGTTGCTAGGAGAAACAGTGTGGGCCTAGGACAGAAGGGGGGGGGGGGACTCCTCCCTGCAGATTCCCTAGTTTGCCAGCCACCTCCGCAGCAGGGGGATGTGCACCCCCTCTGGACCAGAAGTGAAAGCCAGCTGACCAACTTTGTTTCTGGCATTATACCTTCCACGCTGAGAAACCAATCCAAATAGCGCAGGCAGCCTTCACTATATACCCCATGCAATCTAGCAGCCCAGGAGAATTTACGTTTTTGTCAGTCAGTCCCAGAGAGATATAAAACAGAAATGAAACTGGATGGATCTGCGGGCATGATAGTTACTGAAAGAGTTGAACAGAAAGTATGTGAATTGTGGAGATAAATGTGATAGAGAAAGTAATGTAAAAAAATGGAGAAGAGAACAGATCTTCTTGCTGATGCTTAGTTGAATGATGTGGAGGAGGTTTTCCTAATCAAAGGAGCAGAGGAAGTGAAAAACTGGGTGTGAGTGCGCCCATTACAGAGGAGAAAGACATTAGAGAAGTGAATGCCCGTATCTTGACTCCACCCCAGGAGGGGAGGAGGGAGTACTTGATTGCAGAGTCATAAAACAATAAACCAAGCACAATGTTCTAGTAGGAGAAGGAAGTAGCTATAAAGTAAGTGGCAGCTAAAGAGGGCTACAGCATGGATAAAGACTAGGCCAGATGCATCACCATTATCAGAGCTACTGGGGCTAAGTCCGCAAAGCCTTTTCTGCAGAACCGCATGTGTGAACTAGAAAAAAAATAAATAATAGTGTACCAGTTCCTGTATATGCCTGAATGCCCTATTCCATTTTTGGAGCCGAGATCTGCTTGCAAAGCTTCAGGCACAGATATCCTTTGCTGAAGAGAGAGAAATGCAAATGACTGTGAACCCAGAGCCTGCTGGATTGATGGTGCTGACTGTTCCCCGAGAAGAAGAGTAGCAGTTCTATAGTGCATCTCCAATCAAGCCAGCTAGTTCCTGTATACCTACCAACCTTATAGCCCCACCTGGAGTATGGGCAGAAGATAATCCACCTGGCCTAGCGAAGAACATAGCCCCTGTCATTGTCACCCTCAAGCCAGTCAAGAAGCCTGGGACAGGTGGCTACCGCCCAGTGCAGGATCTAAGAAGAATGAATGATGCAGCTGAAACTATACAACCAGTGGTACCAAAATCCTTATATTCTCTTGGAACTGATCTCTGCTGAAGCTATACATTTCATCATTCTGGACTTAAAAAGATGCCTTTTTCTGCATACGCTTAGCCCAAGACCCCACTACAAGGAGGCGGGGCCAACTCACCTGGACAAGATTACCTCAAGGATTCAAGAACTTGCCTCACTCAGCAAAAGATTTGACAAGTTATCCAGTAATTCCAGGAGAAAGAATTCTACTTCAATATGTGGACAACTTGCTCATAACCACCAACTCAGAAAGTGAATGTCTACAAGCCATCAGTGAACTTTTGCACCTTCTTAATGAGGCTGGATACAAAGTCTCAAGAGCCAAGGTGCAATTATGCCAAACAAGTTAAATACCTAGGATTCCAGTTGTCCAGCGGAATTCGACGCCAGAACGCAAAGCAGCTGTATGCAGTATTCCTACTCCAACCACCAGGAGGCAAGTGAGAGCCTTCTTGGGTGCCACAAAGTATGTTGTATATGGATCCCCAATTTTGCGCTGCTAGCAAAACCATTGTATCAAGCTATCAAAGGAATGGAAAAGTCTCCATTGGAATGGGAACTTGAACAGGATGCAGCCTTTTGATCTTTGAAAAAACACTCTGATGTTGTCACCAATTCTGGGTCTACCAGATGTCCAGAAAACCTTTCAGTCTCTATGTTCATGAGTCACAAGGAAATGTTCTAGGAGTGTTGACTCAATCTCTTGGACCTTATTTGAGAAGCTGTTACAGCTACAGCCTTCCTAGTAAGCAAAAACTAAAAGAAAAATCCCTTTGAGACAGAATCTTCAAGTTACTGTACCACACTCTGTTCTAGCCCTGTCTAAATGTGTACCCAGATTCCAAGTATGCCCTTACAACCTTGCATGCACATGGGACCCCGTACAAAGTATGAGGGTGGATAACCTTAGGAAGCAAGTCCATTAAGTATAGCCCCAAGATATTGATATTAACAGATACATACTGCCTATAGATCTCAGAATTTAGGAAAAGTAGAATGTATGAATAGAACCCTGAAATCTCAGTTGTCCAAACTTTGCCAAGAGGTTTACCTGAAGTGGCCCCAGGTTCTTCCCATAGCCCTTCTTAGGATATACTTAGCCCCTGCTAAGTCTTTAGGAGTTTTCCCTTTTGAAATTTTGTATGGGCGACCCTCGCCTATTGTATAGGAAATAAAGGGAGATATGAAACAGATAGTATCTGAAATTATTAGACATGAACTATTGGTTTTAAGTTCTGTTTTGCAGAGTCTTCATACCTGGGTACAAAATCGATTACTCATCAATTTGCCTGCACCCCTGCATCCTTTCAAGCCTGGAGTCTCGGTGTGGATCAAAGAGTGGAGAAAGATACTGTTAGCCCTGCATTGGAAGGGACCCTATGTCGTCATCCTGTCAACTCCAACTGCAGTAAAAGTCGCAGAATTTGAACCTTGGATCCATCATAATCAAGTGAAGCCAGCAGCTGCTCTTGAACCTGATCACTGGACTACTGTACAGCATCCTGAGACTCCATTGCACCTCACCCTACGACAACAGCCACGGACCTAAAACTTATTGGTCCCTCAGAAACTGCACTGTTTCAAGACTATTTGTTTATCTGAAGGTAAGCCTCGCATCTGGAGAAAAACTGCAATCATCAGAAAGACTGTGTTGTGTTAAGAAATTGAATCTTCTAAGAGACTGTGTTTAAATACTCTGAAAAAGACTGTTTTGATCTCCTAAAGAGCGAACTGCTCTAAGAAGGCAATAATAGCCTGAGAGACTGTACTATGATATTTTAAGAATCTGAGACATCCCAGAAGACAGTGATACTTTGGAATCTACAGCCCTACTCCTGCCAAAAAGCTGGTAGGTCTACGTACGGCAGAAGCTTGAGGATCTACAATCAACTCCACATTTGTCATCTGTTGTGAAATCCGACAGTTCCACCAATTTTCCAGAGACTATGCCCATTATGAATTCTTATTATTGCTTTATTCTGGCAACAGTTTTGGGGTGCTTTGAAATGACTTTTGCCCTACCCCCTTGTGCAGCTTGCATAACCACCACCAGAACAGGACAAAAGATCACTCTTTCTATAAAGCCATGAAATCAGACTTTGAAGTTCCTCCTGCCACCAGAACTTGTTTCTTGAACTTGCTGGAGCAATAGCATCTAGTCTCCACACTTCTGACTGTTTCTTTTGTGGAGGAACTAAGATGGGAGATCAGTGGCCCTGGGAGACGCAAGAACTGAATTACTCCATCCCCTACAATCAGACTGATTTACATAATACTACTAGGCCCCTTCTCCTTCGTCTCCACTGGCTTCCCGTCTCCTTCCGGATCCAATTCAAGCTTCTCACGCTCGTTCACAAGGTTCTTCACACCACCACGCCTCAGTACCTTGCTGACCTCATCCACTTTCACACCCCCCGGCACACTCCTCGTTCCTTTCACCTCAATCGCCTCACTCTTCCTCCCCCCTCACATGCTCACCTCCAATCCACCCGCTCCTCTGCCTTCTTCTTTGCAGGCCCGGCCCTCTGGAACTCCCTCCCCTCTACTCTCCGTCTGGAGCCCCACCATCCTACCTTCAAGCACGCCCTGAAAACTCACCTCTTCTCCCTTGCCTTCAACCTCTCTCCTTCCTAGCCTCCCCTTTCCCCTTTTGATCCTCCTTTCCTGTACTCGCTTTTCTACTTTTACCAAGTTGTAACTTTCTTTTCCTTTTCCGGCCTTGTGCCTACTGCAATGAAGAAATGTTTTTGTAAACCGCTCTGCTTACCCACGAAGGGCGGTCAATCAAGTCAATAAACCTAAACCTAAACCTAGTGAGTGGGTATTGGCCCACCCCATTGTTGACAGTTTGTGTTTTGTTCGGACTGGACCACAATTTGCTATGAAGATCGGACAGCTGGACTGTCTAAATCAGAAGTTTTACAACAGCACAACAAAGAAGACATCTTGGTGGTCCGGCATAAATGCTCCTGAACCTTCTAATCCTTTAGTTCTTTTACCCACTCTTGCCAAATTATGGACTCTGACTATCTGCTTGTTATTCCCTTGTTTCTTGCCACTTTGCTTGCGAATGATAACTTCAGTTATTAATAGCACTGTAGAGCGTAAGGCAGCTACAAAGATACTAGCTATGTGAAACTACTACCCTATACCACAGAGTGATATCTTTACCTAGTATTATGTGATTTGATTCTCACACCTTATTAACATGCGGGTGAGAATAATCAAAGGGGGGAATGTGGTAGGCGAAGGCCTATGATCCATGCTAATTGAACTAAACAGACAGGCCTAAGCAGCTTGACCTGAAGCCTGTAGTTAGGCCCAGAGGAATGAAAACCCCCCTGAATGATGACACCATAGAATTGAAACTTAACTCAGCTTAACCGAACATAGCTAAGCAGAAACGAAACTTAGAAAAGACAGAAAACAGCTCTAATTGGTACTGATAAGAGAGCACAGCTTCTATGGAATTAATTAACTCTGCAGAAAGCAAGGTTACAATGCCCTGCTTTCCCACATATTCCAGCTGGATAGCGACCTTGGAGGAGAGAAGTATCAAAGTTAGTGAACTGACCATTGTAATTGGGACTGGAAGGGGGGCAACCAGGTGCTGAGCCCAGTCAAGGGTCCTCATTGGATAGCTACGTAATGGTACCAGGACCAATAGATGGGTGAGAGGGGTTACTGGGACCAATGAAAAGTTTGCCTATGTCTAGAATGGAGAAGAACGGTATAAAAGTTGTTGTTTTGCTAGAAACCATGGCTCAGCCATTTTGAAATTGATTATTGCTTGAGCCTGTGCACATTAAACTGGCTTGGATCCTTGAAAAGACTCCTGGTTTTATTTATTGCATGCTTATCTGCTGCTACAAAATGATAATGACTGTTGAGTTTAATTACCAAAATCTCGGGGGGGGTTCGTAGTAAGGCCCCCAATACCTTTGGGACGGGTCCTGCATGAGACTACACCTGGCATCGCTTGCTACCACCTGCAAGATGGCCGCCGAATGGCGCATACTCACTGCGAATCTAGGCGTGAGGCGTCTAGGCCTTTGCTGAACCTGGCAACTAAACTTCCAGAGCATAATGCAGGTGCGATTATGGACTACATTACCCAAGGGCGTACGTCGTTTTTGCGCATGCGCTAGTCGTGGAACTTGCGCTCTCGTTTGACCTAGACCGGCAGCCCGAGGAGAAGATGGCGGCTGCAGTGGTCGGGCTCAGGCAGAAGGTAAAACTGGAAGAAAGGTCTTCGTGACCCCCGGGTTTTGGGTGAGAAGGGAAGAGGCTCCGATAACTGTAGCGGCGGTGGTCGAGCTCTGATCTGGGCAGACGTTTCGAGTATTAACGGTGGAATTGTGAGGTAGAGAAGGGACTATGTTATATGGGCCATTCGGGGTATTAGAATATCTCTTCGCCTGGGCATAAGATCTATAAAATGTATGGTTTACTTATTATTACTGATTTTATGGACTGTTTCCTCCAGTTTTGAATAAATCGCCTAAAGCGGCTTACGAGTTAAAATCAACTTACCATCAAGCGTAACTCCAGAGAACAAATGTGAACATATAAATACAGTTTAATTTGGTGGAAGCCAACCCATATTTTTATTTATGAAAGGGCACTTAGCTCAGTCAGCCTGGGCAAAATTCCTTTAATGAGACATCCCCTTTGTAGCGAATCGAAATACTCGGCTGCAGTCCCTGCCCAAAATAAAATTCGTCCGCATTCAGTTCATTCCCAGAGCCCACCCAGCCCTTCACCCTCATTACATCAAACATAAACAAATCAGGCTTGATGATCATAACCTTTACTTAAGAACATAAGAGATGCCATACTGGGTCAGCCAAAGTCTATCAAGCCCATTATCCTGTTTCCAACACTGGCCAATCCTGTGCAATGCAATGTGTGCCTTTAAGTCATTGCTGACTCCTGGCAACCCAGTAGCTCCTGGGTTTTCTTGTCAGTGTGACCAGAAGTAGATTGCCAGACCTTTCTTCCGAAGCATTGGAGACTTAAGTGACTTGCCCAAGGCCACAACCAGGTCACCATAATTGGCCCCATACAATGTATCCTGTTCTCTGCCTGATCCTGTTTTGCTTGCACTATTAAAATCGTGACTGTGTTTGCTCTTCTGAATTGTAGAGTTGTTTTCGGACAGATAATTTTTGCACATTAGCTTTAACTGGTACTGCTTATCATTTTCTATAGTCTTCTTTCTCTGATTTCTGTACAATGAGTAGTAGAGGGATGTTGATGCAAGATGATATCCCCCCTCTATGTTTTTTTTTGTGCCATCAAGTCAGTGTTGACTCATAGCAACCCAGCTACCTCTGGGTTTTCTTGGCAATGTATCACCTGAAGTAGATTGCCAGCCTTTTCTTCCAAGGCAATGGAGGGTAAAGTGACTTGCCCAAGGTCACAAGGAGTGCCAGAGGGACTCGAGCCCTTGATCTTCTGGGTAGTAGGCAGTTGCTCTACTAGGCTACTCCTCCACTCCTCTCTATTTATTGAAGTATAAAAGACTTCCTAACGTTGCTTTTAAGTTTACCGCCTTGCAGTTTCATTGTATGCTGTCTAGTTTTACAGCTTCCCCTTTGAAAAAGGTTTGTTTGTTCATTAATACCCTTTATGATACAGACCTTTAAATACTTAAATACAATGACAGAATTCAAAATGGTATGGGACAAAGTGGATCCCTTTATAGGAAGAGGATGAAATCAAATCAAACTTAAGTATATCTTTTATACTTCAATAAATAGAGGGGAGCTGACCTGCACGGAGCAGCAGGTATAAACCTAAACACAGACAGGGGGGGAGACCTAGTCAGAGTGGCAGTTACAACCACTCTAAACACCTTATTGGGCAGACTACAGTAGATGGACCATACTGGTCTTTAGCTGCCATCATATACTGTGTTACTTCTATGTCAAATGCCTAACCATAGTGAGAGTTGACTGCCAGCTAATAGCCATTCACAGGCTTTTACAGTCACTCCCTCTTCCCAGATGTTTGTTTTAATTGCCTGTCATTCCTTCCCTGACAATGGTCAATTCAATTTCGGATCTGCTCAAGTTTTGTTGATGGTGAAACAGCAGCTGTGGATGCCAGTACCTGGAAGGAAACATCAGATAAAGCAAATAATAGTTACTGTGAAAATCCTGGAATATGTTTCACGAATGATTCAGTGTAATAAACTTTAGGTGTCATTGCAACTCTATAGAATATTTTGAAAAGGCCTTTTTCAATTTACAAGTGTTTTATATATCCAGCATAGGTTAACCTTTTAAGTGTGTACCAAGAAATGATCTGTTAGAGTTGTAGAAAAAGTTGTCAAGTACCATTCTCAGCATAAGCACAGTTTGTCATATTTTCATATGCTTTTGCATTTTAAACAAAATACAGGAAACAACCTCATTGATTTTTTTTAAATGAGAGGTTGAAGAGTCTGGTCTAATAGAGAGTAATTGAGGCATATCTGATAGTTCACATTAACATTTTGGTTTTGTGGGTTCTAGGTGCGCTACTTCAGCACCAGTGTGGTCAGGCCAGCATCGCAGCTGATCAAGGTTGGTTTGCTTTCATTCAGTTATTTTGCTGTATACATGATGGTGAATTCTGCTGTACAAATGAAATAATTTTTTACCCCCACATAACTCTTTCAAATGATCTGTATAATGCTGTGCCTTAGTGTGATCTAAAGATGGAAATGGATGGGACAAAGCAGAATGTGGGCCTGGCAGGAACACTACTGTACCCGCTTAGAAGTTTTGATGGGCGATAAATAGTTTAAATAAAAAAATAAATACATGAATACCTAAAATTTGGGACCTAGTTGCCTCAAGAGGAGCTGCTGCTTGGCTGTAGTGTGGAAGAGATGAAGCTATAGCCCAAGCCAGCCTCCTACTGCCAGACCACACTGAAGAGGACCTGGTTCAAAGCCACCTGGCCATGCTAAGGAGGAGCCAGGATTGTGGCCTAGGACAGACTTCTTGCTACTGATGAGCAACAAACAAGCAACATAATAACTAGCATCAATACCACCACCTCCCCACTAGACCCCTGCCCCACTGCTTGGGTCAAGGCAGTGAAAAAAGATATAGTCCACCAAGTCTCACACATTGTAAACCTATCACTGCATCAAGGAATTATGCCTGACCAGCTCAAGAAATCCATAATAAGACCAGTACTAAAGAACAATAAACTCAACAAAACAGACCCAACATCCTACCGCCCCATCTCCAGCATATCTTTCCTAGCAAAAATCATCGAAAAAGCAGCCCTCATACAACTTCAAGAGCACCTAGACGACCACGACATACTCGACATGCAACAATACGGGTTCAGACAAAACCATGGGGTCGAAACGCTTTTAATAGCACTGCTCAACAATCTCCACAAAGGCTTGGAAGGCAGGAAGAAAATGTTCTTACTCATCTTCATTGACATCTCTGCCGCCTTTGATACTGTCCATCATGGTATCCTCCTAAAAAAGCTTGAATCAATAGGAATTTTGGGAACCACCCTTAAATGGTTCTCCTCCTACATAACGAACAGAAGATCACAGGTCCAATTCAACGGAGAAAAAGCAGAAGTGTTCACACAAACTCAAGGTATACCCCAGGGATCGGCCCTCTCGGCGCTACTTTTCAATATTTACATGCAGCCCCTCTGTGACATTTTCAAAAAACATAATATCAACTACCATATCTATGCAGATGATATTATGCTATACACTCAATTGGACACCACTGACCCGAAGTATACCCAGCTTGAAACCTGCCTGTATGAGATGTTAGCATAGCTCCAGCAAAATAACATGGCAATCAACCACAAGAAAACCGAAATGATGTACATGTCAAGTAAACCTAACTTTGAACCTCCTCCGACAATCACCCTCTGTAACAACACGTACAACACAAAAAATGAGATCAAATATCTGGGAGTCACACTCGACAGCAAACTGAAGATGGAAAAACACCTGCGAAAAACCAACAAGGCCATCTTCCACAAACTCAGTCCTACAGCCACTGAGGAACTTAATCAAACCCTGTGATTTTTGGACTGTGGCACAAGCACTCATTATGCCTCACTTAGACTACTGTAACGCCATCCTACAGGGTTTGCCAAAGAAAACGCTAAATATCTTGCAATTGGCCCAAAATGTGGCGGCAAGGGTCATCACACGAACAAGCAATGCTCAACACATTACACCTGTATTGATCGAGCTACATTGGCTACCCGTTGCTGCCATGATACAATATAAAACTTTGGTAACCACGTTCAAACTCATACATGACCTAGCGCCATCATTCCTCTCAACCCTTGTCAGCAAGCAATCAACCAACAGAGACAGGAGAACTGTCAACTCTGACACACTACAAGTTCCTAATAACATCAGATCAGTAAAAACCAGTACTAGCAACAAAGCTTTCTCATTCTCTGCCCCAACAATCTGGAATCAACTACCATACGAACTACGAGCAATTAAAGACATTAATGTCTTCAGAAAGAAACTAAAAACCCATCTTTTCAAATGTCACTACAACCGGTTGTAAACCAAAGTGGAACACCAGATATAGCGAATGAACCATGAAGCCGATCTGTAGAACTGTAATTATGTAGAACTGTAAATATGTAAACCTAACCGTGAAGTTCCTAACCCTGTGTGATGTGCCAGACCCTCAAATCTATGTATATATCATCCCAATTTTTCTGTCCTGATTTGACAACTCCCAAACTTGTAATCAAACCGCTACTGATCGCTGGAAGTAGCGGTATATAAGTTGTACACTAAATAAAAATAAATAAATAAAATAAAATGTACTGAGCAAGATCTAGAGCTGTGGCTCAGGGAGCCCCTGCCATGCTGAGAAGGAGCTGGGGCAAGCTCTTACTGCCTGGCCACATTGAGGAGGAGAGACTGGAAAGAGAGAAACCTATAAGGAGAGAAAGAAGAGAGTGGAAGCAGTGGACAGAAAAAAGGCAAAAACGATATATGCAAAAAATGCAAACATTTACGAAGAAGAAATAGGTTTGCCTTAACTCCTAAAGATTTTATTTGATGCTGAAGTTTTCCAAACAATTTCCAGCCCTGAGAATCTTGCACATTGAATTATTCATGTGAGGTAAAACCACCAACAAAGTTGTGGAAGCATGACTTCAAAGGGACAGCCAGCAGGACACTGGGAGAGAGAGCTTGACCCTCACCAGTACGATGTCCATAGTTCTTGGCTTTTGATAGTTAATGAATCCCAGTGTCACCTAGCAGTCAACTGACTTGGCTAAGATTTTCATCTGGAAATAAAAATGTCCCAATTCTTGCACTGCTTTCATGTCCAAGAGCTCTCAACAGGGCACTAATGAGAAAAATTAATTGTGAACTATTTAGCAGACCATTCGGTGAACTCCTAATCTATCAGGTACATCAGCCTGTCCTTTTTGTTTTTTTTACTCTCAGGTTCAAGGTTTCTGAGATGTGTAATCCTTCCTTTTGTATTGACAGCAGGATGCAATATCTCAGAATGTTAAAAGATGAGCCTTTTTGACTTCCGGTGACGTCACTGAGCTGAATGGCAGCGAAGTGATCAGGCTCCGCTGCCAACGCCTGCACTAAGGGGTGCAAATGCCCCAAATTGAGGGAAAACAAGGCGGAATGTAAGAGAGTCTAGTAGAGCCCCTCCTGAGAGCCGACTGTGGAAAAAAGAGCGCGAAGGAGCCTTACCCGGCGGCACGTAGTTGGCTGAAGAGATCGCGACGGTGCAGTGCAGTGGTTGAGAGTGCCATGCGGTGAGCGCGGCCAAAAGAGGGGGCGGCTGCTAGAAGCAGAAACCGAGCGGAGGGAGCCTGAAAAGAGAAGTGAGTGTGGGCCCAGTCCCCGAGGCACTGAAACGCCGCGTAGAGGTGGGAGAAGCAGGCCGACTACAACACCACGTGGTGGGGAGGTGAGCAGAGTGATTGTGTGGGAACTCCCCGTACCGGAATTAAAGCGGCGGACTGCCGGTGGCCTCTCTGAGCATAAGGGCAGGCAGTGGAAGCAGAGAAGTGCCGAGTGGGCCCTGGAGCAGATTAAGGCCCGTGTGGGTGAAGAAGAGAGAGCAGCAAAGACAGGGCGACGGACTGTCGGGGCAGTATTCTCCAGATCAGAGTGGGAGGTAGAGAATTAAGTGGCACAGGGAAGGCAAAGTGCCTGAGAGCCCTGATAAAAAAACGTCTGACAGCTGCAGATTTAGAAATAGAGCACTGCTACCTTTAGTAGGGGGTGCACCACACGAAAAGCAAAAGACCTGCTCAGAGGTGGGGGAAGGCAGAAGCAAGGAACTCAGTGCCTGGAATTCCTGAGACAGTCGAACTCTCACGCCTGAAAGGCGGAAGAGAGAACATGGAGAAAAGCAAAAGTGGGCAGACAGTCAAGAAGAAACTAGCTGAATTTCGCTCCACCTATGCCACATCTAAAGGTGGAAAAGAGGGAGAAAAGGAAGGCAAATCGCAACCCCCAGTTCTAAATGAATCTGAACAGGGGTTGGAGAAGGAGGGCAACTCAGAGTTCACGATCATGTTAAAGGACTGGCTCACAGAGTTGAAAGAGGAGATTAAATTGGAGCTCAGTGGGGTAAAGAAGGAATTAAAAGAGTCAATCCAAGCACTAAGACAAGATTTAGTGGACTTGGGCAGTCGGGTGGAAGAAACGGAAGCGCAAGTGGAGCAACATGGAGAAACCTTGGAAGAATTACAAAAAGGATGGGATGACCACGCATGTGGGCTAAGAGAGATGCAAGTAAAATTAGAGGACCTCGAAGATAGATCCTGGAGATGTAATATAAGGGTACGGGGTCTCCCGGAAGAGCCAAAATACAAGAACTCTGCAGAAGTGGTGGCCAAAATATTCGACTCGCTGTTAGGGGCAGCAGCCGTGGAGGAAGAGGAGGTTGGAGTAACTCTGCAGATAGAGAGAGCGCATAGAAGCTTGGGCCCGGTGCGGGACAATAAACCTCGAGATATAGTAGTATGTCTCAGCTCGTACAAGAGCAAGGAAAAGCTACTATGGGCTGCAAGGACAATGAAACAGTATGTTTGGGAAGAACACAAGCTAGAGTTCTTCCAGGACTTGTGCCCCGGAACGCTGCAACGAAGAAGAAACCTTAAAGAAGTGACAGAGTATTTGCGGCGAGAGGATTTGCGCTATAAATGGCTGTTCCCATTTGGACTGTTGATGACAGTAAAGGGAAGATCGAGACGAGTGCAGTCATGTGAGGAAGCGTGGAAAGCATTAAGAGAGCTGGGCGCAATGCACCTGCCAGAGGGCGCGCAGTCATCTAATGGAAGTACAAAAGCCCCGGGGGACCCAACTACAAAATGGAACAATCAGCGCTGGCACAGAGCACCAGTTGGAGGGAGAAGACTAGCGAGGCTGCATTGAGGGAACGTAGGAACGCAGGCTGAGAAAAATGGAGCAAGCTGAAGACTCAGACTGTGCATGTTGTTATGATTACAGTTAATGTGTATGGCATTGGGGGGGGAGTGGTGAAATGGGATGGAGGGGATGAGGGGAGGGGAGTGAGTGGTGCGGAAGGGGGCGGTGGAGGGAAGGGAAAGGGCAGGCTTAGGCTCAATAGGTTGTCACGAGTACGGAAGTCGATACTCCTATAAGGGAGGATGGCCAGGGGTGGGGGAGGGGGTGGATGGGGGGAGGTGGTGAGAGGGAGGGGAATGGGGGGAGTAGGTGGGGGGAGAGAGGGGGGGAGGGTGGGGGGGAAGGTACAGGTAGGGCAAAGGGGGCGAATCAGGGGAAGGGAGTAGCGCTGGTGACCTGAAAATTATGACCCTAAACGTGAAGGTCTTAAATTCTCCCTTTAAAAGACAGAAATTGTATAGGGAAATAGCAAGACAAAAAGCCTCATTGGTCCTATTACAAGAAACTCATTTGTTACGCAGACACGAATCGTTAGTGAAACCCAAGGGATATTCTGAGTTACTGTTTGCTTCTAATGTACGAGAGCGGAAGAAAGTGGGGGGTAGCGCTGCTGGTTAGTGGGGCACTCAAAGTGGAGGTGCACACCGTCCTTAGAGATAGAGGAGGTAGGTACCTATTAGTGCGAATGAAGATAGGGGATGAGTGGTTTTGTGTGATCAATGTGTATGCGCCCACTGGGGCCCAAAAGGCTTTCTGGGAGGAAGTGGATCAGAAAATGAATGCATTGGGGGAAGGAGCGGGATATGTGGTGGAGATTTCAACATGACTTGGGAGGTGGGGAGAGACTCCACGGGGAAGAGGGAAGGGAGGCGGGCAGATAGGAGTCGATACCAGCAATTTATAAAGGCTAATGATCTGATTGATGCATGGCGTTTGCAAAATCCAAACCGGCTCCAATATTCTTTCTATTCAGCAGTACATGGTACGTACTCAAGGATAGATACTATATGGGTAGGGAAAGAGATAGCGGGTAGAATTATTGAAGGAGTGATGGAGCCGATTACATGGTCAGACCATGCACCGGTGAAAGTGACCTTGAGAGGTCGGGGAGAAGATAGGGGGACTCGCTTCTGGAAATTGAATGAGGCCCTTCTGTGTGATCCAAGGGTGGTGCATGACATACAGAGTCAGATACCAGACTATTTTGAGCGTAATGATACGGGGGACGTCCGACAGGGAGTGGTTTGGGATGCTTTCAAGGCGGTGGTGAGAGGCACACTTGTCAAATGGGGGGCGAGAATAAAGAGGGAAGGGGAGGAGACGAAGCTCCAGTTGCGGCAGAAACTGGTGCAGCTAGAAGAGGCAGATGCCCGTAGTACCAGCAGGAGTTTGAGGAGGGAAGTCTTGGAGACTAGGGCAAAGCTGAATGCGCTCGAAGCAGATAAAATACACTATCGGTTACAACTATTGCGCCAGGAGTTCTTTGAGGGGGGGGAATAGAGCAGGAAAGTTCTTGGCGAGGAGGTTAAAGCAAAAGCAAAATATGTCGTTAATTATGCAGATTAAGGGGAGGGGGGGTTATTAGAGAGGAGCAGAAAATTCGAGACACATTTGTGGAGTATTATAGGGGCTTATATGAGGCTAAGGGTGGACAGGCCAGACGGTGAGATGAGAGAATATCTAGCGACAGCCGGACTTCCTCACTTGGATGAGGGGGAAAGAGAGGCGCTTGAAGGGGAAATACAAGTATCAGAAGTGGTGGGGGCAATAAAGGGGCTGAAATTAGGGAAAGCTCCCGGCTTAGATGGGCTGACGGCCAGCTTTTATAAAAAATTCAAGGGAGAGCTGGTGGGGCCCCTGACAAAATTGTTTAATATCCCAAGGGTGGGGGAGCGCTTAGCGGAAACGATGGGGTGGGCTGGAATAACGCTGATTCCTAAAATGGGTAAGGATCCGCTGGAGTGTGCGTCGTATCGGCCGATCTCATTGATAAATGTAGATGCAAAACTGCTGGCGAAAGTGTTAGCAGGGTGGCTCAATAAAATACTGGGGGAATTAGTGCATGAGGACCAAGCGGGGTTTATACCGGGGAGACAGGTGGCGGATAACATCAGAAAAGCATTAAATGTAATATGGTCCGTGAAACGCAAAACAGAACCAGCACTGCTTTTATCGTTGGACGCGGAAAAAGCATTCGATCAAGTGTCGTGGAGATTTCTATTCTCAGTGCTGGAGCACATGGGGTTTGGGAACAGTTTTATAGGCTGGATAAAGGCATTATATGAGAGACCCGCTGCGTGTGTGCGTGTAAATGGGAGTTACTCAGGATTCTTTCCGTTGGGGAGGGGGACGAGACAGGGGTGTCCACTCTCGCCACTACTGTTTGCTTTGTCGTTGGAGCTGCTCGCGGGGAGAATCAGGAAGAGTGTAGAGATTAAGGGGGTGACAGTAGGACAGCGGGAGTATAAATTAGCCATGTTTGCTGATGATATCCTACTTATGGTCACTAGGCCAATGGAGACGGTAGCTGGAATAATGAGGGAGGTGCAGGAATATGGGGAAATGGCGGGGTTCATGATCAATTGGAATAAGTTGGAAATTTTGAACTTATCAGTAGGGGAGGTGCAGCAGGAGAGCTTAAAACAAGCATTTAAATTTAGGTGGGCATCGAGATCAATCCGATATTTGGGAGTTCATCTGGGGCGGGACCTGGAGGAGCTGTTTGAGCTGAACTATTCGAAGGTGTTTCGACAAGTAGAGGCACAATTAGGGGTCTGGAATAGGGGGTTTGTATCGTGGTTGGGGAAAGTGGCTGTGGTAAAGATGATGTTGCTCCCCCAATTCCTGTTCTTTTTTCAGGTGCTGCCAGTAGCGATACCTACCAAGGTGCTGGTTTGGCTACAAAAGCAGGTTGAGAGGTTCATATGGGGAAATAAAAGACCTAGGGTGGCAGCTAGAACACTGCAGGTGGCAAGGACAGAGGGTGGCATGGGGGTTCCAAACTTCAGGAAGTAATATATTGCGGCGCAGTTGAGGGCGGTATATTCGTGGCTGAGGGAAACACATAAGCATTGGGTGAGGATGGAGGAAGCGGGATACCGACCCGGTGAGCTGGAAAGACTCGTCTGGGGGGGGGAAGGGGAGCAAGGGGGATAATCCACTGGTGGGTCACACTTTGGAGGTGTGGCAGCTACAACGGAAAAGGTTGATAGGGGAAAAGAGGTGGGCGCGTGGGATGTCATTGCTGGCGTGCTGTGAAGAGGGAACAGGCCCCGATGTAGCGGTAGTGAAAAGATGGGCAAAGCAGGGGTTACAAAGTGTGTCGCAGATAGTCTATGGGCAGGGTATAAGAGATTTTGAGGGCGTTCGAGACCTGTACCGATTGAAAGAAACAGACCGGTACCACTATCTCCAGATGGGCTCACTCCTTAGGCAGCGAAGACACTGGCAGGACATTGTACAAGAACCAGGATGGTTTGAAGGATGCTGTTTAGGTTCGATGGGGAGGAAGGGGTGATTTCTAGAATCTATAAAGGATTAACAGAGAGAGGGAGAGAGAAATTAAGTTATATGAAGGTTTGGGAGAAGGAATTAGGGGTGGAGTGGGAGGTGGAGGAGTGGGAGCGAATAGCTCAAGGCATAGCGAGGGCATCCATTGCTACATCCCTGCGTGAGAATGGATGGAAAGTACTGTCTAGGTGGTATATGACGCCGGAGCGATTGTACAAAGCGGGGGCTCGTGGGACAAATGTATGTTGGAGGATGTGTGGAGAGAAAGGAACGTGGCTACATATATGGTGGACATGCCCAGTAGTAAGGCAGTACTGGGCAAATATCGGGGACATTATTGAGGGCATAACCGGCGCTAGAATTAATCTGACGCCGGAGTTGTGTCTCCTTACTAAAAAAGAATGAGGTGGATGAAGGGAACTGGAGTATTGTGTGACAATGTATAATTGCGGCTCGATGTGAAATAGCTCAACATTGGAAGCAGGGGGTCATGCCAACCATGGAAAAATATGCTGGGCGTCTGGCAGACTTGTATCAAATGCATAAGTTAACGGGGCTGAAGCAGGGGAAAGGGGAGAAGGTGGAAAAGCAGTGGGAGGGGGTATGGGGATGGTTAAACAGGGGCAGGGAGGTGAGGATAGAGAGGGAGTAGAGGGAATAGAGGAGGAAGAATGAAGATCAATATAAGTGGTAATACAAGCATGAAAGGGGGAGGGGGGAGGTAAATGAAGTAAGCGGAATAGAGACCAGCGGGGCGGTGGAAGGGGAGGGAATTTAGAGAGGGTACAGAATGTGGCAACAGAAGAGCTGCTAGAGATATTGGTTTTATGTTGGTTGAAATGAAATGGTTTACAAAAGTTGGGTATTGGGTATGATGTTGGTGTTCTGGTAGAATTAACGTTAAGTACCATAAAAAATATACACAAAAGAAATTCACATGCAATAAGAGCTTAGAGAGAAACAATGTTTTAATATATGATTTTCTTTTTATTAAGGTACAAAACGGATGAGGAAAACATTGGAGAATATATTATACTAAGTATAGTCTACTAGAGCATAGAGATAAGTTAGTAGAAATTTATGCATTCATATGTTGCGAAGAGGGGCATGCAATCTAGGGTACTCAAAAGGGAGGGTATCGCTGCAATTTGAATAAGAAATATGTAGTGTATACCAGGTGTGGAAGCTTGTGTATTATAGGTGTGGTTTCAATGTTATGTGATGTATAGTATGCTATTTGCTAATAAAAAAATGTTAAATTGCAAAAAAAAAAAGATGAGCCTTTTTTTTTTGTGTTCAGATTTCTTTAATGGAATCAGACTGCCTGTTTGTCCTGCACAGCTGATTTAAGTATCATCAAGCAGCTCTTTGCCTGATCGCATCTAAGGCATTCCCTTGCTTAATCTACCAATCGGGGCTAGGGGGAGGAGCTGCCACTGTCAGGCGCGTCCGTGCCTGAGGGCCTCGCCAGAGGGCCCTTTGGCGTGACCCTTAGGCGGAGATGCGATAAACACGCGAAACTATCAACCACAAAAGTATGAAAACTAATGGTAAACTACTAAGTCATATCAATAGTTCATCAATCTACCCTAATAATTCAATTTAAAAACCTACCTAATCTATTCTTCCTCCCGATTAAAACGTTAGAAAGTTTAATGCATTGAATGTAATCATATGAAATTTTAAGCGTATATCTTCTTAATAATTAAAATAACTGCTTAAAAGTTCATTTTAGTTTCTTAAAGATGTATACAACTTATCAATTTATACTTCTATATTTTAATATGTTATTCCTTACACAGCAAGCTTTACCAAACACTGTAGTAATAATTCCTATTTCTCCAAACTATGCTAGGTATAATAATAATTGTTTCAAACAACTTCATCATCATAATCAAAAATGTAAGAAATTAAATAAAATTCATTCTTCATCATCTAAACATAGTACTAGAAATCCAATCCTTTATTCACCCGTTAAGTGTGTTTTAATGAATGCAAGGTCAGTACGGAATAAACCAAACATTATCTGTGATTATGATATCATTTGCATCACTGAAACCTGGTTAAAAGACACTGATCAAATTATTTTAAACCGAATTACCCCTTTAGATTATGATATATTTAATTGTCCTAGAGAACATAAAAAAGGAGGGGGAATCTTAATATTAACAAAAACAACCTTTAAGTTTAAAGCTATTACAACTAACAATTCAACTGAAACGACTTCAATTATTATATCAAATCACCACCTCAATATTTGCCTCGCATATAGACCACCTAATGCTGCTAAGGATCGCCTCTCAAAAATTTTAGAATTAATTTGCACTTATAGCTCTCAAATTAAACCATTAATTGCATTAGGTGATTACAATCTTATCATCATTACCTTCTAATGAGTACAGATCCTTCTTGAAAGCAGTGAAATCTTTAGGTTATCAACATAATTAACCAGCCTACACACCAACATGGAACCATTCCTGATCTAATTTTTTGCCCTGAGCAACTGTTTTCACAAAACCAAATTACAGTCCCAAAACTACCCCAGTACCTTGGTCTGATCATTATATTATCTCATTTACCTTGCAACTTCAAACATCCCCTAACAACTTAAAATATGATTACAAGACTAGAAAATTTAGAGCTTTCCATAAAGAGGAGTTTCTTAAGGACATTGTTCCACAATTGCAACAAAATTGCACTGAACTGGATAAAGCTATAGAAAATTGGAATAATATCATTTCAAATGCTGCGCTAGCCCCAAAAAATAATAAAGTACAAATGCGTAGGAGGAAGAGCGCACCATGGTATTCTAATGAAATCAGAGAGGCAAAGCACCTGCTAAGAAAACTTGAGCGTAAATGGAGACTAACTAAATCTCAGGATGTAAAATTCCTATTCAATGTAAAACAAATGGAATATAATAAGTTAATAAATGACCGTAAACAACAATACCATACAAATCTAATAATGAAAGCAACTAATAAACCAAGGGAACTATTCAACATTGTTCAACAACTTACAAAAGTGACCACTTTATATGGTGATCCTCAAATAGACTCCCAAAAATTTGCAAATTACCTGATAAGCAAGAATGCTATTTCGTCAAACAACTTATCTACATCGCAATTCCACCAACTTTTGGTTTAAACCTTGCACTGAATCCACAAAAGTCGGGAAGGATTTTTCTTTACCAACTTTAAAACAGATTGAAAATATAATCAGCACACTTAATACAACTTCACCAGCTGACCCATGTCCAGTAGAATGGATTAAAAGTACTAAAAATCATATTAGCTTTCACATTTTAAATTTTGTAAATAATTCTTTAAAACAAGGTTACTTACCACCTATACTAAAGAGTGCTATAATTCAACCAGTCTATAAAGGGAAATCACTGGACATCACTGACCCTAAGTCATTCCATCCTATTTCGAGTTTACCATTTATCTTGAAAATTATAGAAAAAGTGCAAAATCAGCTGCAAGATCACATTGACTGGTATACCCCTTTGGATATACATCAGCATAGATGTAAACCTAATCACAATGTGGAAACTCATTTCTCTCTTTGATCTTATAATAGGCCTTGAAAAAAATAAGTTATTTCTGTTAATCTTCATGGATATCTCAGCAGCTTTTGATACTGTGTCTCACACAATAATGTTACAATGTCTACAAGATGTTGGCTTATGCAACATTATTTATTATTATTTTATATTTATTTTATTAACAATTCTTATATACCGCACTATTAGGCATCAGCGCGGTTTACATTGAACAAAAAACATCCGACAATTTACATATGTCTGGTCATTACATTTAACAGGAAGTATAACTTGGCGAAATAGGGGAAACTAAATACAATGGTTTGCCTCTTATCTAACTAATCGTACGCAGTTAGTAAAATATGGTGACAAAAAATCCTCTCAATTTTTGATTGAACAAGGCATACCTCAAGGTTCAGCTTTATTATCTATTCTCTTTAATATTTATATTTTATTTTATTTATTTATTGCTTTTATATACCGCGCTCAACCCATATGTCAAATTATTAATCTTCATGAAATTATCATTTATATGCTGATGACATTATGGTTTATACTATAATTGACCAAAATACCTTTGATACAACAAAAATTAATAACTGTTTGGCTGATATGAATGATTGACTTAATAACAACAACTTAAAAATTAATTCTGACAAAACAGAAGCAATGTTCATATCTAAATGCCAGTCCTTAAAACTACCAATTGAAATTAATTTATTAAATAGAGAAATAAAAATTGAAGATGAAGTAAGATATTTAGGTGTAACATTAGATAAATATTTAAATTTAAAATCTCATATAAACAAAATAGCGTCAAAAGCATACCATTGTTTAAAGATTATAAGAAGACTAAAACCAATACTAAATACAAATCACTTTTGCACGGTATGTCAGGCAGTCATAACACCTCTACTTGATTTTGGAAACATCTTGTATCAAAGTCTTCCTAAACACTCTATCCATCCTCTTCAGAACACTACTGCGCATATTATAACTGGCTCTACAAAATTTGAATACACAACTCCTGTCCTCAGACAGTTACATTTCCTTTCGGTTATTGCAAGAGCAAAATATAATAACCTAATGACTATTTTCAAAATTTTCACCAATCCTCAGCAGATGTTCTACAATCTGTAATTTCAAAAGACAAGAGCATAAGACCAAGATCTCAAAATATCAATAAACTTAATACTCCTTTGAACTTCAACAAATCAAAACAAATGACTTCTAAAAGAGCGTTTTCCTTTATGGCACCAACGTTATGGAATTCTATTCCTGAAGACTTAAGAACTCAGGAAGACCTTAAGGGCTTTCGCAAATCTTTAAAGACTTACTTATTTATAAAATCATTTGGTGAAATAACTTAAATTAACCATTATGTATGTTTAATTTCACTATGATATAGTATTATAACATACTGTTTTGTTTTGTATTTATATTGTAATGTATCGTTTTTGTTTTCCCATACCCTCAATATGTAAGCCTTTGTTGTCTTGTCAACCACTTTGATTGAAGGATAAGGTGGTATACAAAACTGGTTAAATAAATAAATAAATATTCCATATAGCAAGCTAAACTTGGCTCATCAGATAAGCTTGTTTATGTCTGTGTACAGCATAAGCAACAGTGTTTTGAGGAAAACAATGTAGGAGGTATACTGTCCCACATTTTCACATTTTAATTCCCCCCCCCCCCTCGCTTAGCCCTCAGACACAAGAGCAATGGATTTCAACAGGGGATATGGAGAGGAGGTTGGTACTTGCTTCAAATAATAGAAAAAAGGAAGACCTTAGCGACCCCTCCGATCCCCAATTCCAGAGTGCTGCTGCTAGACCAGTCCAGACCATAAGGTTGTCTCTCCCAACCAGCAGATGTCCTCGCATTCTGGTATTTTCTCTGTCTCACATCATCCCTGGCACCATCTCTAGTACAGCTCTTCGTTGGACTGCTACTTTGGCCATGAGGGTTGGATGGTTCCATCTTTAAGTCCCACGGGAGTGTAAGAGAATGGGACTGTGTCTATCTGTGGGGGCAGCTACTAGCCAAGTGGGTTAGCTAGGAGGAGTGGCTCAGTGGTTGGGACAGGTTACCTCAAGCCGGAAGGCCGGGGGTTCAATTCCCACATGGGGACAAGTAACTTCAGGCCGGAGGGACTGGGGTCTCTACTCTAGTCCCATGACCACTCCTTGTGGCCTTGGGCAAGCCACTTAACCCTCCATTGCCTCAGGTACACTTAGATTGTGAGCCCTTCGGAGACAAGGGAATAAAAAAAGTACCTGTTAGCATACATGTAAACCGCACTGATTCTAAAGAGCGTGGTATAAAAAAAAAAGAAAGAAATAAAAATAGCTAGTTCCTTGGAGTGGTAGCCAAGGGGGTATCTGGCTCTAGCATGGCTCCTCTATCAAGACTAAAAAAAAAAAAAAAAAAAAAAGGACAGCAAGACAAGGTTAGAAGTGGAGACACAGAAACTAACCGGATCAGCAGTTAATTCTGGGGCAGCCGCTCTTCAGTGCAGCTGCAGGCCTTGGACCAGCAAGCAGTTCCTTCCCTCACCTCTCCATGCCACCACCCCTGAAGACTCGAGGTCGGAGCAGTATGTGGTAGCAGCCAGCGCCAGCGATCTTCCCTGTAATTTTTTTTCTTTGGGCATACTGACATTCGTTACGAAGTTGCCTGGGAAAGGATTGAGCTTCCCCAAGCATGTTAAAGCGAGTGCAGCAGCAACCTTCACTTAGAGAGAGAGTTGAGCCTGCACTTGCCTCATGGTGAGGGACACATTGAGGCAATATGCTCTGCAGGCCTCAGACCTACTCCTGCTCAGTTTGCATCTGCGCCGCTTCCTGTTCACTCCAGGCAGGGTCACGATCGGGAGCACTGAGAACTAGAGAGGTTAGCAGACTCTCCAAAGGCGGGGATGGTCAATAAAGCACTGTGTTGCCTGGGCTGCGGCAGGCAACACAGGGTGTTGATGGGTCAGATGTGTGCCGCTTGCACCGTGGACCCAGGCCAGGCCTCCCGAACCAGCGTAATACCTCTACAACCATCTCAAAGTCCTTCGCCACCAACGCTCTCGGCCCAGGCAATAAATGGAGTGGCAGGCCCCCAGACCTCCCTCCTTCGGAGGTAGCCTCTAGGGATGTGTAACTGGACACCGACAGTAAGCAGGACAACACTGTGGAGTTTGCCGCATGTTTCCTGCAGGCCTAGAGCCTTTGGCGAATCCGCAGCTCAATGCTCTTTCCATCTTTCCGGAAGGCAGGGGTGGAGTTGCCGCAGAGCCCTGGAGTCACAGACAAGGCTGAATCGAGGGCCAAGCGATCTGGCCCCGCTAAAGAGCCTCAGGAGGTAAGTGCCAATGCAAGGCGCTGCTCTAGATGCTTGGAGACCTCAGTTCCCCTGAGGAGGGGGATCAGGGCATCGAGGACTCTGACCTCCAGTCTCGAGGAAGGGGAGCATGTGCAGTCAGAGGAGTCGTCCTCATCCAGGATAATTCTTCTATTCCATAAGGAGGAACTGGTGGCCTTTATTAGCTAAGTTACTGCGGATTCAGGAAGTTGCAGGTACCGTGCATCAGTCGGCTTCGGACCCCATTCTTCAGGGCGTCCGGGCGCCGGCAAAGGCTTTCCATTTTTCCCAGGAGCTACAGCAGCCTGTCTGAGGAGTGGAGAGTTGCCAGATGCCTCCATCAAGTCGGCTCGACGGCTTGGGAAGATTTATGCCTGGTCTGAAGACAACCTTCAGCACTGGCTCTGGTACCCCAAAGTAGATTCCCTGTTCACTGCAGTCACCAAGAAGACTACAATTCCAATGGGAGAAGGTGCGGCCCTCTAGGATCTACAAGGTCGCAAGGTGGAGAATTTATTGAAGACGGCCTTCTCCGTGTCTACACTGGCCCTACAAACATCCGCATGCAGCGGTCTCGCAGCTCGCACCTTGCTTTGTTGGATGCAGCTGTTGCCAAAAGACAAGACCTTATCCCACCTAGAGTCCATGGCTGCCTTCCTTGTGGACAACTGCTATGACTGACTGCGGTGGTGGCTACGAATGCGGCTCATTTGTGGCTGTGGCTCTGTAATTGGTCCGCTGATCCCACCTCGAAGGTCTGCTTAGCTGAATTGCCCTTTAAAAGTGGTCTGCTTTTTGGTGAGGACCTAGAAAAGCTGGTCAAAGATCTCAGCAAAGCTAAACCCCAGGAGGATAAATCTAAAAGCGCTTCGTGCCATACCGAGGGTCCCAGGCTCAGTGCTCAGGGTGCCGCGATTCAAGTTGCTACCGCGCCAGTCGGCAGTCTTACGCTTACTATGTCTCGGACACTTGGGGGCGGCCCTTATATGGAGCACGGCGACCACAGAACTCAACAGCCGGTGCTAAGAAATCTAGCCCCGCTTCCATCCACTCTTCCCACTGACTGGCCTGGGGCCCATTCCGAGGTGCTGCGGGGGTCGGTGGGTGTCTCTGATTTTTTTTCACCAGGAGTGGGCTCGCATCAGATCAAAAGCTTGGGTACTCGATCATACGTCAAGGGTATGCCCTTGATCTGGCCATTCCCATTTGTGATGCCTTCATGGTTTCACCTTGTGGGGCGAGGGCCAAGCAAAGGGCAATCGAGGATACGCTACGGTAGCTTCACCAGCTCAGGGCACTGGTACACATTTACTTCGTTGTCCTGAGGAAGATCCCGGCCGATCCTTGATCTCCAAGGGGTAAATTGGAGCATACGCATCTCTCATTTTTGCTGCAGTTCATGATTCAAGCCATCCATCCCTGTGAGTTCCTCACCACCCTGGACCTCACGGAGGCATACTTGCACATTCCTATTCACGAGGATCATCAATGCCACCTGCGCTTTGCAATTTTGGGGCAGCACTGTCAATTCTGTGCGCTACCCTTGAATTCGTTCCAAAGTCTGAATTTTCTGGGAGCTCATTTCGATACCTCCATGGGTATGGGGTCCTTCATGGAGGAGCAATGGCACAAGTTTCAATCTCAGCTACTCCTACTTCCTGGCACCACGCGCCTGAGACTACCTCCGGCTCCTCAACGCTATGGCAGCGACCTTGGATGTGGTCCCTTGGGCCAGGGCACACATGCACTGCTCAGCCAATGATCTCCACTGTCCAAGAACTGTGACTGCCAGCTTCTACTGTTGATGGAGGTGCACTTCATCCTTCGGTGGTGTGCAGCCCATGAGACCACCCACCCTGCATGGTTGTGACGACTGATGCCAGCTTGTCAGGGTGGGGAATCTACTGCTTTCATCACACGGCTCAGAGTTTGTGGTCTCTGTTAGGCTACTTCGACTCCATCCATCATCTGGAAGCTCAAGCTATCCGGATAGCCCTTTGTCAATATCAGGAGTTGCTCCAAGGACAAGCGGTATGGGTCATAGGCTACTGCCATCGCATTGTCGACTATCTAAATCACCAAGGCGGCACAAAGTGTCCCGGCGTGGTGAAGGAAATGTCCCTCTTTTTCCCCTGGGCCAAGCAGTATCTCCTGGTACACTCGGCTCAACACATCGCGGGCGAGGACAATGTAGAGGCCAATTATCTTAGCCAGTATGAACTAGATCCTGGCAAATGGGAATGGCAGCATGGGCGATCCAACGGATAGTCGACTAGTGGGGTCAGCCAGAGATGGACCTCATGGCGAGTCCAACCAACACGAAAGTAATAGCCGCCTTCTCACAACGGAGGAGCCTGGGCTCCAGAGAAGAGGATGCCTTGGTGCAGCCCTGGCGTCACTACTCTGCATATTCCCGCCATGGCCGATGATACTCTGGAGGATTGAGCATCACCCTCACCAGGTAGTCCTGGTGGCTTTGGATTGGCCTCGGCATCCGTGGTATGAGGCTTTCCTAACAAGGGCTCTACAGATCAACCAACAATACCTAAGCTCCACGAACAGAACAATGGCTGGAAAAAATCGTATCGCTAAAGCTGTTGCCCCTGTTACAGCTTCTGCCTCGGTCCAGACAGAGGTCCTAATGCCAGTTGAAGGACCGGTTCCATGTGCAGGGTGCCTGCATGCTGAAGCTCTGAGGAAACAAGTGGAGGAACTCAGAGAGGAGGTGGCGAGGCTGAGGAGCATTCAAGACAGTGAGAAGTACATTGATGAGATGCTTCTTGCAGCAACCAAGCTCTCCAGCACAGGAGAAGATGTGTCCAACCATCGACATTCTGTTGGCACCTAAGTCACCAGGGCCTGCAAAATCACCAATCCAACTTCTCCAGCCCTTGAATTGAAGAACCATTATGCAGCCCTGGAAGTGGAGGAGGTGAAAGCATCCCTGGAAAGGGAAGAACCAGAGCTCAAGTACCCCAAAGTTGCAGAATCAGTGACCAGAAGGAAACGAAGGGTTGTGGTGGTTGGAGACTCTCTTCTGAGGGGTACTGAGGCGTCCATCTGCCGACCAGACTTGATGTCCAGAGAGGTATGCTGTCTGCCTGGTGCCAAAATCCAAGATGTTACGGAGAGTTTGCCGAGACTCATCAAGCCCTCTGACTATTACCCAGTGTTGCTAATCCATGTTGGAACAAATGATACTGCCAGGTATACCTCAGAACGTATCAAAAGTGACTTCATGGCTCTGGGACAGAGGGTGAAGCAGTTAGGTGCACAGGTGGTGTTCTCTTCAATCCTCCCTGTTGAGGGTAAAGGCCAAGGCAGAGAGGCTCGCATCCTGGAGATGAATGCATGGCTGCGTGGGTGGTGTCATCGAGAGCATTTTGGTTTCCTAGACCAAGGGTTGCAGAGCAGAGATTGGGGTTTGTTCAATAAACATTGTGTATCATCCTTTACGACTTGTCTCTTGCTCCTTGTGCATCTGCTGGTTCTGCAAGAGCGCTGCTCTTTGTTGTGTTTGCTCTAGAGCAGAGATGGCATCCATCTGTCCAAGAAAGGTCAACGCATCTTCAGTAGTAGACTGGCTAATCTACTGAAGAGTGTTTTAAACTAGATTCATTGGGGATGGGTGAAGAAAGCCCCCAGGTAAGTGATACATTAAATACCTTTATGGAAATGGGTAACGGGGTAACATATGGAAAGCAGTGTGTGTAAATGCCCGTAGCATGGGAAATAAGATCCCTGATGTTGAAGCTTTGGTGGGAGTGGCTGACTTGGATTTAGTGGCAGTTACAGAAACATGGTTCACAGAAAACCATGATTGGGATGTAACTATACCTGGCTATACTTTATTCAGAAAGGACAGGGTAGGAAGAAGGGGAGGAGGAGTGGCACTAAACTACTATTAAAGCTTTGGAATTACAGAGCTTAAAAGAGAGAGAGGAGGCATTGTGGGTTAAACTAGAAAGAGGGAAAGAGAAATCTATTTGCATTGGTGTGATTATACAGACCTCCCTCACAAGAGGAAGAGGTGGACAGAGAGTTAATTGAAGACATACGCAGCATTGCTAGGAAAGGGGAAGTGCTACTGATAGATTTCAATATGCCAGATGTTGATTGGCACATTCCTGCTGCAGTATCATCTAGAAGTCTCTATTCTTCTCCTCCTCTTATCTGTTTACCTGTTTCTGTCTTTTATTCTGTCCTATCTTATAATGGCGTTCTTTTCCTATTTCCTCAAATGATATATTATTGTAAACCGCTTTAATGCCTTTTGGCCTAAGCGGTATATCAAATGATTAATAAACATAATAAACATAAACAAGTAAGTAGATCCTGGATTCTCTACAGGGAGAACTATTCAGGCAATTGGTAACAGACCCCACACGTGAAGGGGCCATACTGGACTTGGTGCTTACCAATGGTGAAATTGTTTCTGATGTTGTAGTGGGAGATCATTTTGCATCCAGTGATCACCAGATGGTGTGGTTCAGTATTAGGACTAAGGCTGTTAGAATCCATTCAAAGGTGAGGATCTTAGACTTTGCGAAGATGGGCAAATACCTCAGGGAGTCGTTAGTGGGATGGGAACAGCTGGGGGATGTAGAAAAACAGTGGGCAAAACTGAAAGGGGATATTTTTAAGTGCAATCAACCTTTTTGTTAAAATGGTAAATAAAGGTAAAAGGAAAAGGAGACCGCTATGGTTTTCGAAAGAAGTAGCTGAAAAAGTGAAGAAAAGGAGGGAGTCCTTCATGAAATACAAGAGATCACAATGAGAGGAAGACAGGCATTTGTATTTGGAAAGAAGGCAAAGATTCAAAAGGAGGAGGAAATAGCCAATGCAATAAAATGGGGGGATAAGACATTTTTCAGATATATTAGTGAGAAGAGGAAGGGCAAAAGTGGTATTGTCAGACTCAAGGGTGCAGGAGAGGAATATGTAGAAGCTGATAAGGATAAAGCAGAATTGCTTAACAAATATTTTTGTTCTGTGTTCACAGATGAAGAACCAGGAGCAGGACCTCAGAAAACACCCACAAATAGGAACAGAAGCGAGGGACATCTTGAACAATTTTCAGAAGACTGTGTTCGTGAGAAACTAGCTCAACTTAAAGTAGACAAAGCGATGGGACCGGATGGGATACACCCTAGAATACTGAGGGAACTTGGGGACGTTCTAGCAGCTCCACTGACTGACCTTTTCAATGCCTCATTAGAGTCGGGAGTGGTGCCAAAGGACTGGAGAGAGGCTCATGTGGTGCCTTTACACAAAAGCAGAAGTAAGGATGTGGTTGAAAACTACAGGCCGGTTAGTTTAACTTCGGTGGTGAGTAAATTATCGGAAACCCTGCTGAAAGAGAAAATTTATTAATTTATTTATTTATTTGCATTCTCTTATATACCGCGCTATTCTGCATCAGTGCGGTTTACATTGAACAAACTGAAATTACATTGAACAGGGCATTATAACTTGGAGATAACTATTTTACAGGGAACATGGGCTATGGAGGGTTAAGTGGCTTGCCCAAGACCACAAGGGGCACCTGTGGGACTAGAAACCCCAGTCCTTCCGGCCCAAGGTTGCTGTCCTCTAGTGGGATTTGAACCGGCCTGAAGTACCTTGCCCCAACCACTAGGCCACTCCTCCACTCCATAAAATAGTGACGTTTCTGGAGTCCAGCGGATTACAGGATCCGAGGCAGCATGGATTCACCAGAGGCAGGTCTTGTCAGACAAATCTGATTGATTTCTTTGAATGGGTGACCAGGGAGTTGGACAGAGGGAGAGCTCTAGATGTGGTGTATTTAGATTTCAGTAAAGCCTTTGACACTGTTCCTCACAGGCGACTTATAAACAAACTGAGCACCCTAGGGATGAACCCTAAAGTTACTGCTTGGGTTAGAAATTGGTTGGGTGGGAGGCGACAAAGAGTACAAGTAAATAGAGCTCACTCTGAGGAGAAGGATGTTACCAGTGGTGTGCCCCAGTGATCTGTCCTTGGTCCGATTCTTTTTAACATCTTTTTAACATCTTTGTTAGTGATATAGCGGAAGGGCTATCGGGTAAGGTTTGCCTCTTTGCGGATGATACCAAAATCTGCAATAGAGTAGACACCCAGGAAGGTGTAGATAACATGAGGGATCTAGCTAAGCTTGAGGAATGGTCTAGAATTTGGCAGCTTGGATTTAATGTTAAAAAATGTAAGGTCATGCATTTGGGCTGCAGCAATCCAAGGGAGCAATATAGTATAGGGGTGAAGTACTTTCGTCCCCTAAGGAAGAGCGGGACCTAGGCGTGGTTGTGTCTGATGATCTTAAAGTAGCTAAACAGGTAGAAAAGGCGACAGCAAAAGCTAGAAGGATGCTTGGGTGCATACGGAGAGGAATGGCTAGCAGAGAAAAAGAGGTGATAATGCCTCTCTAAGTCTTTGGTGCGACCTCATTTGGAGTATAGTGTGCAATTCTGGAGACCGCACCTTCAAAAGGATGTGAACAGGATGGAGTTGGTGCAGGGGGTGGTTACTAAAATGATTAGTGGTCTTCATTATAAAGCATATGAGGACAGACTGAAGGATCTTAATATGTACACCTTAGAGGAAAGGCGGGATAGAGGTGATATGATTGAGATGTTTAAATACCTCCGTGGCATAAATGTTCAGGGAGAGAGCCTCTTTCAATTGAAAGCAAGTTCTGCTACGAGGGGACATGGGATGAGGGTGAAGGGAAATAGATTCAGGAGTGATATGCGGAAATATTTCTTTACGGAAAGAGTAGTGGATCCATGGAATAGTCTCCCAGTGGAGGTGGTAGAGATGAAGACAGTAACTGAATTCAAAAAAGCATGGGACAAACACAGAGGATCTCTAAAGGTAAAAAGGGGACTGTTTTAGTTGTTGATATGGAAGGACAGACTAGATAGGCCATGTGGTCTTTTTCTGTCATATTTCTATGTTTGTTTCTATCTGGTTCAGTTGCAGGTCCAGCCGCCTCTACCCCTCGGCACTTTCAGAGGCCTCTTGAGGAAAGATCCTGTGTGGCTGGGCGACCCAGCTCACTTCTTGTTTACAGCATGGCTCTTGAGAGGTGATGACTAACGTGAAAAAGCTACTCACTGGAGGTAGTCTCTATGCTATTGCAGGCAAGGCGCCATTCTACGTCCCTGGCCTATGATCAGGCCTGTCAGCTGTTTGAAGGCTGGTGCTCTCAACGGGCGGTTTTGCCCTGGCAGGCAGGCATGCCAAAGGTGTTGGCCTTCCTTCAGAAAGGTTTGGCATGCAGTTCGGTATGCCCTCTCAGTCTTTCAGGGCCTCTCCTTGGCCTCGCATCGGGATCTGTCATTTTCTCAAGGGCGTCCGGGCTCTCTAGCCCACGGTGCGGCTTGTGGTGCCCGCTTGGCTCCTCTGGATAAGCCTGAAGGCATTGTTAGGGTGCCATTTGAACCCTTGTGCCACGCCACCCTTAAGGATGTTACCTTGAAGACCGTATTTCTCGTCGCCATTACCTCAGCAAGGTATATTTTCGAGCTCCAGGCATTGTCATGCAGGGATCCACTGAGGACATATCCCTGCGTCCTGTACCATCTTTTCTACTAAAGGTCCTGTCGGCATTTTATGTCAATCAAGAACTATCATTCTCTTGTTTGCTGCAGCAAAATGTACTGGAGCAGATGTATCCTTATATAAGAGAGATGTTCGCAGGATTCTTCTGCGATATTTAGAGGTGACGAATCCCTTCTGGTTCTCTGATCATTTGTTTGACCTTTTTCAGGGCCCGTGCAAGGGTTGAGCAGCTTCCAAAGCTACTCTGACCCGTGCAAGGGTTGAGCAGCTTCCAAAGCTACTCTGACCCGCTGGATTAAGGACGCTATCTTCTCCACTTGTGTTGGTAGGCAAGTCGGTGCCATCGGGGTTGACTGTGCATTCTACGCAGGTGTAGACGGTTTCTTGGGTGGAGGTGTCCGAATGACTCCCTTGGATATTTGTAAAGCAGTAACTTTGTCCTCCCTGTCCACATTGCACGCCATTACCGCTTGGACTTTCAGACAAGAGTGACAGCTCGTTTTGGTTTACAGGTGTTGGCTGCTGCGCTGTCGTACCACCCTTGAGGGGTTTAGCTTTGACACTCCCCTATGGTCTGGACAGGTCTAGCAGCAGCACTCTGGAAGGGGAAATTTTGCTTACCGTTAATTTCCTTTCCTGGAGCTCTGCTAGACCAGTCCAGCACCCGCCCCCTGTAGAACTGGTCAATAAGCCTGAATCTCCGCTGATTTGCATTGTGTCTGTAGATAGGATAAGAGCGTTATTCACTTCTATATAGTTTCCTGTTCAAGTGTTGGGATGGGCCAGGGGCTCTCTTGGCAACCTCCATAAGGGGTCATCTCCTTGGTACGTAACTGAGGAGTGCCCCTAGCTGTACTAGAGACCATGCCAGGGATGATGTCATCACATTCTTCTGGGTTTTTTTCTGTCTCACATCTGCTAGTTGGGGGAGACAACTCTGTGGTCTGGACTGGTCTAGCAGAGCTCCAGGAAAGGAAATTAATGGTAAGCAAAATTTCCCCATATATATGGGGCACTAATTTGCCTGTTTCCCCTGGACGTGGTGACGTAGGACCTCTTATGAACCCATCACACCCACTCCCCCCGATTTGCACCTCCCCCTGTGTCCTAGTTAGCTGTGTATGGTAAGAGCAATGTGCATAGTATAGGGTCAGTCTGGTTACTTTTAGGTCAACAATTTCTCTGTTCTGGATTGCGGGTAATGTAGCCCCCAACAGTATCCTCTGTACCATTCCCCACTTTCAGCTAAGATTGTAGTGATTCAGTACTTGACTGCCCAGTCTAGGATGCAACATTTGTATGTATGGTTACCATATGGTCAGAAAATTCCCCTGCCCCCTTAGATGTTCTCGTTTATATTTACATGAGCTGGTACATAGTTTCTAGAGTGGAGTGGAGGAGTAGCCTAGTGGTTGGGGCAAGGTACTTCAGGCCGGAAGGTCGGGGGTTCAAATCCCACTAGAGGACAGCAACCTTGGGCCGGAAAGACACGGGTTTCTAGTCCCACAGGTGCTCCTTGTGGTCTTGGGCAAGCCACTTAACCCTCCATAGCCCATGTTCCCTGTAAAATAGTTATCTCCAAGTTATAATGCCCTGTTCAATGTAATTTCAGTTTGTTCAATGCAAGCCGCACTGATGCAGAATAGCGCGGTATATAAGAGAATGTAAATAGGGTCTCAAAGAGGGTCCTTGTGTGTTCGGCCATGATCAAAGAATGCACTTTCGCTCTAATTAACGAGAGGCATATACAGCGAGACTCCACTCCCCATCATTTCTGTCTCCTCCATCCCTATGTCCCACATCCAAGACCACATTCTGTGGGGTAAGAGAAAATGCTTCTTGTAATACCTTACTAATATATCGGCGGACCTGTTGCCAAAACTGAGTTATCACTGGACATGCCCAAAACATATGACCTAACGTCACCCGAGGAGCTGTGCACCACAGACATCTCGGGGAGTCCACAGGGCCTGCCTTGTGTGCCCTATCTGGTGCAAAATGTAGCCGTCTAATAATTCAGAATTGGGTCTCTTGGAGATCGGCATTTAAAACAAACTCCGGCATCTGAACTAGTACTTGGAGGGCAACTCCAGTGAGAGACACGCCCAATTCCTCCCCCCAAGAATGTGCCAACTTCTCCATATCTTGTGGAGAGTCTAAGTCTGTCAGAGCTTTGTGTGTTACCGAGATCTGAGCGCGACTTTCTGAACTGGTCATCGATACCTCTTCCGCGAGACAAAACACCAAACATTATCCTTTCTCAGTACACCTCATATGTATATAGTGTACCCTTTTTCCAAGTTGCATTTCCTGTTTAATGTAATGACCAGACATATTTAAGTTGTCGGATGTTTCTGTTCCATGTGAACCGCGCTGATTGCATATAGTGCGGTATATAAGAAATATAAATAAATAAATAAAACTACTCCTTGAGGCAGCTTTCGGCAGAGACCATACATAACTCTGCTCTTGTAGATAGGGAGATATATCAGCCAGTCTTAAATCTTTCCCTCAAAGTGGCAAAAGATAGTAGCACTCCCTCAACTGACACCACATGTTCTACGCCCTCCAGCCTTTTGGTTGCCCATCAACTATAGTCCCTTCCCATCAAGCCAGGTAAGAATTTCGAGACGCCCTACCTTCCTTGGTGGGGCAAAACACCCAGAGGCCACTGGAGATTTCCACATAGAACACGCCATCTCTGGCATTATTGGGGAAGAAAATGTTAAGGCTTGCAGGGGTCATTCTCAGAGGGAGAGGAGAGCCACCAGCGCCTCTTCCACCGCCACTGGGGTATATTCCTCCATTCCATACAACCATTCCCGCAAGTGCCTGCCCTCGCAAGCAAGGTTGTAGCTAAGGAGATCCGGGAGGCCTAATGGTCCCAGCTTCCATGATTTTTTTCAGAGCGGCCAGCTGGAGCTGCACCCGTTTCCCCTTCAAGAGAAATGAGCTCACCAGGTGATCCAGCCGCTTCTGATTGCCACTTCATAAGAACAGCGGGAGCACCTGAAAGACGTATAGCCATCGGGGGAACACTGTCATTTTATACAAGCTGATCCGACCACTTAAGGACAGCGTCAAGTCCCTCTATCGTCCATACCTCACCTCTGTCTTTAAATAGGATTTTAATGTTGAGATCATTTAGTTGACCCGGATTTGCGCGCAGCCATATCCCTAGATATTTAAACTGTCTCTCTGCCCAGCTCCATGGGAACCTGCCGAGCTACTTCTGGCAAACGGAGGGGAGAATTGGGAGGGCCTCCAATTTGTCCAAATTAGGCTTTAGCCCTGCAAAGGTGCCATACAGACGAAATTCCTAGAGTAGCAGTTCTAAAGTAGCCATCGGGTCCCCTAGACACACCAACATATCATCCGCAAAGGCAGATATCCAAAAATCTTCCTTCCCGATGCGGACACCACCTAATCAGGGGTATGTTCGGAGGCATTCAAGGGGGGATTCTAGTTATAACACAAATAAGAGTGGGGATAGTGGGTACCCCTGCCTGGTGCTCCTTTCCAAGGGAAACGTCATCGTGGGTTGCCCATCGGCTAGCAGACAACTGCAGGGACGCAAATATAGGAGACAGATCACATCTACAAAGTAGCCTATAATACCAAACCTCTCCAGTACCAGGTACATATTGTCCCATTAGACCTTATCAGATGCTTTCTTTGTGTCAGAACTAATCAGTAAGGTCGGTAGTTGTCTCTGGATGGATTCACATTGCGCTGCCAATTTTTTATGCATATTCCGGGCAATGTTGTGGCCTTGTCCGAAACCCACCTGCGACTCCCCAGTCAGTTGAGGCAGCAAGGGGGCCAAATGATCCTCCACAATTTTAGCTAATATTTTAATGTCCACATTCAGCAATAATATGGGCCTACAGGATCCAGGTAAGGTAGGATCTTTCCCGGGTTTCAGGGGCATGGTTATAAGGGCCTTATTGGGTTCATATGGAAATTCTCTCCATCTCACTAAGTCTGAAAAGTAGTCTGACATTGGTATTGCCACTTTATCTGTAAGCATCTGGAAAAATTCAGTACAGTACCCATTTGGCCCTGATGCGTGTCCTTTCCGCAGTTTATGTATACACTGTTGGACCTCTTGGGCCCAAATCCCACTAGAGGACAACAACCTTGGGCCGGAAGGACTGGGGTTTCCAGTCCCACAGGTGCTCCTTGTGGTCTTGGGCAAGCCACTTAACCCTCCATTGCCCATGTTCTCTGTAAAATAGTTATCTCAAAGTTATAATGCCCCTGTTCAATGTAATTTCAGTTTGTTCAATGTAAACCGCCTTGATATCATGAAAGGTGGTATGTAAGAAATGTTAAATAAAATAAATAAATAAATGTAGCTTTCTCACCTCCTCCACCGCTAAGTGTAGCAGAGCCATATCTTTAACATAATCAACAGATGGCCTCAGCATTACATGGTTCAGCCAGATATAGCCCCATATAAAACTCTTAGAATGCATTCTAATTCAGATAGCAGTCTGTAGGCATTCCGTGTCATTCCTAAGTGTGCTGATCATCTTTGGTACCCCATCTGACTTTACCAAGGATACCAACAGCCTTCCGGCCTTATTACCATGCTTATAGAGTCTGTATCAATAATAGAATAGCGATTTACGTACCCTCTGATGCAAAGAGCGTTAAGCTCAGTCTAAAGTGCTAATGGGACTGAGCGCTGCTCCCTCACAGGGTTTGCCGTGTATCGATGCTGGGCTTCCCACAGGTCTCTCTCTAACTGTACTATGCACAAGCTTTGTAGCTGCTTAGCTCAACAATATCCAATGACTTGTCCCCATATAACAGCCTTAGCCACCTCCCAAAATAAAGTCGGGTTATCTTTGTGCTCCGAGTTGTGTTTTTCATAATGTGCCCAGCAGGTAAAAAGATCTGGAAGTCTTTATCTTCAGTAACATTTAGTGGGACGTGCCAAGGGCTATTACCAGAATTCCTCCCCCATTCCAAGCCGAGCCAGATCAATGCATGGGCTGAAATTACTATGGGATCTATTTCCATCAGTAAGTCCACAGCCACTAAGAAATAGTCTAGGTGGGATTGAGTATTATGGGCTCTGGATCTATGGGGTGAGTGACCCTCCAGGCATCGAGAAGATCATATCCCTCACAGAGCTCCAAAACTTTTCTGAGCTTGATGGAGTTCACTACCTCCTTCCTGGGATGTTTGATCCAGGGTTTCATCTAGGACACAGTTAAAATCTCTTCCTATTATGAGTTGAGAAGAGTCTCCTGCCAAAAGCACGAAGAATAATACACCAACAAAGAAGATTCAACAAACTAAACCTGGAATGCCTTATAAGCAACATTAAGACGCACATAGACCTGGAAAGCACGGATCTCAATGCACTAACAGAAAGCTGGGACAACGGAATTCAGACCGCAGCAAACCCTAAATGGAGCACCACCTCGAACCTGACCAAGCACCAATCTGAACCCTGGTACACTGAAACTTTGACCAAAATGAAGCGAGAACTCAGAAAGCGTGAAAAAAAATGGAGACGTATGAAATCCTTTGAACACAGGACAGAGTACCTCAACCTCCTCACGAAATACAAAGAAGAGGTAAACGCTGCAAAAAGGACGCACCACACGAACATATTAAATAAAGCTATCAACAAACCTAGGGAACTATTTGAGCTGGTGAAATCTCTAACAAAAACTTCCCAACCAGACCACCAGGATAACTCTATCCACCCCCAAACGCTGGCAAACCATTACGCAAGCAAGCTGACTGCAACACTGCCCGACCCCTGTATGGAAGAGGCACACCGGAAATCTATTGTGGAACAAGAACTGACATGGAGATATTTCCACAAGATTGATGATCAACAAACAATCAACATAATAACTAACATAATAACTAGGGAGGAGTAGCCTAGTGGTTGGGGCAAGGTACTTCAGGCCGGAAGGTCGGGGGTTCAAATCCCACTAGAGGACAGCAACCTTGGGCCGGAAGGACTGGGGTTTCTAGTCCCACAGATGCTCCTTGTGGTCTTGGGCAAGCCACTTAACCCTCCATTGCCCATGTTCCCTGTAAGTATTAGTGTATGTGTCTCATATCCCCGCGTGTTAAATGTATCCCCCAATTGTGTTGTGACCGCTTTGATTGAAGGATAAGGCGGTATACAAAACTGTCTAAATAAATAAATAAACATCAATACCACCACCTCCCCACTAGATCCCTGCCCTACTGCTTGGGTCAAGGCAGCGAAAAAAGATATAGTCCACCAAGTCTCACACATAGTAAACCTATCGCTGCAGCAAGGAACTATGCCCGACCAGCTCAAGAAATCCATAATAAGGCCAGTACTAAAGAACAACACACTCAACAAAGCAGACCCAACATCCTACCGTCCCATCTCCAGCATATCTTTCCTAGCAAAAATCATTGAAAAAGCAGCCCTCATACAACTTCAAGAGCACCTTGACGACCATGACACACTGGACATGCAACAGTACGGATTCAGACAAAACCATGGGGTCGAAACGCTTTTAATAGCACTGCTTAACAACCTCCACAAAGGCCTTGAAGACAGGAAGAAAATGTTTGTACTCATTTTCATTGACATCTCTGCCGCCTTTGATACTGTCCATCATGGAATCCTACTGAATAAACTGGAGTCAATAGGAATTTTGGGAACCCCCCTTAAATGGTTCTCCTCCTACATAACGAACAGAAGGCCACAGGTCCAATTCAACGGCGAAAAAGCAGAAGCATTCACACAAACTCAAGGCATACCTCAGGGTTCAGCCCTCTCGGCGCTACTTTTCAACATTTACATGCAGCCCCTCTGTGACATTTTCAAAAACCATAATATCAACTACCATATCTATGCAGATGATATTATGCTATACACACAATTGGACACCACCGACCCGAAGTATACCCAGCTCGAAGCCTGCCTGTACGAGATGTTAGCATGGCTGCAGCAAAATAACATGACAGTCAACCACATGAAAACTGAAGTGATGTTTATATCAAGTAAACCCAATTTTGAACCTCCTCCGACAATCACCCTCTGTAACAACACGTACAACACAAAGAATGAGATCAAATACCTGGGAGTCACACTCGACAGCAAGCTAAAGATGGAAAAACACCTGCGCAAAACCAACAAGGCCATTTTCCACAAACTTAGAGTCATACAACCCCTGCGGAACTTAATCGAACCCTGTGATTTTCGGTCTGTTGCGCAAGCACTCATTATGCCTCACCTAGACTACTGCAACGCCATCCTGCAGGGTCTGCCAAAGAAAGCTCTAAATATCCTGCAAATGGCCCAAAATGTGGCGGCAAGGATCATCATGCGAGCAAGCATTGCTGAACACATTACACCTGTATTGATCGAGCTACATTGGCTACCCATTGCTGCCAGGATACAATATAAAACATTGGTAACCACGTTCAAACTCATACACAACCTAGCGCCATCATTCCTTTCAACCCTTGTCAGCACGCAACCAACCAACAGAGACAGGAGAACTATTAACACAGGCATACTACAAATTCCTAATAACATCAGATCAGCAAAAGCCAGTACTAGCCGCAGAGCATTCTCATTCTCTGCCCCAACCATCTGGAATCGACTACCATACAAACTACGAACAATTAAAGACATTAATGCTTTCAGGAAGAAACTAAAAACCCATCTTTTTCAATGTCACTACAACCAGATGTAAATCACAGCGGACCACCACATAAAACAAACGAAACATTAATCTGATATGTAGAAATATTCTCTGTAAATATGTAAAAGTGTAAATATGTAAAGCCTAGCCATTAAGTCATTAATTCTGTGTGATGTGCCATACCCTCTAATCTATGTGTATTTTTGCCCAAATCTTCTGTCTTGATTTGACAAACTCCCAAATTTGTAATCAAACCGCTACTGATCGCTGGAAGTAGCGGTATATAAGTGTATACTAAATAAATAAATCCTATGCCTCACTTCCTGGTAGAAACAGGCTTCATACACATTCGGGCCATAGATGTTCCTCACTGTAATTGGTTGCCCATACAAGTAGCTTTGGATGAATATGTAACGTCCCATTGGGTCTGCGTGTACCACATCAATTTTCAAATCAACTTGTTTACCGACTAGGATAACTACCTCTGCTTTTCGGCCCCCTGAGTTTGCCCCATAGACCTCCCCTACCCACCACTTTTTTAAATTTGTTATGCCCAGTCTCTGTTAAGGAGAGCTATATCAGCAGGTTTGTCTCTAAGCATCTTCAAGATTTTGTGTCATTTGATGGGGTGCCCTATTCCACAAGATTATACGTATTGCCTTATCCATTACCCACTGCGTAGTTAAGTTTTGGTTCCTCAAAGTAGTCTGTAAGCAGAGCTCTGCCTGGTGACCCCTCCCCCCCCCCCCTGGTCTTAGGGTCCCCAGTGTGGTTCATAAGCCACTGTCTTACATGTGGGTCTGTAGATTAATTCCCCTCACTCATACACAGCCATAGAATAGTTGTACTTGTCCCTTCCCCCATCCTCTCCCCTCCCCCTTATGCCCATTACCTTCCTAAAACCACCAGTCCTATTCCTAGGCTCTGGAACTCTCTCGGTATGCATCGTGGAGGGCTCCCCACCACCTTCCCTTCTGTTTATTACCCCTCTTTACCAGCCTTCCCAAGTCTAAGATTACGGTACATCTGCCCCTCTGATCTTTATGCAGGAAGAGATGAGTTCCCCCGGGATACATTGTATTTGAACTCTGCCTTTTTCGTTCCACCCAGTCTTTTGTCTCATGTACTCTCCCGTTTCCAGTCTCTCATGCATGTGTCTCTCACAACCCTCTTTGTTCCCTTTTCCCTGCCTTCCCTCCACTTGTTTCCCTTCCCCAGCCTACCCCTTGTGCACGGATCGCTGATACAGTCTTCCTGCTATTTGGATCATTTGGTGCGGTCCTCCCATCGTACCCGCAGTCAGGTCATTAACTGCATCAGCCTTGAAAGGCCTAAGATAGAGAGGGCTGGAGACCAGGCATACATAAAGATCGAGCACTGCGGCTGTACATCAGTGGCGTCTCGACCCCCTCCCTCCACACCTCCCCACATAGCAGCACAACAGGTGTAACATGCCAGGGAGCCAGACCGGTCACCCCGGTCAAACAATCAACGCTCTCTCCCCCCATCCCCCCCCCAAAGTGCGGAATGAGAATAAAACATGAGCAGCAAAAGGAGTGAACGCACGAAAAGGGCAGTGTTGATGCAGTCTCCGACCCACTCCCCAGGAAAAGAACTTTTGAACAAGTAACGAGATTAACCAATTTGGAACACAAACATAAAGTACCTCTGCATCAGATCTGCACAGAGTTTTTGTCTGGTATATGGCTCAGGGTGGCCCAATCCATGCTGCTAGTATCCCAACCACTTTGGGTCTCCTCCCTTCTGTTTACCGATTGCTTTCAGGCCAGGTCTCGGCAGGTGTGTGGTGTAGAATGTTTAGGCCACCTCTGGGTTGTTAAATACTTGTTGCTGTCCATTGAGGGTGAGCCAAAGTTTCACTGGGTATAGTAATGCAAAACGGATCCCTTTTGCTGAACAGGGAACTGCAAATCATGGAGAACACGCTTTGCTTCTGAGTTACTATGGCAGAAAAGTCTTGAAAAAATAGCACCTTAGTGCCTTCGTGCTCTGTATTGCCTTGTTTTCTGGTAGCGCACAGGACAACTTCCTGTTGAAAGCTCAGGAACCTCACCAGTATTGCTCTCGGTCTCGTAAATCCCTCTTTTCACAGGCTAACTCTGTGTGCGTGCTCCACCCGCAGTTTTCCTGCCAAGTCCATTAAGTGGAGGCTGAGCAGTAGCCATGTTTCTAGGAATCCTCGGAGCTCTGCCTCTGCAATAGTCTTGGGCAGGCCAACCAGCCTTAAGTTGTTTTTTCTTCGGTTCTCTAGGTCATCTAGTTTGCCTGCTTGCCTGAGATCCTGCTCTTCTAAGTGTCTTACGCATCATTCTGTCTTTAGGTCCCTGTCCTCCAACGCGGAGATTCGTTGCTCCGCCTGCTGCAGTCTACCAGTTGTAGTTTAGCCGTGATCCCTGCAAAGCGTTCGCTCAATTCATGGACTCCTGCCACCAAGACCTCCTCAACCAAAGCCATCTCGCCACTTCTGGGCTTGAGGATGGAGAGACAGTCATTTTGGTATTTCCCACATGGATCTTTTCCCTTCGCTGGGGCTTGGATGCCATGTGTTGTAGGTTTCCCATCACCCTAACACTGAGGGTACATGTTACTTCGGGCGAGGCTGCAATTTTGAGTTGGGTGGGGTGCTTTTTTAGCCGATCTGAGGAGGGTTACAGGCGGGGAGCCCCGGAGCTGAGACGTGCACATCTGCCTCAGTTCATCATCATACCAGAAGTCAAAAGATAAGCTTTAAAACAAGTTCCTATTCGTCTCTCCGGGCCAGTCTGTAGCAGCAAAGCGCAGACAAACCAATGATACCAGGAGTCTGTTCAGAAGGTCCAAATCATTTATTTGTGCACAAGTCTCGAACCAGTCAATTTCAAAATGGCTGAGCAAAGTTTTCAAGCATTACAACAACTTTTATAGACTTCTGTTCCATTCTAGGTATAGAAAAACATTTCATTGGTCCCGGTAACCTCCCGTACCTCCCGTACCCCTTCCATTGGTCCCGGTACTGATAAGTTTATCCAATTATGTCCCTTCTGTGGGCATGACACCTGCATGCCCCCCTTCTAGTCCCAATTACAATGGTCAGTTCATCAACTTGTTACTTTCACACTCTCAAGGCCATATAGCCAATTTGTGCATGCAGAGGAGCAGGGCTCTGCAACTCATCTGTCAGCACTCCCAATTATTTCTTTGCAGATGTACTTTTTCTTATCAGTAACTTTTAAACATGTCTTTCTGTATTTTTCCATCTTTCAGCTCTGCAGTTCTGCCTACCTAAGCTAATTCAATACTTCTACTGAGTTCTTTCTTACAATAGTAGCATATTGGGGGATGTGCAATCCTATATGCCTCTCCACAGGCCTCATTTACAGGTCAAGCTAGCCATGCTGGCCTGCTTATGTTCAGACACCGTGGGTCACAGGCCTGCACCTGCCACATTCCCCCCTTTGATTAATCTCACCCTATTACTCAATAAGGTGTGAGAATTAAATCACTTTTATTAGAATCACATCATGATTGAAGGATTTCGACTAGGACTAGCTTTGTATAAAGCCATTATTTTAGTTGCGGTCTTCCGCTCTACTGTACTATCAATAGTGTTATGAATGGAACGCATACAACATGGGATTAAACATGGTAATAAGAAGATAACAGCAACAAGGATTAGTACTAAAACAATGAAAGTCTTAAATCCTCCCACCCATGAAAAGAGGTTAGCAAACCAGTTAGGAAATTTCAATGAGTGCCAAGTCTGTACTGGCACATAAGCATGTCTTTGCATATCTTTAGCAATTTCTTCAACTACTTGACCCTTATCATCTATTTTCAAACAGCAATTAGTTAGATTCAGCTTACCACATACTCCTCCTTCAGCTGCTAACAAATAATCAAGTGCTAAGCGGTTCTGGTATATAGCAGTGCGCATCTGAGTACTTTGTCTAGCTAAGAGCGTAAGAGCATGACTAGTTTCAATGGTTATTATTTCAACTACTGCTTGTAAGCGAATAATACGATTAATCATATAGATTGGAGTACGATAACCATACATACCATCATCATTCCAAGTGGCAGGTCCATAATACTCAATGATTCTTTCTGGTGGCCAATCATCACCTTGCCACTTCTCCCACTTGCCTATCTGTAAGGCTTCTCTTTTCTGTCTTAGTGCTCTCTTGTGTCGGTGGGTAGTGTATACAGGGTATCCTAATTGTTCTCCATGTTCAGTGTTTAAAAGAAAGAAGGAAGGTCTGATGGTTCCTAAGACACATGCTCCTCCCCAATGTGGCGGAAGTTGTGCATATGCTCGGTTTCCACAGATCCAGTATAGGCCAGGTGGGGCTTGCCAGGCTTGGACTTTGGCAAGGTTAGTCCATAGACCAGCAAGTTCAGGAAATCTAGCTAATGGGTTAGGAGGCTCAGGATGTCTGATTCCTGACCACCATGCTGTCTTTTTGGTCGTGGCATTATAGTACTTCTGGCTAAGACAGACCAGCTGTCCTACCTTCTGGGTGAACTGGGGTCCAGTTCTGGCATAGCAAAGACGTCCAACGATTGAGTGTGCTAACACCCATTCACTGGTAGCCTTGTGTAATTCAGTCTGATTGTAAGTCATAGAATAATTCAATTCTTGGGCTTCCCATGGCCATTGGTCTCCCATTTGGGTTCCGCCACAAAAATAGCAATCTGAGATCTTAAGACTAGATACTACTGCTCCGGCTAATTCTAGAAATAAATTCTGTGAGGGGTGAGGGATCTCAAACTTATTTACATGCATGGCTTCATAAAAGGTATTATGAATATGATATTTAGATGACTTGTGGGCTTGAGTATTCAATCTGATATACACAATGGTCCCTGGATCTATTGCCCCTCCAGCAATACGTAAACCAAACTTGTATCCTTGTTTCCATGCATGGGGATTGTGTATACGTAAGTGTAAGGGGTTGCAAGCATCTTTCTGACATTTATCATTTGTGGTTGGCTTGGTTAGAGTAGCCATCCGTTTATCTATTTTCTCATCAGTTATACCAGTGTTCCAGGTAGCATAAAAAACACATCCCCAATACGGGCAATAGTAATCTGCCGCTGTTGCAGTACTATAGCCTGATCCCGTTTTACCTGTACACTTCCACCAATTTGTGGCACCTTCTGGACACATATACTTATGGTCATTTCGATACGCTTTTTCCCATGTACCACAGGTGGAATGACTATCTCTATTAATGGCATTACATGCATCAAAATTCAAAACAGCAGGTTTAGTAATGTCCTTAAGTGGTGGTGTAGCAGCTAATATAGGTCCATCTGCATCCTTCCATCTTATTTCCAACGTGTAATTGGATGGATTCTGATGCGGATTATAGCATGCTTTGATTTTGCCATGAGTGCAAACATTTAGTTCAGTGGTGTTATAGATACACCGAGTTACTGTTCCCTTGCAGGTATAGTAAGAATGATAAAGCAAAGTCTGAGTTACTTTCAGTCCAGTTCTAGTAGAAGTAATGCAAGCAGTGCATGGAGGTAAAGCATAAGTCAGTTCAAAACCTCCAAAGAAGGCAACCAAGGTAAAGCAAAAACAAAGATACATGTTGATGTTGATTGGAGTTCTTCTGAATCCTCAGCTTGCTGATCTTGATCACGACGGTCTTTTATTCTTCGTCCCGTTTGCTAATGAAGCAATTTAACGGGTGCTGAGTGTTGATTGAAGATCCTCAGGTTGTCCAGTACACATTAACCAACTTATTAGCAATCTCAGTTGGCTTGTGAAGTCTGGCTTAGTCAATGTAGTCTCAAAGTAGTGTGTCAAATCGCACACAAATTGGGTTCGTTGAAACAAAGCTGTTGCTGCATGGAAAACAGCAATCCTCTTCGAAAGACTTGGCTACTGCAAAGCACTTGTGATGAAGTGTCTAAGCTGCTGGTTGCCGTCTCAGAGTAACTCGCAAGGGTGCATCAAGATGCTGTTCTGCTGTCCACTGCTCTGGTTCAGGATCAGCGGCGGGCTTGACTCTGCTGTGGTGGATCCAGGCGTCGATCTCGGCTACCTTTACTGCAGTTGGGGTAGACAGGATGACGGTGTACGGTCCCTTCCAATGGGGTTCCAACGGTGTCTTCTTCCAATCTTTGATCCACACCGAAGTACCAGGCTGATAGGGATGCAAGGGTTCCGTCAAGTTGATAGGCAACTGGTCTTGGATCCACGTATGGAGAGTCTGCAGAACAAAACTAAGAGCTAGGAGTTCTTGTCTGGTTACTTCTGAACCAATCTGGGCTAAACTTCCTTTGACTCCCTGCACTATTGGTGGGGGTTTACCATACAAAACTTCAAAAGGGGAAAATCCTGTTGACTTTACAGGAGCTGAGCGTATTCTGAGTAAAGCTATGGGGAGCACTTGGGGCCATTTCAAGTGTGTCTCCTGACAAAGCTTGGACATTTGGGCTTTCAAGGTACGATTCATTCGCTCAACTTTCCCTGAACTCTGGGGTCTGTATGCAGTGTGGAGTTTCCATTGTATCTGCAAAGCTTTTGCTAACTGCTGAGTAACTTGGGAGACAAATGAGGGTCCATTGTCTGACCCTATTACTGCTGGAATTCCGAATCTGGGGACAATCTCTCTCATTAAGACTTTGGTAACTTCTCGGGCTTTCTCAGTTCTGGTTGGGAATGCTTCTACCCACCCAGAGAAAGTACAAACTAATACTAATAGGTAATGGTATCCATTGGCTCTTGGCATTTCGGTAAAATCAACTTGGAGGTTGTGCATGGGGGTGACACCTCCTGACTGAACTCGGGGTGCCGTTATAAGGCCTTGCTTGGCATTATTTTTGGCACAGGTTAGACATTGACGTGCTACTGAGGCTGATATGGTTGTCATCAGAGGGATGTAAAAATGTGGTCTGAGTGCTTTTTCCATAGCACTCTTCCCATAGTGGGTGGCTTCGTGGAAAGCTTTGACAAAAGATGGTCCTAACAGTTCAGGAATTACTATTCGTCCAGGAGGTTGACTGCCCTCTTCTGGTGGCAGCTCAATCCATCCATCTTTCAGTATTCCATCTTCTCTGTTACAATAGTAATCCAATTCTTTGGTGGTATATCGTGGGGTCCATAGATTCAAAGGTACTGGAAACAATGCTGCTTGCATTGGCATAGCTTGTGGGGCAATCTGTCCTGTCATAGCTGCTTGTCGTGCTGAGGCATCTGCAAATCTATTTCCTCGGGCAACTTCTCCTTTTCCTGCTTGATGTCCTCTACAATGCATGACAGCTACACGTGTTGGGGCCCAAACTGCATCAAGTAACATCAATATCTCGGGACCATACTTGACTGATTTTCCTCCGGATGTGATGAGTCCTCTTTCTTTATAGAGAGCTCCATGGGCATGCAAGGTAGTGAAGGCATATTTGGAATCTGTATATACATTCAGCACAAGTTTTTCTCCTAACAACAATGCTCTGGTAAGTGCTATCAATTCGGCTTTCTGGGCTGATGTTCCTGAGGCTAGAGCTGATGATTCAACTACTTCATGTTGAGTGACGACTGCATATCCGGCACAGCGTCGTCCATCAAGGATGAGACTGCTCCCATCAACATAATAGATTTGGTCAGGGTTGTCTATGGGCACATCTGTCAAGTCAGGTCGACTGGAGAACACAGTTTTCATGACTTCGATACAGTCATGTTCTGGGAGTTCTTCACTGATAGGTATCAAGGTGGCTGGATTCAATGCATGGCTCACTTCAAAGTTGTATCTGTGGGTTTTCACATAACATGCTCTGGTACTTCAACATTCGGGAATTGGTGAGCCAATAATTTGCTTTTTGTTCCATAAGGGCAAGGACTGCATGTGGCACAGTGACTCGTATGTTCTGTCCTAGTGTGAGCTTGTCTGCTTCGCTCACTAGTAGCGCTGTAGCTGCAACTGCTCTCAAGCAAGGTGGCCATCCTTTAGCCACAGGGTCCAATTGTTTCGATAGGTATGCTACAGGTCGCTCCCAATTTCTGAGTCAACATGCCTAAGGCATTTCCCTGTGCTTCATGTACAAACAAGTGGAAAGGTTTGTGGACATCTGGTAGTCCAAGTGCTGGTGATGACATCAATTCTTCCTTTAACGTCTTGAAGGCTGTATCCTGCTCAAGTCCCCACTCCAGTGGCGACTTCTCTTCTCCTTTTGTGGCTTCATACAGTGGTTTGGCAATTTGGGCAAAGTTAGGTATCCAAATTCGGCAATATCCTGCCGCTCCCAGAAAGGCTCTGACTTGCTTTCTGGTTGTTGGAGTTGGGATTCTACATAATGCTTCTTTTCTTTCTCTGCCTAATCTTCTGCTTCCTTGGGTAATACAAAAACCCAAGTATTTCACTTCTTTTAGGCATAGCTGTGCTTTGGCTCTGGAAACTTTGTATCCAGCTTCATCTAGTAACTGCAAGAGGTCTTTGGTGGCTAGTATGCATTCACTTTCTGATATGGCAGCTATCAACAGATCATCCACGTATTGGAGAAGCACTCTCTTCCCCGGGGCTACTGGATAGCTTGAAAGGTCCTGATTCAGTGCAGCACTAAAGATGGTAGGCGAATTCTTGAATCCTTGGGGTAATCTTGTCCAGGTGAGTTGGCCCCCTCTTCCAGAGACGGGGTCCTGCCATTCAAATGCAAACAATATTTGGCTTTCAGGGGCTAATCTTATGCAAAAGAATGCATCTTTCAAATCCAGTACAGTGAAATGGGTAGCTTCAGCGGGTATCAGTCCTAGAAGAGTGTAAGGATTGGGTACAACTGGATGTATGGTTTCAACTGCATCATTTACTCTTCTCAAATCTTGTACTGGGCGATAATCATCTGTCCCAGGTTTCTTTACTGGCAAAAGTGAAGTGTTCCATGGGGATTGACATACTTTTAGTAGGCCATACTCGAGCAATCTTTGTAGGTGGCGATGAATGCCTTCAATTGCAGCTCTTGGGAGAGGGTACTGTCTGACGTGCACTGGTGTAGCACTAGGCTTGAGGGTTACAATCACTGGAGCTATATGCTTGGCTAGGCCTGGGGGACTGCCTTCTGCCCATACTCCAGGTGGTGCATCGATGTTCTTTAAAGTTTGTTCAAAATAGGTATCTTGGATGGAGTCATCAACGTAATACCTCCATTCTTCTTCTCGGGGCACTGTCAGCAGCATTACTCCTGCTGGTTTGGCTTGGGAATTCACTGTCATTTGCATTTCTCCTTGTTCGGAGAAAGATATCTGTGCTTGAAGCTTGGCTAGCATGTCTCGTCCCAGTAATGGCACTGGACATTCGGGCATGTAAAGGAATTGATGAGTTATTTGCTGTCCTCCTAGACTGCATATTCGATTTTGAAGAAAAGACTTTGTGGCTTTGGCACCGGTTGCTCCTATAATGGTGACTGCTTTTGTAGAAAATGGGGCTATCTTTTTGTCTATTACTGAATGTTGTGCTCCAGTATCAACCATAAAGTCCATAATTTGGTCTCCTATTTGTATTCCGACCATAGGCTCCTGGAGACCTAAAGCAAACTGGGAGCCCGGTCTGTCCTAATCCACGTCATTCTCATCATGGGCTGGTGTGGCCAATGCTTGAATGGCTCCTCCTCTCTCTCGCTGGAATTGTTCTCGATTGGCTCCTCCTCGGCTTCGGGGATAGCCTCGTCTTTCTTCTCGCCACTGATGACTGCTGTCGTCATCTTGCTGGGCGTCTTCGAGTTGCGGGCACGTATCTCTCCAATGTCCTTCCTCTCTGCAGTAGGCGCATTGGTTCACGCCTAGCCTCTGGGTCCGGCCTCCGCCTTGACCCCGCCCTCTTCCTCTGCTCCTTCGACTAGGGACACCTCCCCTTTTCTGTTCAACTATGGCCGCAGCCAAAAAATCAGCTTTCTTCTTCATCTTTCTATCACATTCTCTCTGTCTTTCATTATCACGATTCACATACACTTTATGAGCGACTTCCAATAACTGTGTTGCATTCATGCCCGCAAACCCTTCTAATTTCTGTAATTTACGTCTAATGTCTGGTTGAGACTGGTTTACAAAAGCAGAATTCACCATACATAAACTTCCTGGTGCCTCGGGATCATAGGGAGTATACATTCTGTAGGCTTCAGTTAATCTTTCATAAAAATCTGCTGGGCTCTCATCTATCCCTTGGATAACTCCTGCAACTTTGGAAAGGTTCATAGCTTTTTGGCCCCCCCTTTTCAGGCCTTGTAAAAAGCCTTGGCGAAAACGGGCTAGGGCTGTGGATCCTTCATCTGTATTTGGATCCCATTGGGGGTCTTCATTCGGGAATTCTCTCTGAGCTGCTTCCCGACGGTCTATTATATTCTGCCCCTGTCTCGGAGCTACAGGGTTATCTGCCATCCACTCAATAGCTGCTTTTCTAATTCTTGCTCGTTCTTCTGTCGTGAATAGGGTGGTCAGGAGCTGGCGGCAATCTGGCCAAGTGGGTTGGTGAGTTTCCATAATAGTAGTTACTAATTCTGTCAGCTCCTGGGGCTTACTAGTATAGGAGGCATAATGCGACCTCCAATTTAATAAATCAGTTGTAGAGAAAGGGATATACACATAAGTTAGGGGTCCCGCTACCACTTCATCATTATCATTCTTTACGGGCACTCCCGGGACTTGCCGTAAGGGAAACATTTTGGCTGCCGTAGGTGTCTTTTGGGATCTAAGGGTTATTGTCGTAATTGCCTTTGAAGGGGTCACTTTCTTTTTCTCAACAGGTTTTGCTTTGGGTTTATCTTTTGCTAGTTTACTAGTACTAGCAATTACTTGTACACTGTCCTCCTCGTCTGGGGCATTCTCTTTTTCTCCTTCTTCTACCTCCGCTTCTGGCTCACTTTTTATGTCCTCCTCTTCTCTTTCAGCTAATTCCTCCTCTTCCTCCCCTCCGGGAGGTGGATCAGGGGTTGGGTCCCGCTCCGGCTCCGGCCGTCTCTGGGGTTCTGGGGCAGGACGCCGGGCTACTCTTATTGGACCTGGGGTTCGGGGCTGCCTGAGAATTATTTCTGGGGAATCAGGATCTACCAGGATGGGCTTCTTTCTGGCTTTCTTATCCTGCTCTCTCAATTTGGGCTGTTCCGTTTTCTGTCTAGAATCTGTTTTCGCTAACATTATTCTGCACTGTTCCTCATAACAGCGCTGCGCCCAGGGGGGCGGATCTTCACAAATACTTAACCAGGAATCTATATAGGGGTACTGATCAGGGTGCGCTATCCGCACTCTACGGTGTATTGACTGAATAATCTCTACATTGAACGTTCCCTCTCGGGGCCAGATGGGGTCTAGATCGGGCCACTCCCTAGTACACAGAATCTGCAAACGGGCTGCTGTCATTTTAATACCATAATCTCCTGAATATCCCTCTTTAAAATGTGCGATCATACATTCTAATGGAGTGTTTCTAGTAGACCCCGCCCCTCCCATTTCGATGTGTGCGCGCAACAACAGACAGAAGGGAAAAGGAGGGCGGACCGTGGGTAAGGGGTCCGCACGGTCCTGGAAACGTATAAGGAATACAAATAACAAGACAAGACGACAATCGCTTCCCCCTTTTCGCGACCTGAACGGGCCCGGTCAGGAAATGCGCTACTCAGGGGTCCGCCTTCACTTGGTCCGTGCTGCCAGACCTCTCATTCACACTTCGTTCACACAATCATGCTAGCAACGTATCCCAGAATGCATTCGTTTCTATCTATTCTGACTAGTCTTTTTCCCAATTACAATAAGGATGAGGGTTTCACCCGGCGAATTCCCATGCGGGGTTACTCGGCCCTTCCTTGAGAGGTGATCATGCTCTCTTACCAATTCCCAATATCTCGAGATTACAAATTCCAAATTCCAAGTTCCAATGGCAGTACTGCTCTTTCTATCTCTGTCTAGACACCAAATCAAAACTATACTCACCGGATCCGGTCCTCAAACTTCCCAAGCAGGCGCATGAGTTGGACCTCGGACTCCCCTCACTCGGGTTCGAGGCGTTGGCTCCAACCGGGCCCGGCACCCGCCGAGGTCCGACCAGCTCCCTCCGATACAAGGGACCGGTGGCGCCAGGGAGCAGCCCTCGTCGGAAGGGCGCGATCCCGGCAGGACCAAGCCTATAGAGGCGGAAAGTCGTGGTATATTGCCCTATATACACTTTGATTCCACAACTTCCCGGCCAACGCACCAAGAATATGTAGCAGCAAAGCGCAGACAAACCAATGATACCAGGAGTCTGTTCAGAAGGTCCAAATCATTTATTTGTGCACAAGTCTCGAACCAGTCAATTTCAAAATGGCTGAGCAAAGTTTTCAAGCATTACAACAACTTTTATAGACTTCTGTTCCATTCTAGGTATAGAAAAACATTTCATTGGTCCCGGTAACCTCCCGTACCTCCCGTACCCCTTCCATTGGTCCCGGTACTGATAAGTTTATCCAATTATGTCCCTTCTGTGGGCATGACACCTGCATGCCCCCCTTCTAGTCCCAATTACAATGGTCAGTTCATCAACTTGTTACTTTCACACTCTCAAGGCCATATAGCCAATTTGTGCATGCAGAGGAGCAGGGCTCTGCAACTCATCTGTCAGCACTCCCAATTATTTCTTTGCAGATGTACTTTTTCTTATCAGTAACTTTTAAACATGTCTTTCTGTATTTTTCCATCTTTCAGCTCTGCAGTTCTGCCTACCTAAGCTAATTCAATACTTCTACTGAGTTCTTTCTTACAATAGCAGCATATTGGGGGATGTGCAATCCTATATGCCTCTCCACAGGCCTCATTTACAGGTCAAGCTAGCCATGCTGGCCTGCTTATGTTCAGACACCGTGGGTCACAGGCCTGCACCTGCCACAAGTCCAGAACAGATGGGTAGTCAAATCTCCCTCCTCTAGCAGCTGAGGACGGAATACTGATTCTTGTTGCTAGGTTACCCATCTCTCCCCTGGTAACAGAAGACAGTCTTATTGTCCTCAGCAGCTGAGATGGATGTGTGGAGATTTAGCTCCCCACCTGTAACCTGTTAGCATTATTTCTCTTTTTTATTTTCTGGAAGAGTTCACACTGAAGAATCAGTGCTTTACCCTAGCAGGGTATCTAGGCACTTTGCTATTGATTATACTGACTGTTTTTCTGTGGCAGCGTCAGTGTCAGTTGGCCGGGTAAACAGCTCAGAGAATGGGACAGAGCCTGTCTCCTCTTCTCTGCTAGGGGTGCTCGGAAGGAGCGGTTCTGGGAGCCCCAGCTACTGTCTCTCTCCTCGGAGTCTGTTCACTTACCGGATCGCTGGCAGCGGTTCCTTGTGGAGTTGGGAGCACTTCAGCCTAACCGGCATATAATTCAGGTATTGCTTGTGAAGTTTTTACTCAGCGCGCAACTGCTCTGGGGGCTGTTCGCTCGGTCCGCGGTATGCAGGGGAGCAAAGGGGATTCGCAGCATCAGTTTTTAACGCTGCAGCCGTCAGGAGAAAGCGCGGGAACGGCGGCCATCTTAGGAGGGCCTTCCGTTTCAGCAACTCCTCTTCCTAAGGCAGGCAAACGCAAGGCGAAGTCTCGTCATGGCGCAGAAGGTACTGCACAGCCTGTGCTGCCAGCGGTTTCAGAAGCGCTCGATCCTCTGCTTTCGGCAGAGTTTATTCTAGCGTTTCATAGAGCTTATTTAATGAAGAAAGCTCAGGCTTCTCTGCCACTTTTGTCAGACTTTCCACAGCTGGCTCAGACAGGGGTCTCTAGCCAGTCTGATCCCGGAGAAGGGGTTGCCTCTTTGTCAGCATTTAAAGAGTCTAAATTAGATACCGTTTCTCTGGGAGCTGAGGCTTTAGGGCATGAAGAAGGGGAGCTTCTCTCAGAGCAGGGTTTGGACTCCTGGCCCGCAGACTTAGAGGAAGGTGAGTTAGGTCCTGGGGATGATCCCAATATTTTTTAGAGTTTTTAGGAAAGAGGAGTTGCCAGCCCTGATTGCGCAGTCCCTTACAGCTCTCAGTATTGTTCCTCCGGTAGTTCAACAGGGACCTTTGGAGGATCCCTTGTTGCAGGGTTTCAAAACCGAACAGAGATGTTTTCCTCTACATAGGGTGATCAAACAGATGATAGAATCTGAATGGGAATGTCCTGAGGCTTCCTTGAGAGGGGCTAGGGCTATGGCACGGTTGTATCCTATGCCCCAGGAGGAGAGGGAACTCCTTCGTATGCCTAAGGTAGATGCTCTGGTTTCGGCGGTCACCAAGAAAACTACCATACCCGTAGAGGGGGCTACGGCCCTTAAAGATATGCAAGATCGTCGGTTAGAGGGGCTGTTGAAACAGGCCTTTGATGCCAGTGCTCTGGCGCTACAAGCGTCCGTCTGTGGGGCATATGTGTCCAGAGCTGCGATTCGGTGGGGTCAGCTGGCCTCTAGTCCGAAGGATGAAGTGTCTCCTTCTGGGGAGGGGGCGAAGCTGGAATCGGCGGCGGCGTATTTGGCGGATGCCTTTTACGATTTGATTCGCATTTCCGCGAAGGCTATGGCTTCCATGGTTGCCGCTCGTCGCTTTCTTTGGTTACGGAATTGGGCGGCGGATTCCTCCTCCAAGGCCCGTCTCAGTAAACTCCCATATAAAGGTAAGCTTCTTTTTGGGGAGGCGCTAGAGAAAATTGTTAACGATTTAGGGGACTCCAAAGGAGGGCGTTTGCCCGAGGACCGTCCTAAATCAGCTAAGCAAGGCTCCTTTATTAGGGGTCAAGGGCGTGAGTTTCGCCGTTTTCGGGGAGCCCGCTTTGCTCCCTATCAGTGAGGTCGCTTTCTGTCCCGGGGGAGTCCTTTCGGGGCGCTAGAGGCGCCAGTAGAGGCTACTTTGGAGCTCCTCCAGCTTCCCTTAAAAAGCCGCAATGAAGCGATTCCGGCCCAAGCGGAGCTTCCAGTAGGAGGTCGGTTACAGGAGTTTCTTTCCGCTTGGGTCGCCATTACTACCGACAAGTGGGTACTGCAGATTATTCGCGAGGGATATGCTCTCGAGTTCAATTGTCATCTAGCCGACGCATTCGTTTTCTCTCCGTGCGGTCCACTCGCCAAGTGGAGGGCGATCCACGACACGTTGCAGCGGTTGTTGCAACTCCACGCCGTGGTTCCAGTTCTGTTAGGCCAGTGCGGCTTCGGTCGATACTCGATTTATTTTGTGGTACCCAAAAAGGAAGGCTCTTTTCGGCCCGTTTTGAATTTAAAGCACGTGAACCGCTGTTTGCGTGTCTCTCACTTTTGAATGGAAACATTGAGATCGGTGATCCGTTCAGTAAGGCCGGGGGAGTTCCTCTCCTCCATAGACTTGACGGAGGCCTATCTGCATATTCCTATCAAACCAGATTATCAGCGATTTCTTCGATTCGCGGTTCCCATGGGTCATTTTCAGTTTCGGGCCTTGCCGTTCGGTCTCGCGACAGCGCCGCGCACTTTCACCAAGGTGATGGTGGTGGTGGTGGCAGCTCTGCGCAGGGACGGCATTCAGGTTCACCCTTATCTGGACGACTGGTTGATTCGAGCGGCTTCACGAGAGGAGTCGCTGAGAGCGACCGCTCGGGTAATTTCCTGTTTGGAGAGTCTCGGATGGGTTGTGAATCAGGCCAAAAGTCATCTGGAGCCGGTACAACAGCTGACTTATCTCGGGGCCTTCTTCAACACGGACCGAGGTCTGGTTTTATTACCTCCAGACCGGGTTTGGAAGCTTCTCGCTCACGTGTCGAGTTTCTTGCTTGCACGGGCGCCGACAGCTTGGAAGTACTTGCAGTTACTGGGGCTAATGGCGGCGGCGGCCTTGGATTTGGTACCGTGGGCCAGAGCGCACATGCGGCCGCTCCAACAGGCTCTACTTTCGCAATGGTCTCCAACGTCATCCCCTTTCTCGTCGCTTGAGCTGTCCCGATCATGTCAGGGTCAGTCTTCAGTGGTGGTTGGTTCCGTAACATCTTCAGGCGGGGGTTCCCCTAGCGCTGCCGGACTGGGTTTTGGTAACTACCGATGCCAGTCTGTCCGGTTGGGGAGCACATTGTTTGACTCACATAGCGCAGGGCTCTTGGACAGCGGAAGAGAGTCTGTGGTCCATCAATCGCCTGGAACTGAGAACGGTACATCTAGCGCTGTTAGCGTTTGCAAGTCTTCTGGAGGGGAAGCCGGTGCGCATCTTCTCCGACAACTTAGTGACGGTCTCATACATAAATCGCCAAGGCGGGACAGGCAGTCTTCTTCTTCTGGAGGAGAGTCAGCGCTTGTTTCACTGGACGGAATTGCACCTCACGGCGCTTTCGGCAGCTCATGTGGCAGGAAAGGACAATGTACAAGCGGACTATCTCAGTCGACATGTCCTCGATCCCGGAGAGTGGGAGCTCAATGCCGAAGTGTTTCACGAGCTCAAAGTACGTTGGGGTCAACCGGTAGTGGACCTGATGGCAACTCTGGGCAATGCAAAGGCGGCTCGCTTTTACAGCAGGCGCAGGGAGCATATGTCAGAGGGTCTCGATGGTCTAGTTCAGCCCTGGCCGTTGGGGCAACTTCTGTATGTGTTTCCTCCGTGGCCCTTGGTGGGCCGAGTCGTTCAGCGAGCCGTTCAGCACGAGGGTCTGCTGATTCTTATTGCTCCAGATTGGCCCAGGCGCCCTTGGTATGCCGATCTAATGCGCCTCCTTGTGGCTCCACCGTGGAGGTTGCCCGCTCGGGCCGACTTACTGCATCAGGGGCCTGTTTGGATGCCCCAGGCGGATCGATTCTTGCTTACAGCCTGGCTCTTGAAAGGCGGCGGTTGCGCTGCAAAAGGCTATTCAGAATCAGTAATCAACACCTTGTTGCAGTCACGTCGACAGTCCACATCGTTGGCGTACATTCGTGTGTGGCGCGTTTTTGAGGCGTGGTGTGCAGAACGCCGTTTGAGGGCTCGCCTGTCTTCCATTCCAGATATTCTCGCGTTTCTTCAATGCGGGCTTGAGAAAGGTCTTGCTCTGAGCACCTTAAAGGTGCAATTAGCGGCCCTGGCAGTTTTTCGAGGGCCGGTTCGTGGACTACGTCTTTCGTTACATCCAGATGTACTACATTTTCTTAGAGCGGCTAAGCAACTTCGGCCTCCGTTTCGGCAAGTTATTCCTCCTTGGGATTTGAACCTGGTGTTAGGGGTCTTGACAGAGTCTCCCTTTGAGCCTCGTTCCTCAGGTTCGCTGCGGGAGTTATCCTGGAAGACGGCTTTTTTGGTGGCCTTGTGTTCTGCTAGATGCATTTCAGATCTGCAGGCCCTTTCGTGCCGTCCGCCCTTTCTTCAGTTTTCTGCGGAAAAAGTGGTCTTGCGTCCGGTACCGTCCTTTCTACCTAAAGTGCTGTCTGCATTTCATGTGAATCAACCGGTCTCGTTACCCACCTTCATGGATTTGGGGGAAGGTTCTTTCGATCGTTCTCTGCGGAAATTGGATATGGGGCGAGTGCTCCATAGATATCTTCGGGAGACCGAGCCGTTTCGTAAGACTGATCGGTTGTTTGTGTTGTTTGGAGGGCCGTCCAAGGGACAAGCTGCCTCCAAGGCCTCCATTGCACGTTGGGTAAAGCATGCGATTCGGGTCGCGTATGAAGCCAGAGGCAAACCGATTCCTGTAGGTCTTCGGGCTCATTCTACCAGGGGTCAAGCTACCTCGTGGGCAGAATCGGCCTTGGTTCCGCCGGTAGATATTTGTCGTGCGGCGTCCTGGTCTTCTCTCCATGCCTTTTCACGTCATTATATGTTGGATGTGCTCGCTCGACAAGATGCGTGTGTGGGGGCTTCAGCGGTGATAGCGGGGCTCACAGGTCCCTCCCAGGGTTAGATACTGCTTTGGTACTACCCATCTGTTCTGGACTGGCCCGGAGAGACGAATAGGAAGGAGAAATTAGGCCTTACCTGCTAATTGTCTTTCCTTGAGTTCTCTCCGGGCCAGTCCAGAACCCACCCTATGAGTGTTATCCGTTTTTTACTCTGTTTTTCTCGAGTTTCATCCATGACGGATCTTCCTATCAGTGATTCAAGAGTTGGAAGTTGTCTTCATGGTTCTTAATTACGCATTCTAAAAAAAAAAAAAAAATTTTTTCTAAACAGCAAATGTTTTTAGATAACATGTTAGCCTTTCCTTTGGCTATTGTCGCTGTCAAGTGCTTTGGTGCTCAAGCACGGCGCACGATCATATACCTTCTGTGTGACTCTTCCGCTATCTCTTCTTCTTTGTTGTTGTTTTGGCTGCTTGCTACATGGAGACTGTCTTCTGTTACCAGGGGAGAGATGGGTAACCTAGCAACAAGAATCAGTATTCCGTCCTCAGCTGCTAGAGGAGGGAGATTTGACTACCCATCTGTTCTGGACTGGCCCGGAGAGAACTCAAGGAAAGACAATTAGCAGGTAAGGCCTAATTTCTCCTTTAAGCATCTTCTGGACACAGACTGTTACTGTCTACCTCTGCTTTGGTTGTAATCCCAGCTATACTAGTGTGATCTCTTGATAGTAAAGTAGCACATTGTTGCTTCTCCTTTTCAGATGTTGCCATACTGTTCATGTCTGTGGAATATTTTATAGGATCTTCAGGATTCAGTTTAGGTCACTAGTGGAATATGGATCCAGATTATTATGATTAATAGTCAGTTTGGTCTTTTGAAAAGACATGATGCTTCAGCCAGAGGCTGTGAAGATAAATAAGAACCCCACCCCCAAAATGGAAAAATAAATGTAGTGACGTGAATCAGAGTCCAGTAAGCAGGGTAGATTATGACTGGACTGATGCCCTTCATTCTAGTCTGCTTCAGGTAGTCATTTGGCAGAGCTCCTGTACTGAATGGTGCTTCCAATGCGTCAGATGTTCAGTACTGTTGTGTTGCTGTTCATAATTATGCGTGTCTGTGTTCTCTAGCAAATTTAGGGAAAGATTTCTGTGCTATTTAAAAGATTATATGGCACTGTACGTGTTAGTACTAGTTTAACTTTTACATCTTTGAATTGCAGTATAAATCGTTTTTAGCGATAAATGACAGATTTTATAGTATATCATCTATAAATAGAGCTGAATGAGATTGTTAGGTTTTCCCATGTTTGGTTGTAGACAGACTGTCTGGGATTAGTGACCTGCCTCTCATCATTCTGTTTATTTACTGGCCTTTGTTTTTCAGCCTCCAATCCAGGTGTATGGCTTGGAAGGTCGCTATGCTACTGCCCTCTATTCTGCAGCCTCTAAGCAGAAGAAGCTGGAACAGGTGGAGAAGGAGCTAAACAGAGTGTCGGTAAGGAACCCTCAGACTTCCCTTTCAGTATCTCCCATGGAAACATTAGTTATATTAGTCTGATGTTATCTTTTCATCTTTATGTGTAAAACTAGAGGGCATACAATGAAGCTGCAAGGCGGTAAACTGAAAGGCAATGTCAGGAAATACTTTTTCACTGGAAGGGTGGTGGACGCTTGGAATGCCCTCCCGATGAAAGTGGTGGGGACAAATAGTGGCAGAATTCAAAATGGCATGAGACAGACACAGTGGATCCCTTTATAGCAACAGGATAAAATCAAAACAGACTTAAATATCTTTGCTGCATGCTGTCATGGCTTCCAATGGCACGCATGCACTTAGTGCCCCCTCTTGAAATGTTAATTAAACCCACGCTATAGGCATGCAGAAATGCACCCACTGCAGTTAAAAAAGAAAGAAAAAAAAAGCCCAAGTTATCCACCTTGGTTGAAATTGGCTGCTCTGACCCCTGGTGGAAGGGGCTGGAGTATCTGGGGATCATTCCTACCTCACCACTAACCCACCAGGTAAGAGTTGGGAAGGGTGGCAGATAGGTTGGGTATCTTATTTGAGAGTGGGGTCATGTTGGGGGGAGGAGTTACAGTGCTAATGGGGGTGATGGGCAGAGCTTGAGGACTTTTCCTGCATGGGGCTGTGATAAGTTCATCTGCAGATAGCATGGTATCTGCGCCATCTGCAGATGCTGTTTCTTTTAATATGCGGTAAGATGCCCTTTGCAGTAACTGCTGGGCATGCCTCCAATAGTTATTGTGCAGTGTTAGCTCTTACTGTGCTTTGAAGTTCGCACTTAACAGATGGTAAGTGCAGAAACTTATGCACTTTAGTAAACAGGCTCCTTAATTCATTAATTGGATGCTTTCTCCTTTACTTTCACTGATGGTATTTAGAACGCTTAAATCAACTTATTTTTTGCGCTTCCTTAGTTGAGGAGGAATTTCACTGTCTCAGTACTGTAAATGATTTAGACACTATCAGTGGCAGAAGTTCAAATTTAGGGCCTCTAGAGCAGGGGGGATGCACATCAGAAGATGTGGGAGTTGGCTGTAAGTGGGTCCTTCCTTGGCTGCCTGCACTACAAGAGCTACTTGGTGGAATTTATCACTGGCCGTGTTACTCTTGGTAACCTTTGTTTCAGTTATTATATGTTCATGTAGGTGAAGGGTGTGATTATAGTTTCCACCCTTTTTTTTTTTTAAATAACTGAGCAAGTGGAGATTTATTTGCATTAGTGCTTACAGTTTCCCAACTAACACTAGTGTGAGCCTGCCTGTTGAGCTTTGTAACATAATAACATTGTAAATGATGGCAGAAGAGGGCCCATTAGACCATCCTGCCCACTGAATTATTCTTGCTCCTACTGTCAAGGTTATAGCCCAGCTGTCAGCCATAGAAACTTTAACACTTGTAGGATATAACTCCTTTATCTGTTGGTCTTTGTTTTCTTCCGCTTTCTTCTCCACAATCACAAGCAGATGAGCATAGAAGTTCCCATACTTAACTCAAAACCTAACCTTATTCTCCCGCACGTGTCTTACCACTAAACTTGGTATTGATTTAAAGAGGCTGCCAAGCACTAGTGAGTCTGTTGAACGAATATTGTAGATCCCAGTGTGTGCTGGACATTACCAGCCAACACCAGCTTGTTGGTATCAGTAATATATACCCAACTACCCCATGGCCTGTTGTGTAACTAAATATTTCTCCAGAGACAAGCAGGGGGATGCAGTTACACTCAATGGTGAAGTCCCCGGACTGAGCCTTGAGTGGATTTCCCACAGCTCAGAGAAGCTTTGTTGCTTCACTCAGCATGCCTGCCTGTTTCCCGCCTGCCTGTGCTGAATCAGTTTTGTTTCTCTACATCTTTACGGTCTCCCTTCCTCTTCATTTTTCCCTGCATTTTTCCCTTTTTTTGTGGTTTTTCATAGTTCCCTCATTCGGTTCTCACACCAGGTTGCTTCTGCTACTGTTTTGTGTCAGTTGTGCGATTTTCAAGTCGTCGGGCAGTAAAAAAGGTAAACCTTTCTGCTTGCACCTCACCGCAGCCGGCAAAAGATAAACGTATCTGCTTGCACTTAACTGCACCACCGCCAGAAAGTGCTTTTTCAATTGAGGCTGTGCTCTGTCTTCTTCGACAGACAGGAAAAGGGCAAAATTTTGTATTTTAAATGTTAAGGAGCTGTTTCCTTCACTTAACTAGAGCCAGGCCTTTCTTGGCATCATCGCCTCTGCGGGGCCAGCTCTCATGTGAGACTCCTCATCACTCCCCCCACCAGGTCAAGCACCAGCTTGGAGGGGAGTGTCTTTAAAAGCAACCACAGCACTGATATTGTCACCTCGGGGCTCTGCTGTGGGGTCTGGGGCTTCCCGTCGGCTACTCCTGCCATCAGGCAGTACCCCCCTAAGTACACTGGCGTCCTTCTTGCTCATTCTGGAGGACATGCTTCCTTCAGGTCAAAAGGCTAAAGCTATGCATAAACATCCGCTCCCTCTGCCAGTTCAGTCGGGTAAGTACCATACAAAGCACTAGGGCCCTCCACACCTGACAGCCCTCCCCCTACCCAGGGGCCCCACGGGCTTCTCGGTCTTCCTTCCTCTCACTTCTCCAGAAGTTTCTTCAGGATAGTTCTGCTCTCTTGCAGGCTCTCTGCAAGAGCTTGAAACTTGCCCTCAGATCCCCCCGGCTACCCCCCACCACACAGGTGGTCACAGGATCCCCTCCACCGGTTGATTGGCACAAGTCTTTATCCCTTGACAAGAACATCACTCACTCTTACCTTATTCCTGGGAGCCAAGTGAATCCTACGAGGATGGCCTGGCCCATTTCCCCTGGAACAGGACCTCCAAGATGATCTGCCTGAAGATCTTTCCTATCCAAAGTTCCTTAAGAAATTCTCCTGCGCTCTGGCTCTCAGTGCCTCATAGTCTCCCAACTAACAAGCAAGATTTTCATTCCATTTTAAAGGCTTGCAGTACTCCCTGTGCCTTATGTCATTCAGGATATGCAGTCTTCCATGTGTGTTGTTCATGAGGTACCAGCTAAACTAAAAGTAGACAAAGTGATGGGATACATCCGAGAATATTGGTGGGACTTGGACGTTCTAGTGGCTCCACTAACTGAACTTTTCAGTGCTTCTTTAGAGTCTGGAGTGGTCCCAGAGGACTGAAGAAAGGCACATCTGGTCCCTTTATATAAAAGCGGATGAGGTTGAAAACTACAGGCTGGTTAGTCTGACCTAGGCGGTGAATAAATTATTGGAGGTGTTGCTAAAAGAATAGTGAGGTTTCTGGAGTGAATGGATTGCAGGATCCGAGGCAGCATGGATTTACTAGAGGCAGGGCTTGTCAGACAAAACTGATTGATTTCTTTGACTGAGTGACCAGGGAGTTGGACCGAGGGAAAGCCCCAGATGTGATGTACTTAGATTTCAGTAAAGCCTTTGATACCATTCCACATAGACAACTTAGAAATAAACTGAGCACCCTAGGGATAGACCCTAAAGTGACTGACTGGGTTAGAAATTGGTTGAGTGAGAGGTGGCAAAGGGTACAGGTAAATGGAGTTCTGGCGAGAAGGAGGTTGCCAGTGGTGTGCTGCATGGATCTGTCCTGAGTTCAATTCTTTTTAACATCTTTGTTAGTGATATTGCTGAAGGGCTGTCGGATAAGGTTTGCTCCTTTGCGGATGATACCAAAATCTGCAATAAAATAGACATCCAGGAAGGAGTACATAACATTAAGAGAAATCTAACTAAGCTTGGTCAAGAATTTGGCAGCTGAGATTTAATGCTAAAAAATGCAAAAAGCCAAGGAAGCGGTACAGTGTAGTGTGTCCATGAAAGAAGAGTGGGACCTGGGCGTGATTGTTTCTAACGATCTTAAAGTGGCTAAGCAGGTAGAAAAGGCGATGGCAAAAGCCAGAGGGATGCTTGCATGCATAGGGAGAGGAATGGCTAGCAAAAAAAGGAGGTAATAGTGCCTCTGTATAAGTCTTTGTTGCAGCCTCATTTGGAGTACTGTATGCAATTCAAAAGGCTACATCTTCAAAAGGATATAGATGGGATAGAGTCGGTGCAAAAGGTGGCTACTGAAATGGTTAGTGGTCTTCATTATAAAGCATATGAGGATAGACGTAAAGATTTTAATATGTATATGTTAGAGGATAAACGGGTTTGAGGAGATATGATAGAGATGTGCATTTATGCCACGGGGGTATTTAAGCAAGAGGAGAACCTCTTTTGATTGAAAGCAAGCTCAGCTACGAGGGGACATAGGAAGAAGGTGAAAGGGGATAGACTCAGGAGTAGTATGTGAAAATATTTCTTTACAGAAAGAGTGGTAGATGAGTGGACTAGTCTCCCAGTGGAGATGATAGAGACAGGGAAAATATCTGAATTTAAGAAAGCATGGGACAAACACAGGAGGATCTCTAAAGGAAAAAAGTGGACTGTTGTAATTGATATAGAAGGGCAGACTAGATAAGCCATATGTTCTTTTTCTGCTGCCATGTTTCTATGAAAGACCCCATTTTCAGGCAGTGCTGCATCCTGCCGCATAGGTCTCAAGTACAAGGTCTTGCCTGCTCTGGGATTCCATCATACTCTGCTCACCCATCAGTCTGTTGTTTCTGAGGTGGTCCTTAAAAAATCCAAGAGCTCTAAACTGCCTTCCCAGACGCCTTCAGGGAAGAAGCAGCAGACCTTAGATGCTATAGCCATGCTCTTGCCATATGCATATTAGCCCATTGACTGCATATGCTGCACTACCTTCATGACCATCTACTGCAGCTGGATGATCCCTCTTTAGCAGATCCAGCTTCCCTAGCTATGAACTTACATGGCATGAATGATATGGTAAAGGGATTCATGTATGACATCTATGATTCCGTGGACTGGTCTGTGGCTTCAGCTATTTTAGCCAGATGCATGGTCTGGCTTTGTGTGTCCGATCTACGTGAAGATCTTCATAATTGCTTAGCCAATGTTCCCTGCCAGGTTGACAGTCTCTTTGGGTCCAAAGTCCAGGAGGTGGTCTAGGAAGTCAAGGACCATTCCTCCACGGTCCGAGAATGCTCTGCTCATCAGGCAGAGGTGGCTTCCTCCTCCCGCCACCCCTCGGTGTTATCTTATCCATTTCATTACAATTGCTTTCAGCGGTTTTGCCTGCAGTGCCACTACCAGCCCTCAGGCTCAGGGTCAGCCTTATCAACTGTACCCCCAGAGGGGTCACCCACAAGAGAGGAAAACCCAGGCGCTCCCACAGACTACCCTTCCCCAGCTTTTGACTATCTGCCAGATAAGGGTCATGAATGCCAGGCCTCTGCAGACATCACCACAGATAACTGGGTTCTCTCCATTGTTTAGCCAGGGTACAAGCTTCACTTCGATGTGACACCACCTCCTCGGTGCCTGGTCCTGACTGACCATTCCCCAAAGCAGCACGTGCCCCTACTGGCAATGGATAGTTCAGCTCCTCCTCAGTGATGCCATTGAGCTTATCCCGCTTCCCAAAAGGGGTCAAGGGTTTTAGTCCCGGTTCTTCTTGATCCCCAAAAAGTCAGGCGGCATTCGATCAATCCTTGACCTCAATCTTTTCATCAAGCGGGAAGAGTTCAAAATTCCCTTGTTAAGCACAATCCTTCTTTTACTCAGTCCTCTGGATTGGCTCATCTTGCTAGACCTCAAGAATGCCTTCACCCATATCCCTATCCACCCCCTCCATTGGATGTTCCTCCGGTTCACCTTCCTCAACCACCACTATCAGTTCAAAGTTTTCCTTTTGGGCTCACCTCAGTCTCTCTCAAACCTGGTTCATCTTCACACCTCCCAGCACTCACTCCGACACATTCATACTAATCATATGCTTCCCCCCCCCCCCTGCACACCTGGAATCCACCCACAACTCTGCCTTTTCTTTCTCGGTCCCAAACTTTGGAATTCCCTTCCCCTAGATCTTCGGCTGGAACTCTTAACTAGGTTCAAATCCCTACTAAACACTCATCTTTTCTGCACTATCTTTAACCTTCCTATCCCTCCCGCCCTCAGCTGAGGCATCCCTTTCTCCTCCTCGCCCTTCCTTCTTGTTCCTTTGCCAATTTGACACCCCCCCCCTTCTTTTTTTTTCTCTTCCTTCCTGTCTCCTCTTTCCTGTCACAGCTATGGCGTTCTTTTCCTTTTTCTGGCAGTTTGTTTTTTTTGTACTTTGTAAACCACTCTGATGTGCTCTCATAGATAGGTATATCAAGAATTGAAATAAAGATAAAGATATCCTCTGCCCCTCGCTTTTTACCAAGTGTCTCACAGTTGTTGCAGCCCACCTTCTGCGTCAGGGTCATTGTGTTTACCTCTGCCTATGCGATTGGCTGATTTTGGGAAATTCTCAAGACATAGCAGCCTGAACTTTGGGGACACTGCTGTCTCTCTGCAGACCCTCGGCTTCGTCCTCAATGCCGAAAAATCTGAGCCCGTCCCTCAACAAACTCTGGATTTCATTGGGGCGCAACTAGACACTCTGCAAGCCAAAGCCTTCCTTCCTGGTCAGAGAGTTCAAGCCTTGCAGTACCCTTTCCATGCATTGATAAGCGCCAGCCCACCTTCTCCTTTGTCTCCTCGGGCACTTGACGTCTGTACATGTAGTACCACTTGCTGGGCTGCACATGCGTGCTCTGCAGTGACACCTCAGACTCAACTGGTGTCAATGCTCCCATCCTCTCCGGGCCAGGATCTCCTTCGAGGGCCCACAGTGAGCAGTCCTCCTTGACAACCTCAGGTGTTGGGTGATTCTAGCCAACCTTCTGGTAGGGTGCCAATTCTAGACGCCACCATATCACATCATCATTACTACCGATGCATCCCGATATAGGTGGGGGGGGGGGGTCCATCTCCTCAGCCTTTCCACTCAGGGCAAATTTACTCAAGCTCCATGCGGTCTACTATGCCCTCAAGTTTTTTGCAGACTGGGTGCATCACAAGATTTATTTATTTAGTATACATTTGTATACCGCTACTTCCAGCGATCAGCAGCGGTTTGATTACAGATTGGAAATTGTCAAATCATGACAGGAAATTTTTGAGGTATAAACACATTGATTAGACAGGAAAGCACAGCACACAGAGAACTATTTTACAGGGAACATGGGCTATGGAGGGTTAAGTGGCTTGCCCAAGACCACAAGGAGCACCTGTGAGACTAGAAACCCCAGTCCTTCCGGCCCAAGGTTGCTGTCCTCTAGTGGGATTTGAACCCCCGGCCTGAAGTACCTTGCCCCAACCACTAGGCCACTCCTCCACTAACACTAACAAGAAGGTTTCCATGTTCTATATCAACAAGCAGGGCGGTACAGGCTCTCTTCTTCTCTGTTGCAAAGCCAGGAGACTATGGACTTTTGCCTTTTCATTGGATGTCACACTGTGAGCGGCCTACCTTCCAGGGACTCGCAGCCAGCTAGCCGACAAGTAGAGCCACCAGCTGGTCCCCCACGAATGGTCCCTCGATCCTGCTGTCATTCGAGACATCTTTGCTCTTTGGGGGGAGCCTGAGGTAGACCTATTTGCCTCTGCGGACAGCGCCAAGTGCCCTGTCTTCTGCTTAATTCGGCTTTGCCTCCAGAGGTGAATGCCGACGCCTTTGCACTGGACTCGTCCCACAGTCTTCTGTATGCATGTCCTCCGTTCCTACTTATCACGCAGGTCCTGTTCAAGATCATGCAAGACAAAGCATTGGTCATTCTGAGAGCACCTTGACGGCCCCACAAGATATGGTCTCCCCATCTACTAGTTCTGCTACAGGTTTCCCCTATACTCTGGGGAATCAGCCAGGCCTCCTGACTCAGCATCAGGGCTGCCTTCTGCATACTAACCTCCAGGCCTTATCCCTCCAGCATGGTGGCTTCAGGGCACCAAGCACTGATTTCTTCACTGCCACAGGATGTTCTCTCTGTTCTTGCTACTTCTCAAAGACCCTCTACACAGCGTTCCTATCTGCGCAAGTGGGCCCGTTTTGCCCACTGGGCCACAGCAAATGGACAGGATCCAATTGACTGCCTGGTGAGCCAGCATTTGTCTTATCTCCTTCATCAGTCCCACTCAGGCCTATAGACTAGTTCAGTACATTTTCATCTTTCGGCTATTGCCCCTTCCACAACCCTTTTGGTGGTTTCTTGATTCATGAGGGTTCTCATGAACTCCCATCCGACTGCCTACGCCAGCCTGAGATCTTAATGTTGTGTTGTTTCAGCTGATGCAAACGCCATTTGAGCCTCTGCTGTCCTCTTTGCTCAAATACCTGGAAAACAGTCTTCCTTGTCGCCATCACTTTGGTCAGACGTCTGGGGGAAATCCAGGCTCTGGTACATTATTCCCCATATACATAATTTTTCCATGACAAGATTATCCTCCGGACACATCCTAATTTTCTCCCAAAAGCGATTTCTGACTTTATCAATCAAGCCATAGTGCTCCCTGCCGCCTTTTCTAATGCCCCTGTGGGCTCTCCAGAGGAAATATTACATTCCTTGGACTGCAGAAGGGCTCTTCTCTACTATCTGCTGAGCCTCTCCACTAGTCGTCACAGCTGTTCCTGACCTTCATTCCCAATAACCTGGGCAACTGGCAGTGAAGTTGACCATTTCCTCGTGGATTGTGGACTGCATTGCCTTCTGCTACCCCTTCTCCAGGGCACTTGACCCCTCACACACTGTGGGCCACGGCCACTTCCATTGCCAGTCTGGCTTCTGTCTCCATTCAGGATATCTGCAAGGCAGCTACCTAGTCATTCATCCACACCTTCTCCAAGTACTACAGTTTGGATTGCTTCTCCGCAACGGACTTTGCCTTTGGCCAGTCTATCCTCCAGAATCTGTTTGCTACCTGATTCTTTTCCCTCATCTGAGTTATGTTCGGGGTCGTCCTAATTATTCAGAAGTTTCAGAAAACCAGACTTACATGACTGGGCTGCCCTAGCTCTGGACTCACCATTGAGTGTAACTGCATCCCCTTCCTTGTCTCTGGAGAAAGCATAGTTGCTTACCTGTAACGGGGTTCTCCATTGACAGCAGGGGTATGTAGTCACACTCCTGCCAGCCTTCCCCGCAAAAAAAGAAAAAAAAAAAAAAGTAAAAGCTTGAGTCATCTCCCACAAATGAACTAGCGTCATCTGTTTGCGACATCTCTGTGGCACCTCTTCTCTAAGGATTTTTCTTCTCTGCTCTGGTACAAACTGATTCAGCACAGGCAGACAGGAAGCAGGCACACATGCTCAGTGAAGCAACAAAGCTTTTCTGAGCTGTGGGAGATCTGCTCAAGGCTCAGTCTGGGACTTCACCATTGAGTGTGACTGCATACTCCTGCTGTCTGCGGAGAACCCCCATTTACAGGTAAGCAACTATACTATCCTCTCTTTACCAATCCTTGTTTTCTCCTTTTTAGTATACTTATGTACCTTCAGTCCTCCAACAAATGTTTTGACAGACTTATTTATTTATTTATTTAGCAAGCATTTGTAGCCCGCTCCTTCCAGCGATCAGAAGCGGGTAGGATTACTATTGTGAAACTGCCGAATCAAGGCAGGTACAAATTTTGTTTACATAAAGATTGTCAGAAAAGCACATCATACAGAGTTAACACTTCTTAGCTATGGGGGAGTTCATTTACATATATACATAAATACATATATACAGGATAATCTTCTTGGACACAGTGGTCAGGGGCTGCTCCATCTGTGGATTTAGTTCAGGTTGAAATGTGATTGGAAAATGTGCGTTTTGAGTTTCTTTCTGAAGTCTAGAAGGTCATTGCTAGCTCGTAGTTCTGGTGGGAGTTGGTTCCACAGTGTTGGCGCCGCATATGAGAAAGCCCTGTGGCTGGTGTTAGCTTTGGCAGATCTTATATCTGTTGGAGTGTGAAGGATGTTGGAATTGTGGGTTCTTCTGTTTCGGGTAGGAGGTTGCAATCTTACTAGGTTGTTGAGGAAGGAAGGTGCTAAGTTGTGGATGAGTTTGAAGGTGGTTGTTAGTATTTTGTATTTTGTGCGAGCTGTTATGGGTAGCCAGTGTAATTGAATTAGTACTGGTGTGATGTGGTCACTTAGATTTTTCTTCATTATGACCCTGGCAGCTACATTTTGTGCCATTTGTAATATGTTTAGGGTTTTTTTAGGTAAACCTTGTAGGATGGCGTTGCAGTAGTCAAAATGTGGCATGATGAGTGCTTGGGCCACTGTTCTGAAGTCTTGGGGATCAATAATATTCCGAATGGGTTGGAGCACTCTAAGCTTGTGGAAAACTGCTCTGTTGGTCTTTCGGAGGTGTTATTCCATCTTTAGGTCACAGTCAAATGTGACTCCTAGATACTTTATTTCTTTTTTTGTTTGGTAAGTGTTGTTACATAGTGTTATTGATGTGGGAGGGTCAAAATTCGGTTCTTTGGAGATATACATTACTTCGGTTTTTTTGTGATTAATTGACATACTACTTTGTTGTAACCAGTCTTGCATCTCTCCGATACATGTCTCCAGTGGGTTGTAGTCTGGGTTTTTAGTGTCTAGTTGTGTGTATAGCATGATATCATCGGCATAGATGTGGTAATTAATTTCGTGCCGTGAGAAAATTTTGCATAGTGGCTGCATATATATGTTAAACAGAAGTGCTGAGAGAGCAGAGCCTTGGGGGATTCCCTGTGTTTGTGAGAAAGATTCTGCTTTTTCTCCGTTGAATTGAACCTGTTGTGTTCGATTTGAGATGTAGGATGAGAACCATTTTAGTGGGGTTCCTGTTATTCCTATTGATTTTATCCTATTTATGAGGGTCCCATGATTAACTGTATCAAAGGCAGCTGAGATGTCAATGAATACAAGAATGTACATTTTCTTTTTGTTTTCAAGGCCCTTTAGGAGGTTGTTAAGTAGAACTAGTAACAGGGTTTCAACTCCATGATGTTGCCTGAAGCCATATTGCTGGTCATCAAGAGGAGCACTGTCAGTCAGATGGTCTTGGAGTTGTAGAAGGACCGTTTTTTCTATGATCTTTGCCAGGAATGAGATACTTGATATGGGACGGTAGGAGGCTGGGTCTTCTCCGTTGAGTGTAGTGTTTTTTAGGATCGGTCTAATGACTGATTTCTTTAGTTCTGAGGGCATGATTCCTTGTTGTAGGGATAGGTTAACTATGTGTGCTATGTGAGGTGCTATGTCTTGTTTCACTGCCTTGATCCAGGATGCAGGACAGGGATCTAGTGGGGAGGTGGTGCTTTTCAGGCTTGTGACAATGGCTGTGATTTGCTTGGTTCCTATTTTGTGGAAGTGCTCCCATAACTGGTTTTGCGTTGTGTTGTTCTCACTTCTGATTTGTGGTGTTGGTGGGGGGGGTGGAGGACCAGGGGCCGTCAGTTTGGTCGCGTAGTGGTTTGCCAGTGTTTGGACCTTGATGGATTTGTTGAGGTTGGCATTTTGGTCGGTTTTGGTTAGTGATTTGACAAGTTCAAATAACTCTCGTGGGCGATTGATTGCCTTGTTTAGGATGTTGGTGTGATGTAATTTTTTTGCATTGTTCACGTCGTCTTTGTATTTTGCGAGATGGGCCATGTATTTAGTTTTGAGATCGGAGGATTTGGTTTGTCTCCATTTTCTCTCTATTTTACGGAGCTCCCTTTTTGATTTTATTAGAGTTCCTGTGTACCAGGGTTCCGAGTTGATCTTATGTGGGTTTGATGTGTGTTTCAGAGTTGGGTTAGATGTATTTTGGATGTGTGTGTTCCATCTGTTAGTTCGTCTAGGTCTGTGGACTCTAGGTTTATGTGGGATGCAATGGTGCTTATGAGGTGTTCCTCGTTGAGTTTGCTGAATTTCCTAATGGGGTTGGTCATTCTCATCTCCTTTGAGTTTTTGGGTTGGCACTGTAGTTTAAGTTTACAGTTGATTTGGTGGTGGTCTGACCATGGTACTTGAGTTATGTTTATTATAGGTGGTTCATTGCTTTGTTGTGGATTTCTGGGTATGAAAATCATATCTAGGATGTTTCCTTTATCGTGTGTGGGGTTGCTTATTATTTGTTGGAAACCCAATTGGTCGATGGCTTCATAGAAGGAGTCCGTGTGGGACGGAGGAATTGATGCTAGGTTCAAATCTCCGAGGATGATCTGGAATTTTTTGCTTTGTGTGGATGTGATGGTTTCTAGTGCTGTGGCTAGTGTTTCGTGCTGTGGTGAGGGAGGTCGATAGATTAGGCAGATGGATAATGCCATGCTCTCGACTTTAAGTAGGTCAAGATCTGGATTTGTGACCGTAGATGTGGTTGTGAGTTGAAGGCTGGTTTTGGCTGCTATAAGGACTCCGCCTCCTCTTCTGTTGATGCGTGGGCAGTTGTATAGTTGGTATCCGGGCTTCTGTATTTGGTTCATTGTTGCAGAGTCTGAGTCAGTGAGCCATGTTTCTGTTATGCATAGGATATCTGGTTGTTCGTCAGTTAGAATGTTGTGGATAATATGCGTTTTATTCCTTATTGACCTAGCATTAATAAGGATAATGTTACATGTGTGATGTTCTTGGTGTGTGGTTCGTGTGAGTTGTATTTGAGATCCAATAGTGTTCTTTGCTTTGGTTTTAGGGTGTTTTTGAGATTTGTTCCCTTTGATATGGGTGTGTCGTTGGGGTAATTTACTTGGTGTTTGTGTGGTGGTGATAGGATTTAAGTTGTATTGATGCAGGATGGGTAATGGAGGGGGGGGTGGAGAAGGTAGATTGGTGTATATAGTAGAGGAATGCAGTATTGTGAGTGTGGGATGGTTCTATATGAAGATGTTAGTATATACATGCACAAAATCAGGAAGGTGTGAGCAGGCTCCATTTTATGTCTGCCAGAAATACTTGGATTTTGGATTCGAGTGGCGCAGTGTGGGGTGAAGTCAAGGCAGCTGGCCTAGAGATGAGTTAGTGTAGGCCGGCAAGATAGTAGTTGGGTACCAACAGTCTAGCAGGGATAGATGGGTTGGGGTACAGCGTTTCTTATTACTTTAACAAAATAGGGATACAGTCCTAACGTTCCTTATCACTCAGTATAAACAGATACAGTATTGTGCGATACAGTCTTAAGGTTATTGCAAGAAGGTTATTGGGTTACTGCATTGAAATGTAACAACTTGCTGGTTAGAGATACTTTGTTTCATTTAGCTCTAAATAAACAGTAGTAGCCTTTAGAGTTGGTAGGGGTTTACAATGTAACAGCTGGCTTGAGGAGAACAGGGCTTGTGACAGTGGGGAGTTTACACATTATATATACAGAGGTATGTTGGCTCCTACTTGGGGGGGGGGGGGGTTAGGCCAGGGTTGCACAGTGGTCTTTTGCATCAGGAGGTAGATAAGTCCAGTAATTGTTTACCTGGGTGATATCGTTGTAGTTGAAAGCTCTTGATGTCGAATTTTGGTCCAGCTATGGGAATCTCGTGGAGCGTGGTGGTCGGGACCGGCGAGCTCAGACCCGGCCTGGGGAGCTCAAGCCGTCAGTCATTTGATTGTTGCACTTTCGTTTTCTGTCCGTTATCAGAGTTTTGGTCATGTGAGTCAGGCTTCTTGATACTTGCAGCCTTGTTGTGGTTGAGTGGATGATGTTTCAACTGCGCCTAATCTCCACCGCCAAAGGGCCCTCTGGCGAGGCCCTCAGGCACGGGCCCGCAAGGCGCGGGCGCGCCCTGTAGGGATGCCGCTTTTATGCGGTTCTGCCTGCGTGCGTGTGAGCCTCCCACTGCCCGGATTGGGCAGGAGTGTGTGGAGGGAGGGCTCCCACTGCCCGGATTGGGCAGGAGTGTGTGGAGGGAGGGCTCCCACTGCCCGGATAGGGCAGGAGTGTGTGGAGGGAGGGCTCCCACTGCCCGGATAGGGCAGGAGTGTGTGGGGGAAAGGCTCCCACTGCCCGGATAGGGCAGGAGCTTCACCAGGGCGGTTGGAGGGCTAGCGATGCTCAGCGGCTCCCACAAAGTAGGGATGCCGCTTTTATGCGGTTCTGCCTGCGTGCGTGTGAGCCTCCCACTGCCCGGATTGGGCAGGAGTGTGTGGAGGGAGGGCTCTCACTGCCCGGATTGGGCAGGAGTGTGTGGAGGGAGGGCTCCCACTGCCCAGATTGGGCAGGAGTGTGTGGAGGGAGGGCTCCCACTGCCCGGATTGGGCAGGAGTGTGTGGAGGGAGGGCTCCCACTGCCCGGATTGGGCAGGAGTGTGTGGAGGGAGGGCTCCCACTGCCCGGATTGGGCAGGAGTGTGTGGAGGGAGGGCTCCCACTGCCCGGATTGGGCAGGAGTGTGTGGAGGGAGGGCTCCCACTGCCCGGATTGGGCAGGAGTGTGTGGAGGGAGGGCTCCCACTGCCCGGATTGGGCAGGAGTGTGTGGAGGGAGGGCTCCCACTGCCCGGATTGGGCAGGAGTGTGTGGAGGGAGGGCTCCCACTGCCCGGATTGGGCAGGAGTGTGTGGAGGGAAGGCTCCCACTGCCCGGATAGGGCAGGAGTGTGTGGAGGGAGGGCTCCCACTGCCCGGATAGGGCAGGAGTGTGTGGGGGAAAGGCTCCCACTGCCCGGATAGGGCAGGAGCTTCACCAGGGACTTGAGACGGATTTTTATTTATTCATTTAAAAAAACATTACAACATTTACACTGACATGTAAAACATTCTACGTGGTTTAAAGTATTTAAATTACAGTTTGTAACTGCTTTTCAGAATGTGGTCTGAAACAACAAAATGGACATTAAATGATGGTGGGAATGCCGGCCTGAAAGAGCAATCTTTCTCTGCCTCTCTGCTTTTTTTTGAACTCAATTGCTTCTGTTTTGTATGCCTACCCTGTTATATGTGTAGCACTGATGGTAAGATGGTTTTAATTCTACATCTAGGCACTTATCATGGACCCCAAAATGTCCGCCATCCTGATGAATCCTCATGTGAAGCGGACCCTCAAGCGGAAAAGTGTGACTGATGCCTTAGCAAAAGAGAAGTTGTCCCCTATCACTGTTAACTTTGTCAGTAAGTCTGATGCTTTTTCATTTTTTATATATATATATATATATATATATATATATATATATCAATATATATTTCAAATGAATTTTGGGTTTTGTTTTGGTAACTTGTTTGTTTTTAAACCATGTACTTGTAAATTAATTTTCCCTTTGATCCCATCTGTACTTTAATAAAAGTAGCACTTCTTATAGCTGACAAACTGACCATGATGAAATTCTAAAGCAAGCCATTCAGATACCAGATACTTTTGAAATATGCCAAAATGTGGTTTTAAACCTGTCAAATATTTTACAGAGTGGATCAGAGGTGGCAGATGCAGAGAGTTTGTAAAGGAACACAGCTAGTTGGAGAGTATGTCCTGTAAATACAGGGTGCGCATTCAACTATCTGTTGTTTTTACTCTTTTGGGTAAAATTCAGATGAGTTCTTTTTCTTTCCATATTCCTTTTCAGATGTGCTTGCTGAAAATGGTCGCCTGCGCCAAACTTCAGATGTGATTGCTGCTTTTAGTAAAATGATGAGTGCTTACCGGGGAGAAGTGCTGTGCACCATCACCACCGCTGGGGTTAGTTGAGGAATATTTCAGCAAATAGATGTTGGGCTGTGAGTGAAAGGCTTTACATGTGGCCCTTTGCTGCTGTTCCTTGGCCAGAAGAATGGATAGCAAAAGGACCAGCTGCAGTGTGCTGTAACTGCTTCCTGGATCACTGTTTCAAGGTAGTAAAGAGCAGAAAAAAAAAAGAATAGGTATCTTCTAAGTTTGTGTTCTCTACTGTTTTCCAGCCTTTGGAAGCTACCAGTCTTACAGAATTGCAAACTGCTTTGAATGGCTTCCTGGCAAAAGGAGAAATTCTGAAATTGGAGACTAAGGTATTACATAGTAACACTCTCTGTCCATATGAGTTCACGAAGCTTTACCCCAGTAGCTGGTGTAGGATAGGCATTTTCTAGTTGTAATGTATATTTTCATTTATTACCTGCATAATACAGAAGGTTAAATGATATTAGAACATGCACATCTTGTAAAAAAAAATAACGTAAGTCATGAGAATAAAGTGGGCACCTTGTCTTTCTTTAGAGAGATTAGGAAGCAGACCACAAGCTCTAAACGTAGAGACACTGACAGCTTCTGAGGCTAATTTCCTAGGTGGAATTGGTTGCCCGAAGGGGCTATCTCTGTCCTCTGACAAGCATGTCTTTTGACACCGTATTAACTGTTTCTAAAGCTCCTCTTGGAGCTTGCAGAGTTTGTGAAACAGCTTGGGCTTCTTTCCTCTGGCTGTACTAGTGTTGAGTGCTTACTACTACCACTTATTCGTATATATATAGTGCTGTTAGGCATACACATCACTATATACAGAAGAGACAGTCTCTGCTTCACAGAGCTTACAACCTGTTAAGGCAGAAAAACAGAGCAAACCGGGGACTAGGGTAATTCTTTAAGGGAGACAATTAAAACGCACATGAGTGTGGACAAAAGAAAGAGAGGGTCAGGATCAAAAGCAACCTCAAATGCTAAAGAGAGAATGTTTGTATTCTCCAGGCTACGGAGCTATGAAATGAATTACACTGCATTTAATGGAGATTTAAGTACAACATAAGAGAATTTTTTAACAATTTTCACTTTCTTCCCTCTAGACTGAACCATCTATCCTTGGGGGAATGATTGTCAGCATTGGAGATAAATACATTGACATGTCTACAAAAACCAAGATTCAGAAACTGACCAAAATCATGCGAGACACTGTCTGAGACCTAACCTGGATCAGTAATATTGTGCTCTCTGTATTCCTTTTCCAAAATAAAACCACCTTGTATAGTGGTGTACTAAAAACAATAAATATTTCTCCACAACTTGATGAGAGGAATTTAAAGCCTTTTCAGGATCTGTTTTGAGCTGTAGTTTGCTATAGCTAGGTTTGTAGTTTCTATGGATAACCAGTAAAAAGAATCAATGGTGAGTTGCCACACATGCTGTTAGTCATAAAAACAGAAGCCTAGAGTTTATATGTCTTACGTTTTCCCCCATCCAATTTAATTTTTTCTTTCTGGAATTCTGCAAAGCCAACTAAAAGTGATCTGTGCCAAAGGTCATGCAGACCTTCATCTTGACATATTCTTTTCTATGTCTGTGTTGGAGCTACAGGTTCGGCTTTTTCTATAAATTTGTAAGGAAGTATGGCTTAGGCAGCAAGGAGATGCAGTCTGAAATCTAGTCATCTGAAGAGAGACAGATCTTGCCCCTGAGTAGTCTAGATAGTTATTAGACCAGATCTTTTGCTGGTTAGATATGAATACTGCTTTATTTTTGATGAACAGGTTAGCATTCTGGAATTACTGTAATTTGTGAATTCTGCTTCTGGAGAGGAAGTTTAATCTCTTCTATGCACAATATTTGTTAAGGTGCACTGATACGTGAGTGGAACTGGAACCGGAACCAAAATTACAGTTATGGGTTAAGTTTCAACTAGTAATTAGCATGTAGATTAAATGGGATCCCAAGGGATATATCTGGCTGATCTACTCCATTTCCACACTCCTCGTCATACCCCTCGCTCTTTCCACCTCAACCGACTAGCTCTGCCTTCCCCCTCCCATGCACACCTTCAGACCACACGCTCCTCAGCCTTCTTCTTTGTAGCTCCTGCACTATGGAACTCTCTTCCCCCCCCCCCCCCCCTTCGGCTCGAACCCCACTACCCTACCTTCAAATGCTCACTTAAAACTTATCTGTTCTCCCTTGCTTTCGACCTTCCCCTTCCCTAACCCTGACCCGCCGTCCCTCCCTCTGCCCTATCTACTCATGTCTCTATCTCTTTCTCTATTTCAATTGTAACTTCCTTTCCAATTTTCTGGCTTGTGCCACTCTGTCTATATTTTTATTGTAAACCGCTCTGCCTATCCATGAAGGGCGGTCAATCAAATAAATGAATATGAATATATGCAGCTAGACCACTTTAGAAATGTGTGTGTAGTGACTTCTGGTACCAGATCCCTTGCATGTGACCACTTCTGTTTGACACCCCTGGGTCGCCATGAGTTGACAATGACTTGACAATGACTTGACAAAGACTTGACAAAAAACATAACAAAAAAGCATGCAATGCAATGAAATGAAAAAAAGAAATCCAATATGTCACATTTTTTGGGTGGTTATACAGAGGGTGCGTGTTTGTAGACCTCTGTAGTATAAAAGCCCATGTTCACTTCCTCTCTCATCCCAACTGGCATCACATCGCAAGTTTAAGGCCAAGTCCATCAATGGTACTTCACTGACCAGCTAGCAGGAGGTGCTGGAGTTAAACTTCTGTGACTTTTTTCCATGCCCTGCCCCAATTCTACCTCATCAGACATCTCTAAGTGCCCGAAGTTAGTTGATCACACAAGACACAGCTAGAGTAACCAAAGACAATGCTGCTTTACTGACTCCATGCTCTAGACCCTACATTAAAAAAAACCCATTAACTAAAGAAAGTGAGCCACGATAATACTCATCTTCCCTTTCTTTAGTTAATGGGTTTTTTTTAATGTAGGGTCTAGAGCATGGAGTCAGTAAAGCAGCATTGTCTTTGGTTACTCTAGCTGTGTCTTGTGTGATCAACTAACTTCGGGCACTTAGAGATGTCTGATGAGGTAGAATTGGGGCAGGGCATGGAAAAAAGTCACAGAAGTTTAACTCCAGCACCTCCTGCTAGCTGATCAGTGAAGTACCATTGATGGACTTGGCCTTAAACTTGCGATGTGATGCCAGTTGGGATGAGAGAGGAAGTGAACATGGGCTTTTATACTACAGAGGTCTACAAACACGCACCCTCTGTATAACCACCCAAAAAATGTGACATATTGGATTTCTTTTTTTCACTTCATTGCATTGCATGCTTTTTTGTTATGTTTTTTGTCAAGTCATTGTCAACTCATGGCGACCCTGTGGATAGTTGTTCTCAGCTGCATTCAGTTTTCAGTCAGGAATCTAATGTTGATATAGTGGTATCCATAGCTGCTGTTAGTGTATCGTTCTGTTGTATTGTTGGTCTTCCTTCAACCTTGCCAAGCATGATGTCTTTTACTAATGATCTTTCTCTTCACATGATGTGTTCAAAGTATGAAAGTCAGGCTTGTCATTTGAGCTTCTGAAGAATGCTTAGGTTTGACCTCCTCCTAGTACCTACTGACTTGTTCTTTAAGCAGTCCATGCTATACAGAAAATGCTTCATCAGCATGGATTACATACTTAAGCTACTATTAAAGTCCACATGCACCTATTACTTTAGAGTATGCACACCATTGATGAAAGGGTTAATATCAAAAATATTTAACTGTTTCTAAAAGCCAGAGAGCAAATTAATGCATTTTTATTGTTTGTTCATCTGTTCCTGGGTTGCGTTTAGGTCAGTTGAGATAACTGTGCAGATTTCTGCAAATGTTTTTTCCTTGGGCAATTTTCAAAGGGAAAGTATTCTCATATTTTCTTTGTGAAGAGGCACAATGTGTCATGTCTACTACTGTTACGGCACCTCATCTTCTACTCAGAGTTTTCATGAGGGAAACTTGTCTGATTGATAAATATTTTATTAAATGTTTCTTTAAGAATGGACAATATTTGTTAGGTAACCATCAATCCTGTCAATGTACAGATAGCTTTTCTTGTGTTCTCATCAGCAGGGCTCGACAAATCCCAGGCACATGACCAGTAATTTGCACCCGACGCCTGGGATTTTCTTTCCACTCCCCTTTAAATAATGTGATGGGGCAGAAAACCCCTTTGGTCTGCCTGTGGAGATCCGATCGAGGCAGCTGGCTTACCTGTGGAGATCCCATCTCCTGCAGGTAGAAGATGAGAAGTGCTGCAATCGCACCTTAAAGCCCTTTCTTTCTGCTCACAGGAGATCAGGTCTCTGTGGGCAGAACCGAAGAGGAAGGCTGGGCCATGAAGCTAACAAGCGGGCCATGGGGATCTTCACTGAGCTTATGTGAGGTCAGAGCTTTTCCTGACCATATGCTTTGGAGCAAATACTGAATTCTAAATCGTCCTGTTAGATCAGTTCGGACAAATTGGTTTTGTTCCCCTACCAGCAGATTGGTGGAGAAAAAGAACCAATGAAAATCCCAGGTTTCAATGACATCCCGTATATGCCTCTATTCACCTTTGCCACCAGAGGTCCCTTAGTATTTCTTTGTCTCCAGCAGATGGTTGATGGATTTTCTCCTCTCTGAAGAAAATCTAAAGATTGAGGGGAAAAGATTGATTAAACACTTGTGAATGACCACTTTGAGGGTGACTCACTTGAGGGCGATATGGGAAGTTCAGTTAGACCTTTGGTCTCTTTTGTTGCCAAAGGAGGAGGGAAAATTGCTTCAGCTCCAAGCTCTTATGATAAGAGCCTGTTGAGCAGCCAAAAATTGGAAGGATCTGGAAGAGTACAGCAGCCCACCACAACCTCAATGGCCTTCTCTGCCCCCCCTGCTCTCTCCCGAAGATTATAGAAGGCTCTCAGAGGGATCTGCCTGCAAGCCATCTTAAACGCAGTGCTGCAAAGCCAGCCAAACAGTTTCAGGGGAGTAGAGCTGAGCCCAGCACGGATTCTCTTCCTGAGGCTCTCAGGGGGTAAGTACCAAGGCTTGACCTCATCATTGTCCTTGTTGGGGGCTCCCAATTCTGTCTTCCTGGGAAGCAATTTGGGGTTGACTGCTCTGTGCCCTCTCCTAGTACCCCTGCTTAAATAATAGACTGGTTGTAGTTGTATCAAGAGCATACAGTTGTGGTCAATATTATTGGCAACCTGGCAGTTCAACTTCTTAATGTCCAATATCTCCTAAAAATAAAAGTGGCCAGTGAAATGTCTTTGGACTATATATGCACACATATTTGACACACAAAAGAATCAAATAAAACAAGACCAATTAAAAAAGGGAAATAGCATAAAAACTGGGATATTGCCAGGATGTGGTTATTGGCACCCTTTAAACAATTCCAAAAAAAGTGTGAACAGAAGAATCACATTCCCTTTGCAGTAAAAGTAGACGCACCTGTGATCAATTGTCAGTACTCACATGATTTGAATCAACCAGTGAATGATGGTTCTAATGTTTAAAATGGTCACATTCACTCCCTGCTCCATTTTTACAATGGTGAAGACGAGAGCTGCCCGAAACTGTCAGAAAAGCCATTATCACAAAACATCAAGCTTCAAATGGGTACAAGGTCATCTGCAAAGACCTTAGGATTCCTGTGTCTACCGTTCTAAATGTTGTTACATTTTCTGCTTGTGGAACTGTCAAGAACCTCCCAGAACGTGGTGGGAAGAGGAAAATTGATCCAAGAAGTCTTCGAAGATTAGTGCGAACTGCTGGAAAAACACCATGTACAACATCCAAAGAGCTTAAGGCTGACCTGGAGCAATCTGAAGTGGTAGCTTCAACCCACACCATATGCCATACACTAAACAAAAAAGGACTTCATGGGTGAAGGCCAAGTAGGACCCCACTGCTCAAACATAAAAAGGCATGCCTGATCTTTGATGAAACCTACCTTGAGAAACTACAGTCCTCCTGGGAAAATGTTCTGTAGACAGATGAAACCAAACTTGAGCTTTTTGGCAATGCAGACCAGCAATACTTTTACAGGTGACGAAATTAAGATTATAAGGAAAAAAAAAACACCCTTCCTACAGTGAAATATAGTAGAGGTTCCATAATGTTGTGGGGCTGTGTTGCTGTCTCTGGAACGTATTAAAGTAATCATGAAGTCGGAGGACTAGCAAGATATTTTGGAGTGAAATGTGCTACCTAGTGTCAGAAAGCTAGGTCTGGGTCGAAGCTCATAGGTTCTTCAGCAGGACAATGACCCAAAACATACATCCAAAAGTACAAAAGAATGGTTAAAAAGGAAAAAAGTGACACTTTTAAACTAGCCAACAATGAGTCCTGATCTCAATGCAATCGAGAACGTTTGGAAAGAGTTGAGATCTGTCCATTGGTAAAGGGAATCCTGGAAACATTCATGAACTGGAACAAATTGCAGTTGAAGAGAAACTACCAGCAGACAAATGGACGAAATTTATAGATGGCTACAAGAAACGTTTGGAGGCTGTCGTCATTTCCAAGGGTTGTGCTATTAATTCTGCCCAGGTCGTATTTTGTGGGGGGGGGGGGGGTTGTTTTTTCAGAAATTACTACATTTAAGTTGCACAGACATCTTTTTTTTTGTTGTATACCATTGAACATGCTATTAAAATATTATGATGACATACAATTGGAATATTTCCAATTATTTCTCAAGATATTGTACACAATATACCTATAATGCAAGGCTGCCAATAATATTTGACCACAACTGTATCCAGCCTTGCCTGAGCAATCGGAATATGCTTTAATCTCGGGCTTTTTAGAAGACACCATATCATAAAATCCCAGGGAATGTATGGCTTCTGCCAAAATGGATTTTAATTGTATTTGTGCATCTGTAAATTCTGTGCCTATTTATTGAGGGATTTGCTTAAGGATAATCTAGCATTACACCCAAATTATTGTAAAGAAATGAGAAGATAAGGGAAGAGTTAGATATTTGTAATAGTGAGTCTGTTTCTTTTAGAGGAGTTATCAATAACTAAATCTTTTCCTTTCGGATTTGGTTTTGCTACCAAATTTTCCAATTTTCTTTTCTGGAGTCTCTCCAGACTAGTGCAAATGCATGGTTTGTTCTCCTACCAGCAGATAGAGAACTACTGGTTGAATAACATCACTCTATACGGTGTCCTTCATCGCCCTCAGCCAGCTACTACTGTATTCCTGTATCAAAGCAACCCTACCAAACAAACTTTTCCCCCCCGTAAAAGGGCATTCTGGCCCTCCAAAAGAACAAGAACTAATGCAGAGTAGGAATGTAGCAGGCTTTGTGAAAGGTGAGTTCTGGACTGGTCTGGAGGGACTCAAGAAAATTAGCAAATAAGGCCTAAATTTTGCCTTCCTCATCCTCCCTCAAGATGTGTGGAAAATATCAAGACACATCTACTGAGTGCTGGGACCCAGCTAAGCCTGTCCCTAATGTGCTTGCCTCAAAAACCATGTTCCGTTGAGCATGAAAATCCAACCTATAGTGCTTTTTGAAAGAATGCAGATTTGACCAAATAACCCCCTTACAAATTTCCTGTGGGAGAACTAAACTATTTTGTCTGAGACCATGCCTGTGCACTAAGAGTATGTTTGTAGTCCTTCTGGAATTGTGCAAGTGTTTAGAGATGTACGCTGAGACAAATAATTTCCTAATCATTGGTTTATAGTAGCTTTAGACACCACCTCATCCTTCCTAGGTTCACCAAACAGAATGAAGAAGGCACTCTGTTCTGTGAAGCACAGATAAGCTTCAAATACCACGTCAATGCTCTCTGAGCATACAACCAATGTAACTTTCCAGAGCCTGCCCCAAGCTCTGTATCATGAAACATCAATAAGGACTTCCTGGTTAGTAACTACCTTAACTAAAAAGAATGGGATTGTCCTAATTGTCACTCCCTCACCTGAAGTCATAAAAAGGGTTCTTGGCAGGACAGAACTTGCAACTCTAAAATCTATTCGGTTAAACAGATTGTTACTATAAGTGCTACCTTGAGGGTCCTGATGAAGCCACCTTTTAGCCATTTAAGGGCTAAGGAGGCCACAAATGTTTAACCTTCAAGAAACACCAATATGGTGGACTGACAGGTAATGGCCTAAAATCCTGGTCTCTATAGCAGACAGTAGCTGCCATCTGAAGCCTTAAGGAGGTTAGGGCCGGCCTCTTATCCAAGCCTGCCAGTAAAAAGTCTATAATGGTTGGCAGCACCACTCTGAAAGGCCTAATCTGCACTCATGACATCAAGTCTAAATAATTCTCACACGCTATCATTCAGAAAGGGCATAATAGCATAGTATATAACGGCAGATAAAGACCAGTATGGTCCATCTAATCTGCCCAGCAAGGTGGTATGAGTAGGTGTACCTGCCGCTCCGTGCAGGTCACCCCTTCCCATGCCTTTGTTTAGGGGTGTATCCACAGCTCTGTGTAGGTCACCCTTATTTGTTGAGATATAAGAGAGATATTTTGATTTTATCCTTTTGCTATAAAGGGATTCACTGTGTCGGTCTCATGCCATTTTGAATCTGTCACTGTATTTGCCCCCACCACTTCCATCGGGAGGGCATTCCAAGCATCCACAACCCTTTCAGTGAAAACGTATTGCCTGACATTGCCTTTCAGTTTACCCCCTTGCAGCTTCATGTTATGCCCTCTAGTTTTACAGCTTCTCCAGGACCAAGCAGGAAGTCAGTCCTCACTTATGGGTGACGTCGGCGCCGACGGAGCCCTCGTGGAGCAATTTTCCCCAGCTTTCAAAGAAAGCCTTTGGGAATTGCAGCGCGCATGCGCGGTCGTCTTCCCGCCCGAGGGTGCCATCTTAGCCAGTCTTCTTTTTTCCGCGGAGCCCTACAGACGTCCCCGTCTTGTCCCTGCGAAAAAGTTGATTTTCTTCTTTATTTTATCCTTTTTTCCTTCGGTTCGACGCCGATCTTTTTCCCGCCCGGACTCGCGACGCCGGTCACGAGTCCTCTTACTTTTTTCGGTTTTTCTGACTTAGTCAGCTTTTGTTTTCGGTTTCCCTGGCAGCCCGGTCTTTTGACCTCGCAGGGGCCCTTTTTCCCCCGATGGCTGCCAGTGGGTTTAAGCGGTGTGGTCGGTGTGACCGAAATATGTCACTAACCGACACACACGACTTTTGCCTCCGCTGCCTGGGCCCGGATCATGAGGAACTGATCTGTGGGCCCTGCAGCAAAATGTCCTCAAAGGCGTTGAGAAGTCGGCGGCATCAGCGTGAGAGAATCTTCGCTGACCCCAGCCGTACCCGGACCTCGTCGGAGGCCTCCGCGTCGAAAGGCTCCAGCTCGGACCGTCGCCGGAGTTCCTCCGACCGGGGTTCTCCCTCCGGGGACCATCGTCGGAAGGTGAAACCCGCGAGGGCGGCGTCGGTGGACGCTCCTGGTTCCGCGAGGGCCAGGTCGCATAGCCCCGACAGCCGTCCCGGGTCCTTGGAGAAGGAACACATCCCGAAGCGACCTCGCCTGGAGTCGGAGATGCCTGCCCGGGTAAGTCCTGTGGTCCTTCTGGACTCGCCTCCGCGACAGCCGACGTCGGGCCCGACGCCGTCGGGGCCCGAGTCGGGGGCTGCTGGGTCACCTGAGCTCGGACTCAGGTTGACGGCCTTGGAGAGCAGACTGTCTGCCTTCATGGACCAGCAGAGGGCACTGCTCGCTGGCGCAGCTGCCCCGACCGCCGGGACGTCGACGTCCAAGTCGACCCCGGAGACCGAGCCGATCCTCGAGTCGATGAGAACTCGAGTCGATCCTCGGTCGAGGTCACCCTCGGCCTCCCGTTCGGGACCGAGGTCGCCGACGCCGACTCCCTCGGCGTCGGGGCGGCTGGCGCCGCACCCTGCCCGGGCCGACCCCACCGAGTCCTCGTCGGAGTCGGTCTGGGAGTCTGAGGAGGAAGAGTCACCTGATTCTTTCCGGACTCGGTGTGTCCCATCGGACTCACCGGAGTCCGAGCCTCGGAAGCAGTCCCCCCCGGAGGATGCCTGGTTCTCGGACTTCGTTAGGGATATGGCCAAGGCTTTGGCCTTCCCTGCGGATCCCGAGGAGGAGCCTCGAGCCGAAGAGCTCGACGCCCTCCAGTATGACTCTCCCGCGAGGGAACACTTTACTGTACCGGTTCCTCCTATGCTGGAACGACTACTCTTCCGCATGTGGGAGAGTCCGGCCTCCTCGCCGGTCCTGAGCAAGCGGGTCGATTCTATCTATCGAGTCCGCAAGAGCCCTGGCTTTCAAAAGGCACAGCTGCCACACCATTCCATGGTAGTGGAATCGGCCATGCATCGTCTTAAGAGCCAGAAGATGCACTCCTCGGTGCCTCCTGGAAGGGAGGCCCGTAACCTGGATGGCCTTGGCAAGAAGTGCTTCCAGGGCTCTATGCTCGCATGTCGTGTCCAGACTTACCAGCTATACATGGGCATGTATCTCCGGGATCTGGCTAAAGAGCTAGCCGGATTCTCCGCTGGTCTGTCCGAGGAACCCTTGCGGAGGTTCCTAGCCTTGTCCACTGGCGTTCGGGAATGCTCAAAGTTCATGTCCCGAGCAGCCTATGATGGCTTTGAAGCATCGGCTCGAGTGGCCGCAGCCGGCATCGGTGCCCGCCGACAGGCTTGGCTTCAGTCGTCAGACCTTGAGCCCTGGGTGCAGGACAAGTTGGTCGATGTCCCCTGCCGAGGCGAAAACCTCTTTGGCAAGCCCATGGCGGAAAAGGCTGCACAAATTGAGACTGAGACTCTCACCAGGACCAGGCTTTCTAGGAAGACCTCCGCCCCTTCCCAGAAAAAGAAGGGCTCGGGGAAAAAGTCCTTTTACCCGAGGAAGGCGGCTGCCTACAAACAATACCCCCATTATCAGGCCCCTGCAGCTCCCCAACAGGGCCAGCAGGCCAAGGGACGGGGTAACGGGTCCCGTAGGCAGCAAGCCCCCAAGCCTGCACCACCAGCCCCTGCTCAGCAGGGTGGGGGCTTTTGACTCACTAAGCATAGCCTCTCCCCCCCCCCCCGCTGGTTCCTCCCAGCACCGGAGGCCGGCTGGTTCACTTCGCCCACAGGTGGTCCAGCATCACCGCAGATGCCTGGGTGCTTCAAGTCGTGCGAGAAGGCTATCTTCTCCACTTCCATCAGGTCCCTCCCTCCTATTTTCCGGGAGAACCTCCGCGACCCCCTCTGCACAGGGAGTTGCTCCTTCAGGAGTTAGCAGGTCTTCTGCAGGAACAGGCGGTGGAACCGGTGCCACACCACCTGAGAGGTCAAGGCTTTTATTCAAGGTATTTTCTGATACCAAAGAGAACAGGGGGCCTCAGACCCATCCTGGACTTGCGCAACCTCAACAAGTTCCTTGTGCGGGAGAAGTTCAAAATGCTTACCCTTGGAATCCTTCTGCCCTACCTCCAGCAGGGAGATTGGCTATGCTCCTTGGATCTAAAGGATGCCTACACGCACATCCTCATCCACCCAAGCCACCGCCAATACCTAAGGTTTGTGGTGGCAGGAAATCATTACCAGTACAGAGTACTGCCCTTTGGCCTGTCCTCCGCACCGCGAGTCTTCACAAAATGTCTCGCGGTCGTGGCGGCCCATCTCCGGCTTCACGGCCTCTATGTCTTTCCGTACCTCGACGACTGGCTCATCAGGGCAGCGTCCGCTCGGGAGGTCACCAACGCCACGCGCCGCACGGTGACTCTTCTGCAGCACTTGGGCTTTGTTATAAACTTCGCAAAGTCCACTTTGCTCCCCTCACAGGATCTCGAGTTCATCGGCGCAAGGCTGCACACTCCTCAGGCACGAGCGTACCTACCGCTCGACCGGGCTCAACGGCTCATGGACCTAGCCGACCGTTTTCGCAGCCAGCCCCTGGTCTCCGCCAGGCGCTTCCTGAGACTACTTGGCCATATGGCTTCCACCGTCCATGTGACCCCCAATGCCCGCCTGAATATGCGGTCTGCTCAATGGTGTCTCCGCCAGCAGTGGCGTCAAGCCACAGGCGGCCTAGCAGACCTAGTGCGCGTCTCCGAGCCGCTGATCTCGTCTCTCCGGTGGTGGCTCCGGCAGCCGAACCTCATGTTCGGAATGCCTTTCCAGTCACCTCAGCCGACCCGGGTGCTGACCACCGATGCATCCCTCCTGGGCTGGGGAGCACATTGCCAAGAGGCACGTACTCAGGGCCTCTGGACCACGTGGGAGTCTGCTCAGCAGATCAACTTCCTGGAGCTCAGGGCGATCCGCCTAGCTCTCAAGGCCTTCTCCCACCTGACTTCCCAACAGTCCGTCCTTGTCCAGACGGACAATCAAGTTGCCATGTTCTACGTGAACAAGCAGGGGGGCACGGGCTTCTTCCTCCTCTGCCGGGAGGCGCAGAAGCTCTGCTCTTGGGCCGTCAGTCACGGCATTCTCCTCAAGGCAGTTTATCTCCCGGGCCAAGAAAATTGCCTGGCGGACAAACTCAGCAGGGTCCTCCAGCCGCACGAGTGGCGTCTGGATCCCTTGGTAGTTCAGAAGCTCTTCCTCAAGTGGGGCCTCCCCACGGTGGATCTCTTTGCCAGTCCTCACAACCGGCAGCTTCCTCGCTTCTGCTCTCGTCAGCCACACCCCCTTCGGGTTGCGGCAGACGCTTTTCTGATCTCATGGTCGGGGAGCCTTCTGTACGCTTTCCCTCCCATCCCGCTAGTCTCTCGGACTCTTTTCAAGGTTCTCCGAGACAAAGCCTTCATGATCCTGGTGGCCCCTCGCTGGCCCAGGCAGCCGTGGTTTCCGCTCCTGCTGCAACTGACGGTGGAGGATCCAATCCCTCTGGGGGTACAACCGGATCTCCTCACTCAGGATCAGGGGTCCCTCCTGCACCCCAACCTCAGGTCTCTCAACCTCATGGCCTGGCTGCTGAGAGGGTAGTCCTTGCTCCCCTTCTCCTGCCGGCGGAGGTGGAGGAGGTTGTCTTGGCTTCGCGACGGCCTTCTACCCGCAAATGCTACGCCCTTAAATGGCGTCGCTTTGCAGTCTGGTGTACCCAACAGTCTCAGGATCCCTTCTCCTGCCCGGTGTCGGTGATCTTGCAGTACTTGCTACACCTCTCTAATCTGGGACTTAAGTCCAACTCCGTCAAAGTTCACCTCAGTGCTCTTTCGGCACATCATGTACCGGTGGACGGTAGACCTCTCTCAAGCGACCCTCTCGTAGCGAGGTTTCTCCGAGGTCTCCTTCTACTTAAACCACCTCTGCGCCCGCCAGCGCCTGACTGGGACCTGAATGTGGTTTTGCAGCGGATCACCTGTCCGCCTTTTGAACCTATGGCTACCTGTTCACTCCGTTTTCTGTCTTGGAAAACACTGTTCTTGATAGCCCTCACTTCCGCTAGACGCGTAAGTGAATTGCAGGCCCTCGTGTCTGATCCCCCTTACACTCGGTTCTACAAGAATAGGGTAGTCCTACGGACTCACCCAAAATTTCTGCCTAAAGTGGTCTCCCCTTTTCACATCAATCAGGAGGTGGTACTTCCAACCTTCTTTCCCAGACCACACTCCAGCCGAGCTGAAACGGTCCTCCATACCTTGGACTGTAGAAGGGCTTTGAACTTCTACCTTGACCGTACGCGGGAGCACCGTAAAGCTGCTCAGCTTTTTGTGTCTTTTGACCCCAATAAATTGGGGCTCCCGGTCTCCAAGCGTACTCTGTCCATCTGGGTTGCGGACTGTATCTCTTGGGCTTATGGGGCAGCCGGACTCTCCTTAGAAAGTCGAGTCACGGCTCATTGCGTTCGGGCAAAGGCCACGTCAGTGGCTTACCTCCGCTCTGTTCCGCTGGCAGACATCTGCCGGGCCGCTACTTGGTCTTCGAGCCAGACTTTTGCGGTCCATTACTGTCTCGAGAGGGAGTCCCGTAGGGACAGTGCTTTCGGACAGGCAGTCCTCCGTAATCTCTTTGAGGTCTGAGCAACTCCTACCCTCCATCCCGGATGTGGGCTACCGGTGGGTGATAATTCAGCGAAGATTCTATCCTTCTGTGCTGCTGAGCTAGAGGGAGCTCATTTTTGTGCTTAGGGTCTCCGGTAGCCTTGAGCTTGGGAGTCCCATAAGTGAGGACTGACTTCCTGCTTGGTCCTGGAGAAAGCGTAGTTACTCACCTGTAACAGGTGTTCTCCAGGAGCAGCAGGAATCAGTCCTCACTACCCTCCCTCCTCCCCTTGGAGTTGCAATCGTCTGCTTATGTTCTTTTTGCAAATTTTTATGCTGTCTTTTTTAGCTATGTCATCTGACTGGCTAAGATGGCACCCTCGGGCGGGAAGACGACCGCGCATGCGCGCTGCAATTCCCAAAGGCTTTCTTTGAAAGCTGGGGAAAATTGCTCCGCGAGGGCTCCGTCGGCGCCGACGTCACCCATAAGTGAGGACTGATTCCTGCTGCTCCTGGAGAACACCTGTTACAGGTGAGTAACTACGCTTTCCCTGTCTTTGGAAGAGGTTTATTTGTTCATTAATACTCTTAAGTATTTGAAGGTCTGAATCATATCTCCCCTGCCCCTCCTCTCCTCCAGAGTGTACATATTTAGGTCTTCAAGTCTCTTCTCATCTGATTCAAGCTCCAAATCATTTTGGTTGCCTTCCTCTGAACCGTTTCCAGCCTTTTTATATCCTTTGCGAGAAAACGGTCTCCAGAACTGAACACAATATCCAAGTGAGGCCTCACCAGCGACTTGTACAGTGACATTAGTACCTCTTCCTTTCTGCTGGTAATTCCTCTCTGTATGTAATCCAGCATCCTTCTGGCTTTTGCCACCCCCTTGAGATCCTGAAACAGTCTCTCTGTGGTTTTTCTCCTTGTCCGTGTACACCATCCTCTCGCCTCCTGTAGCATACAATTCCCTTGGATTTCTGCTTCCCAAGTGCATGACACTGCACTTCACATTAAATCTTAACTGCCAAGTATTAGACCTTTCTTCCAGCTTTTGTTGATGTTTCTTCATGTTATCCACTCCCTCAGGGGAATCTACTCTTGAAAAGTTTCATGTGATCTGCAAAAAGACAGGCTTTTCCATTCAGTCCTTCAGCAATATCACTCGCAAATACATTGAACAGTACCGGTCCCAGGACTGAACCCCAGGGCACACTGCTAATCCTCTTCCTTTCATCTGAGTGAGTTCCATTTACTGTCACCAGTCTCTTTCTAACCTGAAACAGAATGGAAATAAAATGGTATTCTGGTAAAGTCAATATAGTTAAGCAAAAACCTCAGTATCACTTTACTAATCTTCCTTGATACTATACTCCTGAAAGACACTCTAACAGGAAGGAGAAAAGACCTCAGTAATCCTGTTCTCCCTCTACACGGCAGCACTGCTTGCCTCATAACACCATCACCGATTTTAAAAAACAACTCATCCTTGGATCTCAATTTATTAATTTTTTAAATTTTTATAATCTAAATTTCATAGTCAAAAAGACTAAAATTCTTGAAATACAATGCTCTAGGTGGTTCAGTACAGCTCAATGAAGCCAGACTCAGGAAATCCACAGCTTGCCAGCTCAATACTTCAGGGTCCACAGCATTTGCATCAATCCTTCGATAAGAGGCAACACCTAAGAGTCAAATACTTCAACAAACTTACAAAATGATCTCATGCAGATAGTTATCTTTTGGAGCATCTTCCAAAATAATATTTTTTTTCAGAAAATGCCCTACAAAGCTCTCCATTTCACAAACAAGTTGCTTCGTCGGGGGCTTAACTTTACCACTCCAAACTGTCGGGCTTCTAGCTATAGCATTTGACGTTAGTACTCAATTTAAATACCTTTCTGAACCAAGCAAAGGGCAGAGAGGAGAAATGACATGGCCATTCCCTTTAAACTCACAGGAATACTCCCCAATCCATAGCAGAATTCAGTCCGTTGGGTTCCAGAGTCTTAAGGTCAAAAATCTATCGCTATTCACACTGCAGCAAAATCTGGCTATTTTTGGAGATATGATCAACAACGTAACAACGCAAATAAAAAATAAATCATGCTGTAATAACTGACAATGAGCCAGCATAGGAACATCTTTCTTCTTCTTAACTAAACAATATTTATGCTCTGACAGCTGTATTTCTAATTGACTTGTGGTCTTCCCAATATAAAATTTATTACAAGGACACCTTAAGGCATACACTATATAATTGATTGAATAATTAGTTGCATGCAATAGTCTGATCTTGCAGGTCCCAATTTTCACTGTTTCACAGTCCTCCATTAATATACAGCACTGACAATGACCACATTTGTGGTCTGGTGTCTCTAAAACACTCTCACGATGCACAGCTGGGTATAAATGATCTCTCAAATTTACCACGCTGATAGGCCACACAGACATACCGGTTCCTAAAACAAGGGTGTACTTGAAGAATAAACCATCTTCTTTTAATACTCATAGCAATCTTCGAAGACAGCACTGAATGTGGTAGGATTCAGGTCACACTCAAATCAGTTACTGGTGCATCCACCATAACCTCTTAAGAGCCATGTTGTAATACAGAATGGAGATGCATCTGGTATCCACACTGGACCCTGAAACAGGAGCCACTTGGACTTAGTAATGGTAGAAAGGTTTTCACTGTCACAGCTACATACCTTGACTGTTGACCAATCCAACACCACAAATTCTGGATAGCTCCTTATTTTCTGAATTATCCTGCCCACTAGGGGCCATGGAGGAAACACAGGAGACCATCCTGGGACCACAATTACATGAGAGCATCTTAGTCTAGCTCCTTTTGGTGGCTGAAGAGCCTGTCTGCATTTTGTGTTCTTGCTGGTCACCATCAGGTCCATGCCTGCACTTCTGCAGCATGGAACAATGAGGGTGAAGGCTGCCTCCACTAACTGCCACTCCCCTGGATCCAAGGTATGCCTGCTTAGGAAGTCTCCCTGGATGTTTTCCGTTTTGGTCATATACACTGCCAAGAGACCTGACAGGTAGCTTTTCACCCACCACAGGAGAAGCTTCACTTCCTCTGCTAGCTATTGACTTCTGGTATCCCCTTGGTAAACGTCACTATTGTGGTATGAACTGGAAACATTCAGACTTTTCTTTCCCAAACCAAAGGGAGACAGATCCAATCTGCCTTCCAAACAACCTTCATTTCTAGATGATTGATCATCCACTTGACTCTTCCAATGACCACTGACACTCACACAGTCCCCCCCCCCCCCCTCTCAGTCACTTAGGCTTGCAATCATGGTGATGATGAGGCATTTTGGGGATTCCAGATCTACACCAGTCATCACGTTCTCCATCAGGAGCGACTCTTTTTTGCCTCTCCCTGGAGAGGAAATCTCACTCGATTGTTCTGCAACTGTGCCAACCACCAGGAGAGAAGCAGTCTACAACGGTCACATGTGAACCCTAGCCAACAGCACCAGATTCAAAGCTGCTGCCAATGATCACAGAACCTGGAGATAGTATCACATTCTGGGATGATGCAACTGGAGCAACCCCAGATCTGAGATCACAACTTCTGATCATGTACACCTTCTAGAAGGGAGCCCCCAAAATATTTCAACAACTGGGAGGGAACCAACTTGCTCTTTGTGAAGTTGATCATCTAACACAACTCTTACAACAGACTGATCACTCTGGCAATTGCAGTCTTGCTTTCCTTGTAAAAATGTCACCCAAATTACCTAATCATCCAGATATGGGTGCACCTTCCCTATGAAGCACTACTGTAATCACTATCACCTTGAAGAACTTTCTCGGGGCCATGGCCAGCCCAAACAGGAAAGTTTGGAACTAAAAATGATCCTCAAGACTGTAAACTATAGGTACCTATTGGTGGCTCAGGCAAATGGGGAGCCTTAAAAAGGTGATATAGTAAATAAATTAAATTATAACCCATAGCCATTAGAAGTAGACAGGAAGAAGGAGAAATGTATTGCTAGCTATCGGCAGCGGCTTTCTGCAAGGAGCGGCAAGTTGGAGAAAGTTCCTGGAGGTTGTGTTACAGCCAGCAGTATGTGGCTTTAAGATAAGTCAACTAGTTAAGATTGTGGAGGAATAGTTATCAAATCTTTGTAATTCCCTCCATTATGTCTGCAGTAATAAGTCCCCACCAGGGCATGCTATGATCTATATTTGGGCTCATTTTTGTAATGCTGTATAGCAGCATAGATTTAAATATTAATTGGCTTATTAGTTTGAGTTGCTTTTTGCTGAAGTAGTAGGTATAGTAAAGAGTACTTTTTTATACCTTTTATTAAATTGCATAACTTTTTAAAACAAAAAAAGGGTGAGTTTTTTAAACTGATGATGTTAAGCTCATTTCCCTTACAACTTTGTTTTGCCACATAGTGGGAAGAGACATTATCCTGAGGCTTTTTCTCCCCGAATGAGGCACTCATTGTCTTTGTGGCTAGGTAGCTTATTCTAAGGATTTTTTAAACTCCTGGGACCTTGCTGGCTATTATGTAGTTTTGATATGTAAACATTTTTGTATATGAAGTGTTTTGGGTCTGGGAGTATGTTGTTGGTGTAAGCTATGCATATTCATTAGGGATATCCTGAAAATCTGACTGGTTTTCGGTCCTCCAGAATGGAGTTGGAGATCCCTGGTATAACAAAAGTCCAAGTTGTGGCTCTGCACATCTCTTCCATAGAGACTAATCTCAAGTGTACCACCAATACAACCATAGCTTTGGACATTATGAGTCATGATATGACCTTCAAGAGTCAAGCCAGCCTGGACATAAGTGAAAGAGATGCAATCTGCTTGCCAAATTGAAAGTGTATATTGGTAGACACCAGCCCCCCTAACCTATTGGGGTCAAAATAAACAAAAATTGGATGTACTTTCTATGGATTTTAGTCCACACAAGACAGAAACGTAGGCCATGTCCACCACTCTTCCATGGATCCACCACTCTTTCCATAAAGAAATATTTCTATATATCACTCCTGAATCTACCCCCTTTCACCCTCATCCCTAACCTATTGGGGTCAAAATAAACAAAAATTGGATGTACTTTCTATGGATTTTAGTCCACACAAGACAGAAACGTAGGCCATGTCCACCACTATTCCATGGATCCACCACTCTTTCCATAAAGAAATATTTCTATATATCACTCCTGAATCTACCCCCTTTCACCCTCATCCCATGTCCCCTCATAGCAGAGCTTGCTTTCAATTGAAAGAAGCTCTCCTGGGCATTTATGCCACAAAGGTATTTAAACATCTCAATCATGGGGAGACTTCCGGTGGCAATGAGCTGGTAGGGTGTGGGTTGACCAGCTCCGGGGGATACCCCAATCTACTGCTATAAAACCCCTTTAAGTTGTGCATTACGCTCTCCAGAGGTTTTGCTACTGCCTGAGGAGACTGAGCGGGAGAGGAATCTTAATTCCGGGCTCTTCGGCGCAGCTGTATGGCCTCAAAAGTCGCCTGCAGGGAGAAAGAACGGCCACCGGAGGGTAAGATGGCAGAGGATGCGCCGGCAAGCCCTGTAGCAGGCCAAACACAGGCTATGGTGGCTGAAGTAAGCGCGGCAGTGGTGACCGCGCTAGATGACCGGTTCCGTTCCTTGGCTGAGCAAATTTCCCAGGTTAACCAAAGTATTGGTGGCTTCACGGGGCGCATGGAACAGGTTGAGGCCCGGGTCTTGGATGTTGAGGACTCCCATCGCACTTTGCAAGAGCGGGTGACGGCTTTGGAAAGTCTGGTGAAGCAACAGCATGACAAGATAGACCTTGAAAATCGGGGTCGACGAAAGAACTTACGCTTTGTTGGCATTCCTGAAAATGTGGGGGATCGTATGCTGGCTGGGCATCTGGAGTCTTGGATTACCCAGACTTTCCCGGACACTGTTACAGGCTGGATAAAGTTGGAGAGGGTGCATAGGCTGGGCCTGAGGAGGGATGGAGCCCGTCGGCCACGTGTCGTGCAGTCATTGCACGGTTCCTGGAGTTTAGGCAGAAGGAGGAGGTTTTGAGAGCGGCGCGCAATCAGAGGAGGCAGCCTGGTAGTGGGGATCAGATCTTGGTGTTCCAAGATTACTCCGTCCTCGTGAGCCAGCAGCGGAGGGCCTTTTCTGCTGTCTGTGGCTAATTAGCGAACCAGGATGTGAGGTTTGCACTGCTTTACCCTGCGAAATTGTGAGTGGAGCATCAGGGAGGCGTGAAATTTCTGGCTACACCGGAGGAAGCCCTGAACTTTCTGGAGCAACTTGGTGGAGGTTCGACTCCATGAAGACGGACAGTTCTTGGAGGCTGAGGTGAAGTTGTGGACTGCTTGCGGGCAGATGGAGTGGGTGGAGGGTGAAGGCATGGGGCTGCCTACCACATGTTTATTGTTCCATAATGCATAATCTGCTATTCTATCAGTGTGTGTTACTATGAACACGGGTGGTGTCGGTGGTCTGCCTTTTTGCCTTTTTCTCTTTTTTTTTTTTTTCTTCTTTCTTCTTTCCTCACTGTTTGGATGATTGAGCATTGTGTTATATTTCATGCGGGTTGGCGGGAGTGTGCCCATGGATGGATTACTTTTTGTATCACTCTCCTGCGGCATGGCTTGACGCACTCGGCTTTGTTATCCCTCATGGGGAAGCTGCTCTGGTGGCCGTTGCCGTCCTGGCCGGGTGATAGCTCCCCCTGCTCCCGGTGCGCGAAAGCCGCGTGGCAGGATTCACTGTCTATATGTTTCCCGGTTGGGAACGCCGGCTGTATCGGGCTGGAGTGACAGTGGACATATTACTTTTGCCTGGGCTGGATTTTCCTGGCAGAGCAGGCTGACAGCCGCTGCTGTTCTTGACGTTTTTTGAAGTTTTTCAAAGTTCATGCAGTTCTTGCTGTGGGTTTTGTTATACTGTTACATGTGGTATTGGTGCAGTGCTGCAAAATGTTCTAATGTGGGATACTGTTGCAGAGGCAGGGGGGGAGGTGAGCGTTGTATACATTGTTGGGGGGTGGTGTGTAAGGGGTATTTAGTTAGCTGCGAGGGGTAACCCTGAATGCCATTGGAATGGGGTCCCGGGTGGAAGGGGGCCGGGAGGGGTTTTGGAGGGAGATGTGGGGAGCTGGGGTAGGTCGAGGGGGGGGGCAGGGGAAGTGAAGTGGATCGTACAGGGGGGAGGGGGGGAGGGAGGTCAGGGGTGGGTGGATGGGGAGGGTTGGGACTTAGTGGAGGTGGAATCGCTGCTGCTTGGTTTTTGGCACTGGAGGTGGGTGGATGTAAGTGTGGTGGGAGCCCTAGGCTGGGGGGGCTGCTGCCTCAATGCAGAAGATTTTTTCTTGCTTAGATTGCAAGGGTGGCCCTTTGAGAATGGGTAAGCCCTTGAAATTGGCCTCTTGGAATGTATGCGGTTTAGGTTCCCCTATGAAGAGATATAGAGTGCTGCAACAGTTGAGATTAAAACGGGTTGATATAGCCATGTTACAGGAAACACATCAGTCCTCTGAGTAGCATGATAAGTTGTGTAAGGGGTGGGTTGGCAAGGTTTATGGGGCCGCGGCCGTTGGGAAAAAGAGGGGAGTGGCCATCCTTCTCGCGAAGCAAGTGGGGTGGGTGGAGGAGAAAGTGGAGGTTGACCCTGAGGGCCGCTATGTTTTCGTTTGGGGGACTCTAGCTGGACTGCGGGTGGTGTTGGGGTCGGTATACGCGCCTAATGGCTATGAAGCTCGCTTCTATAAGCAAGTGTCTCGGGTGGTGTCTGCTTTGGGGAACTATCACCTGGTGTTAGGCGGTGACTTTAACTCGGTCATGGATGAGGGAATGGATCGCTCTGCGGCATCTGGGTCCCCGGACCAGCGACGTGCTCGGTGCATTCGGGGATTGTGTGAGGGGTATGACCTTTTGGATGTGTGGCGGGTCTTGCATCCTGGTGTTCGCGAGTACACTCACATGTCCAGGGCACATGGGACGTGGTCGAGACTTGATTATTTCCTTCTCTCTGCGGATTTGTTTCGGTGGGTGGACCGGGTGGATATTGGGCCGCCGGTTCTTTCGGATCATGCCATGGTGGTCCTGGAGATTCAGCACCTTGAGCAAGGACGGGGGTGGAGTTGGCGGTACCCCTTAGACCTTGGGGGTGATGCAGGCTTTGTGCAATTTCTGCGGGGGAAATGGGAGGAATACGCTCTGCATAACGCCCAGCATAGGGATAACCCGGCCCTCTTTTGGGAGGCGGGGAAGGCCGTGCTGCGCGGCGAGATTATTAGTTATCACAATCGAGGGCGGAAAACCATCAATAGTCGGATCTTGCAGTTAGAAAAGGAGCTATCTAAGGCACGCAGTTGGCATGCCCGCTGCCAGAGTAGGGAGGCTAAGGCGCGGTTGAAGGAATTACAAATTGAGTTGGAGGCTGTGCTCTGTCATAGGACTAGGAAATCCTTATTGTATTATAGATGCTAGCTGTATCGGCATGGGAATCGGGCAGGTAAACTGTTAGCTTCGTTGGTGCGGGCTGACGGGGGACCCCGGCAGGTGGGGGTGATACGACATGCGGATGGTAATCCGAGGACTAGGGCGGAGGAGATTGAGCAGGTGTTCTGTGAATATTATCAAACTTTGTATGCTAAGGAAGGTCTTGGTTCGGGAGGAAGAGGGGGGGGGGAGTTATTGCGGGCATGTAATTTACTGAGATTGGTTGAAGATCAGTTGGCGGTGCTGAACGCGCCCATTTCTATTCAGGAGGTGCAGTTGGCGATCAGAGGTTTAAAGAGGGGACGGGCGCCCGGCTTAGATGGCTATAGGGGAGAATTTTACAAAGTTTTGGAAGATAAGGTGGTGATTCCTCTCTCCGAGTATTATGAGGACTTGATTCGTTGGGGCTTGTTTCCTTATGAGGCAAATAAGGCTCTTGTTACCGTCTTGCCTAAGCCGGGTAGGGACCCACTCTTGCCGAGTTCCTACCGGCCCATTTCCTTGTTGAATGTGGATATTAAAATCCTAGCTAAGATCTTGGCAGAGAGGTTGGCGGGCTTCCTGCCGGGTTTAATACGGACTGACCAGGTCGGCTTTGTGAGAGGTAGACATGCGGCTTATAGCTTGCAGCAGGTGCTGGCCTCTGTGCCAGTCGAAAGGATAACAAGCAATCTATGTTAATAAGTTTTGATGCTGAGAAAGCCTTTGATGGGGTGGATTGGGGCTTCATGTACCAGGTGCTTGACGCGGTGGGGATCACAGGCTTTTTTGTTGCAGCGGTGCGGTTGTATGCTGATCCTAGAGGGGCGATTTTGGTTAATGGAAATATGTCACCAGAATTTAGGATTCAGAAAGGTACTCGACAGGGCTGCCCCCTTTCGCCTCTTTTATTTGTCTTGACGTTGGAACCCTTACTGTGTCATATTAGGTCTTCCACGGCCTTTCGGGGGATTTCGGTGGGCACTGCCGAGTTTCGGGTTGCAGCTTTTGCCGATGATCTACTGATGCATGTCGAGAATCCGGAGGAAGGGTTTCCCGCTTTGCTACAGTTGTTTCGCAGTTATGGTGAGCTCTCCGGGTTTCGCTTAAATTTGGATAAATCCGAGGCACTGCCGCTCGATACCGCTATCTCCCAGGGCTGTTCGGGTCCTTTTCCTCTAAAATGGGCAGGCGATCAGTTCAAGTATTTGGGTATTTACTTGCCTAGAGATCTGCGGGATCTTTACCGAATCAATGTAACCTCTTTATTGCAACACTTAACTGATAAGGCCCATAAGTGGAGGGAATTGCCTTTGTCGCTGGGGGGTAGGATAGCCCTTTATAAAATGATACTGTTTCCTAAGTGGCTATACACGTTACAGACCTTACCATTGTTATTGAAAAGGACCGACCTCTTGTTAATGGAAAAACAGATTAATTTATTGTTATGGCGGGGAAGGAGGCCCAGGGTGCGTCTGGCGGTGTTGCAAAGATCGTGGGATGCGGGAAGTATGGGGCTCCCTGATCTTAGGCAGTATAACCGGGCGTGTATTCTGCAGCATGTTAGGGACTGGATATGGGGAACGGGGGACTATACTCCTCTGAAGATGCTTGGGGCTCTCGTTGCCCCGTTGCATGTTCGCTATGTCTTGCATATGCGACGGGCGACAGGCCTAGACCAAAGGGTGTGGACTGTGTTGCTTTGCCCGGTGGTGCGAGTCTGGCGGTATTTGTGTGGCAAGCTGGGGCTCTCAGCCTTTTGCTCTCCCTATCTTCCAGTTAGGGGGAATAAGGATTTTCTACCGGGCCTCACGGAAGCCAGTTATGTGAGATGGGAAGAGATGGGAATCTCCACTCTTGAGCGGCTTTTAGCCGGTGATGGCACCCTTGAGCCTTTGGCTGGTTTAAGTGTCCAATATCGCTGGACGAGTAAAGACGTGTTTCCTTATGCTCAGATTCGGAGTTATATGATGCCTTTGAATTATGGTGCTGGCGGCGAATACTGTGTATACCATGGACTGCCAGAAGAACAAACCAGTCGGTACTAGAGGAGATCAAACCTAAGCTTTCTTTAGAAGCTCAGATGACAAGACTTCGACTTTCATACTTTGGACACATCATGCGAAGAGAGAGATCATTAGAGAAAGACATTATGCTTGGCAAGATAGAAGGTCAACGCAAAAGAGAAAGGCCAGCAATGAGATGGATCGATACAATAACTTCAGCTACGGGTACCAGTCTGTCAACAATGAGCCGCCTGACTGGAGACCGAACACAATTTAGGATAGCTATCCAGAGGGTCGCCATGAGTCGACTCCGACTCGACGGCACTTAGCAACAACAACATTGGCACGTTGCCAGTGGCTTCTTTACAAGGGGACATTTGTTCTCGGCTGGAGGAACTTTTGATGGGGGGGGAATTGGCGATGAAGGTGTCCATCTTACATCAGGCGTTGTTGGGCCTTGAGACCTATGGGACTGAGGAGGCCTTAGCGGAGGCATGGACACGCGATCTGGGCGAGTCAGTGGCAGGCGAGGGAGTTGTGCAAGCCCTGGCGCAGATTCCTAAGGTGTCTGTCTCGGTAGACCACCGTGATATGCAGTACCGGTTGATCCGTCGCTTATATTTTGCACCCAATAGGGCTTGGCGGGCGGGGGTGGCATCCACGAGTGGATGCCCACGATGTGGGTGTGCGGATGCAACGCTTGGACATATGTTTTGGCATTGTCCTCTGGTGAAACTTTTTTGGGGTAAAGTTGCTGGGTATTTAGACAATTGTTTGGGTACGCCGTTGGTACTGCAACCCCTGAATTTGGTGTTGGACGTCTGGACCGGGGAGGGTGGGGCCGATCTGGGACAGATAGAGTGGGCTTGGGTGCGCCGAGTGCTCGTAATAGCCCCGTATGACCATTCTGCGGAGCTGGTTGGATCCTCGGGGTCCGATGTTCGGACAGTGGCAGACACATCTGCATAGTTTGTTGTGGATGGAGAGGCTTCACGCGCGCCATCACCCTAAAAGGTGGGAGGCCTTCAGGGTGGGATGGAGCCCCCACCTGTGGAGTCTCCCGACTAGAGTTCGGACTAGGATATTGGATGGGAGGGGAGGATAAGGTGTCAATGATGTGTAGTGGCAGTGATCTAGGATGATGGGTCCCTGGGGGGGTAGGGGTGGTGGGGGGTTTGGATGCTGTTTGGGATTTAGGACTTGACGACGCGGCACTGGGTGGGGTGCAGAACCATCATCTCGCCTGGGGTATGGGACTCTGATATTGATGAGGGAGAAGGGGGGGTAGGGCTGGAGTGAGGGGAACGGCAAGTGGGTCGGGGTACCCGCTTAATTTCATTTACTTTAATTTTATTTATTTCAGTTTTTCATTTAATTTCACTCAGTGGGATACTTTGAGTCCGGTTGGGTGACTGTGTTGTCTAGTTTCCTTTCTTAGGCTGTTCTCTGACTGTGTATGGTCGTGAGTGTTGCTGGTGGTGGGGGTGGGGGGGGGTAGCGGCGTTATATTGTGTTTCTGGGGGGGTCACATGTTTGGTATTCATAGTTTGGATTGTTGTAGGACTGCTGATTTTGTCTCTATCATGTGTTTTTGTTTTGATTGAAAATGAATAAAAATGATTTTCACTAAACATCTCAATCATATCACCTCTATCCCACCTTTCCTCTAAGGCAGGGGTCTCAAACACGCGGCCCGCGGGCCGCATGCGGCCCGCAAGACAACTTTGTGTGGCCCGCGACGGCGGAAAACCAAAAATCCCCCAAAACCCTGGCTTCTGCTGCTGCCGTTGCCGCCGTGGCAGCAGCAGAATCAATTGTCAAATTAAAAAAAAAACTGACTTCTGCTGCTCAAGCAGCTGTCCTGCGGCCCCTTTTCCCTCTGCCCGGAGATCCGACTCTGCTCTCAGCGGCGTGCTTTTCAAGCCGCGAAGAGAGTATTCCCCTCTCGCGCGGCTTGAAAAACCGCGCGAGAGGGGAATACTCTCGTCGCGGCTTGAAAAGCACGCCGCTGATAGAGCAGAGTCGGATCTCCGGGCAGAGGGAAAGGGGCCGCAGGACAGCTGCTTGAGCAGCAGAAGTCAGTTTTTTTTTTTAAATTTGACAATTGATTCTGCTGCTGCCACGGCGGCAACGGCAGCAGCAGAAGCCAGGGTTTTGGGGGTTTTTTTGTTGGCCGGTAATGAGCTATGGAGGGGCTGACTGAACTGGAAGTGGGCTATTGGCAGAGGGGGGAGGGGGGGGGGTTATGACTGGTAATGGGCTGGGGGGGGGGTTATAACTGGTAATGGGCTATGGTGGGGGCTAGGACTGGAAATGGGCAGATGGGGGATAGGACAGGAAGTGGGCTATTGGCAGGGGGGGTTATGACTGGTAATGGGCTGGGGGGGGTTATACCTAGTAATGGGCTATGGTGGGGGCTAGGACTGGAAATGGGCAGAGGGGGGTTAGGACTGGAAGTGGGCTATTGGCAGGGGGGGGTTATGACTGGTAATGGGCTATGGTGGGGGCGAGGACGGGAAATGGGCAGATGGGGGTTAGGACTGGAAATGGGCTCTTGGCAGGGGGGGGTTATGACTGGTAATGGGCTATGGTGGGGGCTAGGACTGGAAATGGGCAGATGGGGGTTAGGACTGGAAGTGGGCTATTGGCAGGGGGGGTTATGACTGGTAATGGGCTATGGTGGGGGCTAGGACTGAAAATGGGGTGATGGGGGTTAGGACTGGAGGTGGGCTGATTGGGGGGTTAGGACTGGTAATGGCCTATGAGGGGAGGTAAGACTGAAAATGGGGTGATGGGGGATACAACTGCAAGTGGGCTATGGTGGGGACTAGGACTGGTAATGGGCTATGGGGGGGTAAGACTGAAAATGGGGTGATGGGGGGTAAGACTGGAAGTGCGCTATGGGGAGGTTAGGACTGGTTATGGGCTATGGGGGGTCTAGGACTGGTAATGGGCTGGGGGGGTTGCTAGGACTGGAAATGGGCTGAGTGGAAGGGGGGCTTGAACTGCAAATGGCTGATGGGGAGGGGGGCTTGGAATGGAAATGGGCTGTGAGGGGAGGGAGCTAGGATTGGAAATGGGCTGATGGGGGGCTAGGATTGGAAATGGGCTGATGGTGAGGCTAGGATAGGACTGGAAATGGACTGATGCAGGGACTAGAAAGGAGCAGATGCTGGGTGGGGCTGGAACTAGAAGGGAGCTGATGTTGGGGGAGGATTAGAATGGGATGGAGCTGGGAAAGTGAAATGGAGAGGGGAAAAATATTTTGTCTGGAAGAGAAGACAAATCTACAATTGGCCAGGTATTGGGAGAGTAAGTGGGGATTGAGGATGGAGGGGTAAAATTTGAGTGGATGAAATAGGAATGAGGAAAGAGCAAAAGGAGAAAGATTAGTATGTTAAAGCAGATGTAGAGAGAGAGAATGGAAAAAAACTAGAAGAGAGAAGAAAGGACAAATGGACAGCAGACGATGGAGATAGCAGAAGACACGAAGAAACCAGAAGTGGCTGGAGCAATTGCAACTGAAAAAAAATGCACAAAAGGTAGAAAAATATCTCTTTATTTTGAATTTATTAACTGGAATATGTCAGCTCTGGGAAATGTGCATCATTAATGTCTGTGCTTTGGTACAAGAAATTATTTATAGTTTTATTTCTACAGTGCTGAGGTATTCTGTGTAATTCCTATTTGACATTGCTACTTGTTCTCTTTTCCCAGTAGGTCATGTATTGTTCTCTGAAATGTATTGATTTAATATTTGCAGTGTTGCCTTTTGATAGGTAGGGTCTGGTGCTTTGTGAGTCCTGGTAGTGCTGTTATGATACGGGGGGTTTGCTATGGGTTCCAAATGGGCAGTGTTAGTAGTAGTTCCTAATGTGCCTGGCGGTTGGCACTGGATTATAGTAATATAGAAATTTTCTAGTCTTTCTTTATCCATGCACTCATTATGCAACATTATGCAAATATTTATGCAAATGAGGCCCCTTATGCAAATGAGGCCCGTGTCTTATGCGGCCCCCGGGTTACTTTACAAGTCCTCATTCGGCCCTCAAAGCAATTTGAGTTTGAGACCCCTGCTCTAAGGTGTACATATTAAGATCCTTAAGTCTGTCCTCATATGCTTTATAATGAAGACCACTAACCATTTTAATAGCCACTCTCTGTACTGACTCCAGCCTGTTTATATCCTTTTGAAGGTGCGGTATCCAGAATTGCACACAATAGTTCAAATGAGGTCGCACCAAAGACTTTATACAGAGACACTATCACATCCTTTCTTCTGCTACCCATTCCTCTCCCTATGTACCCAAGCATCCTTCTAGCTTTTGCTGTTGCCTTTTCTATCCGTTTAGCTACTTTAAAATCATCAGACACAACCACACCTAGGTCCCGCCCTTCTTTAGTGGACAAAAGTACTTCACCCCCTATACTATATTGCTCCCTTGAATTGCTGCAGCCCAAATGCATGGCTTTGCATGTTTAACATTAAATCTTATCTGCCAAATTCTAGACCATTCTTCAAGCTTAGCTAGATCCCTCCTCATGTTATCTACACCTTCCTGGGTGTCTACTCTATTGAAGATTTTGTTATCATCCGCAAAGAGGCAAACCTTACCTGACAGCCCTTCCGCTACATCACTAAGAAAGATGTTAAATAGAATCGGACCAAGGACTGATCCCTGGGGCACACCACTGGTAACCTCCTTCTCCTCAGTGAGCTCCATTTACCTGTACCCTTTGATGCCTCCCACTCAGCCAATTTCTAACCCAAGCAGTAACTTTATAAACAAACTGACCCAAGCAGTAGCCCTAAATAGCCTGTGTGGAACAGTGTGAAAGGCTTTACTGAAATTTAAATACACCTCATCTAGGGCTCTCCCTTGGTCCAACTCCCTGGTCACCTAGTCAAAGAAATCAATCCGATTTGTCTGACAAGACCTGCCTCTGGTGAATCCATGCTGCCTTGGATTCTGTAATCTGCTAGACTCCAGAAATCTCACTATTTTCTCTTTCAGCAGCAATTCCAATAATTTACTCACCACCAAAGTTAAACTAACTGGCCTGTAGTTTTCAACCACATCCTTACTTCCGCTTTTGTGTAAAAGGACCACATGAGCCTCTCTCCAGTCCTTTGGCACCAGTTAGTTGAGCTGCTAGAATGTCCCCAAGTTCCTTCAGTATTCTAGGATGTATCCCATTCAATCCCATCACTTTGTCTACTTTAAGTTTAGCTAGTTTCTCACAAACACAGTCTTCTGAAAATTGTTCAAGATGCCCCTCGCTTCTGTTCCTGTTTGAGGTCCTGCTTCTGGTTCTTCATCTGGGAACACAGAACAGAAATATTTGTTAAGCAATTCCGCTTTATCCATCAGCTTCTACATATTCCTCTCCTTCACCCTTGAGTCTGACAATAACACTTTTGCCCTTCCTCTTCTCACTAACATATCTGAAAAATGTCTTATCCCCTCATTTTATTGCATTGGCTATTTCCTCCTCTTTTTGAATCTTTGCTTTCCTGACTACTTTGCTAGCTTCTCTAAATTTTTCCAAATGTAGATGCCTGTCTTCCTCTCTCTGATCTCGTGTATTTCATGAAGGCCTCCCTCTTTTTTCTTCAACTTTTCAGCTATTTCTTTCAAAAACCATAGTGGTCTCCTTTTTCTTTGACCTTTATTTACCATTTTAACAAAAAGGTTGATTGCCCTTAAAATATCCCCCTTCAGTTTTGCCCACTGTTTTTCTACATCCCCCAGCTGTTCCCATCCCGCTAATGACTCCCTGAGGTATTGGTCCATCTTGCCAACGTTAGTTTTCCTAAAGTCTAAGACCCATGCTTTTGAATGGATTTTAATAGCCGTAGTCTTAATACTGAACCACACCATCTGATGATCCCTATAACATCAGAAACACTTTCACCATTGGTAAGCACCAAGTCCAGTATGGCCCCTTCATGTATGTGTTCTGTTACCTGTTTCTTGAATAGTTCTCTCTGTACAGAATCCAGGATCTTCTTACTTCTAGATGATACTGCTGCAGGGATGTGCCAATCAACATCTGGCATAGTGAAATCCCCTATCAGAGGGGCATTTATACACACTGCTTTCCATATGTTACCCCTGTTACCCATTTCCATAAAGGTATTTAATTTATCACTTACCGGGGGCTTTCACTTGCCTGGGGCTTTCTTCACCCATCCCCAATGAATCTAGTTTAAAGCCCTCTTCAGTAGATTAGCCAGTCTGCTACTGAAGACACGTTGACCCTTCTTGGACAGATGGATGCCATCTCTGCTCTGCAACCCTTGGAACAGAATCCCATGATCCAGGAAACCAAAATGCTCTTGGTGACACCATCCACGCAGCCATGCATTTATCTCCAGGATGCAAGCTTCTTTGCCTTGGGTTTTACCCTCAACAGGGAGGATTGAAGAGAACACCACCTGCGTCCCTATCTGCTTCATCCTCTGTCCCAGAGCCATGAAGTCACTTTTGATATGCTCAGAGGAATACCTGGCAGTATCATTTTTGGACGTCCTGCTCTGGATGTCCCTGATTCTTCCTCGATGTCCCTACTAGAATGTCACTTTCTGTGGACAGTACTGATGAATATCTCCAGAGACCATCCTGGTAATATTCATCTAGAGCAGAGGTGATAACTGGGTAAGTGGCAGCACTCACCCAGTTAACATGATTTTCAATGGTCCTTATCTGGACAACTTAGACCGCATGAAAAGCAGGCCTATGTTGCAATCAGGGCACCAGTTGAAAATTGCACTAACTGGATAAGTGCTGGCACTTACCTGGTTAGCACTGCTCAGCCTGGATATTCAGTGGAAGGTCCTTTCAGGATATTGCTAATGAATGTCCCATCGATACTTAAGTGCCATAGCTGACCACTGTGACATTTGAAAATTAAATTTTGAAAATTGAGCCCTTTGTTCTTATTAATGGTTTCTGCCACTATGCCCAGCACCAACAGGCTCACCGGTCTGTAGTTTCCTAGATCACCCCTGGAGGCCTTTTTAAAAATAGGCATTATGTTGGCCACCATCCAAGCTTCTGGTATCATACACTATTTTAATGATAGGTTACAAACTAGTAATAGTAATTCAGCAATTTTATCTTTGAGTTCTCTCAACACTCTTGTATATCATCTGGCCCAGGTGTTGCTATTTAGTTTATCAATTTGTTCTACTACATCTTCCAGGTTCACTGAGATTTGATTTAATGCTTCTGACTCATCAACATTAAATACCTTTCCTGGCATGGGTAGCTTCATTACATTTTCCTCAATAAAGTGAAGCAAAGAATTCATGTGAAGTGGCATTTTAGAAGGAACATCTAGTAAAGAATGTCCAAAAATCCAGGGGAGAGGAAGCAGTGATGGGAGGCACGTATAAGTGCTTTCTGAAATCACTATGTCTCCACCACAAAAAATGAACATCCTAGTAACTAGTTCTGAAGACAGGACCCAAACAGATAGCGAGGCCGGGTTCATGCATGGGTGTAGGCCATTTCACAAATGTGGACATCCCCAAATTCCATGAAATCAAACTACTCAATTGTGAAAAATAAACCTAGCTGGGGTATCTGAGGCCTGGAAATGTGGTAAAAAGAAGACAACCTGAAAAGCAGTCAAAAAATTACTAGAAGACACTGTTGTTGTTGTAAAATGCCATTGAGTTGGTGTTGATTCATGACGACCATCGGGATAGTTGTCATAAATTGTGTTCAGTCTTCAATCAGGCAGCTCATTGTTACTGTTACTGTATCGATTCATCTCATTACTGACCTTCCTCTTTTGCGTTGACCTTATATTTTGCCAAGCATTATGTCTTTCTCTAATGATCTCGCTCTTCACATGATGTGTCCAAAGTCTGAAAGCTGAAGTCTTGTTATCTGAGCTTCTAAAGAAAGCTTAGGTTTGATCTCCTCTAGTACTGACTGGTTTGTTCTTCAGACAGTTCATGGTATACGCAGTATTCACCGCTAGCACCATAATTCAAAGGCATCAATTTTCTTCCTGTCTATCTTTTTCACTGTGCAACTTTCGCATCCATATGATGTTATTGAAAATACTATGGCTTGAACAAGTCGAATCTTTGTATGGAGTGGAGGAGTGGCCTAGTGGTTGGGGGCAAGGTACTTCAGGCCAGAAGGTCAGGGGTTCAAATCCCACTAGAGGACAGCAACCTCAGGCCGGAAGGACTGGGGTTTCTAGTCCTACAGGTGCTCCTTGTGGTCTTGGGCAAGCCACTTAACCCTCCATAGCCCATGTTCCCTGTAAAATAGTTATCTCCAAGTTATAATGCCCTGTTCAATGTAAACCGCACTGATGCAGAATAGCATGGTATATAAGAAAATGTAAATAAATAAAATAAATAAATGGAGAGAGACATCTCTGCTCTTCAGAATCTTGTCTAGGTCCTTCATAACCATTCTGCTAAGAGCAATGTGTCATCAGATTTCTTGACTGCTTGTTGCTTCTTTATTGATAGTTGATCCAAGTAGGTTAAAGTTGTCCATGATTTCAATTTCTTCTCCATCAGCAATGAACTTATTGATTTTTCCAGTTGTCATGATTTTTGTCGTCTTTACATTAAGGTGCAGGCCCATTTTAAGACTATGTTCCTTGATCCTGAGAAGCAAATGTTTCAGATCATCTTCACTTTCAGCCAGTAATGTGGTATCATCAGCATAGCGAAGGTTGTTGATGAGTCTTCCACTAATCTTCACACCTCTGTTGTCTTCATACAACCCTGCTTCTCTGATGATTTGTTCTGCATATAAATTAAACAGGTAGGGGGAACGTATGCGGCCTTATTGTACATCTTTGCTGATTTTAAACCACTCTGTTTCTCCTTGTTCCATTCGAACCGTTGCTTCTTGATCAATGTACAGATTGTGCAAGAGAACGATTGGGTGTTCTGGTATACCCATGCTTCTTAATGTGTCCCAGAGTTTCTCATGGTTTACACAGTCGAAAGCCTTGCTGTAGTCTTTAGTTTTTTCAAGGATCCATCTCACATCCATGATGATGTCTCTCATTCCGCGCCCTTTCCTGAACCCTGCTTGCACTTCAGGTAGTTCTTAGTAACATAGTAAATGACCGCAGATAAAGACCAGTATGGTCCATCTAGTCTGCCCAGTAAGATGGCAAGCGTAAGTGCACCTGCTGCTCCGTGCAGGCCACCCCTCCCCATGTCTTTGTTTTAGGGGTGAACCCACCGCTCTATGTAGGACACCCTGGTATGCTGAGAAATTAGATAGTTCAGTTTATTTTGATTTTATCCTGTTGCTGTAAAGGGATCCACTGTGTCTGTCCCATGCCATTTTGAATTCTGTCACTGTATTTGCCCCCACCACTTCCATCGGAAGGGAATTCCAAGCATCCACCACCCTTTCAGTGAAAAAATATTTCCTGACATTGCCTTTCAATTTACCCCCTTGCAGCTTCATGTTATGCCCTCTAGTTTTACAGCTTCCCCGTCTTTGGAAGAGATTTGTTTGTTCATTATTTCTCTTTAAGTATTTAAAGGTCTGAATCATATCTCCCCTGTCCTTCCTCTCCTCCAGAGTGTACATATTTAAGTCTTCAAGTCTGTTCTCATAAGGCTTCTGACGCAGGCTCCAAATCATTTTGGTCACCTTCCTCTGAAGAGTTTCCAGTCTTTTTATATCCTTTGCAAGTTATGGTCTCCAAAAGATGAACACAGTATTCCAAGTGAGGCCTCACCAGCGACTTATACAGTGGCATTAATACCTCTTCCTTTCTGCTGGTAATTTCTCTTTGTATGCAACCCAACATCCTCCTGGCTTTTGCCACTGCCTTGTCGCACTATTTTGCCACCTTGAGATCAGGTATGGTTGTAGTCCCTGTTGAATAATCTTCAGTAGAATCTAACGGTAGTGGACGTGACAGGAAGAAAAAAAATGAAAAAATACAAATTGTAAAATGAAGAAAGAAAATGAGTCAGACCATGGGACCGAAGCATCTGATGGGCTCCACAGAAAAAAAGGAGGTGAGGAGCAGCAGGTGAGAATGGATGCACAGATGCAATGAAGCCACTCAACAGCTTCTTGAAAAGGCTGGGAGAGGTTTCTCGTGCAGGGCATTAGTGAGCACTTATTCTGCTTGTCCATGGGGAATTCATGACATACTGAAGGTTAACATAGGACTAAGAACAGTGATGGTACTTGGCCACACTGACTAGAATTGTGCCCTGTGCGACTTGCACATCGGGTGTGCGCCTCCTCCCCATACCTCCATCCAGCCGCTGCCTGCTCTTGCCCTGCTGCTGCCACCCTCTGTCTTCTCCATGGCGGCACCGGCAGCAGAGAAAGAGCAGAAAGCGACTGGATGGAGGTGGAGGAGAGGGCATGTGCCCGATGTGCAAGTCACTGGCACTTTAAGCAGATCTGTCCTCCCTGCTCTGACGTTGCATCAGAGGAGGGAGGGACCAACCTGCTTAAAGTGCTGCAAAAAGGTTTAGGAGGTGCATTTCAGCTGTCTGCTGTTGCCCAGCTGCCGCTGAGAGAAGAAAAAGTGGCAGCAGCAGGGCAACAGCAAGCAGCTGAAATGCGCTCCCAAGCCTTTGCGCCCTGTGCGGCTACACCGCTCGCACAGGGCTAGGTACGGTCCTGGGTACTTGATAACACAACAGATGGAGCTAACACTCCTGAACATGGAGTTCAAGCTTCGTTGGCCTCTGTATCGATGAATAGCGAGACTGTCAGTCATGTTATGGGTTATGCTGCTCATATGTCCTTATATCTCTTCATGCCAAGAGTGTCATGCTATGAGTTATGCAGGGCATTAATGCCAAGAATCTCAGTCACTTTGAGGCTTCTGAGGCAGAGAGCATGAGCTGAGAACAGAGGAAGCAATACTGAAATAATTTACAACTTTCTGTCTGTAAAAGCACTGGTCTTTGGAGTGCGAGACATACACACACACACAGCTTCCATTACACATACATCCCATGTGTTGTGTTGTAGTTCTATTGCAACATTCTGCCAAATGCATAATATGCTGACTTGTTAGATGCAAGCTCTTTTATTCTACAAACCCCTGCCTCCGAGTATCATTTTGCTGCAGCCATTGTCTCTGAGAAGTGGAGCCAGGATCAATTTGGTGTCGTCTGAGTACCCTCACCTTTGCAGACCTAGACAGCAAACCTGAGCCAAAAAAGGACTCAGACCCGGTGTATCTCATTCCTGACATTTCGGCCATGTACTCCTATATCCAGGAATACCAAACCAATGATCATACAAGCTCAACGTGTCCCTAGAAACCTAGCATTTCATTGAAAGTAAGTTGTGTCTACGCTATTTTATTTATAATTTGATGGCCTTCGATCATAGAAATTATCTGTGACTCGGTTAGTTCCTGTTCATTTCCCTCCAGAAATTCCTGTATATAGCAAACACAAGGCTCGATTTACTAAAGTGCACTACCATGTCAGCATGTGCTAATGCTGGTGGAGGGTAATTTTATAGCAAGGTGCCCATGTTTAGAGGGAAAGAAAGTGCCTATTTTCACCCAATATTATAAAGACATGTGGAGCCAATTCTGAAAGGGGCACATCTGGGCCGTCTGCACAGCCCTGAGCAGGTCGGATCCATTAGGACCCAATTCTGCATCGCAGGAGCAAAATGTTACCGTGGCATACAGAATTGGGCCCGAGGATGACCCGGTGTGCCCCTGCATGCCTGCAGGGACGTCCTCCCCGCAGGCTTCCCTGGCACTAACCTTCTTCCTCACCACCTGATCCACAGCTGGCCAGCCAGGATCTGGACTGGGTGGCAGAGACTTCCCAGCACCCAACCTCCTTGCACCGGTGCTGGGCATAGTGGTGGAAACCATTCAAGGTGGAATAATCAGCACGTTCCCCCTGACCCCGCAGGATGTACAGGGCCATGACCAGAATCGGCCCTGTACATACTGCTGCCTCGGCCTGCCCCCGCTCCACCCTACCCCCCCCCCATCGGCTCTCCCCATCCTGCTGCTGTAGCCGTGCGGGGAGAGTCGGAGGGGAAATAGGGGCAAGATGGCTTGTGGGGCTGAATCGGGCCCATAGGCACCTATGTGTCTTTATCAAGTACTAGAGCCAATCCAACAGAAATTGAGCATATTTTGAAGGCGCGGACATTACGTGTGCTTGAGAGCAGGTATAATTGTCCAAGTATGTACGTATGCATGTAGATTAATGTATTTCATATTCAATGAACAGACTTTGTGATTCCACCTGCTTTTTTTTTATAATGTTTTTTGTATTTGTATTTAGCTCGTGCCTTTCCAGTAGTTGCTCAAGGCAAATTACATTCAGATACAGTAGGCATTTCCGTGTCCCCGGAGGTCTTACAATCTGTTTGTACCTAAGGTAATGGAGGGTTAAGTGATTTGCCTAAGGCCAGAAGGAATGCCAGTGGGATTTGAACCCTATGTTCTGTCCAGACCACGCCCCCAGCACTACCTACAGTAATATATATGCATGTTCATACCAACATGTGTGCTTTTATGCCTGACCTAATTTTATAAAAGAATAAAGCCCCAAAAGACAAAAAAATAAAAATCTACTATTTTTCACACTTTGCAAGCGGGCTGTCTGATCACCCCCACACCAGCCTGGTATTACTTGATCAATAATACACCAGTAAAATTGACAGAGAGTATGTCCATATTCCATATAATGTGAGACTAGAGGGGCCATAACAGTGCGAGTGGTGATCTGAGACTTATCTTCAGTCAAGCGTGTCTTTATAGGGCGAGCAGTACATCCCACATGCTTTAAACCACATGGACATATAAGCAAATAAACAACAAATTCTGAAGTACAGTTGATGTACATGTGTGCTGCATAAGTGATCGAAATAGAGTCATCCGTCCAAGAAGGACCACACAAAGCTCGCAAAATTGATAAACCCCATACCTGTAGCAGCCATACGAGAACTGTAGAGGCAGAAAGGGGGCCACCACTATATCAATAGTATACACTACATGGTCACGTATGCTCTTCCCCCTAGTAAAAGCAATTACTAGGTTCCTGTTGAAACAATCATGAAGCTGCAAAACATGTCAGTGTTTCCTCAAAATAGAGGCTACCTGGGATGCTCTCTCCATATAGGGAAAAACTCTCACAAATCGGTCGTCGTCAGATGTACTTTGAGGCAATAGCAGCCATTCCCGATGAACATTAAAAGCACTCTTGAAGGCTTTAGAAATCACATCTGAAGGGTATCCCCGGTCTCTAAAGTGAGCTTTCAAATCCATTGCATGTCTCCAAAATTCATCTGCTGACGAACAGACCCTTCTTAAATGTAAGAATTGGCTAAATGGTAATCCCTTTTTCAAACTAGTAGGGTGATAGCTGTGAAACCGCAGTAGATTGTTTCTGTCCACCAGCTTCCTATATAATGTAGTGGTTAGATGGTTTGCTTATTTAAATACTGTAATAACCACTCAATAGAGGAAAATTCAACCCTAGAAGTAAAGGTGATATTTGACTTGCATGTATTTAGCCAAGTCAAAAAGGCATCTAAATCAGTCCTCCGACCCAGCCAGATGAAAAAAATATTGTCCAAAAAGTGTTTCCACACACTAGAATATTGAGAATATTGGAAAACCAGTGAGCTGGATAAATTATAAGTGTCCTCATACCATGCCACTGAGACCCCCATGGCAATGCCAAAAATGTGCAAAAAGGAAGTGCCATTATACCAAAAGTAGTTTATTAAGAAACCAATGTCAAAAACTGTAAAAGAAATTCCTTTGGTAAATAGGTAAATTAAGGGACAACTGCAAGATCACCTGAATGGCTACATCCTGATCAATATTCATATACAAAGCTGAGGCATCCATGGTATCTAACTAACAAGAGGGAGGAACATCTGATAAACCATTCAGTATTGTCATAAAATGAGTGGTGTCCTTGATTTAAGATATCACCCTACTGGCAGACTGCTGTAAAAATACATTGCAAGATTTGAACAGTCTTGAAGGACTACAAAAAGGGACTGCTACTTCTGGAGAGAAGTATTTACTACTGGGAATTCTTTCTAAATCTTAGGGAAAAGGGAATTATTTAGAATAGATTAAAGCTAATTAATCTGTGTAAATTAGAATACAGTGTATTTGTTAAATCAGCCAGGGCCTAGTATTAGCAAAGAGCTTTTAGTTAAATTGAAAACTCAACAGGTAGCTTTCAATTTAAGTTTAAAACCCAGCAGAGGGCTATCAGTTTAATTTAAAACCCAGCAGAGGGCTTTCAGTTTAAGATCAGAACACAGCAGAGAGCTTTCTGGTTACATTTAAAACCCAGCAGAGAGCTTCTAGTTTAAATTTAATACTCAGGGACTAGTATCAGCAAAGAACTTTAATTTAAATAAACTGAGAGCATAACAGCATAAATGAAAAAACAGGGTCAGTATTCTTTTAGCAATAAATTGTTTCCAGAGACCTTTACAAAGAGGCCTTTTAGATAGAGGGCAAGAGACCTGTGAAATTGTATTAAACAGGTGTTAAAGCCAAGTGATAGATCAAAGGGCCATTTTGAAAGACTCCCTCTATCCAAGCAAGGGCTGTGTGAATCACCCAGGAAATTGGCCACAGTTTACCTCGGAAGCAGAGTCATAAATATTTCAACCAGAGCTCTGTGATTCTGTCTTGAAGGACTACAAAAAGGGACTGCTACTTTAGTACTTCTGGAGAGAGATCTGCAATTATAAGTATTTACTTCCGGGAATTTTTTCTAAGTCTTAGGGAAAAGGGATTCCTTAGCGTCCCTCCAGGCTAGTCCTGAACCTTTGGGTTCTTGCTCCTCCTCCAGCAGCTTGGAGACTGAGAAACGTCACTTTTTGATGTCACCCGGTATAAGTACCCCGGATCCGCCTCCTGACATCAGTATTCTCAGTCTCCAAGCAGCTGGAGGACTAGTGAGCCCGGGGATGGGGCTCACATGGAAGAGCAATTAAGCAGTTGAAAAAGGATTGTAGGGATTGGTTTTAAAGTTTCACGGGGGGAATAGAGTTTTAGTCAGGCTCTGTGCTGAGCTGCTTATTTCTGTCTTTCTCTTCTGCCTTCTCTCCTTTCCCCCCCTACCCCCCCCCCCCCCCCCCCCCCCCCCGCAGCACTCTGTCTTGCCTGTTTTTCGGGGAGATTTGCCTGGGCAGACTAAAGGAGAGAGTGTTCTGCCCTCCGGTTCCCGATCCCACCAATTTGGGTGAGGAACCGTTAGGAGGACGTCGGGCAGAAAACGGATGACGGCCTGCGGGTTAAACGCCGAAGTCAGTTACCGGCGAGACTCTGCAGGCTGGGCTGTCTGCTAATAGCTGTTCCAGCCCCGGGCGCTGAAGCCGCGATATCGGCTGAGCGCAGTGCGGCTGGATCGCATACCTTGAGAGGTCTGAGTAAAGGTAAGGGGCCGGGGTCGTCGAGGCTCCTCTGCCTGTCCGAGTCGAGGCTTTCAGACCGCGTGAGCAGGCGGCGGTAGGCCGCACCTTGGTGAAATCGCGCGCGTGCGGGAAACCTCTGTTGTGGCAGTGACTGAGGGTTTTTTCAGGCTTCATGTTTGCTGAGGGAAGCCTCATTTTTCGATTTAAATTTTAGAGAGCAGGTATAGGCAGTGCAGAGAAGGTCCCGGTGGTTGTTTAAAAAAAAACAAAAAAAACCACGGAACTTTACAGAGGTGATTTAGTTTTTGCCTAGCATTGTTTTGGGGACAGGGGTGGAAGGTTGCCCTATTTTTCCTGTCCTGGCGGCATGCAGTCAAAATCACTCTGTTTGATTTGCGGATCCAAGAGAGGGGCTGTGTCCGAAGCTGGGGTCTGCAGCACCTGTTTTAAAGAAGCAGGTTCCATTGAGCAAGGGCTGGGAGATGGTGTGCAGAGCCCAAGGGAGGGCACTTCAGACCTCTCTGAGCCAAAGGGGGGTCAAGTCTCGCAGGGGCAGCTCTCAGGGGGCTTGGAAGCGATTTTTTCGCCACAGTTTGTGTCTCTGCTTCAGCAGGCCTTAGGAGGAGCGCAGTATAACCCCAGCTCCAGCTCGGCTGAAGGAGTCTTGGGGGACAAGCGTCCGGTACTCCTCTGAGTTCGGGGGGGGGGGGGTCGGGGATTCCTGCAAAGAGGCTCCGGTCTGGGAAGGATCTGTCCGGTCAGTCCGTGTCTTCTGAGGCCGTTGATTTAGACGACCTTGGGCAGGATATGGACTTAGAGGATGACTTGGAAGAAGGAGAGATTACCGAGCAGGAAGATCAGGCGCGAGTGATTAGAATTTTTAGGAGAGATGAGTTGCCGGCACTCATATCTGAAACGCTTAAGGCGCTTAATATGCCTACAGTGGGGCAGCCGGAGGAGGCGGAGCTGGAGGACCCCTTGTTGCAGGCTTTTCGTAAGTCACAGAGGATTTTCCCGGTACACAGGGTGTTTAAGGAGATAATTCAAGGTGAATGGGATACACCGGAGGCTGGGCTAAAGGGCTCCAGGATGATGTCTCGGCTCTATCCTTTAGCGGAGCAGGATCGTGAGTTGTTCAAGTCTCCTAAGGTGGATGCCTCGGTGACAGCGGTTACAAAGAAAACCACTATTCCGGTAGAGGGAAGTGCTGCGCTGAAGGATGCGCAGGACAGGAGGTTGGACACCTTGTTGAAACAGGTCTTTGATTTTTATTTATTTAGACAGTTTTTGTATACCACCTTATCCTTCAATCAAAGCAGTCACAACACAATTGGGGGATACATTTAACACGCGGGGATATGAGACACATACACTAATACTTACAGGGAACATGGGCAATGGAGGGTTAAGTGGCTTGCCCAAGACCACAAGGAGCATCTGTGGGACTAGAAACCCCAGTCCTTCCGGCCCAAGGTTGCTGTCCTCTAGTGGGATTTGAACCCCGACCTTCCGGCCTGAAGTACCTTGCCCCAACCACTAGGCTACTCCTCCCTCCCTGATGTTAATGCGCTGTCCCTTCAAGCATCCGTCTGTGGAGCTTGGGTAGCCAGAGCTTGCCTGCGTTGGGCTCAGGCTCTGCAGTCCGGGCAAGTGGTGGATTCGGCTGCCGAGGCGACCAGGATAGAGACGGGGGTAGCGTATCTAGCCGATATTCATTATGATCTCATTCGCGGATTGTCCAATAGCATGGGTTCAGCGATAGCAGCCAGGAGGTATCTCTGGTTACATAATTGGGCGGCGGATACTTCGTCCAAATCAAGGCTTAGTAAACTTCCGTTTAGAGGGAAGCTTTTGTTTGGAGAGGACCTGGAAAAGCTGGTGAAGGATTTAGGGGAGTCCCAGGGTCATAGGCTTCCAGAGGATAAGCAGAAGCAAGGTCACTCGGGGCAGTCAGCTAAGGGGCAGCAGCACGACTTTCGGCGTTTTCGTCCCCCTAGGTTTGGACAGATGCAAAGAGGGCGCTTTCCCTTTCGGGGTCAAGGCTTTCGAGGCTTCAGAGGAGCGAGTAGAGGCTTTGCGGCCTCTTCTTCTTCTTCCTCCAATCTCCAGAAATCACAATGAAGCCAGAGCGGTCCAGGTGGGGCAGGGGCCGATAGGGGGTCACCTGCGAAGGTTTTATCCTGCCTGGACCCAAATCACGTCTGATCAGTGGGTGCTGGAAGTTATCCGAGAAGGTTATGCCTTGGAGCTTCAGCGTCCAGTGACCGACTCTTTCATACAGTCCCCCTGCAAAGCGCCAGCCAAGTACGCAGTGGTAAAAGAGACCCTAGACCGTCTGCTCTCCCTCGAAGTGGTAGTTCCGGTACCCCCAGACCAGTGTGGCTGCAGTCGGTACTCCATTTATTTCGTGGTACCCAAGAAGGAAGGGACCTTTCGGCCCATTTTGGATCTCAAACGCGTAAATCGCTGTCTAAGAATGTCTCATTTTCAGATGGAAATGTTGCGATCGGTCATAGTAGTGGTACGCAAGGGCGAGTTTCTTACGTCCCTCGATTTGTCAGAGGCTTATCTGCATATTCCCATCAGGCAGGACCATCAAAAGTTTTTAAGGTTCGTGGTTCCAATGGGACATTTTCAGTTTCAAGCGTTACCATTTGGTCTGGCGCCGGCGCCGCGAGTGTTCACCAAAGTGATGGTGGTGGTGGTGGTGGCCGCGGCATTGAGAAAGGAAGGCATCCTGGTGCATCCTTATCTGGACGATTGGTTAATTCGGGCGAAGTCCAGAGAGGAGAGCGAAGCGGCTGCAGTCAGGGTAGTGGCGTTCTTGGAGAGCCTCGGTTGGGTAGTCAATCGGGTCAAGAGCAGGTTAAGTCCATCTCAGAACCTGGAGTATCTGGGAGCTCGGTTCGATACGAGGATTGGCCAGGTGTTTCTACCGCGGAGCCGGGCGCAGGGATTGCAGCATCTGCTTCGCAAGTTTCTCCAAAGACGTTGCCCTACGGCCTGGCACTACCTGCAGGTGTTAGGAACGATGGCGGCGACTCTCGAAGTGGTGCCCTGGGCGAGGCTGCACATGAGACCACTGCAAAGAGCGTTACTCAGGCGATGGTCCCACCAGAACGACAGTCTCTCTCACCGGTTGCCCTGTCGGCTGGAGACGCGTCTCTCCCTGCAATGGTGGCTACGGCCAGAGACCTTAGAGAACGGGATGCCGTTGGAAGTGCGGGATTGGATTCCCATCACAACAGATGCCAGCCTTTCCGGTTGGGGAGCGCATGTCCTGGGGCGATACGCACAGGGTGTGTGGTCCGCTCAGGAAAGGACCTGGTCGATCAACAGGCTGGAGTTGAGGGCGGTATTTCTGGCGCTCGAAGCCTTTCGGGGGTGCCTTCATGGAACAGCGGTGCGGGTATTCTCCGACAATGCGACAGCGGTGGCCTATATCAACCGGCAGGGGGGTACCAGCAGTGTGGCGCTGGAGGCCGAAGCCGATCAGTTGTTCGAGTGGGCCGAAAGGCATCTGGTGGCAGTGTCAGCGGCACATGTCGCAGGAGTGGAAAATGTGGAAGCCGATTTTCTGAGTCGAGTGAGAGTGGATCCGGGGGAGTGGGCCCTCCACCCACAGGTGTTCGAGATGCTGGTGTGACGGTGGGGCCCCCCGGTCATGGATCTCATGGCAACTTTTCAGACCGCAAAGGCCAGTCGGTTCTTCAGCAGACGACGGGAGAGAATGTCGGAAGGCCTAGACGCCCTAATCCAACCGTGGCCGGAGGACCGTCTGCTTTACGTGTTTCCGCCGTGGGTGTTAATCGGTCGGATTCTGCAGCGCATAGAGCTTCACAGAGGCCCAGTGATTGTAATCGCCCCAGATTGGCCAAGGCGGCCGTGGTATGCAGATCTCATCAGGCTTCTGGGAGACAAGCCTTGGAAGCTGCCAGTTCGGCGGGACTTATTGGTTCAGGGACCGCTCCTGATGCCTCAGGTGGATCGATTCTCGCTTACGGCTTGGCTATTGAAAGGGCAAGGTTGATGGCGAGAGGTTATTCGCCGGCAGTGGTGAATACGTTGTTGAGGGCTCGTAAGCGATCGACTTCTTTAGCGTATGTCCATGTTTGGCGAGTGTTCGAAGCTTGGTGTGTGGTCAACAAGGTTACGGCTTTGAAAGCTTCGATTCCTCAGGTTCTGGCGTTTTTGCAGGAAGGGTATGATAAAGGGTTGGCGGCTGCCTCCCTGAAAGAGCAGCTGGCGGCTCTTTCCTGCTACAGAGGTAAGGTAGGAGGACGGGCGCTAGGAGGACATCCAGATGTCAAGCGGTTTTTGAGAGCGGTTGTGCTGTTGCGTCCTCCGTATAGGCAGATAGTTCCGCAGTGGGATTTGCATTTGGTGCTGGAGGCATTGGTGCAAGCGCCTTTTGAGCCCTTGGCGAGAGTGTCCTTAAAGGATCTTACCTTGAAAGTGGTGTTTCTGGTGGCTATTTCGTCCGCCAGGAGGATTTCGGAGTTACAGGCTTTATCCTGTAGGGAACCCTTTCTGGTGTTTAGTGAGTCCAAGGTGGTTTTGAGACCAGTACCGTCATTTTTGCCCAAGGTGGTTTCGCTGTTTCATGTAAATCAGGTGGTGTCTCTGCCGGTGTTTGTGGAAGGCGGGGGTGCTACCGCTGATAAGCAGTTGCATAGATTGGACATTCGGAGAGCTTTGAAGAGGTATTTGAAGGCTACTGCTTCATTCCGGCGTTCCAATAGACTGTGTTGTTTGGGGGTCCGAACAAAGGGCAAGCTGCGTCAAAAGCTTCGATTGCTCGGTGGATTAAAGAGGCGATTGCGTCCGCATATCTTTTGAAAGGTAAGCCTGTTCCGGAGGGCTTACGGGCTCATTCGACTAGAGCGCAAGCTACGTCTTGGGCGGAATATGGTTTGGTTCCCACAGTGGAAATTTGTAAGGCGGCTACTTGGTCTTCCTTGCATTCCTTTGTTAGGCATTACCGCCTGGATTTGCAGGCGGAGAGGGATGCCTACTTTGGATCAACGGTACTTCAGGCGGGGCTAGCGGGTCCCTCCCGTTGATTCTTTGCACTGCTCTGTTACATCCCCAAAGGTTCAGGACTAGCCTGGAGGGACGCTAAGGAAGGTGAAATTAGACTTACCTGCTAATTGTTGTTCCTTTAGGAACTCCAGGCTAGTCCTGTATCCCACCCGAAGGTTTTAAGTGGCCTAGTGCCTGAAGCAGCGGATGTGTAACAGGTAAGAGTGTCGGGTGATGTTACCGCGTTGGGTCCATGGAGGGAGAAATTCTTCTTAGGAGAGTGGATGAGGATCCTTTTTTCTCTTTTCTGTCAGGAAATGGGGATCTCAGCATGTTACATGATCAGTTATGGGGGACACAAGGTTTTCTATAGTGTTTGCCCCATTTAGTTTTCTTATCAGTTAAGTTCCAGTTTGATTGCTAATAATTTTACTACTTAATTGTTGCTCTGGTGAGTTTGCTTTGTCAATAGGTTACTGATGTCAGGAGGCGGATCCGGGGTACTTATACCGGGTGACATCAAAAAGTGACGTTTCTCAGTCTCCAAGCTGCTGGAGGAGGAGCAAGAACCCAAAGGTTCAGGACTAGCCTGGAGTTCCTAAAGGAACAACAATTTGCAGGTAAGTCTAATTTCACCTTTCTTTAGATTAAAGCTGATTAATCTGTGTAAATTAGAATCCAGTGTATTTGTTAAATCAGTCAGGGCTAGTATCAGCAAAGAGCTTTTAGTTAAATTGAAATCTCAACAGGTAGCTTTCTAAGGTAGCTTGCCTTAGAAGCACAGGACAGGGTACTGTGTAGCAGCCAGCTTTTAATAAATCTTCTTTTATTTATTTAACAAGTTTTTTTTATATTGCCTTATCATAAAAATCAAAGCATTTTACAGTAGAACTCAACAATGTTACAAGGAACTCATGGATAGGTAGGAGTGTCATACGGGACATGCTCAGAAGCATAACTTATGTACATTTAAACATTTCTACATTGATTGATCAGAGCGTTGGGGGAGGGGGTAATGTTCAGGTTTGGTGGGTGTTTTGGGGAGTGGATTGCAGTGTTAAGTCATTGAAGTGTTCTGTGAAGAGGAATGTTTTCAGCTTTTTTCGGAAGTCTTTTAAGTCCATGGTGGATCTCAGTGCTTCAGGAAGGGAGTTCCAGATGGCAGATGCTGCTAATGATAGGGCTCTTTTGGTCATGGAGTTGTTTGCTTTGGTGAATACACTGGGTGTTTGGATGCTGCCACTGTTCCCTTGTCTTCATGGTCTGTTGTTGGGTTGGGTGCTGATTAATTCCTGGAGCATGAGCGCTGAGAGGTTTTGTTTGATTTTGAAGATGGTCAGCATTGTTTTGAATCTGATCTGCAAGGTGATTGGGAGCCAGTGGAGCTGGTATAAGATAGGTGTTATATGGTCAGATTTTGTAAAGCCGGCGATGATTCAGGCAGCTGTATTTTGTGCCAATTGTAATGACTTGATAGTTTGTTTTGGGAAACCACTGATGATAGAGTGGCAGTAGTCAAGTAATGGAAAAATAATAGCTTGAAATACTGTGCTGAAGTGGTCCTGGCTGAGGAGAGGTGTGAGTACAGATACAGTAGTAGCCATTTTGTAATAAGTATTTTGAGTGATTTTGTTGATGTGCGCTTTTAGGTTTAGGTTGGTGTCTAGGGCAATTCCTAGGTACCTCACTTATTCTTTTACTGAGATGGAAACATTTGCCAAGGTGATTGATTCTGGGGGTATAAAGGAAGTGTTCCTTGTGGTGATTAAGGCTTCAGTCTTCTTAAAGTTTATGTTAAGGTTGTTATTTGATAGTCAGTTTTTCATTTCGTGTATGCATGTTGTCATGTTAGTATAGTCCAGTAGGTCAAGGTAGATTGGAGTGTATACCATTATGTCATCTGTGTAAATGGTATATTGGATGTTATGCTTATTGAAGATTCTGCAGATGGGTTGAACATACAAGTTGAAAAGTAGGACAGACAGTGAGGACTCTTTTGGGACTCCTGGCTCTGTAGTGAATAGGGTTGAGGTGTTTGTTCCAACTTTGACTTGTTGGTGGCGGTTGCTGAGGTATGACTGGAATTACTTGAGAGTTATTCCATGGAGCCTGGTGTCTTTGAGTCTGTCTGGAAGGATGCTGTGAACTACTGTATCAAAAGCGGCAGAGATGTCGATAAAGATGAGGAATACACCTTTCTTTATATCATCGATTACTCTGATTAAGTTGTCAAATAGTTGCATGAGTAGTGTTTCGACACTGTGGTTGGGTCTAAATCCAGGCTGGTGGGGATCGAGCGGGACGTGAGAGTCAATGTAGTCCTGTAATTGATGCTGTACTGTCTTTTCAATGATTTTTGTTAAGAATGGTAGGCTTGACATTGGGCATCGGTAAGATGCAGGGTCTGTATTGTCTGCTGCTTTGTTTTTGAGGATTGGTCGCATGGTTGCCTGCTTGAGTGCGAGGACCATATATCCTTGAGTTAAGGAGGAGCTTATTATCTTGTGGATAAATTGGAGAAGCTCATCTTTGGCTGATTTGATCCATCTTACTGGGCATGGATCAGTGGGTGTTGTACAGGCATTTAGATCAGAGATGGTGAATGCAACTTGAGTAGTCGTATGTATGTGAAACTCGCCTCATTTGTGTGTGGGGGAGGATAATGGGTGTTCTGATTGGTCCAGTTGTGGTAAGTCCTTTAGGGGGGCTTGAGCCTGGTGAGAAGGAAGTTTGCAAAGATTTGAGGGTGGATTGTGTCTTTTGTAGTCTGGGATGGATCCTTTGTCAGTGTGCGTACAATCTCAAAGAGTTCTCTGGGTTTATTGTTTGATCTTAATATGAGGTTGGTATGATACTCCTGTTTGTGCTGGTTGATTATGTTGTTGTATTCCTGTTGTTTTATTTGATATTGTTTTAATGTGCTTGGTGTTTTGTTTTGTCTCCAATGCCGTTCCAGCTTTCATAGAGCTTTTTTCATTTCCCTTATCTCCACAGAATACCAGGGAGCTGATGAGATGTTGTGCGATAGTGGTTGGTTCGTGGGGGAGCTCTAGCCGCTGCAGCTGTGGTGGTGTTCCATGTTTCAGTAGCCTCTTCTAGATTGGCAAAGTCTTGTGGTAGTTTCAGGAGGATTGCTTTCAGGAACTGTTCTTCATCAAAACCTTTAAATCTTCTTTCTGCTTGAGGTTTATTCTGTGTTGCTCTGTGGAGTGGGATATGCAGTTTGAAGTGGATAGGATGATGGTCCGACCAGGGTATCAGTATGACTTGGGGTGAGGGGGCGTTACGCTGTTATCTTCAAGGAGGTTTTTCAGCACAAATATGCGGTCTGGGGTGGTGCCTAGTTTGTGAGAGGGACCCGTGTGTAGCAGTGCGAATTGCAGAGATTCCATTGCTTTGAGGAGAGCTGTTGAGTCTTTGTTGGGTACTGAGCTGAGGTTCAGATCTCCTAATAATATGACCAGTTTGTGAGCGGAGTTGTTTGCACACTGTTTCCACTATGGTGGCTAATTCCTCGTCAGTGGTCTTGGGGGCCCTATATGTAAGGCAAATGGAAAGGTGCCTGTTTTTTTATGGTTAATATGTCGCAGTGATCTGTGCTTATCGACTAAAGAGGTTTTGATTGGATCTAGCTAGTATTAGCACTCCTCCGCCTCTTTTGTTGATCCTGAGACAGTTGTATGATGTGTGGATGCAAGGTGTGACTTGGCTTATGATGATCTGGTCAGTGTTTTTCAGTCAGGTTTCAGTGATGCAGAGAATGTCTGCTTGGTGTGATTGTAGGTACGTAGTCTATAATTGTGTTGGTTTTATTACGCATAGATCTGGCGTTAATGAGTACTATGTTGATTGGGGGTTTCTGTATGGGCTGTTTGTGGCGGCTAGTGGCGTATGGTGCTGGTTGGATTATTATAACTCTGGCATTTCTTTTGTTTGATTGACGGAAGGTATTGTACCATGTGGGTTGTTGTTGTAGCAGGAATACCGGTGAGTGGATAATGGCTGTTGGTGTTGTGGTGGTAGTGTGGAAAGCCTTTGTGCGGTGGAGGAGGAGAATCAGGATCAGTAAGGTGATATATATGTATTTAGGGTGTTCGGTTTGTTTCTCTTTTGACCCACCCACCCCTGGGATAATCGTAGCTTTATAGGTACTTAAACCTCTTAAAGGAAAGGAGGTGCCATATTCACTCTCAGGTGCAGCTGTTTACCCTCATCAGGCGTACATTAAGGACCTGAGATTAGTTAAGTTTGAGGTGAACAAAGTCCATTAAATGTATTAGGTATAGTTTTATGTAAAATCATTTTTATTGTTTTCATATCCCCAGCAAACCTTAGTAAGTAAACAACTTAAATATCTAAACACAACTCTAAAACTAAGATGCAGACAGAAGTCTCTCTGGGGAATCCATGGCTCACTTTCATTACTGTCATTCCTTTACCATTCCTCAGTTCATGATGCTAAACGCACTTACTACACCAATCTCATTTCCTCCGCCTCTGGCTCCTCCCGCCAGCTATTTTCTGTCCTCCGCACTTTGTCGGGCCCTTCTACCTCCCCCACCCCAGCCACTCCTGCCCCTCCCGACCCTGCTCTCCTGGCAACCTATTTCAGCGATAAGGTCCAGGTCCTTCGCTCCACTTTTCACTACTTGCCTCCCACCCCTTTCTCCCCCTCCACTCTCAGCCCCTCCTCCCTTTCCTGTCTCCCCACCTGCGATCTCCTTCCTCTCTTATTGCTGTCTCTCATTTCGCCCCATCTCCCCCGTTAACCTGCCCACTTGACCTGATTCCTCCTCCTGGCTCTGCGAACCCTCCCTCGCCCTTCTTCCAATTGTTCTTGCTATCTTTAACTCTAGCCTCTCCTCTGGCCTCTTTCCTACCCCCTAGAAGCATGTCATTATCTGTCCCATTCTCAAAAAGCCCTCACTTGACTCCTCCTCCCCCGCAAACTGGCACACCATTTCTAACCTCCCCTTTCTCTCTAAGCTCTTAGAGAAGTTGGTTTTCTTATAGCTCTCTTCTCACCTCGACACCACCCTTACACCCTCGCCAATCGGGTTTTCACCCTGGACATAGCACTGAGACTATCCTTCTTTCCTTCCTTTATGAATTGCACTCTTCTCATGACCGTGGGCTTTACTCTATGGCTGTCTCCCTGGATCTGTCCTCTGCCTTCGATCTTGTTGATCATGTCACCCTCCTTTCTCGCCTCTCAGACGCTGGGATTGTAGGGACTGTCCTCACATGGTTCTGCTCTTTTCTTTCCTCCGGATCATTCTCTGTTCAGGATGGCTCCTCCTCCTCACCAATCACCCCCCTGTCCTGTGGTGTCCCCCAGGGGGTCTGTTCTTGCTTCCCTCTTGTTTAACATTTTCCTGGCCCCTCTCACTCTTCTGCTTCAACAACACTGTGTCTCTGCATATTATTATGCAGATGACATCATTCTACTACACCATACCGACTCTTCTGCCACTGATCTTTCACCCCTTAATAACTGTCTCTCATGCATTGATTTCTGGCTATTCTCAAATTTTCTCCACCTTAATCTAACTAAAACACAGGCTATCTGGTTCACGTTTGGCAACCCTACCCCCTCCTTGGCCCCCTCTATTTCATCCTCCCCCTCCCTCTGGTACCCACGCTCTTCTACCTCGGTGTCACCCTGGACTCAACCCTGTCATTTCACGACCATTTTTCCTCAGTGATCAATCGCTCTTTCTGTTCCCTGCATCAAATCCATGACGTCTGACCTTTCTTTTCCACACCCTCTCTAATTACTCTCCTCATTTTCCTAATTATGAACAGGATAGATTACTGTAACATTGCTCTTGCTGGCCTCCCACAGTATGAACTCCGTAGACTTCAATTACTACAAAACACAGTAGCTCGTATTGTCATGAATGCCTCCCGTACTGATCACATTACGGCTCTGCTTATCCATCTCCACTGGCTTCCCGTTGCCTATAGGATTCAGTTTATGATTCTTACCTTTGTACAGAAGGCTATTCATTTCACTTCCCCTCAGTATATCTCTGACCTAGTCCATCTTCACACCTTTCACCGCTCGCTACGACACATCCATGGCAAACCGTATGTCTCTGCACTCCCCCTCCCTGGCTCACCTTGAATCAACTTGCAGCTCTGTATTTTTCTTTCTTGGTCCCAAGCTCTGGAATTCTCTTTCCCCCCCCCCCCCCCCCGACCTCCGCTTTGAGCCTTCCTTCACCAAGTTCAAGGCTCTGTTAAAAACCCATCTTTTCTGCGCCGCCTTTAACCTTCCTCCCCCCTCTGTCCTTAGCTGAAATTTCCCTTGTCTCTCTTCTCTCTCGCTGCCTGGTTCCTCTCTCTGTCTCGAGTTTCTCCCTTTTTCTTTGTTTGTCCTATCAAAACTATGGTGTTCTTTTCCTTTTCCTGGCAGTGTGCCTTTTGCTCTTTTGTAAACCGCTCTGTTGTATTTTCAAAGGGCAGTATATCAAGAAATGGAATAAAGATAAATATATAAAGTCCAGCAGCGAGATGGGGGCTTTCCAGTATTTTGTATTGAGTGTCACATGTATGATTTTCTTCCAGATAATGAGGAGTCGTACATGTGCACTAGGTGCAAGGAGCTCTTTGCTCTCAGGGAACGAGTCCGATCTCTGGAGGATAGAATAGCAATGTGAAGGACATAAGGAAGAGGTACATAGATGAGACCTACAGGGATGTAGTAGTGAAGTCTCACCTCCAGTCTGACAGCATCCCTGTTGCTATGGAGGAAAGAGGTCATGTGTTAGGAGAGCATCATCCTAGTGTGGCAGGAAGTGATCCTGTAGCTCAGAGGTGGAATAAGTCCTCCTGGACATTGGGGAACCGTGGTATGGGGCAGAGACAGAAGGTGAGAGGGTGCAGGGGGATCCCTGCAGCCTGACCCTGGCCATGGAAGGCCAGATCGGGAGTCAGGCTGTGGGGAAAGAAGGCTCTTGTCTGCAGCTGGGGATTGCAGCTCCATTCAGGAGCCTGGCTGAGTTAGCCGGGTATGTGGGCTGGGCATGCGGCCAATCGGGATCTGGCCTCCATGTCCAGGCCATAGACCCGATTCTGATCCCACGGGCACATCTAGCCCCCGCGAGATCAGAATCGGGTCTACATCTGTACTCCCTGATTCTGATCCATCACATGGGGGCTGGACGGCCAGTACAGAATTAGCCTCTTAGGTGTCCACCATTAGACAAATAGCTTTTCAGGAAACCATCGAGGGGTCTCAAGCCTCTGAGGAAGGCTTTAGCTGAAATACATGCAGAGCTTGACCTTGCTGGACATTGAATAAAGGAATTGCTGTTCTCCATGGTGTGTCGTTATACCTGCTCTTTTCTGCTCCCCCTGACACTGTGGGTTTGTGTGCTCTTTTTTGCTTTCTTTAGATGTTGTCCAGCTGGCCCCCAAAGTTTCTGCCATCAACCGGCCAATCTGTTCTGAAGAGAATTAGTTGGATCCCCGGCTAGCATCTGATAATATCACCCATTCATAACTTTATTTATTTCTTTATTTAACAGGGTTTTTTAAAATCACTTCAGACAAAGCGGTTTACATTATAATTTAAACTTGGTAATGTACATTATACAGGGACATCGATAACTTGGAGTAGAGCACTAAGTTCTAAATGATACTGGACACTGGTCTGGACAATGATTGCCCCACCATTATCAGCATTTCTGATAACTAAATCTGTAGAAAATGACAATTGGAACAACGCCGACCGCTCATCATGAGTCATATTAAATTATCGCTTAAACACAGCATCCTCCATTCTCTTCAAAGCCTGCAGTACTAAATTTTGGAAAGTTGTAATAACTGGATCCACAGACCCTGGAGGGATCCATTTAGATGGATTCCCTATAATGGAGTCATCCTGTCCGAGTTGATGAGAAGCACAATACTGGATGCCTTGAAGCTTGCAAAATAAATGATAGAGACAAGTCATGATTTGAAATGGATTGTACATGATCATGGGGACAAATGATAGCCCCAAATTGAGCATCCTCTCCTGCAGGGGGTAGAATGGTGAAATTAGATTAATGACTGCTGTCGGTTGTCGGGAGCTTGCCAACCTGCCGAATTGAACTGGCAGCGTGCCCATCTGTCTCTGTCATGACCTCCCCCCGTCGTCCTGATCTTCTTCCAAAAAAATCCCACCACTGATAGAAGCAGTTACCACCAAAGTCATCATCACTGTTCCCTGATTTCACCAGAGATATGATCAAAGGTTACTCTCTTAGAGATTAAGGACGGCAACTTAGACATCCAAGAATATATCTGGCCCCTGCTGTAATCCATTTGGTCCCGATTAAACTATTTTATTTCAAGACTCTTAAGTTGTTCCTTGAAATGAACCATTTGATTGATAATATCATCGATCTGACTCTGGGCCTACTCCAAGCCAATTTCATCATGCAACTGTTCCTCCAATTTTGTTATCTCCTGATTGGTATTTTCTTCTTCAGTTCATAAAGCCATGAAACCTAATGCACATTTATTCAATATGCCATTCCATTTGGCCAAAAAATCAGCCTCTTCAACAAACATTTATATGTTTTTGTATATGTAAACCCCTTGGAATGATCCTATCCCATATGCCCTTAATGACTTTATCCCGGTATGCCCTTGATCTCTTTATTTCAAACAAGTGAATATTTTTCAGCATTTTTTGATAAGCTTTTGTACTTTCTGTTAAGAGATTAAATAAATTTATGAAAATGGAACATTTGTAATGTGAGGCTTTGTCCTCGAAACAAACTGTCCAACAAATTTTTTTTTTCTAAGGCACTGAATATGCAAGTATATGATTAGTGCTCTAGTGGTTTGATGTTTACCATATGCTAATTTTATAAAAGCCAATGTATGTGCATATATTCCCACATATGCAGATTAAACAGACCCCCTTAATGTGCATTATTGTTGAATAGGTCCCACTGCATAAAATGAGACCCATGGTAAATAACATGTATTAATGCATGTTGGCATGCGCTCATGCAGTAGTGTCTAGAGTGTGTGCTTCCCAACGGAGCAGCATGAAGTGACCTCTGTGACAACCAGGCATTAAGCATCAGGAAATGCACTTCCTAGACCATCATAAATGCAGGGATAACGTCTGTCACTGAATAACTGGCTTGTGGTATCGACTATTTGAACAATGACCTAAACTGGAAAAAAAGGTGTCTTTTGATTTTAAAGATAAAGAATAAATGAAGAGTTTGTGTTTCCGGTTCTTTGTGCGAAGGAGCGGTTTGGTTAACCATGTGGACCAGTGAAGGTTCTTTCTATAATCAAAGGTTTTCATTGAGGAAGGACAGGATACTGACACACCATACAACTTTCCTAAGACATTTAATAACACTTTCCCTAATGCAGTTAAATGATGTTATATAATCTCTCGCTACGCCAACAGCAATAGACATGAAATGTAACAATTTTACAGACTTTCTTTCAAACAATTTTTTAAGGAAATTAAAAAAATGCAATTACATTTACTTTAAGTTATTCTAAAACATGGCCACGTGGAAGTTCCTCTTGGGACGGCTATGTCCTTCCTGCCTGCTCAGGTCTGTACTGAGCTATATTCTATCCAGTGTCCTTAGCACAAAATTCAACATTATACTAATTAAATAACAAACACTAGAGATTTTTTTTCAACATATGAAATGTAAACTTTGTTGTTCCCCTGCAACAGACACAGAATGTTGCTAGAAATGTTAGAGTGGTCCCTGTGAAAGGGACTATAATACACAATTTTCTCTATAGTCCTAAAATCTCCCAGTGGTGCCTATCCACCTGGATGAATGAAACCAGAGAGATACACAGAGATAAACCAATCTATGCAGTAAAGGGAGAAGCTGGCATCATGATAGAAACAGGCTAACCAAACAGAGAAAACCACTAAACTCCCAGGATTGATAGCAGGGTGAGGGTAAGGGCGAGCAGAGCATTTTTCTGTGAGAGCCGACAGTCTCTATGAAATGCAGAAACATGACTGGGCATCAAAGGCAGAGGAATATGTTACCTCCCTCTTTAAGGGCTGTGGTCATCTGCATTGTTCCAGTTTAAGGAAGGTCATTAATCTCAGGTAAGTACCAGGAGCAAATGCTGAGGGATGGGATAGTACATGAACCTAGACCTTCCTTCCTGTCCCAACAAAAGTCTTTCTTCATAAAAAAGGGGTCCTCTATGTTCCTTCTCATAACATTTTTACTGCATGCACCCAGGGAAGGAAAACTATTGGCCCTAACATACTGGATCAGGGTATTCACCACTATTTAGCCAGGAGTATGTGATTACATTTATAAAATGCTCTTGAATCTGGGAAATATCTTAGAGTTTGCTTGAAAATAAAAATTCTAATTATATATATCTGTAGGCCTAATTGTATCAGTTGAACCCCTGGTGGGGGCTGGAGTGTATTGCTGCAGCCTGCAGTTTCATATCATAAAGGATTTCAGTGCACAGTCTGTCAGATTATAATGCTTGCTTTCTCTAACCCACTTTTTTACTACCACTTTCTGAGTAGTAGGCATACAGTCCCTATTGGGAATTTAACATTTACCCTTTAAATCACAGAGATTGCACTTCTGATTTACAATACAGCAGATAATGTAGTATTTAGGCCGGGGTGGCAGCTGCAGTATCTCATATCATGTCTAGAGATCCTGCGTTGGTCCAATAAAGTCCCTGTATGTTGGAAATTCAACACCAAAAAATTACACACATATTTTCCTAGAAATCAGGAATCCTGAGTTCAACCTCAGGAGCAAAAGCAAGACGCTGCTTTGATAAGCCACTTGTAGATAAATGGGAAACGACTCTCATTTTACATTGAAGTATAGTGAGCAAATGCATGAACTTTGTGAGCAGCAACAGCAGGCATTAAGACTTCGAACCTGTTACTTATTGGCCCAGCCACCTCTCATGGTCGTTCAGAACCCATGTTCAACTCAGAAATGATGCCAGACAACAAAAGGAAACAAGTATACAGTAGACAGTGTAAAAAATGACAGTGGTCTTACTGTCCGCAAGGTTTGAACTTGCACTAACTCGACCATTGTGGTACTATTAGGTGTCCGACACAGGGTACGCCATTTTCTGGTAAATTAAAGAATGACATTTGGGTAGCACTCTTATTACACCAGAAACCCCAGTGCCATGTCCTGCTATGGCTCATCAAAGAGCTGCAGATCCAGTCGTACCACGATCTCTCCTGTGGGGACTTCGTGCAGGAGTAGACACTTGGTCACTGGTCCCTTAGAGCCCTGGTCTTTCTTAATGTCCGCCACACGGATTTCAGTGCGACCCAGGAAGTCTGAAACACAAGCAGAGGGTTCATATGTCAAAACATGTCTATGTCTGCAACAAAGGATCAGGAACAGATTCATTGGCTTTTATTTCAAACTCAATACTTCTAGTATTTTAGGACTTACAGCCTTATTTTTAATTGCTTTTCATCTATTTTTTCTTGCATTTATTTTTGAACACACATTTCTGTATTTTTTCTCTTTCTTTTAAGTTAAAGTAATATTATATAACCCATACATTTTCCACCTTCATGTCTCCTTGTTTTTGCTTCCCAAACGTACGTTTATGGAGAAGATTTAACACAGTGTTTCTCAAGGCAGTCCTGGTGTACCCCTACCCCTAGTTGAGTTTTAAGGATATCCACAATAAATAAACATGAGATAGATTTGCATGCAAAAAAGAGAAAAAGAGTTTTGTTTTTTGTTTTATATTTCTTAGCCTTTCTAGTACAAAGTTGTTGTTGAAGGAACGCCTAATGGGCAGGCTTATGCCTGTCTGTGATGTTGTTTGGGTGGCTCAATGTGAGGAGGTATGATGTCATCCTTTGGGCTACATGAACTCTTGCTTGTCATGGTTCGAATTCCCTCTGTTTTGAGGTTGGCTGCAATGTCCATCAGCTGTGTGGCGGGAGATAAGGGCCAACTAAGAAAGAGAGCAGATGGTATTTGGGGTGGGAGGCAGATGCAACAGCAGAAAGAGAGGTGAAGAGAAGGCCATGATGTGCAATTGCCATGGGCATACCGTGTGTATGAGAATGCCACTCCCAAACAGAGTCAGTCGGAATACACTTTTGACTTGTTTCTTTGTGGATTGATGTTTGCAGTGGTTGCCGCGGTTAAATATAAATCTGGATATTCAGTGCTGAGATTTGGATACTGGTTGTTGCTAAATATCTTGGTTAGCAGTCTGCACGGACACTATTCGGAGAGCGGTGATATTAAGCCTCTATCCAGACAGGGAATCTATATAGCACGGAAGGCATTTTTTTTGCTGTCCTAAGTTATGTGGCTTGTTTTCTGGATAGTGATGTTGAAAACTGCCACTATCCGGACTAGTGCTGGCTTAGCTTCAGCTCTGCCCATAGACCACCCGGCACTATCCATATAGGGCCTGATTCCGTCCCGGACGTAGATCCCCGCTGTGCATCCGGTCTGAACTGGACGCACAGAGGGGATCACGATTCTGATCCCGCGGGGCATATCTAGCCCCGCGGGATCAGAATCGTGATCAGCCATATATGTGAATGTTGATCAGCCATATATGATGAATGTTTGATGTAAATAGTTACTGGCATTGCTATCGCCACTATTCATGCTTGAGTTGACTTCAACTAATTACAAGATGTAAAAAGTTACTAAAATTGTTATTGTTCATGAAAACGTTAACTGTATATAGTTAAGAAAACGCTGTTCCATGTAAAACTATGTTCAATATTTGTTATATGTAAACCGCCTTTGATCTCTGGAAAAAGCGGTATAGAAGAAAAGCATAAATAAATAAATGTGCAGGCCGGGACTGAGATTCAGTCCGGCCTGCACATACATGGCCTGTTCGACTAACTCAGTCAGGGTTTTTAAATGAGCCGTGGCGCCATGTTGTCATGTTGCCATGGCACCACAGTTCCATTTAAAAACTGCGATGCCGGTCGCCTGAAAAAGGGCTTTATTACCCGCAGCCCAACCCCTGATCCAGCCTCCTAAGGCCAGGATCAGGCTGCGGGAAATAAGCCCTGGCCTCCCCTACCCCATCTGTACCACGGGCCACCAGAAAACAAACGTCCAGGGAAGTTATTTCACCTCGGAGGTGGAATAACTTCCCTGGACATTTCGCCAGTCATGGATGTACAGGGCCGACATTAGAATCAGCCCTGTATGCCCAGGGCTGGTGACCATCCACTCTCCGCCCCTGTGCCACCATTCTCTGCCCCCACCTAACTTCCCTGCACAACCGGCAGGGAAGTTATTCGTGGCTCAGAATAACCCCCATAGTGTCAAGGCGGTCAGAGGAAAAATTCAGTGGCACTGTCTGGATAGTGTTGCTGAATACTCCTGTCAGTGAAACTTATCCAGATAAGACCTTTTCAATATTGATAGACAGACAAACAGAGAGACACATAAATGGATGGGCCCTTTCCAATATCGCTTGGGCGAAACACATAGAGGCATGTCTACTGAACTGTGTTAGCTGCTAACGTGGCATATAGTGCATGCTATCTGGCTAACATGGGGCAACTGCAAATAATGCAGGTATTTTCTGTGCTAACAGGAGAATGTACGTTACCTAAGAGCCTTTACGCTATATGCCCCTTCTCTCTGGAATGTCTTATCCCTGACACTATGGAGTATCCAGTCTCATCAGACCTTCAAAAATGCCTTGAGACATACCTCTTTCAGGAACACTTCGGCACATATCAGTTGATGGACCCACAAAACAGGACAGCTCCCACTTAGCACACGCCATCCCTCCTGCCCACCTAGAAACAGTCCCCCCCCTCAACCAGCCCTCCCCCTCTAGGAAACCCAATTTTAACTCTCCTGCTATAAACAAATGCTCACTATGTTTGATGCTTGATGTAATTCTCTCAATATTGCTGCTTGATGTTATCTGTTTTCACCCTCGCTGTTAGAATATTTACTTTTTTTATTATGCATTTTATAATTTTTCAAAAAAAGTAATATAAACAGGAATTTGCTATTATATAATTATATTAGAAACAAATCTAACAAAGAAAGAAAAAAAGAAATTAAAGATTTAGCAAACTACCCACATCAATGGAGAGAGAAGAGTAATTTCCTACAGGTAATTAAATAATAAGCAATAAGAAGGAGATCACTGGGGAGGATCCCTTAAAAATCTGGCAACTTCATTTACTAGACCCAACTTCAGACTTTCCAATCAGAAAAGTTTCTAACTGCAAAGAATCGTAAAAGGAATACGTGTTTCCATGCCAAGTTACTACACACTTGCACGGAAATCGCAAAAAGAAAGTTGCACCAATACCTATCACTCTAGATTTCAGGGACAAAAGCATGTTTTTTTTGCTGTTTACTTTGTTATTTGATCATTTGGTTTGGTATGTTTTAACAGCTGGATTTTCTTTTTCTTTAACTGTTTGTGTACTGTCACGCCCTCACCACCCGCCTCTAGTCTAGAGGGGCGTGATATCGGAGGAACTTCTCTCCATTGGCTTGGGCAAACTAACTTTCCCCAGGCGTATCTTGGGATATGTAGTTTGCCTTCAAAAAATGGCTTCAAGAAGAAGTTGTAGTCATGGTCCAGAGGTAAGGCAAAGTGACAGAATTTTATTTCTTACGCAAAAGTTCAAGTACCCTGTACACAGGACTCCTTCTTATGCAGGATTATTGGTAATACAGCACTAGAACAGCATAACTGCTTCACAAGCTTCAAACACACACAGCTGCTTCAAACGTTTCTCAGCCCTGAAAAACAGCACTTCTTTAGCAAGGGTAAAAATGCCTCTTTTTAGCCTTGCCTTGTAAAACAATTAATGGCAACAATAAAACTTAGTCCCACTGGAACAAAAGCTTCTTCTTAACTCTCTTCCTGGATTAAGTTTAAACCAAAATATGGAAGACACGGGCAGCAAATATTCACCAAGCTTTTTAGCTTCCCTGCAAGTTTTCCTAGTTGCGTCACAAACCTCCGGGTGCTAGCAAAAGTATCCCCGGCCTCCGGTCGGTTCTCTGGGTCTTGTTATTTCCAGCTTTAGGAGACCTTCTCAGAAAGTGTTAGCCCTCAGCCTAATGGTTCAACACACTTGGCTTGGCATAAAGTACAGTCCATAGGAATATCCATAGCCCTTAAGTCCTCCTCAGCAGTATCGATTTGCATATCTTCAATTGTTGGAGCAGTGTCCCGTTCTGAGTTCTCAAAGCAGTGCTCAGTAAACAGCTCCCCCTTGGGTCCTAGAGTCACTCCTGTTCCCAGCTCTACCCGAGACAGCCGGTCAGTACCTTCAGCCTTCAGCCCGTCTCCTCGGCTGTGTTCCCTGTGGTTCAGCTCCTCCCAGGGCTCTCCTCTATGGCTCCGCTGCATCTCCAGCTTCTCTTGACTCTCCTGAGCCTCTTGTTTCTCCAGCTCCCCTTGTTTCTCCAGCCTTCCTTGTTTCTCCAGCCTCCCCTCTCTTTGCCTTAGCAGGGGTTTATATTTCCACCTCCAGGGTTCCAGCCCCTCCTCCTCTCTTCCGGCCCTTCCCAGGTGATAATAATCTCTTCTCATGCCTGCAGGAACCTCATAGGAGTCTGGGTGTGGCACCCTGGGCTTTCTCTCTCTCTTCTTTCTCTCCCTTCGCGGGGCCTGGGATCCAGTCCAGGCAGGGATTTCGTGGGTATCGGTGTACGCAGGATTCAGATTACCCTTGAAATACACCACTGGGCTCTCCCCTAAGTCCAATTCCATGTCCTTTTCTATTCTCATAGGTTCAAGATGGGCGTCTCTGTCACAGTACTTATGGTTATATTTTGTTATAGGCTTGTGTATTCAGCTGTGCTATATCATTTTACTGGCTTATTATCGTGCACCGCTTTGCTGTGATTTTTGTTGGAAAAGTTGGTGAATGAATGAATGATTATTAAAATTATTTGATTAGAGCACATTAAAGCCTTTTAGTGCCCACCCTATGCAAAGTTAAGTAAAGAATATGCATTGCAAAATTACGACAAGTTCTTCTACAATGAAACAAATAATACAAATGGGAAAAAGAAAGACTATAAAGGACATAAAACTGAAACAAAATGAGGACATATTTTCCATGCACACTGCTTGCCCACTTACCATCTGGGGAAAATTGGTCCCTTTCAAAGACAGTTATGCAGAGTACATCCTGCTCAAGGTCCTTGATAAAGAACTGGCAGTTGGAATTCCATTTGGGATTGAGCGTGTCCTGTATGGTCTTAGTGATGTGACACTGGGAGCCCATGGTGACCTCGCAGTATGGATTACTCTTTCCTGGAAAGACGGTGGGAAAACTTAGAGGATAATTTTTTGACAGGCTGGCTTATTTATGAAGCCAGTAGGTACATAAATGACACCAATTTTCTAAGATACACTATTTGCATACTTTTCCTTTGAAAATTACCCCCGAGAATTTGTGCACATGTGTTTTCATACTGTTTGTGTGCACAAATTTCCTGACTTATTTTGCATGCACATATATATGTATTTTAGGTATAAATACTGATCTCTCCCCAGGCCTACTCCTGGAAATGTCGCCATTCAGGTCGAGTAAACATATGTGTGTACAGACTATGGGAGGCGGCGGTGGCACCCAGTGCTGTTAAAGTGGTAAGGCCATCACTGCTTTAATTTAGGACCAGATATTCAGTACCAGGCCACATCTGGCCATTGGCACTGAAAATCCGGTTTGGCTAGATAGCATCCTAACTTTAGGCATTTTAGTTAGCCAGTGAAGAGCTCAATACCACTGCTGACCCGCTAACTAAGGTTGCCATCCCTGCAACAGGGACCATGCTAGCCGGTTAGCATTGGGGTGTTTAGTTGGTCTAGGAGGAGATATTGAGCGAGATTTATGTTGTTTTCAGATTTGCAAACGATGTAAATCTTTTTGAATATGCCCTCCTACGTGCATGAGTTACCACACATACTGTAAGAGCAATTTTTTAAAGGGCTTTTCTGTGCATAAATCACTGTTTTATCTATGAAATGCCTTTTGAAATAATCCCTTAGTGAGCAATGATTGGCTGTCTCAACTGTAATCTAAGGAAGCAAAAGAGGAAAAATACTTACCATGTGACCTGCAGGGCTTCAGTTCAATCCCTTCCACCACATTCACCATCAGTCGCCCAATGCCTGTTGCCCTCTGGGAGCGAACTGTGAAGGAAGAAAACCAATGAAACAAGTTTCATATTTTCCTACTTTTCTTATGCCTATGCAAGAGGTGCTTGCCCTCCGCCGCACTTTTACCGAGATATGCTTTTTCTCTTTTCTTCTTCTCGGTTTCGATGTAGAGCTCTGAGGCGGCTTTAATCTTCTGAACCCAGGCAGTCCTTACAAGGGAGAGAGAAGGAAATCAAATAAGCAAAGAAAGTACAGGAGAGTTCAGCCTGTGGAGCAAAACCTGCTTCGTAGAGTAATCAGACTGATTTCTGGAGCCCTGGGTGTTGGGTAGTTGGGCACTGTCCCTCACTTTCATTTTTTGAATTCAGCTTGACGGCATATTTTAGATAGTTCTGTTACTATTTAAAGAGCATTGCTATATTTGACAAGAAAGTCTTTTCAATTGGCCCTTATTTGATTTCATGCTAGCGTTTTTTAATGGTCTTATGCGATTTTGTGGCTGTTATTGGGAATTTAGAAAGTTATTGTTTTCTTCCTTTCCTTGATCCAGCAGTTTCCACCTGCTCCTCTGGAGCTGGGGCTGAGATTCAGGGCCATAAGCTTCATTCACAGCTACCCAGGAATTTTTCTTCTATGTTATATCCCCCTCCCAACTCATTTAGTCCATTCATTGCAGTGGCAGTCCTCTCCCAGGGATCATATACCTGGGCACCTTCTAGAACTGCGCAGTCATGGCCCCTGTATGGGGTCTCTGGGTGTCATTGTTGCATGATTTTTATTAAGCTGTATTTATATCCCGCTTTTCACCGGGTCAAAGTGGTCAATTGGGGGATACATTTAACATGAGGGGGATATGAGACACATACACTAATACTTACAGGGAATATGGGCAATGGAAGGTTAAGTGGCTTGCCCAAGACCACAAGGAGTGCCTATAGGACTAGAAATCCCAGTCCCTCTGGCCTGAGATTGCTGTCCCCAGGTGGGACTTGAACCCCCAGCCCTCCGGCCTGAAGTACCTTGTCCTAACCACTAGACCACTCCTCCTCCCAATGATGACTAGCACGCCCTCCCCCAGGAACAAAAAACAGATTTTCCTCATGGCAAGGTGCAGAATTATCACTAAGTCACTGTGTCCAAACATGAAAATAGCTTTCTAACCACCATACATGTGCTGAATTTGCTTTCATTGGAATTTGGACATTTGTGTTATTTTAGTTTATTTTTCAGATTTTTTCCCAACCACTTTCATCATTGTGTTGTATTTTAGACTAATATATTTCATGTCATTAAGCCATAGTGAACTAGATCCAGTCTCTTCTATAGTTTACCAATGATCTCAGATACAGGGCTGGATTACATTATAAGCAAACTAGGCATGCCCCTATAGCCCAAATATTTAGGAGGGCCCTGTCAGCTATGCTCAAGATTCAGGTGGTTACTGTAGGATTGCCAGATGTCCATCTTTTTACAGCATTCTACAGATATTTGCATTCATATACAAAAGCCAGCAGGAGACAGTGGGTAGGATACAGCCAATGGGATAGATGATCAAGTCACAGGAAGGAAGAAGGCAAACCAGGAGCTGGCCTTAGGGAGAGCCAAAGGAACCAGTGAGTGTCCTTTTGGGAGGAAGATAGGGGAAAGTACAAGGAGTCTACAACAGGCTGAGGAAAAGAGCTGGCAGCAAATGCTTTACATGATGATGGGCAGAGCTGGATAGTGAGGGGTGAGAGCAGGGCCAGCGCTACCATTAGGCAAACTAGGTTGCCGCCCAGAGCACTGGCCCTCCGGGGGCACCCATTGCTGCCACTGTCACCCCTCACTGAGATGTACAGCAGTGGCAATGGACTGAAATAACCCTGAGATGCTTACCTGCAAACTTCGGCGCCACGGGGCTGTCTGCTTATGCCCCCACCGATGGGCAACTTCCTGTTTGCATGGGGGTGGAAGCTGCTTCTGCCCCCATGCAAAAATAAGTTGGCCATCAGAGGGGGCAGAAGCAGGCAGCTTTGCGGTGCTGAAGTTTGCAGGTAAGTGCCATGGGGCTGTTTCAATCCATTGCCGCTGCCGTAGATCCCGGTGAGGGACAGCAGCAGCAGCAGCAATGAGGGGCGGGCAAGCAGCCTGCTAGGGGTGGTGGTGCAAGAAATGAGGTTTATCTAGGGTGCCTCATTTCTTTGCGCTGGCCCTGGGTGGGAGTTGGGCAATGACTGAATGAGCCTATGAGCATCAGGCAGCCGCACAGCCCCAGAAGCATGTGTGTCTGAAGCATGATAGAGTACCTGCATACACATGTGTTTGTGTGTCTGAAGAATAACAGACATACCAAGTCACATACATTATATGTGTGCCACATGCATTCAGCCCTGTTCTTACATTTGCTCCTTCTTCTCTTGCTTTTTTTCTGTTAGCTCTGCATCTATTAGTTAGCCATACTCTCCGGTTCTTAAGCATCTCCTTCCTCCTGCCAGTGCCCACTGCGGTCATTTGCCCAGACCTGCAGCAGCAGCAGCAACAGAACACAATAAAAGAGCAGAGCCTGCAAGTCAGTGTGTGTTGCTGACAGCTCTGCCAGTCCTACCCCCTCGGATGTAGACTTCCTGCTTCTGAGGAGATGGGACTGGCAGAGCAGTCGGCAGGCATACCAACCTGCAGGCTCTGCGCCTTTTTTCGGTTCTATTGCCACTGCTGCAGGTCTGGGTAAGCACCAATAGCAGGAGTGAGCACTAGCAGGGTGAGGGAGATACTGACCTCCCTCACCCTGCTAGTGCTCACTCCTGCTGTTGTACGCCCCTGTTCAGTGTGTGCAAAATAGGGAATGCTGAACTGAGGGGAGAGGATGGTGCAGACAGGAGAGAGTGAGTAAAGTAATAGAAGGGGTATTCTGGCTTGGGTTGGAGGGGGCGGAAAGAATAGGAACACAAAGGAGGTAATGCTGGACAGAGGGGAAATGGAGGATGCTGGACACGAGGGAATAGGGATACAAATGGAGATGCTGGACATGGAGAGGTGAAGGAGTAGGGAAAGAGAAGAGAGATGCTGGACATAGGAAGTTGACAGATGGCCAAGAAGACGCTGAAGAACCTGAAGAATTTACAATTTAAAAAAAGATTACTGTCAAACACCACAAACACTTTTTACATAAAATAGGTGCAAATTATTTAAAAAATAGAAAATTAGAAAATAGAGAAACAGTCCCAGGAGAAATATCTTCCTACTTAGTGGTGGCAATACTTGGTGCAGAATCAGGCACACAAAAATGGTAATTAAACATTCTCAGTATTTTTGAAAATAGGTATGGAACTACAGTTGTGGTCAACATTATTGGCACCCTTGTATTCTAGGTATGTTGTGTACAATATCTTGAGAAATAATTGGAACTATTCCAACTGTATGTCATCATAATATTTTAATTGTATGTTCAAAAGTATACAACAAAAAAAAAAGTCTGTGCAACTTAGATGAAGTAATTTCTGAGAAAAAACAACAACAAAAAAAAGTATGACCTGGACAGGATTAATGGCAAAACCTTGGCAGTGATGATTGCCTCCAAATGTTTCTTGCAGCCATCTATAAGTTTCTCCCACTTTTCAACTGCGATTTGTTCCAGCTCATGAATGTTTCCAGGATTCCTTTTACCAATGGCAGATTTCAGCTCTTTCCAAAGTTTCTCGATTGGATCTAGATCAGGACTCATTGTTGGCCAGTTTAAAACACTCCATTTCCAATCATCCTGCTAGACCAGTCCAGACTAGTGGGTTATATCCCCCTGCCAGCAGATGATGGAGACAGAGAAAGAACCAATCAGAAGCTTCAGTGACATCATCACTGGCACATATACCTGCTCCGCTAGGGGACAGCTTCAGTATTTTCTGTCTCAGCAGATGGTGGACTTCAGATACTCTGCTCCTGGCAGTCACTTTGAGAGTGACAGTACAGTGTAGCTCTTTTTTGGTACTGGACGTCCCCAAGGCGCACAAGAGATACCCCTCTAAGGTTTCCTGGCATTTCGCTGGTGTGCTCCTGATCAGGCAGATCAGTTTGAGCTGCCTTTGGGGGGGGGGTGGGGGGGGGCTGCTTAAGAGCAGCAGTGCATCCCTGAGGAGTGAACCCGAGTTTCTGCCTTCTTTGTTTGTTGTTTTTTCATTAAAATAAAATAAAAACAAATTAAGGAAGAGCTCTCCATTTGTTTCAGTGAAGCAGTTTACCTCAGCCAGTGGCTGGTTCCTGCAGGGCTCAGGCAGTAACTGTGAGTAGTGCTGCACTCCTTTCCTCTCTTCATTTTATTTCTCTCAGCTGGTCGCAACATTTTTTTCTCTTCAGCCTTTTAACATGGTTTTTCCCGTCTTTTTTTCCTGCGGCGTTTCTTCACCGGGCCAACTGTATTTTAACTTCTTTCATTTGTAGTTTATCTCCTGAATCAATTTTTTCACTGCGGGAGCCCTATTTTCACTGTTTTTATATCGCATTCAGTTTTTTGCACTGCAAGTGTATAGATAGCCGTCACTGCTCTTGTTTTTGGCATACCTGCTCTTTTTCTCTGTGAAACAGCAGAGTAGCATGTTTTTTTCTGTATGGAAGCCCTCTTCTCTTCAGTGCTGCCTTGGCTGTGGCTGCACGCGCCGGGTCTTGATAGACAACCTCTGCATTTCCTGTGCTTCTGACCCAGGGGAGGGCACAGAGTGTTAGCCACCCTCGTGCCGGCTCTGCTGAAGGATATCTCTCTTCCTTGTTCTTTTGCCAGAACAAGTGCAGCCTCCTGTGGAGTCCAATTCTTCCCAGTTTATGTTCTTGTTCGGTCAGGCCTGCGATCTTTGACATTCTGGCTCTGTGGCCATTCCTTCCAATGCCCCTCTCCAGGGCCTTCTGGTCTGTAAGCATCCAAGGACCCGTCATCCAGAAAGCGAGCGAGATCTACCTTGCCTACTCAGGATATGGAGCAGCCCTCCAAGGAGGTCTCCTGGGCTCCTGAAGAGTGGAATCCCTCAGAAGAGTCAGTTTCTGAGGATGAGGTCAGCGAGTTCGCAAAGACGAGGAGTCATCGCCTCCAGAAGAGGATGCTAATCTTCAGGATGACTCCCAAGATGTACATCTTTTTGGTAAGGCAGAACTGCCGGATCTCATTTCTCAAATTGTGAAGTCCCTGCATATTTCTGAACCTCCAGAAAAGCAGGATTCCAGTCCAAGTCTCAGGCAGATCCCATTCTTAAAGGCATTCATGAGCCGTATAGAGCCTTCCCTTTTCCTTTTAGAGCTGCAGCAGATGGTTTCCCTGGAGTGGGACTCTCCTGATGCTTCCTTGCGCTCAGCTAGGTGTCTGGGCCATTTTTATGTCTGGTCACCTGCGGCTGAATGCACAAAAAAACCCTCAAAAAGCTACCAAGGGGAATGCTAAGGAAAGATTAGACTGCTTCCATCTATCATCACCTTATAAAAATGGTAATAGTGTTAAAGTAGAAGCGTAGGTCTCAGACTCACACTGGCAACGCCATCGGATAAATCCAAAGCAGAATGCCTTCTCGCATCAACGACCTGTAACACTTACTGCTCAATTGAACGGATAAGGTATATTTTTTTGTCTTTTGTCTTTTCTTTTTAATCTTTCTTTAGAACATTTCTCTGATAATTAACCAAACTTATAGGTTATATTGCTGAATAATTTAGGCAATGCTTATCTGTATGCTGTCGCTAGATAACTCCCCGACGCCACCAAGTGGGTACTGCTAAATGCGTTTCGAGATCTTCCTCAGGGGGAACTGCATTTTAACAGCATAGCCTCTCAAGATGCAGCGAAATAGTGTTGCACAAAGCACTCCAAATGTTTAAAAATTGGGAAATTTTTCTGCCGTGCAAAAAGACGCCGCGCACCTTGATAAGTGCTTCTGCTTTCCTAAGGTGGATGTCCTGGTGGTGGCAGTTACTAGCATACCATAATTCCAGTGGAAGGAGGAGCGGCGTTCCAGGATCAGCAGGATAGGAAGGTTGAAGGCCTTTTGAAAATGGCTTTTTCTTCTTCCTCCCTTACTCGCCAGGCTTCTGTCTGTGGGGGTTTAGTGACATGTGCTCTGCTCAGATGGATTCAACTCTTGTTGCAGGACTCTTCTTCAGCCCATTTGGAATCTGTGGCTGTTTTTTTGGCCGATGCCCTCTATGACCTTCTTCGGTTGGCAGCGCGGTCATTCAGAGCTGTTACAGTGGTGAGGCGTTGGTTGTGGCTCTGTCATTTAAATGCTGATGTGGTCTCCATAGTTCATCTGGTCAGACTCTTATTCAAGGGCAGGCTCCTGTTAAGGGAGGATTTGAATAAGCTTGTCAAGGATTTGGGTAGGTTAAACCTCAGTATTTGCTCGAAGACAAACCTAAAAGGGCATCTCATCTGTCGAGCACCGGGATGTTGTCTTCTTTTTCCTCCAGAGTGCACTTTTGAGATTTGCGCAGCTATCTGCCCGGCAAGTCATCTTATTTGATGCCCAAATTGAGTGGCAAGTCGCAGCCCTTTCAAGGGGTCCATTGATCTCAGGACAATTACTCCTCTTCCAACAAGTTCTCTGGGGCTTCATGTGCCTCCTGCTGATGGGCCCAGGGTCCATTCTGGGGTGCTGCAGGTCAGCGGGTGATTGCACCTCTTTTTCAACGAATGGGCCTGGGTTACCACAGACAGATGGATCCTCAACATAATATCCCAGATTTACATTCTCGACTGTACCAGACTCCTCAGGGATGCCTTTAAGATCTCCCCTTGCGGGCTGACTGGCAAGTGGGCTGCGGATTAAGAGACTCTTCAGTGGCTTTGCAGCTTCAGGCAAGTTGGCCGGTTTCCCTCTCTGAGGTTGGATCCGGCTGCTTGACTCTCATATCCAATGCCCGATATCTCATTGGATATTGGGCATTTTTTGAATGGAGTTTGCGCTTTATGTCTTCCAGTTTGTCTGCTTGTCCCTTCTTGGGACTTGTCCTTGGTTCTCCAGGCACTCAAGTGGCCACCCCTTTGAGCCCTTGATGAGGGCCACTCTGAAGGACTTGGCCCTCAAGACTGTCTTTTTGATAGCCATTACTTTGGCCTGGTGTGTTTCTGAGCTGGAGGCGCTTTCCTGCTGGGACCCCTTCTTATCCTTCTCTGCAGAAGGGGTGACGTTCAGGGCAGTTCCTTCGTTTTAACTGAAAGTTGTGTCCAGCTTCCATGTAAATCAGTCAATCTCACTCCCATCTTTTCCAGAGGGAGAGTCTTCTATAGGCTCCATTGATCCTCACTTTTTGGATGTTGCATGGTCCTTACACTATTATCTGAAACTTACTAATTCCTTTTGGCTCTCAGATCACTTGTTTGTCTTCTTTTCTGGCCCTCGTAAAGGGACTGCTGCTTCTAAGCATACCATTGTGCGATGGATCAAGCAGGCCATTGAGTTGGCTTATATCTTACAGGATAAGCCTGTTCTGCAGGTCTTACAGCTCATTCTATGCAAGCACAAGCAGCTTCTGGGCAGTGATCTGGTCGTTCGTGTCGACCTTTGCCTGACATTATTGCTTGGACCACCAAACGCGTGAGTCGGCCCATTTTGGAGCCACTCTTTTGGCGGCAGTTGGCTCTTCCCGCCCTCGGGTGGTGTAGCTATGGTACTTCCCAGTAGTCTGGACTGGTCTAGCTGGATGATTTGGAAGGTGACATTTTACTTATCATTAATTTCCTTTCCTGGAATCCTGCTAGACCAGTCCAGGAACCACCCGCTCTCTGTTTGAGAACCAGCCTTGCCAACATTCAGAATCAACCTTGTCTTTAGCTCAGCTGATTGGTGATTCTTCTGTTTCTATTGAATCCGGTGGCTCTGTCGCCTTGTACGTAGTTGCATGTTTGTGTAGTAGTTTATTTTGTTCAGCCTGCTGAGGAGTTTTTCTTTTTCTGAGCACTGTTCTGAAGTCTTCTTGCTTTGCCAGTGTCATACTGAAGCTGTCCCCTGGATGTTCCAGTGATAATGTCACTGAAGCTTCTGATTGGTTCTTCCTCTGTCTCCATCCTCTGCTGGCAGGGGGATATAACCTACTAGTCTGGACTGGTCTAGCAAGATTCCAGGAAAGGAAATTAATGGTAAGTAAAATTTCACCTTTTTCCTTTTTAACCATTCTTTTGTACTTTTGGATGTATGTTTTCGGTCATTGTCCTGCTGGAGGACCCGTGACCTTCAACTCAGACCTAGCTTTCTGACACTAGGTAGCACATTTCACTCCAAAATACCTTGGTAGTCCTGTGACTTCATGATTCCTTTAATACGTTCCAGGCCTCCAGCTCCTGAGGCAGCAAAACAGCCCCATTACATTAGAGAACCTCCACCATATTTAACTATAGGAAGGGTGTTTTTTTCCTTATAAGCTTCATTTCTTTGCCTGTAAGTATGTCGCTGATCTGCATTGCCAAAGAGCTCAAGTTTGGTTTCATCTGCCCACAGAACATTTTCCCAGAAGGAGTTTGGTTTCTCAAGATGGGTTTGGACAGGCACACCTTTTTACTTCTGTCTTTGAGCAGCGGGGTCCTCCTTGACCTCTGCTCATGAAGTCCTTCTTTGTTTAATGTGTGGCGTATGGTGTGGTTGAAACCACCACTCCAGATTGCTCCAGGTCAGCCTTAAGTTCTTTGGATGCTGTACGTGGTGTTTTTACAACTGTTTACATTAATCTTCAAAGAATTCTTGGATTAATTTTCCTCTTCCCACTAAGCCCTGGGAGGTTCTCGACAGTTCCATGAGCAGAAAACATCTTAATAACATTGTAAACTGTAGACACAAGAATCCCAAGGTCTTTGGAGATGGCCTTGTACTCCTTTGAAGTTTGATGTTTGGTGATAATGGAATTTCTGATGGTCTCAGGCAGTTCTCTTGTCTTCACCATTGTGAAAATGGAAGAGGGAGTGAATGTGAACATAAGATATGCCATACTGGGTCATAAGATATGTCATTCTGAGTCAACACTAAGGGGTATGTTTACTAAACTGCGTTAGTGCGATTCGTGTTAGGAGCCGCGTTAGAGACAGAAATCCCAAATAAGGACATGGGCGGTACATCGTTACCGAGAACGCGCGTTACAAGGCGCCATAAATGAATGAGCGCTACAGGGCACGTTACCGCGCGTTAATCTTAAGAAGGCGCGCAGGCATACAATCACAGCAACAGAGCTGTCGCACAATGGTTACAACACTGACGGATGGTACAGGGGTCATGGGTTCGATTCCCCAGTGGGCCTAATGTATAAGGCTGGCTGAGGCAGCATCCTTTACATTTAAGTTGTGATTGGTGAGGCATTTGACATGTATTTTAATTTGTGCTGCCAACAAACACACCCTCATGGTGGCATAACCTAAGGTGCTGCATAAGGCACCCCATAACGCACTCCATAGGGCACATTATAAAGTGTACTGTCCGCCAAGGCACCCTATAATGTCCCCTATAGGACACCTTATAAGGCTGTGAACAAAGCCCTGGCTGGCTGCAGGACTGCACGTCACCGCACAAACTGTATGCTGTGGTTACCAGGATAGGGTTAACCCACCCGTACCCATGATGCACTGCACATGCAAATCAGCAGTCGAAAGATGGGCACAAGATTGGGTATGCACTCCCACAGCACCTCGGCCAGGCAGGGGGAACAGACCGTGTGTGGTACTGCCACAGAGTAGCCACAGACAGTCACATTGTGCGGGTACTGTGCCCACCCTAAGGTTGAAGTGGGGCGCCCAGCACCAGGTCCACAGCACCATTCATGGCTGAACTACGCCATGCTGCAGGTCACCATCAGTGTGTGATAGGTAGTTCCGTTAGACACACCTAGGATACATCTGTGCCCTGCTGTATGTCCCGGTCATGTCTAGTCCCTATGGGCGATGATGCACCCAGAATAGTGCATATCCTGTGTTGGTGCCATGGTTACCTGCTGTAGGTGAAGGGGGGGGGTGTATGGACCCATGGGCAGATCATGTACCACCACACAACCCACCCTCTGGGGCAAAGGGTGGGAAACAGGATTACCCACCAATAGATCCACAGTCTACCTATAGATCCACAGTCAACCTCCCTGCAATGGCAGCAGTAGAGGGGACCAGCAACACCTATCCTGCTGGTAAACAGACAGAGCGGTACACATCCATAATGCAATAGCAGACAGATGGCAGGCCTGGAAATGCTCAGCTGCCCCCCACCATTATCTGATATTCTCCAGCAGCAAGCCTCCAGCCGCTGCACCCTGCAAGGTGTTCCAGCAAGACACATACTAGCTGCAGACAGTCCGCCAGCTAGTCCATAGTGCATGGTCCTGGAGGAGATGCATGTACCCAGAACAGGGATGTCAGCATACGCACCAAGCAGATAGGTCAGTAATTGGGCCCCAAAAGGAAACCCATAAATATCACATGAGAGAAATACTATAAAGCACTATGGGGGAACCTAGCCATGCCATGGTCACTGCTCAGTCAGGGTGAGAGTGACCTCCCAGCAGGACATGCTATGGCCACCCTGTCCGTGCAGGTGGTGGCCAGGCACTACAATTGCCATTGCCCTATGCCGTGTGCAGATGCATCCAGGCCAGGCCACCCTATCCAGGCTATTGCCACAGTACCTTGCTCCTCATTATGCACATTGGCAGGCCAATACTGGCAACAGTGCTAGCAGTGTGGGCTGTGGAGGGTGTTGGCAGCCACCACACACTGGATAGACAGACACACACTCCCCACACCTATGCCAGCATTGTGCAACTATAGAGGTGTTGGGCAGCCCAGGTCACTACACAAGTCCTGGGCACAGTGCAGGCATGGCTATGGTACGCAATACTGTAGGAATCACTCCCCAGGTTGGTAAACACTGTCAGACACAAGACCTGTAGCACACTCCACAGACATCAGGAGGGTTGCTATGATGCAGCTCACTCAGATAATTGTACCTAACCTAGGACTTGCTATCTGCCAGTAATCATAGCAACCTCTTTAAAGATGTGTACCATATTCCCAGGTTTAGGGTGGCATTACTAAGGTATGCAAGTGCTAGTATTGGGAGATGCACGTAGAGCCCAAAGTCCTGCCTCTCCAGGAGGCTTTGGATAATGGGGCCTGTGGGTGCGAGTGTGTCTGCCCCTGTTGGCTGCTGCTTTATGGCAGAGGTTCCCAACTCCAGTCCTGCGGTGCCAAACACTGTTCGGGTTTTCATGCTGTCCCTCATGAATATGCATGAGATACATCTGCATACCATGGGGGTGGCGCATAGAAATGCAGCACAGGCATCTTTATCAGAGGCAGCATGGAACCGGAATGGTGTTTGGCCCTCCAGGACTGCATTTGGGAGGCTCTGCTCTAGGTAATGGGCATGTTTATGGTGTCTGTGCTCTGTAGGGTAAAATGTAGGTGTTTTGGGCATGTTTATGTCATCTGCAAGAAAGGTTCTGTCTGTATTAGCACGTTATAGTAGTGGGTAAAATATGAGGACTGGGTTGGTGGAAACCACAGCTGGGACTTAGAACCTGTGACCTTCTGCTTCTGAATACAGTGGTTTTGTGCACTGCACCACCATGTTATCACAGAGATGGTGCATTCCCTGGTGATACCATGACTGTTGGTCAGACAGGGCCTGTCTGTTGCAGTGCATGGCACCCACCTACACAGGGCTAGGCCACGGTCTGCTCTGGCCAGCTGCCACTGCCCCCTCCACCACCAGTATCCCTCAGCCACCATGCTGACATGCCCTTCTGCTGGTGGAGCTGGTGGTGCGCAGTCTCAGGCCATCCAGTGTGCAGGTAGGCGGCTGCCTATGGTGCGGGTTCTGGGGTAGGGGTGCCTGCATCAACGTCCACGCTCCCCCCCAGCCCCGCCTGCCAATGTTCTGTGCCCTTGGGGGTAGCTGTTGGGTACTATCCCCTGTGACACTTTGGGAAACACACTCGTGCTCATGTTGGGCCTTCAGCAGTTGCTGTCTGGCTGCTCCGCTGTTTCAGCATTCGCATGGGCCACCTAGGCATCACCCTATTCCGCACTGTGGCCCAGCTCCACCACAGCATGTGCCGCCTGCGGCCCTCTGTATCCCCTTCTCCGGCATCTGTCCAGTTGCCGTTCCGACATGCTCGCCCTGATGTTGCGGGACATGTGCATGCCATAGGAACCCTGTCCGATGGTGGGGAAAACCCTGAGCAGCGCTATTTCACTGTGGGCCCATTCACCTTGTATGGGGACGGAGTATAGACCCTTCCACGATTTATATCTGTTCTATGGAGCTTACTCGGGGGGGGGGAGGGGTTGATGTTTCACATTGATACCACTGATGGCCAGCGGGGTTATTGGTTTTTTTTTTCCAGTTTGTTGGGGTCATTTTCAGTGTTTTCTGTCCCCATTTGTTCAGTGCACATGTATCACACTTATCACTTTTTTTGGTTTCCCTGCCTGGGCTGTACATTGCTGACACTGAAATGGTTTCTCTCCCCTGTAATGTGCCTTTAACGGCAGGTTTTCATTCGCGTTGGAATTCAGCCCTGAAAATCAGCGCGTTAGTGTGAGGGGAGCCTCTCCCTGCCCACTCTCCGCCCACTGACCCCTTCTCTCTGCCCTCTCTCCACCTTCTGCGTTGTTTTACCGCGCCGCGGGGCTTTACGATCGTTAGCGCATCATAACGCGCGTTATGTAACGTTAACGATCGTAAGCGCAGCATAACACGTGTTATGCTGCGCTTACGATCGTTAACGTTACATAACGCGCGTTATTCACGATTACCGCAGTTTAGTAAACATACCCCTAAATGTGTCAATCCCATCAGAAATGTCCAGGGAATCCTTGAAGGGGCTTGCACAAACGATTACTCCAATAGTTGCAGAGCCTCTGCCTGATTGACATTAGTATAGTATAGAGAGCATTGACATCTAAAGTAACCAATATCACATTCTCTGGTACATCCTGCAATTGTAAAAGTTGGAATAAAAACTGAGAAGAGTCCCTTATATAAGAACATACTCCTACAGTCTCCTATTTCAAAAAATGGTCGCAGAACCTTGATAAGGGTTTGAGGATGGATCCTTTACACAATATAATCGGTCAACCCGGTGGATTTACCATAGATTTGTGTATTTTGGGAACTGTATAAATGGTAGAAACCTTGGGATGAGACACAGATAGAAATTCCCTTTCCTTCTCAGTTATCCAACCTGCCTGACATGCTGAAGTCATTAAATCACCAATTTGACGTCTTAAAGACGGAATAGGATCAGTCAGAAGGACCTTATAATACCAGGTATCCCACAATTGAGATCTCAGCCCCTCATAAAAACCCTTGAAGGACCACCGTTCCACCTTGTCTGCATTACAAATAATCAAATGATCCAAAGATGTTAATTGAATCAATGCTGACCACGAGTAATGTTAGAATGATTCTTAGAAAAATTGGATTCCATTGTCTTTAACAACAAATTCTGAAACCTAACAATTGCCGGATCTGCTGCACCCGGGGGAATCCATTTCAATGTTTTTTTCATGATGGAAATATCAGGTAAAGTTGGTTTGTCAGCAAAAAAATTTATTATCAGAAGTTTTCTAAAAATCTTTTGCAAAACTACCCGCATCTTAAATGAAACATATTTAACAGTAGGGACAAAAGATAAATGTTGGGGGGGGTCTATTTCTAGGAATCATAATTTTCTAAGTTTTCGCTGGAGAATCATTGATCACATACCGGAGGATCCTCGGGTGGTGACAGGACATTCAAATTATACTGGGCAGAACAATGATGGATATTCAAACTGAACTTTGTGAGCCCTAATGGTTTGAATTTGGAGAATGATTGGCCAAGTCTGTTCTAACAGCAACCAATGGGGTGATGGCTTCTCCTTTTCTGTGGGAAATTCCCTCCCTGTATTGGTGGTACCTCACAGGTGACGTCATTCGGTCAAGCCCTTTCAAATTATGGCAGGTATTTAAATGGTGGATGCTTGCTCAGTGGTTGGCGCTCTTTCGTGTCTTGTCTAAATGCTGGATTGAGTTTGATTGTCCCACAGCACCTGAAGCAGACCTGAGAGGTTGAAACGTGTATATGGTGCAGCGGCATATTATTGGATGGCAGCTTGTGTGACGTCTGGATTTGAAATTCTGATGGGCAGAAACCTCAGATGTCCGCATTTTTGCTTGGTTTGGTGGATTTTATAGATAAGAAAAACACAAAGAAAAATTGTCAAGGAACTTTAAATTAATAAAAATGGATGTTCAGGTCATTCAAGAGTGAAGCTGTTCCTCTCTGATGATACATCCAACAAAAGTTTTGTTGCACAATTACCTGCTATTATCACTTGGGAGGTTACTCTTTGAACTGGACTGAGCTGTAATTAACCTTCATAGGGATTTAATGATTGTTGAATAAGCATGTCCTGGCAAAGTCCCAGTTTTTATATTATTTCCTTTTTTAATTGGTCTTGTTTTATTTGATTCTTTTATGTGTCGAATACGTGTGCACATATAGTCCAAAGTCATTTTACTGGCCACTTGTTTTTAGGAGATACTGGACATTAAGGCCCGATTCTGTGCCGGCTGTGCAGGGAAGTTAGACGGGGCGGGGAACGGCCAGCTCAGGAGCGGAATCTGGGCGGTCACCGGCTTTGTACGTCCAGGGCTGGCAACTTTTGCGGGGAAGTTATTCCGCCTCCGAGGTAGAATAACGTCCCTGGATGGTTTTTTTTCGGTTCCTGGGGTGTGGATGGGGTGGGGAGGGGGTCAGGGAACATTCCCCGCAGCCCAACCCTGGCATTAGGAGGCCAGATCGGGGGTCGGACTGCGGGGAATAAGCCTTTTTTTCCGGTGGCCGGCATCACGGCTTTTAAATGGAGCCATGGTGCCATGGCAACCAGCCCTGTCTGAGTTAGTCGGGCTTGTCATGTACGTGCAGCCCAGGCTGAATCACAGTCCTGGCCTGCACGTACATGACTGATTGCGATTCTGATCCCGTGGGGCTAGACGTGCCCCATGGGATCAGAATCGCGACCTCTTCTGTATGTCCGGTCAAACCGGACATACAGAAGGGGTGTACATCCAGGACGGAATGAGCCTCAAGGGGTTGAACTGCAAGGATGACAATAATGGTGACCACAACTGCATGTAGATGCACATTTGTTTTGAAACAAAATAAAAAATGCAATGAAACAGGCTTATTTCAACATCAAACAAAACTCCAACAACCTAAGTTTTTGTTTTGATTTATTTTTAAAATGAAACGAAAAACTGACTGAAGGAAAACCACTAAATACCCCTCCCCATCACTAAACAACACATCAATGACTTGCATGCCTGTATAAAGTAAAACTACTTCTTTGGACTGCTTATGTAGCCTAATATCTATAGATATTATTCTTAGATTCTCAAGCACACGGCTAGAGGTGTTTGAAAGTTTTTCTCTTACCTGTTTTCAGGTTTTCAATACTTCACTTACTCGTGTTATAATAAATTGCAGGATTGTGTAGATCAATACCATCATGTATTTCCAATTTCACCTGCACTTCCAGTGTTATGTGATAATGGAAGACGGATTAAGAGAAGCCACAGGCACATGCAATGTGCTCTTCCTTACCTTTCATTTATGCTTTCTGCCCGCAGTGTGTAGACACGATCGATGTGGGAAATGTGGAAGATGGGCTCATCCCCAGAAGGGTCGGTGGGTAACTTCACCAGCACCTCATTCAAGAAAATGGGCTGCAAAATATTGCATATGGATTTAAGATTGAATTAGTTGCCTTTCCAAACCCATGCTCAAAGTGAGTTTCATTTTAAGTACAGTACGTATTTCTATACCCAAGAAAGTTTCCAATCTAAGTCTGGAACTAAGGCAATAAAATGTGAAGTGACTTGCCCAAGGTAATAAGTGTCAGTGGGAGTAGTTGGATTTGAACCCTGACCTCCCTACTCAGCCTATTGTTCTTACCACTAAGCCAGACAATGTGTGGATACTATTGGTAAGCATGATCTTCTGGACCTGAGCTTGAAACTCTGTATGAGAATGGCAGGTATCTTCCAAGTTCTTTTTTTAAAGTGCTGTCAGATCAATGCTGATTCTTGACGACCCAGCAGTCTCTGAGGTTCTTGGCAAGGTATGACTGGAAGTAGATTGCCAGACCTTTTTTTCCAAGGCAATGGAAGGTAAAGTGTCTTGCCCAAGGTCACAAGGAGTGCCACTAGGCTATCACTAGGCTACTCCTCCAAGCTCTTAGGGAGTAATTTTATAACAGAGAGCCTAGATTATAAAGACACATAGGGGCATATTTACTAAAATGCGATAGTTTATTCTGCCTTCCAGCCCATATATTAGCGTGGGGCTGGGGTTGGACCCATGCTAATGAATAGCAGCATGCATGGCATGTCCCCATGCAGTCAGCCTGGGTCCAGCGCCATCCCTGCATTAATCCGATTGCTGCAGTTACCATGGTGGCAGTAAGTGCAGCCATGCTAAGTGTAACAGTGACAGTGACAGTAAGCGTGCACTAGTAGATGCCCGTGTTCATCACATTGTAGAGTCAATGCCCACACTCTGCCCCAACCTGCACTAAGCTAAGCCGTTAGTTTGGGAGTTTTACTGCAGCCACATTTTTAGCTTGCAGTAATGGTTATCACAGGCATAGTAAACCCCACACTAGTAAACACACACATTAGCAAACATGCCCCATGGGTGGCTACTGAGGTCATTCTGAAATGAGGGTTGCAGGGCTGCACATCCCAGCGGGACGTGCAGCCCCGCAAGCCGCCTGGACCTTATTCTCCCTCCTGCCCTCCCCACATGTCCCGTGCTTTAAGATGGGGAAAGCCGGTGGGGGGCAGGGTCTGAGTAGAGCAGGGGCAGGCCAGCCAGACAGTATGTCGATTCAGGGTGAAAGGGGATAGATTCAGGAGTGATATGCGGAAATATTTCTTTACGGAAAGAGTGGTGGATCCGTGGAATAGTCTCCCAGTGGCAATGGTAGAGATGAGGACAGTAACTGAATTCAAAAAAGCATGGGACAAACACACAGGATCTCTAAAGGTAAAAAAGGGACTGTTGTAGTTGTTGATATGGAAGGACAGATTAGATAGGCCATGTGGTCTTTTTCTGTCGTCATGTTTCTATAATTGTTAGTGTGTACTTTACGCCTGTGCATCTGTAATTTATAAAATACACACCTAAATTATGACCCCACTCACACTTCATCCAAACTCCTCCCCTGAGCACACCTGTTTGCAACACATGTACTTTGAGGCATGACTTTATTTTATAAGAAACATAGAAATATGACGACAGAAAAAGACCACATGGCCTATCTAGTCTGTCCTTCCATATAAACAACTACAACAGTCCCCTTTTTACCTTTAGAGATCCTCTGTGTTTGTCCCATGCTTTTTTGAATTCAGTTACTGTCCTCATCTCTACCACCTCCACTGGGAGACTATTCCACGGATCCACTACTCTTTCCGTAAATAAATATTTCCGCATATCACTCTTGAATCTATCTCCCTTCACCCTCATCCCATGTCCCCTCGTAGAAGAACTTGCGTTCAATTGAAAGAGGCTCTGTCCCTGAACATTTATGCCATGGAGGTATTTAAACATCTCAATCATATCACCTCTATCCCGCCTTTCCTCTAAGGTGTACATATTAAGATCCTTAAGTCTGTCCTCATATGCTTTATAATGAAGACCACTAATCATTTTAGTAGCCACCCTCTGCACCGACTCCATCCTGTTCACATCCTTTTGAAGGTGCGGTCTCCAGAATTGCACACTATACTCCAAATGAGGTCGCACCAAAGACTTATACAGAGGCACTATCACCTCCTTTCTTCTGCTGGCCATTCCTCTCCGTATGCACCCAAGCATCCTTCTAGCTTTTGCTGTTGCCTTTTCTACCTGTTTAGCTACTTTAAGATCATCAGACACAACCATGCCTAGGTCCCACTCTTCTTTAGTGGACAAAAGTACTTCACCCCCTATACTATATTGCTCCCTTGGATTTCTGCAGCCCAAACACATGACCTTACATTTTTTAACATTAAATTCCAGCTGCCAAATTCTAGACCATTCTTCAAGCTTAGCTAGATCCCTCCTATTATCTACACCTTCCTGGGTGTCTATTGCAGATTTTGGCATCATCCGCAAAGAGGCAAACCTTACCCAACAGCCCTTCTGCTATATCACTAACAAAGATGTTAAAAAGAATCAGACCAAGGACAGATCCCTGGGGCACACCACTGGTAACATCCTTCTCCTCAGAGTGAGCTCCATTTACCTGTACTCTTTGTCGCCTTCCACCCAACCAATTTCTAACCCAAGCAGTAACTTTAGGGTCCATCCCTAGTGTGCACAGTTTGTTTATAAGTCGCCTGTGAGGAACAGTGTCAAAGGCTTTACTGAAATCTAAATACACAACATCTAGGGCTCTCCCTCGGTCCAACTCCCTGGTCACCCAGTCAAAGAAATCAATCAGATGTACACATGAAATAAATTCATAAAATTAACCTCTTAAAGACAATTTTAGGATTCTCAACTGAATTCTGAGTAATCAGATTAGCTGGACACACTGAAACTTAACTATTCAGGGCCCAAGTTCTGGTATCCATATTGGTTCTGGAGGAAATTGGGCTCTATCAGTTGTGATATATTTGACTGGACCAACATAAACATAACTCTTAGGTGCTGGAGTGTACACAGGAATCTTCCAGAACACATAAATACATCCTAGCAAAGGGATCTATGTGGTTTGGAAAGCTCAGGTTTTACAGCATCTTTGTCTCCGTTTTCATTGGCTCAATAACAGACCACAACTTACAAACATGAGGACTCCAAACACAAACTCTGTTTTTAAATAGAAATGCCTAAACTGCTTTTGGGAACACTGGGGTTTAAACTAGTCACCTGGAGACACTTGCGGGGAGGGGAAGGGCAGAAAAGCAGGGAGAGAGTTATGATGGCCCAATGAGGCAAACAAACCCCACCACTCTCTTCTAAGGGAAGGAATAAAATAGATGCCCATGGACAGGGAGCAGATAAAGCAAGGATATATGTATATATAAGGCTAACCATGGCAGCGACACTTTGCTGGCGCACCAGCACTCTGAGACAGTTTATTTCTCTTGGTCTGACTTTCCGGTTCCTGACTCTTCCACTACATCTCTTTGCTTTCACTGCACTTTCCCCTGAATGAAAAATTCACAGAGAAAAGAATCCCTGCTGGACCAGCCACCATGTGTTTACCAAAGGGAAACTCCAGAGAGAGTTTCTCTTTTCAAATCAGCTTGCAAAAACCACCGGTACAAAACACCATGGCCACTTTGAAAGCTGGCCTCATGAGGTATCATTTTATAACAGGGAGTCTATAAAAATGCTCCAAGTTTATAAAGGCACCTCTTTAGCCTTTGGAAAATAGGCTCCCACAATCATCTCCATTCGTGTCGCAAACGTACACCTTCTCTGACAGAGATGCAAATATGTGTGGGTACTCAATGTGTGTACATGCACATTTTATAAAGAACACGTGTACATTGTGACTCCATCCCGGTTCTGTCCAAACTATGCCCCCAGAAACACCTATGTGCAGACTGCATAAAACCACACATGATCTTGTCAGCATGTGTACTTGTATGCAAATATTCACATGTGCAATTCTATAATAGCAATTTTCTGCATGCAAAACATGCTTTATGAATAGAAAATACTTTATAAAGGTACACTTAGCTTTGGGGATGGAGGAGGCGCCTATTTTTCATCTATTTTATAAAGACACCTAAAATATTAGCACAAATCTTGCAGAATTCACACCTAGTTTGAAGGTGTGGGCATTATGCACCCTTGAGAGCAGGCATAAATGTTAGTATGTACTTTACATGTGTACCCACATATTCTGTAAATTACACATGTAAATCGCAATTCCACTTGGGGTCCACTCAGACACCTCCCTCTGAGCACAGCTATTCTACGAGAATGTGCCTATTTGTTCTTGGTATACTTTTAAGTGTGTGATAATTTTACAAAAACCCTTTTATGTGCCTAAAGCTGTTTTAGGTGTGAAAATGATTTATAATATTCGCCCCATAAAGGGCAGATAAACAAGCAGCAGTTCATCTCAGCTCATACAGCAATCTAAAATCATCATTGCTTGTGGGAGTACAGACCCCTTGGTCAGTTTGATTCTGGGTCTCCTACCTGTATTTGTCTTTAGAGGACTGAGAAGCATCAGACTGATTTCCCAGACACTCAGAGGAGCTTGTTTTCTGTGCTATGCATGAAAAATATGATTCCTGTGCTGCTTATGAGACTACTGCCCATCAGCATCTTCCAAATGACTTTTAAAGGTTTCATTCATCATCTATCCCCTGAGACTCGCAGGGTTAGTAAGTCCCTATAATTCACTAACAGCAACAGGGGAGCCATGCAATGACAGGTTACACTACTGTTAGCGTGGCCGCTTTAGTCTGTACTCACAGTTTTGTACATTTTGTACTGAAGGTTTGATTTGGGGCTGAAGACCTTGTCTGTCCCAGAGGAACCCAGTGGTTTCATGATTTGGGTCAGCAGCAGGAAGTCGTTGAACAGAAAGCCATACAGTTCCTTGTTGCTCTTAGCCTTGTAAAGTTTTCCACTGTGCAGAAATTTGCGTGGTCCCAAGCAGTTTGTGACGGAATTAAAGACCAGTTGCTGGAAAAGAAATGTCAAGTAATTCAGTGTAGGTCAAAACATGGCATCAGATGAAATATAAATTAAAGGATTGATTTATGCATATGTAATAAAGGCTGTGCATATAGTACAAGAGAAGAAGACAGATTTCACAGCTGGTATGTGGCAGGGGAGATAAAAACAGATTTCATAGGCTGTGCATGCACAGGGGAGAAGAGAATGGATTTCACAGGCTGGCATGTGGCAGGGGAGAATACGGCAGATTTCACAGGCTATGTTGGGGGAGAGAGAGTGGATTTCATGGGCTGATGTGGTAGGTGAAAATAGTGTGGATTTCAGTGGCTGGTATGTGGTAAGGAAGAAAAGCAAATGCCTATGTTTTCACGTGATATGGAAAAAGAGTGCACATGTCACAGGCTGGCAGGTGGTATGACGAAGAGGGCAGAAGTCACAGGCTGGCATGTGGAACAGGAGGAGAAAATAAACGCCACAGCCTGGTATGTAGTATAGGAGAATGGTGCAATTTTCACAGCCTGTCTGCAGTAATGCTGCTTGGTCTCACTGTGAGGCCTGCCTTTTCTTGATTTCCCTGGGGCCGCTTCTGTCTTTTTCTTTAGAATGTATAGAACATGTGTGTCAATTGGCAGGGTCATCATGAAAACTGTAGGCATTAATGAATCTGCAGTTCTGCAAGCATGGCACCCAAACTTGATCCTTCCATAATTACAGACAGGTCGATATTCAGTCTATGATGGTCAGCGTTAGAAAACTGGATATTCAGATATAGCAGCAGCTACTGAATATCCTGTTTCAGTGGTGATCATCGGCGACTAACTGCAAAATGTTAGGCCTGCTTTATGTGGTGCAACTTTATGTGGTTTGTTCTCTAGTTAATTGACTGAAAATAGTCACTAACCAGATAACAACGGGGACTACCCTCATCCCGCCTATGGACCCCTGGCAGTCAGAAGAAATATTCAATGGCACTATTTGGATACTGCTGTTAAATATCCCTCTCACCAGCACTTACTCAATTAGCAGGTGCTGCTAACTGGATAAGTGCCTTTGAATACTGCATCCAGAGTTTTTATTTTCTGTCACAGGCTTGGCAGACGAGAACTAAGCGTAGAGTGTCATTGTTGTATGGGACTACTCTCAGCTGAGAATGATCCTATTCAGTGCCTCATAATCTCTTGATTTGCTACAGTTCACATTTAGGAAATAACGTTTTTACGCATAATGTGGCCACATATGCACGTAAAAGGCTTTTTATAAAATATTAGCTGGCTTAAATATAGGTGTCTTGTCAAGAAGATGTGTATTCTGCTGGCAGAAGTAGCTGGGACGTGATCTAGGCAGAAGGTGGACGGAGTTCACAATATGTATATGCATTGATTATAAAATACTTTAATCAATACATGTACCTGCAAACTTTACATGCCGACACTTACACCTATGCTTGAGCAGGTGCAAATGTCCATGCCTGCATCCGAGGTGCAATTTCTGCCACTTATGCTAGTATGTTATAAAGTTGCATTGGTGTCCATGAGGTCTTTATCTTTATCGTGGCATTTGATATACCACCCAATGCCCAGGCGTCTAAGCGGTTTACAATATAAAATTGCTACAAGAAACAAGGAAAAGGAACGGAACACCAACGTAGGACAGGAAAGAGAAGAGCAGACAGAGGAAGAATTACAGTGCTAGACTTGAAGGGGCGAGGGCGGCAAGGCAGGAAATTAGGAAAGAGAGGTAGGAAGGTCAAAGGCAAGGGGTGAAGAGGTGGGTTTTTAACATTGCCTTAAAGTGGGGAAAGGAGAGTTTGAGGCAAAGGTCTGATGGGAGGGAGTTCCATAGGAAGGGGCCCAGGAAAAAGAAAGCAGAGGATTGGGTAGATTCCAGATGAGCAAGTGAAGGGGAGGTCTTTCCAGAACACGAATAAGCCCTTTGGAGGTGCGGCAAAGACAGACCATATTCTGAAACTCCCGTAGCCCTGCACATACATGGTGCTAGAACAGGTATCTCAGAACATGGGAAGGAAAGGGCAGAACAGGGGCATGATCAGCAGCAGAGATGTACAATGCATATGCAGGAAAGTCCTGTGCATGTTCTGCGTGTTTCCCGCAGACATCCACATTATACCTGCAGAAATGTGGAATAAGGCCAGGACTTAGAAACTTTTATTTATTATTTATTTATTTACATTCTCTTATATACCGCGCTATTCTGCATCAGTGCGGTTTACATTGAACAAACTGAAATTACTGATGCTAACCAGTTAGCATCAGGGTGTTCTGGTGATGGCACCCAGCCATAACTGGGCAGTGGTGACATTGAGCTGCTGCCTCATTATGGCTATGTGGCAAAAGTAAGGTGCAGCAAAAGCTAGATGGGCAGCAGCTGAATATCACCACTGTCCGGTTAGCTTCCGGGGTCTGTGGCCGAACTGGATATTTAATGCCGGTGGCTGGATATGGCCCCCAGCATTGACTAGCTGGGTCTAAGGTTCCGTGCCAGCGCTCAGTATTGAGACCATATGTCAAGGATGCTACATGTAAAAGCATTGTAAAGTGATCAAATGCTGTGAAAGTTTAAGGACTAATTTATGGCTCCTGCCACCTTTGCACTTCATTGTCCTAGTCTGTCTCCCTTATCTCTTTTTCCTCTAGTTCTAACTTTAGTACTCACCCAGGAGGGGTGGAAGAGCTATACGCAAATCATGCTGGCATAACAGAGAAAATGGAAGAGCAATCTTCACTAATGAAATGTGTGTACATTTTTATATGAAATTCTTTTGCACATAACAGTTCTTCCTGCATCACGTGCTGAGCTGTCTGTAGGGAAAGCACAGTTACTTACCTGTAACAGGTGATCTCTGGGAACAGCAGGAATAAGTCTTCACATATGGGTACGTCGGTACCGACGGAGCCTGCGTGGGAACGCTCCCCAGCGTCAAAAAAGAAAGCCTTTGGGAGCATCCCACACACATGTGCACTGCCTTCCCGCCTAAACACTTCCCTCTCATCAGCTGGGTTTGTAGCTGAGACCGAAGGAGGGAAGTAGACAAATTAGAAAGAGAGAGAGAGAGAGAGAGAGCAACTCCTAGGGGAGGTGGGTGGGTTGTGAAGACTTGTTCCTGCTGTTCCCAGAGATCACCTGTTACAGGTAAGTAACTGTGCTATCTCCAGGAACAAGCAGGAATGAGTCTTCACATATGGGGACTCCCAAGCTAAGATGCCTGGAGGAGGCCCCAACATGTTGCAAATCTAATGGATGGGCCATGCTTATTCCTCAGAACCTCAGGCATCCAAGGGATGGAGGGTAGGAGTTGAAATAGAAAAGAAAAAAGGGTGCTGTGGAACAGCTTGACTAAACAAGGTATCCAGGGGGAGTCCTTGTGTAGATCATAATTGTTAGAAAAAATTGAATCCCAATTTTCTAATGTGGATCTTACTCAAAAGTATTGCGAAAATATTTGCTGAGGCTAATATGGGTCTGAAGTTGAGAGCCAGTACATTATCCTCAAAGACATTCCCTCACTGTGAAGTAGAGGAAAAATAAATTTTGCAATACAGGAAGAGATAAGAAGCCTTAATGGCTAGAACTAACCCCAGAAGAAAAGAGTGGGGGAGTTTAATGAGGTTGGACTTTGGAGAAATAGCTAAAGCTTCTGTAAAGTCCAAAGTTTGAACTCCTTGTCCTTGGAGCAGAATAAGGCCCTAGGAAAGAGTGGAGATAAGTCTGACTGGTTTGGATGAAAAGATAGAAATACCCTTTGCAGAAAAAAGGATAGGTCTTTAAGACCCCTTTATCCAAATGAAAGACAAAGATATTTATACTAGGCGTTGGGCCTCCAATTTCTTGAAGATCAGTAAAGTCTTTCGTAAGTGATGTCACTTATGATAATGACTTTACATGGAGAGCTTCAGATGTGACGTAACCGAAAAGGTAACGGTAAAGAAGGTATTTCCTAATTTACCATAGAAATTGGTTGTACATTAAGTTTTATGATATGCTGGGACAGCATTAATATGGACAGTAAACAAATCTTTCAAAGTCAGATGTTGTATAGAGATTGACCCAATAACAAGAAGGATTAAGACCTACTTGAGAATATTGATGGAGAATCTCTGTCTGGTGAAACATGGAAGAACTATAGAGAAAAGTTTCATGGAAACCGATATTATGTTCTTCACTTACAAGGAGAGGACTAGATTACTTTAAAAAAAGATCTAGCCCCTGAATAACCAGGTCTCGAGACGTACGTGAAGGAATGCAGAGGAGATCCTTAGTCTTAAGACAGGAAGTCTGGATCCTTCTATAACTTCAAGTAGTAGCTGGAGAGAAAGACGCAATATAAGGGGATACCATGTTTGCCTCTCTATGAGGGCAATATGAGTATCATGCGCTCTTTTGTTCATCATAAGCTACAATGAAGTATAGGGAATTTGAAGGAAAGTAGTGAATAAGGACCGACTGCAGTGAAAGGAATGCATCCCTGTTGTAGAAGTTCCAGTGAGATGTGGAACAACCCAGGGAATTGTGCAATTCTCTACGCTTTCATGTGGTCTAAGCCCTGGTTACTTTTCCTTAAAAGGAAATTTTTAAGGAAGATGGTAAGATTAGGAAAAAATCAGTCATGTAGGAGCATGACTGGGCAGAGTCTACCAGCTGAAGCCCTTTTTAACCATCTGGAAGCTACCTACTAGGAGTAGCTCTGAGACTCTCTGGCAAAGGCCCATAGTTGCAGAGCTTTCTTGTATAATTGCAGAGAGCATGTTGTAGGTTGCTTAGATCTGGCTGTTCAATTGCCAGTGTGCAACCTAATCTATTCTGTTGGAGCCAAAAAGAATTGAAGATGGCTAAGAATAGTAGACAGGCCTGATGCCTGCAACAATAAATTGTCCAAATGGGTTCTGGAACCTCTCTTGGAGTTATCTGTTCTTAAGGCAGCAGAAAAAAATTAGGTCCTATAGGTTGGAGAGGGCCGACAGACATAATTTGGAGTGGTAATACTCAATTTCTGTCTGATAAGCTGCTTTAAAGAAGTATCTGAGAAGGTTAGCTCAAAGATACACAAAAAGATGGACCACAAAGAGGAAGAAAACTCTGTATGGAAACTACTCCCGGCGCCTATCAGAACCATCAGCGATCTCTCCCAATTCAAGAAGGAACTGAAGCATCACCTTTTTCTCCTTTACTACGATGCCGCAGCCCCCCCTCCACAGTCACCTACTTCCACACCTCATGGTAGCTCCTCAAGCCCATGCATCATACACTCCTAGTCTGAATACCTGCAACCACACCTTAACCGCCTCCATACTTAACTTACTCTGAGAAGCTCGTGCTGTGCACGTAACCATGTATATAGTTACATTAACTGGCCTGTATATAGTATTGTTCTCCCTGTTAAGAAACTTGTTCATTGTACACCCGAGTTATTTTTACCTGTTTATTGTAAGCACAAATCACTAAACTGAGATGTGTAGATTCAATGTTTATTGTAAACCGCACTGATCTTAAATAGCGCGGTATAAAAGAAAATGTAATAAATAAAAATAAATAATAAATAAATAAAATAAATAAATACTTACTGGAGTAGGTATTGAAGAAAATCCTATGGGCTTAGAGGATAAGCCCTCCAGTTGATTAGTAGTACTCTTAGAGACTGAAAGTCTGGACTAAGAGGGATAGAAAGTAATACAAAGTTGAGAGGACTTACAATTTGGTAAGTCTTTGAAGAGGTAGGGTCCCCTTGCGGTTAAAAGTATAAGATATCCTCGTACAAAAACTGTCAAGGTGAAGGATATAGCTCACCTTGTTGTTAGTTGTTAGGTCTCCCTTTCTTTTAAAAGGAGAAACCTGTTATCTCTAGGGTATGATGGTCCTTAATAGCTTTTGGAGCTAAAAAGATGGATTTCTCTTGTAGTAAGAGATTCATGCCGAGTCGAGGATTGAATCAATGTATGACTGGTATCTCAGCATGGATGAGATGAACCTTAGATACTTCTGTTAAAAAGAAGTAGGCTTAAAGGTTCTAAACCTCATACAGAAAAAACAGAGAATAGAAATATCAGAAACCCTGCGACTGCTGGGCTTGCTGAGGCTGTTGAGGTCTTGATTTTCTTAGCCTGGTTTGATGTTGCCTGTCTTTGGAAACATCTGCATGATGGGTAGGACATGGATAAAACGTTTTTCCCCTAGGGGGATAAAGCTTTTTATTGGCTGGGATAGAGGAAATTTTTGACAATCCTCTGACAGTAAAAGCATCAGTGTTTAACTGAGTAGCTTGAAATAAAGCATCCTTGTTAAAGAGATTTTCACCAGTACAAGGAGTATTTCCCAGCCTTTCTTGTACCCATCTGTCCAAGTCTGAAGCTTGGAGCCAGGCCAGGCATCGTGCTCCTATGGCTATAGCAGAAGTTCTGCTAATAGACTCAAAACAGTCTAGGGAAGCACGATTAAGGAACTTAGAGATATTTTGAGCATGATTGACTAGTAAGAAATAGTTTGCTCTCTTATGCTCTTGAATGAAAGGGTTCAAAAGCTTTAAGCTCTTTGTGACCTCTTCAAGAGACAATCCCATATAGAAAATATATGAGATAATCCTTGCTGAAAGCATAGATGCCTGGAAGCATCGACGTCCAAAGGCATCTAAAGTCCTAGACTCACGACCTGGCAGATAAGAGGAGTGCTTCTTTGCACTCTAATACGCCTCATTGCTGATTCTACAACAATAGAATGATGAGGAAGTTGAGTCTTTTGAAAACCTGGAGAAGGTGGCACTTTGTACCTAGTTTCAAGTGTCTGAGAATGTGGTGATACCGTTAAAGGAGTTTCCCACATCTTTAAAAGTAGATCTTGTAAGATCTGATTCAACGGAAGCATGATTAGCTCCTTTGGCAACCAGGGGGATTGCAGGGTCTCTGAATCCCCTGGTAAGGACTCTTCATCAGATATAGAAATGGCAAATAACCTCGCCATATCAAGCAGAAAAGCTTGAAAAGAAATCTCCCCTGAGGAGGACCCTCTAAAATGAGGGGTAAAGGCTAGACTTGTTAAAGATTCAGCCTTGGTACCGATGGGCTCATCCCAGTCATCAGTATCAGAAGACTTGAAAGGATGAAGCATCGGATTCTCCCTAAATCGATGTCTTCGGTACCACCCGAAGTTGGTACCGAGACGAGTCAGTACCGAATCATCCATGCTAGGGATCGATTCCAGGCTCGGCATCGAAGGAATCGAGTCTGTCGAAGCAAGCATGGACGGTACCGACACCGATGCCGATGTCGATACCGGTACCGAAGGTGATACCGATACTGGAGGAACGGTCTGCAGCCACTCTGACAGTACCGAAGTAACCGAGAGCGCTAGACTACGTTCATCAGTGAGGAATGTTTCATCCATCACCGTAGCCGATGCCGGGGTGTCGGTACTGCTCGAAGCGGCCACAACCACCAAGCATGGCCCAGGTATGTTCACCGAGGTGAGAACCCTGGGAACGACCTGAAACCCCGTTAATGCTTTGGAGCCCGAAGACTCCCGCCGGGGCTTTATTGCCAAAATGTCCTCGAGGGCAAAGCCGGAGCAATCTCGATACTGGAAAGGAGATCTACCACTCGAGGACTGGCTAGTCTTTACAGACTTTTGTTTGGTTACCTGATTCTGTGGAGATATTCTATCTGGTGACATCGAGTGCGATGTGAACCGGGTATCGAGTTGTGCTCGATTCTGAAGATTTCTTCTGTTTGAAGTCCAGCAGGAAAGACACAACAGTGAGCAATGGTCAGGACCCAAACGTTTTAGACACCAAGTGGAGGAGTGGCCTAGTGGCTGGGGTAAGGTACTTCAGGCCGGAAGGTCAAGGGTTCAAATCCCACTAGAGGACAGCAACCTTGGGCCGGAAGGACTGGGGTTTCTAGTCCCACAGGTGCTCCTTGTGGTCTTGGGCAAGCCACTTAACCCTTCATAGCCCATGTTCCCTGTAAAATAGTTATCTCCAAGTTATAATGCCCTGTTCAATGTAATTTCAGTTTGTTCAATGTAAACTGCACTGATGCAGAATAGTGTGGTATATAAGAGAATGTAAATAAATAAATAAATAAGTATGGGTGTCTAAAAGAATATTTGTACCGCCACACTTAGAGCATTTCTTAAGGGTAGTGGCTGGCTTTTCCACAGCGGAAAAAATGGAGGCCTAGTGGCCTAGAAACTGACAGACACTAACAGGAAAAAATTTCTGTCGGAAAGAAGAAATTATTTAGAAAAAGAAAAGAAAAGCACCGGTGGTACTGGTGGCGTCGAGGGAAGGCAGACGCGACCACAAAAAAGTAAGAATAAAAAGAAGAATTTTCTGCAGTGACAGGAGTACGTCCTGCCGGCTCCGCAGAAAACGGAAAACTGGTGAGAGGGAAGTGTTTAGGCGGGAAAGCAGCGTGCATGTGTGTGGGATGCTCCCAAAGGCTTTCTTTTTGGACGCTGGGGAGCGTTCCCATGCAGGCTCCGTCGGTACCGACGTACCCATATGTGAAGACTCATTCCTGCTTGTTCCTGGAGATATGTACACACAACTGCATATTACGCTCTACTCTTTCTTACAGTGGCCTCTAGATATTTTCCCAGGTCCACAGTTCCTCTAGTAGCAGAGAACACTTCTTATAGCCTGGCAGAATGCGTTACGCTGTAATGCAATGTGTGCCGTTGAGCCACTGCTGACTCCTGGTGACCCAACAACCCCTGGGCTTTCTTGGCACGATGCGACCCGAAGTAGATTGCCAGTCCTTTCTTCTTAGGCAATGGAGGGTAAAGTGGCTTGCCCAAGGTCACAAGGAGTGCCAGTGGGAATCAAACCCCAGTCTCTTTGTCACCTCTAGGCTACACTTCCACTGCATATAAGGATTCATACATCTGTAATAAAACACTGCTCGTCCATGCATGGCAGAAGCCTATTACTGAGAGGTCTCCCTCCCAGGCAACTCTCCACACAGTGAAGTATACTATTTCTATTCAATATATTTCGGTGAATACTACCACTACTTAATTGCCACCAGCAGATGTGAACTGACTTTTTTTTTCATCTTGCTTTTTGTCTGAACAGACATGCAGAAAAGAACATGATTCAACATTGAAGTCTTGCAAAATTAGTTTTAAAGGTACTGTTGCATTCTCTGTGTTCTGTGGACTTTTGTGACCTGAGGATTGCTTCAGTCACACATTAGTGCTTTCTCCAGATATCAAATTACAAGCTCAGTTTAAGTCTGCAGCAGACTATACCTCGGACAGGGCTTCACACTGCACATGCGCTTGGATCCACTCAAGCCTGTCTGAATTCTCCTTCTCCCGCACCCCTTCATTAACCTGGGAGCACAGCTCCTCTGCTTTCTCCAGTGCCTGCTTCAGATGACTGTGGTCAGGGTGATTCTCAGGAGTGTTTTCTATTATCTACAAGGAGAACACAGATTACATTGGCTAAGATACAGTATATAATAGCATTGCCTAGGTATTTAAGAGGCTGACAGGCAAATTTGTGTGAAGGCTTGTACAAGACAGAGAGCACATAGAGCCTGATATTAAAAAAAAGCTGATGAGTCAATATTTAACTCAATAGTCTCCATTTGTTTAAATGCTGGCCATGGAGCTTTAATAAAATAAAATACATGGGCTTGATTTTATGTTCCTAATTTTGAGCGATAAGCTTCTAAACTGGCCTCTTTGAAAATATGTCAGGGCTGAGTGCCTAAATTTATTTAATTAATTAATTAATTTAACGCTCTTATATACCGCACTTTTATCATCAGCGCGCTTTACAGTAAACATAAAGTACTCACAGATAGCAACAGGCTGTCGTGAGTTTACATGTAACAGGAAGTCTAACAGGATACAACATAGGGGAAAACTTTGCACATATAAATTATTTAACTATATACAATGGTAAACTTCTTGTTATACAGGGAGTGAATAGAGCATTTCAACATTGGATTGTAATGAGGTTTAGGCTAAGTTGGGGTCAGGTTTTGAGAGAAGTATGCAAGGAACAGGTGGTGCTTTATGGCTTTTCTAAATTGTTTGAGGTCTTTAATTTCACTTATGGTGGGTGGAAGGTCATTCCAACATTTGGGAGCGAAGTAAGCGAATGCTCTTGCTGTGGTTGAGTGTGTACATTTTGTAAAGTCAGTCGGGATGATTAGAGTATTAGCTGCGACTGATCTTCTAGATCTAGTGTTAGGGATGTATGTGATGAGTGTGGAGATTGCTAGGGGAGCTAAGTTATTAATGGCTTTGAATGTCATGAGTAATGCTTTGTATGTAGTCCTGCAGGATATTGGGAGCCAGTGTAATTCCTTTAAGATGGGGGTTATGTGGTCATTCCTTGATGCACCATTGAGGATGCGGGCAGCAGTGTTCATCGCTAATTGCAGTGTGTTTAGTGTGCTTTTTGGGAGGCCATGTAGAACTATGTTTGCATAGTCAAAGTGTGGAATGACTATGGCTTGAAAGATGGTGCGGAAGTTGTCAGGGTCAAGCATGTTTTTGAGGTTTCGGAGGGTTCTGATCTTGCAGTAGACGGTTTTCACGGTGCGGTTTATGTGTTCTTTGAAGTCCAGTCGGTGATCAAGGGTTACGCCTAGGTATTTGATCGGAAGCTCTGCGTCCCGTACTTTTAGAGTAGTTGGGGGTGAAAATTCTTTATTCTTCGTGATGATTAGGGCTTCTGTTTTTTTGAAGTTTATTCTCATATTCTGTGTGAGAAGCCAGTCTGTAATTTCATCAAAACACTCTGTTAGTATTGTATAATCAGGCCGGGTAATGTTGATTGGTGTGAAAATCAGCACGTCATCTGCATAGATTAGCGAGGATACTCCAAATGAACGGGTAATCTCACATATCGGCTGCATATAGATATTAAAGAGTAGCGCCGAGAGGGAGGATCCTTGAGGGACGCCTTGTTTCAACTGGAAAGGTTTTGAGGTGTTTGATTCCGTTCGAACATGTTGCCAGCGCTCTTCGAGATAAGATTTGCACCAGTCCCATGCTAATCCCTGGATGCCCTTGCATTGGAGTCGGGTTAGGAGTTTGTTATGGTCAACAGAATCAAACGCTGCAGAGATGTCAAGGAATATTAGTGCAAAGCCCTTTTTGACATTGTCGGTTCCACAGATGAGGGTGTTGATTAATGATGTCAACAGTGATTCAACTCCGTGGGCTTCTCTGAATCCATGTTGACTGGGGTCCAAAGGTGAAGTGGTGTCTATATGTTGTTGGATCTGAATCTGTGTCACCTTCTCTATTATCTTAGATAGCAGGGGGATGCTGGAGATTGGACGGTAAGATTCTTCTTTTGTTGGGTCTAGCTGGTTGTTTTTCAGAAGAGGTCTTATGGAGGTCTGCTTAAGAGCTGATGGGAAGATTCCTGTTGTGAATGATTGATTTATGATTTCGGATATGAATGGGCTGAGCTCATGTCGCAACGCTTTTATCCAGTGTGCTGGACATGGATCGTTGGATGCCGTGGTTGTATTTATTCTGGTAATGATATCTTCAACGTGCTTTATTGAGGGGGATGCGAGCTTGATGAGTGGGTTCTCATGTAAGAAAGTTTGGGTAATAGTTGGGGGTGAGGTTGTTGAGGTTTTGATGGCTTTGGCTTGGATGTAATCGGCGTACTTTTGGGGGTGTATAGCATCTTGATGAGGTGGGGTTGGCTCGGTGGTTAGTACTCTTACTAGGTTAAAGAGTTCTCGTGGCTTGTTTAGAGAGCGGTTGAGGAGATCTGAATGAAAGGTTTTTCTTCTGTTCCATACCGTTTCCCGATGCGTTTTTAGCTGTGATAGGTATGTTGCTTGATCGGTGGAGTTCCGGGATTTACGCCATTTTCTCTCTAGCTTTCTTAGGAGTATGAGGGATTTCTTTAGCTCTGGGGAGAACCATGGTAAAGAAGGTCTTTTATCTGAATGTTTATCGTGTGATGAGTGGATGTTGGGTGTAGGTAGTATCGAATATTTGTTAAGGGTGTTATTCCAGTTGGTGACCAAATCACTGATGTTGTTGGAAGGTGGTTGGGAGAGCTTCGGAAGTACAATTTTTGTGATTTCTTCTTTGTCAAATGGTATGAAACGTCTATGGTTTGTTGGAGACCGTTTCCTGGTGTGGTTGGATGTTTCTAGTTGAACTGGCATGTTGAATGATAGAAGGCAATGGTCGGACCAGGGAACTGGGGTAATGGAGAGATCGAATTTGTAGTTGTTGCTTGCATAGGTGGATGGGGTGAAGATGAGGTCAAGGGTATTCCCACTGTGGTGGGTGGGGTTGTTTACTATTTGTTCGTAGTTGAGGTTGGACATTGCGTCGAGGAAGGAACAGGATGAGGTGGGTTGGAGTGAAGCGAGATTGAAGTCACCCAGTAGCCAGTTAGGTCTGTCTGGGTGCTTAGGATTGCAGGCTAAGTCAATTATGGTTGCGAGTTCTTCAGGTGAATTATTTGGGGGTCTATAGATCAGGTTGATCGTGTTATGGTTGTTGTAGATAGAGATTACATCTAGAAGTGGTGTACTGCTGGTTTGGATTGTTCGGTATTGGAGTTCAGTATTTGCTATAATGAGTACCCCGCCTCCTCTTTTGTTAGATCAATTACATGTGTAGCTTGAGTATGATGGAGGTGTGAGCTGATTTAGTATGACTGTATTGGCATCAGAGAGCCAAGATTCTGTGATCAATAGGATAGCTAGGTTGAGGTTAGTTATGAGGTCAGTGATGGCAGGCCATTTTTTGCGGGTGGATCGTGCGTTGATAAGGGCACATCTAAGTTCTTTTTGGGTAGCTAATCTGTTGCGTTTAGTGTCGATTGCATGTTCTAGAGCTATGGAGAGTAGATGAGATTGTCTCTTGTAGTGTGGGTTTTGTGGTGGTTGGAAATGGTTGTGGTAGTGTTTTCTATTTCTATTATGTAGTAATGGGATATGGTTGTTATCATAGGTAAGTGCATTAGTGACAATGAAGGTGTTAAGGAGTAGGTAGAGGCTTAGGAGGGCTAGTAGTGTGCAAGTCATGTTTTTGCCTTGTAATTCCAAGGTGGAGAAGGCAGTATTAGTTTGTGAAGACTTTGTTTAGAAAGTATTTAGAGTGGTAGGTAGCAGCGGATTGGTTCAGTGTTATTTGACAACATAGGATTAATAGACAATGGTTTTGGCATACACAATGTTTCAATGAGACAGTGAGCAGGTTTGTTACTATGTTTTTACAGGAGTATGGGAGTGAATACTATGTTACAAGTAAGGCAGAGAGTTTGTATGTTATTATTTAGCTACAATCACTGAGTGAGCTTCTAATTATAAACATTAGCTAATTGGAGTTAGGAAAGTATGCATACATACAATAGATCCAGGTGATTTGCTCAGGTGTTAGCTCTTGTTGAAGCCTTTCATGCCTCGCCTAAGGGCCACGCCAAAGGGCCCTCTGGCAAGGCCCTCAGGCGCGGGCGCCTGGGAGGCGCTCCTTTTTCAACTTGCAGTCCTACTGCCCCGATTGGGCAGCTCATCCTGATGGGGGTGGCCTGGTGCTCCGGCCCGCTCGATCCCCGCTGGGAGAGCAGATGGAGGGCCGGAGTGCTGGGCTGGAGAGGCCGCGCGCTGGGAGGCGCTCCTTTTTCAACTTGCAGTCCTACTGCCCCGATTGGGCAGCTCGTCCTGGTGGGGGTGGCCTGGTGCTCCGGCCCGCTCGATCCCCGCCGGGAGAGCAGATGGAGGGCCGGAGTGCTGGGCTGCAGAGGCCGGGAGGCGCTCCTTTTTCAACTTGCAGTCCTACTGCCCCGATAAATATTTTCTTAAAGTTCTCTAAACTCCTACATTGAGGGGTATAAAGAGTGGCAAAGCACATATGTGGATTTTCTGGCAGTCAATAAAAGCTCCTTTGAGAGTATCTTTTTGAAATTTAATACAGCTCTTTTTGAGAGTATTCTTAAGTATAATTAAGAAAAAGCTTAAAAAATTACGGTTGGACTATGAGCCCAGGAGACAGATGCTAGCAATAATAGGGAGGAGTGGCCTAGTGGTTGGGCAAGTTACCTTAGGCAGGAGGGCCAGTGGTTCAAATCCCACTAGAGAACAGCAACCTTGGGCCAGAAGGACTGGGATTTCTAGTCCCACAGGTGCTCCTTGGGCAAGCCCCTTAACCCTCTGTTGCCTCAGGTTCAAAAACATAGATTGTGAGCCCTTTGGGGCCAAGGGAAAAATATATATACAGCACCTAAATGTACACTGCTTTGACTAGTAGAAAAGTGGTATATAAGCCTAGTTAAATAAATAAATGATGAAAGGATGCAACACAGGTGCCGTGATTATTATCAGCTAGCCCTGTAATCTGTGTTTGATGTCTCCCTGAACATTTATTTAATCACATTTTGGAGCTTTTAAGTTCCTGTTATCTTCCATTTTATTCTATTTTGTGTTTTAACAGTAAGGTATTTTGATGTTGTTTTGATGATTTCAACTATATAAAAATGACATTTTAACCCGCAACATAAGAACATAAGATATGTCATACTGGGTCAGACCAAGGTCCATCAAGCCCAGTATCCTGTTTCCAACAGTGGCCAATTTAGGTCACAAGCACCTAGCAGTTTCCCCAAAAGACACAGATTCTACAATGCTTGTATTGGGGCAAGGAGTGGATATCCTGGGTCCCCTTTAATAATGGTTTATGGACCTTTCCTCCAGGAATTTGTCAAAACTTTTTTTAAACTCAGCTACATTAACTGCTTTTACTACATCCTCCAATAATGAATTCCAGAGTTTGATTACAAGTTGAGTGAAAAAATATTTTCTCTTATTAGTCTTAAATAGGTTACCCTGTAGCTTCATTGCATGTCCCCTAGTCTTTCTATATTCTGATGATGTAAACAATCGATCTACATTTACCCGTTCCACTCCATTTATTAATTTATAGACCTCTCTCATATCTCCCCTCAGCCATCTCTTTTCCAGGTTGAAGAGCCCTAATCTTTTTAGCCTCTCTTCATAGGGGTATCCTTCCATCCTCCTTTACCATTTTGGTGGCTCTTCCCTGTACCTTTTTTAATAACGCTATACCCTTAAGATACGGTGACCAGAACTGCACACAATATTCAAGGTGCAGTCGCACCATGGAAAAATACAGAGGCATTATAATATCCTTTGCTTTATTCGCCATTCCTTTCCTTATGATACCTAGCATTCTATTTGTTCCCTTGGCTGCCGCTGCACACTGGGTGGAGGGTTTCAACATGTTATCCACGATGATGCCTAAATCTTTTTCCTGGGTGGTGGTTCCTAATGTGGAACCTTGCATCGTGTAACCATAGTTTGGGTTGTTCTTCCCAAGGGGCATAACTTTGCACTTGTCCACATTAAATTTCATCTGCCATTTGGATGCCCAATCTTCCAATTTATCAAGGTCCTCTTGTAATTTTTCACAATCCTCATGGGTTTTAACAACTTTGAATAATTGTGTGTCATCTGCAAATATGATTGCCTCACTTGTTGTTCCCATTTCCAGGTCATTTATGAATATGTTCTGGAAATGGGAATAACAAGTGAGATAATCAAATTTGCAGATGACACAAAATTATTATTGCAACGGGCAATAACTTCAACAAATGGAATTATATACAAATTAAATAACAGTGGAGATAGGATCGAGCCCAGGATAACACTGTACACCAAAGGGAGCACTCTAGAATCAACCCCTGCCCATGTCACATAATATTCCCTATCTCTCAAAAATGATGTAAACCAACTTCGAAACTTGTCTCTCAATCCCAATCTATGTAATATCTCCACAAGATGTCATAGTCTAATGTATCAAAGCGATGGATAAGTCTAGAGGAATTAATAGGGAATCATCACCTCCATCACATTATTATAATTTTTAAATTAGCATCTTGCTGGTTAAAAAATCGGGTAATACTTCAAATTAAGTCTTTTTGCTATCCATAATGAGAATAGAGTTTCTAAATCTGCATAACCTCAATGATTCCTTGAGTTTTTTCAGTCACTGCTCCAGAGAGCTCCACATATAGCCCCTACTCACATCAGCTAATTTTCATATACATTTCTCACACTGGTAAGTGCCAAAAGCTTTGATTTCAGTGTTGGTACAATAAATAATGTAAAAAAATGAAACAGAAGTTTCCACACTAAAAAATAATGTACAGAAAATTGTTAAATACCCTGAACATGGAGCATTTTTTCCAAGATGGTGTCAAATATAGGAAATGAAGCAAACAAAAACATAGATGCTTTTGTTGTAGGATTGGTCAGTGTAGAGGCATGAGATGCTGGTTGTTTCTGGATAGCTGACCATTCATACATCTGACTCTTTAGCTGATGGAGAATGCCACTCACAATCTCTCATAGCATCTGTGGTTTGCGCTGCTCTTTGATCCAGCTGAAGATACAAGCTCCTGAAAGCCGGTCACCAAGATGGCGGCACTGAAAGACTGAAAGGACATCTGTTCCTTTCCCTTATGGGGGAATTTATCCATAGAGCAGAAAAAAAACTGTCCTTAATTTCTATCCATACAGTGGTGCTGAAAATCGCTATTATACGGACAGTGGCCGGATACCCGGTGCCCGCTACTATCTGGAATTCGGCACTGCATATTCAGTGTTTATTTAACTACAGTGGTCAATGTTTAAACATAACACTGGCTGCCATGGTTAAATATTGACCCATATGCTCCTAAGTTTAGACATGTCATTCATTTACCTAGATTTATCAGCCTACTTTAGGTGACTAATGCTGAATATCAGTGTTAAGTTTCTAACTTTTTTCCCCACCCTAAATCTGCCCCTGTTGCAACCCACTTTGTAGGATGCTAATTTTAGAGATTTAGTGAAATTTTGAGCATAAATGTATGCATTCAGCTCTAGTAAATTTTCAGAAAGGATAATTTAGGAGCTTAACTCTCAGAGTTAGCGTATAAACTCTTTGAACATCAGCCTCATAGAATCAGAAAGCAAAGATGGAAACTCATATGAGATAAATTTACTAAAAAAAGCGGATATGGAATACCAAAACTCAGGGAAATGCTCATAGTCTACAGGTGATTAGGTTCTGGAGGGGATCTATATCAAAGGAGCGACAGCACGAAGGTGCGACATAGCAAAAGAGTGAAAGATGAAAGAAAACTTTCAAAAGAGTGACAAGAACCCAACACGAATTCAACCAATCAAATATTCACGCAGCTAAACTAATACTATCCTCACGTGGATGGCAAGGAACGGATATACACTGACAAGAAGTGCGAGATGCCAGATGACACAAATCAATAGAAACTAATGACGCTGAACTACAATGAACCTACATATGCTCACAAGACATAGCAGATGCCATATCACAAGGACAGGAAAAGCAGTGACAGAATGAAAAAGCGGCATAGCGAAGGAGTGAAAAATTAAAAAAAAAATGACAAAGGATTAACAAAGGAAGAAAGCATTCAAGGAATCATGGAATAAAGCAGGTCAACAAATACTGTCATCATGCGTCTTACAGCAAACCAACGTACAAATAAAAGACGACATCACATGCACCATGAGCAAGCGCAATAAAGAACAATTAAACTTAAAACTTTCAACACCATAATGGATGACTATATTTGTCACTCCTTCATGCTGTCACTTCTTCATTATATGAATGCTTTGTGCTGTCATTCCTTCATTATTGTCACCCTTTCTCACTCCTTTGTTATTGTAACTCCTTCGATATTGACACGCCTTCACTGTCACTCCTTCATTATTGTCACACCTTCATTATGTGAATGCACGTGCACATGCTGTCATTCCTTCATTAAGTAAATGCTTCGTGCGTTATTGTCACTCCTTCGTTATGTGAATGTAGTGTTCACGGTCAACCTAGACTTAGTTATGTCACTCCTTCGTGATAGGAAGTCTAGAAATGCTATTTTTGTCACTCCTTTGTTATGTCACTCCGTGCTGTCACTCCTTTGAAGAGAACCATCTGGAGGAGTCTACCACTGAAACAAACCAAAGCATCTTTCATTGAGGTATTTAAAATACACTAGACCTAAGATTAGCCTGCACATTACCATGAGGAAAGTCCTAGTTTGACTCCTGAATCAGGTCTTCTTCTCCGAGTCATCTGAAGCTGGAAATGCTAAACAGGACTTGGGGTTAGGAGTCATGATCATTGTTTTAATTTCAGGATGTTAGATGGAGCTTTGGTCCAATTGCCAGATTAGAAGCCCCATTTGGGGAGGACGTTGAGGTAAGTATTGTGACATTGGGGTTGAGACGTTCACAGTTTCATCAGTATTTCACAAAATGCTATGCCGAATGTGAAGCCTTTTTTAAAATATGTATAAAGACACCAGCAAATACCTGTGTACCTGCTGGCATGTACAGTGGGAGCACTGATTTCAGAAACCTACATATGCAGAAAGAGTGTCATCATTGGGCAGCTTCCAAATATATGTGTCAATGATTATATGTGGAAATCCCAATTTTTGCTATTTCCACATATACTCATATGTGCTGGGAGCTACAGGTATTATAGCCATATTCCAGAGCGTCATAAGCCTTGGTTGAAGCGAGCACTTTGCAGAAGCTTATGTGTGCCTTTGGAGAGGTGCAAACGCCAATGCGAACATTTTTTTAAATATACGTGTATTCCTCCTGTAAACTGGAAAATACACATATAATTTTTTGGCCCATACAAACCATGCCCACGACATACCCCCCTTTGAATATGGGCATCTGGGAGCATTAGCAGCGGCATTATGAGATAGCGTAGTTACTCACCTGTAACAGGTGTTCTTCAGGGACAGCAGGAATCAATCCTCACATATGGGTGACATCGGTGCCGACGGAGCCCTCGTGCAGAGCAATTCCCCAGCTTTCAAAGAAAGCCTTTGGGAATGCATTGCGCATGCGCGGTCCCCTTCCCGCCCAAGGGTGCCATCTTGCTCAGTCAGATGACATAGCTAAAAAGACAGCAAATATGAGAAAAAATTAATCAAGGACTGCAACTCCAGGGGAGGAGGGAGGGTCATGAGGATGGATTCCTGCTGTCCCTGGAGGACCCCTGTTACAGGTGAGTAACTACGCTTTCTCCAGGAACAAGCAGGAAGTCAGTCCTCACATATGGGACTCCCTAGCTATAGGCTACCGAGAACCCATAGCTGAAAATGGCTCCCTCTAGAAGAGCCGCAGCAACAGTGATAGGATTTTTCTCCGAGAACACAACCCCCACGGTAGCCTGACACCAAAGGGTCGGAGGGTAGGAGTTGCCTAAAACTCGAATAGGTTACGGAGTACTACCTGACTGAAAACACTGTCCCGCCGGGACTCTCTCCAGGCAGTGGTGGGCTGCAAAAGTCTGGCTTGAAGACCAAGTTGCGGCCCGGCAGATGTCTGCCAATGGAACAGAGAGGTGGTTAGCCACTAATGCGGCCTTAGCTCTGACAGAGTGGGCCGTGATTCGGCCCTGCAGCTGGAGGTCAGCTGTCCTATACGCCCAGGCTATGCAGTCTGCCATCCAGGTGGATACCGTGCACTTGGAGACAGATAGACCCAGTTTACTAGGGTCATATGAGACGAAGAGCTGGGAAGCTCTCTGGTGTCCCCGCATATGCTCCAGGTAGAAGGCGAGCGCCCTCTTATAGTCCAGGGGTATGCAGAACTGCCTCTGCCCTGCTGGTATGTGGCCTGGGAAAGAAGGTTGGAAGAACCACCTCTTGATTAAGGTGAAAAGAGGAAACCCTTTGGGAGGAACTTGGGGTGAGTACATAGGACCACCCTGTATTTGTAAAACCGTGTATACGGCCTATCCGATACTAAGGCTTGCAGCTCGCTCACACGTTGAACAGACGTCAGTGCCACCAGAAAGAGTGCTTTCCAGGAAAGGAAGCAGAGATGACAGGTGGGACATTGGTTCAAAAGGTGGGCAAGTAAGTCGCTGCAAGACCACATTTAAGTCACACTCTGTGGCTGGTGGGCGAATCGGAGGCTTCAAGAGTAGGAGGCCTCCGAGAAAGCGAGCTACCAAAGGATGAGCTGAAAGAGGTTGCCCGTCCACGGGAGAGTGGTTAGCTGATAGCACACTCAGGTGGACCCTGACAGAGTTAGACCTGAGGCCTAACTCCGAGAGATGGAACAAGTACTGCAATACTTGAGGTACGTGACAAGTGAACGGGTTCACCTTATTCTGAGCACACCAGCCTTCAAATCTACGCCACTTGAAGGCATAGGATTTCCTAGTGGATTGCCTCATAGAGGCCAGCAACACCTCTTCAACCTCCTTGGGAAGGAGTAGAGGCGCAAGCACTACCCTCTCAGCAGCCAGGCCATTAAGTTGAGGGATCTGAGATTGGGGTGTAGCAAGGAACCCTGTTCCTGGGTCAAGAGGTCAGGCTGCACCCCCAGTGGGAGTTGAGTCTCGACCGCCAGTTGAAAGAGAAGAGGGAACCAAGGCTGTCTGGGCCAACTGGGGGCTACCAGGATGACCGAGGCCTTGTCCCGAAGAATCTTGAACAGATTGCGTGCCACCAGGGGCGTGGGTGGGAGAAGAGAAGGCCCTGCGCCCACAAGATCAGGAAAGCATCCACCGCTATACTCAGCAGATGCAGCTGTCTCGAGCAGAACCAGGGCAACTGATGGTTTTGTGGACTGGCAAAGAGATCCATGGATGGGAGACCCCAAAGATGGAAGATCTGCTGGGCTACATCTCGGTTGAGTTGCCATTCGTGAGGCTGAAGAATCCTGCTCAACTTGTCCACCAGGAGGTTCTCCTGACCTGACAGATAAACTGCCTTTGGGGACATGTGATGTGCCACTGCAAAAGAGCAGAGGTCCAGAGTTTCCTGGCATAGGATGCAAGATCCTGTGCCCCCCTGTTTGTTGATGTAGAACATCGTTACCTGATTGTCTGTCTGTATCAACACCGATTGATGTGCAAGAAGATGACAGAAGGCTTGAAGAGCTAGGCAGATGGCCCAAAGCTCTAGAAGATTGATCTGGAGCACGACCTCTTGCGAGGACCACAGACCCTGAGTGCATGAACCCTGGCAATGGGCCCCCCAGCCCAGCAAGGAGGCATCTGTTTGTCAGCACTCTGGTGTGAGAGGGAGGTTGGAATGGTACTCCCTGAAGCAAGTTGGGGGGGGTGAAGCCACCATTGCAAGGCTGTCTCCAGCAACTCGGAAATCGCTACTCTGTTGCTGAGGTGGCCAGTGGCTTGTGTCCACTGGTCCCTGAGGCTCCATTGAGCTGTGCGCATGTGGAAACGAGCATATGGAGTCACATGCACCGTGGAGGCCATGTGGCCCAGGAGGCGTAAGAAGACTCTTGCGGAGACTTGAAGTGCTTCCGCCTCTGCTCCCTCCTTCCCTTTCTGCCCAGGCTCTGGCTGATTACTTCCATGATAAAATCCATAAAATCACTCTCCAGTTTCCCTCTAAATCCCCGATCTCCCTTTCCTGCTTTCATTCTCTCCCCCCTTCTCATCCTACCCTCTTCCTTCCCCACGATTTCTATTGATGAAACTGCTCTTCTTCTCTCCTCCTCCAAGCTCACCACTTGCTCCTCTGTTCCTATCTCCTCTCCTCTATTTCCTCTACCGTTGTCCCCTCCATTTCTCATATTCTCAACCTTTCGCTCTCCACTGCTACTGTCCCGGCTGACTTTAAACATGCTGTGGTCACGCCTCTCCTTAAGAAACCCTCACTTGATCCCTCTTGTCCTTCTAATTATCACCCCATCTCTCTCCTTCCTTTCATTTCTAAACTGCTCGAACATGTGGTTTACCGTTGTTGTCTTGACTTCCTCTCTTCCCATGCTCTTCTCTATCCCTTACAATCCAGTTTTCGTCCTTTGCACTCTACTGAAACTGCTCTTGTCAAAGTCTCCAGTGACTTGTTCCTGGCTAAATCTAAAGGCCTTTACTCTGTCCTTATCCTCCTTGACCTTTCTGCTGCCTTTCACACTGTTGACCATGATCTTCTTCTTGACCCTTTGTCCTCACTTGGCTTTAGGGACTCTTTTCTCTCCTGGTTCTCCTCATATCTCTTTGTAGGCAGGTTCTTTTTTTTTTACATTCTCTTATATACCATGCTATTCTGCATCAGTGCGGTTTACATTGAACAAACTGAAATTACATTGAACAGGGCATTATAACTTGGAGATAACTATTTTACAGGGAACATGGGCTATGGAGGGTTAAGTGGCTTGCCAAAGACCACAAGGAGCACCTGTGGGACTAGAAACCCCAGTCCTTCCGGCCCAAGGTTGCTGTCCTCTAGTGGGATTTGAACCCCCAACCTTCTGGCCTGAAGTACCTTGTCCCAACCACTAGGCCACTCCTCCACTCCAGGGTTTGTAGGGTTCTTACCTACAAAAGCATCCCTAATATTTACCAAGATTGTCTGGGCACATGGGACCCATGCACCAGAAGAAACAAAACAAAAGAAACTCAGATCATAGTTACTTGTCAGCAAAAATTCTGTTTTTATTTAGTACAAGCAAACTCCAAAAGCACAGGAAAAAAGTCTGTCTTAGAGATCTGAGGGCGAGCAACATTCTCCCTCCCATCGGGGAGAGAGAAGGCCACTGCGCTGAGCTCTGTAGCTTGCTCTCTTATATATCCTTCTCTGTAGCAACTCCTGCACTGAGTCTTGTTCCGTGTGCACAAATAGTTGTAAGCCATTTACAAAACTTAGAGTCTTCTGCAAAAAAGTCAGAGTGCTGCTTGCAGAGCTAAGGCTTCCCCCTTGGGACCCTCCCTTTCCCATGATTATGTCCATGATTATGTCTTAGGGCCTGCAGCTGTACTCCAAGGTCTTTGCTTATCTGTGCTGTGGACCGCATCCCTCCTGCATTCCTTGGGGCCCGCTTATGGTCTTCTGGCACTAATTGCATTTCTTCAGAGCTGAGAGTATCCGTGCTAATTAGTTTTCAGCTTGACCTGTATTTTTTCTCAGCAGGCCCACATCCTGCACACTCCTGTACAAAATATGGTTAGCCAGACTGTAGCAGGCCTGATGACATATACTCTCTCCATAGCTCACATGTGTTTTCTTCTGTGCCATTCAAACAGGGTGCCCGTGCAAATTGCAGACAGGCAGGAGTGCAGTCACAGAAACAGATGAAGCAGATCTGAACAGAATGATCCCTAAGCCAAAATATCCCAACACTCTCCCATCGCTCCTTTAGTGTATGTTCTGGTGGCTCCTCCTCCTCTGTTACCCCGCTCTCGGTTGGTGTCCCCCAGGGTTCTGTCTTGGGTCCCCTTCTTTTTTCTCTCTATACCCAATCCCTTGGTGCTCTTATTTCCTCTCATGGTTTTCAGTACCATCTCTATACTGATAACTTCACCTTTTCAACAAGAAAAAGGATAGTCTCACCAGCCAACCTTATCCATCCCTGATCTGGAACAAGTACCAAAAACACAAAACGATGCTTGAATTATACATACCTTGTATATAATTAATCCTGTTCATTGTATATAGTTACAACTGTTAATTGTAAGTTTTGAGTTGAATCTTTGTAGCTTCTCATTGTTATATGTAAAAACAGCATTGCCTTGTTTACTGTTGTTCAATGTAAACCGCAACTGATCATTGGAAGGTGCGGTATATAAAAACTTGTTAATTAAATTAAATTAAATTAAAATAACTCCCAAATCTATCTCTCTACTCCTGATCTTTCTTCTGCTTTCCAGTCCCGGATCTCTTGCTGTCTCTCTGCCATTGCTGCCTGGATGTTCCATCGTTGCCTGAAATTGAACATGGTGAAAACTGAACTTCTCATTTTTTCTCTTAAAATTTCCCTCTCTCCTTCTTCTTTTTCAGTCTCTGTTGATGGCTCTGTTCTCCAACCTGTTTCATCTGCTCGCAATTTGGGTGTTATTTTTAACTCTTTGCTCTCTTTCTCCTCTCATATCCAACTCATCGCTAAGACCTGTCACTTCTTTCTCTTCAACATTAGCAAAATTCACCCCTTTCTCTCTGAGCTCACTACTAAAACCCTCATCCATTCCCTAATCACCTCCTGCCTTGATTATTGTAACCTCCTTCTTGCTGACCTCCCTCAGTCTCATCTCTTCCCTCTTCAGTCTATTCAGCACTCTGCTGCCCGTTTGATTTTCCGTCAGCCTCGTTTTGCCCACATCGCTCCTCTCCTGAGATCTCTTCACTGGCTCCCTATCCATTTCCGTATTCACTTTAAGCTTCTCCTTCTGATCTATAAGTGCATTCACTCTGTGGCTCCTCAGTACCTTTCTTCTCTCATTCCTCCCTATTTCCCTCCTCGTGTACTCCGTTCTTCTTCCCAGTTGCTTCTTGCTATGCCCTTGTCCTCTACTGCCAACTCCAGATTCCACTCTTTTCACCTTGCTGCTCCCTACGCTTGGAATAAACTTCCTTTGTCTATACGTCAGGCATCTTCTTTGCCCCTCTTCAAACTCAAGTTAAAAGCTCATCTTTTCGCCTCTGCCTTTGGCTCTTGATTTTGCTGTTCTCCTTCCTTCCCCTCTTTTATTTCACCTTTCTTTCTTCCTCTTACACTTGTTCTGACCTCTTTCCTTTGTCCTGTCTCTTCTGCTCTTGTCTCTTTGCCCTTGTTCTTATCTTTTTTTCTACTCCTTTTCTTGCTTTGTCTTTTTAGATTGTAAGCTCTTTTGAGCTTGAACTGTCTTTTTGTGTTTTCATTGTACAGCGCTGCGTGCGCCTGGTAGTGCTTTATAAATGCTTAGTAGTAGTAGTAGGTTTGTGCTGGACCTGCTGTACCAAGTCCAGCAACCTCCTTGCTCTGTCCAGTGGTAGGTAAGCTTTTGCCCAAAGTGTGTCCAGTCTTGCCCTTATGAACTTCAGGTTCTGTGGGGAGTAAAGTGGACTTTTCGTGATTTATAACAAACTCTAGGTTCTGGAGCAGGGTGACTGTGCGAGCAGTGGCCTGCTGTGCCTCCTGTGCCGACTGGCCCCTGATGAGCCAGTCGTCCAGGTATGGAAATACGAAGACACCCTGGCTTCTGAGGAAGGCCACCACCACTGCTAGGCATTTGGTAAATATCCTGGGAGCGGATGCTAGGCCAAAGGGAAGCACCTTGTACTGGAAGTGGTTTCCTCTGACCACAAACCTGAGGTATTGTCTGTGGTCTGAGTGTATGAGGATGTGAGTATAAGCATCCTTTAAATCTAAGGAGCATAGCCAGTCTCCCTGGTGGAGGTAAGGCAGTAGGATCCCAAGGGAAAGCATCTTGAACTTTTCCCTCACCAGGAACTTGTTTAGATTTCGCAAGTCCAGGATGGGGCGAAGGCCTCCTTTTCTTTTTGGTATGAGGAGATACCTGGAGTAGAAACCTTGCCCCTGCAGGTGGTGGGGCACCGGCTCCACCGCCTGATCCTTTTGCAGACCTGCCAACTCCTGCAGGAGGAGTTTCCTGTGAAGAGGAGGTCTTAGAGGCTCTCCTGGGAAAAAGAAGGTGGGAACCTGGTGGAAGTGAAGCAAGTAGCCCTGTTGGACTACCTGCAGAACCCAGGCGTCGGTAGTAATGGCTGGCCACCTGTGAGCATACAGGGCCAACTGTCCTCCTGTGCAGGGCCAAACCATTGGTGGGAGAGGAGCTATGCACTGGGAGTCAAAAAACCCCTCCCGGCTGGGTAGGAGCCGGAGCTGGAGGCTTGGGGGTCTTCGGCTTACGTGGGCCATGCCCCTGTCCCTTGGCCTGCTGCCCCTGTTGGGGAGCTGGGGCGGCCTGGTAAGTAGGGTAGTTTCTGTAAGCTGTACCCTTCACCGGGAAAAAGGGCTTTTTCCCCGAGGCCTTCTTCTTGTGAGAAGGTGCAGATGTCTTCTTCGACAACCTTGTCCGGGTCAAGTACTTGGACTCGAGTTCTGCAGCTTTCTCAGTCATGGGTTTGCTGAAGAGGTTGTCTCCTCGGCATGAGACATCGACCAACTTGTCCTGAACCCATGGCTCTAGGTCCGACAACATGAGCCAGGCCTGACGGCGTGCACCGATGCTGGCCGTGGCTACTTGGGCCAAAGTCTCGAAGCCGTCGTATGTTGCTCGAGACATGAACTTCGAGCACTCTCTGATCCCTGTGGACAAGGCCTTGAAGCGCTGCAAGGGTTCCTCGGACAGGCCAGCCGAGAATCTGGCAATCTGCTTTGCCAGGTCCCGCAAGTACATGCCCATGTACAGCTGGTAAGTTTGGACACGGCATGACAGCATCGAGCCCTGGTAGCACTTTCTGCCAAGGGCATCCAGGTTCCGGGCCTCCCGGCCGGGAGGCACCGAGGAGTGCATTTTTTGGCTTTTCAGCCGGTGCATGGCCAATTCCACAACCATGGAGTTGTGCGGCAGCTGCGCCTTCTGGAACCCAGGACTCTTGCGGACTTGATAGATGGAATCGACCCGCTTGCTGAGCACAGGCATCGAGGCCAGGGACTCCCACATGCGGAGCATCAGCCATTCCAACATCGGAGGCACTGGTACAGTAAGGGCCTCCTTTGGGGGAGAGTCATACTGGAGGGCATCGAGCTCCTCGGCTCGAGGCTCCTCCTCGGCATCGGCAGGGAATGCCAAAGCCTTGGCCATGTCCCTGACGAAGTCCAAGAACCGAGTGTCCTCCGGAGAGGACCTAGTCCGAGGCTCCGAACCCGGAGAGTCCTATGGGACACACCGGGTTCAGAAGGTGTCTGGGGAGTCTTCCTCCTCCGTCTCCCACGCCGAGTCCTCCGAGGAGGACTCGATGGGCTCCAACCTCGAGGGCTTTGAGCCAGAACGCCCCGACGCTGAGGGCACCGGTGTCAACGACCTCAGTCCCGAATGGGATGTCGAGGGGGGACCTTGGCCGAGGATCAACTAGAGACCTGATCAACTCGAGGATCGGCTCGGCCTCTGGCGTCGACTTCGACGTCGACGTCCCAGTGGTCGGGGCGGATGAACCGGCGAGAATGGCCATCAGTGTCCGCTGCTGCTCCATGAAGGCAGCCATGCTGCTCTCCAGGGCCGCCCACCTCAGACCGAGCTCAGAAGGCTCTGCAGCTCCTGGCTCGAGCCTCAACGTCATCGGGCCCGACGCCGGCTCTCCCGGAGGAAAGTCCACGAGGACAACAGAAGTTACCTTGTCCGACGTCTCCGGCTCACTGCGAGGTAGTTTAGCCGGCCGCTCCGACTCCGAGAACCCGGGGCGGCGGTCCGGGCTCCGCGGCTTGGAACCCGAGGACCCAGGCCGATCAGAGGCGTCCAGCGACACTGCCCTCATGAGTTTCTTCTTCCTCTGGTGTTCCCTGGAGGGAGACCCCCGTTCAGAAGACCCACAACGGTGCTCAGGCTCCGATTCCCGAGATGTCGAGGCTTCTGATGAGGTCTGGGCCTGGCCGGAGGCGGACTCGGATAAAATCCTGTCACGCTGCTGCTGCCTGTTCCTCAAAGACTTTGAAGACATCTTACCACACGGCCCACAGACCACCAGGTCATGGTTGGGGCCGAGGCATCGGAGGCAGCAGTTGTGTGTGTCGGTGAGAGACATCAGTTTCTTACACCGATCACATTTTTTAAACCCACTGGCAGCCATCGGGGGAAAAAGGGACCCTGCGAGGTCAAACAACCGGGCTGCCAGTGAAAACTAAAAAAAGCGCGAACGCTAGTCACAAAGGACAAAAACGAAAAATAGGACCGGATTCAATACCGGTGTAACTGAGCCGAGGGCGGGAAGGGGAACTGGTGTCGACCGGGAAGCTGAAAAAAGAATAATCAACTTTGCCACTTTTTCCACGGTGGAAACAGGATCACATCCGTTGGGCTCCGCGGAAAAAAGAAGACTGAGCAAGATGGCACCCTTGTGCGGGAAGGAGACAGCGCATGTGCAATGCATTCCCAAAGGCTTTCTTGAAAGCTGGGGAATTGCTCCACACGAGGGCTCTGTCGGTGCCGTCACCCATATGTGAGGACTGACTTCCTGCTTGTTCCTGGAGAACACCATTTACACATGGATGTAATTTATATGAGTAAATGTCGCTGTTTACATGCGTAGATGCCGTGCAAGGCTTCTAACATGACTTTCTCTATGTGTTGGGGGGGGATGGAGGTGATATAAAATAGGGGAAAAATCTCAAGGTAGATTCAAATGAAGGCTCATGGCAGCAGATCCCAGCGCTGGTTTTGACAAGGAATAGGAATAGATGAACAGAGAACCAACAATAGGCAATTTTTGTTACTAGCACAGCTACAAATTGTAAGAAACACAGGATGAATGACCAGCTGACAGCTCCTACTAATATCAATTATCCACTAGCACTCACAGAAGAAACTACAGCTGGCTTACTACAGAAAAGTCTGCCATGAAATATGAAAAAGTTACTTACATTTTTTATTATTAAAGGATATCTGGTTACCCTTTGCATAGGCTTTAGCAGGAAACTAGACAAAGGCATTCCTTTACAACGAGCATCCATAGCTAACCTCTGAATTACAGGGGAAAAAGAGAGATTGGTTAGTCAGTAGAAACTGAAAAATAAATTACAGCAGTATAGGTGTTCAGAATTGGAAAGCACCAAGCAGTTCAAAATAGGAAAAACACAACACTGTATATCTTCTGGTTTTGGGGTTCCATTTTACTCTTGCATTCTTAGTCATCTTTTCAATAATTTCTGGCCAAAACTATTGCAATTTTTACATTTTCCTTTGAATTTCAAGGTGGGAAAGCATAATTACTCACCTGTAACAAGTTTTCTCTAGGGACAGCAGGAATCAGTCCTCCTATATGGGTGACATCAGCACTGATGGAGCCCACGTAGAAGCATCCCCTCAGCTTCAAAGAAAGCCTTTGGGAGATGCACCACGCATGCGTGGTCCCCTTCCCGTCCAAGAGTGCTATCTTGTATCAGTCAAATGACATAGCTAAGATGGCAAAAATTAAAATATAGTAAAGAAGCAACTCCAAGGGGAGGAGGGAGGGTTGTGATGACTGATTCCTGCTGTCCCTGGAAAACACCTGTTTCAGGTGAGTAATTACACTTTCTCCGGGAACAAGCAGGAAGTCAATCCTCACATATGGGACTCTCCAACTATAGGCTATCGAGAACCTGTACAAAATGCCAAGGGCGACCAGAGAGGTGAGCCGTAAGCTGTAGTAGTTGAGTCCCACCTGAGAGATTCTCGCAAGACCCAAGTGTCCGGCGAGGAACCAGCACTCTGGTAACCTGAACACAGAAGGGTTGGAGGGCAGGAGATGCCTACACCCCAAAGAAATTACGAAGCATGGCCTGGCTGAAGGTGCTGTCCCATTGGGACTCCCTCTCCAGGTAGTAGTGAGCTGTGAAGATATGGCCTGAAGACCAGGTGGCAGCCCGGCAGATTTCCGTCACAGGTACGGAATGCAGAGTTGCTACAGAAGCAGCCATGGCTCTGATGCGGTGCGCGTGACCTAGTGGTCTAGTGAGATCCCAGCCTGCAATGCAGTCCGCCACCCAAGTGGACCGAGTTTGCTTGGTTACTGGAAGTCCCAGTTGACTGGGGTCAAAGGAGAAAAGAGCTGAGGCACTTTGTGGTGGCCCTGAGTCTGTTGTAGATAGAAGGACAGGGCCCTCTTACAATCCAGAATATGGAGAACAGTCTCCGCCTTGATGGTGTGAGGCCTCGGGAAGAAGGTGAGAAGCACCACCTCCTGATTGAGGACACCACCTTTGGCAGAAACTTGGTGTGTGTGCAGAGCACCACCCTGTTCTTGTAGAACCTTATGTAAGCTGGCTCTGCCATCAGAGCCTGCAGCTCACTGACCATGTGAGCTGAAATGAGTGCCACAAGAAAGACAACCTTCCAGGAGAGGTATCGCAGGTGACAGGTAGCCAGGGACTCAAACGGTGATTTAGTGAGCTATGAGAGCACCACATTGAGATCCCACTATGCCGTTGGTGGGTGGATGGGGAGGCGTGGACAACATAAGGCCCCACAGGAAATGAAAGATAAGGGGCTGAGCTGAGAGGTGCTTGCCCTCAACAGCATGGTGGTGTGCCGCAATTGCGCTCAGGTGCACTCTGACTGAGTTGGACTTCAGTCCCACTTGTGACAGGTGGAGTAGGTACTGGAGCACCAGCTGCACTGAGCAGAACAGGTTCACCTGCTTCTCAGCGCACCACACCAAAAATTGATACCACTTGAAGGCGTATGCCCTTCTTGTGGCGGCCTTACGAGAGGCCAAAAGGACCTCCTCGACGTCATATGGGAGGCTGAAGGGAGCTACCGCTATCCTTTCAGCAGCCAAGCCGTGAGTGACAGGGACCCCAGGTTGGGATACAGGAGAGAGCCCTCCTCCTGTGAAAGTAGTCCTGAGGTGCACCCCAGGGGAATCAGAGGCACCGCCAACAGACAGCGGGAACCAGGGGTGCCTGGGCCACTAAGGGGCTACCAGAATTAGTGATGCCCTGTCGCGCTGGACCTTGAAGAGGATCTTGGTGACTGGTGGTGTCAGTGGGAAGGCATAAAGGAGGCCTTCCGTCCTTGGGATGAGGAATGTGTCTGCTGCCACCAGGGATGTGTGCAGCTGGCGGGAGCAGAAGCGGGGCAACTACATGTTGTCTGGGCTGGTAAACAGGTCCACTAGGGGGTCACCCCAGAGCCAGAAAAGCCAGGAGGCCACTCTGGGGTCCAGGCACCACTCGTGCAGCTGGAGGACTCTGCTCAGCCTGTCTGCCAGGGCATTGTCCAAGCCCAGGAGGTAGACCACCTGCAGGAGCATCCCATTGCATGTCGCATATTAGAAGAGGGCTACTACCTCCTGGCAGAGGGAGTACGACCTCATGCCTCCTTGTTTGTTGACATAGAGCATTGCAACTTGGTTGTCTATCTGGACCAGCAATGACTGGTGCTGCAACCAGCAACTAGTGGCGAAAGGCTCGGTGGGCCAGAAATATCACTCGGAGTTCTAAAAGATTGATCTGCAATTGGCACTCCATCTGGGACCACGTGCTTTGGGTGTGGAGGTCCTCACAATGAGCTCCCCATCCTCACAGGGAGGCATCCATAGTAAGGACCTTCTGGGGGGCAGGTGCCTGAAGGGCATCACAATCTGAAGGTAGCAGGGGATCTGCCACCAGTCAAGAGAGTCCACCAGTTGGCGGGTCACTTTTACCCTGTCTCGAAGCCTGCCCATGGTTTGTGCCCACTGGGAGTAGAGGCACCACTGAGCTGCCTTCATATTCAGGGTGGGCGTATGGGGTTACATGAATCGTGTAGGCCATGTGGCCCAGCAGACGGAGGAGAAGGTGAGCAGGCACTGACTGGCAGTGTTGCACTTCTGCGGCTTGCGCCCCAAGCTGCTCTGTCCTCTCCGGAGGGAGGACGGCCTTGGCCTGGAGGGTGTCCAGCTGAGCCCCTAAGAACTCCAGGTACTGTGCTGGAAAGAGATGGGACTTGGAGTAGTTGATGATGAACCCCAGATGCTGCAGGACGTGGATGGTGTGCTCGGTGGCATGGTGCACCTCTGCAGCTGTGCTTCCCCTTATGAGCCAGTCATCCAGATAGGGAAAGACAAAGGCCCCTTGGAGATGAAGGTGGGCTGCGACCACTGCTAGGCACTTGCTGAAGACCCTTGGCGCTGAAGTCAACCTAAAGGGTAGCACCCTGTATTGGTAGTGACCTCCTCCCACCACGAACAAGAGGTATTGTCGGTGGATGGGACGGATCAGGATGTGTGTATAAGCATCCTTCAAGTCTAAGGAGCATAGCCAGTCTCCCTACTGGAGGTAAGGCAGCAGTGTTCCAAGGGGGAGCATCTTGAACGTCTCCCTCACCAGAAATCTGGTCCCATAGGAGGCCCCCTGTTCACTTGGGAACTAGGAAATGCCTGGAGTAGAAGCCTTTGCTCTAAAGATGTTTGGGCACTGGCTCCACCGCCCTGTCCGTGAGGAGGCCTGCGAGCTCGGTGAAGGAGAGGCCTAACAGGTTCTCCTGGGAAGAACGAGGGTGGCGTCTGTTGCAGGTGGAGGAGGTATCCCTCCTTGACTACCTGCAGCATCCAGGAGTTGGGGGTGAAGGAGGACCACCTGTGGGCAAACAGGGTCAGAACTCCCCTGCGTGCTGCTTAGGGTCTCCTAGGGGAAAGGAGACCATGCCTAAGGAATCAAAAACTCCCTCCATGCTGGGCTAAGGCCTGTGCCTGGATCTTAGGTTTGCTGGAGTCATGCTCTTGCCCCTTGGACTGTTACCCTTGCTGTGGGGCAGAGAAGGCTTGGTACTGTAGGGCATTACCAAACACCCCCTTCTCTCTCGGGAAGAAAGGCTTCTTCCCTGGAGCCTTCTTACGGGGGTGCACCGAGGTCTTCTTCGAGAGTCTGGTCCTGGTCAGGAACTCAGTCTATTTCAGCAGCTGTGCCTGACATGGGTTTTCCGAAGAGGTGCTCTCCGGTGCAAGCAACATCGATGAGTTTATCCTGGACCCACCGTTTGACGTCAGATGACTGCAGCCATGCCTGGTGTTGGGCCCCGATGCCCACAGCAGCCACTCTAGCTGAGGATTCAAAGCCATCATATGCTGCTCGAGACAGGAACTTCGAGCACTCCTTGACTGCTGAGGCAAGTGACTTGAACCACTGCAGATGTTCTCCATCGAGGCCTGCAGACAAACCGGTGAGCTCCTTTGCCAGTTCCTTTAGGTAGATGCCAATGTATAACTGATAGGAATGGACTTGGCAAACCAGTATTGAGCCCTGGTAGCATTTTCGGCCGAGGGCATCCAAGGTCTGGGGGCACCAAGGAATGAGTCTTTTGGCTCTTGAGTCGCCGCATGGCTGACTTGGCGATCACAGAATTGTGAGGGAGCTGGGTTTTTTGGAACCCCAGGCTTCGGCGGACTTGGTACATGGAGTCGAGCCATCTGCACACAATGGGCACCGACACAGGTGTTTCTCACATATGGAGGAGGAGGCGCTCAAGGATCGGAAGGACAGGCACCATTAGGGCCTCCTTCAGAGCAGCCTCGTACTGGAGGATCTCAAGTTTCTCCATGCGGGGGTCCTCCTCCACTTCGCTCTCTAACACGAGTGCCTTTGCCATGTCACACACAAAGTCAAGGAAGACGCAAAGGGACCGATTCTGTCCTGGACGCAGATCTCCTCTGTGCATCCGGTCTGAACAGGATGCACAGAGGGGATCACGATTCTGATCTCGCGGGATGAGAACCGCGAACAAGCATGTACATGTTCCTGGCCATCACACATAAAGCTCTCTTCACTGGTTCACCTGCCTGTTTGTCTTCTTTTCTTACTTTCCACATCACATCCCTGACTCTGCGTTCCCTACACAACATTAGACTCCACATTGCCCCCACCTCCTAAAGTGAGGTTAGAATCTACTCATTGATCTGCATTCTTTTGCTGTGTCCCTATACTCTGGAACTCCCTACCATGGTCAGCTCATCTTGGATCTTCACATCCTGCTTTCAATACTCAACTCAAAACTCACTTATTCTTCCAGTTCTTTGGAGCCTAGGCCCAACAAATCTTCTCTTTACTTTTTGCTGCCCATCTAACTCTAAGAACCTATTTCTTTACCTTTCCTCTTTCCTGTTATTTTTATGGCATTCCTTTCCTACTTCTCTGTTGTTTTTAGTTTGTAAACTGCCTTGATTCTCTACAGAAAGGTGGTATATCAAGTTTTAATAGACAAACATTTATAAAATTACCCCCATTGAGAGTAATTTTATAAACTTTCTTGTGTGTAAAAGGTCTCTTATAAGATTAGGTCACACCTAAAAGTATGTGTGAAGCAAACTGGTGCATACTTCTAGAGGAGGCATGCTCAGGGGAAGAATATCGGTGGAGCATAGCTGGAGTCATGATTTACACATGTATTTTATAATATACACAGCTACATGGGTAAAGTATACGTTCAATTTTAATTCCTGCTCTTGAGCAGGTATAATGTCTGTGCCTTCAGTCTATGGAACCATATGGAACAGCCGTCTAGTCCCCTTGGTAGATCATCTCACTTGTACTTTTTGGATAGCCTACTTTGAGGAAGTCTTTGAATTCCGGTGCCTCGTCAGTTTTCTGCTGGATGAGGGCAGCTCCGTTGAGCTGGCAGCTGCAAAAACGAATGTAGGGCTGCATGTGTGGCAGTTGTGCAGTCAGAATGTCCCCAATCATCTTCACTGGCATCCTCTCCCCAGACATCTTCTTGCGTACGCGGAGCGCCCTGCAATAGAAGTGAAAGTTCTCAGTTAATCCCCAGGAACCCAAGCAAGTTCAATAATTATGCAGTTCAATTAACAGTTGTGTCCCTTGCAGAACATACTGGGGGTTAAGGAGGCAAATGAATTTTTTAAAGGAAACCCCCTATAGCATTTCCTTTTGAAAATACAAACCAGCTGGCTGGTGTTGCAAGTACTTCTGCAACACCAGCCATGGAGATGAAGGCATAAAATCAGTATTATAGAGTTGGCCACTTGTGAAGCAGGTATGCACATAAGTTAAACCAATTTTTCAAAGGGCGAGTATGTGCAAACTTTCCCTTTGAAAATTAGCCCACTGAAACTGTGTGCACACATTTACACCTGCTATTTAATTTGCACAAAATCACAAAGGAAATTTATGCGAATACTTTTGAAAATACAAAATATGTGCCTAGGTCTGAAATCCATTCCCAGTTCGGCCCTGGAAACATCTCGGCTCATCATGAGTAACAGCATATTTTATGCATATAAATGGCTTTAAAAATGACCTCAGGCTGCTTGTTGGTCCCAGCACTGCCTCTTGGTGGCATGTACTTTTACACACAGAGGGGAATACAATTTTCAGCCTCTGACTTTAACTGGTTCATCACTGGTAAAATTGTTCTCAGAAATGGTCCAGGACCCTCACAGCTATAAAGATTTGTTGATTAACAATAACAAACAACTCTTTTGAGAGCCCAGACCATAAGCACAGACCTTCCCCTCCTCATGCCGTTGCTTGTACAGTCCAGAGCCTTACTTCAGTAATTTGATGTTGCACATGATCAGCTCTTTCCAGTTGACGAAAATCATAGCAATCTCCTTCTCTGACAGCAGCTCTGACTCCATTAGTGGCTTCTGGAATGTCTAGACAGAAAAGGGCAACCAATAAAAGAATAATCAGTTCAGAAATCATTGATGGTCCCTCATGGCACCATCTCACATGGTAACATGAAGTTTTGTCAACTGTGTTCAACTTTTCCGCAGAGTGTTCTGAGACCCGATTATTTATAATGCACATCAATCTTTCCTTTGTCTTCTTCTGCTGTTGATTGATAAAAACACTATCAAAGTTATTTCAATTAAATCGGATAATAGTTCCAGAGTCTAAACCCGTTCTATGTACTGAGTTGTTATACTGTAAACCACACTGATTTAAAGTAGCGCGGTATATAAAACCAAATAAATAAATAAAATAAATAAATAATCCAGTGATTCTCAATCCAGACCTCTGGGACCCCCAGGCCAGTCAGGTTTTCAGGAGATCCACAATAAATATGCATGAGATAGATCTGCATGCAATGTGTCAATTGTATGCAGATCTATCTCATGCATATTCATTGTGGATCTCCTGAAAACTTGACTGGCCTGGGGAGGGGGGGGGGGGGGTCCCAGAGGACTGGGTTGAGAATCACTGGTTTAATCTCTTGTATTGCAAAGAAAAACAAGAATTCTATAGACTCAGTTTAAAGTTGATTTATTCTTGATATTTTCCATCTATAAACTCTTGTTCAACTAATTTCATCTAACTGAAACATTTCACTTGATAAATTATTATTAGGCTCTTCTTAACTACATTGCTTAGATTTGGAAGTTCTATTAAAAGATGTAAAGGTAGGCGAGAACATATTTTGCTTAACTGATCAGGACTATGGCTGTGGATTAATTAAAGAGGGAAACCAAATGGGTCAAGGATCGTTAAGGTAACCAGGTGACAAGCATGACCACCATATGGCTGCAGATTTTTTCATCACTTATGTTGTACATTTTAGCTATTGGAATCAATACAAAATATTAGGGTGGATTTAAAAAACATAGAAACGGATCAGGATCAAGGGTCATGTGGCAGGTTTCAGTCCTATAGTTTGTGATATAACAGGTTGCCGATGGGGAAGGTATTTTTGAAGTAGCTTAAGTACAAATGCTGCTTTTCCTTGCTAACTTTGGGGGTAATATTATAAGGGATTTGAGCCTGTAGAGCAATGTTTTATGTCCTCAAGTAGATGTTTTTAAAATTAGGAAAATATAGCACTGACTTTTATGCAATGTATGTACAGGCATTCCTGGGAGCAGAGAAAGCGTGGAACCCGGGCATATGGATGATTCTTACAGGAATTTGCATGCACAAAGTTATTTCTGCCTTGAAGCAGGAGTAACTTTATGTGGGACCATGGGAGAGGCTATTTTATACAGGAACATTGATGCATATGTTGTCTTTATACACTAACAGGCTCATTCCAATCCAGATGTACATCCCCTCTGTACCTCCGGTTTGACCGGACTTACAGAGGGGATCGTGATTCTGATCCCATGGGGCATGTCTAGCCCCGTGGGATCAGAATCACGATCAGTCCTGTACGTGCAGGCCGGGACTGCGATTCAACCTGGCCTGTACGTACAAAACAATCCCGACTAATTCAGTCAGAGCTTTTAAATGGAGCTGAGGCGCCATGGCGTCCGGTTGCCATGGTACCACGGCTCCATTTAAAATCTGCAATGCTGGCCGCTGGAACAAACTGTTTATTCCCCACAACCCAACCCCTGATTTGGCCTCCCAGGGCCAGGATCGGGCTGCAGGGAATGCTCTCTGCCCCCTGCCACCCTATCCCAGCCCTAGACCCGCCGATCCCTGACGTCCAAGGAAGTTATTCCACCTCGAACGTGGAATAACTTCCCTGTTCAAGTCGCTGGCCCTGGACGTTCAGGGTCGACATTAGAATCAGCCCTGTATGTCTGGGGCCAGCGACCACCCACTGTCCGCCTTAATGCTGCCCCTGATTCTCCCCTTTCCCGCCCCTATCTAGCTTCCCCGTACACAACCAGCAGGGAAGCTAGACACCCTTGGTAGGCAATACCAAGTTTTTCTTTTTTTTTGTCCACCAGATCAATCCAGAATGCATGGGATGTAGCAAAGCACCCTTTACATAGAGCAGGATGAAGAAAACCTAGCTCTAAGCACCCAGGCTCTTAAAGCAGCATCTTGCCTAGCATGGACATCTAGCTGGTAATGTTTAGAGAAGGGATGACCACATACTGTAGATGCTTCACAGATCTCTACTGCTGACACCGAATGAGACTCTGCCCTAGAGGCAGAAACACCTCTAGTAGAATGTATCCAACATGACTGAGGAGGCAGACACCATTAAGAATATATGTAGAAGAAATCATCTCCTTAATCCAACGTGCAAAGATAGCTTTGGTGGCTGCTTCCACCGAACAAAACAAACAAGCTGTCTGACTTATGAAATTCATTAGTCACTTTCAGATATTGAACAAGTGCTTTTCAAATATCTAAGAGACAAAGAAGCCCAAACTCCTGACCATAATCCTCTCTCCAAAAGGAAGGCAACTCTACAGCCAGATTAATGTTGAAAGAAGAAACCACCTTCAGAAGGAAATAAGGAACTGTCCTAATGAAAAGTCTGCTTTGTTAAACGGCAAAAAAGGTTCTTGACCTGGCAGGACTTGAAGCTCTGAAATCCTAGCAGGACAGATAGCTACCAAAAACACCATTTTCAAGATCAGATTGTTCAAGGAGGCCTACTTTAAGGGCTCAAAAGACTCATGATTCCAGTCTGACAGTGCTGCCCTAAGTGGAGGACGCAAGTGAGCAAATCCTTTCAGAAACTGAACACCTTCCAAATGAGAACTCAGTGACTTTCCTTCCAAACCACCAGCACTTTCAAAGAAGCTAACATCAGACCCTTCTTCAGGCCTCCTGGAGAAATTTTAAGATATAGGAAAGAGGCACAAAATGATGAAATCCCTTGCTTCATACACCAGCTCTCAAAAATTCTCCAGATTCCAGCATGAACTAAGGAAGTTGACTTTTTCCATGCCTGTAAGAACACTGAAATGACCTTTTCCACATACCCCTTCTGTCTCCTGCGTGACCTCTCAAGAATCAAGCTGAAAGACTGAAGGGAGATGGATCCATGAGAATGAGCCTCTGCGAAAGGAGATCATTGCCTTAAGAGAGCCTCAAATTCTCCCTTACCTGAAGGTGGATCAGATCCACATACCACATCTCTTGAGCCAGTCCAGTGCCGCTAAGATCACTAGCCCTGTGTGGGGTGCAATCCTCTGAATCACCCAGCCTATCAGAGGTCAGGAAGGAAAGATATATAGAAGTCCTGTACAGGGTCAGGGCTGGAGGAGAGCTTCTAGATCCACTGACTTCCCTTCACTACACTGACTGAAAAATCAAGAAACCTGGGAATTCCATCGAGTTGCCATGAGGTCCATGACTGGAAGATCCCACTTGCTGTGAATCAAGTCAAATGCCTTTTGAGACAAATGCCATTTCCTGGATCCAATGAATGCCTGCTCAAAAAATCCACTTGTAGGATGTCCAAACCCACTATGTGAGTAGCCAACAAGGCCAGAAGATGTTTCTTGGCTCACAGGATAAAAAAGGAGGCTTCCTTGGACAAGGGCACACTCTGTGCCCCACTGATGATTAACATTCACCACTGCCATTGCATTGTCTGAGAAAATTCTCACTCTCTTCCCTTGGACCGAAGAAGGAAATGCCATAAGAGCTCTCCAAATGGCCATTGATTTCCATCAATTGATGGACCAAGTAGCCTCAGTCCAGTTATTGTGGACTGTCCAGTGTTACTGTGTCACTTCATGCAGTAAGCAACCTAACCTGCCAAACTCATGTCTCTTATCAACAACCAACTTTGGGCATTGGGATCCATGCCCTTCAACAACTATTGAAGATTCAACTACCATCCTAGACTGGATCTAGTCTCTAACATCTACAGGAGATGCACCTCAGGTCTCTGAGACTGTGCTATCCAATGAGACCGCAGAGCATAGAAGCCACATGTGAGCTTAAGTCCTGAGAACCAAATCTAGCATCGTCGCTATGGACCCAGGGCCTGCATGTAATCCCAGGCTCTCAGGGCTCTCTTGGCAGACAGCACCTGCATCTGGTCTTGCAATTTCACCATCCTCTCCTTGGGAAGAAAGGCCTTCCTCTTTCGAATGTCAAAGCGTATCCTAAGATATGCTAAGCACTGCATAAGGGTCAACTTACCAAATGGAAAGTGGGGTGATGAAATAGATGGACTAATGGTCAGTTCCCTGCTCTTGTGTGGGAATGGGGACCACAGTTTCCAGAGACTGCAGTTTTTCTATAGTGGAAACCACTGCTGCCCTATTGGCTGGTGCTGGATATGGAGAGACTAAATACAAAGCAGAGAGCCAGTGGGAAAACTCCAAGATGTAGATCCACTTTGCAATATCCAGCACTCACTGGTCAGAAGTACTCTGAGTCAACTTTTTGTAAGACACAGATAGATAACTGGAGGAGAGACCCCCAATCCTTCACTGGACTCTTCTGGAAGCTCCTGAGACTTTGTGGCTCTGAGCCCCTTTTATAATCTGAACATAACATAAGAACATAAGATATGCCATACTGGGTCAGACCAGGGTCCATCAAGCCCAGTATTCTGTTTCCAACAGTGGCCAATCTAGGTCATATGTACTGTCACTCGGTTCCCGGTGACACAAAGATTATACGCCACTAGGAAGCGCTGTTAAAGAACAAAGAGTCCAAGTGTAGGGTAATAAAGGCTTTTATTCCCCGTTTAAAGCAAGGTTCAACTAAGAGATATTTTAGATAACAGAAACAGTCCTTTGTTTTAAAAGGTACCAATATTCACTGGCTAGTTAACTGTTACTTCACAGTTTAAAGCAGGTTTTCTTCAAAGTAATATTCAGTATAATAAACATCAAATTATATTTCATTTATTCTTCTGTGGAGCATACACACTTTGGAGCATAGGCAGTGCACCAATCACATTCCATTTCCTCAGGCAAAGGTGAGGGAATAGTGCTGGGAGAATCCACTTCCATCAAATCCTCTCCCCTATACTGATTCAAAGGGCTTTCACTGTCCCTGTCTATTTCAGCATGGTAATCTACAACTTGGGAGTTTGGCTTCACATAACCAGGGACTCTTAAGGCTGGCGGTAGTTTAGTGAACCAGTCTGCACTCTTGTTTCCCTTAGGAGGAATCCTTCTTTTAGCATAGCTTTTAGCAGTACAATCATTACAGTTAATGTTCAATGCCTCATACCTGGGCTCACTGAGTAAAAACTTCCGTTGCTTATAAAACTGCTTTTCCCTCTGAATAGGTGAAACTGGGCAATGATCCTCTAGAGATAAGCTTCTGTCAGAACCTCCCTCTCTGGTTCTTAGCTTTCTTCTCTCTATGTTACAAACAGGCAGAGTATAGGAACTAGGCGTGGCAGACCCTCTCACCTTTGAGCAACTTCCACCAAACTCCCCTTGCACAACAGGTTCAGTTTGGGCTTTCTGGCTTCCCACCTTGTGAGGTCTGTTTCTCCTCCAGCTCCCAGCTTGGCTTCTTCCACAGCAATCAGGCTTATGTCCTTGATAGCCTCCAGGCTCCTCTGCTGTTTCTCCTTCTAGTCCAGCTCCAGTTCCTTCTTCCTCTTTCTCCTCCTTCCTCAGCTCCTGCTGTTTCCTCTGCCTCCTCTGCTGTCCAGAAGCATTCTGCTCTGGCTTATAAAGTGAACCGTTACTGCTGACTTCCTGGTTCCCTTTCAGCTGCAGGTCATCAGTGAGCTTAGGTTCATTAAGTCCAGTATGTCTGTTCCTGCTCCCTCTAGCTGTGTCTGGAGGTAACTGCACATCTAGTTCTTCTAAAACAGGATTTCTTTTCTTAAAACCAACTTTATTAGTGCCCGCATCATGACAGTACCTAGTAGTATCCCCAAGAGACACAAGTTCCACAGTGCTTGTACTGGGTCAAGCATTGATATCTTCGGTCACTTCTTAATAATGGTTTATGGACCTTTCCTCCAGGAACTTGTCCAAACCTTTTTTAAACCCAGCTACACTAACAGCCTTTACTACATCCTCCGGTAACAAATTCCAGAGTTTGATTACACGTTGAGTGAAAAAATATTTTCTCTTATTAGTCTTAAATAGGTTACCCTGTAGCTTCATTGCATGTCCCCTAGTCTTTCTATATTCTGATAAGGTAAACAATCGATCTACGTTTACCCGTTCCACTCCGTTCATTAATTTATAGACTTCTATCATATCTCCGCTCAGCCGTCTCTTTTCCAGGTTAAAGAGCCCTAACCTTTTTAGCCTTTCTTCATAGGAGTATCCTTCCATCCCCTTTACCATTTTGGTGGCTCTTCTCTGAACCTTTTCTAAAATCGCTATATCCTTTTTAAGATACGGCGACCAGAATTGCACACAATATTCAAGGTGCGGTCTCACCATGGAACGATATAGAGGCATTATAATATCTTTTGTTTTATTTTCCATTCCTTTCCTTATCATACCTAGCATTCTATTTGCTGCACACTGGGCCGAGGGTTTTAACATGGTATCCACAATGATGCCTAAATCTTTTTACTGGGTGGTGGTTCCTAATGTGGAACCTTGCATCTTGTAACCATAGTTTGGGTTCTTCTTCCCTAGGTGCATAACCTTGCACTTGTCCACATTAAATTTCATCTGCCATTTTGATGCCCAGTCTTCCAATTTATCAAGATCCTCTTGCAATTTTTCACAATCCTCTTGGGTTTTAACAACTTTAAATAGTTTTGTGTCATCTGCAAATTTGATAACCTCACTCGTTATCCCACTTTCCAGGTCATTTATGAATATGTCAAAAAGCAGCGGACCCAGCACAGATCCCTGGGGTACACCACTATTCACCTTTCTCCATTGGGAAAATTGGCCATTTAGCCCTACCCTCTGCTTTTAACCAGTTCCTGATCCACAATAGTACACTGCCTCCTATCCCATGACTCTTTAGTTTTGCCAAAAGTCTCTGATGAGGGACCTTGTCAAAGGCTTTCTGAAAGTCCAGATACACAATATCAACCAACTCACCTTTGTCCACCTGTTTATTCACTCCTTCAAAAAAGCATAACAGATTAGTAAGACAAGATCTTCCTTGTCTAAAGCCATGTTGGCTGTCTCCCATTAGGTTGTGACTATCTACATGCTGAGTAATTTTATTCTTTAAGATGGTTTCTACCATTTTTCCTGGTACTGACGTCAAGCTCACCGGTCTGTAGTTTCCCGGATCACCCCTGGAACCCTTTTTAAAAATTGGTGTTACATTGGCGATCCTCCAATCTTCAGGTATTAGAGATGATTTTAATGATAGTTCACAGATTACTGATAGCAGGTCTGCAATCTCATATTTCAGTTCTTTCAACACCCTTGGATGTATACCATCTGGCCCAGGTGATTTACTACTCTTCAGTTTATCTAATAGTTGTAAGACATCTTCCCGATGTATCGATATTTCCTTCAATTCTTCCGCACCTTTAAATACCACTTCAGTCATGGGTAACATCCCTACATCTTCCTCAGTAAAGACCGAAGCAAAGAATTCATTCAGTCTCTCCGCTATCGCCTTGTCGCCTCTTAGTGCTCCTTTAACCCCTTTATCATCTAATGGACCAACTGACTCTCTCACAGGTTTTTTGCTACGAATGTACTTGAAAAGGTCTTTATTTCGCGTTTTTGCTTCCGCAGCAAGCTTCTTCTCAAATTCTCTCTTTGCCTGCCTTATCAATGCCTTGCATTTGATTTGCCAGTGCTTGTGCTGTTTCCAGGTTTCGTCGTTTGGCTCTTTTTTCCATTTCCTGAAAGATGCTTTTTTGGCAACAACAGCCTCTCTGACCTCACCTTTAAACCATGCTGGCAGTTTTTTGGACTTCCTTCCACTTTTCTTAAAGTGTGGAATACAGCTGGTCTGGGCTTCCAAGATAGTATTTTTCAACAACACCCAAGCTTGATGTACGTCTTTAACCTTTGCAACTGCTCCTTTTAGTTTTTTTTTAACTGTTTTCCTCATTTTATCATAGTCTCCCTTTCGAAAGTTAAAAGGTAGTACTGTGGATTTCCTTACTATCCCTCCTCCACTAATTAAATCAAAGGCGATCATGCTATAATCTCTATTGCCAAGTGGCCCTAACACCCTTATCTCTTGCACTAGATCTGGTGTTCCACTAAGGACTAGGTCTAATATGACTTCCCCTCTGGTCGGTTCATGAACCAGCTGCTCCAAGAAGCAGTCATTTATTTCATCTAGGAACTTTATCTCCCTAGCATGTCCTGACGTGACACTGACCCAGTCAATACCGGGGTAATTGAAATCACCCATTATTATTACTGCGCTGTAACTTTTGTTAGCTTCCTTGATTTCTTTGAGCATTTCATCATCCATTTGGTCATTCTGGCCAGGTGCTCGATAGTACACCCCCACTGCCATTGCCTTCCCCCTTTTATATGGAATTTCAATCCATATAGATTCTACAGCAGATTTTGTTTCCTGCAAAACTTTAATCCTTTCTGAGTCAATGCCCTCTCTAACATAGAGCGCAACCCCTCCACCAATTTGATCAGCTCTATCATTACGATATAGTTTGTACCCAGGTATCACAGTGTCCCACTGGTTGTCCTCCTTCCACCATGTCTCTGATATTCCAATCATATCTAACCTTTCATTTAGTGCTATATATTCTAACTCTCCCATCTTATTCTTTAGACTTCTAGCATTTGCATACAAGCATTTTAGAGAATGTATTTTATTCATGTTAATTTGGCTATTGTTAGACATGGGTAAATTGGGATCTTTAAGCTCTGTCTGCTCCATACTTGAGGGCATTTGGGCTACTTTACTCTTTTGTGGAACCTCTCTGCTTTTGGTAGTATCCTTCAAGGATACATTCTTCCGAACCATCCACTCTTGGGCGACTGTCGGCTTTCCCCTAATATCTAGTTTAAAAGCTGCTCTATCTCCTTTTTAAAGGTTAATGCCAGCAGCCTGGTTCCATCCCGGTTAAGGTGAAGCCCATCCCTTCGGAAGAGCCCCTCCTTTCCCCAGAATGTTCCCCAGTTCCTAACAAATCCAAAACCCTCATCTCTGCACCATTGTCTCATCCACGCATTGAGACTCCGGAGCTTTGCCTGCCTTTTGGGTCCTGCGCGTGGAACAGGAAGCATTTCGGAGAATGCTACCATGGAAGTTCTGGATTTCAACTTCCTACCTAAAAGCCTAAATTTTGCCTCCAGAACCTCCCTACCACATTTTCCTATGTCATTGGTACCGACATGTACCAAGACAGCAGACTCCTCCCCAGCACTATCTAAGACCTTATCTAGGTGGCGCGTGAGGTCCGCTACCTTCGCACCAGGCAGGCATGTTACCAGGCGATCCTCACGTCCACCAGCCACCCAGCTATCTACATGCCTAATGATCAAATCACCAACTATAATGGCTGTCCTAACCCTTCCCTCAACGAAAGGAGCTTATCTCAAAAAGGAAGCCTGCTCTAGCAAGCTGTGAAAGATGAATTCATGGACTAATTTCTTAGCCACAAGAGTTGTCTGGCTGAAACAGAGATAACCATAGTCCTGGCCAAAGTCCAAATAAGGTCATCTAAGACATCTGCCTCATATGCCTTGCCAGCTTCCTATCTGGCAGTGTCTTTCAGAGCATGGTAGGAGCCTGCTGAGCCTCTGTCTATCCACTTCTGCATCCATAGCAAACAGACCCTGGTTGGTGCTGCATATGGCCATCATCTCAAACACCTGCTTTGGGGAGGACTCAAGCTTAAGATCTTGAAGGTCCTTGAAGGTTGTACTGGGAATAGTGGTCTTTTTGGTTACCACAGTAACAAGGGCATTCACCTTCAAATGTTTTAACACTTCCTTTCTGTAGAGACTAGGGGCAAAGCTTGTTCATGGCTCCATCTACCTTAAAGCCTGATTATAGAGTATCATACTCTGTTGAGATAAGATCCTGGATATCCTGATAATATCCTGGATATCCTAATGAACAGGAAAAGCCCTGGTAGGCTTCTGAATGTCTTTCAAGATAGTATCACCTGTTGCTCCTGAAAACACCTCTGGGGGTCATAAATATTGAGAGCCTCCAGCGACTGAGATATCATTGCCACCAGTTCCTCTCTCTGGAATAGATGGACTACCATAGGGTCATCTCCGTCTCCAACAGGGAGATCACCCCTTTCAAGTGGATCAACCATAGAGGATCTCTTAACTACCATGCTGGTCAATCTCCAGCAGCTCGAAAATGCTCTGGATGTTTCTGACTGGACTTCCCAGTTATCTTCTACCTCAAGGTGTGGCCATTTGGTCAGAGAATGCTGAGTAGCAACATTTGCCTGACTCATGAGTCAGGAGCCACAGCACACCCTATGGCCACTTCAGCAGAAAAGTCTTGTGCATAAGCAGCACAAATTTGGGGGAAACCACCCTCGATTGATCCTGGGAGCCAGCCTCTGTGCCCAAAATATCCACATCTCCAGGACTAAAATGCACACACAGAGAAAAATTCCCTTCAAGAGACAAGAAGGGGGGAGGAGCAGAAGCTTGTCATTCCAGATTGCTGAAAGCTAACATGGTTGCCTCTTCTGCACTTTTTGTAACTGCCCTGCTGCCTGAGGTAAATTGGAGGCAACTGTGCTTTCTGCCTGAGAGGCCCTAAAAGACACTTCTGCACATGGCCTTTATGTTCCAGCCTCAGATGAAGTTCTCCTGATGACCCAGGACAGCAGGTGCTGCACTGCCCAGTTCTACCCTGCCAATTGCCACAATAGGAGCAGTGCTTCACTCACTCCAGTGCACATCCATAGGTCCTGCTTAGCTACTGTGAATGGATGTATAAGCTCCCTGCTGCACAGCTCAACCATGAAGAAAACTCTTCTCATGCCAAGCCCCTAGCAAAACAAGACCAGATTGTCACAACTAAGGAAACTGTACCACTCCTGGCACACACAGAGCAGATAATGTGGCAAACACCCCTGGACTGACCCGGGGTCTTCCTCTCCCAACAGTTCCGGATTCTCCTGCACTGTCACCCTTCCAAGAAGGCACAAATTCCATAGAAAGGAAAATACACTGATTTTTTTTGACACCAAGAAAGAAGGTGGGAGAAAGGCAAAGAGAGGTAAGGAAAATCTTTTCTGTGGTTTGCTGTGCTCGTGGGGATGGACCTGCATTCCTCCAAGTATCCCCAAGAAGCAGTCACCAGAATTAGGGATGGATGTTCCTTTGACTGCCATTCGCTCCACTGGGATCCCAATTGTCCAGCTGGGCCCAGAAGCCTATTCATTACACAGCTCTCTGTGAACAGAATGCCCATCACCATCTGCTGGAGATAGAATACTGGAGAGCTTGTGGCTGCAGGGAGTTTCTTACAGGGCAGAATATGCAGCTCTTAAATTTATGTCTGCATCTGAAGGGCACAACCGATGCATTCTGGACTAGTCTGGTGGAAAAAAAGGAATTTATACTTCGAAGTCCCACACAAGGGTCAGCTTGGACTATCGGGCATCCCCTAATGGGCCAGTGAGACTGTAAAGCACCTGTCTCCTTAAAGGCACAGGATCTTGCAGGGGAGGAGAAAGAGGCATGAGTCCTTCCACTGACGGCATGACACATCCTTAGAAGTTTCCTCTCTGCTGCTCCCATATCCTCTGATCCTATATCCATAGAAGCCCCCTTGTTCTTGCAGCTACAGAGGGGGCTTTCCTGAGTAGATATTTCTCTACGATACATCTCTGGTTTTCATGGACTCTATATAATCTTTATTTCAAATTAGTGTCAACCAATCAGTGGAAAGGGTGCCCTCAAAGCTCATCAGCCATTGAAAAGCAGAATTAGGAAAGGTTAGTTTTTCAATATCAACCAGGTACAGTTTGCTCCTACCTCGGTGACTAACTGCAGGTCGTTGACATAGTTTTCCTCTGTTACGATCAACTCATGGATATATCCCTGCCTTTTCCTTTCAGCAGGACTTAACATGTCCAGAAGATGTAAATCTGCACACCCTGCAAGATATAATAAGACAGAAAATTTATCACTAGTCAAAGGTCAACTGGAATTTGTGAGAAAGCTGGAGACTATGTATGTTGCTTCACTATCATTGTACAATATTATGCTATATTAGCACCACAGAGGACTGTTATCATGATATGTTATTCATGCCCTTGTGTTACTATACCTCTGTGCAATATTATTATCATACAAACAATGCACAAGATTAAAGCTGTACTAAAGGATCATAATTGTGTTATATATTACTCATGTGCAGAATCACTATTATGCTGCATTATCAATAGGCAGCATCTCTTTCATGTTCCATATTGTAAATTATTGATGCACAGGATCATTATCATACTACATTTACAGTATATTGAATCAGTATGATTACAATGGAAAGGCTGCTAAGGATAACCAAAAATAAGCCAACAAGAGTATCTACTTGACAAACATTACACATGACGAGAGACACAACTTAGGAACAGGTAAAAAACAAACCATGCAGGTATGCCAGGTCATGGATTGGAGGGAAGAGACTGATAAGCGGTTCTGGGAGATAGAGCAATCCTGGACAGGATAAGGGAAATTGGCTCATTTGCATTGGTTATTAAGGGCAGTCCCGGAGGGGAGGTGGAGGGAAAATCCTTATATTCAACATCTTTGGTCCCAATGGCGAAGGGCCTGGAGAAGGGTGTCTCCCAAGGTGTCCTTTTCTCCGTTGGCACCAATTGGAGGAGTTCCTGGGTTTGCCCCAGGTAGAGAGGCAACTTTCCAATGGTGGGAATGAGCTGGTTTAGATATATTTTAAATTAATGGAACAGGGAGAGTTGCTGGCTTTTGATAAGTTAAGGGAGATTTAATGTGGACAAGTGCAAGGTTATGCACCTAGGGAAGAACAACCCAAACTATGGTTACACGATGCAAGGTTCCACATTAGGAACCACCACCCAGGAAAAAGATTTAGGCGTCATTGTGGATACCATGTTAAAACCCTCGGCCCAGTGTGCAACGCGGCCAAGAGAGCAAATAGAATGCTAGGTATGATAAGGAAAGGAATGGAAAATAAAACAAAAGATATTATAATGCCTCTATATCGTTCCATGGTGAGACCGCACCTTGAATATTGTGTGCAATTCTGGTCGCCGTATCTTAAAAAGGATATAGCGATTTTAGAAAAGGTTCAGAGAAGAGCCACCAAAATGGTAAAGGGGATGGAAGGATACTCCTATGAAGAAAGGCTAAAAAGGTTGGGGCTCTTTAACCTGGAAAAGAGATGGCTGAGGGGAGATATGATAGAAGTCTATAAATTAATGAACGGAGTGGAACGGGTAAACGTAGATCGATTGTTTACCTTATCAGAATATAGAAAGACTAGGGGACATGCAATGAAGCTACAGGGTAAACTATTTAAGACTAATAAAAGAAAATATTTTTTCACTCAACGTGTAATCAAACTCTGGAATTTGTTACCGGAGGATGTAGTAAAGGCTGTTAGTGTAGCTGGGTTTAAAAAAGGTTTGGACAAGTTCCTGGAGGAAAGGTCCAAAAACCATTATTTAGAAGGGACCCAGGATATCAATGCTTGAACCAATACAAGCATTGTGGAACCTGTGTCCCTTGGGGAAACTGCTAGGTACGTATGACCTAGATTGGCCACTGTTGGAAACAGAATACTGGGCTTGATGGACCTTGGTCTGACCCAGTATGGCATATCTTATGTTCTTATGTTCTACGCCATTTAATGACATACGTATGCCTAGTAGAATCTTTCCTATAAGCCAGTAAGACCTCTGTCACGTCTTCTGGGAGACATAGGTGAGACAAGACGAAGCATTCAGCAGCCACGTCATCAACTGCAATGCTCTCAGGATGGGGTGAAGAAGTGGCCCCTGGTTCTGTGAGAGAAGACTGGGTGTATGCCCGAGACTAGAGGTGGTGCCCATGTCAGTTGAAGGAGTAAGGGAAACCAAGGCTGATGGAGCCAGAATGGGGCAATGAGAATCATCTTCTCTCTGTCGAACTGCAATTTGAAGAGAGTCTTCAGAACCCATGGAAGTGGCAGGAATATGTAAAGCAGGCCCTGACCCCAAAGAAGCAGGAAAGCATCAGAGGCTTTGCTCTATGATGATGGGATTTTTGAACAGAAGCGAGGAGTTGGGCATTCATTGGTGTAGCGAAGAGATCGATGATGGGCATTCCCCATAATTGGAACAAACGCGCCATTTCCTGATGAAGCATCCATTCGTGTGGGCGAAGGATACGGCTGAGCTTGTCAGCTAGCTGATTCTCCTCCCCCAGGAGATAAACAGCCTGAAGAAGAATCTGATAAGCCATCACAAAAGTCCAAAGTCGGATTGCCTCTTTGCAACATGGCAACCTGGTGGTCAGTCTGAATGAGTACTGTATGTCTCGAAAGATGAGGACAGAAGACACGGAAGGCGTTGACAATCGCTCAGAGCTCCAACAGATTGATGAGATAAGAGGCCTCTCGTGGGGTCCACTGGCCTTGTGTGGTGAGACCTTGTAGATGGGCTCCCCAGCCTTGCTTGGATGCATTGGTGGTCAGGGTATACTGCGTTGTAGATCTTTGAAAAGGTAACCCAATGAGAAGATTTTAGGCAGTGCACCACCAGTTGAGGGAGGTCACAAACTGGGGTGAGATGGTGATTTTGTCTGAGAGGTGACACGTGGACTGTGCCCACTGATCTGAGAGGATCCATTGCCCCGGATGCATGTGAAGTCTGGCATATGAGTGGAGGAGTGGCCTAGTGGTTGGGGCAAGGTACTTCAGGCCGGAAGGTCGGTGGTTCAAATCCCACTAGAGGACAGCAACCTTGGGCTGGAAGGACTGGGGTTTCTAGTCCCACAGGTGCTCCTTGTGTTCTTGGGCAAGACACTTAACCCTCGATAGCCCATGTTCCCTGTAAAATAGTTATCTCCAAGTTATAATGTCCTGTTCAATGTAATTTCAGTTTGTTCAATGTAAACTGCCTTGATATCATGAAAGGCGGTATATAAGAAATGTTAAATAAATATGGAACAACATGGATTGTGGAGACCATGTGACCTAGGAGACATAGCATGTCCCTTGCCGTGATACTGGTTTGGTGTTGGCAATGGCTTGCCAAGGAAATGAGACAATGAAGGTGGTCCTCTGGTAGGAAGGCACAAGACTTTGTAGTATCCAGAAGAGCTCCTATGAACTCCGTTTGAGTAGGAGTCAGGTGTGATTTTGAATAGTTGACAACGAAGCCCAAATGCTGTAGAACCAGAATGGTGGGATGAAGTGATGTGGAGAGCATCTGAGGGGTATCTCCCCGATAAGACAGTTGTTTAAGTAAGGGAAAACAAAAATGCCCAGGATATGAAGGTAGGCTGCTATGACTTGTGGACACCCTTAGAGCTGAAGCCAATCCAAAGGGCAGAACATGGTATTGATAGTGGTGCTCCTGAAAGAAAAAACAGAGGTATTTTCTGTGGAAGGGGTGGATCAGGATGTGTGTGTAAGCATCCTTTAGATCCAGACAGCAGAATCAGTCTTTTTCCTGAAGGTAAAAGAGCAGGGTTCCTAGCGAGATCATTTTGAACTTCTCCCTCACTAGGAATTTGTTGAGATTTGTGATAAGGAAGCTTATCATAGTTCAGGAAGAAATAATACAAGAGGTGAATTGGCTCTGAATAAGCAACCTGTGCTGGCTGGTAAAAGCACTAAAACAGAGTGTTTACCTAAAAGACTACCAGACCCAGAATGCACTGGTTTACAGAAAGCCTCTAGGAGAGCTGAAGTACGGAAACGTGTGCCTAATCAGAGAAGCAATGATGTAATCCCTAATCACACATCTCCTAGGGCAGGGCTTAATTCAGAACACCTGGAGTGTGCTAGGGTGGAGCAGCCATCTAGGCACTTTAAAGCTAGAAGAAATTCATCATACAGACAGCAAGGAGAGCAAGGACAGCAAGGACAGCAACGGGAGCTGGAGAAGGAGAGACTGATCGTGAACAGAAGGAAGAACAGCAAGACGTCCAGAAGGTCTAAGAAAGGAGCCCAAGGCAGTACGTATACTGGGAGAGATTCCTGGGGCAAGCATTCTTCATTGGACTGGAAGAAGGCAGAGGCTTGGAGATATACAGCCAGGAACCCTCGGACAGCACCTGTAAGGGAGACGGCTGCATCTACAGAAAGAAGGAGCTCTAATACCTATTTAAGGAGGTATGGGAAAAGGGACCTGAAGTCCAGAGATTCTGACTGGAGAGCTGGGCACAGAAGCTTTGCTACCTAATGGCCAAAATACCCAGAGAGGAAAGCTAATGACAACGTGATCTCAGGTATGAACTCTGATCTGTTCCCTAGCTTTGCACAAGGAAGACAGCAGGGAAACAGTTTCTATCCTGGTAGAAATCAGTTAGAGAAATTTTCTGAGCCAGTGTATGAAAGTGATCCTATGATATTTCAAGAGAAAGAGGAAATATCAGATGAGGAAGTTGAATGCATGGATTGTTCTCTTTCTAAGCTGCTGTTCTAAAGTAATCCTCAGTTAAGGATCAAACACCAAAAGGAACTGTACTGAATTTTAGCTTCCCAGAAAAGTTTCTTTGAGAGAAAGCTTTGGGGAAAGTTGGAGCCACGTGGAGAGTGGGCCAGCAATTGTTTGCAGTTGGTTAAGCACCTGTGATTAGAGCAAGGCACAAGTGCACGTGGGACTTTGGATTAAGCTCCTTCTCTGTGGAAGGAAGAAAGCTGTTTTTTTTGATAAAGAGAATTTTCCTTTTGGGTTTATTTTTCATTCCAGCACTGCTAAGAAAGTTTATTAGCAGGGGCTAGAAGAAAGACCTTTTCTGTTCCATCAAGGTCTTTACTAAGTTGTTGCCTAAGTAATTCAGTTGCCTTATTTGTTTTGTTTCCTGAAAAAAACTCCTGAAGAAATTATCCTGTTGATGTTACCAAGCATATCTATGCGAGGGAACAACACCCCATAAATAAAATCTGTTTTCTGCTTTACACTCGAGCAACTACAATTCTTTATTATTGTTAAACGGCTAGTTTTGTGTGATTGAACTACAAGAGCCACAATCCTTTGCAAGCCAAGTGAATTCATGTCCTTGCCAAGATTGTGGAACTTTCACAACAAGTACCCCCGTTTACAGATTCCATAGATCTAGTATAGGCCTGAAGCCCCCTGTCTTCTTTGGAATGAGGAAGTAACAGGAGTAGAACCTCAGCCTTGTTGAGGGAGTGGGACCTCTTTATGGCCCCTTGATTTGTTAGAATGGCAACCTCCTCTGCAGCAGAATGGAGTGAAGGAGATCCATGGGAAACTCGCTCACAAAGTAAGTTTTTTTTTTGGGGGGGGGGGGGGTAGATCTTTGAAATTGAGCTGATAGCCTGCACTCACCACCGCCAAGGTCCAGGATTCTGAAATTATGAGGGCCCAACTGTGGGCGTAGTGACTTAACCTGCCTGCTATGTGGAAGGGGTGGGGATCTTTAAGGGATAGACTGATTATGCCCTCGAAGAAGCAGTCAGAAACTAGTCTGAGGATGTGGCTGTGGAGCTGGCTTGATCTTTGCAGTCTTAGGCTTTCTGGGCTGATTATTCCCCTGCTATTTCTGCTGGGGCTATTGAGCCTGGTAGGAGGAGTAAGAAGGGTAGGAAGGGTAGTACCTCTTCTTTTTAGGATAAAAGGCTTTTTTGGTAGAAGCCTTCTTTTTAGCAGGGTCAGCTGTTTTCCTAGATAAATGTTTCATGTTGAGATCATTAGTCTCTATCTCACTGGCTTAATCACACCATCCTTTGCCAAAAAGGTTATCTCCATTACAAGGGATATTGGCCAGTTTATCTTGAACCCATTGTTTAAGATTGGAGGCCTGCAACCAGGCTGTCCGTCTTGCTCCATAGCAGGCTGCTGCTGTTCTACTAGTGGCCTCAAAAGCATCAAAAGCTGCCCTGGTCAGAAACTTAGAAGTGTTCTGAGCATGAGACACCAGAGCCTCATGCGGGGCCTGTTTGTCTGTTGGCAGTAAAGAGGTGAATTCAGAAAGGTCCTTTGATACCTCTCTCAAGAACATGCCCATATAGAGCATGTAGGAGTTAATTCTGGACCCAAGTATAACAGCTTGAAAAGCTTTGCGGCCGAAAGCATTGAGTGTTCTGGACTCCCTGCCTAGGGGAACCAATGAATGGGTCTTAGAACTTTTAATGCTTCTCATAGCCGGTTCCACAACCATAGAATAATGTGGCAGTTGTGGTTTCTGAAAGCCTGGACATGGAGGAATGCGATACAGAGTGTCCAGTCACTTGCTGATGGAAAGAACTGTTAGTGGTGCTTCCCACATCCGGAGCATCAAGTTCTGGAGAACGTTATGGATGGGATGTGTAGCAGCTTCCTTTGGAGCCGAGGGATACTGAAGGATGTCAAGTTCCTCTGGCCTCAATTCCGATTCTGTTGTCACAGACACCAAGAGAGCTGCCATCATTTCCTTAATAAAATTTTGGAAGGACATGTCCTTGACGGGGGGAGGGTGATCAATGCCTCTCGTGTGATGGAGACAGATCTGAGGGAATATGTTGAAGAGGCTCGGAATCGAGAGACTCAGCATCAGAATTCAAAGAAGCAGTACTGGAATCCGGGAGAAAGACAAAGTACTGTGGTATCGACGATGCTCCAACGCCAACCTCGAAACGTGGTGTTTGTGGGGTGAGGTATCGGAATCGGGATGTCTGGTACCCGATGCTGCAGAGTGCTGTGGAGCAAGTCGAGTCTCCGTGCACAATGGTGCCAACTCTCTGAGCAACGCTTCTGAAGCTCTGGATGTTTTAACATTGAGAGATGGTATCGGAGCGGTGAAACCCAAGGGCCTCGAAGGCCCCGGCACTACTGTTGCCAGGATTGTGGCCAGATTCCTCTCAATGGCTTGGACATGCTCATCGAGAGAGACAAGTTAACTGGGAGGAATTGAGTATCGAGTCCGGTGCCAACATCCCAGAGCAGGGTACCAAGGGCTCCACCGAGGACGATGCCTGGGGAGCATCCCGAGCCCCTACGAGGCTTTGGAGGAAGCGTCCTTCTGCCGGGGTTGTTTGGCCAGATGGCCCAACTCTCAGTCACCTGAAGCTGAATATTGATGTCGAGCATTAGAGTCTGATGCTGACACCGAGGATCGGGACCCCTTGCCTGTCGATGCTGATGTCTTTGATACCTTTCCTTGTGAAGCAGATCAATGCTTGCTACTATGTTTGGACTTGGATGACGTATGGGAACTATGTGACGATGCTGATGGTATGGAGGCTACCGAAGAGTGTGCTGAAGTGGCTGACTGAAACAGCTTTACCCTTTGCTGTTCATGGTTCTTTAGTCCCCATGGTGTCATTTGTTGACAGTGGGTACAAGAAAAAATGTTGTGGTCGGGGCCCAAACATTTTAAGCACCAGTCGTGCTGATCAGTCGCTGAGATAGTACACTTTTTAAAACTACTGTGTGGCTTTTCCATCATGGAAAAAATGATGGAGGCAAACTCAAATTGGGCAATGGCAGCCCAAATGCCTTAAGAAAAGAAAAGAAAAAGAAAATTCAAAAATGAAGAAAATTACTGGACAATGCAGTACCATTCCGGTCGAAAGGAAGGCAAGCACAGAGTACCAAAAGGCACCAAAAACAAAACACTGAAGTATTCTTTCGCAGTGGGGTTAAGACAAGGTCCTGATGGCTCTGCAGAAAAAAGACATCTGAGGAGAACTTTTGGGAAGGCGGGAAGACAGGCACGCATACATTGAGGGATATCCCAAAAGCATTTGTATTGGATGCTGGGGAGTATTCCCAATGGGGGCTCTGTTGATGCCGACGTCACCTATATGTGAAGATTGACTTCCTGCTTGTTTCTGGAGATAAGTATGCATCATAATGGCCATATATGGCTATGAATCATGGCAAACATATGATATCGCAAGAAAAGAATGATTGCAACAAATGTTGGCATGTGTCTGGGTGTGACAGAACAAGTGAGTTCACTGATGCAAAGTAATGTTTCTTGGCACTAGTGTCTGTGTGTTAAAATGGAATATTACGAGTATGTTTACTAAGCCAGGCTAATGGTTAGCATGAGCTATTTGTAACTTGGTCCTATGTTAGTAAATATGCCCCTAAGAGTTTTTAAATTAATAAATTTGAATTAGATAACATTAAGGGGTATATTTACTAAACCGTCTAAACGTGCGCTCTCCCACGTTATCGCATGATAAGGTGCCTTATCGCACGCTAAGGCGCAAACGAGCGCTGAAGGCGGAGGAAGGCTCCCAAGGGGCAGAGAGAGAGGGTCAATGGGCGGAGAGTGGGAGGGGAGAGGCTCCCTGCACACTAACGCTGTGAAATCCGAGGCTGAAAACTAATGCCAGTGAAACCCTGGCGTTAGAGCTGATTTAAAGGGAAAAGAAACCATTTCCGTCAGCAATGTACAGCAAAATCAGGGAAACCTACAAAAAAGTGATAAGTGTGATACATGTGCACGGAACAAAAGGGCAAAGAAACAGTGAAAATGACCAGAAGAAAATGTAAAAAAAACCATAAGCAAGCTGGGCAATAGTGATATCAATGGGAAACATCAAAAAACACCCCCAAGAAAGCTCCAAAAGAAAGATATGAATTTTGGAAGGGTCTATGCTCTGTCCCCATACAAGGTGAATGAGCCCACAGTGAAATTGTGCTGATCAGGGTTTTCCTCTCCATTGGACAGGTTGCCTATGGTGTGCACATGTTCCACAACAGCAGGGCGGGCATGTCAGAATGGGCAACTGGATAGATGCTGGAAAAGGGGACACAGAGGGCTGCAGGCGGCACATGCTGTGGTGCAGCTGGGGCACAGTGCAGACTAGGGTAATGCCTAGTTGGCCCATAGGAATGCTGAAACAGTAGAGCAGCCAGACAGCAACTGCTGAGGGCCCAACATGGGCAAGAGTGTGATTCCCACGGTGTCACAGGGAATAGTACCCAGCAGGTACCCCCAATGGCACAGAACATTGGCAGGCGGTGCTGGGGGAAAGCATGGACAGCTATGCAGGCACCCCTACCCCAGAACCCGCACCATAGGCAGCCGCCTACCCGCACACTGGATGGCCTGAGACTGCGCAGCACCAGCACCACCAGCAGAAGGGCATGTCAGCATGGTGGCAGAGGAGTACTGGTGGTGGAGGGGGCAGTGGCAGCTGCCCAGAGCAGACCATGGCCTAGCCCTATTTAGGTGGGTGTCGTGCACTGCAACAAACAGGCTCTGTCTGACAAACAGTCATGGTATCTCCAGGGAATGCACTATCACTGTGGCAACACGGTGGTGCAGTGAACACAGCCAGTATGTTCAGGAGCAGAAGGTCACAGGTTCAAGTCCCAGCTGTGGTTCCTACCAACCCAGTCCCCATATTTTACCCACTACTAAAAAATGCTAATACAGACAGAGCCTTTATTGCAGATAACAGAAACATGCCCAATAAACCTACATTTTACCCTACAGAGCACAGACACCATAAACATGCACATTACGTAGAGCAGAGTCTCCCAAATGCAGTCCTGGAGGGCCAAACACCATTCAGGTTCCATGCTGCCTCTAATAAACACGGCTGTGCTGCATGTCTATGCACCGCTCCCATGGTATGCAGATGTATCTCATGCATATTCATTAGGGACAGCATGAAAACCCGAACAGTGTTTGGTCCACCAGGACTGGAGTTGGGAACCTCTGCCCTAGAGCAACGGCAAACAGGGGCAGACACACCCTCACCCACAGGCTCCATTATCCAAAGCCTCCTGGAGAGGCAGGATGTTGGGCCCTGCGTGCATCTCCCAATACTAGCACCTGCATACCTTAGCAATGCCACAATAAACCTGGGAATATTGTACACACCTATCAAACGGTTGCTATGATTACTGGCAGATAGCAATTCCTAAGTTAAGCACAATTTGCTGATTGAGCTGCATCATAGAAACCTTTCTGCTGTCTGTGGAGTGTGCTTCAGGTCTGATATCTGACAGTGTTTACCACCCTGAGGAGTGACCCCAACAGTATTGCGTACCATAGCCATGCCTGCACTGTGCCCAGGACTGGTGCGGTGGCCAGGGCTGCCAAGAGCCTCTATATTTGCACAATGCTGGCATAGGTGTGGGAGCGTGTGTTTGTCTATCCAGTGTGTGGTGTCTGCCAACACCTTCCTCAGCCCACACTGTTGCCAGTGTAAGCCTGCCAATGTGCATAATGAGAAGCAAGGTACCATGTGTATAGTCCGGACAGGGTGGCCTGGCCAGGATGCATCTGCACAGGGCATAGGGCAATAGCTCGGACATTGTAATGCCTGACAACCGCCTGCACGGACAGGGTGGCCACAGCATGTCCTGCTGGGAGGTCACTCTCACCCTGACTGAGCAGTGACCATGGCATGGCTAGGTTCCCCCATAGTGCTATATAGCATTTTTCTCATGTGATGTTTATGGGTTCCCTTTTGGGGCCCAATCACTGACTTATCTGCTTGGTGTGTATGCATCTCCTCTAGAAACATGCACTATGGACTAGCTAGCAGACTGTCTGCAGCTAGTATGTGTTTGGATGGAACATCTTGCAGGGTGCAGCAGCTGGAGGCTTGCTGCTGGAGAATGTCAGATAGTGGTGGGGGGCAGCTGAGCATTTCCAGGCCTTCTGTCTGCCTTGCCTTGCCTTATGGATGTGTACAGATCTGCATTGACTGCCCTGTAGGGAGTCTGTTCCCCCGCAGGACTGGGGTTGATGGTCCTCTCTACTGCCACCATTGTGGGGATGTAGAGTGTGGCTCTGTTGGTAGGAGATCCTGTTTTCCACCTGGAGGGAGGGAGGGAGGGAGGTTGGGTGGTGGTACATAATCCACCTATGGGTCCAAACCCCCTCCCCCCTCCTTCACCTACATCATGTGACCATGGTACCAACACAGGATATGCACTATTTTGGGTGCATCATAGCCCATAAAGGTAAGACATGACTGAGAAATACAGATGTGTCTGCAGGAACTACCTATCACACACACTAGCACTGATGGGGAGCTGCAGCATAGCCTCTTTCAGCCATGAAAGGTGCTGTGGACCTGGTGCTGGTGCTGGGTGCCCCACCTCACCCTCAGGGTGAGAACAGTACCCGCACAATGTGACGGTCTGTAGCTACTCTGTGCCAGTAACACACACGGTCAGTAACCCCTACCATGCTGAGGTGCTGTGGGGGTGCACACGGTCAGTTCCCCCTACCAGGCCGAGGTGCTGTGGGGGTGCATAGCCCATCTTGTGATCATCTGTAGATTGCTGATTTGCATGTGCAGTGCATCATGGTTACGGGTGAGTTAACCCTATCCTGGTAACCACAGCAGACTGTTTGTGTGGTGACATGCAGTCCTTCTGTAGCCAGCCAGGGGCTTGTTGGTAGCTGTAGCCCACTGGTTACTTCACTACCTGTGGAGCCAGAGGTCATGGGTTCAAACCCACAGTGGGGTTATTTGATAGGGCTGTCCAGAGCATTGTCTATTTTTAATGTACATTAGTGCTGCCAGCAAAAACACCCTCAGAGTACTGTAACCATAAGGTGCCTCAGAAGGCGCTTTATAGGGCGTCCTATAAAGCGCCTTCTGAGGCACCTTATGGTTACAGTCCATATAAGGTGCCTTATAAGGTGTCCTATGGAGCGCCTTATAGGGTGCCCTATAGGGGACATTATAGGGTGCCGTGGCAGACAGTGCACTTTATAATGTGCCCTATGGAGTGCCTTATAGGGTGCCTTATGTGGCACCTTAGGTTATGGCACGTGAGGGTGTGTTTTCTGGCAGCAATAATTAAAATACAAATAAAATGCCTCAAGAAACAATACTTACATGTCAAAGCTGATGCCTCAGCCAGCCTTATGCATTAGGCACACTGGGAGATCAAACTCATGACCCCTGTATCATCAGTCAGTGTATTAACCATTGTACTACACCTCTGTTTCTGTGTTTGCATGTCTGGGCGCCTACTTAAGATTACCGCACGTTAACGCGCTTAGCGGCGCTTAGCCCGTTAATGTGCGCAGCAGCGCGCGTTATCGCGCGATAATCCCGTTTTGCTACTTTAAGACTGAAATGCCCACTCCTTTTATGGCAGCCTGCACACTATCGCCGGGCGCACATTAAGACGGTTTAGTAAACATACCCCTAAGACTATATAAACATAAGAAGAGTACTCATATAAATCATTTATATGCATTAAGCAGCTTTTTACACACATAAATTGTCACATAAAATTAGGTCATGCCTAAAAGTACGCACGCTGGATGCTAATGCATACTTGCACAAGAGGCATGCACATGGGTGGAGTCTGGCACTGCATGGGCAGAGTCTCAATTTATGTACATGTATGTGTGTAAAGTACATGCTGATATTTACACGTCTCTATAGAAGGAGCAAAGTCTGCTTCAATCTAGGTGCAATTTCAGCAGGATTTGCGCTAGCATTTATAAAGTTACATAGGCACCTATGTGTCTTTATAAAATAGTCATTAAATAGCCACCTTCCTGCCCATTTAACCTTGGCATCCTGTTATAAAATTATCCCCAAGATGTGCCGTACTGGATCAGACTAAAGGTCCATCAAGTCCATCACTCTGCCTCCAACAGTAACCAATCCAGGTCACAAGTACCCAGCAGGAAACCAAGGAGTAGATCTATTTATTATTGTTCATACCTAGAGATAAATGGTGATCTTTCCAAGCCTACGTGGCTAATAATTGATTTATGGACTTCCTCAAAGAAGTGGCTGAAACCTTTTTTAAACCAAGCTCTGCTAAATGACTTTAACCACATCTTTGAGCAACAAATTTCACAGCTTATTGTATGTTGAGTGAAAAACTACTTTTAAAATTTTATTTATTTAAAAATATTTATATACTGCTACATGTACAGCATCCTAAGCAGTTTACAATATAAACATACAGAATAAAACAATACAGATAAAATACAAAATAGCAAAACAGATTGTGGCCCCCACCAACCTACTCATCCCCTCACTCTGCAGCAGCCTAACTGAGGAACAAAAAAGATCTTCAAATATTTCCGGAAGCGGCCCTTGTCTGATTCTTGCCACAACACAATAGGAAGCTTATTCCACCACATCGGAGCTGCCACACTAAAAGCACACTCTCTCCATTTTTCTTGCCACACTTTTCGATGATCAGGAAACACCAGCAGGCTCCCTTGGCTGGGCCTTAAGACGCAGCCAAACGAGTATCATTCTAACACTCCCTGCAGATAGCTCGGCCCCCTTCTCTCAGGACTTTAAATGTCAGCATTAACATTTTGAACATACAGCACTCTCGAACTGGGAGCCAATGTAATTGCCTCAGGATTTCTGCTACAGATTTCCTCTAACCCTGACCGGATAACATCCGTGTAGTTGCATTTTGGATTACCTGCAACCTCCCAATCAAGTAATCAAGCAATCCCACATAAAGGAGGTTGCCAAAGACCAGTAACGAAATTACCATTGCCTGTGTCACCACGTGCATTGCAGCCTCGTCCAAAAATGGACGAATTTAGCACACCAATTTCAGCTGCCCATAAGCAGTGTCCATCACCTTGCTAATTTGAACCTACATGGACAACTCAGCATACAACAGTATTCCACGCATCTCCTTCTTCCAGTCCAAACTCTTGCCCCGAATAACCAACCAATCTGTCAACACTTCTGGATCCATTTCTCCACAAATTAGAACCTTGGACTTCTGGGCATTTAGCACCACATAACTTTCTTCTAACCACTCCAACACCCTCTTCAGGCAGTCATTTACTCTCTTAATGGTCTTCCCCATATCACACCCCAATGAAACTACAATTTGAATATCACCCACACATAAAATGCCCCAAAACCCCAAAATCCAGATAATGCTTCACATGGGCTGCATAAAAATATTAAATTATAACAGTGAGAGTGCAGACCCCTGCAGCACAAATGTCGTAAAGATGACATTGTTCCCCCCCCACCGCACTCTAAGGGGTATGTTTACTAAACAGCAGTAGTGGCTTCCATGCGATATCGGAGCTGCGGCCCCAATGATTTCAATATTGCACTTTCTTTCTAAGATTTGTCAACAACCTATGGATGTTTCTTCTATGCTTCTGGTGACAATGGATGTTGTAGCTCTCTACACAAATATCGATCAGGATGCGGCTTTAAGAATGGTGGAGAGTTTGACACTGCAATTACCAGCTCGATTACCGAAGGAATTCATTCTACACATTTTGAAGTTAGTTTTGAAGAATAATTTTTTTCTATTTGAGGAACATTATTATTTACAAATTCATGGTGTGGACATGGAGGCTACTGTAGCCCCATCGACTGCCACATTATACATGGCACAATTTGAAAGGGATTTTTTGTATCCCTCGGTTTGGTTTCCATTGATGGTACATTGGACCCGATATTTAGATGATATTATTTTCCTGTGGACAGGTACGGAAAATCAATTACAGCAGTTCTGCACTTGGATTAATACTTTGGACAAAAATATACAGTTTGTACCGAAATACCATAAGCTCTCCATAGAATTTCTGTATGTATTAATTTATAAAGATGGCTCTAGTTTGCAGACTACGCTATATCGGAAAACTGTCCAAAGGAACACTCTGCTTCATTATCAGAGTTTTCACCCGGAACCGTTGTGTAGAGGCTTACCCATTGGCCAATTCATTCGCCTACGGAGGTTATATTCCACATTAGAACAACTTAAATATTATGCTAAAGATCTGGAGGCAAGACTGATTGAAAGAGGGTATCCTCCTGGAATAATTAAGAGAGCTTATAGAAGAGCGCGTTTTAACCATCCAGAATGGTGGTCCGCAGAAACTGTAGATCGGGCCAATGTACATAATGAAAAAATTGATGCTTATATAAGGGTTTTACCCTACATGCCGCAATCAGTTCAGGTAATGAATATCTTAAAGAAACATTGGGAGATGTTATCTCTCCATCCATGTTTTCGAAAAAACCATTAATGTTTGCTTTTCAACGCGGACGTAATATGGCGGATATATTGATACATTCTCAGTATGAGGGGACGCAGCATACTGAAGGGGGACACTATAAATGTGGGACTTGTGAATTCTGCGATTCCACCATAGAAGGTTCAATGTGGACAGATTCAAAGACAGGAAGTAAGGTCATCAGTCGTTATCATACTACTTGTATGAGCAGCTTTATTGTATATATACTATCTTGTCCTTGTCAGAAAAATTATGTGGGCCGTACCTCTTGCCCTATGAAGAGGCGACTCCAGGAACATAGATCTAAGATGAACAATAAAGTATTATCAGCTCCGGTGGCTAAACACTGTCAGGAATCCAACCACACATTTCAAGAGCTTACATGGCGGATCATTGAGTTTGTCCCTGAATGCATGAGGGGAGGCAATAGTTTGCAGCGATTACAATATAGGGAACAATTCTGGATTTGCCATCTGAAAACTGTTACACCTGAGGGTTTGAATCTAGCTTTAGATTGGTGGACTCTGTTGGAATGACTTGAAATCAGTCAACAGCCAATGATAGCCTGGTTCTTGTTACTATAGGAACGAGGCTGTTCTTAAGGAATAGACGGACAGGTAGTTAGACGCATACTGCAAGAGGAAGGACCGGGAGATTCAAGGTCCGAAACACGGCGCTGTGTACTATAATATTAAGAAGCGTCTTTACAATGAATCCGGTTTAAAAAGTATAACTGACGAGACGATGAAGATATGGAGTTGAAGAGTATATGGAAGATAATTCATTAAAGATGGGCTGCTAAGTTATTAATGGCGGTCTGGGAGCGGAGGGAAAGAAAGGCATCTTCGCTATCTGGTTTGAGGATCTTTTCAGGCTGAGCAGAGTTTAAGTTAAGTACGTTCTATGCTTTGACTCTGTTTCAAAAACTGAGGATAATTTAATAATTTTGCCTCGGTATGGTGGTAAAAGGGTGAGTGCACTCTTTTTAAAAAAAGAGTAAAAGGAGGGTTTGCTACGAGAGAGGGAAAGTTCCTTCTCATGGTGAACGATCCGACAAAAATTAGTAATAAATAAAGAGATTGGTAGGGCAATAAATAGGAATGTTTATCTCTTTAGTTTTGTAGGACATGATTATTGGCACCCTTATAAACAATTCAAATCAGTTTGAACAGAAACGCCAAAGTTCCCACTGCAGTAAAATTAGACGCACCTGTGATTAATAAAATAAATTGTCAGTACTCACATGACTTGAATCAATGAATGAATGATAGCTCTAATGTTTAAAATGACCACATTCACTCCCTGTTCCATTTTCACAATGGTGAAGATAAGAGAGCTGCCTCAGACCATAAGAAATGCCATTATTACCAAACATCAAGGGGGTCATTCCAAACGACAAATAGCAGGGATGTACGTCCGATTTGGACGTACATCGCTGCTATTCGCCTGGGCCCTATTCCCTGCCCAAAGCTCCCTGTATGTACACAGGAGATGTGTAGGGAGCTCTGGACGGGGGGCGAGCAGTGGTGGCGACGGATAGGAGAGTGAGCGGGCCAGGGGTGGGGCACACAACCAGGACGTACAGGGCCGATTTCAGTCACAGCCCTGTACATCTGGGTTCACCAGGATAGACAGGGGATTTATTCCACCTCAGAGGTGAAATAGGTCCCCCCAGCATCAGAGGATGGCACCATCAGGACCCCACAACCAGATAGGTGGCTGCAGGGGGTTCCCCGCTGCCCGATCCAGGCCTCGGAGGGCCCGATTGGAGGGGCAGGCGGCAGGGACGAGGGCGTTTTGTGCGGTGTGGGCGATCAGGGCTCCTGCATGGAGATGTGGTACCATGGTACTGCGGCTAGATGCAGAAGTCAGGATGAATTAGCCGGGCAAGGCTCTGAATGTCTGGGATGCCGGAATCGGGGCATGGCCTGGACATCCAGGCTCTATGCCACAATTCTGCTCCCGCAGGGACATCTAGCCTCCACAGAAGCAGAATTGGGTGCATCTCCAGGTCTTCCGGATTTCTGGACGTCCGGATGGCCCAGACGTGCATGTACGGTATTGGCCTCCAAAGGGATACAAGGCCATCTCCAGAGACCTTGAGATTCCTGTGTCTACAGTTCGTATGACCTTCCTTTTCCTGACTTCCTGTTTCCTCCTCCCCCTCCACTTAGGCTCTTTTTCCCTTTAGTCTAGTATGGTTGTGCACTTTCCTGTCTGGCATTGTAGTTCTTTTCTGGTTCTGGCTTTTCTTGTATTATTGTTATTGTAAACCACCCACATGACTTTCTATGGGCAGTCTATCAAATGATCTAATAAAGATAATGTTATTATGAAGTTTTTTGCTCATGGAGCTGTCAAGAACCTCCCAGGACGTGGTGGGAAGAGAAAAATTCATCCAAGAAATCTTTGAAGGTTAGTGCAAACTGTTGGAAAAATACATGTACACCAGGATCGTACCAAGATAGAAATGAGCCCCGTGTTACTAACAAATTTGGTGCCCCCATCTGCCTCAGCCACATGTAGAAATGCCCTTTTTTGCATTTTCTGGAAGCCCAATTATGATATTAGCGCCTTTTTGTGCTTGCACCCTGTGCAGCCGCACTGCTCACACAGCCCTTGGTACAGCCCTGCCTACAACATCCAAAGAACTTAAGGCTGATCTGGAGCAATCTGGAGTGGTGGTTTCAACCTGCACCATATGCCGCGCACTAAACAAAGAAGGACTCCATGGATGAACGCCAAGGAGGACCCCACTGCTCACAGACAGACATAAAAAGGCACACCTGATCTTTGCCCAAAACCGCAATCCTTCTGGTAAAATGTTCTGTGGACAGATGAAACCAAAGTTGAGCTCTTTGGCAATACAAACCAGTGATGCATTTACAGGCGAATAAATGAAGCTTATAAGGGAAAAACACCCTTCCTACAGTTAATATGGTGGAGGTTCCATTATGCTGTGGGGCTGTTTTGCTGTCTCAGGAATTGGAGGCCTGGAATGTATTAAAGGAATCATGAAATCAGAGGACTACCAAGGTATTTTGGAGCAAAATGTGTTGCCTAGTGTCAGAAAGCTAGGTCTGGGTCGAATGTCTTGGGTTCTCCAGCAGGACAGTTACTGAAAACATATATCCAAAAGTACAAAAGAATGGTTAAAAAAGAACAAATGGATTGTTTTAAACTGTCCAGCAATGAGTCCTGATTTTAATACAATCAAGAACCTTCGTAAAGAGCTGAAATCTGCCATTGGTAAAAGGAATCCTGGAAACATTCATGAGCTGGAACAAATTGCAGTTAAAGAGTGGGAGAAACTACTAGCAGACAGATGTACAAAACTTATAGACGGCTACAAGAAACGTTTGGAAGCTGTCATCATTGCCAAGGGTTGTGCAACCAAATATTAGTGAAGGGTACCATTAATCCTGTCCAGGTCATATTTAGTTTTTTTAAAATCAGAAATTACTACATCTAAGTTGCACAGACATCTTTTTTGGTTGTATACCTTTGAAGATACTGTAAGGGAACTGATCAGGGTGTTCCTTACGTTAATTCAATACTTTTATAGATATATTTCTATGCATGAGACCTACCAGAGGCCTGGTTAATTGCTGGGGCCTACCACAATACTATTAAAATATTATGATGACATACAGTTGGAATATTTCCAATTATTTCTGTATTGCTGTAAATAGTTCCCCTAGATTGAAATCCAAGTTGTATCTCCCGTTCACTGTAAATGCATAACAGACACCCTGAGATGCATAAATGTTATCTGTAAACCGCACTAATTTTAAAGAGCGCGGTATATAAAAGCAATAAATAAAATAAATTTCTCAAGATATTGTATACAATATATCTAAAATGCAAGGGTGCCAATAATGCTGGCCACAACTGTACATTGTGTAAACCTAGGGCCCCTTTTACCAAAATCCAGTGACTAGTTAACGTCCCTTGTAGCAACTGGCAGCCGGGAACACTAACATCGGACTTGCCAGCATCGCATGTTAAAATGCACGGTAATCAGCTGTTGTGGAGAATAGGCAGAGTGTGGCCATTAACAGCGCATTACCAATAGTGGTAAGGCAATTACCACGTGCTCAGCAGCAATGTGGCTCTTAACATGACCTCACCTAATGAAACCTTTATAGGAATTTTTAGGTGAACTTCTTTTACTAGAGAGCATGTTAGTTGCTAAACTACAGAGGACCCTATCTTAATGTTATTTCAATTTGTAAGGAGAAATAAACATTGGAAGGGAGGGGGCAGTTAAGGGGGATATCCCTCTTACTCCCTCTAGTAAAGAGAGGGGGCAAACAGAGCACTTTTTCCATACCTGTTGTGTCAGGGAGCAGGTGTACATCTGGCATCACCAATTTTGGGCTTGCATGTGCATTCCCTATATGAAATGGGGAATACATATGTAGATTTTTGTCCTGGCCAGACCACTCCTGGCAGGATTGCATCTCCTTTTGACGTGTTATGGGCATTGATGTATAAATTTTGTAAAATAGTCATTTACATGTGGATGCATTTTACATGTCATATTGTCTGATTATGCAAGTGTAAATAGCGAATAGGGATTCTAAAATAATCACCTTAACAATGTTATATGAAAGTATAAACAACCAGTGGTGTACCAAGGGTGGGGCGGTGGAAGCAACCCACCCCAGGTGCTGGCAGGAGGGGGAGGGGGATGCACTCCCGCTGGGCCCATGGAGGCAGCACGATAAATGTACCACAAAGCTGGCTTGCCACACTGTCTTGTGCTCTGTGGCCTGGCTGTTCTTCTCTCCCGGTCAAAGTCTCACAGTTCACGAGACTTCAGTCGAGAAAGAAGAGCAGCTGGGCTATGGAGCGTGAGGCACTAGAGCAAGTCAGTGTTTGGTATGTTTGCCATGCTGCCTCCATAGGCCTGACTGGGGGGGTGCATTGCAGCACTTGTCACGGTAGGGGGAGGCGCCCGCCCCAGTTGGTGAGGGGGCTAGGAACACCACTGTCAACAACCATTCTTAATTTACTCATTCTCACTTCCGTTGTATTTCTTTTCAACTGTCTCTTCTCCAAGCTGAACAGCCCTACCCTGTTTCAGCCCCCTTATTATTTTGGTCACCTTTCTCTGCACTTTTTCTAGTTCCACTATATCTTTTTTCAGATGGAGCGACTATCACTGCACATACTACTGAAGGTGCAGGCACACCAAGACTTGGTACAGGGCATTAAAATTCCCTGTTTTATTTGCCCTCTCTTTCCAAATAATTCCTAACATTCTATCTGCTGGGGATCTCAAAATATTGTCCACAATGACTTCAAGATCTTTCTCCTGAGTGGTGACTCCTAATATGGAACCCAGCTCGTGTACTTGTCCTTAGGAATATTTTTCTTTATATTCAACACTTTGCACTTTCACATGTTAAATTTCACTTGCCATTTAGATGCCTAGTCCCCCAGCCTCATGGGTTCCTTCTGCAACTCTTCACAATACGCTCATGAATTGAGAACATTTAATTAATTTGTGCCATTTCTGAATTTAGGAAGTCATTTTAAAAAGCTTTTCCATAAAACATCTTTACATGCAGGAAAAATCAAATGGCTGGGGTGCACCACTATTTACCTTTGTCCATTGAGAAAACTGACTAGTCATATTCTCTGTTTCCTATCTTTTAGCCAGTTTCCAATCCACAATAACGCATTACCTCTTCTCCCATGAATTTTAAATTTCCTCAGGAGTATCTTATGACAGCCTTTTTCAAATGCCTTCTGAAAATCTAGAAATATGATATCAGTGGTTCCGAAACCCGTCCCGAGGGCTCCACAACCAGTCTGGTTTTCTCAGATATCCACAATAGATATGCCTGAAGTAGATTTGCATACTTTGCATATTGGTTGTGGATATCCTGAAAACCTGACTGGCTGGGGAGCCCCCAGGACAGGTTTGGGAACCACTGCATTATATGAATTGGCTCACTCTTATCCACAAGTTTATTATCACCTGCAAAAAAATTTAACAGAGTGGTAAGGCAAGACTTTCCTTTGCTAAATCTATTTGGATTGCCCCAGTAAACCATGTCTATCGATATGGCCAGTAATTTTGTTTTTCAGAACGGCTTCTATTGTTTTACCTGGCACTGAGATCAGGCTCATTGGTCTGTAGTTTCCTGGATCATTCCTGGAGCCTTTTTAAAAGACTGCCATTACAAAGGCCTCCCTCCATCTTCCGGTACTGTAGCTGAGTTTAATGATAAGTTGCCGAATGCTAGTAATATGTCTGCAATTTTTTTCAAAACTCTGGTGTATATACCATCTGGTCTTGGTGATTTTTATTCTTTAGTTTGTCAGTTTGCTTCATTACATCTTCCAGCTTCATTGTGATATGCTTCAATTCCACTGAGTGATCACTATCAAGCAGTGCAGACACTAAGAGCATCATTTTATAAGCAACTTGAATGTGTAGAACAGTGTTTTTAAGTGTGCTTCTAAAGTTCCCTAGGGGCACATGGCCATAAAAGTAGAACCTCAGAAAACCTAGCTTCTACTTTTATGCAATATTGGTATAGGCATTCCCCAGAGGCAGAGAAACAGAGGGGTGGGATGAGATTAGCATGTATCACAAATTTTATAAAATATGCACCTATGTACCAATTTCTACTGGCACATGCATGTACAAAGTTACTCCTGTTTTGAAAAAGGAGTAGTTTGTCTCACATAGGCTATTTTATAAAAGCACATACCTTCATAAAACAGGTGCAAGATATGCATCTATGTGCCTTCCCTGCCTAGAAGCTGTTTTATAAAATTACCCTCTGAGGATATAGCTAGAGATAAACACGACAGCAAACACATCATCAGCATTTATATATGCACTGGCAGTCTTAGTTTTGGTTCATGAAACAAAAAGATCCTATATACACTTTCAGAGCTTTTTTGAGCTTGAAGCCCAACTGGAAAAAGGCCTCAGATAGGCACCAATAGCTTTCATTTATAGCTACTCAATGATTGTTCCTCTATTTTAGATCCTCTCTCAGTTTGTTTAGCCCCATTACAGCAGCAACAGTCCTTCACCTCTATATGTAACCCTGAAATCTTGGGCCCAAATTCAAACTAAGATTCCCTTTCTCTAGGGGAAGTCAATGCTGCCTTTTAAGCATCCTTTGTTCCAACCAATCATACCCAGGTCTTCTGCATGGCAGTGTACATCACTGAACCACCATGCTGACACTAGTGGCACCATCTTTAATACATCAGTTGTCAAAATACGTGAATAAAGTTGTGTAGTTTTCTGTTAATTCCCTTGCAAATGTAGAAATACAGATCAACAAATATGTTTTGCATTGATCCCTGATGAAGGATGGATACTGCATACTACTGCCATTTTTTTTTAAGTGCCATCAAGTCAGTGTTGACTCATAGCAACCCAGCTACCTCTGGGTTTTCTTGGCAATGTATCACTGGAAGTAGATTGCCAGCCTTTTCTTCCAAGGCAATGGAGGGTAAAGTGACTTGCCCAAGGTCACAAGGAGTGCCAGTGGGAATTGAACCCTTGATCTTCTGGGTATGAGACAGTTGCTCTAACCACTAGGCTACTCCTCCACTCCACTACTGCCATACTCATTAAAAATGCCTAAAATGCTACATGTATGCCTTCATTACATGGCATGTACCTAGATGGCTATATAAGTGTGAAAATGACTTTATAAAATTACCCCCGACTGCTTTGATGTTTTATGTCATATATTATGAATTAATTTATGGCATTGATTTTTGTTGTTTATGTTTCATATTATGCATTATGTACATTACTTTGGAAAGATGGTGTCTGAAAAAGCAATCAACAAATTTAAAATAAGTTTTAAAAAATAATTTAAAAATATAATAATTACTATTTATTTATTGACCTTTATTTTTATGTCTCAAAGTATTTGAAAACTAAGTCTTGGATGATAACAGCTATATGCTAGCATAGTATTTCTCAAACCTTTTATGTTGTGCCACTCCCCTCTTTTTTTTTCTTCATAATATTTTTTCTTTAGCATGGTAGTTTCTTCCTGCTGCCTTGAGCTTCCAGGTTATTCAGAACCAACCTTTATTGGGCTACCACACCATGAATCTTCATTTGTGACTACTCAGGTTTTTCCTCCCCTCTTATTACATACTCCTTCCAATACTGCGACAGACCTTGGCCAGAAGCCACAAACTGCAGCTACCTCTGTAATCTAACATGGATCCTAAGTTTGGCCACTAGAACTCCCTGCAAAGTGATGGCTGAGAATTCCTCCATTCAGGCAATGTGGACACTGCTTTCACAGCATTTCACAGCCCTATCCAGCCCAGTCTTCTACAAGGCGGGGCACAGCTCTTGTCACTGAGCCACCAGGTCAATCCCTCTCTAATAATTTAGCAAGCCCTCTTTACATAAAATATGGCTTAATTATTTAGTTGGATAGTGATTCAGATCTGCTTTTTGGCTGGCTGAGCTATCCAGATAGCGGCTGAAAATTGCACCGTCCTTGCTCCTATCCGGGTAGTACTGCCCTTGCTCCTATCCAGGTAGTACAAAGGTGGTCTGTGGAGATAGGAGAGAGATGCCATCCAGACTGTGCTGCTAAATATCTCACTCAGTGTGGTTATAAAGATAAGAGCTTTTAAATATCAGGCCCTTAAATTATAGTAAAATGCAGTGTAATCAGAGTTACCTCAAACCAAATACAGAGTTGCCAAGTTATCCAGTTCCAGTAGTGAGATTTTTTTATAGTTCTGGATTTAAATTTGCATTCCAATGTAGCATATATTTGTAGTCTCTGATTTTACCCATTGGAATCAGTGCTGCAGGTTCCATAATGCATCAGGATGAGATTGTCAGAAATCCAAGGGGTATGTCTACTAAATCGGGCTAATGGTTAACCGGGCTATCTGCTCTTAGGTCCCATTGAATAGCAACATGATTGTGATGTATATGCTTGCACACACAATGTGCTGTCCAAATCAATTATGAAGGCAATAACCTAAAGATATGAGTGTCCTGCTGTCAGTAACAATTCCTGCTGACATAATACTCTTTCCTATGTTCAAACCAATGCAGACTTCCGTAAAATGGCCAAGTGACTGAAGGAGGAGTTGGCAGGGTAGGAGGAGATAAGGGAAGTGAAATTGCAGTGGGTTAAACTAAAGAAGGCAATAAAAGGGGCAACAGATACATATGTAAGGAAAGTAAATAAAAACAAGAGGAAAAGGAAACCTATTTGGTTCTCCAAAGAAATAGCTGCACAAATAAAGACAAAAACCACAGTTTTCATAAAATTCAGAAGTTCACAAACAGAGGAACACAGGAAGGAATACAGGATCAAACTAAAAGAGACAAAAAGAGAAATAAGGATAACAAAATCAAAGGCAGAAGAAAAGATGGCTAAAGATGTGAAGTGTGGCGACAAAACTTTCTTCAGGTATATTCAGGAGAGGAGGAAAATCAGATGTGGAATTGCAGGATTCAAAAGGGCTGGGAACGGATTTGTGGAAAGTGACATTGAAAAAGCAAAAATGCTAAACAAATACTTCTGCTCTATTTTTACTAATGAAAATACTGGAGAAGGACCACCTGTGACTCCCAAATATACAAATGGAAATGGAGTAGATACCACACCATTCACAGAAGATGATGTGTTAGAACAACTTGCAAAACTGAAAGTAGACAAGGCCATGGAACTGGATGGGAAACATCCCAGGATACTGAAAGAGCTCCGAGAGGTTCTTGCAGGACCGTTAAAGAATGTTTTTAATAGATCCTTGGAGACAGGACAAGTTCCACAGCACTGGAGAAAGGCTGATGTTGTACCTCTTCACAAAAGTGGCAATAGGGAAGAAGTGACAAATTAGAGGCCACTAAGCCTTACTTCGGATGCGGGAAAAGTACTGGAGGTGCCCTTGAAAGAGAGAATAGTGGACTTTCTCGAAATCGATAGGTTGCATGATCCGAGGCAACATGGTTTTACCAAAGGATGGTCATGCCAAACAAATCTGATTGAATTCTTTGACTAGATGACCAGAGCACTCCCCCTCTTCACTCCCAACTCCCCCCCCCCCACACACACACCTCTGCTACCCTCTCTTCCATTCCTGTGATCTCTGAAGAGGAAACTGCACACCTTCTTTCTTCCTCCAAACTCACCACCTGCTCCTCTGATCCTATCCCCACCCGTCTCCTAAGCCCCATCTCCTCCACTGTTGTCCCTTCCATCTTTCATATTATCAACCTATCGCTCTCCACTGCAACTGTCCCTGCAGCTTTCAAGCATACTGTGGTCACAACTCTCCTCAAGAAGCCCTCACTTGATCCCAACTGTCCTTCTAATTATCGACCCATCTCCCTCCTTCCCTTCATTTCTAAACTACTTGAATGTGCAGTTCACCGCTGCTTCCTCGACTTCCTCTCCTCTCATGCCCTCCTGGATCCTTTACAGTCTGGCTTTCGTCCTTTACACTCTACTGAAACAGTTCTTGCCAAAGTCTCCAGTGACTTGTTCTTGGCAACATCCAAGGGCCTTTACTCTATCTTCATCCTTCTTGACCTCTCTGCTGCTTTTGACACTGTTGACCACAACCTTCTCCTCGATACCCTGTCCTCGCTGGGTTTTAAGGGCTCCGTACTATCCTGGTTCTCCTCCTATCTCTTCCATCACTCTTTCAGTGTGTGTTCTGATGGCTCCTCCTCCTCTGCTATCCTGCTCCCAGTTTGCGTACCCCAAGGATCTGTCTTGGGTCCACTTCTTTTCTCTCTCTATACCCAGTCCCTTGGTGCGCTTATCTCTTCCCATGGCTTTCAGTACCATCTTTATGCTGATGACTCCCAGATCTACCTGTCTATGCCTGAAATCTCTCCAGCAATCCAGACCCGGATCTCTGCCTGCCTTTCTGACATTGCTGCCTGGATGTCTCACCGCCTCTTGAAATTGAACATGGCCAAGACTGAACTTCTTATCTTTCCCCCTAAAACCTCCTCTCTTCTTCCTCCTTTCTCAGTCTCTGTGGATAACTCTTTACTCCTTCCTGTTTCCTCTGCTCGCAATCTTGGGGTTGTCTTTGACTCTTCTCTCTCCTTTTCCACACACATTCATCTGATAGTTAAACCTGCCATTTCTTTCTCTATAACATCAGCAAAATCTGCCATTTCCTTTCTGAACACACTACTAAGACGCTTATCCACTCCTTAATCACCTTCCGTCTTGACTACTGTAACCTACTCCTTGCTGGTCTCCCTTTGAATCATCTCTCTCCCCTTCAATCTGCTCAACACTCTGCTGCTCGGCTAATCTTCCGCCAGCCTCGTCATGCCAATATTACTCCTCTTCTCAGGTCACTTAATTGGCTCTCTATCTGTTTCCGCATCCAGTTCAAACTTCTCCTGCTGACCTATAAATGCAGTCACTCTGCAGCTCCTCACTACCTTTCTTCTCTTATCTCTCCTTACAACCCGCCTCGGGAACTCCGTTCTTCTAGCAAATTTCTTCTATCTGTGCCCTTCTCTTTTATTGCTAACTCCAGACCGCTCCTTTCACCTTGCTGCACCTTACGCCTTAAACAAACTACCTGTGTCTGTACGCCAGGCACCTTCTCTGATCCTCTTCAAATCCAGGCTGAAAACTCACCTCTTCACTGCTGCCTTTGGCTCTTGACTCACCTGATCTCCTTTTTTCTTTTCCTTTCCCCTTTATTTTTTATCCCTGCCTACACCCTCCCTCTGTGTTGTATGTCTTGACTAGATTGTAAGCTCGGATGAGCAGGGACTGTCTCTTACATGTCTGTACAGCGCTGCGTATGCTCAGTAGTAGTAGTAGTAGCACTAGATCAAGAGCATGCAATGGATGTGATCTACCTAGATTTCAGCAAAGCCTTTGATACTGTTCCTCATAGGAGGCTTATCAATATACTGAACAGCCTGGGGATGGGTCCCAAGGTGGTGAACTGGATCAGAAATTGGTTGACTGACAGATGACAGAAGGTGATGATAAATGGAACTCACTCGGATGAAAGGAAAGTGATTAATGGCGTGTCCCAGGGATCGGTCCTTGGAGCGGTACTGTTCAATGCATTTGTGAGTGATATTGCTGAAAGACTGAATGGAAAAGTTTGTCTTTTTGCAGATGACACGAAAATTTGCAACAGAGTGAACTCCCCTGAGGGAGTGGATAGCATGAGGAAAGATCTACAAAAGCTGGAAGAATGGTCTAATGCTTGGCAGTTAAGATTTAATGTGAAGAAGTGCAGTGTCATGCACTTGGGATGCAGAAATCCAAGGGAATTGTATGCGTTGGGGGGCGAGAGTTTGGTGTGCATGGACCGAAGGACCTTGGAGTGATTGTTTCTGAGAATGGCGAAACAGTGTGACAAGGCAGTGGCCAAAGCCAGAAGGATGCTGGGTTGCATAGAGAAAGGCATTACCAGCAGAAAGGAGGAGGTACTAATGCCACTTTACATGTTGCTGGTGAGGCCTCATGTGGAATATTGTGTTCAGTTTTGGAGACCGTATCTCGCAAAGGATATAAAAAGAATGGAAATGGTTCAGTGGAAGGCAACCAAAATGATTTGGAGCCTGCACCAAAAGACATATGAGAAGAGACTTGAAGACCTAAATATGCATACACTAGAGAGGAGGGGCAGGGGAGATATGATACAGACCTTTAAATACTTAAAGAATATTAATGAACAAACAAGCCTTTTTCAAAGATGGGGAAGCTGTAAAACTAGAAGGCAGAACATGAAACTGCAAGAGGGTAAACTGAAAGGCAACATCAGGAAATACTTTTTCAATGAAAGGGTGATGGATGCTTGGAATGCCCTCCCAATGGAAGTGGTGGGGGCAAATACAGTGACAGAATTCAAAATGGCATGGGACAGACACAGTGGATCCCTTTATGGCAACAGGACAAAATCAAAATAAGCTTTAACCATCTCTTATATCTCAACAAATAGGGGTGACCTACACGGAGCGGTGGGTACACTCCTAAACAAAGGCATGGGGAGTGCAGGCGCACTTACTCTTGCCACCTTGTTGGGCAGACTAGATGGACCATGCCAGTCTTTATCTGTTCTATGTAAATCAAAATGCACGTCTCACTCTATTTCAAACACTAATTGATTTTTGCAGTTTCCACATGTAACTATATATCTCCAGGAACAAGCAGGAATGAGTCTTCACATATGGGTATCGTCGGTACCGACGGAGCCTGCGCGGGAACGCTCCCCAGCATCCAAAAGGAAAGCTTTTGGGAGCATCCCACAGCGCCTGCGCGCTGCCTTCCCGCCTTTCCTAACTGCCTCTCTCCAGTTCTTCTTTTCCGCGGAGCCAGCAGGTCGTGTTTCCTGTCACCGCTGAAGAATTTCTTATTTTTCTTTATTTCTTTAGTCGCGTGTCTGCCTTCTCGTCTCCGAACCGGTACCGCCGGTCTTTTCTTCTTTTTTTAAAATAAAAAAATAAAAAATAACTACTATTTTTTCTCACTTCAGTGCTTTTTCTTCTGTGGCCTTAGGCCTACACAAATTTTTCCTCATGAAAACGCCCACCTCCGGGTTTAAAAAGTGCACGAAGTGTAGTGGCACTATTTCTGTCACCGACACCCATGACTGGTGTCTCAAATGTTTAGGTCCTGATCATTCCATGAAGGACTGTGAGTCCTGTTCCATGATGTCTAAAAGAGGCCTACAGAATCGAGCAGCCAAGCTCAGTACCCTGTTTCCCTCTGATGCAGCTTCGGTGGCATCGACGTCTTCCAGGGCTTCCTCTTCCTCCCATGGATCTCAGGTAACCAAACTTAAGTCCAGCCGGTCCTCGAAGAGTAGATCTCCCTCTAAGTATTGAGATGCCTCCGGGCTTGCTCTCGAGGAATCCGCACCGGCAAAATTACCCCAGCGGGAGGCTCCGGCTTCCAAAGCTTTATCTATGGGGTCACAGGTTGACATCGATGGCTCGGCCTCGACCGATCACCTGTTACAGTGTTCTGGGGTACCAGTGGTTTCCACTGGTACCGACATCCAGACATTGGTGGCGTCGATGGATCAGAATATTCTGACCATGCAGCGTGCCATCACGGCATTCATACAAGCTGCGACGCCTTCGGTACCGCAACAAACTCCGTTGCCGGTACCGATTCCGGTACCAGACCCGACGGCAGCGGTACACTGTTCTGTGATGCCCATCGGTACCGAATCGGTACTGATTACTCCCAATGTCGATACTCCCCGGTACGCGTATCGGGCTCTGCAAGAGCATCCAGACAGGCGATACTTCGATTCCTCTGAAGACTCTGATGAATCAGAGGCCTCTATCGAAGCATCAGGGATCATTCCTCAGGAACCCTCTTCTCCAAAAAGGAGAATGTTTCCTCCAGAAGACTTGTCTTTTCAAGACTTCATCAGGGAGGTGGCCAGGGGCCTTTCCATCTCAGTGGCCTCTGAGACTGAGCCTAGAGCCAAAAAATTAGATATTTTGCAATATCCTAAGGCTCCTAAAGAGGCAGCCACTTTACCAATACATGAGATTCTTTATGATCACATGTTGGGCATATGGGAGACTCCTCTTACCACCTCCCCATATTCTCGTAGGTTGGACACCATGTATCGTGTTCCTCCTTGTCCTGGTTTTCATAAGACTCAGCTTCCTCATCACTCCATTGTGGTGGAGTCTGCTATGAAAAAGATCAAGAGTGCAAAAAGGCACTCTTCTACTCCTCCAGGCAGAGAATGTAGAACCTTAGATGCCTTTGGCAGGAGAATCTTCAAGGCCAGTATGCTTGTGGCCAGAATCAACTCCTATAGTCTCTATATGGGGATGTTTCTAAAGGAAGTTACAGATCATCTGCAAACTTTATCTCCTTTTATTTCAGAAGATAAAAGGGAAGAGTTTCTCACCTGGCTTAAACATGCCCAGGATATTTCCAAGTTTTCCAACCGTGCAGCCTTTGACTCTTTTGAAGGTGCCAGCAGAGCCTCGGCTATTGACATAGGTGCACGCAGAGTTGCTTGGTTACAAGCTTCTGATTTGGAACCTTGGGTTCAGGATGGACTAGGTAACCTTCCTTGTACAGGTGAAAACCTTTTTGGCAAGGATTGGCAAGCAAAGGCCAACCAGATGGATGCTGAAAACTCTGCTTTAGATAGACTTTCCAAGTCTACTTCTGCTCCTTTTAGAAAGAGGTTGTTCAAAAAAGGATTTTTCCCCAAAAAAGGGAAATATTCTTCTGCTTATGGTCAGGCCTCTTCTGCAGGTCGTTTTGCTACAAAGAGACAGCAACAACCAAAACAGGCCAAGCCTAAGGCTGCCAGGACTGCTACAGCCCAACAGCCTCAGCCTCCTCAGGGCCTTTGACTTACAACTAGAGAACTTAGCCTTTCTGGCTCTAGAACATCCAGAGCCTCTCACCATTCCAGGAAGGTTAGCTCATTTTGCTCCCAGATGGGAACAAATCACAGCAGAGCAATGGACCCTCTCCATCATAAGAGAAGGGTACAAGCTTCATTTCTTAAACCTTCCCCCTCACACCATGGTGAAACAGTTCAATTCTCCAACATCTCTCCTCGACCTTCTGGGTCAGGAGATTGCTACCCTTCTTGCCCAAGGGGCAATAGAAGAAGTACCCCTTCTTCAACAGGGCTTAGGGTTCTACTCCCCCTATTTTCTCATTCCAAAGAAAACAGGGGGCTACAGACCCATTTTAGATCTCAGAGAATTGAACAAGTTTCTATGCAAGGAGAAATTCAAGATGACTTCTCTCGGAACTCTCCTTCCATACCTCCAGAGTCAGGACTGGCTTTGTTCTCTAGATCTCAAGGATGCGTACACCCATGTCCTCATCCATCCAACACACAGAAGTTCCTTCGGTTCCTTTACCAAGGAAAGCACTACCAATACAAAGTGCTTCCTTTCGGTCTGGCCTCTGCACCAAGAGTGTTCACAAAATGCATGGCAGTAGTAGCTGCATTTCTACGCACTCTAGGGATATTTGTATTCCCATATCTGGACGACTGGCTCATCCGAGCTCCATCCCAGTCAGAGGCCCAGACTTCCCTGGCCTGCACAAGGCGTGTTCTTCAGTATCTGGGACTTGTTATAAACATTCCTAAATCCCATCTCACCCCTACTCAATCTCTAGAGTTCATAGGGGCCTTGCTGGATACCACAACTGCAAGGGCCTATCTTCCCCAGGCCCGTTGCCTACGCTTGGTGCAGTTAGCCTCACAGATTCAGTTAAAATCTCATTTAACTGCTCGAGAAATGTTACAACTGTTAGGCCACATGGCATCCACCGTGCATGTGGTTCCTTATGCTCGCCTTCACATGAGGGCAGCTCAATGGACTTTGTCCACCCAATGGACCCAGGCATCAGGGTGCCTGTCAGACAAAATAGCGACCTCCAGTCGCCTCTCTTGCTCTCTCCATTGGTGGAAGTCCACTCAAAATCTGTTGCTGGGGTCCCCCTTTCAACAGGTGTTACCCCAAGCAACCCTTACCATAGATGCCTCTCCAAAGGGTTGGGGAGCTCATCTACAAGATCTCTCCACCCAAGGCATCTGGTCTCCACAGGAGACATCTCTACATATCAACCTCTTAGAGCTCAGAGCAATCTTTCTGGCTCTCAGAGTCTTCCACACCCTGCTCAGCTACAAGACAGTCCTCATCCACACGGACAACCAAGTAGCCATGTTCTACGTGAACAAGCAGGGGGGACTGGCTCTCTGTCGCTTTGCAACGAAGCTCTGAGATTGTGGGCCTTCGCCAGAGAGCATCAAATCCATCTCATGGCAGTGTATCTTCCAGGGGTTCAAAACTCTTGGGCAGACAGACTCAGTCGAGTTCTGCTTCCACACGAATGGTCCCTCCATGGGGACCAGATAGCCAGGATCTTTCGAATTTGGGGAACCCCAGACATAGACCTGTTTGCAAGTCCGTGGAATGCCAAACTTCCCCAGTTCTGTTCCAGGATTCCGTGTCAGGGAGTTCAGGCCAGGGATGCCTTCCTCCTTCATTGGGGGCAAGATTTCCTCTATGCCTTTCCACCTATTCCCCTCATTCCCAAGACACTGTTCAAGCTTCAGAGAGACAAGGGGTCTATGATCCTCATAGCACCACGTTGGCCACGCCAAGTGTGGTACCCTCTCCTTCTGCATCTCTCTCAAGCTCCCTCCCTAGACTTGGGGTCTGCTCCAGATCTCCTCTCCCAGGAGGAGGGAACGTTGTGGCACCCAAATCCCCAGTCTCTTCATCTCAGGGCCTGGTTGCTGAAGGCCTAGACCTTCAAGATTTACCTCTTTCTCAGCAGGTGAAGGATATCCTTCATGCTTCCAGAAAGCCTTCCACCAGACGTTCCTATGCTTTTAAATGGAAGAGGTTTACCATTTGGTGTGCAGAGAAGGGTCTTAACCCTCTTGCAATACCTCTGAATTCTTTACTAGAGTATTTGCTGCATTTATCCCATGCAGGCCTTAAAACGAATTCAGTCAGAGTCCATTTGAGTGCTATTGCAGCATCCCTTAAACCCCTCAATGGACAGCCTATTTCCTCTCATCCTCTTTTATAGCAAGATTCATGAGAGGCTTTCTTTTGACTAAACCTCCCATTAGACCACCTCCAGTGGCATGGGACTTGAATCTGGTTCTTGGCCAGCTCATGAAGCCACCTTTCGAGCCCTTAGCCACTACCTCCTTGAAATTCCTTTCCTGGAAGGTTATTTTTCTCATTGCAGTCACCTCAGCTCGCCGTATCAGTGAGTTGCAAGCCTTAGTGGCTAATCCTCCTTATACGAGGTTCCATCATGACAAGGTAGTCCTCAGAACTAATCCACACTTTATGCCTAAAGTGGTCTCACCTTTTCATCTGAACCAGGAGGTGTATTTACCTGTCTTTTTTCCAGGACCTCATGCATCAAGTGCAGAGAGGAATCTTCATACCCTGGATTGTAAAAGAGCACTTGCTTTCTACTTGCAAAGGACCCAGCAACATAGAAAGTCCTCTCAACTTTGTGTTGCTTTTGATCCCTCTCATTTAGGACTTCCAGTCTCTAAGAGAACTCTGTCCAGTTGGATTGCTCAGTGTATTTCCTTCGCCTACCAGAGTATGAACCTTTCTTTGGAGGGCCATGTCACAGCTCACAATGTGAGGGCCATGGCAGCTTCTATGGCTCATCTAAACTCTGTGTCCATCGACCAAATCTGTCGAGCGGCCACCTGGGCCTCGGTTCATACCTTTACAGCCCATTACTGCTTGGACAAGGACTCCCGCCGGGATGCCTTGTTTGGTCAGGCTGTTCTCAAACACCTGTTCCATACCTAATCAACTCCTACCCTCCATCCCTGACTGGATGCCTGAGATTCATGGGTGGAGGTAGAGCCCTTTCCAGGGACTCACAACCTGGGTGATCTCCCAGGCATCTCTAGCTGGGGAGTCCCCATATGTGAAGACTCATTCCTGCTTGTTCCTGGAGATAGCACATTTACTTACCTGTAACAGGTGATCTCTGGGAACAGCAGGAATAAGTCTTCACAACCCACCCACCTCCCCTAGGAGTTGTATCTCTCTATCTTTCCTTTCCTCTCTCTCTCTCTTTGTCTCAGCTTTAAAACTCGAACTGGAGAGAGGCAGTTAGGAAAGGCAGGAAGGCAGCGTGCAGGCGCTGTGGGATGCTCCCAAAAGTTTTCCTTTTGGACGCTGGGGAGCGTTCCCGCGCAGGCTCCGTCGGTACCGACGATACCCATATGTGAAGACTTATTCCTGCTGTTCCCAGAGATCACCTGTTACAGGTAAGTAACTGTGCTTTATGAATAATAACAATTATGGAGATGGTCTCAGACTAATTCGGCATAAACTTCAGACTGCTGCCTATACAAAAATGCCTTTTTGCATCAAGGACCATTCTCCACATTCAAACAGTAGTTTTTCCAAATTATATCAATAGACAGAACACATAACTTATCTTTCTCTTTTTCTGCCCCAACACCTTTCCTCGGCGCCTTTTTGCATTTCGCTATTTAAGCTTTAAAACTATTGAACTTAATTGTTTTAAACTTCTCTAATATTCATCGATGCTGCACATGTTCAACACCTCTTCTTCTTTATTCATCATGGCTACACTGCCCTTCCAAAAAATGGCATTGGAGTTGGTTGGGGTGGGTCCTAAATTAATAGACAGGATAAAATATTGGTTGACTAGTAGAAGACAAAGGGTAACAATAAATGGAATTCATGCTGAAGAGAAAAGAGTAATTAGAATGCTTCAGGTATTGGCCATGGGGCTAACTCTGTTCAATATCATTGAGAATGATGTTATGGAGGAGACAGAAGGAAAGGTTTATCTTTTTATAGATAGTAGATATTTCTTAAATAGTAGACAGAATTAGAAGTGATCTAATAAAGCTTGAAGAAGAGTTGAATGCTTGGCGGTTAAAATTAAATGCAGAAAAATTGCATCATCGTGAGCACATGATGGGGATGTACACTGATTAGGATGGAAAACTCAGGATCACTGTTCCCTCTAAGCTGTGCGCGTGTGCGCGTGCACACACCTTGCCGAGCGAGCGCACATACTTTATAACAGAGCGCACAAAAATTACGGTTCTGATTCTGATAGAAAACAACACAGACGTCTTAAAATTTAAAAGTTATTGTGTATTTATGGTTTTCACAAGTTCTACAATATTTTCTAGTGCAAAGTAGTGTACATACTGTATTCTGATGTGTAGTCAAATTTGAAAGTATATAACTCCGAGTGTCGTTATGTGGCGCACAAAAATTTAACCTTCCTTCAAAAGCTGCGCACAGCTGATATTTTATGCGCACACAGCCTACAGAAAATTAGAGGGAACATTGCTCAGGATGATCATATCTGATGGTCCCAAGATAGCAAAACAATGTAATAAGGAGTGACCAGAAGCTGAGGGATAGTGGGTTGCACAGCAAGAGGCATAAGAAGCAGAAAAAAAGCAGATAATGCCTTTGCATGGGTTGTTAGTAAGGCCTCACCTAGAACACTGTGCTCAGTTCTGGAGGCAGTATCTCAAAAAGAATATAGGTTAGATGTGGCCCACAGAAAAACAACTAAAATGGTGAAGGGCCATATGAGATGAGACCTTAGAATATAAATGTATGTTTTAGAGGACAGGAGAGACAGCGAGGATATGATGGAGACATTTAAAAATCTGTGGTAAGTGGAAACTTCTATTTTTAGCATTTGTCATCTGTCATTCATCTATCCCGTGGAGATGTGCTCAAAAGAAGCTTCTGTCACTGTGCGTGTTGAGAATGGCCAATATTTGGTCTCTGATTTATATGGTATTAGATCATGGACATTATTGAGGGCTACATCTGGTTCTGTTTGAGCTGGAATAAAAGAACTATTCCCCTCCCCCCCCCCCAAACAAAAATTGGTAATAAGGTCACAGAAGGAGCCTGAGTTGTAGCTTAACTACTGGTCTTATAATAAGCAAAATTTAAGATAGCAAGAACTACTAGAAAAGACAGTAAAGGCCATCACTGTATAAAATTCTGAGCAGGTCTGGGATAGAAACGAAGAGCTGGAGGTTTTACGATTTACCCATTTTGGGGGTAATTTTATGACAGGACACCTATGTGAGAATGCTGCAAATCTTGACACACCTGTTCCAAAGATGGTGCAAATTTGCGCTTATACTTTATGTGTACCTGCATATTTGATAAAATATGCATGTATATTGCAATTCCGCCTTCACAGATTGAGTAAAGGTAGGTACCTACCTTTTACACACACGTGGCTATGCAATTTTATGAATGGCCTTTGATGCATGTACAGCAGACTGTACGTGTGGAAAATGCTTACATGTCCCCATGCATCGATTTCTCCAGATTTTCTTCTAAATGAGTATAAGAATACTGGTTCCAAAGGCCAAAGTGAGAAGTGTGATGATAAATGGTGCTTCTTTCTGATCTGGATCATGATAACCTCCAGTTCTGTTGTCAAGAAGTCTGAGTCCTTTCCTGTATGTTCTTGATCCTTGGCCTGAGTGCACTGAGAGTCTTATTCAGAAATCACTTCTACCCATTTGGGGACAATTTTATAACAGGTCAAATAAGTTGAGAGGGCAATTTTACAAAGGGGTGCTTACTTAAGTGTGAAAGTAGGTACCTAGTTTGATGCAATTATATAAAGACACATGGTCACTTATGGGGGTCATTTCAGAAGCTTTATTCGTGATTTGTACATCTGAAAACACCCATTCAGAGGTGCCAATTCATCCACGTCTTAAAGACCATTTTAGAAAGGCATGAATTTACATGCGACCAGCAGAATCATGTTTGTGTTGCACAGGCATGTCCACGGTAGTCTGACAAAGATACATATGTATGGGCGATTTCAGAATGGTGCAGCTTCACTCTTCATCACCCGCCGCCTCAATCTCATCCTGTCTCCTCCAACCTCTTTAGAAATCTTCATGTTATTGACCCTTTGGTTCTCTCCTCCACTGCTTCATCATCTCTTTCCTCCACTATATCAAATGAGTGTGTTGATGAGGCAGTAGCTTCCTATAATGCTGCACTCTCTTCTGCTCTGGATGCTCTTGCTCCACCCATGCCATGTCCTGTGAGGCGTACTGCACCTCAGCCCTGGTTTTTTATTTTATTTATTTATTTAGCAAGCATTTGTATACCGCTCTTTCCAGCGATCAGAAGCGGGGAAGATTACATGGATAAAGCTGTCGAATCAAGACAGAATAATTTTGATTTGTACATAAAGATTCGAAAGGTTAGCATGTCACGCAGAAAATTATCTACTTCTAAGCTAAGTGGATAATAATTTACATATGTACATTTATACATTATACATTTATACATTAATACATTTATACATTTCATCCACTACCTGCTATCTACATTCCTGTGCTCATTCAGCTGAGCGTGTTTAGCTCAAATCCCGCTCCCTTGCAGACTTTCTACACTTCAAATTCATGCTTGTCTCTTTCCAGTCAGCCATAGCACTCGCCAAACAGGACTATTATGTCCATCTGACTAACTCTCTTGCCTCTGACCCTCGCCATCTCTTTACTACTCTCAGCTCTCTCCTCAAAGTGCTTCACCTCCAACCCCTTTCTCCCTTTCTGCCTAAACCCTGGCTGACTATTTCTATGACAAAATCCACAATATTATCCTCCAATTCCCCACAAAGTCAGCTACTTCCCCTCCTTCCCCTCTTCACTCCCAACTTCCCCCTCTACCTCTGCTACCCTTTCTTCCTTCTCTATGATCTCTAAGGAGGAAACCGCACACTTTCTTTTCTCCTCAAACTCACTACCTTCTCCTCTGATCCTATTCCCACCCGTCTCCTAAGCCCCATCTCCTCCACTGTTGTCCCTTCCATCTCTCATATTTTCAACCTATCGCTCTCCACTGCAACTGTCACTGCAGTCTTCAAGCATGCTGTTGTCCTTCTAACTATCGACCCATCTCTTTCCTCCCTTTGTTTCTAAACTACTTGAACGTGTGGTTCACTGCCGTTGCCTTGACTTTCTCTCCTCTCAAGCCCTCCTGGTTCCTTTACAATCTGGCTTTCGTCCTTTACATTCTGCTGAAATGGCTCTTGCTAAGTCTCCAGTGACTTGTTCCTGGCAAAATCCAAGGGCCTTTACTCAGTCCTCATCCTTCTTGACCTCTCTGCTGCTTTTGACACTGTTGACCGCAACCTTCTCCTTGATACCCTGTCCTCACTTGGTTTTAAGGGCTCTGTACTATCCTGGTTCTCCTCTTACTTCTCTCATCACTCTTTCAGTGTTTGTTCTGATGGATTCTTCTCTGCTGCTATCCCACTCCCAGTTGGTGTAACCCAAGGATTTGTATTGGGTCCACTCCTTTTCTCTCTCTATACCCAGTCCCTTGGTGTGCTTATCTCTTCCCATGGCTTTCAGTACCATCTTTATGCTGATAACTCCCAGATCTACCTCTCTACACCTGAAATCTCTCTGGCAATCCAGACATGGATCTCTGCCTGCCTTTCTGACATTGCTGCTTGGATGTCTCACCGTCGCTTGAAATTGAACATGGCCAAAACCGAGCTTCTTATTTTTCCCCCTAAAACCTTCTCTCCTTTTCCTTACTTCTCAGTCTCTGTGGATAAAGCGTAGTTACTCACCTGTAACAGGTGTTCTCCAGGGACAGCAGGAATCAGTCCTCACATATGGGTGACGTCAGCGCCAACGGAGCCCTCGTGCGGAGCAATTCCCCAGCTTTCAAAGAAAGCCTTTGGGATTGCATCGCGCATGCGCGGTCCCCTTCCTGCCCAAGGGTGCCATCTTGCTCAGTCAGATGACACAGCTAAAAAGACGGCAAATTGAGAAAAAAAGTAATCAAAGGACTGCAACTCCATGGGAGGAGGGAGGGTTGTGAGGACTGATTCCTGCTGTCCCTTGAGAACACCTGTTACAGGTGAGTAACTATGCTTTCTCCAGGAACAAGCAGGAAGTCAGTCCTCACATATGGGACTCCCTAGCTATAGGCTACTGAAAACCCATAGCCGAAAATGGCTCCCTCCAGAAGAGCCGCAGCAGCAGTGACAGGATCTTTCTCCGAGAATGCAACTCACCCGGTAGCCTGACACCAAAGGGCCGGAGGATAGGAGTTGCCTAAACCTCAAATAGGTTATGGAGTACCGCCTGACCGAAAACACTGTAGCGCTGGGACTCTCTCTCCAGGCAGTAATGAGCTGCAAAAGTCTGGCTTGAAGACCAAGTTGTGGCCCGGCAGATGTCTGCCAATGGAAGAGAGCGGTGGTTAGCCACTGATGCGGCCTTAGTCCTGATCGAGTGGGCTGTGATTCGGCCCTGCAGCTGAAGGTCTATGCAGTCTGCCACCCAGGTGGACAATGTGCGCTTGGAGATGGGGAGACCCAATTTACTAGGGTCATAAGAAACGAAGAGCTGGGCAGCCCTCCAGTGTCCCCGCGTATGTTCCAGGTAGAAGGCGAGCGCCCTCTTACAGTCCAGGGTGTGCAGCACCACTTCAGCCCTGCTGGAATGTGGCCTGGGGAAAAAGGTTGGAAGAACCACCTCCTGGTTGAGGTGAAACGAGGAAACCACCTTAGGAAGGACTTGGGGTGGGTACGGAGGACCATCCTGTTGTAAAACCATGTATAAGGCCTGTCCGACACCAAAGCTTGCAGCTCGCTTACACGGCAAGCAGATGTGAGAGCCACCAGAGACAGCACTTTCCAAGAAAGAAAGCGGAGGTGACAGGTGGACATTGGTTCAAAAGGTGGGCAAGTCAGTCGTTGCAAGACCACGTTTAAGTCCCACTCTGTAGCCGATGGACGACACGGAGGCTTCAGGAGTAGGAGACCTCTGAGGAATTGAGACAACAAGGGGTGAGCCGAAAGAGGCTACCCATCCACTGGAGAGTGGTTAGCTGAGAGTGCACTCAGGTGGACCCTGACAGAGTTGGATTTGAGGCCTAACTCTGAGAGGTGAAGTAAGTACTGCAACACCCGGGGTACTCGGCAAGAGAACGGATTCTCGTTATGTTGGGCACACCACTCTTCAAACCTACGCCACTTAAATGCGTAGGATTTTCTAGTAGATTGCCTCCTGGAGGCCAGCAACACCTGCTCAATCTCCCTGGGAAGGAGTAGAGGAGCAAGCACTACCCTCTCAGCAGCCATGCCATCAAACTGAGAGATCTGAAATTGGGGTGTAGCAAGAAACCCTGTTCCTGGGTCAAAAGGTCAGGCTGCACCCCCAAAGGGAGTGGAGTTTTGACCGCCAGTTGAAGGAGAAGAGGGAACCAAGGCTGTCTGGGCCACCTGGGGGCTACCAGGATGACAGAGGCCTTGTCCCGGAGAATTTTGAACAGAGTGCGTGCTGCCAGGGGTGTGGGTGGGAACGCACAGAGAAGGTCTCATGCCCACGAGATTAGGAAAGCATCTGCCGCCACGCTCAGCGGATGCGGCTGCCTTGAGCAGAACCGGGGCAACTGATGGTTCTGTGGACTGGCAAAGAGATCCATGGATGGGAGACCCCAGCGGTTGAAGATCTGCTGGGCTACATCTCGGTTCAATTTCCACTTGTGAGGTTGAAGAATCCTGCTCAACTTGTCGGCCAGGAGGTTCTCCCGACCAGGCAGGTAAACTGCCTTTAGGGACATGTGATGTGCCACTGCAAAAGAACAGAGGTCCAGGGTTTCTTGGCATAGGATGCGAGATCCTGTGCCCCCTGTTTGTTGATGTAGAACATCGCTACCTGATTGTCTGTCTGTATCAGCACTGACTGATGTGAGAACAGATGACAGAAGGCTTGGAGAGCTAGGCAGATTTCTCTCCAGAAGTAACAGTCCCCCTTTCTAGTCCTTCATCTTAAAAAGGATATAGCGATTTTAGAAAAGGTACAGAGAAGAGCCACCAAAATGGTAAAGGGGATGGAAGGATACTCCTATGAAGAAAGGCTAAAAAGGTTAGGGCTCTTTAACCTGGAAAAGAGACGGCTGAGGGGAGATATGATAGAAGTCTATAAATTAATGAACGGAGTGGAACGGGTAAACGTAGATCGATTGTTTACCTTATCAGAATATAGAAAGACTAGGGGACATGCAACGAAGCTACAGGGTAAACTATTTAAGACTAATAAAAGAAAATATTTTTCACTCAACGTGTAATCAAACTCTGGAATTTGTTACCGGAGGATGTAGTAAAGGCTGTTAGTGTAGCTGGGTTTTAAAAAAGGTTTGGACAAGTTCCTGGAGGAAAGGTCCATAAACCATTATTAAGAAGTGACCGAAGATATCAATGCTTGACCCAGTACAAGCAATGTGGAACTTGTGTCTCTTGGGGAAACTGCTAGGTACATATGACCTAGATTGGCCACTGTTGGAAACAGAATACTGGGCTTGATGGACCTTGGTCTGACCCAGTATGGCATATCTTATGTTCTTATGTTCTTATGGACAGCCCGAAGCTCCAGAAGATTGATTTGAAGTGTGGCCTCTCGCGAGGACCACAGGCCCTGAGTGCATGAACCCTGGCAATGGGCTCCCCAGCCCAGCAAGGAGGCATCTGTCGTCAGCACTCTGGTGTGAGGGAGGTTTGAATGGCACTCCCTGAAGCAAGTTGGGGGGGGGGGGGTGAAGCCACCATTGCAAGGTCGCCACCAGTAGTTTGGAAATCGCTACTGTGTCTCTGAGGCGGCCAGTGACTTGCGTCCATTGGTCTCTGAGGCTCCATTGAACAGTGCGCATGTGGAATCGAGAATATGGAATCACATGCACCGTGGAGGCCATGTGGCCCAGGAGGTGCAGGAAGACCCTTGCGGAGACCTGAGGTCTGTGCTGGACCTGCTGCACCACGTCCAGCAATCGCCTTACCCTGTCCAGCGGCAGTTAAGCCCTTGCCTGAAGTGTGTCCAGTCTCGCCCCTATGAACTCCAAGTTCTGAGTGGGGAGTAAAGTGGACTTTTCGTGATTTATTACAAACCCTAGGTGCTTGAGCAGGGTCACTGTGCGAGCAGTGGCCTGTCGTGCCTCCTGATCCGATTGGCCCCTGATGAGCTAGTCGTCCAGGTATGGAAAGACGAAGACTCTCTGGCTTCTGAGAAAGGCCACCACCACCACTGCTAGGCATTTGATAAATACTCTGGGAGCGGAAGCTAGGCCAAAGGGAAGCACCCTGTACTGGAAGTGGTTTCCTCCGACCACAAACCTGAGATATTGTCTGTGGTCTGGGTGTATGAGGATGTGAGTATACGCATCCTTTAAATCTAAGGAGTATAGCCAGTCTCCCTGGTGGATGTAAGGCATTAGGATCCCAAGGGAAAGCATCTTGAACTTTTCCCTCACCAGGAACTTGTTCAGATTTCGCAAGTCTAGGATGGGGGCGACGGCCTCCTTTTCTTTTTGGTATGAGGAGATACCTGGAGTAGAAGCCTTGCCCCTGCAGGTGGTGGGGCACCGGTTCCACCGCCTGATCCTGCAGCAGACCTGCCAACTCCTGCAAGAGGAGGTTCCTGTGAAGAGGGGGCCTGAGAGGCTCTCCTGGGAAAAAGGAGGTGGGCACTTGGTTGAAATGACGCAAGTAGCCCTGCTGAACTATGTTCAAAACCCAGGTGTCGATAGTAATGGCTGGCCACCTGTGAGCATACAGGGCCAGCCGTCCTCCTGTGTAGGGCCAAACCACTGGTGGGAGAGGAGCTATGCACTGGGAGTCAAAAACCCCCTCCTGGCTGGGAAGGAGCCAGAGCTGGAGACTTGGGGGTCTTTGGCTTACGTGGGCCATGCCCCTGTCCCGCTGCCCCTATTGGGGAGCTGGGTTGGCCTGATAAGTGGGGTAGTTTCTGTAAGCCGTACCCTTCCTCGGGAAAAAGGGATTTTTCCCCGAGGCCTTCTTCTTGTGAGAAGATGCAGATGTCTTCTTCGACAACCTTGTCCGGGTCAAGTACTCGAACTCAAGTTCTGCAGCCTTTTCAGTCATGGGTTTGCCGAAGAGGTTGTCACCTCGGCACGTGACATCTACCAACTTGTCCTGCACCCATGGCTTCAGGTCCAACGACATGAGCCAGGCCTGACGGCGTGCACTGATGCTGGCGCGGCTACTCGGGCTGAAGCCTCGAAGCCATCGTAAGCTGCTCGAGACATGAACTTCGAGCACTCTCGGATCCCCGTGAAGCGCTGCAAGGGTTCCTCGGAAAGGCCAGCTGAGAACCCGGCTATCTCTTTTGCCAGGTCCCGTAGGTACATGCCCATGTACAGCTGGTAGGTTTGGACACGGCATGATAGCATCGAGCCCTGGTAGCACTTCCTGCCGAGGGTGTCCAGGTTCTGGGCCTCCCGGCCGGGAGGCACCAAGGACTGCATCATTTGGCTTTTCAGCCAGTGCAGGGCCGATTTCACAACCATGGAGTTGTGTGGCAGCTGCGCTTTTTGGAACCCAGGACTCTTGCGGACTCGATAGATGGAATTGACCCGCTTGCTGAGCACCGGCATCGAGGCTGGGGACTCCCACATGCGGAGCATCAGCCGTTCTAACATCGGAGGCACTGGTACAGTAAGGGTGTCCTTCGGAGGAGAGTCATACTGGAGGGCATCAAGCTCCTTGGCTTGAGGCTCCTCCTCGGCGTCCACAGGGAATGCCAAAGCCTTGGCCATGTCCCTTACGAAGTCCGAGAACCAAGTGTCCTCCGGAGGGGACCTATTCTGAGGCTCCGAACCCGGAGAGTCCAAAGGGATACACCGGGTTCGTTAGGTGTCTGGGGAGTCTTCTTCCTCTGTCTCCCACGCCGAGCCCTCCGAGGAGGGCTCAATGGGCTCCGGCCTCGAGGGCTTCGAGCCCGATCGCCTCGATGCTGAGGGCATCGGTGTCGACAACCTCGGTCCCAAACGGGAGGTCGAGGGGGACCTTGGCCGAGGATCGACTCGAGACCAGATCATCTCGGCCTCTGGCATCGACTTTGACGTCCCGGTGGTCAGGGCGGATGAACCAGCGACACTGGCCATCAGCACCCACTGCTGCTCCATGAAGGCAGCCATGCTGCTCTCCAGGGCTGCCAAACTGAGACCGAGGTCAGAAGGCTCCGCAGCTCCTGGCTCGGGTCCCGATGCCGCCGGCTCTCCCGGAGGAGAGTCTACAAGGACGACAGAAGTTACCTGGTCCGACATCTCTGTCTCCTTGCGAGGTTGTTTAGCCGGCCGCTCCGACTCCGAGGACCTGGGGTGGCGGTCTGGGCTCCACGGCCTGGAACCCGAGGGCCCAGGCCGATCAGAGGCGTCCAGTGCCGCCGCCCTCACGAGCTTTTTCGTCCTCTGGTGTTCCCTGGAGGGAGACCCCTGCTCTGAAGACACATGACGCTCAGGCTCCGAGTCTCGAGACGTCGAGGGCTCCGATGAGGTCCAGGCCTGGCCGGACGCGGACTCAGAAAAGATTCTGTCACGTTGATGCTGTCTGCTCTTCAAAGACTTAGAAGACATCTTACCACATGGCCCAAAGACCACCGGGTCATGGTCAGGGCCGAGGCATTGGAGGAAACAGTCGTGTGTGTCGGTGAGAGACATCAACTTCTTACACCGATCACACTTCTTAAACCCGCTGGCAGCTATCAGGGGAAAAAGGGCCCCTGCAAGGTTGAACGACCGTGCTGCCAATGAAAAATAAAAAGAGCGCGAACGCTAGTCACAAAGGACAAAAATGAAAAATAAGAACGGTGTCGATACCGGTGTACCAAGCCAAAGGCGGGAAGGGGAACCGGCATCAAACCGGGAAGCTGAACAAAATTCAACTTTTCTACTTTTTCCATGGTGAAAACGGGATCATGTCCGTTGGGCTCCGCGGAAAAAAGAAGTCTGAGCAAGATGGCACCGTTGGGCAGAAAGGGGACCCTGCATGCGAGATGCAATCACAAAGGCTGCTGGGGAATTGCTCTGTACAAGGGCTCCGTCGGCGCTGACGTCACCCATATGTGAGGACTGACTTCCTGCTTGTTCCTGGAGAACTCTTTACTCCTCCCTGTTTCCTCAGCTCACAACCTTGGGGTCGTCTTTGACTGACTCCTCTCTCTCCTTCTCCACACACATCCATCTAATAGCTAAGACCTGCTGTTTCTTTCTCTATAACATCAACCAAATCTGCCCATTCCTTTCTGAACACACTACTAAGACACTTATCCACTCCTTAATCACCACCCGTCTTGACTATTGTAACCTACTCCTTGCTGGTCTCCCTTTGAATCATCTCTCTCCCCTTCAATCTGTTCAACACTCTGCTGCGCGGCTAATCTTCCGCCAGCCTTGTCATGCTCATATCACCCCTCTTCTCAAGTCACTTCATTGGCTCCCTATCCGTTTCCACATCCAGTTCAAACTTTTCCTGCTGACCTATAAGTGCATTCACTCTGCAGCTCCTCACTACCTTTCCTCTCATCTCTCCCTACACCCCCCTTGGGAATTCTGCTCTTCTGGCAAATTGCTTCTATTTGTGCCCTTCTCTTCTATTGCTAACTCCAGACCACTCTTTTCACCTTGCTGCACCTTATGCCTGGAACAAACTACCTGATTCTGTATGTCAGGTGCCTTTCTCTGGCCCTTTTCAAATCCAGGCTGAAAGCTCACCTCTTCGCAGTCGCTTTCAGATCTTAACTCACCTGATCTCCTTGTGTTTCCCTTGTGTTGTCTGTCTTGACTAGATTGTTAAGCTCTGATGAGCAGGGACTGTCTCTTACATGTCTGTGTAGCGCTGTGTATGCCTTGTAGCGCTATACAAATGCTCATTAGTAGTAATAGTAGTAGTATGCCCACCAGCAGACACATTCATGTCTATACCTGCTCTCGGGCATGAATAGCCATTTGAAAAGTGCTTGTTTCAGCCAGCAAGCTACAGGAGAGAGAAGAGGGGAATGTTCTCTGACTCACACATTAAATTGCACCCTCTCAAAAAAGCACACCTTTTTCTTAGCTGCTGTGCCACTGCATGTTTCCCTTGGCAAAATGGTAGGTGAGGACATGGCTGTGGTGGCAGAAACATATACACATGCTGGAATACCGCTGCAGGCAGGTCTATATTGCCGATTTCATAAACATGAGGGTTTGGAACATGCATGTTTCTGAAATCACCCGTTGACATGCATATATCTGATGTGTTATTCTGCATGTCCCTGCCTTCTTTAATTTTGTCAGAAATGTTGATGTGGCGTGAAGACTGATTGATTTTAGAAAGTGCAGTTACTTACCTGTAACAGGTGTTCTTTGGGGACAGCAGGATAAGCCAGCCATACATATGGGCGACATCATCCCTGAAGGCATTGGGGGTCATTCTGATCTGCATTTAATGGGTCTAGACGTCCGATCCAGAAGTCCAAACCCGCTAAACATCCGGATCATGCTGGCGGCCACAGAGCTCCCCACTCATATAGCTGACTTGTGTGGAGAGCTCTGTTCTTGGGCGGGAGGGTGTGGGCCGAGGGAGGAGCAAGGACAGGCGAGTGGTGGGTGGTAACATATAGGGCTGATTCCGAGGTCGGCCCTGTATGTCCGGGGTCAGCCAGGTAGATGGGGGACTTATTCTTGACAATGGGGGATGGCAGAGCCGGGCCACAGACGTGAGGGGGCAGGGGGTTCCCCACATCCATGGCCATGAAAGGTCAGATTGGGGGTCGGGCTGCAGGGAAAGATGTTTGTTTTCTGTGGCCGGGGATCACAGCTTCTGAATGGAGCCACGGTGCCATGGCAATGTCACGCCTTGGCACCACGGCTACATTCAGGAGCCTGACTGAGTTAGCCGGGTATGTGGCTGGGCATGTGGCTGATCAGAATCGGAGTCCAGCCTGCATGTCCAGGCCAGTAGATCCGATTCTGATCCCACGGGTATATCTAGCCCCCGCGGGATCAGAATCAGGTGCTACCACTGCATGCCCTGATTCTTCCCGGCCGTAAAGGGGCAGGGCATGCAAAACAGAATTGGCCTCATTCTGTTTAGACTTACTCTCTCCAACCCATAAGCTTCTAAAAAGACTCTTTGGGCATGTGTGAGACCCACCTTCTGGTGTGACTGTTGATCATCTCTTCAGTCCATTCCATAACTAGACAGAGAACCAGAACATCAACTGGAAGGGGAAGTGGGTGGGGTTGTTTGGCTGATTTATCCTGTTGCTCATGGAGAAAGCATGATTGCTTACCTGTAACGGGGGTTCTCCGTATTCAGCAGGGGTATGTAGTTACACTCCATGTTGCTGTCTGCTGACAGCACTAGTGCTGGCTCTCCCCTAGCTCAGAGTGAGCATGCGTGCCCCTTCCTGCCTCAGCAACCCAATACTCCTCTCTTCAGTTCATCACAAAGCAGGCAAGTGAAAGATGAAGGCTTGTAGTAAAACCCCAGCAGAAGAAGGAATCATATTCTGAAGATGACAAAATAGGTCTGGTAAAGTTGAGTCTGAATGCTGAAATTGTCCACTGCTTGCTTGAAATGTGGCTGAGTTGAAGCACGAATTTTGTCTGGGACTGTATTTTTTTTTTTTACAAACTGTCCATGGAGTTGGATCGTTTCACAAGCATTCATTCCATGTTAGTAACAGTTGTATCGTGTTGAAAATAATTCATTTCATTCACTAAGGAGATGGCAGGCGGGTGAGTGTGACTGCATACCCCTGCTGAACACGGAGAACCCCCCTTACAGGTAAGCAACCATGCTTTCTTCGTATTCAAGCAGGGGGATGCAGGCACACTTCATGGTGAGTGCAGAGATGAGGGCTACTTCAAGTCTGACAATTTTTGTGGCCCAGTTTAAAACTGGAAGTCAGAAATTTAAGCAGAGAGGTTTTGCAGAACAGCATGCCCAAAGGCAAGGTCGGTGGCTGAAGAACAATCCAGGCTGTAATGCTTTGCAAAAGTATGTACAGATGAACATGTAGCAGCTTTGCTGATCTCTTGAGGAGGAATAGAAGCTAAATTGGCAACAGTAGCTGCTGTAGGTCAGAGGCTGTGGGAGCCGACCTGACCGAGAGGGGTGAAACCCACCTGAACATAACAAAAGGAAATACAGTCTGCAATCCAGGAGGAAATGGTCTGTTTAGAAGCAGGGCTCTCGGGATTGTTAGAGTTAAGGATGACAAAGAGCTGGGAAGACTGATGGAACTGTTTGGTAGCTTGCAAACAGTAAAGCAGTTTATTCTGGTGAATCCAGCTGGGCTGCTGAGAAGAACATAGGAAGCACAATTGATTGATTGAGATGAAAAATAGAGATGATGAAAAGAGCAGCCCAAGATAGCAGCATGCTGAGCGGCTGGCTCCGACATTTTGGCAGACACGGGAAAGAAGAGGAAAATGAAGCAAGTTAAGCTGCCCCGAGCTACCTTGCCTATCTCCTCTCCAGTTACTGTTGTCCAATTGAGAGCAGTGACTGGCATTGGAAGAGAAGTGGTAAACCCAGCTGCGGGAATATTTGAGCGTACTAGCTCTCAGTCTCCCTCGGGCTGTGAGCTCTCGCCTCCGTGACGTTGAGACCTCCCAAGCAAGTTTGCCCCGGTGTGAGCCAGGTCGAACTGGAGGACGCTGGAGTGGCTGGAGGTGGTGTTCCTGCTTCCTCCTTGGGGATGCTCGATGCGAGTAGAGCTGCGGCATCAGCATTCTCGCTAGACCATAATCAGCAAGAAGAGCTTCAGAGAGGGAGTGCACCACCGTTGGTGACTGTAGCTGCTGGTTTCTTCCCTGTTATACCTATGGAGCCCTTGGAGTCTACAGACGCTGAACTGGGTACTTCTGTATGTTCCTTTACTCTTTAGAGGCCAGCACAGTTCACATTGGAATCTATTTGGACTGCGATCAAACTGCTTGGGGAAACCATTACTACGCAAGAACAATCTTTGCATACTAAGGTTCAACAGAACTTTGAGAGTTGTTCACGGAACACTGGGTTTAATGACTTATTGAAAACTAAGACAGAGGATCTTTCCTCTCATTTGGATTGTTTGGAGGTGCATTCAGATGCCTTTATTAAGGATTCTAATAATTTAATGTTTAAATTTGAATAGTTGGACAATTGTAGTCAGCTTCTGAATCTTCGTTTGATAAATTTGGAGTGGAGGAGTGGCCTAGTGGTTGAGGCAAGGTACTTCAGACCAGAAGGTCAGGGGTTCAAATCCCACTAGAGGACAGCAACCTTGGGCCAGAAGGACTGGGGTTTCTAGTCCCACAGGTGCTCCTTATGGTCTTGGGCAAACCACTTAACCCTCCATAGCCCATGTTCCCTGTAAAATAGTTATCTCCAAGTTATAATGCCCTGTTCAATGTAAACTGCACTGATGCAGAATAGCACAGTATATAAGAGAATGTAAATTATAAAAAATAAATAAATAAATAAAATAAAAATTTCCCAAAGTCCCCTATCATTACTGCAAAGGTTATGTTCAAGCAACATCTTTTGAAGATGTTGGGGGGTCTTTCCAAAGTCGTGTCCACCCTTACAGTAGTTAAAGCATATTACTTACTGTCAGGTCAGAAAATCTGTGCTGCTGTAGAGATTTCTGGCTCTCAGATGGCATATGTATTAAATGTATCTCAATTGTTAGAAATTTCTGATTCAGATTTAATAACTTCTGCTACTTGTTTGATAACCTTGGCTCGTATCTGATAGAGAGTGATTACTCAGAATGTTTTTTCACAAGAGAAATGTTTCCTTTAAGGGTTGCCTGGTCAGGATTTTCCCTGACCTGGCAAGGGAAACCCAACGACGCAGATGGGAGTTTTTCATCCTGCACCCGTGGGTCCTTCAGCTAGGTGGGGCATTTTTTCTCAAATATCTATGTAAGTGCCTGGTTAGACTTCAGGGTGATTCATATGTTTTTCTATTTCCTTCACAATTGATTTCCTCAGTGTGTGAAATTGGTGAATCTCCTGTCCATGTCATAGAGTAAGCTGGTTGTGCCAGTCTCGTCTTTCCTGGGTTACTTTGTGTTTTATTGTTATTTTTCTTTTTTGCTTTCATCTTTGGCCTGTATTTTGTGTGCCAGAGGTTGGGTAGTCAATATATTTGCTGTCTTACAATGGTCTTTGTAGATTATTATTTCCTTTGTTGGTTACTTTAGACTACCTGCATTTCATTTGCAAGTGTGTTTATGCTTGTATCTTTTCAAAAATTGTATACATATAAAATGTAAACAAAACAAAAAAACAAATGTAGAGACGACTTCTGGAAGAAACTTAGGATGGGTATGTAAAAGTACCTTATCATGAAGAAAATGGGTGTACAGAGCATAGTGAACAAAAGCTTGGAGTTCACTGACACGTCGTGCAGAGGCAACAGCAACTAGGAAGATGGTCTTTCAAGTGTGATGTTTCGATGAAGCAGACCCCAAAGTTTCAAAGGCGGCTTTTATGAGCTCTGAAAGAATAACAATGAGATCCCACACTGGAACAGATGGTTTTAATGGAGGCTTGGTGTTCATTAAGCCCTTTATGAAGCGAGAAACTATTGGGTGCATGGAAATGGGTTTTCCATCCTCATGTCGATGGGATGCTGCTATGGCTGAAAGATGGCAACAAACAGACAAAGTCTGAAGTCCAGAGTCAGATAGTGCTGCCCAGTGGGAGAAACGAGTCCATTTACGATAACAGGAGCACTGTGTAGAAGATCAGCGAGACGCTTGGTGTATAGCTTGGACTTTGGCTGGCATGGGGTGAACAGCATCAGTTAGCTGATCAGCTTCCAAGCACCTAGAGCTAGTGACTGCAGGTTGGAATGTAATAGGCAACTGAAAGGAAGCTTGTCTGTACAGGGCTGTGTACAAAGTCAGGGTACTTAATAACATCATATTACTAAAAGCCCTAAGAAAGAGTTAACACCACAGACATTCCAGAGCTTATTACTCAGCAATAACCTTGAAAGACTCTACTGAAAAAAACTAGGCTGAACTTTCAAAAACAAAGACACTAGGCTTGCTATTAAAAAGATAGTGAAGGGAGAAGTTTGTTTCTCAGCCTCTCAGTCTCGATTCAGAGATATCAAAACTGCAAGTGTTAGAATTATTGTCTCAAAAGTTATGTCTGGGAATACATGTATATCTCCTCATAAAGACCTATGCTAATAAGAACTGACCTATGACGTAGAGATACAGAAATGCATGTTATGAATATACGTGATGCTTGACGTAGAACAATAAGGTGGAAATTATGCTGTGTAATGGAATATTTACTTATAAATAAAATGGCTGAAAGCTGTGATGGCAGAGTAAATAAGGTGTTAACTTGGTTTGCTCTCCCAAAGCTTTGTTTTTTTGTTTTTAAATAGTCCAAGTGTGTTGTGTATTATTTACCGATTTACCATGCTTGTTTTCCTTCTCATTGCTTTGTGTGTGGATATCCGTTACCCAAGAGCCCTGGTGAGTTACCGGTGAGGGGAGGTGAGAGTACACAAACAGTTGGTGCCATGATGGATACGGATCTCTGCATTCAGGGCAAGGGCAGAAGGTGCCAGAAGATTTGTGAGTATTACCAGTGATGGGTAATTAGCGTTTAAGAAAGGTAGCCCTTCTTATTGTATGTTTCTATTGTATGTATGAGAAGCATGGCTATGTAGCCATCGATTCCGTAGCACATAGGGATTCAGTGACTAGAGGTAATGAGAATTTGCAGTTTCCACTGGAGGGAACATTTTCTGTAGATAAGGTCTATTACCTGAGATATCAGTTGGCGGTTAAAGGTAAACCGTGCAATAGTCATGAATGGATTGTGCTTACATGGTGGGAACGGATGGTACATGAAGAAAAACATAGGAATGAAGTTCATGATTTGAAACAAAAGTTGTTTGTGTTAGGAAATGTAACTAATGACCAGCTGAGCGAGTGCGGGTCACTCGTGTAGCAGAACTAAGAGAAAAAAAATACTTAAAGAGAAACAGAAGCTAGGGGGAGAAGAATTGAGTAATTTAGATATTTGTAATATCTCCCAGCTCCAAGAATTGAGAGCACGTTTGAACCAAGAAACGGAAAGTGTTATACTTGTAAAAAGAATCTTAAGAGTGGCAATAGGTCATAGTGTTTCTGTTGCAAAAGAATTAAGAGTTACTGATGAACTTATTGATAGAATTGAGAGAGATTTGGACAGGCATTTTGAAACCTACAAAGAGGAGCGTGATCAATTATATTATGATCTAGGCTCTATTCAGGAAGCTATACACCAGCAAAATAACTCACGTTCTAGCATAGTTAAATCTGAAGCAACTGAGGGAAGTGATATTGTGCCTACTTATCCTTTTCATTTGTATCCAGTGGGCTTGACAGGTTCTATGACTGTGCCTGCAAATTGGAGCCCTAAAGAAGTGTTTGATTTGGCTAAAACCTTTCCTAATTACAGGGATAGCCCTGGTAGATTTGTGTCCTTTTGGTCTCAAATAATTAACCGTTATAATCCCACTTGGGCAGATCTAGATAATTTGCTTAGAGCTGTGTTTTTTTAATCCAGCTGATTTTCATAGGGTCACTCATCCAATTCGTGAAGATAACTGACAATGGCCACTGATAGACCCCGTGATAGATTTTCAAGAGAAGACTCAAAGAGATAATTTTGTTTTTGTGTAGAAAAAAAATTGTTAGAATCCATTAAAGTAGTATGTAAACCTGTAAAGGACTGGTCGAGGCTAACATCTCTAAGGCAGGATAGGGGTGAAAAGGTGACAGATTTTCACACTAGGTGTATGCTAGCTTTTAAGGACTATTCTAGTGAGGCAGAAGACACACCTTCAGGATTTTTGTAAATGGTTTGCATCCGAGAATAAAAGAAATTTTGGAGACTTCAATAATAGATTGGCCAGCTAGAACAGCTGATGCAATTCTGGAAGGAGCTCGATACAGTGAGTTGAGGTTTCTCAAGGAACAGCAAGAAGAGCAAACCAAGATAGATGTGAAAAAGACTAAATTGCTCAATTTACAGATTGCTTCTATGCAGCCACCCATGGGCAGGGGTAGAGGTAGGAGCAGAGGGAGAGGAGGTTATGGGAATCCTCAGCGAGGACGTGGACAGTCAAGAGGAATGCGTACTTGTTATACTTGTGGTGAGATTGGGCATTTTCAGCGAGACTGCCCCCGGAATCAGAATCTGGATGTCCAGAATGCTGATTTCCCTCCAGTAAAAGCTGAATTCACTCCTGTATATCAATGTTTCTGTAGCCCAGAAGATTGTGGGGAAGATACATGGGATGCATGACTATTGTTGAATTTGAATATAACCCCTCAGGGTGAGTTAGAAGCTAAGCTGGGAGGATCTAATTTGAAGTTTGTTATTGATACTGGAGCTACTACTTCAGCACTGCGTTTACAGGTTTTTGCTGCTATTTATCACACTCAACTAGCACAAGCACCGATAGTACATTGTGAAGGCATTGAGGGCAAGATAATTCCTCATCGTAAACTTGAATTTTTACCTTTGCAGGTTGGAGAGACTGTGTATCCTACTAATTTTCTTGTAGGAAACACTTTACCAGTAAATCTTTTAGGTCGGGGCTTTTTATCTTCACACCGTGCTACTCTATCCTGGATAAGTGGAAAGTTGTTTTTCCAGCTGTATTCTCCCTCTGAAGTGCCGTCCCCAGCAGATGCCAGTACCATTCATCCTGCTCTTGGAGAACTTCCTTCTACCCTGTGGGCAGTGCCAGGATCCAATGTCAGATTCCTTTCTATTCCGCCTGTGAAAATCGCTGTGAAACCTGGAGCCCAGCTTCCCAGACTCAAGCAGTATCCGCTACCAGCAGCTGCCATCGATGGAATTCGTCCTGTGATTGAAGATCTTCATAAACAAGGTGTCATCTATTCTACAACTTCACCATGTAATACTCCAATTCTTTCTGTACTAAAGGCTGACGGTAAGACTTATAGATTTGTGCAAGACCTGTGAGCAGTAAATAATGTGATTTTGCCCATTTTTCCCTTGGTACCTAATCCACATGATATCTGGACACAGATACCTCCAGGGACTACCTGGTTTTCTGTTGTAGATTTGAGTTCTGCTTACTTTTCAGTGAGAATTAGCAAAGAAAATCAATTTTTATTTGCTTTCCATTTTGACAATAAACAATATACAGTCAAACCTCGGTTTTCATGATTAATCCATTCGAAAAAGTCTGACTAAAACCGAAACATATGAAAACTGAAGCAATATTTCCCATAAGAAATAATGTAAATCCAATTAATCCGTTCCAGACACCCAAAAATATTCACAAAAAATACATTTTATAGAGAATAACTATATTTTTACATACAGAAAACAATGAGAAATAAATATAAATGACTAATGAAATGGATAAATGAACATTTAACATCACTGAAAGCAAGCTAAGTACAGTACTGTACAGTACAGTATGTTAACATCTGGCCTTAGCCACCCCCGACAAGCTGCTGTGCCCAGCTCTCTTCGGAATCACATTGGATTCAGCCCATTAAAATACCTTTACATTATCTGCTCAATGCTTCAGAATGGCAGAAAATCTTAATGATATAGCTTCAGACGTACCCTGCAAGAAAAAGAACTGCCTCCCACATTCATGCAACATCTCCTGCTTACGTTGACAGCTTTTCTTCCCTGCTACCTCCGAGCCTGAGGGGGCGCTCCAGAGAACGGGCAGGCGGTGGACGAGATCGGGGCCTTCCTCTCTGTGCAATCCTTGCCTCTCTGACTCTGACCAGGCTCGAGGATGTGTTTCAATTACGTGCTCAGCTGGCTTTCGCTTCTCATCACGCTGGCGATCAGTGCAGTGCTGCCGGGAACGGGCGGGCGTTCCGGCAGTGTATACAGACTGGTGTGCAGTGCGAGGGTGTATGTATTTACAGTACTGTACTTTACGAAAACTGAGGCGATGTACGAGAACCGGGACAAAATCTCAGTCAAAAAAGACGTTGAAAACCGAAGCGTATGAAAACCGGGGCAAATGAAAACCGAGGTTTGACTGTACTTGGACCACTTTGTGTCAAGGGTACATTGATAGTCCTGCATATTTTACGCAGGCCCTAAGAACTGTACTGCTTGATGTAAGGCTCGACCATTCCTCTTTAGTTCAGTATGTTGATGATTTGCTTTTATGTTCACCAAGTTATGAGACTTGTTTTCTGATTCCTTGTCTCTATTAGCTCATATTGCTGATTTAGAATTGAAAGTCAATTTGTTAAAACTGCAATTTGTATCTCAAAATGTTACTTTCCTGGGTGTTGTCCTAACACGATCTGGTGCAATTACCTCTGCTAGATTGAAACCTATTCTTTCATTGTCTTTCCCAGCAACACCAGTATTACTGCGCAGATTCCTGGGTTTTGTTAATCTTTTGTAAACAATGGCTAGCAAATTTCTCAGACCTTACTGCTCCACTTTATGCTCTCATTGGGAAAGAAGGACCTGAAGGTCTCATTGTACCTACATTACCACAGTGGGAAGCCTTTTTTGAATATAAAGTCTGCCCTGGGAAATGCGCCATGTTTATCTTTGCCAGATTATTCCTTGCCATTGAAACTGTATGTGGCTATTTCTGATTCCTCTGCTACCTGTGTGCTTTTACAAGCTTTCCCAACTGGTCGCAAGCCAGTAGGCTATTTCTCAAAGCGATTTGATTCAGTGACTTTGGGACTCCCACCATGTCTACGTAGTTTGGTAGCAGTGGCCTTTGCAATTGAAATTACTGATTTTCTAGTTTTACAGCACCCTCTTGAAGTGTATGTATCACATTCAGTTTCTAGGTTGCTCCATTTAACCAAGACTCAGCCTTTGTCCTCCACACGTTTGTTGACTCTGGAATCAACAATTTCTCAGCCTCATGTTACAGTATCTACTCCATCAAAATGCAACCCTTCAACGCTTCTAGCTCTATTGAAAGATCTTGTGGAGGATAATGGGTCTCATGATTGTTTTCAAGCCATTTTGCAGACCAAGAAGCATGGCGAGCTACCCTCCAAGCATCAGTGTCACCAACATTATTGTACTTAATGCCATCTAACATGATTTTATTTTCCCTTTCATCTCTCTTACAGCACTATCAAGATATTTCCTTTGAACTCAGACCCTGTGGACTTCGTGGGGTGCGACCTGTGATGCACAGGGCTACTGGAAAAAGGATCATCTGTTTATTTGTCCTGATAGTCTATTGTTTCCACTTGCCCTGTTCCTGCATCATAAGCTTCACCTGTCCGCTGTGGCTATGAATCATGCCTTTTCAGTTCTCCGGTATCACCTCAAGTTTTTTTTCCTGTGGTACAGCTTGTCTGCACTGTTTCAAGACTGGCAGAGAAGGGTCAGCTTAGGGTCAGTTGTAGGATTTCTGCCTTCCGGACTCTTTTTGATTTTGCAGCTTGATTTTACAGACCTGTCCTGTGCCAGAGGGGGGAAACGGTATTTGTTATTGATCTCTTGTCTTTTCTCCGGTTGGGTGGAGGCTTATCCCGCTATCAGTATGACTGCTGGGGTCGCCATCAAATTACTGCTCACTCAGTTTATTCCTGTTTGGGGTGTACCTTTTGTTCTTTCTTCTGATCAGGGTCCAGCCTTCGTTGCGAGTGTCTGGGAGGGTATTGAAAATTGGTTTGGTATTAAGAGACAACTGCACACTCCTTATCATCCGCAAAGCTCTGGCCAAGTGGAACGGATGAATAGGACACTCAAAGGTCACTTACGCACTTTGACACAGGATTTGGCTACAGATTGGACAGAAGCCCTTCCTTTTGCCCTTATGGCAGTGCGTAATTCCCCCAGTGTGCTCAAGGAAGCCTGACACCACACAAAATAGTTACTGGACATCCAGCTACTTCTCCACATGAATTGGCAGTAATCCCAGATCCTCAACTGTTGTGCAGCGATATTTTGACTTATTACTCATGATTGCACTCAGTCCTGTCTGTTTCCCCTTTATTGCAGGTGACTCCTCAACAAGATACTCTTTCAGAGTTATCACATCCAGAATTGAAGCCAGGAGATTGGGTCCTGATTAAGAATTTGCATCCAAAGACCCTTTTGGCTCCCAAGTTCCTAGGTCCATTCCGTGTGCTCCTGGTGGGATACTCAGCTTGTAAAATGGAAGGACATTCTCGTTGGATACATCTTACACAGTGTAAAAAGGCTCCTTCACAGGATTCAGAAGGTGGTTCCCTGCATCGGTGAATCAAGAGATTGCAACGCAGAGACTCATTGGACAACAGTGATATTGCAGAAAAGACTATCATGATTAAGTGCTTTTTGAATGGACTAATTATGCAAAACACCTTCTTCCAGCATCTATACTGCTGATTAGGTGGATAAAGTTAGTTTGAATTAGTGCTTTACTGATATATAAGCAATAACCTTTTGGCACTTAACCTCTACTTCATGAAGAGATTGGGAATTGGGGGGTAGTTATAGTTATAGTATATATTTTCATCGTATTAAGAAGGGTAGGTGTGATTTAATTTTGTTTTAGAACATTTAATTTTGAAGTAATTAATAGTTTTAAATATTTAGAGGTTTGTTAAAGAATGTTTCCTTATCTGGTCGTAGTTGTGTTGTGGCATATTACTGTTAATGAAGCAGTACTGCATTCAGAATCTTGGGAATGTTATGGGGAATACCCAAATAGTTTTGAGTCACATCTACACAGTTACAAAACACTTTAATCTGTCAAATTGTGCTGTTTGTATTCCAACTGTGACAGCCACTCAGCATGGGTTTCTGCTACGAGCCAGGCCTAAGACCTTTCAAGAGACATAGCTTTTAATCTAACCACTGTACAATGGTCTCATACAAACACAGAACCTAGAGTGATTAGCCCTATGCCTCTGAAGTCCCCTCCAATATGTTTTATGGCTCAAAATACAGGGAAAAAGGTAGGGGACACTCCGTGGAACATCTGTAAAACAGTAATGCTATATAATTCCTCTATCTGGTATAAAAAATCCAATGTAAGAAGTTCCTTTATTTCAGTAGTACAATTAGTGCCAGTTCAAGGGAACCAAGTGCATGATTATGAATTGTTACAGTATAATAGTTCTGGATACCCAACCCCTTTGAATGCCTCTAGTTCAGACCTAGACATACCTAACTGGAGTTGCCCCTAGTTAGGGTATTACCATCCCTGGGAACATAATCTATTTGTAGGAATTAAAGAGATGAGCATTACTCAGTGGGCTTTGAATAATTGTACACAGAATATAACTTGTCCTAAATTGATAATTTGGGAGAGTGGATTAATGGCTTTAGAAGGAGATTATTTTGTGTGTGGTAATCTTGCGTATACAGAACTTCCCAGAGGTTGGTCAGGTACTTGCTATGTTGCCCAGTTAGATACCCTGTGGCGTTTTTTACCTTACCAAAATATTACCTTATTATCAACCCTGAATGATTCTTTAAGAAAAAGGGATGTTTCCCTTCACGATAAGGCCATAGCAGCTGCACAGCAACTAGTAGACTCTACAAGTTCTTTAACTAAATCTCAGATTGATGTATTTACGGGTACTGTTTAGCTTTCAGCTTTTGGAGCAATCGCATCGACAAGAGAATATGGTACCCAGATTATGCAATTACAGGCAGTTGTTGAATTTACAGCCCTGGATCTCACAGAGGCAATTAGTGTGTTACAAGGTGTAGTGGACAAGGTGTCTGCCTATGCAGCCCAGAATCGCATGGCTTTAGACTACCTCCTAGCGAAGGAAAATGGAGTGTGTGGATTATTCTCTGCTGGATAATGAAGGAAAGGTAGTGAAAGGCCCACTAGATAAGGTTAGAAATTGTATTTTTTGTTTCAAGTAGTAGTTATGTAAGTTCTTTTTCAGATTTCTTTGATTCTGTTTCTTCTTTCTGGAATTCATTGTCTAGGCCCCTGCAAGGCATGTTAGCATCATTGTTTGGCTTTTTGGGGTTTCTTGTTTTAGGAGCATTGATTCTCTGTGTAATATCTGCTTGCTGTAAGACGTCAGTGGACTCATTGACCCCTAAAATGATGTTACAGATTAACCCAGAGTCTATTTACAATCCTTTAATATCAATGTCTGAGTTTCCTTATCTTTGAAATGATTCTTTACAGAATCAGAGGAGGGACTGAAAGGAAGCTTGTCTGTAAAGGGCTGTGTACAGTCAGGGTACTTAATAACATCATATTACTAAAAGCCCTAAGAAAGAGTTAACATCACAGACATTCCAGAGCTTACTACTCAGCAATAACCTTGAAAGACTCTACTGAAAAAAAACTAGGCTCAACTTTCAAAAACAAAGACACTAGGCTATAAAAAAGATAGTGAAGGGAGAAGTTTGTTTCTCAGCCTCTCAGTCTCGATGCAGAGATATCAAAATTGCAAGTTTTAGAATTATTGTCTCAAAGGTTATGTCTGGGAATACATGTATGTCTCCTCATGATGACCTATGCTAATAAGAACTGACCTATGACGTAGAGATATAGAAATGCATGTTATGAATATACGTGATGCTTGACGTAGAACAATAAGGTGGAAATTATGCTGTGTAATAGAATATTTACCTATAAATAAAATGGCTGAAAGCTGTGATGGCAGAGTAAACAAGGTGTTAAATAATCCAAGTGTGTTGTGTATTATTTACCGATTTACCGTGCTTGTTTTCCTTCTCATTGCTTTGTGTGTGGATATCCGTTACCCAAGAGCCCTGGTGAGTTACCGGTGAGGGGAGGTGAGAGTACACAAACAGCAACCTTCCTGTTGCGTGAGAAGAAAGGGATGAAGTGGTAATGGCCAGAGGCCGTGCTGTACTATGTTGAGGATATGTGGGTTCCAGATCTGTCTGGGCCACTGAGGAGCAATGAGGATTAGGGTCGCCTTCTCTGCACAGACCTTGAGAAAGATCCGAGGAATGTGTCGAAATGGCAGAAATGCATAGGGAGGCGATCTGTCTAGGAGATGAGGAAGGCATCTGTTGCCCATCTGTTCGTGCTGGGACAAAGGGAACAGTGGCATGGACACTTGGCATTGTCATCTTGGTGAAGAGATCAATTTCCAGGGTTCCCCACGTTTGAAGATGGGGGTCAGGATGGTGGGATCCAGAGACCACTTGTGTGGTTCGAGGCAACGGCTGAGGGAGTCTGCTAAATGGTTCTGTACTCTTGGAAGGTATACTGCCCGAAGGAAGACTCCGATGGATTGAGCATAGAATCCGAGGCAGACGGCTTCTCGACAGAGTCGGAGGGAACCAGAGCTGCCCTGCTTGTTGCGGACCCAATGTTGGAAGGCGTGAAGGGCATAGCAAACTGCACGCATCTCCAGCAGGTTGATGTGTAGAGAGGCTTCTCTGCTGGTCCATTGACCTTGAGTCGTGAGATACAAGAGATGGGCTCCCCAGTCCAGATGTGAGGCATCAGTAGTTAAAGTGATGCAGCTGCTCCAGGAAAGGCTGCCCAGTAGTAAGGCTGGATGGAAGAGTCCACCAGCTTAAAGACTGGCACAACATGTGGAGGTTGGGCCCAGAGAGGGAGACACAATGTTGAAGGGATTGAGTATGCTGGTTCCAGTTGAGTTTGAGATGCCATTGGAGTTGGCGCATGTATAGGCATGCCAAGAGGACCACATGTACATAGGCTGCCATGTGACCTAAGAGATGCAGGATATTGCGAGCTGAAACACTTCATAGGCTGAGCAACTGGGTGCTGATCTGCTGGAGGAATGATACTCTGTTCAGTGGCAGGAAGGCACGAGCCACTGTGGTGTCTAAGCAGGCCTCTATGAAATCAAGAATCTGACGGGGTTCGCACTTGGACTTTTAGAAATTGATGATGAAGCAAAGTTTTAGCAGGAGTAAGGATGTCGTGTGGACTGATGCCTGGGTTGCAGCCTTGTCAGACTCTGAAATGAGCCGATCGTCCAGATAAGGATAAACACAAAGGTTTTGTCTATGTAGATATGCTGTGGCCACTGCAAGGCAATGAGCCTGAGGACAGCCTGGAAAATAGGACTTTGTATTGGTAGTGTTCTGTCTTGAAGCAAAACTGGAGGTATCTCCAGTGACGAGGGTGGATGGGAATATGGATGCAAGCATCCTTGAGATTCAGAGAGGCGAGCCAGTCAATGTGCCTCAAAAGTGGAAGAATAGTGGCTAGACAGGCCATCTTGACCTATTCCTTCTTGACACAGAGATTGAGTTTCCAAAGGTAAAGAATCTGATGGAGGCCTCCTGTATTTTTGGGAATAAGGAAGAACCAGGAGTAGAAGCCTTGGTCATGTTCTTGTTCTGGTACAGGCTCGATTGCAAGTTGTGGAGCAGGGCTGCAATCTCTTTCTTCAGGATGGGAAGGTGAAGGAGAGGAATCTTGCTGGGTGGGGGCGATTGAGGAGGGAGGTCTTCGTGAAATTGAGCTTGTACCCAGATGCAATGATGCTGAGAACCCAGCGATCTGTGGTGATACTGCCAGGCCTCCCACTGGTAGATACTCAAAAACTGGGGCTCGGATTAGGTGGCTGTGCTGCTTTCTGTCTCTCTGGTACGTTGGCCATAAGAAGGTGCCGGTTGGTGTTGTGGTGGAGGCCAAGAATAAGGCTGAAAATGTCAGTGGGGTAAAACTTCTGGAAATATTGGTAATGGTATGCTCTCCAGGATTGCAGACAGTGAGACTGTTCAGACATGTCCTGGGACTGAGCTGAGAGTTCATGTACTGTAGAAGAATGGTCCTTGACTTCTGAGGCGGTTTCCTGGACCTTAGGACCAAAAAGGCTATCGCCCTGGCAGGGAGTGTCCGCTAAATGGTCATGCAGTTCTTATCAGAGACCAGAAACGTCAAGCCAAGCAGTACAACGAGCAAAGATGAAAGTCGAGGTAGACCGGGCAACTGAGTCAAAGGTGTCATAGGTGCAGGACCGACTTGTCCACAAGGCAAGCTAGGCAGCCGCCAAGGGCGGCTGGCCCAGGTGGGTGGCAGCAGCAGCACAGGTGAAAGGTGGTGGCAGTGGTACACATGGGCAGTCATGCCACCCCCTCCAGCTGCCACTAATTCCATTTGGGGGAGAGGCGGGCAGTGGCAGTATTTCCAAAAGCGGCGGGAAAAAAACCACCTCTTTTGGAAATAATGGCGCTGCCTGCCTCCCCCTCCCGAGAAGGAATCGGTGGCAGCTGGGGGGGGGGGGAGGCGGCAGCTGCTGGGGGGGGGCTGCATCAGCAGAAATCCTTGGGCTGGCCCTGCATATGATAGAGGGGCTCCTGTAAATAATATAATAGAGGGACTCCTGTAAATTATCCTGCAGGATATGAGCCTCCAGTGCTGGAATGGCGGCAAGATCCGGCATCTGCAAGAGCAGGTCATGATAGTAATGCAGTATCTGTAGTTGGTGGGCTAAGATCTTCATGGCTAGCACTCCACTTTGAAATGTTTTCCTGCCAACTGAGTCCAATGTCCACTGATCTTTGCCTGGTGGAGTCAGGGCATTGAACTTAATCTTCTTCAGTACTGCTTCAGAAACTATGGATTGATGAGGCAATTGCTGATGCTGGAACCCTGGAGCAGGCAGAACTTTGTATTTGAGGTCAAGACTATGGGCCATGGCATACAAAGAGGCCGGCGTCTTCCAGACACAAGTGAGCAGGTCTTGCAGGACTTGGGGAACTGGTATCGCCAGGATCTCCTTGGGGGTGCTACAAGTTTTCAAGACGGATTGGAAATCCTTTTTGTTGGCAGAGGTCTGAGAATCACTAAGGGCTAGTGCTCTAGATTCCTTTTGTTGAAACCTTGGATAAGAAAAGTCCTCAGGAGGCTCCCTTTCCACTGGGTTGTCAAAGGAAGGTGATTGTTGAACAACCCCCAAAAGGGAGGGTTCAGAATCAACTGGTGAGAGTAAGGAGGATTAGCAGCTGAGAAGGTACTGACATTGAGAGGCTCAGAGGATGGACCCTAAGGAGATGGAGGTGGCAGTTGGAAGAAGGGATCCAGAGGAGCAGCACCCAGCAAGGCTGTGCTGTCCTGGATAAAACGGCATAACAGCTGCAGTAAAGGAACAGTGGAGGACAACCTATCAGATACCAGAGGGGCGAGGTAAGGTCAGCGTTGACTCCACATACTGCTTCACCCTTTTTGATCTATGGGAAGAAATTACTGAGGAGTCACCCTCAGATTTTCATATGTGAGACTGGGGCTCTTGGGCATCCTGGCCGTTTTCCAGGTCAGTCTTACAGCCATGCTTGGATTTGGACATGTTTGGCACCTACCAGAGTCTCTGGCCTCCGTGAGTGTCCTGCGCAGGCCGGGTTAGGTGGAGATGGAGTAGCGCCTCTCGCCTGAATCTGAAGGCTCTGGGACACTTTTCTTATCACCGGCGCTGGTAGGAGGTCTGCCTCTGGATGCATGTCAGCCCCCTCTCCTCCCAATTGTGCCTTGTCTGGGCCCGATGGGATTGGGGCAGATTCTGAAGCAGGAGAAGTCATATTTTGCATTTTGAGTCACTTCAAATCACAGTGCTGTTCCTTTAAAATTACTGTTACTTGAGTTCACAGTAATAGGAACAGAGTCCCCTTTTAGTGCTGCCCTTTTTTTTTTAAGGATAGGTTCAGAACAAATTGCTGTGCTCCTTCATTTGCTTGCCTTTTTTTTTGTTGTGAAGAAACTCGTGTTCGGCGGTGTGAGTGAAGAGCCGCGGTGGTTCAGGACAGATGGTGGCGGGAACCACCACTGACTGAAGATTGTTGATTGCTTTTAGTTCGGGGACAGTGGAAAATAAATACTGGCAAAAACAAAGAAATAAATAAAATTAAGCTCACGCAAACCAACGGAATGGGGAGAGCAGCGGCTGAACGCTGTAGCAGTTATGAAGAGAGTGAAGAGAGAAGCATCGAGAAGCAGAGGCGGGAAGGGGCACTCATGCTATAAGAGAGCCAGCACTGGTGCTGTCAGTGGACAGTACCATGCAGTGTGCCTGCATCCCTCTGCTTAAATACTGAGAACCCCTGTTACAGGTAAGTAATCTCGCTTTCTGCATGGACAAGGATGATATAATCAGCCACACATATGGATGATTCCCGAGGTGCAACTGCAAGGGCAAAAGTGATTACAGTCATATTGAGAGCTCTTGCAGTCAATGATGAAGGCTGTGGTAGGTTGGAGTGAGATTGGAGTTAAAGGGCAGTGCCTCATGTGGTGGTGTTCTTTTATTGTCTTAGTTTGCTTTTTCTTTTTTTTTGAAAATCCAAAAGGTTTTGGAGTTTGCTAGGATTGAAGGGGGTGTAACTAAGTACCCCAGTAGCTGTATGGATGCTGTATTGGGAGAGTATGGTGAAGTGATTGAGGATTAGATAACCGGAAACAAAGAGGGTGATCAGAGGGATGGTGTTATGTATGTTTTTGAAGAAAAGAATGCCTTTAAGCAATCCATGCAGACATTTCTTGAAAATGCCAGCAGGAGTCAAGGTGACTGCTGAGAGAGACTGATGGATTATTTATTTTTATTTATTTAACAGTATTTCTAAACCGCCTTATCTTAATAATCAAGGTGGTATCACAGCAAGCAATCAAGTAAAGTGTGTGCGTTATACATGCAGTGAGGGTGAAACTTAGTTGTGTGAGGGATGTGTTGGGTGCTTGATTTGTTTGAGCTATATACAGGGTGGGCTATTTACAGTGGTGCTAAAAACACATTTTATATACATACAGTGTTTAGGAGGATTGGAGTGCTGTTATTCATTCTCTTAGGTTATGTGATGTGACCATAGTGCTCTATGAACAGCATGGTTTTCAGCTGTTTTCTGAAGTCTTTGAGGTCTGGAGTTGCCCTTAGATCGTCCGGTAGATTGTTCCATATTGTTGGAGCAGCCATGGAGAGAGCTCTGTCTGTTGTGTCCTTGCGTGTGTGCTTGTATTCATTTGGGGTACTGACTCGGTTGCGTGTTTGACTTCTTCTAGGACGTGCGCTGGTTTCCGGTTGTATGAACATGTGGAGGCTGTTGGCTGATGTGTGCTGTTTTATCTTAAATAGGTTTATGATAGTCTTGTATCTGATGCGAGCACTGATTGGGAGCCAGTGTAAGTCCTTTAATGTAGGTGTGATGTGCTCCTGCCTTGCGGCTCCGGATATGATTCGAGCTGCAGTGTTTTGTGCCAGCTGGAGTGGTTTGAGAGCTTGTTTCGGTAGTCCAAGGTATATCGGATTGCAGAAGTCCAGTATTGGGGTTATCAGTGCTTGACAGACGGTACGGAAGTGTTCTGGGGTGAGGAGTGGTTTCAGTCTCCTGATGATTCGCATCCTGTAGTAGGCTTTTTGGATTGTTTTGTCTATGTGTGGTTTGAGGTTGAGTTTACTGTCCAGAGTAACCCCAAGGTATCTCACCTCTGATCTTATCGGTATCGTGGTGCTTTGTATCTTTATGTTTGGTGGGTGTATGAAGCTTTGGTTCCGAGTGATGATTAAAGCTTCGGTCTTGTTGTAGTTTATTGCGAGGTTGTTGTTTTGGCACCACTTCGTCATTTGGGTAAGGCAGTCTGTTATCTTAGAGAAGTCCGGGTTGTCGATTGATATCGGGGAGTATACCATGATGTCGTCTGCGTATATTGTGTATTGGATGTTGTTCTCTTTCATAATGTTGCATATTGTTTGGATGTAGATGTTAAAAAGGAGTACTGAGAGTGCGGATCCTTGCGGTACTCCTTGTTGGACATTTATGGGTCGGGAGGTGTCATGTCCCACCTTGACCTGTAGCTGTCTTTCGGTTAGGTACGAGTGGAACCATTTCAAAGTGGTACCGTGTATACCAGTGTTCTTTAGTCTCTCCAGGAGCGTATTGTGGTCAACTGTGTCGAAAGCTGAGGAGATGTCGATGAAGATCATTATAATTCCATTCCTGGTGTTGTCAATTATTCTTATGATGCTGTCGAAGAGGTAGATCAGTAGAGTTTCGACTCCATGGTTGGGACGAAATCCGTGTTGGTTGTCGTCGAGAGTTCCGTGTTTGTCAATGTGTTCCTGAAGTTGTAGTTGAACCGTCTTTTCGATTATTTTTGCGAGGAAGGGTATGCTGGAGATTGGTCGGTATGCTGCTGGGTCCTTTTTGTCGAGAGTAGTTTTCTTTGTGATTGGTCTTACTGAGGCAAGCTTTAGTTGCTGTGGCATGAGTCCTTGAGTGAGTGAGTTGTGTACCATTTTATGAATGGTTGGTATGAGGCTTGATTTGGTGGTTTTGACCCATGACACTGGGCAAGGGTCTGTAGGAGCAGTGCTTGTGTTGATTGTGGAGATGATGTGGGATATCTGTTCTTTTGAGGGTGAGTAGAATGTGCCCCAGGTTTTGGGGTGTACGTTCGTTCTGGTGGTTCCACTGGGTGTTGTGCGCTCTGTGGAGTGAAATTTATCTTTGATGTGGTCGGCGAATTTCTGTGGATCAACTTGTACTTCGCTTTCTGCTGCTTGCTCTTTTGTCAGGGTTTTTACTATTTCGAAAAGTTCTCTGGGTTTGTTGATGGAAGAATTTATCAGGTTTGTGTGGAATTCTCTCTTTGATTGGTTGATGTGTTCATTGTATTGTTTTTGCTTTGTTAGGTAAAGATGTTGGTCGGAAGTTGTTTTGTTTTTTCTCCATCTCCGTTCAATCTTCCTGAGCTCCCTCTTTTCCTGTCGTATTTTTGCTGAGTACCATGGCTTGTTTTGTCTCTTGTTGTGGTGTTGTTTCTCGGTCCTGTCATCGGATGGTTTGGCTGCGTTAGCTAAAACGCTGTTCCAGTTGGAAACTTGTTCCTCCAGGTCCTCTGAGTCAATGTTCAAGTGTTGTAATGTGTCCTGTATGAATTCGTCCTCGTCAAAGGACTTGAATCGTCTTTGTGTGTGTGGGATGTTCGCTCTTTCGTTTGTCCGGTCTTCTTGTGATTGCAGTTTTGTCTCGATTAAGTAATGGTCAGACCATGGTACTGGGGTGATGGTGGGTGTAGAAATTAGGTCTCTTGAAGTTAGGTAGTTTGATGCGAAGATGAGGTCTGGGGATGATCCAAGTCTGTGTGTTGGAGCATTGACTATCTGTGTGAATTGAAGTGAGGTCATTGCTTGAAGGAAGGCCTCTGCATCTTTTGTGTTGGCGGACTTGAGGTTGAAGTCTCCGATTAGTAGTGCTGGTTTGTTGTTTGTTGTTATGGCACAGGCTTCTTCGAGTGTGAAGGCTAGTTCGTCGGGTGGAGCACGGGGTGCTCTGTAGGTTAGGCAGATTGCAATATTCTTGTTCTTGATGCTAATTGTGTTACACTGCTGTGTATCTGTGAGGTTCTGTGTCTTGAACTTGAGTTTTGTTTTTGCTATTATTAGGACTCCTCCTCCACGCTTGTGGGTGCGTGGGCAGTTGTATGCTGAGTAGTTGTTCGGTACTAGTTGGTTGAGTAGTACACTGTCGGTAGGGTTGAGCCATGTCTCTGTGATGCATATTATGTCGGGCTGTCGCTCTTCTATGTGGTCTACCAGAGTGTGTATCTTGTTGCAGACGGATCTGGCGTTTATGAGCTCAATTGTTGTTGTCTTTGTGGAAGAGGTTGTTGCTACATGTGCTTCCTTTGAGCCGGTGTTGGGGTTTGATTTGTGTCTGTTTGGTCTCTTTGATTGGGAGGTTGCGAGTGTCTCTTTGTGTGTGTGTTGTGGTTCGAGATATGACAGTGCAGTAGGAGGGTACCATGGTGTGTTTGTTTGAGGGTAGTGGAGGTGTGTGTTCGGTGGGAGGAGTTGTGTGACTAGTAGGTAGAGAGGGAGGAAGTATGTGGTGTGCATGTTGGTAGTTTGTGATGTTCTGATAGGGTGATGCCTGTCTCCTTAGGTCTTCGTCTGTTGTTTGCTTGGGGAGAGCTGTACTTGGTGCGGGAGCCTGTCCCGGGGATGTACAGCTGGATCTGTGGCGGTCGCCTTGTTGCGGGAGCCTGTCCCGGGGAGGGAGCCTGTCCTGTGGATGTAGAGCTGGATCTGTGGCGGTCGCCTTGGTGCGGGAGCCTGTCCCGGGGAGGGAGCCTGTCCCGTGGATGTAGAGCTGGATCTGTGGCGGTCGCCTTGGTGCGGGAGCCTGTCCCGGGGAGGGAGCCTGTCCCGTGGATGTGGAGCTGGATCTGTGGCGGTCGCCTTGGTGCGGGAGCCTGTCCCGGGGAGGGAGCCTGTCCCGTGGATGTGGAGCTGGATCTGTGGCGGTTGCCTTGGTGCGGGAGCCTGTTCCGTGGAGGCCGGAGCTTTTATGGAGTGTGTTGTTGAAGAGGGCGTTTGGTAGTGTGTGATGTGTTATGTTCTGTGGGAGTTTTACCTGCAGTTTTGATGTCCTCCTCGGTCTGCTTCTCTGTCGGGATCCGTTGGTATGCAGTCGGCGCTGCTGAATTCCTTGGATGTTTCCTACTTTTCGCCTTCGTGCCGCGCCCGCCAGGCGCGGGCGCGCCCTGCAGGGACGCCGCTTTTATCCCCGGCCGGCTGCTGTGTGTTCGGGCTCCCACTGCCCGGATTGGGCAGGAGCTGAAGAGGGGGTGGAGACTCCCGGCAGCGGCGTCTCTGCAGGAGACCTCTGCATGGTCCTCTCATGTGATGGTAGGCTGAGGAGTAATCAGTGTGGATATGTGGTGCTGGATGGGAAGGAGAAAAAGATTTTCTCCTTGGAGATCGCCTGAGTGGTAAAAAGAAGAATGGAAGTATGCAAGAGGAGTGTACCGCGCAATGCAAAAGTGAGCCTGTTCTGTGGGTGACATCTGAGCTCCACAGGGACCTGTCGATCTGGAACACTTTCCTATATGTCAGGGGTTTTTTTTGGTCCCCATTAGGCAAGGTGGTGGAAAAATGTTATGGGACAGTTTTATTTATGGTACTGATGGAAGGGCTTGAAAACGAGAGAGCCAAATTTCAGAAACTGTTTATTGCGGGAACCTCCAGGAAGAGCAGAGGTAGGGCAAGGCTGGAGTTTCTTTTCCACTCATGTTTACCTCCTCTTTTCTTTTTTTGAAGCCAAATTCAGTTGTCAGCAAAGGAAAATAAGACAAAGAACAGAAGGCTCATTTATGATCTGTATTCTTGAGACTAGAAACCTGGTGAATTGGAGAAAGCAAGCAGCAGCTTAAAGTAGTAGCTAGAAAAAGATCTAGTGGAAATCAGTATTGCCTCATGGGTCTATAAGTTAGGGTTTTCAGTTTTAAAGTTATGAATGCATTAGAAGATGAACTGAAAGCTCTTGAATGGGAATGAAGAGACTGAAGCCTGTCTTTTGTGTTGATGAGCATGCGTTGGAGCTGGGTGATGCAGTTACACCTCAGTGAACATGCTTGTGGCTTGATAACTGAAAAAGCATTTATGCCAGCGCATGCTCATTTATGGCGTCCTGAAGAATTGGGGAAGTCAGGCGTTTTTGCAGTTAAGGAAAGCGTTGATATAGGGCATTAATATTGTCTTGCCCGAAATGCAGTACTGTGTTCTTTTTCAAAACTGCGGATTTAAGTGACTGAAATCCAACTGAGTCTGGAGCATAACTACAACTTGGTTTTCTATGGGCAACAGATAAGTAACTTTCGTATTTTTATTACTTTGGATTGTCCTATCAGTTTCAGATATGTTAAATTGTTGGAAGCAATATATTTTTTGAACACATATGGTATAGGGTACACTATTTTATGGTGTTTTTACCTACATGAAAAAGCTCCTGTTTGGGCTCACTAAATTGAGTAAAATAGAAGTACTGCTACTAGAAGTCGTTTGATTCCTCACGGCTACTCTTCCAACATTTATACATTTACACCTATACACTTCAGCTCATGATTTGTTGAGCCTGCAATACTAAAATCCAACATACTGGACAAACTACAACCAAGCTCCTATAGGCCAATATCGAGCCTACCATACCTAGCAAAGATAATAGAAAAAACAGTTCAAAACCAACTACAGGACCACTTAGACTCAAATACTCCTCTTGATCATCAGCAGTATGGCTTCAGAGCACATCATGGGGTCAAAACACTTCTCATAGCACTATTTGATATGCTCGTCAAAGATATGGAAAATCCCAAAAATGCCTTCATAATGATATTCCTAGATATTGTGTCAGCTTTTGATTCCATTTACCACAATATACTTTTAACAAGATTACAACAAATTGGAATCTCCCAAATGACCCTAACCTGTTTCACCTCAAACCTAAAAGACCGCACTCAGAAAGTAAAAATTGGCCAAAACCCATCCCAGCTCTTTAGGCAATACCAAGGAATACCTCAGGGCTCTGCTCTTGTCCTTTTATTCAATATCTACCTTCAACCAATCTGCAAATTTTTCCATAAGCACAAAGTTTTCTACCATATTTACGCTGACGATATCATGATGTACTTCTCAATCAGTACTTCGAAATTTAACCTAGAGCAAATCATGGTGTGTTATCATGAAGCCTCTCAGTGGCGTCTAGCAAACAATCTGATGATAAAGAGTAGTTACTCACCTGTAACAGGTGTTCTCCAGGAGCAGCAGGAATCAGTCCTCACATATGGGTGACGTCGGCGCCGACGGAGCCCTCGCGGAGCAATTTCCCCAGCTTTCAAAGAAAGCCTTTGGGAATTGCAGCGCACATGTGCGGTCCCCTTCCCGCCCAAGGGTGCCATCTTGCTCAGTCTGATGACATAGCTAAAAGACAGCAAAAAAATTAGCAAAAACGAAATGATAGGACTGCAACTCCAAGGGGAGGAGGGAGGGTTGTGAGGACTGATTCCTGCTGCTCCTGGAGAACACCTGTTACAGGTGAGTAACTACTCTTTCTCCAGGACCAAGAAGGAAGTCAGTCCTCACATATGGGATTCCCAAGCTTAAGGCTACCGGAGACCTCAAGCACAAAAATGAGCTCCCTCTAGCTCAGCAGTATAGAAGGAAGGAATCTTCTCTGAAAACGCCCCCGACCGGTAGCCCAACACCAGGGCCGGAGGGTAGGAGTTGCCTAAACCTCAAAGAGATTATGGAGGACTGCCTGACCGAAAGCACTGTCCCTGCGGGACTCCCTCTCCAGGCAGTAATGGGCCGCAAAGGTCTGGCTTGAAGACCAAGTAGCAGCCCGGCAGATGTCTGCCAACGGAACAGAGCGGAGGTGTGCCACTGACGCAGCCTTCGCCCTAACACGATGAGCCGTGACTCGACCCTCCAACGAGAGGCCGGCTGCCCCATAAGCCCAGGCGATACAGTCAGCTACCCAGATGGACAAGGTACGCTTGGAGACAGGTAGCCCCAAGTTATTGGGGTCAAAAGAAACGAAGAGCTGAACAGCCCTTCTATGCTCCCGCGTACGGTCAAGGTAGAAGGACAAGGCCCTCCTACAGTCCAGGGTATGCAGGACCATTTCAGCCCGGCTGGAGTGCGGCCTGGGAAAGAAGGTCGGAAGAACCACCTCCTGGTTGAGATGAAAAGGAGAAACCACTTTTGGAAGAAACTTAGGGTGAGTCCGTAAGACCACCCTATTCCTGTAGAACCTAGTGTAAGGAGGATCAGACACTAGGGCCTGCAGTTCACTAACACGCCTAGCAGAGGTAAGGGCTACCAAGAACAAGGTTTTCCAAGAAAGAAAACGAAGAGGGCAGGTAGCCATAGGTTCAAAGGGCGGACAGGTAATCCGCTGCAAGACCACATTCAGATCCCATTCAGGGGCTGGTGGACGCAAAGGAGGCTTAAGCAGAAGGAGGCCTCGGAGAAAACGAGCCACCAAAGGGTGGTTGGACAGGGCCTGCCATCTACCGGTGCGTGATGTGCAGAGAGAGCACTGAGGTGGACTCTGACAGAGTTGGACTTAAGGCCCAGATTGGAGAGGTAAAGCAAATATTGCAAGACCACTGCCACCAAGCAGGAGAAGGGATTCTCAGACTGCTGAGCACACCACACAGAGAAGCGACGCCACTTAAGAGCGTAGGACTTCCGGGTGGAGGGCCGCCTGGAGGCCAAGACGACCTCTTCCACCTCCCGAGGCAGCAGTAGGGGAGCAAGGACTACCCTTTCAGCAGCCAGGCCATCAGATGAAGGGACCGGAGGTTGGGGTGTAGGAGAGACCCGTGGTCTTGTGTCAGGAGATCGGGTTGAAACCCCAGAGGAAGAGGAGTGTCCACCGCCAGCTGCATTAGAAGCGGGAACCAAGGTTGCCTCGGCCACCGGGGAGCCACTAGGATCAGCGAGGCTTTGTCTCGGAGAACTTTGAAGAGCGTTCGAGACACCAGCGGCATGGGAGGAAAGGCATACAAGAGGCCTGTGGACCATGGAATCAGAAAAGCATCCGGCGCTACTCTGAGAGGATGCGGTTGTCGAGAGCAGAATCTAGGTAGTTGCCGGTTCAGAGGACTGGCAAACAGATCCAAGGTGGGGAGTCCCCACTTGAGAAAGATCTGCTGAACCACTAATGGATCCAATCTCCACTCGTGTGGTTGGAGGATCCTGCTTAGTTTGTCTGCCAGGTAATTTTCTTGACCTGGGAGATAGACCGCTTTGAGGAGTATGCCGTGGCCAACTGCCCAAGAGCACAGCCGTCGTGCCTCCTGACAGAGAAGGAAGGAGCCTGTGCCTCCTTGTTTGTTCACGTAGAACATTGCTACTTGATTGTCCGTCTGGACCAGTACAGACTGGTGAGAAGTGAGGTGGGAGAAGGCTCTCAGAGCTAGGCGGATGGCTCTGAGCTCCAGGAAGTTTATCTGCTGCGCAGACTCCCAAGGAGTCCAGAGGCCTTGAGTACATGTCCCTTGGCAATGTGCTCCCCATCCCAGGAGAGAAGCATCGGTTGTTAGTACCTGAGAAGGAGGAGGAGATTGAAAATTCACTCCCAGTACTAGGTTTGGCAGATGAAGCCACCACCGCAGAGAAGAGACCAGCAGGTCCGAGACTTGTACTGAGTCCGTTAGGCTCCCCGTGGCCTGATGCCATTGCGTGCGAAGGCACCACTGGGCAGGTCGCATGTTCAGGCGGGCATTGGGGGTCACATGGACCGTGGAAGCCATATGGCCGAGCAGTCTCAGAAATTGCCTGGCAGAGACCAGGGAATTGCTGCGAAAGTGGCTGGCGAGATTCATGAGCCTGTGGGCTCTGTCCAGAGGCAGGAAGGCCCGCGCCTGAAGTGTGCTTAACCTTGCGCCGATGAATTCGAGATCTTGAGAGGGGAGCAAAGTGGACTTTGCGAAGTTTATGACAAAGCCCAAGTGCTGGAGCAGAGACACAGTGCGATGAGTGGCTTGAGTGGCCTCTTGGGAAGACTGGGCCCGAATGAGCCAGTCATCCAGGTATGGAAACACAAAAAGGCCTTGAAGTCTGAGATAGGCCGCCACCACTGCCAGGCATTTGGTGAAAACCCGCGGGGTGGAGGATAGGCCAAAGGGCAGGACCCTGTACTGGTAATGATTTCCTCCCACAACAAATCTGAGATATTGTCTGTGGTCTGGATGAATAAGGATGTGAGTATAGGCATCCTTTAGATCTAAGGAGCATAGCCAGTCTCCCTGCTGGAGATAGGGCAGCAGGATTCCAAGGGAAAGCATCTTGAACTTTTCCCTTGCCAGGAACTTGTTGAGGTTTCGCAAGTCCAGGATGGGTCTGAGGCCTCCTGTTTGTTTTGGTATCAGAAAGTACCTGGAATAAAAGCCGTGACCTCTCAGGTGGTGGGGCACCGGTTCCACAGCCTGTTCCTGAAGAAGACTTGCCAACTCCTGAAGGAGTAAGTCCCTGTGCAGAGGGAGTCTTGGAGGCTCCCCTGGAAAGTAGGAGGGAGGTACCTGGTGAAAGTGTAGAAGATAGCCTTTCTGAACTATATGAAGTACCCAGGTATCTGATGTGATGGCTGACCACCTATGGGCAAAGTGGACCAGCTGGCCTCCTGTGCTGAGAGAAACCAGCTGAGGGGAAGAGGCTATGCTGATGGAGTCAAAAACCCCCACCCTTCTGAGCAGGGGCCGGCGTAGTGGGCTTGGGGGCCTGCTGCCTACGGGACCCATTACCCCGTCCCTTGGCCTGCTGACCCTTTTGGGGAGCTGCTGAGGCCTGATACTGAGGGTAGTATTTATAGGCAGCCGCCTTCCTCAGGTAAAAGGGCTTTTTCCCCGAGCCCTTCTTCTTCTGAGAAGGGGCAGAGGTTTTTCTGGACAGCCTAGTTCTGGTCAGAGTCTCGGTCTCGATTTGTGCAGCCTTTTCAGCCATGGGTTTGCCAAAGAGGTTTTCACCTCTGCAGGGGACATCGACCAACTTGTCCTGGACCCATGGCTCGAGGTCGGATGACTGAAGCCAAGCCTGTCGGCGGGCACCGATGCCGGCTCCGGCTACTCGAGCCGATGCTTCAAAGCCATCGTAGGCTGCTCGAGAGATAAACTTCAAGCACTCTCGAATCCCAGTGGACAAGGCTTGGAACCTCTGCAAAGGTTCCTCGGAGAGACCAGCCGAGAACCCGGCAATTTCCTTTGCCAGATCTCGGAGATACATGCCCATATAGAGCTGGTAGGTCTGGACTCGACAAGCAAGCATAGAGCCCTGGAAACACTTTCTACCGAGGGCATCCAGGCTCCGGGCCTCCCTGCAGGGAGGCACCGAGGAGTGCATTTTTTGACTCTTGAGTCTATGCATGGCCGATTCCACCACCATGGAATGGTGCGGTAGTTGTGCCTTTTGGAAGCCGGGGCTCTTGCGGACTCGATAAATGGAATTGACCCGCTTGCTTAACACTGGCGCCGACGCCGGGTTCTCCCACATGCGGAAGAGAAGTCGTTCCAGCATCGGAGGAACCGGTACAGTAAAGGCCTCCTTCGGGGGAGAATCATACTGGAGGGCATCGAGCTCCTCGGCTCGAGGCTCCTCCTCAGGATCCGCGGGGAATGCCAAGGCCTTGGCCATATCCTGCACAAAGTCCGAGAACCGGGTGTCCTCCGGGGGGGACCATCTCCGAGGTTCGGACTCGGGCGAGTCCAATGGGACACACCGAGTCCGAAAACTACCAGGGGACTCTTCGTCTTCCGATTCCCAGTCAGACTCCTCGGAGGAGGATTCGAGTGGCTCCGGTCGGGCGGGCACCGATGCCCTCCGCCCCGACGCCGAAGGAGTCGGCGTCGACGACCTCGGTCCTGAACGGGAGGCCGAGGGAGACCGCGACCGAGGATCGACTCGAGCTCGGATGGATTCAAGGATCGGCTCGGTCTCCGGGATCGACTTGAACGTCGACGTCCTGGTGGCCGGGGCAGACGCATTGGCAAGGCCAGCGATCAATGCCCGCTGCTGGTCCATGAAGGCAGCCAAACTGCTCTCCAAGGCCGTCAACCTGAGTCCAAGCTCAGGAGACCCAGCAGCCCCTGACTCGGGCCCCGACGGCGTCGGGCCCGACGTCAGCTCCTTCGGAGGCAGGTCCACGAGAACCACAGTACTCACGTGTCCAGGCGACTCCATTTCGAGACGAGGATGTTTCGAAGGCCTCTCTGACTCCGAGGACCCGGGACGGCTGTCGGGGCTATGCAACCTGGCCCTCGAGGAACCAGGAGCATCCACCGACGCCGCCCTCGCGGGTTTTTTCTTCCTATGATGTTCCTGGGTAGGAGACCCTCGCTCAGAGGAACTCCGACGATGCTCAGGACCGGAGTCCCGGGACGTCGAAGCCTCTGACGAGGTCCGGGCCCAGCCGGACGCGGAGTCAGAGAAGATTCGTTCTCGTTGATGCTGCCGACCCCTCAACGCTTTTGAGGACATCTTGCCACACGGACCACAGATCATCGGGTCATGATAGGGTCCGAGGCAGCGGAGGCAGCAGTCGTGTGTGTCGGTAAGAGACATGAGTTTCTTACAGCGATCACACTTCTTAAACCCGCTGGCAGCCATCGAGGGAAAAAGGGCCCCTGCGAGGTCAAAAGACAGGGCTGCCAGTGAAAAGGAAAAAAATGGCGCGAACGCTTGTCACGAAGGACAAAACCCCAAAAATAAAGAAACGGACCCGATACCAGCGTAGCGGGTCCGGGCGGGAAAAAGGATCCGGCGTCGAACCGAAAAAGAATAAAAAATAAGAGAGAAAATCAACTTTTTCAGCGGTGATCACAAACAGCGTCTGTAGGGCTCCGCGGAAAAAAGAAGACTGAGCAAGACGGCACCCTTGGGCGGGAAGGGGACCGCGCATGTGCGCTGCAATTCCCAAAGGGTTTCTTTGAAAGCTGGGGAAATTGCTCCGCGAGGGCTCCGTCAGCGCCGACGTCACCCATATGTGAGGACTGACTTCCTGCTTGGTCCTGGAGAAACATCGAGAAAACTGAAGCCATGTTTATAAAAAGAGACAAAGAATTCACCCACCTCCACAGATACACCTTGGAGATGCAGCAATCGCAGTGAAAGAAGAGATAAAATACCTGAAAATTACCATAGATAAAACCCTCAGTCTTACCACTCACATAAATAAATCTAACCAAGCCATACATAGAAAGACCAAAATGCTACAACGTCTAAGACCCCTACTGGAACCCTCAGACTTCAGAGCAGTCTTCCAAGCAATGATCAATCCACATACAGACTACTGTAAAGAGTAGTTACTCACCTGTAACAGGTGTTCTCCAGGAGCAGCAGGAATCAGTCCTCACATATGGGTGACCGTCGGCGCCGACGGAGCTCCCGTGCGGAGCATTTGCCCAGCTTTCGAAGAAAGCCTTTGGGAATGCAACGCGCCTGCGGGGTCCCCTTCCCGCCCAAGGGTGCCATCTTGCTCAGTCTGATGACAAAGCTAAAAGACAGCAAAATACAAAATAAAGTATATGACTGCAACTCCAGGGGAGTAGGGAGGGTCGTGAGGACTGATTCCTGCTGCTCCTGGAGAACACCTGTTACAGGTGAGTAACTACCTACTCTTTCTCCAGGACCAAGCAGGAAGTCAGTCCTCACATATGGGACTCCCCAGCTCTAGGCTACCGGGAACCCAAAGCTGAAAAAATGGCTCCCTCTGAAGAGCCTCAGCATCCGTGATAAGAATATCCTCTGAGAACGCCCCCGTACGGTAGCCCAACACAAGGGCCGGAAGGTAGGAGTTGCCTAAACCTCAAAGAGATTACGGAGTACCACCTGTCCGAAAGCACTGTCCCTTCGGGACTCTCTCTCGAGGCAGTATTGGGCTGCAAAAGTCTGGCTTGAAGACCAAGTAGCGGCCTGGCAGATGTCTGCCAACGGAACAGAGCGGAGATGAGCTACTGACGCGGCTTTCGCCCTGACAAGGTGGGCCGTGACTCGACCCTGCAAGGAGAAGCCGGCTGCCTTGTACGCCCAGGCGATACAATTTGCTACCCAAGTGGACAACATACGCTTGGAGACAGGCAACCCCAGTTTATTAGGGTCAAAGCAGACAAAGAGCTGAGTAGCCCTTCGGTGCCCCCTGCGTATGTTCTATGTAAAAGGACAACGCCCTCTTACAGTCCAGGGTATGCAAGACTGTTTCAGCCCGGCTGGTATGTGGCCTGGGAAAGAATGTCAGAAGAACCACCTCCTAGTTGAGGTGAAAGGAGGAGACAACTTTTGGAAGGAACTTCGGATGGGTCCGTAGGACCACCCTGTTCCTATAGAACCGTGTCTACGGTCTATCAGAAACCAGAGCTTGTAGCTCACTCACACGTCTGGCCAAGGTGAGAGCTACCAGGAAGAGCGCCTTCCAAAAAAGGAAGTGTAAATGGCAAGTAGCCATCGGCTCAAACGGTGGGCGAGTAAGTTGCTGCAAGACCACGTTCAAATCCCACTCAGTGGCTGGTGGACGAATCGGAGGATTTAGCAGAAGCAGGCCTCTGAGGAAGCAGGACACCAAGGGGTGAATCGACAGAGACTGAACCTCCACCGGTGAGTGGTGTGCTGAGAGAGCACTGAGGTGGACCCTTAAAGAGTTGGACTTAAGGCCTAGGTCTGACAGGTGAAGTAGGTATTGTAGTACTACTGGCACAAGGCAGGAGAAAGGATCTTCATTGTGCTGAGCACACCATATTGAGAACCTACGCCACTTGAGGGCATAGGACTTTCTGGTGAACTGCCTCCTAGAGGCCAGAACCACCTCCTCAACTTCGCTAGGTAGAAGTAAGGGAGCTAGCACTATCCTTTCAGCAGCCAGGCCATCAGATTGAGGGATCTGAGATTGGGGTGCAGGAGGGAACCCTGATCCTGAGACAGGAGATCGGATTGCAACCCCAGAGGGAATGGAGTTTCCACTGCCAACTGCAGAAAAAGTGGAAACCACGGTTGCCTCGGCCATCTGGGGGCTACCAGAATCACCGAGGCCCTTTCCTGTAATATCTTGAACAGAGTTCGGGCCACCAGGGGCATGGGAGGAAACGCATACAGGAGGCCCGTAGACCAAGAGAGCAGAAATGCATCTGTTGCCATTCTCAGGGGATGCGGCTGTCTGGAGCAAAACCTGGGCAGCTGACGGTTCAGTGGACTTGCAAAGAGATCGATTGATGGAAGTCCCCATCGTAGAAAGATCTGCTGGACCACCAGTGGATTCAACTGCCATTCGTGAGGCTGGAGAATCCTGCTTAGTTTGTCTGCCAAGAAGTTCTCCTGACCAGGTAGATAAACTGCTTTGAGAAACATGCCTTGTCTGACTGCAAAGGAGTACATAGGAGCCAGGACCCTGTGCCCCCTTGCTTGTTCACATAGAACATTGCTACCTGATTGTCTGTCTGAACTAAGACAGACTGGTAAGAGAGGGCATGAGAAAAAGTCTGGAGAGCCAAGCGGATTGCTCGCAGCTCCAACAGATTGATCTGCTGTGTGGCCTCCCGAGGAGACCAGAGGCCTTGAGTGCACGTGCCCTGGCAATGTAAACCCTAGCCCTTTAAGGAAGCATCGGTCGTCAGCACCCTTGTGTGTGCTGGGGCCTGAAAAGGTACCCCCCTGAGAAGGTTTGGGAGATGTAGCCACCACTGCAAGGAGTCCAAAAGTGGTTTGGACACCTTTACTCTGTCTCGGAGGTCGCCTGTGGCCTGCGCCCACTGAGCAGCCCGCATATGTGCAGACGGGCATTCGGAGTCACATGTACCGTGGATGCCATGTGGCCCAGGAGCCACAGGAAGTGCCTGGCGGAGACCTGAGAATTGCTTTGGAACTGGTTGGCCAAGTCCATCAGTCTGTGGGTCCTGTCCTCGGGCAAGTAGGCTCTTGCCTGCAGGGTGTCTAATCTTGCCCCTATAAACTCTAGGTTCTGTGAGGAGAGCAAAGTGGACTTTGCGTAGTTTATGACAAAGCCCAGATGCTGAAGAAGAGAGACAGTGCGAAGAGTGGCTTGTCTGGCCTCCTGGAGAGACTGGCCCCTGATGAGCCAGTCATCCAGATATGGGAAGACGAAAATTCCCTGATTCCTGAGATAGGCCGCCACCACCGCCAGGCATTTGGTGAAAACCCTAGGGGCGGAAGTTAGGCCAAAGGGACGTACTCCGTACTGGAAATGGTTTCCTCCCACCACAAATCTGAGATATTGTCTGTGGTCTGGATGGATGAGGATGTCAGTAGAAGCATCCTTTAGATCCAAGGAGCATAGCCAATCTCCCTTCTGGAGGTAGGGCAGCAGTATCCCAAGGGTAAGCATCTTGAACTTTTCCCTCTCCAGAAACTTGTTTAAGTTTCGCAAGTCTAGGATAGGCCGGAGGCCTCCTGTCCTTTTTGGTACCAGGAAGTACCTGGAGTAGAAGCCTTGCCCTTCCAGTTGGTGTGGCACCGGTTCCTTTAGAAGACTTGCCAACTCCTGAAGGAGGAGATTTCTGTGCAGAGGGAGTCTTGGAGGCTCCCCTGGAAAATAGGAGGGGGGTATCTGGTGGAAGTGGAGCAAGTAGCCCTTCTGGACTATGCTGAGAACCCAGGTATCCCCTGTGATGGCTGGCCACCTGTAAGCGTACAGGGTCAGCCGACCTCCTGTGCTGAGTGGAGCCAGCTGTGGAGAAGAGGCTATGCTGTGGGAGTCAAAACCTCGCTCCCTGCTGTGCAGGAGCCGGAGCTGGCGGCTTGGGAGTCTTCTGCCTACGGGGCCCATGCCCCTGCCCCTTGGCCTGCTGACCCTGTTGGGGAGCTGAAGAGGCCTGGTATTGAGGGTAGGATTTGTAGGCAGCACCCTTCCTCGGGAAAAAGGGCTTCTTTCCCGAGCCCTTCTTTTTCTGAGAACGGGCAGAGATCTTCCTGGACAGCCTTGTCCTGGTGAGAGTCTCAGTCTCGATTTCCACAGCCTTTTCAGTCATGGGCTTACTGAAAAGGTTTTCACCTCGACAGGGGACATCAACCAACTTATCCTGTACCCATGGCTCCAGGTCTGATGACTGTAGCCAGGCCTGACGGCGTGCACTGATGCTGGCCGCAGCTACCAGGGCCGAAGCCTCGAAGCCATCATATGCTGCTCGAGAGATAAACTTCGAGCACTCTCGAATCCCTGTTGACAAAGCCTTGAACCTCTGCAAAGGTTCCTCGGAGAGGCCAGCTGAGAACCCGTCAATCTCCTTTGCCAGGTCTTGTAGGTACATGCCCATGTACAGCTGGTAGGTCTGGACATGGAAAGATAGCATAGAGCCCTGGAAGCACTTTCTACTGAGGGCATCCAGGTTCTGGGCCTCCTGGCCGGGGGGCACCAAGGAGTGCATCTTCTGACTCTTCAGACGGTGCATGGCCGATTACACAACCATGAAGTGGTGCGGTAGCTGTGCCTTTTGGAACCCAGGGCTCTTACGGACTCGATAAATGGAATCGACCCATTTGCTAAGAACCAGCGTCGAGGCCGGTGCCTCCCACATACGGAAGAGCAGCCATTCCAGCATCGGAGGAACTGGTACAGTAAAGGCTTCCTTCGGAGGAAAATCATACTGGAGGGCATTGAGCTCCTCGTCTCGAGGCTCCTCCTCGGTGTCCGAAGGGAAGGCCAAGGCTTTGGCCATGTCCCTCATGAAGTCCGAGAACCGGGTATCCTCCAGGGGGGACCGTCTCCAAGGCTCGGACTCCAGTGAGTCCGAAGGGACGCACCAGGTCCGGAAGGTGTCCGGGGACTCCTCGTCCTCCGTCTCCCACTCCGACTCCTCCGAGGAGGAATTGAGTGGCTCCGGCCGTGTGGGCCTCCTTGCCATCCACCCCGACGCCAAGGGTATCAGTGTCGACGAGCTCAGCCCCGCATGGGAGGTCGAGGGGGACCTTGACCGAGGATCGACTCGAGACTTCATCGACTCATGGATTGGCTTGGTCTCCGGGGTCGACTTAGACGTCGAAGTCCCAGTGGTTGGGGCAGATGCACCAGTCAGACTGGCGATCAGCACCCGCTGCTGTTCCATGAAGGCAGCCAAGCTGCTCTCCAAGGCAGTCAACCTGAGTCCAAGCTCAGGAGACTCAGCAACCCCCGGCTCTGGCCCCGATGGTGTCGGGCCCGACGTCGGCTCCCCCAGAGGAGAGTCCACGAGGACAACTACACTTACGTGACTCGGAGACTCTGGCTCCACAAGAGGTAACTTGGAAGGCCTCTCCGACTCTGAGAGCCCGGGGCAGCGGTCAGGGCTACGTGACCTGGCCCTCGAGGAACCAGGAGCCTCCACTGACGCCGCCTTCGCAAGCTTTTTCTTCCTTCTGTGCTCCCGGGTGGGAGACTCCCTTTCAGAGGAACCCCGACGGTGCTCGGGGTCAGACTCCCGAGATGTCCGGGCCTGGCTGGACGCGGAGTCAGAGAAAATTCTCTCACGCTCATGTTGACAGCTCTGAAGCGCCTTCGACGACATTTTGCCGCACGGGCCACAGGCCAGAGGGTCATGGTCGGGCCCGAGGCATCGGATGCAGCAGTTATGTGTGTCGGTGAGAGATATAAGTTTCTTGCACCGATCACACTTTTTGAACCCACTGGCAGCCATCGGGGGAAAAAGGGCCCCTGCAAGGTCAAAAGACCGGGCTGCCAGTGAAAACACAAAAAGAGCGCGAACGCTAGTCACAAAGGACAAAAACTGAAAATCAAAACTCCGGAGTGGATACCGGTGTACCGAGCCCAGACAAGAAGGGGAACTGGCGTCGAACCGGATAAGACAACGTGAAAATCTCAGAAAAAAAAAATCAACTTTTTCCGGGTGACACGAACTCATGTCCGTCGGGCTCCGCGAAAAAAGAAAGACTGAGCAAGATGGCACCCTTGGGCGGGAAGGGGACCGCGCAGGCGTACTGCATTCCCAAAGGCTTTCTTCGAAAGCTGGGGAAATGCTCCGCACGGGGGCTCCGTCGGTGCTGACGTCACCCATATGGGAGGACTGACTTCCTGCTTGGTCCTGGAGAATAGCGTGCTCCAAGGCCTGCCAAAACAAACATTAGCACACCTTCAGCTTGCACAAAACATAGTAGCACGTGTAATAATGCAAGCATCTAGATTGGATCATATCACACCAATCTTGCACAGCCTACACTGGCTCCCTATAGCCAGCAGAACTAAATATAAGAATCTGGCTATTATATTTAAGCTGTTACATGACATATTGGAGTGGAGGAATGGCCTAGTGGTTGGGGCAAAGTACTTCAGGCCGGAAGGTCGGGGATTCAAATCCCACTAGAGGACAGCAACCTTGGGCTGGAAGGACTGGGTTTTCTAGTCCCACAGGTGCTCCTTGTGGTCTTGGGCAAGCCACTTAACCCTCCATAGCTCATGCTCCCTGTAAAATAGTTATCTCCAAGTTATTAGGTAAAATTAGACTTACCTGCTAATTGTTGTTCCTGGAGTGGAACCAGTCTAGCCCCGGAACCTCTGGGTTCCCCATCTCATCTAGCAGCTTGGAGACTGAGAAACTCCCCTTTTTGTGACATCAAGGGTATATCTTCTTGGAGTCTGCCCCCTGTGACCAGTAACCTATTGACAAAGCAGACTTGGCGGAGAAACAAGTAAGAAACTATGCATTAAGTGAAAATACAACAGAACTAGCCCCTCTCCCAAACGCCCATAGGGGCACCCAAGCCCCTACATCAAACTGTGACCGAAAACCTTTGCACAGACCACTCCCTCACTCAGCATAGGAGAGATGAAGTCTGAAAAGTAACCAGAAATTGTTAGCTGGCATTTTATTTTTTATTTTTTTTTTACTGACAGAAGAAAGGAATCTGGTCTTACCTGTGCGACCTGTCACGAGACCTGCGGGCACCGGTTTGCCAATGAAACCTGGAAGGGATACGGGACTAGACTGGTTCCACTCCAGGAACAACAATTAGCAGGTAAGTCTAATTTTACCTTCCTGATCGTGTCCCCAGTCTAGTCCCGGAACCTCTGGGTCTGTACCAGAGCAGTGAAAAACTTAAACACGGGCGGGACCTGGCAAACCAGCCTGCAGAACAGCTGTACCAAACGAGGTCTCCTCCCGCATATGCACATCCAGTCGATAGTGTCGAGCAAAAGAATTCAGGGAGGACCATGTCGCCGCTTTACAAATGTCTGCTGGCGACACCAAACGAACCTCCGCCCAGGAAGTAGCCTGAGCCCTAGTGGAGTGTGCCCGTAAACCTTCCGGCACCACCTTACCTCTCAAAACATAAGCCGACGCAATGGCTGCTTTAATCCAGCGCGCAATAGATGCCTTAGACGCCGCTTCATCTTTTCGCTGACCCGCAAAAAGAACAAAGAGCCTGTCTGACTTCCGAAAACTCTCCGTACGCCGTAGATACTTCTTCAACGCCCGGACATCCAGCAGATGCAACTTTTTAGCCGAAGCTCCCTCGGCAGCGGCAGGGAACACCGGCAAGGAAATCTCTTGGTTGAGGTGAAACGCCGAGACCACTTTTGGAAGAAAAGCCGGCACCGGCCGCAAGACGACCTTAGACGTAAAAAAGGACAAGTACGGCTCCCGACAGGAAAGAGCCTGGAGCTCCGACACCCGCCTAGCTGAACAGACCGCCACCAAGAACACCACCTTCAAAGTAAGATCTTTAAGAGACGCGCGTGCCAAAGGCTCAAAGGGCTCGCGTTCCAACGCGTCCAGAACGAAGGGCAGATGCCATTTAGGAACAATGTGCCTGACCGGGGGCCTTACGAGCGCTACCGCCCGGAGAAACCGCTTCACGTCTCGCTGAGCTCCAAGCGCCTGGCCTGCGACCCTGCCCCTGTAGCAAGACAGAGCCGCTACCTGAACCCTTAAGGACGACGCCGCCAAGCCCTTGTCGAAGCCATCCTGCAGAAATTCTAATATTTGTGGAAGAGTAGCCTTTAGGGCCTTGCCGTGGCGTACCGTGCACCACTCTTCGAAGATGCGCCAAACTCAGACATAAGCCAACGAAGTAGAGCGCTTCCTAGACTTCAACAAGGTCGCAATAACCGCTCCCGAATACCCTCGGGATTTCAACCTAGCCCTTTCAATAGCCAGGCCGTAAGCGAGAACCGATCCACGTGCGGCATGACAAGAGGTCCCTGCGACAAGAGATCCCTTCTGCACGGAAGACGCCAAGGCTTTGCCACCAACAACCGGACCAAGTCCCCGTACCAAGGACGGCGCGGCCAATCCGGCGCTATCAGGATCACTTGACCGCGAAACTTCTCCAGCCTTTGCAGGACTCTCCCCACCATGGCCCACGGGGGGAAGACATAGAGCAGCTGTCCTCCGGCCAGACCTGCAGAAGAGCATCCAGACCCTCGGACATCCGTTCCCTGCGTCTGTTGAAGAAACAACCGACCTTCGCGGATGAGAACGTCGCCATGAGATCCATGACCGGTGACCCCCACCTGCGCACAATCATGTCGAAGACTTCCGGGTGCAGAACCCATTCCCCTGGATCCACCCGCACCCGGCTGAGGAAATCGGCCTCCACATTGTCGACCCCGGCGACATGCGCCGCCGACAGGTCGCGGAGGTTGGACTCTGCCCAGGCGCACAGCACTTCGGCCTCTGTCTCTAACGCCACACTGCTTGTGCCGCCCTGTTTGTTGATGTACGCCACCGCTGTCGCGTTGTCGGATAACACCCGGACCGCCTTTCCTGCGAGCAATGGCTGGAACTCCCGCACTGCCAGATACACCGCTCGCAACTCCAGACGGTTGATAGGCCACGTCTTCTCCTGAGCGTTCCAGCACCCTTGTGCAAAGCGGCCCTGACAGTGAGCCCCCCAGCCCAGCAAACTGGCGTCTGTCATCACTGCCTCCCAGACCGGGGCTTCCAGATCCTTTCCGCGCACCAGCGCCTCGGGTAGCAACCACCAAAGGAGAGCCTGACGAGTCTCCTCCGGACAGACCAGCCGACTCGACAACGAGTCCCGTTGATGAGACCAGCGGCGTAGCAAGGCCCTCTGCAAGGGCCGCATGTGGGCGCGGGCCCACTGCACCGTCTCTATTATTGCCGCCATGGTGCCCAACACCTGAAGGTAACTCCACGCCGAAGGAGCCTTTCGCCGCAGGAATGCCCTCAACAACCGACGCAGACTCCGTGCGCGCTGCTCCGTGAGATACACCCGGCCGACCCGTGTGTCGAAGCGCGCCCCCAGGTACTCCAGATTCTGGGAGGGCGTCAGGTGACTCTTCATCAGATTGACCACCCAACCCAGGCTTTCTAGGAAGGCCACCACCCGGGCCGTGACCCGCACGCTCTCCTCCCGAGATTTCACCCGAATCAACCAATCGTCTAGGTAGGGGTGAACGAGAATACCTTCCTTGCGCAGAGCAGCCGCGGCCACCACCATCACTTTGGTAAAGACTCGCGGCGCCGTGGCTAGCCCGAAGGGCAGCGCCCGGAACTGATAATGACCGGAGGGCACCGCAAACCGGAGAAACTGGTGATGGTCCCGCCTGATGGGAATATGAAGATAGGCTTCTGACAAATCTAGGGACGTGAGATACTCTCCCCGCTGAACCGCCACTATGACGGAGCGAAGAGTTTCCATGTGAAAATGGGACACCCTCAGGCAGCGATTGACCCCCTTGAGGTCCAGAATGGGCCGGACTCTGCCGCCGCGTTTCGGCACAATGAAATAAATGGAGTAACGACCGCACCCGGACTGGTCTGCAGGAATGGGCGCTATCGCCCTGAGGTCCAGAAGACGCTGCACCGTCTCCTGCAGTGCCAACTGCTTTGCTGACGATCTTCCTGGAGACTGTACAAAGGATTCCCGCACAGGACACTGGAACTCCAGAGCGTAACCGTCCCGAATGACTTCCAGCACCCACTGATCTGTGGTGATTTGGGCCCAGGCAGAGTAAAACTCCCGCAAATGTCCTCCCACTGGGGGAAGGGATGACTGGGCCCCCCTCATCTCATTGCGTTTTCTTAAAATTAGACGCGGCAGGGGAGGAGGAAGAACCGAAGCCTCTACTGGCTCCCCGGAAGCCTCGAAACCCCTGGCCTCTGCTGGAAAAACGACCCCTTTGGCCTGGAAAAAACCTCTGGGAACGGAAGCGGCGCGAGTCCCGAAACTGACCCCGACCTCCCGGGGCTCCACGGGATGGCTTAGGCTTGTCCTCTGGCAACCTACCCCCCTTGGACTCGCCTAGCTCCTTTACCAGCTTCTCCAGATCTTCCCCGAAGAGAAGCTGACCTTTGAAGGGCAGCTTACTTAGCCTAGACTTAGAGGAGGAATCTGCCGCCCAATTGCGAAGCCACAGGTACCGCCGCGCCGCAACCGCCGAGGCCATACTCTTGGACAAGCCTCGCATAAGGTCATAATGAATGTCCGCTAGGTAAGCCGCCCCGGACTCCAACCGAGCCGCCTCCCCTGCCAGGGCACTGGGCTGACCCTCCTGCACCTGCTGCGCCCAGCGGAGGCATGCTCTAGCCACCCATGCGCCGCAAATAGCCGCCTGCATGGAAACGGCGTTAACATCAAAGACCTGCCTCAACAGGACATCTAACTTCCTGTCCTGACTGTCCTTAAGGGCAGCGCTACCTTCCACCGGGATGGTTGTTTTCTTGGTCACCGCTGAGACAGCAGCATCCACCTTAGGCAATTTGAAAACCTCTCTGTCTTGATTCAACAGAGGATAGAGGCGCCCCATGACCCTAGCGCCTTTCAAGGGGGTTCCGGAACATTCCACTCCTCTTGAATCATCTCTTGAAACACTCTGTGCACTGGGAAGGCCCGCTGAGACTTCCTGAAAACCTGCAGAAGAGGGTCTTCCAGCGTGTCATCCTCTCCTGCACCTGGAACCGGCATATTGAGCGCCTTCAGAGTCTCCACGATTAGCGCTGGTAACTCTTCTCTCCTAAAGACTCTCACGACCCGAGCTTGATCGTCCCTCTCGGAGATCTCGCCCTCTTCCAACTCGTCTTCAAACGCTAGGTCTCGGCTCTCCTCATCGGACAGCGGACCCTCGGCCAGTTCCGGTTGCTCCGTCAAGTCCTCTTCAGCACGAGGCCGTTTACCCCCGCTCGGATAAGCGTCACCCCGCGGGGAGGCAGAGCGCTTATGAGCTCCGCCAGGGTTAGCGGACAAAGCTTGCTGCACCACGCCGCTGCCAACTGCCTGCTGCACTAATGCGACAAACTGTGGAGAAAAAATGGATGCCAGGTCCTTGGGGAAAACCCCCTGGATGACTGCCGACCCCGAGCCGGTGGAGGAGCCAGCCACAGGCTCCTCCAGCGGGACCTCAGACCCCCGGAGAGAAGAGGCCGCTGGTGGCGCCTCCGGGGCCTCGATCAGTGGTTCCTGGGGCTGTGACAGCTCCAGAGCCTGACCCGCACAGGACTTGCAGACTCCAGACACTGAACCTTTACGGGCCCCACACACCACACACAGGGGCTTTAAGGGCATCGTGGGCAAAGGCAACTGGTATGCCAAGCGCACAGAAAAGGAGGGAGAGGAGTGATACACCTCCCCGGAAAAGCCCCCGAGAGCTGAATCAGCACCTTCACCGCAAAGAAGAGAAGAAAGAAAATAAGAAAGAAATCCCCCCAAAACTCTTTCACACTGCCTTCTGGTTTAAGGACGCGCCTTATGCCTCCGGGAAGGCCCCCCAAGTGGATTTCCGCCACGCTCCTGCCCGGGGCTGTAAGCAGGCCACGCCGTCGCCACGCGGCCAGGCCCAGCTCCCAAGCGCGCCAAAAAGACGCCAACAAGGAGATGCGCTGCGCGCCTGAACGGCTTACCTGCCTGCTGAGCCATCCCGCCCAGCCACGTCGGAATGGGTCCGCTTGTCCAGAGCGCCGAAGCGAACAAGCAGCCCGGGTCCGCACAACCTCGTGCGCGTACCCCGAAGCCGCAAACGCTCTTCCGACGTCGAGAGGCCGCCGAGCGCACGAGCAGGTAGGCCTTCTGCGTGGCGCCGGCCCTCTCCACTCCTCGTCTGCTGACTCCCTCGGTCATTGTGGGTACTCCTGAAGGCTCCCGCCATCCAGGTAAAAACCTCTGGTCTAGCAAGCCTGTAACCCAGCAGTAAAATCGTCGGCGGTAGTGGCGGGGGGGGGGGGGGGGGGGAAGCAGAAGAAAAGAAAAGGGCAGAAAAGAAATACAACCAAGATGAAGGAAGTGGACCGGAGCAAAGCTAATAGTCACAGGTCCCCTGAACTGCCAACCAAGTCTTCTAAGAAAAGCAAAAGAACACCACTAATTCCTAATTGTTTCTCCAGTGAGCCCAGACTACCGGGCTCCCATCTCTCTAGCTGCTTGGAGACTGAGGCAACTGGTCACAGGGGGCGGACTCCGGGAAGACATACCCTTGATGTCACAAAAAGGGGAGTTTCTCAGTCTCCAAGCTGCTAGATGAGATGGGGAACCCAGAGGTTCCGGGACTAGACTGGGGACACGATCAGGAATGCCCTGTTCAATGTAATTTCAGTTTGTTCAATGTAAACCGCACTGATGCAGAATAGCATGATATATAAGTAAATAAAAATAAATAAATATCACCATCTTACATCACCACCCTAATAGCCAAAACAACAGACAATAGACAGAAAAGGGGCTGACACAAAACTCCCTATGCATACCATCTGATGTCCGCAAGACAAGCAAAACAACAAACAAGAGAGCATTCTCACACGATGCTCAAACCTATGGAATTCCCTTCCTCTAACAATAAGAGAAATAAAAGACCTCACAGATTTCAGAAAAAGAATAAAAACACTCCTTTTCAAAGAACACTTTGGTGAACTTGACTCAGAACCCCTGTCCATCTAACAGAAGATAACATAATCTAACTTGTGTTCAGACAGCCACTCACTTTCACCACTTATAGACCATCAAAATGTCTCTCCATACCTCACCTTATTCATGCCAGTAGAACTGTAAATAGTTTGCTACTAATGTTCAATACAGTACTCACTATTATATGTATATATAACCTCTTACATTGTACAAAGTTAACCTTGTCTGATGTAATGTTCAGGTTCTGTTCAATGTAAACCGCCTTGATTGCTGGATAAGGCGGTATATAATATATAATAATGTGAAATAAATAAATAAATGAATAAATTTATTTTTTCTGAATGATTGAAATATGGTCAGGTGGATGAGAGTTATAAGGTTGATGTGTGTTGAGAGTAAAATAGTGGGAGTGTATTGGTTTGGATATAGTAATAAAGATGGGTTAGTGAAGGGAGATGATGAATGAAGAATCGATATGTGCTTTTTGTTAATTTTTTTTAGTTTGTTCTCCCTGAAGCAGCAAAATAGCGAAACACGGACAGTGTTGAAGGGGCTGGCACACAGTGGAGATATCTTACATACTTTATGAGAAAAAGGAAGGTATCTCATGAGATGGGATATTGTGTAATGTGACACAGCAGACGGTACAGAGCCCATGGAGTTAGGGGAAAGTAAGGAACTTACCTCAGAATTAGCTGAGCAGCAGACAAACTCAGCACATGTAGAATTAGCTGAGCAGCAAACAAACTCAGCACAAGAAAAGCAAAAAAGCATTAGAGTAAAATGCCCTTGCACTAGTCCTGACGTAGCTAGAAGCAGGAAAGCTAATCAGGAACACCTGTTCCCAGAAACCCAGGCAGCATGCAAAGAGAACAAGGATAAAAGCTGCAGGGTAGAACCAGGGAAAGCCAGTAGGGGCAGCGACCTGGGAGGACTAAGCCAGCATCCAGTGAACACAAGTCATGCTGGAGGAAATCCACTGAGGGAAGGAAGCAGTAGGTGTGGCAGCAGGGAAGGAAACAGCCAGCACCGTGCCCAGGACCCGGCTAGGATTCCTGGTAATTGGAGAGCCCAGGAGAGAGCTGCCAGAAGCCCAGAGATAAGAGACAGAACCACAGCTAAGATGTGGGAACCTAGCTTTGCTAAAGAAAAGGCAAGAAGTTCTGTTTGGTTTGAAAGGCAAGGGCGTGGCACCAGAAGTAAGTTTGACACTGAAAGTTACACAGTAATTCCACCAGCGTGGAGAAGAAGGGAAAGCCAGAAGGAAGCTTTTAATATACCAGGCATTCAGAGCCCTGGATTTAAAGAGCCCTTTCTAGAAAAGCTAGCCCATGACTCACAGGAGAGTTTTAAGGAAGACAGCAGCTGTGAAGAGTGTGACCCATATGCAATCGTAAGGGACTCTGAGTTAATGCAGTGGGAGAACAGCAGCTATAATTTTGACCCTGTGCCCATGGATTGTACAATTTGTTTATCTGACGATATTGTATCTTTATGTTGAGCGTGTGCAAAGCAGCCGGCTGATGGTGCCTAAAAGGAAAGAAGATATTTTTCTGTGCAACAGTTCTTTTCTTTCATATTGTTTGTTGTATCCCAGGAATATCCCCTCAGGGCAGGGAATAAAGCCCTAATATTATTTTTGCCTTACCACTTGACTACAAGACTCTTTTTGTATCAAAGGCAACTTAAATCTTAACACCCTAGGCAGCCGCCTAATAGTGAGTGATAGCTACCTCATATAACCCTATCTCTCACAGTAAGGAATGGTAAAATTAAGGAAAAGCACATATGCATGTACAATTTGAAAAATGTATAAGAGTTCTATTAAGCTGGGAGTGAAGAAATATTTATAAATTACATGTAAAATATAAAAGGAAAGTGTTTTGACTGATGATGTTGTGTGACATTAGGGGTGCATATAGGTACTGAAATTGTCACAGAGGTCTTTTTTCCCTTCCCTAGCTGCCTTTATAATTTTCTGGCAAGATTCGGGATTTCCTGCTTATAGAGAGAGATTTATATCTTCCTATGTCATTTGATTGAGTTGCCTGTGCAAGAGATTACATATGGACAGAACCTAGGCTTGCTTATTATAACAGATTTTGATCCTTTAACATACAAAGAAACAGAATCCATTTTAAAAATGTCCTGTCAGGAAAAACTCTAGACCCATGTCCAGCTTGGATTGTTCAAGATAGGTTGGATTTGACTTCCTCTTTGAGATAGGTTGTTAAGTCATTATTTAACTCAAAAGTTTTCCTCACTGATTGAAAGGTGCAGTGATATGTTCGATAATGAAAAAGAAGATTATGGACCTAATGAACTTTAGACCCATTTCTAGTTTGCTTTTTCTTGGTAAATTTATAGAATGGGCAATAGCTATAAGAAGAAAATAATTTCTTCTATCCTTGCCAAACTGGCTTCTGTCCGAAGCATGGGGCTGAAAATGCCTTAGTATCCTTAACTGATAACCTTAGGAAAAATTTAGATGCAGGAAAATATTTTAAAGCAAAGCTTTTGGATTTTAAAGCAATTCTTTTGGATCAATACTGTGGCCTACATATTTTATTCAAGCGTCTGTCAACTCTCGGTATCAAAGGCAGAATACATAATTGATTCTCAACCTTTTCTATTTTGTGGCACGGTTTTGAGTTTGTTTAATCCTCATGGCACACAAACAAAATTTTGTACTATCCTCACTGCTCAGTACCAAGAGAGCACCTTTTATTTTTTACCTGTGCCTCATTCAGCTGGATTCTCTCTCACATCTGAACATACAAGGTCAAAAGTCACATGAGATGGCAGACTCCGTGCATTCAGACACTTCAGAGAAGGCACATAAATAAGAAGTGCTTCTGTCCCACCAATGGGAAGGAATGAGGGGGGCGAAGTCTAACAGATTTCTGATGGTGTCTCCCTGTAATGCTAGTAATGAACAACCAGTTCAGTTTGGTGAGAAGGATGAGGGCGAGTCCAGTTGACTCTCTCCAAGACAAACTGTAACAATCCACTCTCAAACTATACATAAAAGCACATTTAAGTTTTGCTACAACATGATATTTTTGGGCTCAATACAAAAACCCCAGGGCTGCCAGGTATGTCATGTATACAAGAGAATTATGCACCAAAGTAAAACTAGCTAATGCAATCAAACTATTACTGACATGTAAACTGTATGGGAAATACATTCAAGTCAGAGATTTTGTAAATGTGTTTCAGAGTGTCCAGTTTATTTATTTATTTTTATTTATTTAGTATACATTTGTATACCGCTACTTCCAGCGATCAGCAGCGGTTTTTGATTACAGATTGGAAATTGTCGAATCATGACAGGAAATTTTTGAGGTATAAACACATTAATTAGACAGGAAAGCACAGCACACAGAGAACTATTTTACAGGGAACATGGGCTATGGAGGGTTAAGTGGCTTGCCCAAGACCACAAGGAGCACCTGTGGGACTAGAAACCCCAGTCCTTCCGGCCCAAGGTTGCTGTCCTCTAGTGGGATTTGAACCCCCGACCTTCCGGCCCGAAGTACCTTGCCCCAACCACTAGGCCACTCCTCCAATCCAGAATGTAAGCTTCCTCCAGTTTACTGGAGGAAGCTTACATTCTGGATTACACATTACAATCACTAACTTGAAAATAAGCTGGGAAAGAATAAAGAGGGTCTGGAGCAGGGAGAGTAGGGGCTCTTCAATGATCTGCAATGTCTGCTCCAATCATACTCCTCCTCTCCTACCCTGAACGGCAGGAACGAAGGGGTGAATTAGGACGCAAAGTAGCTCTTCTTTGCTCTATCTGTTCCAGGCTCACCCTTTCCCTCCTGGTTTCTGCATTCTGCTTGGGAGGAGATAGGGCTGGAGCAGGACGCAGACGGCTATTCTCAGAGGTACTGTCCAACAGAGGTGTGGCAAGCATCTTACAAGCTATGTCTAGCCAACCTTTTTGACTGTTACTATCAAAGCACACTAGGGACTTTCCAAGGCACACTAGTTGAGAAGCACTGGGATACATGACTTGTCTTATTCCTTTTAAACCAACAGAATTCAATGGACACTACTAGAACATGAATTCTCTGCGCTTTGGACCCCTACTTGTGGTGTTCTACAAAGCTCAATACTTTTGCCATTGCTTTTAAATAGTTATGTTCAGCCTTTAGGATGAGTAAAAGGCTGGACATGGAAAGTTTGATCTAAGCTGATAATATAGAGAATTATTTTGAATCGGGATCCATCTGAAATCAGAAACTGACAGCTTTCATCTGTACAGCAGAGCAGCATTAGATGGTGGAAGACAAACTGCTTTAAAATTTACAGAATATTTAGATACCAGAGATGAGGAAACTATCATTTAACTTTGTTCTCCCAGCTGTGACCTCGGGAACTACCAACTTGTGATCAAATTTGGAGTGAATTTTTAGGGGTGACTTTAGATATGGAATGCACAATATAGAGAAGTATTAACAACTTTGTAATGGTTTCATTCTGCCAGTAAGTATAATTTGTAATTTGCAGCCTTCTTTGTCATGGGCGGATCTTGCTCAATTGATCTATGTTTTAATAACAGAACATGTGAAGCATTGTAATGCCCTTTTAAAAAACATTACAAAAGAAACCGCTTGGGAATCTGCAGGATGATCTGAAGCTTGATGATCATGTTTCACAAGCCCTGGCGAACTTGAATTGGTTACCAGTGGCTTTTAGAATTAATTGGTGTAGTTCAGTATTAGGACCAGGACTGATAAAATCCATTCAAAAGCAAGGGTCTTAGACTTCAGGAAAACTAACTTTGCTGAGGTGAGACAATACCTCAAGGAGTTGTTGGCGGAATGGGAAGAACTGGGGATGTAGAAAAGCAATGGGCAAAACTGAAAGGGGATATTTTAAGGGCAACAAACCTTTTTGTTAGACAGGTAAATAAATGTAAAAGGAAAAGGAGGCTGCTATGGTTCTCAAAAGAAGTAGCTGAAAAGGTGATGAAAAAGAGGGTGGCCTTCTCTGTGATCTCTTGTAAGACAAACATTTATATTTGGAAAAACTTAGAAAAACTAGCAAAGTAGTCAGGAAAGCAAAGATACAAAAATAAGTAGCCAGTGCAATAAAATGGGGGGATAAGACATTTTTCAGATATATTAGCGAGAGCAGGAAGTGCAGAAGTGGTATTGTCAGATTCAAGGTGAAGGGGAGGAAAATGTAGAAGCTGATGAGGATAAAACGTAATTGCTTAAGAAATATTTCTGTTCTGTTTCACAGATGAAGGGCCAGGAGCAGGACCTCAGAAAATACGCACAAATAGGAATAGAAGTGATGGGGATCTTGAATGATTTTCAGAAGACTGTATTTGTGAGGAACTAGCTAAACTAAAAGTAGACAAAGTGATGGCACCGGATGGGATACATCTGAGAATATTGAAGGAACTTGGGAATGTTTTTGCGGCTCCACTGACTGATCTTTTCAATGCTTCTTTAGAGTTGGGAGTGGTCCAGAAGGACTGGAGAAAGGCACATATGGTCCCTTTACATAAAAGCGGAAGTAAGGATGATATGAAAACTACAGGCTGGTTAGTCTAACTTCTGTGGTGAGTAAATTATTGGAAACGCTGCTAAAAGGGAGGATAATGAGGTTTCTGGAGTCCAATGGATTGCAGAATCCGAGGCAGCATGGGTTTACTAGCGGCAGATCTTGTCAGACAAATCTGATTGATTTCTTTGACTGGGTGACCAGAGAGTTGGACTGAGGGAGAGCCCTTCATGTGGTGTACTTAGATTTCAATAAAGCCTTTTACACTGTTCTATAAAGGTGATTTATAAACAAACCAAGCACCCTAGGGATGGACCCTAAAGTGACAGACTGGGTTAGAAATTGGTTGAGTGGGAGGCGACAAAGGGCACAGGTAAATGCAGTTCAATCTGAGGAGAAAGGGGTTACCAGTGGTATGCCACAGGGATCTGTCCTTGGGCCAATTCTTTTTAACATCTTTATTACTGATATTGCAGAAGGGCTGTTGAGTAAGGTTTGCCTTTTTGTGGATGATACCAAAATCTGCAATAGAGTAGATAACATGAGGAGGGATCTAGCTAAGCTTGAAGAATGGTCAAGAATATGGCATCTGAGATTTAAGGCTAAAAAATGCAGTGTCATGCATTTGGGCTGCAAAAGTGCAAGGGAGCAGTACAGTGTAGGGGGAGAAGTACTTCTGTCCACGAAAGAAGAGTGGTACCTGGGCATGATTGTTTTTGATGTTCTTAAGGTGGCTAGACAGGTAGAAAAGGCAATGGCATTAGCTACAAGGATGCTTGGGTGCATAGCAAGAGGAATGGCCAGCAGAAAAAAGGAGGTGATAGTGCCTCTGTATAGGTCTTTGGTACGACCTCATTTGGAGTATTGTGTGCAGTTCTGGAGACCACACCTTAAAAAGGATATAAACATGTTGGAGTTGGTACAGAGGGTGGCTACTAAAATGGTTAGTGGTCTTCATTATAAATGCTGTTCCAAGGGTTGCAGAGCAGAGATGGCATCCATCTGTCCAGGAAAGGTCAACGCATCTTCGGTAGTAGACTGGCTAATCTACTGAAGAGGGCTTTAAACTAGATTCGTTGGGGATGGGTGAAGAAAGCCCCCAGGTAAGTGAAAACCCCCAGGTAGATGATACATCCAGTGCTCACCTCCAGTCCACCTGGAAATCTGCCGTCTTCTATCTTGGCCCTTCCCTCTGGAACTCCCTCCCCCTTGCCCTCCGTCTCGAAGAATCCTACCCTAAATTTCGCTCCCTTCTCAAGAGCCACTTCTTTTCCTCTGCCTTTGATACCTCCCTTTGACCTCCCCTATTTTTCTCCTTGTCCCTCCGCTATTTCTCCCTTTCCTCCTCTTTCCTGTATGTTATTGTAGTTCTTTTTCTTCTTTCTTCCTAATGTGATGATTTTATATTGTAAACCGCCCCGATGTAATGGGGGACGGTATATCAAGAATCTGGTAAACAATAAACATTAAATACCTTTATGGAAATGGGTAACAGGGGTAACATATGGAAAGCAGTGTGTATTAATGCCCGTAGCATGGGAAATAAGATCCCTGAAGTTGAAGCTTTGGTGGGAGTGGCTGACTTGGATTTAGTGGCAGTTACAGAAACATGGTTCACAGAAAACCATGACTGGGATGTAACTATACCTGGCTATACTTTATTCAGAAAGGACAGGGTAGGAAGAAGGGGAGGAGGAGTGGCACTATATGTAAAAACTACTATTAAAGCTTTGGAATTACAGAGCTTAAAAGGGAGAGAGGAGGCATTGTGGGTTAAACTAGAAAGAGGGAAAGAGAAATCTATTTGCATTGGTGTGATATACAGACCTCCCTTACAAGAGGAAGAGGTGGACAGAGAGTTAATTGAAGACATACGCAGCATTGCTAGGAAAGGAGAAGTGCTACTGATAGGAGATTTCAATATGCCAGATGTTGATTGGCACATTCCTGCTGCAGTATCATCTAGAAGTAAGGAGATCCTGGATTCTCTACAGGGAGAACTATTCAGGCAATTGGTAACAGACCCCACACGTGAAGGGGCCATACTGGACTTGGTGCTTACCAATGGTGAAAGTGTTTCTGATGTTGTAGTGGGAGATCATTTTGCATCCAGTGATCACCAGATGGTGTGGTTCAGTATTAGGACTAGGGCTGTTAGAATCCATTCCAAGGTGAGGATCTTAGACTTTAGGAAGACTAACTTTGCGAAGATGGGCCAATACCTCAGGGAGTCATTAGTGGGATGGGAACAGCTGGGGGATGTAGAAAAACAGTGGGCAAAACTGAAAGGGGGTATTTTAAGGGCAACCAACCTTTTTGTTAAAATGGTAAATAAAGGCAAAAGGAACAGGAGACCGCTATGGTTTTCAAAGGAAGTAGCTGAAAAAGTGAAGAAAAAGAGGGAGGCCTTCATGAAATACAAGAGATCACAGAGAGAGGAAGACAGGCATCTGTATTTGGAAAAACTTAGAGAAGCTAGCAAAGTAGTCAAGAAGGCAAAGATTCAAAAGGAGGAGGAAATAGCCAATGCAATAAAATGGGGGGATAAAACATTTTTCAGATATATTAGTGAGAAAAGGAAGGGCAAAAGTGGTATTGTCAGACTCAAGGGTGCGGGGGGGGGGGGGGGGGAAAATGTAGAAGCTGATAAGGATAAAGCGGAATTGCTTAACAAATATTTTTGTTCTGTGTTCACAGATGAAGAACCAGGAGCAGGACCTCAGAAAACACCCACAAATAAGAACAGAAGCGAGGGACATCTTGAACAATTTTCAGAAGACTGTGTTCGTGAGAAACTAGCTCAACTTAAAGTAGACAAAGCGATGGGACCGGATGGGATACACCCTAGAATACTGAGGGAACTTGGGGATGTTCTAGCAACTCCACTGACTGACCTTTTCAATGCCTCGTTGGAGTCGGGAGTGGTGTCAAAGGACTGGAAAGAGGCTCATGTGGTGCCTTTACACAAAAGCGGAAGTAAGGATGTGGTTGAAAACTACAGTCCGGTTAGTTTAACTTCGGTGGTAAGTAAATTATTGGAAACGCTGCTGAAAGAGAAAATAGTGAGGTTTCTGGAGTCCAGCGGATTACAGGATCCGAGGCAGCATGGATTCACCAGAGGCAGGTCTTGTCAGACAAATCTGATTGATTTCTTTGACTGGGTGACCAGGGAGTTGGACCGAGGGAGAGCTCTAGATGTGGTGTATTTAGATTTCAGTAAAGCCTTTGACACTGTTCCTCACAGGCGACTTATAAACAAACTGAGCACCCTGGGGATGGACCCTAAAGTTACTGCTTGGGTTAGAAATTGGTTGGGTGGGAGGCGACAAAGAGTACAAGTAAATGGAGCTCACTCTGAGGAGAAGGATGTTACCAGTGGTGTGCCCCAGGGATCTGTCCTTGGTCCGATTCTTTTTAACATCTTTGTTAGTGATATAGCGGAAGGGCTGTCGGGTAAGGTTTGCCTCTTTGCAGATGATACCAAAATCTGCAATAGAGTAGACACCCAGGAAGGTGTAGATAACATGAGGAGGGATCTAGCTAAGCTTGAAGAATGGTCTAGAATTTGGCAGCTGGGATTTAATGTTAAAAAATGTAAGGTCATGCATTTGGGCTGCAGCACTCCAAGGGAGCAATACAGTATAGGAGGTGAAGTACTTTTGTCCACTAAAGAAGAGCGGGACCTAGGCGTGGTTGTGTCTGATGATCTTAAAGTAGCTAAACAGGTAGAAAAGGCAACGGCAAAAGCTAGAAGGATGCTTGGGTGCATACGGAGAGGAATGGCTAGCAGAAAAAAGGAGGTGATAATGCCTCTGTATAAGTCTTTGGTGCGACCTCATTTGGAGTATGGTGTGCAATTCTGGAGACCGCACCTTCAAAAGGATGTGAACAGGATGGAGTCGGTACAGAGGGTTGCTACTAAAATGATTAATGGGCTTCATTATAAAGCATATGAGGACAGACTTAAGGATCTTAATATGTACACCTTAGAGGAAAGGCGGGATAGAGGTGATATGATTGAGATGTTCATGGCATAAATGTTCAGGGAGAGAGCCTCTTTCAATTGAAAGCAAGTTCTGCTACGAGGGAACATGGGATGAGGGTGAAGGGAGATAGATTCAGGAGTGATATGCGGAAATATTTCTTTACAGAAAGAGTAGTGGATCCCTGGAATAGTCTCCCAGTGGAGGTGGTAGAGATGAGGACAGTAACTGAATTAAAAAAAGCATGGGACCAACACAGAGGATCTCTAAAGGTAAAAAGTGGACTGTTGTAGTTGTTCTTATGGAAGGACAGACTAGATAGGCCATGTGGTCTTTTTCTGTCATCATGTTTCTATGTTTCTATAAAGCATATGAGGATAGACTTAAGGATCTTAATATGTATACTTTAGAGAAAAGGTGGGATAGAGGAGATATGATAGAGATGCTTAAATATCTCCATGGCATAAATGCACAGGAGAGCCTCTTTCGATTGAAAGCAAGCTCTGCTACAAGGGGGCATAAGATGAGGGTGAAAGGGGATAGACTCAGGAATAATATGTGGAAATATTTCTTTATGGAAAGAGTGGTAGATGCATGGAATAGTCTCTCAGTGGAGGTAGTAGAGACCAGGCCAGTATCTGAATTCAAAAAAGCATGGGACAAGCACAGAAGATCTCTAAAGGAAAAGAAGGGACTTTAGCATTTGGTATGGAAGGGCAGACTAGATAGGCCATGTGGTCTTTTTCTGCCGTCATGTTTCTATGTTTCTATTTTCAAAGTGCTTTCTTTAGTTCATAAATCTCTATATGGGTTCGCTCCACCTTTTTAAAGAAAAGGCTGAACTTATATGCACCTAATATGGTGCTACTTTCCTCTCAAGACATGCTGCTGATTATTCCACCGTCATCTGAAATTAATATGGCAGCTTGATCTAGAGTAGCAGCACTGCATGACAACTACTAGGCGTCTAGCAGCACCATTTTGAACATGGAACGTGATGTTGTAGGAACAACTGCGATTGTTCCTGCCCCGCACCCCTAGACCAACATGGATTTTTGAGGCATGCCCAAAGCACCCTCCGGGGTGAGGATCTTCTTCGGGGGGGGGGGGGGGGGGGGAGGGGCATGTGGGGGGTGACTTTGGGGGGAAAGGTTTGATTGGGAATTTGGGTCTTCAGGGGAGTATGGGGTTTTGACTGGAGGGAGAGGCAGTCCAAATGCACTAGCTCCTGGGCCATGTGTTAGAGGTCCATTACTACCAGAGAGAAGAATAATGTAGCCTGCTAGGTTGATAACAAGTTGCATTGTTCATATACCGTGGGACTTACTAACGTTTTACTGAGTTACCACAGGTTAGTGACACCCATGGTAAAATTAAGTTATGGTAAAATGTGGCATTTTACCGTAGCTTAGGTAACAAGCCCCCTTAGAGTTTTATGTGTCTGATTTTAACATACTCAGGTATCTTATGGATCTCCTGTATTATTGAATGAAGGCTATTTCTGTATTAACTGCTGGTATATTATCAAGAGTTTTCCGTTCAGTTAATGCAAAGAAACATTTTTTAACATGCAATGCATTTGGCTACACCTATTAAGGTGGGGATAACTGCGCTGCATCATCTGCCATGATAATGTTAATGTATAGCAACTATCTCTAAGTAGACTGTAAGGCACAAGCCCTGCCCATTCTCTACCCCATTCTGCTTAGTTATTAATGCAGCAGATAATGCACATGAAACTGCTAGTGCACACTAATTTCTGTGACAACAGCTAATGCAGCTTTGTAAATAGGACACCAAGTTAAACATGCCTCCAGGGCTGCCCATTATTGGGCTGGCTAAATTTAGCTGCTTAGTAATTCTAGCCAGTCTAATCTAACTGCTCTGTGAAGTAATACATCCTACTAAAAATTCACAGTAAATAACTAAATAGTTTTGAACAAAATAAAGAAATAAGATGAGAGAAGGGAAAACAGCTATGAACAAAATGTTAGTTGATATTCTAAGGATTTTTAGTTTTCCTTCTAGATATATAGTACATTAGGAAACGGAAACATCAAGAGTCTGGTTTGAAAAGTTGTATTTAATGAGACTGCTAGAGATATGCATTTTCATTTTATTGACTTTCATTTTAGTGCACGCTGTTTTGTTTAGCATGCGCTAAATAACATGTGCTGTTGAATGCTAGTGCATGCTGACTCCAATGTTAAAACAAACTGTGCTAAAATGAAATAAAATTCAACAAAAATAAAAAACAACAAACCTCAGAGACAAAATGTCCCTCCTGTACCCCCTAGAAATTGCTTTAAATCACAAACTCAAACAGAACTGGACTTCCTCAGTTATTTGTTGGAGCTGTGGTTTATAGGCATGTGTGGACCCTGCCACATAGGCATTAAGTCTTCTTTATGCAAAGCAATAAGAACACACACAGATTTTAGTCTAACTTTTATATGAAGAATTTAATTATCTATACATGTAACTAATCATAAAGGCTGTATTACAGAACTGAATTATCTATACATGTATCTAATTGTAAAGGCTGTATTATAGTTGTTAAAGCTGCAGGTTTTATATATTTATATTTTTACATTCATATTCATGAAAATACTGAAGTGCAATGGAATAAGGAGCTTTCCTGGCTTCTTGCACCATGTTAACGGAAAACCTATACTGCTACCAGCATGTAAAGTAATAAACAGCAATAAAATAAAACAAAAGGTTAGTGTCATTAGTACAGCTGCTATATTGTGCTGGAGGTGTATGTGTTTCTTTTCCCATGTCTATACACCTACAGCACAAGGAACATTTCATTCATAGCTTATAACTAAGACAAAAGCAGCATAAAAAGGCTCCGGTACATCAATTGTATCATTCAACTGCAAGCTCCATTACATGTTAGTCTGTATAACTTCCACAGTCTAGTTAAAAAAAATGTAAACATTGGAATTAATTGCAGGGAAAAAAATGTTTCTTATACATTCTTTCTTGTCCAGATAGTTAATTGTTCAAAGATGTGTTGTAATGAGGAAATAACAACAATGAAACTTCAAAGAGAGATTGAAGAAAAAGTGTGTGTGTGCTCATTCTCATACACTGCACCTAGCCCACAAATCGAATTGTATAATGATAAACAAACCCATTCCAGATAAAGCAGAGAAAATACAACAGAGGTGCAGCTATTTGTGCAAACTAGAACAGATATTTCCAAGTCACAGCACAAAAACGGGATAGCACATTTTTTTGGTTTTGTTGTGGAGGGTGGTTTTGTTTCCTCTGCACACAAATGTACCTTTTGCTGAACAAAAATAAAAGAAAAGCCTCCTAAAAACTCATAAAGATGAGAACTTGCACACTAATCCTTTTAGTTATTTTTCATTATTTTACGAAAAAAAACCCTGGTAACACTGAACAGTGAAAATAATAATAATAAAACTCTCCCAAGTATTGGGGTTATGGACATTTCAAATGTTATTAAAAGCACATGCAGCATTCCTTGATAGTGGGTCTTTTTGTAAAAATAAAATTGCAAGGAATTCATTTCATTTATATATATTTTTCCCTTAAAAAACCTAAAATGTACATTTTAAAATAATTTTAAAACTATTGAAAGCACCTATGAAAAAGGTGAATTGCTAGTTCCAGTAACTGAGAAAGCCACAAAAGGACCCACTATCCTCTGTAATTTTGTAAATTTGCATCTCTATCTGTAAATTATTAGCTAAAACATTGCGATTACATGCAACTAATGTAAAATGAGGTAAACTGCTCTGCAGTGTGTTCTTCTATTCAGAAGGCAGTAGATGATCATGCTGGAAGTCACATGATCAAGGCTGCATCTCCCATCATCCCTCTGGGCAGTGATATGGGATAGTGGGTCTCTTTGAGGACTTTCAAGCCTGAGTGGGGGATGGACAACATATGATTCCTAGAAAAAGGAGGAAAACAACACATAAGCAAAACAACGAGCAAAATTCAAGCTAGGAAAATGAGTTGGGCATTGAAAACAGCAGGATGCAAAAATGATTTAAAAAGCGGGGTGGGGGTAACATGCCACAAAGGGGATGAACTAAAAAAATAATAAATAAACATAAAATAAAATGTGCATTACAGAAGGTCTTCAAAGAGACTTTTGCAAATGCAGCAATGGTCAAGGTCTGAGCTCTGTAAAGTGCAGCAGAATCACAGCAATGCTACATGTTTCTTTTTACTAAGAGAATTAAGTGGCAGCAGAGAAAAAGAGTACACAGAGCTACTTACATTGCTGGCTTGGATCCATGTCTGTTGTCAATTTCACATAGTTGGATGGGAAGAGGCCCACTTGCCCATTCAGTTCTCCTTTCCACCAGTCTGGGTCTTCCTTATTCAGGACACTGATGAGCTGACCTTTGGCAAAAGCCAACTCGTCATCATTCTGGGCAATGTAGTCATACATACCAATCACTTGGCACACTGGAATGAGAAGCAATAAAACTTAGCATAGTCATTCACTGTCCCTTTTTTTTTTAACCTAGTAACATATGTGACCTAATGCTGGCTTCATTCTGGAAAATTCACAAGTCAGGTAAAATTGGTATTAGGCTTAATGAGGCCAATATTCAAAAAAGCTGAGCACCTAAATATAGGTGCTTCAGTTTTTTTTTTTCAACTGAACTTTAGAGTCCATTTTACTAAAGCTCGTTAAGGATTTGCTCTTAACACATCGATCTCATATATGTTAATTAACTGCAAGCCTCTGTGTTAGCTCTTGGGGGCATGACCAGCATATTCCCAGCAGCTAACATGCAAAGGTTTTGCATAACGTATGCTCCACTCTGGCGATGTCATTATATTAACCCACGTTAGGCGATGCATTGCTGCCAAGTGCGTGACAATAGCCCAGGCTCTCGCATTAATGTGCTTTCCATGCCCACGAGCTGCCTTTACCCTGCTCCATCCCACGATTGCTGATTAAAATGCATTTTAGCATGCGATGGCATACACTATCACACATCGGTGTCCCAACTGTCAGTTGCCATGCATTAACACATCCGTTAACCAGATAACGGGCTTTAGTAAAAGGGGCCTTTAGGCACTTATGTTTTTAAATTCAAATATTATTTAGCCATGTCTAAAGAAAACCCCAGAAAACCCCAATAAATCCATAGGCATACACATAAGATCTGATAATGCTAGTAAATAAACATATCTTTTCATTTTTATATTTTAATATTATGCCCCCCCTCCCTCCCATATCCCTCACCTCTGCAACAGGTGTAAAAAGAGGGTCAGGTCTTTTGCGCTTAGACCCTTGCCCAATATCATCTCCACCATCTCATAAAAGAATTAAAGAGTGACGTATAAACAGTTTTCCCTATCAAGGGTTTCTCCCCTCCTACAGGTTTACCTCAGCCCTCCTCCAAGCATTTAAGTTAACCTACAACCGTTCCCCCAACTACCCATCCCCCAATACAGGAACCCTAGAACTTCTATTTACAAACATGCAGGCACAACGATCTTACCCCCCTCCCTCTTGCTAGGAAAAGTTCAAGATATAATTCCCGGCTCTGGGAGAGAGCGTCTAGATATAGTCCCCCCCCAGACACCCAAAAAGAGCCACCAGCATTTCAGACCCTCGGTCCAAATCTACAAGAGCTGGTGCATAGCCCCCCCCCCCATTGCTAATAATTTCAAATGCAAACAATTTCAAAATGACTTTCTTCCCCATCAACCATGCTCACTTACACAAAGGTTCCCTACCACTATATGGGATACCCAACCCTGCTGGGTCATTAAAGAGGACAGCCTTCTGCTGTGGTGCAAATTGAGATCTCTGCAAGAAACCCATAAACCCTCTCACAGAACTCTCACAGGACACATCCAAAACATATGGCCCAGAGTCGCCCATGGTTGCAACAACCATCTGCTGGGGAATTCTCAGGCAAGCATTGGAGAGATCCTTCTCAATGAGCAGCAAACCAAGCTCCCTATTTCATCTCTCTGCAAGAAAGCCACAGGCAGTGGGCCGCTAACAAGTCTGTAAAAGCCACATGTAAACAAGAAACTTACACCCAACCCGTTTTACCAGATAAAAAGAATTTCTCCACATCCAAACAAAAATTACTATGGAGATGTTCCTCACCCAGCTCTCTAACGTAGCTCTGGACCTGAAAATATGAAAACACATTGTGGGCTTCCAGTCCATATTGCTGTTGCAACTCCATATAGGGAATTGTGGAACCCTTCCTAGTAACCACTGATTTCCATGGCACTCCCATTCCTTAAAATGGCGTCCCTGCAAATCCATGACAAATTCTCCATTCCCTCTCAAGGACAGACAGACCGACCTTTCTGGCGAATGGTTGAGACTGCAATAAATTATCCTCCAAACTTTTCGTACCACTTGTATCAAGTTAATTTACTGCAGCACTGTGTGCATGAAGCATACATATGAATGAATAATGCCAACTCCTGCCCATAAGGTCATGACATACTGTATGAACTCAGATGTCAAACAGCCAATCCTTAAGGTGATAGAACAAGCCATATCATAACACTCCAAATCCAGAAGTCCTAAGTTTCTCTGTCACTATGTCTCCTTCAGTCTTCCCAGCAGAATGTGTGCTCTTTCCTCTCCAGAGAAAAACACTTACTGCTCAGTCCAGCACCTTAAGATTCTTTTTGGACAGATGTATGGGCAACTTCGGAAGCATGTATTGCTATCAGGGAAAAGGTAGAGAAGAAGCCTAGTGGTTAAAGCAGCAGCATGGTAAGCAGAGACCAGAGTTCAAATCCCACTAGCACTCCTTGTGTCCTTGGACAAGTAACTTAACCCCACTGCCTCAGGTACAAACTTAGACTGCAAACCTTCTGGGGACAGGGAGATACCTACATACCTGAATGTAATTTGCCTTGAACTACCACTGGAAAGACATGAACTAAATACTAAATAATTTTATAAAGGCCTACACTGCCACTCAAAGATAACAGCAGGTCCACCAATGCACTAATTTGCTCTCTCTATCTCAGAAAAAGATGTGGTACATTACTTCGGTATAATTCATCTACTATAGGTTTGCTGCCTTTCATGATATCAAGGCGGTTTACATTGAACAAACTGAAATTACATTGAACAGTTTGTAAATAGTTATAACTTGGAGATAACTATTTTACAGGGAGCATAGGCAATGGAGGGTTAAGTGGCTTACCCAAGACCACAAGGAGCACCTGTGGGACTAGAAACCCCAGTCCTTCCGGGGTTGCTGTCCTCTAGTGGGATTTGAACCCCTGACCTTCTGGCCTGAGGTAACTTGCCCCAACCACTAGGCCACTCCTCCCTGAATATGCTTGTTTAGGGCAAGTTCTGAGATAGGGGTGCATGTGTGTAGGCTCCAGAGACTGTTTATCTGTAGGATGTCGGAGCTGAATGTTAAGACTGAATGGGAGAAGTAAGGGTCAAGCATAAGAGTGAGAGCAGAGACCATGCAAGTTAATGACAGGCAGGGTCCAGCTAGGAGGCCCATACGTAGTGCAAGGGACCTAGCACGAATGAACGATAAGCCCAAAATGTCATGGTCTGACTGATATCAAGTTAGGGACATGGAATGTGTGTGGTATTAACACTCTGGTTAAACAGACAAAAGTGCTTGCTATGTTGAAGAAAGGTAAAAACAGACACAGATTTCTTACAAGAGACACATCTCACAGACTGGGAGCATCAGAAGTTAAAAAGGAATTGGGTAGGAGAGGTCATTGAAGCCTCCTACAGTAGTAAACAATGTGGTATAAAGCATAGTTACTCAGCTGTAACAGGTGATCTCCTGGAACAGCAGGAATTTAGCCTTCACATATAGGGTGATGTCGTTACTGATAGAGCCCGCGTAGGAACACTCCCCAGCGTCCAACAGGAAAGCCTTTGGGAGCATCCCACTGCTCCTGTGTCACTGCCTTCCTGCCCTTGGAACTCTCCCTCCTCAGTTGAGTTTGTAGCTGAGATAAAAGGAGAGACGAGAAACCCTACAACTCTTAGGGAAGGAGGGTGGATTGTGAAGACTAAATTCCTGCTGTTCCCGGAGATCACCTGTTACAGGTGAGTAACTATGCTATCTCCAGGAACAAGCACGAATGTAGTCTTCACAAATGAGACTCCCTAGCTACCAGATGCCAGAGAAATGACCTCAGAATCATATATTTACCTCAAAATAGGCATCAAGAGGTCACGGATCCTCCATGGATGTCTGGTATCGTTAAATTCCAGGATGGAGGGTAGGTCTGAAAGGGGTGCCAGCCTGACCAAACATAGCATTCCGGCGGGAGTCCATGCAAGGCAGTAATGAGCAGCAAAGGTGTGCACTGAAGACCAAGTAGCTGCTTTGCAGATTTCATCAATGGCCACAGATTGAGGTTTGCCATCGAGGCAGCCATGGCACGAACATTATGGGCAGTGACGTGCCCTTCAAGGGATAGTCCTGCCTTATCATAAGCAAATGAGATGCAATCTGCTATCCAACTGGACAGAGTATGTTTGGAAATTGGGAGACCCAGGGTCAAAGAAAATGAACAACTGCGAAGCTCTACATTGTTCTCGAGTCCTTTGAAGGTAAAAAGCTAAGGCACGCTTGCAGTCAAGGGTGTGCAAGTTTGCCTCTGCCCTACAGGAATGCAGTCTAGGGAAAAAGACAGGAAGATAAACTGAATGAATGAGATGGAAAGGAGACACCACCTTCAGCATGAAATTGAGTCCTAAAAACAAACATGGTGGAACCGGGTATAAGGTGGATCTGTCACTAAAGCCTGAAGTTCACTAATGAGTCTAGCCAAAGTGAGGGCAACTAGGAAGATAACCTTCCATGAGAGAAACTTTAGTGAGGTTGTGGCTAAAGGTTCAAAAGGTGGCTTGAGGAGCTGCCCTAAGACGACATTAAGATCCCATGCCACCGTTGGTGGTCTGATAGGAGGCTTAGTTAGTAAAAGTCCTCTCATGAAACTCGCCACAAGTGGCTGTGAGGAGATAGGCTGTCCATCCAATGGATGGTGAGAAGCAGCAATTGAAATGAAATGAACCCTCACTGAGTCTGTCTTGAGACCAGAGGAGGAAAGATGTAGGAGATACTGAAGGAGCGCCTCTACAGGAGCTGGAAAGGGATTAAGCTCCCTCTGGGAACACCAGGTGGAGAACCTACACCAATTGAATTCATAAGAACGTCTGGTGGACGATTTCCTGGAAGCTAGCCAGATCTCCTTTACTTCCTGAGTCAGGTTAAAATTTTGTAAGACTATGCTTTCAGCAGCCAAGCCATAAGATGGAGAGACTGCGGATTGGGATTATTATTATTATTTAACAGGTCTCCTATACCGCTTTATCATACATTCAAAGAGGTTTACATGGAAGAGTAACAGCAACAAGCTTTACATAGAACAGGGATTTACAACTTGGGGTTAGTTAAGATGTAACAGCAATTAACAATTGCTAACTATATACAAAGAACTGCTGAGTGTTTAGAGGTCTGTTTTGTCATGGATCCTAGTCTTCTGGGGTGTATCCATAGTAGTCTAGAAAAAGGTGAGTTTTTATGGTTTTCCTAAAGTCCACTAGGTCTTTGATTGCATTTGTTGAGGTGGGGAGATCATTACACAGCTGGGGTGCATACAGGGAGAAGGCTCTATTGCAGGTGGATTGGTTTGCTTTTCTGAAGTTTAATGGGGTCTTAAGGATGTTGTCATCTGCTCCTTTTCTTGTTCTGGTTGGGAGTGTCTTCTTGATCAATGGTTGGAGGGTTGCTGAAGAGAGATTATTTAATATTTTGAAGATTATTATAATGTTTTTGTATTTAGTGCGTACAATGATAGGGAGCCAGTGTAGCTGGTGAAGCGTGGGAGTTATATGGCTGTATTTTGCTGTTCCAGTGATGATTCTGGCCGCAGTGTTTTGTACCAGTTGTAGGGGGAGAGTTGTTTTCTTTGGAAGGCCCTGGTAAACTGCATTGCAGAAATCTATTATAGGCATTATTATGGCTTGGCATACAGTTATGAAGTCGTTGTCTGTGAGTAGTGGTTTGAGTTTTCGTAGCATTCGGAGCTTGTGGTAGGCTGACCTGGTCGACTTTTTGACATGAGACTGGAAGCTAAGTTGCTGGTCAAAGGTAACTCCTAGGTATTTGACTTCCTGTTTATTGCTTATGGTGTGGTCAAAGATCTTTATTGAGTCCGGTGGGGAGAATATAGTACTCCTAGTAATGTGCATCAGTTCTGATTTTTTGTAATTTATGAATAGGTTTTGATTGCTGAGCCATTCTGACATTAATTCTAGGCATGCTGTGAATCGTGTGTAATCTGGGTGTTTGATGTTTATGGGAGTGAATACCATGATGTCGTCTGCATATATTCTGTAATGGATGTTGAATTGTTTTATAATGTTGCATATTGACTGAATGTAAAGGTTGAATAGTAGTGCTGAGAGAGCTGAGCCTTGTGGGACGCCTTGGTGTTGGGTGAATGGTTTAGACTGTTGGTATTTGATTCTTACTTGCTGTGTAAGGTGGGAGAGGTATAAGAAGAACCAATCTAGTACTGTGCCATTTATTCCCACATCTCTGTGTCTTTGCAGCAGTGTGTTGTGATTTACTGAGTCAAAGGCTAGATAGAGTAGCATCCCTTCCTCCTGGGAGAGGAGATTGGGAGTTGACCTGAGACTCAGGGGCGAGTCTGAGAGAGACATAGCAGGAGAGGAAACCATGGCTGATGTGGCCAGCGTAGGGCTATGGAAATCATTTTGCCCTTATCTGCTTCAAGCTTGGGAATTAGGGGTATGGGAGGAAAGGCATACAGGAAATCCTGACCCCAGCGAAGGTGGAAAGCATCCACCTGCTGTAAGCTGGACATCGGGGTTCCGGTGCAGAAACAAGGAAGTTTTGCATTTTGTGGAGTGGCGAAAAGGTCTACTTCCGGAGTTCCCCAGGTCTGAAAGATGAAGGAGGTTGTCTGTGGATGGAGGGACCATTCGTGTAGAAGAAGGATCCGACTCACTCTGTCTGCTAGGACATTTTGCTGTTCTGGTAGGTATACCGCTTGGAGGTGTATCCGATAAGCAATGGCAAAAGACCAAAGCTCGAGAGCCTCCTGGCAGAGGGCCCGTTCCTCCTTGTTTGTTCACATAGAACATGGCTATCTGATTGTCCATCTGGATGAGAACTCTGTGGCCCTGTAGGAGTTGTTGAAAAACCTTGAGGGCATTGAAGATAGCCGAAGCTCTAAGAGATTTATCTGGAGCTGCAACTACTGTTCTGTCCAGAGGCCCTGAGTGGACAGAGGGCCTAAGCGGGCTCCCCAACCCAGTTTGGAGACATCTGTTGTCAGGATGTATTTATGTGGAGGCATCTGAAAAGGTCACCCTACGAGAATATTTGTTGGGGTACACCACCATAGAAGGGACTTGGTGAGCAGGTTTGTGACGGATCCGGTCCTTGAGGGCCCCAGAGATCTGTTTCCGCTGTAATGCAAGGGCCCATTGGGTTGTTCGCATGTGCAACCAGGCATATGGGACCACATGTACTGTAGAGGCCATCATATGGCCCAGACGTTGTAGCATCTCTCTGGTGGATAGATGGTTCCTGAGCTATACCTGAGATACGAGCTGTACTAGTCTAATACAACGGTCCTGGGGTAGAAATGCCCTTGATCGTCGAGTGTCTAGAAGAGCTCTTATGAATTCTAGTGTTTCAGTGGGAACTAGATAGGATTTTGAAAGATTTATCACAAATCCCAGATTTTGCAGTACCTGCACTGCATGAAGGAGGGGTAGATGGACCTCTTGTGAGGTGGCTGCCCTTATTAGCCAGTCATCTAAGTAAGGGAAGATGAATATTCTGAGAGTCCTTAGATATGCGGCTACGACTGTCATGCACTTTGTGAAGACTCTTGGGGCAGAGGCAAGTGCAAAGGGAAGGACTCTGTATTGACAGTGATTTTCCTGGAAGATGAAGCGAAGATACTTCCTGTGTTCTGGATGAATTAGGATATGAGTATACGCTTTTTTTGGATCTAGAGAACAGAGCCAGTCCTGACTCTGTTGAAAAGGTAGAAGGGTTCCTAGTGAGATCATCTTGAATTTCTTGTTTAGGTTTCTGAGGTCTAAGATGGGTTTGTACCCTCCGTTTTTCTTTGGTATGAGAAAGTACGGAGACTAGAACCCTATCCCTTGTTGGGATACTGGAACCTCTTCTATGGCACACTGTGACAGAAGAGAGGTGACCTCTTGCTGCAGGACAGCACTGAGTGGGCGTTGAGAATGATATTCCCCCACTAGGGTGGAGAGGGATATGCTTTGTAAATGAAGCCTGTACCCTTCTCACACTATGATCAGTGCCCACTGCTCTGAGGTGATAAGATGCCACCTGTGGACATAATGGCAAAGTCTACCTGCTATGTGGAGGAGGCGGGGGTTCTCCAGAGGTAAGGTGGCTATGTTCTTAAGGAAGAAGTCAAAAACCAGGTGCAGATTGGGTCTGCGCACCTGGTTGGGATTTAGGAGCCTGTGGCTTTTTCTGTTGCTTGGGAGGCTGTTGCCTTTTCTGGGTACCCTGAGGTTGGTATTGAGAAGCTGAGGGGTAAGAAGGGTATAATTTCTTCTTCTTACCATGGAAAGTTTTCTTTGCAGCTGCTTTTTTCTTGGCAGGGTTGGCAGTAGCTTTGGGAAGCCTACTGAGGGTGGTATTCTCAGACTCTACTGAGAAGTCTTATCTTGCCAATCCTTTCCAAACAGGTTTTCACCAGTACAGGGAATATTACCCAGCTTATCTTGAACCCATTGTTCAAGGTCTGATGCCTGAAGCCATGCAATCCTAAGTGCACCTATGCAGATAGATGTTGCTCTGCTAGTGCATTCAGAACAATCAAAGGTTGCCCTATTGACAAATTTCGAAACATTCTGGGCATGTTTGACTAAAGGATAAGGCGGTATAGAAAACCTGTTAAATAAAATAAATAAATGTAAGATAGTTTGCCCTCTTATAATCTGGCAGAAGAGGAGCAATTGATTCCAGATCCCTAGTTACCTCCTTAAGGAACATACCCATGTAGAGTATGTATGAACCTATGCGGGCTGAAAGCATGGAAGCCTGAAAGCACTGCCGCCCAAAGGCATTGAGGGTTCTAGATTCCCTGCCTAGAGAATAGGAGGAGTGTGTCTTAGAACTTTTAATTCAACGCATAGCCTATTCCACCATTGAGTGGTGTGGAAGTTGCGTTTTCTGGAAACCGGGACTTTCCGGTACCCAATACATGGTATCGAGTTGCTGAGTATGGGGAGAAATAGTGAGGGGCGTTTCCCACATCTGGAGCATAAGATCCTGGCGCATACAGTGAATAGGCAGAGTAGTCGTCTTTTTAGGAGCTGCAGGGTACTGGAGGATCTCCAATTCCTCTGCTCTTGGTTCTTTCTCCGATGTAGGTGTAATGGATAGGCCCTTCGCTATATCCTTGATAAACTCTTGAAAAGACATATCTTTGGGAGGGGTCATGCGCCATTGCGGCAACAGTGAGGGTTCCTCCAGAAGATTTTGCATTTCTCGGGTACCAATCGATTCATCATCTGAAGAATCGGAATCGATAGAATCAAAGTATCGGCTGGAGCAATGCTCCTGCTCTTGTAAGCTCTGGTACTGATCGAGATCGGTATCGGCCTGAGAGACTTGCCATACCGGAACCTTAGAACCGGGAACGGATTCGAGGGCCGGCATGGTCAGGAGTGTGTCGAGCGGCATGAAACTCGATGTCGACTGCATTGGCAGTGAGCCGGTACTGCTGGTAAGGTCCTGACTGGTACCAATGCCACTAACAGAGCTGTTAGACTCCGCTCAATGGCCAGTATATGCTGATCCATAGAGCTTGCCGATGCCTGGGTATCGGTACTGGAAGCATGGGCTACTGTCCCAGAGCATGGCACCAGGAGCTCTCCTGAGTTGGAGGCCTCGGGAGTATCCTGGACCCCTTTAGCGGTTTAGAGGGGAGGTCCTCCTGCCGGGGTTGTTTGGCCGGTCGATCCAACTCCAAGGCAACGCTCGAGGCATCGCTTGGGAGGACGGCCTGTTTTCAAGGAAGACTTGTGTTTCAATACATGAGATCCAGGTGAGAAAGACAATGCCTTTGACTACGTCAAAGTGAGTGAAACTGCATCTGAGGTAAAGAGGGAACCGAGTTTTGCAGCCTCTCTTTGTCATCTTTTTGCATAGGGGACATTCAGATGGCTGGTAAACAGGCCAAGCATTTAAGACACCAGTCATGGGTACCAGTAGCAGAAATGGTGCTACCACACTTAGAACATTTCTTAAAACCACTGACTGGTTTTTCCATCGTGTCAGTAGACTGGATGGAAGGCCTAAGGCCTAAAATGGTGTCGATGCACCTGAAAGAATTAAAGTTCTTTTTTTTCCTTTAAACAAAAAAAGAAATAGAATCAAAGATATCGGTTCCAGCATTGATGGGAAGGCTGATGCAACCACAAAAAATAACAAAGAAGAAGAATGAAGAAATTTTCTGCAGTGACAGGATTTGCTTCCTGCTGGCTCCACAGAAAACTAAGAACTGAGGAGGGAGAGTTCCAAGGGCAGGAAGGCAGCGACGTAGGCATAGTGGGATGCTCCCAAAGGCTTTCCTACTGGATGCTGGGGAGTGTTCCCACATGGGCTCCGTCGGTACCGACGTCACCCCATATGTGAAGACTACATTCCTGCTTGTTCCTGGAGATATAATGATACATAAGCAGGTACCTTTTATAATACATAAAACCTTGTCCAACCCAGAGGGATAGTATGTGATTTTGCTGGGGGGCATATATTAGATGAAACTTCCCCTTTGTAACTTTTATGGTCCAACATTTATAGCCATGGATTCTTCAGGCCCATACTGGCCAAAATAGGCAGCTAAACTGTTATTGACTAATTGTAAGGGGAGACTTTAACAGAGTCCATGATCCTCTGATCAACTGCAAGCCATCTAAAAAAAGGAGTGAAGGAATATTCTCAAAGAGGGCTTGGTTTTCTCCTATCCAAACTGGATCTCGTGAATGTGTGACTTATGCTCCATCCTAGGGAGGTAGAGTTTACCCACTACTCTGCACCTCACAAAACCTTTGCTAGAATGGACTAATTATTAATATCAGCTACATTATTCTCTAAATTGTTTAAGGTAGACATAAAAGATATAGTGACACTGGATTATGCCCTGGTCAATATGGTGGTGAGGATTTCAGACTGCACCTTAAATAGAATATGGCAGCTGAACCAGACATTGTACTTGGATTATGTCTTTAGGAAATACTTAAGCAGGGCATGGCAAGATTATGAGAAGAAAAACAATTGGGAAGTAGTTAAAGGCACTTACTGGGAAGCTGCCAAAGTAGTGTTGCGTGGTAAAATAATAGCCTACGTGGTCCAAAAACGAAAGCAAATAGATTAAGAGTTAATACAGCTTGCAGCAGCACCAGCACAGACACCTTAAGCTTTTGTCTGAGGAAGCTAGGAAACAATATATGGAAACAATAAGGCAAAAAGTGGACAATCTCTTGCAGAGGCATGCAAAAACCAGTGTACAAATGTATAAATACCAGCTGCATAGATGGGGCAACAAAATGGGCTGTTTGTTTGCCCGATTGGTGGCACCCTATAAGAGTAAAAAGCTTACTCAGACAAGGGGAGGGGAAAGATGGGAGAAACACACTGCTTGACAAAACAAATGGAATTTGTGAATTATTATAAAAGCTTGTCTATAAGGAAAGAGACAGTCATAAAGCAAATTTTATTGAGTTTTTCTGAGATCTGCCTCTATCTAGGCTTGGAGGGGATCAGCTGCTTGCCCTTAACCAGCCTGTTAGTGATGGAGAACTTAGATGAACAATCAAAGCTCTTATATTGGGAAGGCCCTGGGTCCCGATGGGCTCCCCTCAGAATTTTATAAAATATCAGAAGATCTAGTAGCATGTCCACTTAACAATATCATGGATGGGATGTTTCAGGGAAATCTAGAGGACACTATACTTGATGTGGCTCATATTGCCCTTTCACCCAAGCCTGGGTCAGGACAACATGAGCCACATCAGGTACAATGTCTCCTACATACCTGCCCAAGCCTGGGAAGGATCTGGAGAGTTTGGAATGCTATTAGCCAATAGCTTTCATAAATCAAGCGCTTAAGATCCTAGCCACAGCACTTCTAATCACTTAAATGGCATTCTGCCAGGTTTGATTCATCCTACTCAAACAGGCTTTGACAGGGGAGATGTGCCTCTGCTAACCTAGGGAGAGCACTGGTGATGCTGCAAGGGCAGGGAGATCTTTCAAAGGCACCTCTCTACTTAGTCTAGATGCTGAAAAAGCCCTTGATGCCTTTGGAATACGGGGACTTTTTTTTTAGTGGGTAAATTTTTATACATGAATCTGCAGGTGCAATTGAAGATAAATGGGAGATGCACTGCAAGGATTCCTTTGCAAAGGGACAGGTACCACGATTGACCCCTTTAACCACTTCTTTTTATTTTGTCATTAGAGCTCTTCGCAATTAAGATACAGTAATTCCAAGTTTTCTAGGGTCTCAGGATGGGGCATGAAGAATATCATAATAATCTTTTTGCGGATTGCATGAGATAATGAACATGATACCTGATCTACCTCTCCTTTACCATAGGAGTATCCTTTCTCCAAAATGGTAAAGGGGATGGAAGGATACTCGTATGAAGAAAGGCTAAAAAGATTAGGGCTCTTTAACCTGGAAAAGAGACGGCTGATGGGAGATATGATAGAAGTCTATAAATTAATGAACGGAGTGGAACGGGTAAACGTAGATCGATTGTTTACGTTATCAGAATATAGAAAGACTAGGGGACATGCAATGAAGTGACAGGGTAAACTATTTAAGACTAATAAAAGAAAATATTTTTTCAATCAACGTGTAATCAAACTCTGGAATTTGTTACTGGAGGATATAGTAAAGGCGGTTAGTGTAGCTGGGTTTAAAAAAAGGTTTGGACAAGTTCCTGAAGGAAAGGTCCATAAACCATTATTAAGAAGGGACCCAGAATATCAATGCTTGACCCAGTACAAGCATTGTGGAACCTGTGTCTTTTGGGGAAACTGCTAGGTACGTATGACCTAGATTAGCCACTGTTGGAAACAGGATACTGGGCTTGATGGACCTTGGTCTGACCCAGTATAGCATATCTTATGTTCTTATAGAGACATTTGGAAGTTTTACAGAGTTAACTATAAATTTTGAAAAATCAGAGGACCTAGTGCTAGGAGAGAGGAATGGAGAAAGTCAGTGGTGTGCTCTCTTTGAACTGGGCATCGAGCAGCATCTGATACTTGAGTATTTATTTGAGCCAAAGATTGCAAGTTGGGATGAACTAATTATCATCTTGTTGTGTTACGAGATCGGTTAGGTGAGGAAGCATCTCCAGATGATCTCAAGATAGATGTTTGAGGTAGGGAAACTATACTGTTCTTGGCCAGTACAGTGCTATGAGAATCATATGCAATGAATCCTGCCATGCCTTTTGAACAGTTCTGGAGATCATAGGGATCAGAGAAAAAGCATAGAGCATTTGGTTCACCATTTGAAACGGTGAACATATCTGGTGCTAACCAAGATGGGCTTGGATATTGAGAGCAGAATTCCAGGCATTTCTTGTTTTGCTCAGTTGCAAACAAGTCTATCTCTGGAACTCCCCACTTTCTGATCAGATAGATGACTGTTGGTTGATTGAGACACCATTCATGAGATTTCAGTTGTTGACTGAATCTATTTTCCTTGCAGGAATGATGCTACTAGGAAGGTACCCAATGATAAAGCCAAGTGTCATAGTCTCAGAGTTTCGTTGCACAAACAAAAAGAACCCATGCCACCTTGTTTGTCCATTTGAAGAATACAGCCAGACAAAGAAGCTGCAAGAACTTTCAGGGTATTAAAGTATTGCTCTGTTCTAAATAGTTGATATGAAGCTTCTTTTCCTTCTGTGGCCATATGCCTTGTGTTTGAAGATTGTGTAGATGAGCTTACGAGTCCAGCTTGGTTGCATATGTTGTGAGAATTCTCTGAGAGCAGGGGGGATGCATATATTTTCCTCTTAGCAGAAGGGCTCCTTCCACCATTGAAGAACCCACCTCAGTGGGTCTGTTACCATGACCTGGTGTGAGAGCAGTTGTGTGTATTGATTCCACTGGTATTTGAGTTGCTACTGTGGTATTCACATTGGTAAGAGCATGCGGAATATGAACAGATGCTGCCATATGACCCAATAGCTTTTGAATGCCTCTGGCAGCAGCATACTCCTTGGAGTATACGCCTAGCACCAGGTTCCTTATAGTTTCTACTCTATGCTGAAGTAAAGCCACTGTGGCTGTTGTAGTGTGAATTCTGGCTCCTATAAATTCTCTCTCCTGAGATGAATGCCCCACTGATTTCTTCCAGTTGATTAGGAATCCTAATACCTTTAGAACTTTTATCCCAACAATGCTAAGAATCATACATCCATCCCTAACTCAAGGTTATGTACCACCCGAACTCAAGTCAGTCTCTATCCGCCCTGTCAGAAAAGGGAATCTAACAACATCAACCAGCCATCCTTCTATAGGCCCAAAGCCAGCCTCCCATTCATGACCAAAGTCTTGGAAAAAATCATATACAGACAGCTCCAAGATTACATTGATATATATCACCCATTAGATGACCAACAATGTAGTTTTAGACCATGCCACGGAGTAGAATCACTCATGACTGGCTTACTTGACAACCTAATTAAGAGCACTGACAAACCCAAATCAGGCTTTATTCTCATCTTTCTAGACATCAAAGCAGCATTCGACTCCATCCCACATGACCTCATAATTCAACGACTACAACTCATTGGATTATCAGATGCCCCCCTCTCATGGTTCAAGTCCTACTTAAACACCCGCAAACTGCAAGTCAGAATAAACCAGACAAGTCCACTCCATACACTCACACTCAAGGAGTCCCACAAGGCTCGACCCACTCATCACTATTATTCAACCTCTTCTTGCAACCAATATGCACCATAATAAATTCCTGCAACATTCTTTACAATATCTATGCGGATGATGTAATGATCTACACTCCTATCAACACAATAAGCTGCTTCCGCACACTCTGAAATGACTCAAAAGGCATAACCTGAACATAAACCTTAAGAAGACGGAGGGCATGTTCATCTCCACAGACACTAGCTTCATACCACCGACCTCCAAATCTATTGATGGAACACATATCCAAGTGAAACAAAATATGCGATACCTTGGAGTTACCCTGGATCAGCACCTCACTTTCAAAACACACATACAAAACATAATTCAGAGCATATATTTCAAGCTCAGAACAATTAAGAATCTTAAACCACTTCTATCCAATCAGGACATCCGCTCAGTCCTCCTTCATTTCGACTACTGCAACATCATCTTTCAAGACTTACCAAACTCAACCATCCACCCTCTCCAACTTGCACTCAACACGGCTGCACAAACCCTCTTCAATGCAAAAAGAACAGAGCAGACAGGAGGAAGTGACATCACCGGAGCCGATGGCAGCTTGAGAGAGCTGCTCCGGCACCGACCCAGCCATCGGGAGGAGAGAGTAGCCCCCTGGAGGTAGAAAACTGACACCTTGAGCATGGGAAGCTGCCGGGTGACGGCGGAGATCGGTGCAAGGCCGGCGGCCGAAGAGAAGAGCGGTGGAGAGTCGCAATTGCAGGAGTGGAGGGCAGACGCGTGCGGCAGTAAAATGGCGTCCGGAGGGACGGCGGGGTCAGAATGAGCGGCAGGCTGATCGCGGCGAGGAGTAGGTACTCCACAATCTGAACAAAACAGAGCAAGCCAGACAGCCAAGCTGAAGAGAAAACGGGGTGCTGGATGGTGAGAAGGGGTTGGAGAGAGTGAGGCCCACCGACATTGTGCAGACAACAGGAGCTGGGAGCTTGCAGAGCAGAGCTGTGCACAGAGGGAAGTGCTGTGAGGTTGGAGTGACCCTTGGTAGGGGCAGCGTGAGGATCTGGCAGCATCCTAAGCAAAGCCAGGTGGAGTGCGTGATCTGGAGGAGTGGGAGAAGAATGTGGAGGTTTGAGCACGGAGCTTGCAAGTCTGTGAACAGGGAGACCTGTGCAGTGCTGGCTGGTAAAAGACTGTTCAGTGATGACTACAAGAAGAAAAGCAGCGGACCTCAGAGAGTACGTGTACTCAGGGTCACAGGTAGGGAAGAGTGACTCTGGGCAGAGTGAGAACAAAAAACACCTGGAAGGGCCTGGAGAACAGGTGGGAGAGGTGGAGATGGAGAGTGGGAAAGCACCTGGAATGGACATTGCGCAAAATGTTACCAGAGCGGAGCTCAGGGACTGGTTTCTTGAAATTAAAAATGAAGTTCAGTCTGTGAAAAGTGAACTTAATGAGTTGCTGGGGACTCTGAAGGAAGAAATTGGAGAGTTGGTGTGCAGAATGGGAGACCACGAAAGTAGGCTACAAGAGCTTGAACAGCTGCAGGAAGGAGAGGCACAGAGGGGAGCAAAGCTGGGATCGCAATATGAGACCCTACTTTACAAGCTGGAGGATTTGGAAAATCGATCGCGTCACAACAATTTGAGAATCCAAGGGATCCCAGAAGAGAAAGAATTTCAAGATAGTGAAAAGGTGGCAAGGTCTGTGTGCCTAGAGGTGCTACAGAAAGGCGGTGAGGAGGTGGCAGCTGTGGATATACAAATTGAAAGGGCGCACAGAGCACTGGGGTCACCAGTTGGAAACAGGCCTAGGGACATTATAATTTGCTTGGCACGATAAAAGACAAAGGAGAAAATCGTCAACAAAATGAGGAGTTGCGGAGACCTAATATGGCAAGGGTACTCAATGCATATATATGAGGACCTTTCTGCAGGCACGTTGCAGAGGAGGAGGGCAATGCAACCAGTGACACAATTACTGCAGAAGGCGGAAGTTAAGTACCGGTGGTTGCACCCATTTGGATTATCGTTTACCCTTAAAGGGCGGACATGGAGGACACAGTTACCAGAGGAGGCGATGAGGGTTTTACGGGAAGCGGGCCTACGTCCCCAGGAAATACCCTCAGGGGCAGGATTAACATCATGGAGAAGGCAGGAGCAGCGCAGAGGTAGTCAAGAGAGAAGGAACAAGCGGGTGGCCGGACAAGAGCAAGAGCTGCGAGATGATCGGACTGTGGCAGAAACCTGAGGACTGAGAATATGCCGGTTATGCACAGAGGGGAGGTGGGGGAGTGTTTAAGAGTGTTTGGTTTAAGAGTTACATGTGTATTACGCAATGTAGGGTTGGGTGCGGAGGGTGGGGAGGGAAGGAGTGTGGGGTGGGGAGAGGGTACTGGAGGGTGTGGGGAAGGTTAAAATGGTGCTTGTCTAGAAAGGGAAAAGGGTGGGGAGGTGAGTGAGAGGAGGATGGGGGTGGGGAGTGGAATAGGAGGGAGGAGGAAGGATTGAAGGGGAGGGTGAGGCGGGGGGAGGGAGGGGTGTTGGAGTACGGGCTGGAGGGGGAGGGTGGGGGGAGAGAAGTACGGAACAAGGGAAGGGGGGGAATGGGCTTGTGAAGTATTATGGCTTGGGAAGGTAGGGGGCGCACTACTCCTGATATATCCTCTGGAAGTGAAGGAGGATGTGGGGGGGGATGGGGTGGGAAGGAGGATGTAGGGGGGATGGGGTGGGAGGGGGGATGAGGGGTGGGGGAGTGCAGGTGAGGGGGCAACAGGAATCGGGTAGAAGAGTAGGGGCTAGTAGTAAGGGGAGGGGGAGGGGCAAGGGGGGTGGTTGGGTGGGGGTAAGGGGACGGAGGGGGGTGGAAGGGAGGGGAGGGGGAAACAGGAGAAGGGGTGTTTGCAGAGGAGAAAATTAACAGTTGCGACACTGAATGTAAAAGGGTTGCGTACGAGACAGAAACGGAGTTTGGTGGAGATGGAAGGTAGGAGACTGGGTGCGGATATTATGTGCATACAAGAAACTCATCTGAGGGTAGGGCAGGAGTATCTATTGGAGTCTAGGCAATACCCTAAGGTAGTTCTGGCAGGGCAGAGAGTAAATTCTAGGAAAGGGGGTGTTTGGATCTTGGTGGGGGGTGAGTACCAGAATATGGTGAAGGGTATTAGTCGGGGAAAGGAGGTAGATGGGTGGGGATACTGTTACAAATTGAGCGGGAGGAGGTGTGGGTGATAAGCTTATATGGCCCAAATGAGAAGCAGGGGGAGGCGTATGAGCAAATTTTGAAGGACTTGGAGGGTTTTGGGAATACCCCAATAATCTTGGGGGGAGATTTTAATTTGACGTGTAACCCCCGAGTGGATACCAGTGGGGGGCAAGGGGGAGGAGGTCGAGGGGATAGGCGAAGCCTGCACAAAATGCGGGAGAGATTGGGTTTTGTAGATGTCTGGAGAAGCTGGCATCCGGGAGAACGGAGGTACACATTTTACTCTCCAGTACATGGCTCCTATAGCAGGTTAGATATGATTTGGGGGGGGGGGGGGTGTTAATTGGGTGGAGACAGTACAGGAAGTGGAACATGGTTCAATTACCTGGTCGGACCATGCCCCAGTGAGCGTTAAGTTTGATATGGGGCAACAGATGAAAGTCTAAAATTTTGGAAACTTAATGATTCCCTGCTGGAGGAGAAGAAGCATGTGGGGAAGATTAAGGACAGTATAAAGGAATATCTCTGGTTGAATGACACAGGGGAGGTGTCTATGGGGGTGTTATGGGATGGACTAAAGGCGGTAATTCGTGGACAGCTGGTCAGTTTGGGTGCGCGAGTAAAGAGGGAAAAAGGAGCAGTAGAAGCTGCATTACTACGACAGTTGAGAAATTTGGAGAGTGTGCATCAGAGAGTGTCAGATTCGGATACTATTGTGGAGATCAATAAGGTGAGAGCGGAACTGAGTAAATTGCGGGCCCAAGAGATAGCGTACCAGCTAGCGGTACTGAAGCAGGCCCGTTTTGAGGGGGGAAATCGGGTGGGGAGACTTCTGGCCTGTCGTCTTAAGGGGAGGAGGCAGGCAGCGCATGTAGAGGGCATTAGGAATACTAAAGGGGAATTGGTACACCAATCTAAGGGTATTAGGGGGATATTTAGGGAGTATTATGAGAAACTATAAAAGTGAACTAATGGCGGGGGAGGGGGGGAGGAGATCGCGGAGTTTCTGGAGGAATGTTGCCTACCGCAAGTGAATGGAGAGGAACGGGAGCGTTTAGGGCGGGAGATACAGGAGGAAGAGGTAAGGAAAGGCGCCGGGATTGGATGGGTACACGGCAACGTTTTATAAGGTAGTGTCAGAATATATCACGCCCGTCTTCACTAGGGTAGTGAAAGGGGTTGTTCAAGGGGAGGGCCTACCGAAGACAATGGCGGAGGCTGGCATAACTGTTCTACCAAAACCGGGCAAAGATAAGGGTGTATGTGGATCTTATAGACCCATATCCTTAATAAACTTAGATGCAAAACTTTTGGCAAAGATACTGGCGAATAGGATCCAGGATGTAGTGCCACAGTTGATTCACCCCGATCAGACGGGGTTTGTAAAGGGGCGGCAAGGTAGTGACAATGTGAGGAAGATTTTGAATATCATGTGGCAACTTCAGAGGACTAAAGAATCGGCGGTGATGGTTACTGTGGACGCTGAAAAAGCTTTTGATCGCGTGGAGTGGCCTTTTATGTTTCAGGTTTTGGAGAAAATGGGGTTTGGAGGAAAGTACATCAGTTGGATAAGAGCTCTCTATCAGGGGCCATGAGCTAGAGTTCGAGTAAATGGTGGGTACTCGGAGAGCTTTGAGCTTCATAGGGGTACCAGGCAGGGATGCCCGTTGTCGCCTGTATTGTTCGCACTGGCAATTGAGCAGCTTGCGGCTTACATTAGACGTGCAGTGGATATCAAGTAAATTGCGGGCCCAAGCTATGTTGTACAGAACTGTAGATATTGTAAATAGTTACCCAAGTTGAAATCCAAGTTGTATCCCTGTTTTCTGTAAAGGCATATCTGATATATCGATATGCACAAATGTTACCTGTAAACCGCACTGATTTTAAAGAGCGCGGTATATAAAAGTAATAAATAAATAAATAAAAATAAATATCAAGGGAGTAAGGATACGAGGGAGGGAGGAAAAGATTGGACTCTTTGCGGATGATGTTATATTTACCTTGACACAACCGATTACAACGCTACCGGTGTTGATGCAGGCTATTCAGCGGTATAGCCGGATAGCAGGATATAGAATGAATCAGGGCAAAACTGAACTGTTGGGATTTAACTTAGCGCTTAGTGTGGAAGAGAGCCTGAGGCACCACTTTAAGTTCCGATGGGTGGCAGGGAGGTTCCGATATTTGGGGATCCAGTTGGGGACCCCTTTATTCAGGATCAAGCAATGGAATCAAGCAATGGGTCCCATCGTTGTTTCAATATTATGAGGCAGCACAACTTCGGGCATTGTTTGCGTGGAAGGATGGGGTGGAGTGTCCAGATTGGGTACGTATGGAAGGGGAGGAGGGGGTAAGTGACAGTGCGTGGATCTGGGATCCCGGGGTGGGAAGACGGGGAAAGGGGGAGGAGAACCCGTATATGGCACTTACGAGACAGGTTTGGGCGAAATGGAGGGTGTTTTTATTAGGGGGGAAGCGGTACTCTAGGGAGATTTATATTTCGACGGTGGTGGAGGGCAGGATGGGTGAGGCGGCAGGGGTTTTTAGGAGATGGGGGGAGAAAGGACTGTGGAAACTTGGGCAGGTGGTGGGGGAAGGGGGGAGGGTATGGAGCTTTGAGGAGATTCAACAGCAATATCACCTGGAGGAGCGGGATAGATATGCGTATGTTAGTCTGTGGTATTGGCTACAGCAGAGGGAGGTGAAAAAGGATTGGGCTGCGAAACCCACACCATTTGAAGAGATGATGGGAAGTAAAGGATTGCCTACTCGGATAATATCACGGCTATATAAGCTTTTGGGGGAATATAAGCCAGGGCTATTCGAGGTCAGCTGCAGTGGGAGGAGGAGTTGGGAGGGCAGTGGGATTCTGAGCGGTGGGACAGTATTTATATTAGGACCCACAGATTAGCCCCGGGGACAGCGATGTTGGAAGATAGTTAAGGTTGAGAATGTATTGGACCCCGGTGTGGCTTCATGCATTGTACCCAGACAGTCTGGAGCATTGCTGGAAGGGATGTGGGGCCCGAGGGGATTTGTTGAATATGGTATGGAGTTGCCCTATTGTACGGGACTATTGGGCAGGGGTGGAAAGGCTTACAATGGATATTACGAAGGTGAAGGTGCAGTTCACTCCCAGTATGGTAATATTAAAAGAGGAGGTGGAGGGGGGGGGGGGGAAGGAGGAGAGTTAGGAAGACTACAGGGGTATTGCGTAATCACAGGGCGGATGAGTCTTCTCCAATGGTGGAAGAAAACGGGTGTCCCTACGCTAACAGAGGTGGTGGGGAGAATGAAGCAGCTCTGCAGCCTCTGTGCAATTGAAGCACATAAAAAACATACTATTATAAGGTATAACAGAATTTGGGAGCGGTATGAACAGTGGAGGGTGGGGGGGGGTGGAATAGTGGTATGAGAAAGGGGAGGGGGAGGGGTCTGTACGGAGGTAAGGGTTTGGAGTATACTTATACCCTTATGATTCAAATGTATAAATATTGGGATGTGTATCAATGTTTATAATTGTTTAAATATGGTGATTACCTATAGGGATTGAAATGTATGTATGGTATACCAGGATTCAGGTATAGCGTTAAGGGTTTATGTCTCATGTTGGAAAGCACTTTTGAGGGGAGTGTGGGAAGTGTGGGAGTTTCTACATGGGAGGGGGTGGGGGGGAATGACTAGTTTTTTTTTTTTCATACTTGTGTTTATAACTCAGATGGCTACTTGGGAAGGAAGGTGTTAGTCTGTTAATGTATGCGGGGAAGATTCCAGAGGCTGATGGGGGTCTTCTGGTGTGCAAATGTATGTTGGTGGTGGAAACCGCATAAAGTATAAATTACAGAAAATAGGGTACACACCGAGAGAGGGTATCTCTCCAATTTGCAGATGAACTATGGAATGTATACTGGTAGATACTTGGTTGAGTTGTGGTTCAGTGTTCTGTGTTGTATATTATGAAGTGTGCTAATAAAAATTTAAATTGAAAAAAAAAAAAAAGAACAGAGCACATCACACCTCCCCTCAAACAACTGCACTGGCTCCCTATAATAGGACATATAAAGTTCAAATCCATACTCACAACCTTCAAAGTACTCAATGACTCCTCATCTCCACACTTACAAACCCTGATCCAAATCATACCTGACAACAGAGGACAACGATCCAACTCAAGGAAAGTGCTACATATATCACTGATATTCACAAAAAAACAATGCTACTACATCTAAGAGATCCTCCTCTCTCTATGCATCGCACTTATGGATCTCACTCTCAGAAAAACTATGGACTATAACCGATACAGCTTCCTTCAAGAAAGCCCTCAAAACCCGTATCTTCAAAGAATGCTACCCACCAATGTAACCCACTCTCCCCCATCCCACCTCTCTAGCCTCACCGCTCCCATTTTCCCCAAACCTCCCCTACTTCAAACCTCCATACATTTATAAATGTATATAGTTACTCCCAAATACATGTATCATTGATTTTCCAAGTTGATTTCCCTGTTTAATGTAAAATGTTCTGTTACAATGTAAACTGCTTTGACTACAGGATGAAAAAACCCCGTTAAATAAATAAATAAATGTATTGTTCTGTGCAGAAACGTCACTGCTAATTGTGGAGTGTTTCCCAGTATTAGCCAATTGTTCAGATAGGAGAATACAAAGATGCCCTCCTTGCGCAAATGAATGATGGTAAGCATTTCTTAAAGCCTCTTTTGTCTGCCAATAGAACAGGGCTACACGATGTAAACTATGGTTACACAATGCAAGGTTCCACATTGGGAACCACCACCCAGGAAAAAGATTTAGGCGTCATCGTGGATAACATGTTAAAACCCTCCGCCCAGTGTGCAGCGGCGGCCAAGAGAGCAAATAGAATGGTAGGTATCATAAGGAAAGGAATGGAAAATAAAACAAAGGATATTATAATGCCTCTGTATCGTTCCATGGTACAACCGTACCTTAAATATTGCGTGCAATTCTGGTCGCCGTATCTTAAAAAGGATATAGCGTTATTAGAAAAGGTACAGAGAAGAGCCATCAAAATAGTAAAGGGGATGGAAGGATACTCCTATGAAGAGAGGCTAAAAAGGTTAGGGCTCTTCAACCTGGAAACGAGATGGCTGAGGGGAGATATAATAGAGGTCTATAAATTAATGAATGGAGTGGAACGGGTAAACGTAGATCGATTGTTTATGTCATCAGAATATAAAAAGACCAGGGGACATGCAATGAAGCTACAGGGTAACCTATTTAAGACTAATAAGAGAAAATATTTTTTCACGCAACGTGTAATTAAACTCTGGAATTTGTTACCGGAAGATGTAGTAAAAGCTGTTAGTGTAGCTGGGTTTAAAGGTTTGGACAAGTTCCTGGAGGAAAGGTCCTTAAACCATTATTAAAAGAGACCCAGGATATCACTGCTTGACCCAATACAAGCACTGAGGAACCTGTGTCTTTTGGGGAGACTGCTAGGTACTTATGACCTAGATTGGCCACTGTTGGAAACAGGATACTGGGTTTGATGGACCTTGGTCTGACCCAGTATGGCATATCTTATGTTCTTATGCTCAGCATCATTTTTCCCGAGAAATATTTTCAGCTTAGATTCACAGATCTTGCATGCTTTAGGTGCATTTTAGCACACTTTGAATAGTCAACTTTATGGTTCAGACCCATGAAATGTATACATTGCTGGTGTGAGTCTGAGACCTTTTATTGTTGCAATCAGGGTAGGATTTGAAACCAGGGTAGCGTTTGATCTGCATTGTAAAAAGAATAGCCACGAGGTCAAACTCTGCCATTGTGAATTTTTTCTGTATTAAAAAATTAATTTATGTCATCATTTTGACTGACGAACAGGGGAACCTGAGAGCCAATTGACTGCAATAGCGGATGAAAAGAGACTGGTGATGGGAAGCCCGCATGCAGACTCAGTGTGCTTTTATGGAAGTTTTCCAGAGTTCTGGGAAGCAAAAGCCTGCACGGTTCTATTAGGGATGACGTCTTCAACAGTGCAGCTGTAGAGATCCCTGCTGTGCTTGGCTCCCTTATGCTTACATAGGAGAATTCCTTTACCAAGAACTTTCATACTGAAGAAAAGGTGCACCAGGGCTTGAAATGTGGGTCAAGAGCACTGGGACCTGATGTATTAAAGAGATTTTCAATTTTGTGTCCAGAGAAAGAAAGTTAGTCATAATAAACTGTTAGAAATAGCTACTGTACCTGAATGTATCTCACCTTGAACTTCTACTGGAAAGGTGTGAACTAAATATAGATGAATAGTGCATGAATAGTATATAAAGCCATCGTCAGAATTCCACAGGAAAAGAGAGAAAGAAGAATCTCAAAAGAATCCGCTTCCTCTTCCAAGACAACAGACTTATGATTTCATTGTGAGAATAACTATCTTTGAAGCTTCCTGAAGATGTTTTGATTCTTATTTATTTATTTATTGAACAGCTCTTTTATACCGCTCCTTCCAGCGATCAGGGGTGGTTTACATTGAACAATAACATGAAGTTACATAGAACATGAGCATTTTTGGGAGCTTATTCCAAACCAGTAGGGCTATACCAGTCAAAATACAATTTCTAGTAATATAGTAACATAGTAAATGACGGCAGATAAAGACCAGCATGGTCCATCTAGTCTGCCCAGCAAGATGGCAGGGGTAGGTGCACCCCTTCCCATGTCTTTGTTTAGGGGTGCACCCACCGCTCCTCTCCCCCATCGCTCCATGGAGGACACCCCTATTTGTTGAGAAATTAGATGGTTCAGTTTATTTTGATTTTATCCTATTGCTGTAAAGTGATTCACTGTGTCTGTCCCAGGCCACTTTGAATTCCGTCACTGTGTTTGCCCCCACCACCTCCATCAGGAGGACATTCCAAGCAACCACCACCCTTTCAGTGAAAAAGTATTTCCTGACATTGCCTTTCAATTTACCACCTTGCAGCTTCATGTTATGTCCTCTAGTTTTACAGCTTCCCTGTCTTTGGAAGAGTTTTGTTTGTTCATTATTTCTCTTTAAGTATTTAAAGGTCTGAATCATATCTCCCCTATCCCTCCTCTCCTCCAAAGTGTACATATTTAGGTCTTCAAGTCTCTTCTCATAAGGCTTCTGACGCAGGCTCCAAATCATTTTGGTCGCCTTCCTCTGAACAGTTTCCATTCTTTTTACATCCTTTGCAAGATACGGTCTCCAAAACTGAACACAGTATTCCAAGTGAGGCCTCACCAGAGACTTATACAGTGGCATTAGTACCCCTTCCTTTCTGCTGGTAATTCATCTTCGAATGCAGCCCAACATCCTCCTGGCTTTTGCCATCGCCTTGTCGCACTGTTTTACCACCTTGAGATCTACAGAAATAATCACACCAAGGTCTTTCTCCTGCTCCGTGCACACCAACCTCTCGCCCCCTATCGCATACATTTCCCTTGGATTTCTGCTACCCAAGTGCATGACACTGCACTTCTTCGCATTAAATCTTAATTGCCAAGCATTAGACCATTCTTCCAGCTTTTGTAGAACTTTACTCATGTTAATCACTCCCTCGGGGGAGTCCACTCTGTTGCAAATTTTTGTGTCATCTGCAAAAAGACAGACCTTTCCATTCAGTCCTTCAGCAATAACACTCACAAATACATTGAACAGTGCCGGGCCCAGGACCGAACCCTGAGGCACCCCGCTAATCACCTTGCTTTCATCTGACTTACACTTTCTAATTGATGGGATTTTTACCAAAATATTCTGCTGCACTTGCAAGGAGCATAACAGTGAATACATAACAATGAATTTACATATATAAAGCGAACAGGACAGTAGTCAAAAGTTTAAACGTTATTTGAAAGTTGATAAGGGGCAGCTCTTTCAATAATGGAATCGCTCAATCCCACTTGTTTGCCATCTTGATAATTTTAGCAGCTGTATTTTGGATCAACTGAAACCTGGTATTGCATCTTTTTAAGATACTTAACTATGCCAGGCTGCAGCAGTCTAAATGCAATATCACCCCTGCCTGCATTACTTAATCCAAGTCTGCCTCTGATAAAAAATAACCTAATTTGACAAACAAGAAAGTTTAAAAAAAATTCTTAATGGCTATAGAAATCTGAACATCCATGGTTAATACAGAATCTATAGACACTCCTAAACAACAATCTCTAACATCAGGTTAATCTCTGGATTTGAAATCTTTGGTTTCCATACCCAAAGAATCCTTGTTTTATCAGGGTTTATTTTTAGCGAACGTTCATTCATCTATTTTTGAATAATCTTTAAACAATTCTTTAACAAATTATATGCTTCTTCAATAGAACCTTTTATTGGATTAATAACTTAAATATTGTCTGCATACATATAATGGGATAGTCCCAGAACCTCTAAAAAATACATTGAATAGAATGGAGACATGTGGGGGAGGAAGTGACATCATTGGTCCGATGGCTGCCTAAGTGAGAGGCTCTGGGACCGAAAAGTTGTGAGATCCTGCCCTACAGCGGGGAACCTTCTGTAAAAGGGTGGTACAGAGAAGGCGAGTGTATGCCAATATCAAGAGATGTGAGAACGATAAAGTCGAAAGCTGTGGACCTCAAATCATATGCCTTCAAAGCCACAGCATCCATAGACTTGGGGAAAGGCAAGATGGCGGCCACTACTGTGGGCAGAGGTGAAGAATGCCAACTAAGTGATGGAGCGGAGCACGGGAACCCTTTGGAGGTGGCACAGCTCAGAGATGAGTTGAAAGATTGGTTTTCTACCCTGCATCAAGATATTACTGGGCTCAAGCAGGAAGTGCAGTCTTGGATAAATGATCTTCGCAGTGATCTCCTCGATGTGGGCCAACGCTTGGAGGAAGCTGAAGGAGCTGAAGAAACGCAGGTTGATCTACTGTAATCCTTGCAACAAGAGAATCGGGAAGTACTCCTTATAATGGAAGACCTGGAAAACAGGTCTAGATGGGCCAACCTGAGAATCCGCAGAATTGCAGAGACTGAAGAAACTGTGGATTATAAAATATTAACTGAATAATTCTGCAAAACCGTGGCTAAAGAGCAGATCTTGAGCTCAGTGAACTGTGCTTTAAAGTAGAAAGGGCATACCAGACTCTGGACCCCCCTTGGGAGGGTAGGCCTAGAGACATAATTGCCTGTATGCATGAGTACTCCACTAAAGAGGCTATTTTAACAGCTGCCCAGAAACTGGTAAAATCAAATGGGAAAACCAAGATGTGGAAGTGTATGGAGATCTATCCCTTCTCACTGTTCAAAAGACAAAGGCATACAAGCCATCACGAAGAGGCTGCGAGAAGAACGTATCCACTATCGGTAGCTCTTTCTGGTGGGGCTACAGTTCACCATATTGGAGACTACGACTACAGCTAAATCTACTGATTCAGCTCTTAAAGCCATGCAGCAGGCAGGCTGGTCAAACTTGTCTTCCACCCCGAAAGAGGTAGAAAATCCTCCTCAGAAGAAAGGAGAAGGTGGAAACACTGGTTGGTCCCGGGTGTTGGATAGTGACTGGCGTCTAAGGCAAAAGAAGACAACGCCTTTGTAAATAGTTGTTCTTTTATTTTATTTTATTCATATAATTAGTTCATTGTTATATTATGTATATATGTTACTTGTTCTATGTAAACAGTGGAAACACTCTATTTTATGTTCTATGTAAACCGTCTTGATTTGTAGAAAGACGGTATATAAAACCTGTTAAATAAAATAAAATAAATAAAATAAAAGAAGACAACGTCTGCTGGGGAGAGTCCCCGTTGAGCTGGCCCGGGATAGACACCTGGATTCACTTGTTGTGTGCTCCCCTACCCGAGTCATGAACTTTTTGATGGACTAGTGTTATTGGTTGCAATTGTTGTGCATGCTCTGTGTAAGTATGAGTTAGGATGGATGGATAGTGCACTTGTGAGATTGAGAGGTTGGTATGCCTGGGTGGATGGCGAGAAGACTATGAGGGTCTTCGTTGACACTGGAGTAATAGCTAGTGTGTTAATTGGGTTCGTTAAGTCTGGGATTTTTTTTTTATATACGATAAGTTGCCCAGACTTGACATCATGCCTCTATGAGGCTTTATGCCTGGAGGAGTTGGTTGAGTAGTATCAGGGGTTGACAGGGGGGAAAGGGGTGGAGGTTGGGGCAGGAAAGGGGATGTTTACAGGGGGAGGTTAGGGGGAGGGTGGAGGTGCTTGGGGGGTGGTAGGTGGGATGGGGAGGGTATACAGTTGGAGATCCCAAGGGTGTCAGTTGTGGGTCAGCCAGGGGGTTAACGGTGGAGTATAGAGTAATGACAATGAATGTCAGGGGCTTGAATTCTTACCATAAACATCAGTTGATGTTTAAAGAAATGGGACATTTGCAAGGTGATATAATGTTTATTCAAGAGATCCACTTATTTATTTATTTTATTGCTTTTATATACCGCGCTCTTTAAAATCAGTGCGGTTTAAAGATAACAGTTTTGTGCAGAACAGGGGAACATTGAACGGGTGATACAACTTGGATTTCAACTGGGGAAACTATCTACAGCTATCTACAATATAAACATGAGTTGTCTGTAACTTACAATTGCCTAGCAGGATGTATGGTGGGTGAAGTTGAGTAACGAAGCAAAGGGATTGTCTCAGCCCCAGGATTGGATGGCTTCCCCAATCATTTTTGTAAGACCTTTTCTGGAATTCCAGAAAAGGTCTTACAAAAATGAGTAACAATGAAAAGAAGGGAACCAATCCTCAATTTCCCCTCAGCAATTTTGCGTCCAATGTGGTAAAGAAAAAGAAGGGAGAAGTAGGTATTCTTCTTTCCAGGAAATTGACCCATCAAGTAATGGATGTCCATAAAGACAAAAGGGGGCACTTCCTGTTGGTAAGGAATAAATGGGCTGGATCTACCTATACCTTAATAAATGCTTATGCTCCCAACTCTAATTAGGGAGGGGTTTTTTAGCTCCTCTGTGAACATCTCTTAAATGTTGCAGAGGGCAGGATTATCAGGGGTGGGAGATTTCAATATTGCACAACCCCTAGTTGGATATTTCCAAAGGGGTTTCCTCCTGTTCTAGAATACATAGGGCTAAATTGAAGAGACTCCTGGGGAGGAGGGGTGGGGGTCTGACCTGATATATGTGTGGAGGGAGAAAAATGGCAGATGCCGGGATTATATCTGTCATTCCACAGTCCATAACTCCTTCTCCAGAATTGATCATCTTTTTATAGATAAGACAATGTTCTCATAGATGGAGGTCTGCACTATTGGGGAAAGCACATAGTCCGAGCACGCCCCAGTTTGGAGGTGTTTTAAGGAGGGATATGGCTACTAAAAGTGTCATTGATGGAAGTTAAATGGATCTTTGTTAGATAACCCACAGATGGTCCGGGAGATCTACAGTGCTATAGTGGAGTACTTGATGCTTAATGAGAATGACTCCTTACTACCGGGCACAATTTGTGATTGCCTTAAGACAGTAATTCGGGGCAAATTTATTGCTATAGGGGCCCATCAGAATAGGGTACGTGGAGAACGTAAGGAAAAACTGCGTGAATTAGTGCACAGCTTAGAGCAACTTCACAAATCAGGGGGACTGAACGGTACTGAGTTGCACCAGCTGAGAGATGCTAGGCATGAGCTGCAAGAGTTGGATCCAGCGGGGATTAATGCTGGGCTGGATAGGCTGAAACAAACTTTTTTTGAATATGGGAATAGGCCAGGCTGCTTGTTGGCATAAACTGCAAAAGCTTGCCACTATGGACAGGAACTTTGGTCCGACCGAGATAGGGGAGCGCCTTGGAAACTTCTATCAACAGCTATACAACCCTGAAAGGGCGGTGGACCCTGCAAAAATTCATAGTTACCTGGCAGGGACCCAACTGTTGACTCTCGCCCTTACTGAAGCAAAGGGACTGTCTCGGCCCCAGGATTGGATGGCTTCCCCAATCATTTTTGTAAGACCTTTGCTGGAATTCTGGTTGAATCCTTAACAAAACTGTTCAACTCTTTTGAGTCTGCCCAGCTTATGTCTGACTCGCTCAGACTTGCAGATGTGAGTATTCTCCAAAAGGAAGGGAAGGACCCCATGGTCTGTGGTTCCTATAGGCCCATCTCATTGTTAGGGACGGACCTAAAACTTTTTATTAGAATCCTTGCCAACAAGCTGCAACCCTATCTATCTCGCTTAGTCCATAAAAAACAGTCAGGTTTTGTTCCTGGGAGGCAAGCCTCTGAAAACATCCGTAAAGTTCTTAACTTAACATGGCAGTGTCACCATTGATGCTGAAAAAGCATTTGACAGAGTTTACTGGCTCTTCTTCTTCTTGACCCTAGAAAAGATGGATATAAGTGGTGATTTCTTTAAGTGGATAGTCCCTGATGGCATGCCTAAATATCAATGGAAGTTACACTTACTCTTTTGAATTGTACCGGGGTACACATCAGGGGTGCCCTCTGTCACCTATCCTGTTTGTCCTGGCGATGGAACCAATGGCCCAGAGGGTTCGAGAGATTGCTGACATTAAAGGTGTTAATGTGGGGAGGTATGATTACAAACTATCGTTGTTTGCTGATAATGTGCTTTTTCTTGTGACATACCCTGAAACATTGCTGGGGCTATCCAGCGGGAGTTAGAAGCATATGGAGCAGCAGCAGGTTTTAAAATGAACGCCCACCAAATCTGAACTACTTAACATTTCTCTTCCATTGGAGTGTGCTGACTGTCTGAGGGCTGCTTACCCCTTTAAATGGGCCAAATCTCATATTCATTATCTAGAGGTTCAGGTGACACCACAAACTGGGGACATATTCGCTGTGAATTACCTTCCCTGTGGAAAAAATTGATAGCAGACCTTGATAAGTCGGGTGGGCTGGGACTCTCTTGGTTGGGGTGGGCTGGGTCTCTCTTGGTTTGGCTGAATATCTATGGTGAAAATGATGGTGCTGTCTGACCTTCTTTATTTATTTATTTATTACACTTTCTATATGGCTGGGGAGGGCTCAACATAAAATTATGTCCTTTATTTGGAATGGAAAGAGAACGAGAGTAGCTTGAAAAATACTTTGTGCTTGGTGAGAAAAAGGCAGGCTGGGTGTTCCCTGCCTTGGTCAGTTTTTTGAAGCAGCCCGGCTGCGTGCTGTAATGGAATGGTGGCACCATGAACAACAGGAGTTGGTGATTCTGGAGAGAATGGATCTTGGTCGTGGCCATCTGGGAGAAGTTATCTGGTGCGAAGAAGAGGCATAGAAGGTCTCATAGTCCTCCAACCCCTTTGTTATAAACACTCTACAGATATGGCATAAATGGAAAAAGTGATGGTATGGGGTCCGGGGTTACTCCCATTTTATACTGATCTGTGGGAACCCTAACTTCCTCCCAAGTCAGAACAATTGGGCTTATGAGCATTGGGTGGCCCAAGGCCTGCATTGGGTGGGACAGTGTCAATTGGAAGAAAGCTGGGTTGACTTTAAGCAACAGCAAGAGGCTTCTTCTCTGCCCTCATCGGACTACTTTATGTATTTACAAGTAGTACTTTATATTAAGCATTTACTGAGAGTTGTGTGGGAGGTGGGGGGTGGCCCCACAAGGGGTGAAGGATTTTTTGTGAGATGAATTAAAAGATTCTATATCTAAGATTTATTCCTTGATGGGTACGGAGGGGAATCACAAGTGGGCCTGCCTAAAGATATGGGAAGCTGACTTGCATAAAACCTGGGATGGGAAGCAGTGGGAAACAGTTTTTGTGAGGTTATATAAGGGGGTTTTGGCCTGTAATGTTTGAGGGATATTGTGGGAGCTGACTGTGCGCTGTGCTCCAGCCTGGCCCTTCTGAATGTTGTGGGCCCGGATGTCCCTGCTGGGGTATCCGGGATCCTTCAGATGGGCTGTATGGCCATGAGGATGATGATTGCTCAGGCATGGAGGCATGTGGAAACCCCCTCCCAAGCAGAAGTGGTTGCATGATTGCATCAAGTGTATTTGATGTGTAAATTAACTGCTTTACGTCATGAAAATCTGCTTGCTCTGCGATAGTCTGGGCTAAATATTTTGATTGGCTTCAATCCCATTAACTGGCATTTCCTATTTGCCTATTCGTTACAGTGAGCCCCGATTAAGGTGTATGGTTATGGGCTAGCAAAACCTGTCGGTTGACTAGTAAGCGTAAAATACTCTATTAATGTATGGGATCTCTGGGGGGGGGGCCGAGAATGTTGTCATGCTGCTATTATTATGCTGAAACTTACTATGTTCGATGGATTTCAATAATGGAAAAAAAAAAGAATGGGGACATGTGCTTGGCTACAGTGGTGCTAGAAGTTTATTGGCGTCAAATGGAGGAAAAAGATGGGTGGATTTTTATTACGCTTCAACAAGAAGGCTAAGATGACATTTTACTAACCAGTTAATGTCCTTTCCTTGAGTCCTGCTAGACTAGTCCAGACAAGTGGGCTGTGTTCCCCTAACAGCAGATTGGTGGAGACAAAGAACCAATGAAAAGCTCAGGTTTCAATGACATCACTCCCATGCCTCTATACAACTCAGCCACCAGAGGTCCCTTCAGTATTCATCCCAAAACACATGGGAGAAAAATGGCAAGCCTCACACAACCTCAATCGTGGGCAACAATGAGAAATCAACAGTAGAGAACGATGTACAGGACAGCATAAACAGTAAGCTGTCAGTAGAAAATGAACCTGCAGAGCCAAATACAAAAATCATAGCAGACTCAAAGGTACCGCAGCAGAAGAACAGAGCAAATAAAGTTTCAGGGGCGGGCCCTGGACTGGTTTAGCAGGACTCAAGGACATTAACTTGTAAGTAAAATGTCATCTTCCATATCGTTCTGCTAGACCAGTCCAGAAAAGTGTGATATACCAAAGCTACAACTCCAATGGGCGAGAAGAAGACACAGACGTTCGCAAAACCCTTGAGCCAAAAGCTGTGTCTGCCATGCGTGGACATCCAAGCGGTAATGCTTGACAAAAGTGGAAAGTGATGCCCATGTTGCTGCCCAACAAATGTTTTCAGGAGCTACCAAGCTCTGCTCCGCCCACAAGGACATGTGCTCGGATAGAATGACTGCGCAAACCCTCTGGAATCAGCTGGTTCCGCAACACATATGCTAAGGCAATGGGCCTCCTTAATCCAGCACCCCAAAGTCTACTTGGTTGCCATGTCACTCTTGTGTGGACCAGCAAATAGCACAAAAAGATGGTCGAACTTACTAAAGGAATTCATAACCTCCAAATAGCTGAGAAGCACCCTCCAGACAGCCACAATGCAAAGATCCTTATCCTTCCCCCAACACTGCTCCTTAGAGAAGGAGGGCAGGCAAACCACCTGGTTCACGTGAAAGTGAGAAAGCACCTTAGGCAAGAAGGAAGGCACAGACTGAATGGAAATGGCCTCTTTTGAAAAGGACAGATGAGGATCTTGGCAAAACAGAACCTGCATCTTGGAAATCCACCTTGTGGAACAAATCATGACCAAGAAGACCGTCTTGAGCATCAAATCCTTGAAAGTAGCGGGCTTCAACGGCTCAGAGGGCACCACCATGAGCACCAGAAACAGATCCCACGAAGAGATCACAGACCAAAAGGGAGGACGCAGACGCCAATCCTGGAGAAAGCACAAGATGTCCAGGTGCAAGGCTAGAGACTTACCAGCCACTAGACCTCAGAAACAGGCAAAAGCTGCCACCTGAACTTTCAGGGAGCTAAGGGAAAGGCCCTTCTCCATGCCATCCTGTAGAAAAGCCAACAGAGATGGCACCTTGGCCACCTCAGGAGCCAACGGCCAAGCATCACACTATCGCTTAAAGAGGCATCAGATCTGCATGTATGCTAGTTTGGTAAATCTCTGTGTTCCGAGCAGAGTGGAGACCACCGCCGGAGAGTAGCTCTTACATGCTAGCCATCTCCTTTCAAGAACCAAGCTATAAGCGGGAAGGGAACTGGATCCTCCAGGACTTATCATTCCTTGCTGCAACAGGCACTGAGATGGAAACAACCGAAAAGAAGACGCCTGCAGGAGCCGCATCAGCTCTCCGAACCACACTCTCCTCAGCCAATCTGACACCACCAGAACAATCCTGCATGGGTGGCATTCTATACACTGAATCACACGCTCGGGGCCATGGGCCATAGAGGAAACATGTACAGCAGGTGCTGATTTGGCCAAGGCTGGGTCAGGGCCTTGGAGGATGTATCTGCTGCCCAGTGCCGGAGCCACATCCAATGCCATGACACTGTCATCAAGGCACCATCCCTGGCTGCCAAACATTTCAGGTCATACATGGCATCAGAAAGGAGTGCTGTAGCCAACTCCAAAAGAAGGGTAGCATCATCTTCATCTTTATTAGGCTTGATATACCACACCTTCACATGTGCAACAGGGCGGTGTACAAATTTAAGCCATCTGGCGGAACAGACTGAATCTACTGGAGCGGGGCTTGAGACGTCAGGCTGAGATTATACTGCCAGCTGAAGAATAGCTGCTGCTATGGCAAACTGGCTCCTCGGCAAGGAATCCACCTTACGGTCCAGAAAATCTTTTAAGGCTGACTTGCACAGCACAGGAATGGTGATCCATCTGGTAACTGCCATGACTTGCGCATCCACTTTGGGAACATCAAACCAATGGACACACTCCTCCTCTGGGAGAGCACAGATCTTCTTACACACCCTTAACCTTTATGTAGGGAGTCAAGAGAGTCCCACTCCGATTAGATCATATCCTGATCACAGCTGGGAAGGAAAGACAGTAGTGGATTTTTGCACTCTTTGAAGGAGCGGGTGTACCTTCAGTTCCAGCTCCGTACCAGAAGCATCTGTCAAATTCAAGGCGGATGAGACCCTGGCAATCAACGTCCCCAGCTCCTCTTTCCGGAATAGGTGTATCATGTTGGCCTCTGCATAATCTTCTGAAGGCGAGAGCACTTCCTCATCCACATCAGAGCCCAGTACTAAGCCATCTGAATCAGCGTCATAGTCAACATCTTGGATAGCATCCAGCTGTTCCCCTTGCGAAATGCCAGGAGACTGTTCTTGACATCTATGAGCAAATGGAACTCCACCAGAGCTACCCACTCAGCAGCCAAGCTGTGAGCGATTGGGAGTGGAGACTGGGGTGTAGAAGGGTGCCCTCCTCCTGCAAGAGGAAAGTTGGGGCACAGCCCAGCCGCAGGGGCAGTGCCCGAGACAGTGCACCTTGGGGCAATGAGTATCAAGAAGACCCTATCCGCTTGGACCTTGAAGAGAGTCTTGGCCACCAGGGGAGTCGGTGGGTAAGCGTAGAGTAGGCCCTTGCTCCAATTCAGGAGGAAGCCATCAGAAGCCATCCAACTGGAACAGGGCATCCTGGAGCAAAACAGCGGCAGCTGGGCATTGAGAAGAGATGCGAAGAAATCCATGGTAGGGGTGCCCCACATCTGAAAGATACGGCAGACCACCTGGGAGTTAAGAGCCAACTCGTGCCATTTCAGGACTCTGATGAGCTTGTCTGCTAAGGCATTGTCCTCTCCTGGGAGATACACTGCCTAGAAAAGCATCTGGTGCTTCACGGCGAACTTCCAGAGCTGGACTGTCTCCCAACAGAGGAGGTGCGAGCCCATGTCCCCAGGGGCGGCCCAAGGGGGGTGCGGGGCCATGTGCGGAGACTCAGTGTGGGGCCTCATTTGCATAAGGGGCCTCATTTGCATAAATATTTGCATAATGTTACCATACACTAACTTTTAGTAAACATGCCTCTTAATGAGTGTATGGATATAGAAAGACTAAAAGATTTCTACATTACTATAATCCAGTGCCAACCGCCAGGCACATTAGGAACTACTACAAACACTGCCCATTTAGAACCCGTAGCAAACCCGCCGTATCGTAACAGCACTACCAGGACTCTCAAAGCACCAGAGCCTACCTATCAAAAGGCAACACTGCAAATATTAAACCAATACATTTCAGAGAATAACAATACATGACCTACTGGGGAAAGAGAACAAGTGGCAATGTCAATTAGGAATTACATAAACAGAATACCTCAGCTCAGTTACACATGCAGAACATAGACCATCACCAAACAAGGAATCACAATTTAGAAACAGGAAGATAATAATTAAACTGGGAACCCCAAAAGCCAAACTTGGAATGTACAACACCACTGTAGAAATAAAACTATAAATTAATTTCCTCTTTCATTAAACAAAGCGCAGACGTTAATGATGCACATTTCCCAGAGCTGACATATTCCAGTTAATAAATTCAAAATAAAGAGATAGCTTTCTACCTTTTGTGCATTTTTTTCAGTTGCAATTGCTCCAGCCACTTTCTTCTGGTTTCTTCGTGTCTTCTGCTAACTCTCCATCGTCTGCTGTCCATTTGTTCTTTCTTCTCTCTTCTAGTTTTTTTTCCATTCTCTCTCTACATCTGCTTTAACATACTAATCTTTCTCCCTTTGCTCTTTCCTCATTCCTATTTCATCCACTCAAATTTTACCCCTCCATCCTCAATCCTCACTTACTCTCCCAATACCCGGCCAATTGTAGATTTTTCTTCCCTCCCACACAAAATATTTTCCCCCTCTCCCAGCCCCATCCCATTCTAATCCTCCCCCAACATCAGCTCCCTTCTAGTTCCAGCCCCACCCAGCAATCACTCCGTTCTAGGCCCCGCATCAGCCCATTTCCAGTCCTAGTCCCCCCATAAGCCCATTTCCAGTCCTAGCTCCTCCATCCATTTCCAGTCCTATCCGAGTCCCTCCATCAGTTCATTTCCAATCCCAGCCCCCCATTGGCCCATTTCTAGTCCTTTCCTAGCCCCACCATCAGCCCATGTCAAATCCTAGCTCCACTCCACTCAGCCCATTTCCATTCCAAGCCCCCATCCCCATCAGCTATTTGCAGTTCAAGCCTCCCCTTCCACTCAGCCCTTTTCCAGTCCTAGCAACCCCCCCCCCCAACAGCCCACTTCCAGTCCTAACCCCATCACCACATTTTCAGTCTTAGCCTCCCCCCCATAGCCCATTACCAGTCCTAACCCCATCAGCCCATTTCCAGTCTTAGCCCCCCCATAGCCCATTACCAGTCCTAACCCCCCATTCACTCCATTTACAGTTTTAGCCCCCCCATAGCCCATGAGCAGTCCTAACCCCCCATCACTCCATTTTCAGTTTTAGCCCCCCCATAGCACATTACCAGTTCTAACCCCCCCATCACTCCCTTTTCAGTTTTAGCCCCCCCATAGCCCATTACCAGTCCTAACCCCCTATCAGCCCACTTCCAGTTCTAACCCCATCAGTCCATTTTCAGTGTTAGCCCCCCCACAGCCCATTACCAGTCCTAACCCCCCATTCACTCCATTTTCAGTGTTAGCCCCCCCATAGCCCATTACCAGTCCTAACCCCCATCACTCCATTTTCAGTTTTAGCCCCCCCATAGACCATTACCATTCCTAACCCCCCCATCAGCCCATAGCCAGTCCTTACCCTCTTCCCCCCATCAGCAAAATTAAACAAAAAAAAAAAGCTGGCTGCTGCCGCGGCAGCGGCAGGATCGAGTGTCCGCGGGGCCCCCCCTGCCCGGCAGAGCCTTCTCTCCCTACATCCGTTCTCTCTCGCGCTGGCTTTCAGAGCCGCCCGCGAAGGGAGAGTTTCTCACTCGCGTCTCTGTTAAGCCCCCTGGGGATGAGGGGAAACAGGCATTTCCTGTTTCCTATCAGCCCCAGGCCCCGGCAGGCTTAACAGAGCCGCGAAAGGGAAACTCTCCCTTCGTGGCTCTGAAAGCCAGCGCGAGAGGGCTCTGCCAGGCAGGGAGGGAGGACTCTGCCGGGCAGGGGGGGCCCCGCGGACACTTGATCCTGCCGCTGCCACGGTGGCAGCAGCAGCAGCCAGCTTTTTTAAAAAAATTTACCTATGCAGAATGTTCTTTGTGTGGGACCCGCTGAAACACGGGGCCCTGTACAAAAACCATTCTCGCTCAATGGACGGGCTGGCCCTGCATGTCCCCTTATTTGTTGATGTAGAACATCACTTCTTGGTTGTTGGTTTGATGAGAAAGACCTGACTGGCCAGCTGTGTCCAAAAAGCCCACAAAGCATTTGCAATTACTCTGATTTCCACTACTACTACTACTGAGCATTTGTATAGCACTACAAGACGTACACCGTGCTGCACAGACATGTAAGAGACCGTCCCTGCTCATCAGAGCTTACAATCTAGCCAAGACAGATTACACAGAAGGTGTAGACAGGGATAAAACAAGGGGAAATGGTAAAGAAAAAGGCGATCAGGTGAGTCAAGATCCAAAAGCAGCAGCGAAGGGGTGAGTTTCCAGCTTGGATTTGAAAAGGGTCAAAGAAAGTGCCTGGCGTAGACACAGGTAGTTTGTTCAAGGTATAAGGTGCAGCAAGGTGAAAGGAGCAGTCTGGAGTTAGCAATATAAGAGAATGACTAGTTTAGGTGGAATGCTGAAACCACCTTAGGGAGAAACTTAGGATGAGTGTGTAGCACCACTCTATTTTTGTAGAACCTGGTGTAAGGTGGGTGCGTAGAGGTAAACGCCACCAAAAAGATGACTTTCCAGGTAAGGAACCTGAGTGGACAGGTGGCCAGAAGATGTTTATTTGGCGGAGGCTCTCGTTTCCAACCAGAGACCCTGCGTGCAGGGGCCGCTGAGTGGAGTGGAGGAGTGGCCTAGTGGTTGGGGCAAGGTACTTCAGGCCGGAAGGTCGGGGGTTCAAATCCCACTAGAGGACAGCAACCTTGGGCCGGAAGGACTGGGGTTTCTAGTCCCACAGGTGCTCCTTGTGGTCTTGGGCAAGCCACTTAACACTCCATAGCCCATGTTCCCTGTAAAATAGTTATCTCCAAGTTATAATGTCCTGTTCAATGTAATTTCAGTTTGTTCAATGTAAACCGCACTGATGCAGAATAGCGCAGTATATAAGAGAATGTAAATAAATAAATAAGCTCTCCAGCTGAGCTTGTACGCATCAGTCATCAGAACTTGTTGTGCAGGGTTGCTTGAAAGGGCAGCCCTGCTAGAAGATGCACCAACTGCTGCCACCATGGGAGGGAGTTGCGTAGTGGTGGAGTTACGTCCACCCTGTCGGATAGGTGGCCCGATGCCTGACGCCACTGAATGCAGAGGGCAACTGTGCTTGTCACATATTCAGGTGGGCAAACAGAGTGACAGACTGTGGAAGCCATGTGGCCCAGGAGGCGAAGCATCTGGCGAGCAGACACCATCGAGCAGCACTAAACCTCGTGCGCCAGACAGATGAGTCAGTGGGCCCAATCTGTTGTGAGATATGCCCTGGCCACTGAAGTATCGAGGAGAGCCCCAATGAACTCAAGGTGCTGAGTGGGTTGCAGGTGGGACTTTGGATAGTTGATTATGAAGCCTAGCTGCTCCAAGACCTTGATGGTATGCTTTGTGGCCTGGCGAACTTCATCAGGAGAGCCGCCCCTCACCAACCATTCGCCCAGATAAGGGAAGATGAAAATCCCTTGCACACTGAGAAAAACGACTATGAACGTTAGACACTTTGTGAAAACCCTGGGAGCAGATACAAGTTCGAAGGGGAGAATCCTGTATTGATAGTGCCTGCCGCTGAGGATGAAGCGGAGGTATTGTCGGTGCAGGGGGTGAATGGGGATATGGGCGTAGGCATCTTTTAGATCCAAGGAGCACAGTCAATCTCCCCGCTGGAGGTAGAGCAGCAAAGTCTTGAACTTCTCTCTGAGAAGGAAACAATTTAAACTGCAAAGTTCTAGAATGGGCTGGAAATTGTCTGTCTTTTTGGGGAGCAGGAAGTACCGGAGGTAAAACCCGCTTCCTGCCTGAGACTGCGGAACCAGTTCCACCGCCCTGGCTTCCACAAGGTTAGCTACTTCCAATTGGAGAAGTTCTCAATGGTGAGGTTCCAGAGAGCATTCCCCTGGAAAGAAAAGAGGGGGGGGGGGTCTGCTCGTAGGAGGTAACCCTCTTTCACTATTTGCAATGCTCAAGTGTCGGTGGTGATGCTCAGCCAACAGTGGGCAAAGAACTGGAGATGCCCCCCAATGTGCTGTGGAACTGGGCCTGAAAGGGGAGGAAAGGTCTGGGAGTCAAAATCCCTCCCCCCCTCCCAGGATGAGGCTGAGGAGCCGGTTGGGGTTTTGGGGTCTTAGGCCTATGCTGTTATCTTTGACTTGGCCCTTGGCTTGCTGCCCCTGTGGGAGTGTTATGGGGGGATAGGTACTGTAGGCCTTCTTCTTCGAGTAGAAGGCCTTTTCACTGAAGCCTTCTGACAGGAAGGATCAGCAGTCTTCCTGGAGAGTCTGGTCATGCTGAGTTGTTCCATCTCCCTCAGCAGCTTTTTCCATCATGGGTTTGCCGGTTCTCTCCCCAGCATAGCCAATTTGTCCTAAATCCATTGCTCCAGGTCTGAAGACTGTAGCCATGCCAGGCAGCAAGAACGTATGCTCACTGCAGTCACTCTGGCCACAGAATCTAAGCTGTTATAGATGCCCAAGTCACAAATTTGGAGCATTCCTTGGTTTTACTGACCAGGCTCCAGACGTTTTCAAGATGGTCACCAGAAAGCCCAGCCCAGAACCTGGCAAGCTCCCCTGCCAGGTCTCTCAAGTACAGCTGGTATGCTTGTATATGGGTGATAAGCATCGAGCCCTGGTAACACTTCCTGTCAAAGCCATCCATGGTGTGGGCCTCCTGACTCAGGGGTACCAAGAAGCGCGTTTTATTGCACACCCAGCTACACTAACAGCATATATTACATCCTCCAGTAATGAATTCCAGAGTTTGATTACACGTTGAGTGAAAAAATATTTTCTCTTATTAGTCTTAAATAGGTTACACTGTAGCTTCATTGCATGCCCCCTAGTCTTTCTATATTTTGATGGCATAAACAATCGATCTACGTTTACCCGTTCCACTCCATTCATTAATTTATAGACCTCTATCGTATCTCCCCTCAGCCATCTCTTTTCCAGGTTGAAGAGCCCTAACCTTTTTAGCTTCTCTTCATAGGGGTATCCTTCCATCCCCTTTACCATTTTGGTGGCTCTTCTCTGTATCTTTTCTAATTACACTATATCCTTTTTAAGTTACGGCGACCAGAACTGCACACAATATTCAAGGTGCGGTTGCACCATGCAACAATACAGAGGCATTATAATATCCTTTGTTTTATTTTCCATTTCTTTCCTTATGATTCCAAGCATTCTATTTGCTTTCTTGGCCGCCGCTGCACACTGTGCCAAGGGTTTCAACATGCTATCCATGATGATGCCTAAATCTTTTTCCTGGGTGGTGGTTCCTAATGTGGAACTTTGCATCATGTAACCATAGTTTGGAATGTTCTTTCATAGGTACATAACTTTTCACTTCTCCACATTAAATTTCATCTGCCATTTGGATGCCCAGTCTTCCAATTTTTGCAATTTTTTACAATCCTTATGGGTTTTAACAACTTGGAATAATTTTGTGTCATCTGCAAATCTGATTACCTCACTCGTTATTCCCATTTCCAGGTCATTTAAGAATATGTTAAAGAGCAGTGGACCCAGCACAGATCCCAGGGGTACTCCAATATTCACCTTTCTCCATTGGGAAAATTAGACATTTAGCCCTACTCTCTGCTTTCCATCTTTTAACCAGTTCCTGATCGACAAAGGAAACACTGCCTCCTATCCCATGACTTTTTAATTTTGCCAAGAGTCTCTCATGAGAGACCTTGTCAAATTCTTTCTGAAAATCCAGATACACTACATCAACTGACTCGCCTTTGTCTACCTGTTTATTCACACCTTCAAAAAAACATAACAGATTAGTAAGACAAGACCTTCGTTGGCTAAAGCTATGTTGGCTGTCTCCCATTAAGCCATGACTATCTACATGTTCAGTAATTTTGTTCTTTATAATGGTTTCTACCATTTTTCCCTGTACTGACGTTAGGCTCGGAGGTCTGTAGTTTCCAGGATCACCCCTGGAATCCTTTTCAAAAATTGGCGTTACAATTTTATTTATTTATTTTTATTTATTTAACAGTATTTCTAAACCGCCTTATCTTAATAATCAAGGTGGTATCACAGCAAGCAATCAGGTAAAGTGTGTGTGTTGTACATGCAGTGAGGATAAAACTTAGTTGTGTGAGGGATGTGTTGGGTGCTTGATTTGTTTGAGCTATATACAGGGTGGGCTATTTACAGTGGTGCTAGAATCATATTTTATATATTCAGTTGTTTGGGAGGATTGGAGTGCTGTTATCCATTCTCTTAGGTTATGTGATGTGACCATAGTGCTCTATGAACAGCATGGTTTTCAGTTGTTTTCTGAAGTCTTTGAGATCTGGAGTTGCCCTTAGATCGTCCGGTAGATTGTTCCATATTGTTGGAGCAGCCATGGAGAGAGCTCTGTCTGTTGTGTCCTTGCGTGTGTGCTTGTACTCATTTGGGGTGCTGACTCGGTTTGCGTGTTTGACTTCTTCTGGGACGTGCGCTGGTTTCCGGTTGTATGAGCAGGTGGAGGCTGTTGGCTGATGTGTGTTCTTTTATCTTAAATAGGTTTATGATAGTCTTGTATCTGATGCGAGCAATGATTGGGAGCCAGTGTAAGTCCTTTAGTGTAGGTGTGATGTGCTCCTGCCTTGCGGCTCCGGATATGATTCGAGCTGCAGTGTTTTGTGCCAGCTGTAGTGGTTTGAGAGCTTGTTTTGGTAGTCCGAGGTATATCGGATTGCAGAAGTCCAGTATTGGGGTTATCAGTGCTTGACAGACTGTACGGAAGTGTTCTGGAGCGAGGAGTGGTTTCAGTCTCCTGATGATTCGCATCCTGTAATATGCTTTTTGGATTGTTTTGTCTATGTGTGGTTTGAGGTTGAGTTTACTGTCCAGAGTAACCCCAAGGTATCTCACCTCCGATCTTATCGGTATCGTGGTGCTTTGTATCTTTATGTTTGGTGGGTGTGTGAAGCTTTGGTTTCGAGTGATGATTAAAGCTTCAGTCTTGTTGTAGTTTATAGCTAGATTGTTGTTTTGGCACCACTTCGCCATTTGGGTAAGGCAGTCTGCTATCTTAGAGAAGTCCGGGTTTTCGATTGATATCGGGGAGTATACCATTATATCATCTGCGTATATTGTGTATTGGATGTTGTTCTCTTTCATAATGTTGCATATTTTCAGGTATTACAGATGATTTTAATAATCGTTCACAGATTACTAATAGTAGGTCTGCAATCTCGTATTTCAGTTCTTTCAACACTCTTGGATGTATTCCTTCCGGTCTAGGTGATTTGCTACTCTTCAGTTTATCAAATAGTTGTAATATATCTTCCCGGTACATAAATATTTCTTTCAGTTTTTCTGCGGTATCACCTTTAAAAACTATTTCAGTCATGGGCAACATATGGAAATTACACTTACCTGGTAATTGATGTTCCTTGAGGGAGTACAGTTCAGTCCTCCACCACTGGGTAGTGCACCTCCTCCTGCAACATGGACAAGTCAAACTTGTGACATCACCGGGTATATCCTGCTGGTCTTCTCCCATGATCCCCCAGTGACCTACTGTCAAAGCAGACTCAAAGGAGCAAAAAAACAACCAGCTAAAGTACTAAATACAAAGCTATGCTCAAACTTCAACTTTAAAATCACAGGGCCCCAAAAAGAAAGGCCAAAAACACCCTCCTCCGTGCCCCTGTCCCCCTGCGCACCAAACAGCGGAAGACAGAGAGCTAGAAGGAAGGAGAACTAAGGAAGAGTATAGGCAGAAAAGGTTGCTCTCACGATTACCTGCCAATCAGAGCCCGTTGCCGACTCTAGGATCCGAAAGCATACTCGGAACTGACGCCTCGCGTCTGAAACATCCATCCCCGGGCGGGAATGAGGACTGAACTGTACTCCCTCAAGGAACATCAATTACCAGGTAAGTGTAATTTCCATTTCCTTATCGGTCCTACAGTTCAGTCCTCCACCACTGGGATGTACCAGAGCAGTAATCATTGGGAGGGACCTATCCAGTCGGCTCGGCCCCTAAACGAACAGAGCAGGCACCGACCCCAGCCCGCTCCTCACGTCAACAGGCGGTAAGCCAACCAGGAAGACACGACCGAGAGCCCACTTGGATCCTCTTCACTGGTGAAAACAGCACAGAACTCTGCCCCAAGCAGCGCTAGTGCTTCAGAAAGACAAACTCGCCATCGCAAACACACTGAACGCACTAGAAACAGACCTACTGAGAAGGCTACCGGAGCTCCGCCTGAAAAATTCGCTTGAGCTCCCCCTTGGCTCTCGACCCCACCAGGGTGTCAAGTGTTAGCAACCGCTGCTCTCCCGCAGAACCCGCCTCCACGGAGGGACAGGCAGCGAAGAGACCTCCCAGAAAGCGATGGAACCTCACCTAAGGTCCAAGGAACGCAGGTTACAAGCAAAGTGTTCTTGCGTAAGTCCCAAACCGACAACTAGACAGGCACAGCCGGATTCCACGAGGGAGAACGGAACCGAGGTCCATCCAGACAGAGGTGGGAAGCAAAATGAGGGAAATGGAAAAACCACCAGCGTCAAACACCCTATTTGTCACACCTCTTAAGGGCTTTATTCTTTGCAACACAAAGTAGCTCTACAGCTATGTCCTGGACAAGTTGGAGTCTTTTTAATTGAGAATGTGGAATGCAGCTAAGCAATGAGTTGCAATAAACCAAGCGTGATCCACCAAGGGCATATAAGAGGGTGTCAAGTGCCCCAGAGTCCAGCGTTGTTTCAGAAGATATGGAGTCTTACATGGTGTGACAAAAAAGAAAAGGAGACTCTGGTAGCCACGCCTACGACGCAATGCCAGTAGGCCAACCGCTTACATCACCTGGATATGCCCTCCGGAATTGGAGGAACCATGCAGAAGTAGCAATCGCCGACATGATCCATGGGCCCTCTCCAGATCATTGGAACCGCAAAAGACTTTGATGGTCTTTTCCCATCCATCCACAGCCTGAGATCTGCTACACATGTATTGCAGCATATGTGTGGCGCCTAGCTTTTATCCTGATCTTTTATTCTGCAGCCAAAATATAAATTGTAGGCTTTCTGAACCGCCACAGTCATATGCCATTTTTGTGATGTAAAAGTCACATCACCACAACTAGAGCAGAAATTATCTGCATGATTAACACCAGGACGAGGAATCGCCAAATATGCTGTGAGTGACCTATCGGTATAAAATAAAGATGTCTTTTTTAAAATTTTATTTATTTATTTATTTTTTTACTGTCAAGCGAGGCAAATTTAAGTAGTGACTGCATCAACTGGTTTTGGACAGATATTTCGATTGGTTGCAAGTAAAGATTATGCAAGCTCACGCAAATGTTGCAGAATACACTGGTAATGGTCCCCACTGACTAATGAAGAGCACATATCTTAGCAACCAGACCCAGTCGGCCATTTTCACTATGACCTCTGAAAGGCATAGAATGGACCGGGCCACGGCCCCGTACCAATGCGTCGACGCTATCCAGTAGCCTCATATGTCCTCTGCTAAACATCGACCTGTCGCCGCAGACTGACAGGTCGCCATGGAGGTCCAATATGGGCTGACCGCATCTGAGCACACGCGGCGCACACCACCTGATGCAATCTCACTCCTCCGGCAAACACTCGGACCCCGCTAAGGACATTCGCCACCACAGTGTCCCCACCGAAACGCAGGCCGCCAAGGCTTCAACCGCGCACGCTGTCCCTTCGCTCGGGCCACCCTGACCACCCGACCGACTCCACCCTGCCGATCGAAATAGGCCACCATCCCGGAGATCTCAGACAGCACCTACAGCGCTCGATCCGCTACCGTGTCCGTGAACGCCTGCCACGGCTGACGTACCGCGTACCGTTCCAGTCAGACGATGGAACACTGGGCGTGCTGCGTACACTAAAACGCCTTGTACATAAAGGATCCCCAAAATGTAGCTGAGTCTAACCACGCTCCGGCCAAGCTCCCGGAAGAAAGGGACAGAACCTTATAAAAAAGAAGTGGGGACAATTAGGAAGGCTTTCCTGTTTGATTATTCTTTTTTTTGTTTTTGTTTTTCCTTTATACAACTCCATAAGGGCCACAAGGCACACAACCGAACAGGGCATTGTCCAGAGAACGCAAGGCCCCTCCTCCAGGCTGACTCCACAGCCTAAACCGGCAGTCACCTTGGCTGATGCCGAGCAGCGCGGAAGCCAACTTGTAAGCCCAGCATATGAAGTATGCCTACTAGTACAGCATTCCACAATGGAGGGACATGTAACCGGACGGCTTTGAATATGAACCTACAGATATCCCGCGCTTGCTCCAAGACAAGCACTGTGCAGCCTACTGGTCTTCTCGGAGCACCGCCACGACCCGAAGACCTAAACCGGCCAGCAAAAGACGACGTACACTGGGCCCGAAGGAACCTGGTTGAACGGATCCCAGCACTCCCTGTATCGTTAGGATCGGAGCCTCCCCCCAAGGACTCAGCCCTGGCTGGAACCGGCTGAGCATAACTCCAGGCCCTGCGGCGAGCCCCCACGAAGAAGTGGGACGCAACGATGCCTTGAGGAAAGGGGAAGGCCCAATGGGTGAAGCAAGTTGCCAGCCGACCAAGGGAGTAAACCCCACACGCGCACCTCAACGGAAGGTCGGAAGAACCGAGGATTCTGGTCCCACAGGTGCGCCCACTAGCCTTTAACAACATACACCTCCCGCAGGTACAAAAAACTTAAATTGTGAGCACCTTCAGGGGTAAGGGGAATAGACGACAGCCTCCGACTGTTGACCACCTTGTCTTGCACAACAGACAGCAGCACCCCACCAAACAAATGATTGGGAATATATGACCTCAGAACCCCAAGACAGAGGTAAAACAGTAGAACGTGCAGTGGACGTGAATTTACAGATCTGCCAGCCCCCCGCCCACATTGAGAAGAGGCAGAGAAGAACTGGACCGGCGGATCTGGAGGTGTGCCTCCTGGACAGCCGGGCCACCGAAGGGAAAGCTGATGACTGAGGCCCAAACTCCTCAGGATGGCCCCATCTTGCATTGGCAACCCCATGCAACACCATGACAACCCCGCTCACGATATCCCAAGCGATCTCTGTCATTGCTGCAACAATCACCTGAGCATGAGATCACAGACGGAACACGGACATGCAGACGCACTCAAGGAGAGTGCACCTAAGTAGTATGAGCCTATCCAACATCCAGCACCACATGTCCAGGTGTCCCACTCCTGTCACCCAAAACACAGGACGCTTGAACCTAGGTGACCGTCATAGCAAAGACAGGGAGGCCTGACTGCCGCTATCAACCCTTCCAGGACCCTGGAACACTAAGCCCCGGACTGTGCCATCCAGCAACACTTCTCACGATCCCCAGCAGGGGCCTTTCCCCAGATGGCCCAGATGGGCAGTGTTCCCGCCAAATGGGCAAGCTGCGCTCTGATAACATAGTGCAGAAAACCAAATCAAAGTGTCCTAACCTAGCTAATTTTTGTCTAATAGTGATCATTCATAATATCAGCCAGGCTCAATCATAACATTAGTATTAATGATCTCTAAAGATTGAAGAGTTACTAATGTAACACTAATTGGTTTTGTTTTGTTTTTTTTGTTAAAAAGCTTCAAAGGCGATCTTGGAAACTACAGACCAATGAATCTGAGTTCAGTGCCAGTTAAATGATAGAACTTGTTCTGAAAAGCAGCACCAAGCTGTCTTTTCAAAGGGTTAATAAACATGTGAGCAAGCCAAATGATATGTATCTGGATGTTTTAGAAGGTACTTGACAAAGCCCCTTATGAACTTCTCCTGAGGAAGGAGATGATGTGCTATTATAGAATGGGAAATGGATCAAAAACAGGAACACAATAGGACTAAATGGCCAGTTTTCTCACAGGAGACCCGTAAATAGTGGAATGTCTCGGGATCTGCACTGGAACTGGCATCTGGTAACATCTACTGCACTGAAATGATCTGGAAAAGAGATCAGCAAGCATGGCGATCAAATTTGCAGATGGCATAATGACATTTAGAGGCTGTCTGCACAATTTCCAAGCGTATAAACATGGAAATAGCATCCTTATGTAAATGACAATTTCAGAAAGGGCTCAATTTGTAGGTGGTTGTGCCGCCGATGACCCTGAATGGCCAAATCCTAGCACGGAAACCTGCTGCTGACAGACGTCGCTAACTGCCAGAATGCAGACAAAGGTAAAGGCACCCCCCAAGAAGTAAAACCCAAACCAATCACATTGCATTCAAAGAACTATAAACTATCATGAAATTCAAAGGAAATTACAAATTAAAGGAAATTAAAATTAGAATTAAAATTAAAAGTAACAGCAAAAGGAAGTCCTTATCTGGGTGTAGCCGCGTGGAACAGCGTCGTCTGCTCAAACGCGGGGCTGCTCCGCTCTCCGCCACGAGGCCTCAGCCCTGCCAAGAAAATGGCGCCAATCCGAAGCAGGCCCGTTTGGCGCCAAACACCACAGAGGCGGCAAGAGCTCAGAGCCCCTCCATGCGGACTCGAGAGACTCCCTTGTGGCGTCGGGATGCAGCAGTTACCCCGCTGTAGCTGCGGTGTGAAGAGCTGTCCAGACACGCTGCTGCCTCGCGCCACCAGAAGTAGCAGACGCTGCGAGCCCCGGCCCACCGGCTAAAGAACCTCGAACGGCCTGAGGCTCCCGCCACAATGGGAATCTGCCGCATGGACACTGCCAAAATGCAGGTGTTCCACAGAGCTCTCCCCCGTACAGTCCTGGGGGAGAGATCATCACCGGGCACAGAGACCGAAGAATCCCAAGCAGAGAGGCTAGCTGGCAGCGTGAACTTTGAAAAGGGACAGAACCCCCCTTTACACTAAGGCAGACTAGGTGAAAATAAATAAAGTAAAAGTAAATGAAATTAAATGAAAATGAATTCAATTTACAGGATTACACCTAAAGAAGGGCAAAAGAAATGCAAGGTAAATCAAATCCTGACTAACTGCTCCTAAACTGCTTCTCAAGTGAGCCCAGCACCTAGGCTCACTACGTCCTCATGCTGCATGGAGACTGGACACACAGGGATCATGGGAGAAGACCAGCAGGATATACCCGGTGATGTCACAAGTTTGACTTGTCCAGTCTCCATGTTGCAGGAGGAGGTGCACTACCCAGTGGTGGAGGACTGAACTGTAGGACCGATAAGGAACCCTACATTTTCCTCAGTAAAGACCGAAGTAAAGAATTCATTCAGTCTCTCTGCTATGGCTTTGTCCCCTCTTAGTGCCCCTTTTACCCCTCTATCATTTAATGATTCAACTGACTCTCCCACAGGTTTTTTGCTACGAATGTATTTGAAAAAGTCTTTTTTACGCTTTTTTGCTTCCACAGCAAGCTTCTTCTTAAATTCTCTCTTTGCCTGCCTTATCAATGTCGTGCACCTAACTTGCCAGTGCTTATGTTGTTTCCAGTTTTCGTCATTTGGCTCCTTTTTCTATTTCTTGAAAGATGCTTTTTTGGCAACAGCCTCTCAGACCTCACCTTTAAACCATGCTGGCAGTTTTTTGGACTTCTTTCCACTTTTCTTAAAGTGTGGAAAACAGCTGGTCTGGCTTCCAAGATAGTATTTTTAACCAACGCCCATGCTTGAATAAGCTTTAACCTTTGCAACTGCTCCTTTTAGTTTTTTCTTAACTATTTTCATCATTTTATCATAGTCTCCCTTTTGAAAGTTAAAAGGTATCTCTCCTTACACCCCTCCTCGGGAACTTCACTCTTCTGGCAAATCGCTTCTATCTGTGCCCTTCTCTTCTATTGCTAACTCCACACTTCGCTTCTTTCACCTTGCTGCTCCTTATGCCTGGAACAAACTACCTGAGTTTGTATGTCAGGCGCCTTCTCTGACTCTTTTCAAATCCAGGATGAAAACTCACCTCTTCACTGACGCTTTTGGATCTTGACTCACCTGATCTCCTTTATGTTTCCTTATTTATTTAATCAATCATTTTTCTATATCGCTTTGTCCTTCAATCAGAGTGGTTTACATTATAACTTGAACATTATACACAGAACAGTTGAACAGCAACCAACATTGTACAAAGAACAATTGGACATTAAGCGTGAGAAACTATGTACAGAGTCATGAGAATATGACATAACTATATACAATTTATTGCATCTTGTTTAATGTTTACTGGTCCATTGCCATGGGTCAACAATAGGTGACTTGGATCATGTCGTTGTTCAGGTGGTTAGGTAATATGTCCAAGGTGATCTGTGTAGAGATGAGTTTTTAGTTTCTTTCTAAAGTCCTTAATGTCTGAATTTGCACGCACATCATCTGGGAGAGAGTTCCAAAGTGATGGAGCTTAGAGTGATAGTGCTCTTCCAGATGTGGTTGCTATGGTCTTTTGGTATCCAAGAGGTGTGAATCATATTCTTGTTGTTATTCTCCTGGGCCGGGTACTTGTGTCTCTTGTTATAGTGTTTTGTAGGATGTATGCTGATAGTTGGTGAATGATTTTGAAAATGATTAATGTTGATTTGTATCTAATGAGGGAATGGATTGTGAGCCAATGTAATTGATTAAGTATTGGTGTGATGTGTCCATATCTGTCTATTCTTGTGATTAGGTGAGCTGCAGTGTTCTGCACTAGTTGAAGTGGTAAGATGGTTTGCTTTGGGAGCCCCTGGTAGAGTGAATTGCAATAGTCGAGCGTTGGGGTGATGATTGCTTGGCAGATGGTGCGGAAGTGATTATGGTCTAGAACTGGTTTAAGTCTTCTTATTATCTTCATCTTATAGTATGCATTTGTGGTGGTTTTTGCTATGTGGGGTTGCATGGTGAGGTTTTGGTCTATGATGACTCCCAGGTATTTTTCTTTTTTGACTGCTATTTGCTTTTGCAGTTTTTTGTTTGTAGTGGGTAAATGATGTGTCCTTGGTGATAAAGAGTGCCTCTGTCTTTTTGTAATTTATGGATAGGTTGTTGTTATTGAGCCAGTTGATCATGTCTTCTACACACGCCGTTATGGTTGAGATGTCAGGTTTGTATATTTCTACAGGAGTGTATACCATGATGTCATCGGCATACAGCTTGTATTGTATTTTGTGTTTTTTCATAATTTTACATATTTGCTTTATGTAGATGTTAAACAAGATTGCAGAGAGGGATGATCCTTGCGGGACTCCTTGGTTTATGGGGAAGGGAGTTGATTTGACCGTTCCACATTTAACTTGTTGTTGTCTGTTGCAGAGATAGGATTTGAACCATGTTAGCGTGTTGTTATGTAGGCCAATTTCTTGTAGATGTTGAAGTAGGATGCTTTGGGAAACTGTGTCAAAGGCCGAGGATATGTCCATGAAGATGAGAATAAATCCTGTTCTCGCATTGTCTATTCCTCTTATGATGCTGTCGAACAATGATAATAGAAGTGTTTCTGTACCGTGGTTGGGTCTGAACCCATGTTGATGTAGGTCCAATGGAGCATGTTGGTCTAGGTGGTCCTGAAGTTGTCTTTGAACTATTTTTTCTATTATTTTAGCAATGAAAGGTAAGCTGGAGTTTGGTCTGTATGCAGCTGGGTTGTTCAGGTTGAGAGATACATCTTTGAGTAATGGTCGTATGATGGCTTGTTTGAGAGTTGTTGGCATGTATCCTTGGGTGAGCGACATGGAGGTTATATTGTGAATGAAGTATTTGATTTGTTCCTTCGTTGCTTTTAACCAAGCAACAGGGCAAGGATCAGAGGGTGAAGTTGTAGTGTTAAGTGACAAAATGATATCTTCAATTTGCTGGGTGGATGGGATATTGAAGGTTCCCCATAGTTCTCTGTGGACAAGGTTGTGAGGTTGGTTAGTTGTCATTGAGGTTGCTTGGATCTGTTTGTTGTGATTGTCAGGTAATCGGCCATTATTTGGGAGTGTATTTCCAGGGTGTTGCTTTTATGTGGGTCTTTGGTGAGAGTTCTCATGATGTTGAATAGTTCCTTAGGTTTATTAATCCTATGGTATGGTATTCTTGTTTGTATCAACTGATTGTACTAATGTTTTGGTTTTGATGGGCTCTGTATTGGTGTAGAAGAGCTGGGTCTTTTGTTTGTCTCCATTTTCTTTCCAGTCTTCTTAGGATTTGTTTGGCTGACCTGATTTCATCAGAATACCAGGGAGCCATCTTTGATCTATGCGTGGAAGATGAGTTTCTGTTAGGTGCAGTTGCTGCTGTGGATATAGAGCTGTTCCAGTTGTTTATTGCATCATCGGGGTTGTCTGTGTCTTGCTGTATCCTGGGGATAACTTCTTTTAGGAATTCATCATTGTTAAATCTTTTAAATTTTCTGTAGCAATGTTGCAAGGGTTCCTGTACTGGTGGACGTGTGATGCGTAGGGTGAAATTTATTAGGTGGTGATCCGACAATGGTATAGGGGTGATTGTGGGGTGAGTAACGCTTTTGTGGTCTATCATTGTTTGTGGGATGAATATAAGGTCAGGGGTCCTTCCAGATTGATGTGTGGGAGTTTTTATTTGTTGGTAGTGAAGGGCTTCCATGGCATTGATAAATGACTTGGCTTCCTTATTAGGGGAAGACTCAAGATTGAAGTCTCCCAGGGCTATAAGGGGTTTTTGAGGAGAGCTGTAGGCACATACTGTCTCAAGCACTTTGGATAGTTCATCATTCTTAGCAGAGGGTGCTCTGTAAATGAGGCTGAGAGTTATATAGTTGTTGGCAATAGTGATCGAATTTGAGTCATCTGAGCTGATAGATGTGAGTATTTTAAACTTGAATTGAGATTTTGCTAGAATAAGAGTTCCAACTCCTTGTTCTTGGTTTCTGGTGCAGTTGAAGGAAGAGTAGGTGTTTGGAGTGATTTTATTGAGGATGACTTGATCTGTGTCCGTTACCCAGAATTCAGTGATGAATAGGATATCTGTTTTGTTTGTGTCTAGGTAGTCACTAATAGTGTAAGTTTTGTTTCTTATAGATCTTGCATTGAAAAGGGTGCATGTGATAGGAGCTTCTAGAATAGGGTTAGGATGTGGAGATTTTTTTACTAGATGTGAGTTTTATGTTTATGAGGTGATGAGCTTTCTTATTGGATATGACATCAGAGGACTGCCATAGGGGAATGTACCATATGTGGTTAGGTGGTAGGGAGATTAATGATTTTGTAAAGCTTTGGCAGGTGGAGGTATGCCACTGTAGTAGTATCATTATTAACAAAGCATTAATGAGGGATTTGTAGTGAGCCATAGTTGTTGCGTGGAGATCTCAAGATCGTTTGTTGTCTTACGAGTTTTATGGTGATCTGTTCATCAAGTTCTGATTGATGGTTTATAGATGGTTCAAAAAGTTGAATAGTTCAAAATGATAATCTGGAGAGTATTTATTTGTATGTCCTCTGTATTGTTGATAAGGTTTTCAACTTGGGTACGAGTGAGTCTACTGGTGGGAGATATTACGATTCTTGCCAGTTTCTGTTTGTGGTTAAATTTACTATCAATAGAGGAGGGTGGGGTATCAGGGAAGCTCTCTGTTGCCGAATGTAGATGTAGGTGGGATCTTATCATCCCCCCCAGCTGTACCCCATGTTTACAGATACTGTGTTTTCTGTCTTGACTAGATTGTAATCTCTGATGAGCAGGGACCATCTTTTACATGTATCTATGCAGTGCTCCGTACGTCTTCTAGCATTATACAAATATAGTAATAGTAGAAAATTGAATGCCATGCCCAGTACCGTGACAGGAAGAAAAGCATTTTGTTAGTTACTGATTAGATGTAACCTGCAGGAGTCAGTCAAGCTGGAGTATACTATTACTTACTGGAAGGTAATGCTGTTGGTTTTGGTGGTTCAGTTGGCGTTGATTTATTGGTGCCAGGGCTCAGAAGTTTTACATAATTAGCCGGAAACCAGCCTATCTGTCGTTTCTTTCCTCGGGCCTGGTGAGAAAATTAAATTTATATAGTCATTTGGCTTGCATTGGGAAAATGTAACCATATACCAAGCCTACAAAACATTTCAAAGAAAGAATTTTCCTTCCCCATTCATATACATTAGTAGTTACACTAACCTTGATATGAGGGTTAAATTTCTGCCAGCCTTGCACCCCTTTCAGTACTTTACAAGCTCATTTTCAAAGGAAAACCTAACCTTGACCACTTTTCTCTGTCGTTAAAAGTTCCAGTGCTATGAAAAACATGTGTTTATTCATGGAACAACTACCAGTTATTGTCCCCTACATATCTTCCATCTCTTACCCTAAAGAAACAAGAAATCTCCACAAAGCTGGTGCTTTGGTAATGTTCATGAAAAGGTTTATAGAATTTATTTTTCTTTAGGCCAGTGGTTCTCAACCAGTGTGTTGGGACACACTGGTTTGTCACCAAGAACTGGGAGGTGTGTCACCAAAGGTTTGACAGACAACAAGGCCATTTTTTTCCATAGCAACCATGTGTGTCTGCAGGCTGGGGAAAGTGCAAAGCAAGGAGCCAGGTACTTTTAATCTCTGTTTTAACTACTCCCTAATTCTTTCCCCTCCCCCTCCAATGTTCACTGTTTTGCCAGCCCAAGTGTTATTTTTAACTACAAGAAAATGATATTTAGGATTTTTTTTCAGTCTCAGACTTTAGCATTCAGTGTATCATGCACATGAATATGGTCTATCAGGTGTATCACAACAGAAAAATGGTTGAGAGAACCACTGCTTTAGGCTGAGCAAAGATGGCAGTGCACTCCCTGGGATGTCTCGGCCTCATACTAAGTACAGGGATCCACTTCTATAGAAATTTGCTAATCATTAGATTATATTGAAGATTTAAGTATATCAAAATTGGGTTTCTTGGTCTATTGAGTCTCCTTCTAATTAGTCAATATTCCTGGAAATCTGTCTCTTAGTCTTTAGTAGAAACAAACCTGTAGCTCTCCCTCCCACCATCCCCCAGGATTCTTCTTTCTGATGAGAATAAGTTGCCCTGGGGCTAGGGTTAGCTGTTCAGGACCTGTTGCTGTGTAGGATGCAATAACCTGCGCAATTTCTGAAAAAAAGAAAAGAAAAAATACACATTTGGAAGGTAATTTTATAACGAGCCATGTAAGGTTACACAGAAAGATGATGGTAGATAGACCATATGGCCTATCAATGCACATAAATCCTCTATTTTTCATGGCTTTTGCATACGGACGGGCCTTTATGCACATACTTTAGTCAGGGGCTCTTTTTTTAAGTATATGCACCAGGCCAATGTTGTGTACATTTGGTGTGGGCAAGGCCAGGTACAGAACTTCGGTGGAGCTTGGGCACAGCGCAAATTTACACACGTAAATTATAAAATACTATAACTTATGTACATTCTTCACATATCTAGGTGAGCCCATTTATACAAGTCTAGGGATGGTGTAAGTGCTTGTGCCTAGGTTTAACACATGCATCTTATGACTTGCGTGCCTATTTTATAGATATGATTTGTGTGTGTTGGAACACGTTTTAACCTAGGCAACTTTTATAAAATTACCCTCTTATGGAGGAGGTAAAGGACTATATGTTTTCTGGGGTCCCTAGCCACACAAGCCCTACCACAAATGGCACAATGATGCACATTATTAATAACTAGATATCACTGAATAACATGGGATCTGCACTTATAAAATTTCCCTCTTGGTGGATAAATGTATAAAGTTGTGCCTAGTTAATGTGTGTTTTTGCGTGTCTATTTTATACCTATATCATAAAGCACAGTTACTTACCTGTAACAGGTGATCTCCGGAACAGCAGGAATTAGTCTTCACATGTGGGTATGTTGGCGCCGACGGAGCCCGCACGGAAAATGCTCCCCAGCATCCAATAAGAAAGCCTTTGGGAGCATCCCCCGCGCCTGCGCGGTGACTTCCCGCCCTTCTAACAGTCTCTCCTCAGTTGGGTTTCATAGCTGAGACAGAAGGAGAGAAGAGGAAAGGAAATAGACAGATACAACTCCTAGGGGAGGCGGGTGGGTTGTGAAGACTAATTCCTGCTGTTCCGGAGATCACCTGTTACAGGTAAGTAACTGTGCTATCTCCAGGAACAAGCAGGAATGAGTCTTCACATGTGGGGACTCCCTAGCTAAGGGTGCCAGGGGAGATCCCATAAAATGCGTATCCCGGCAGGATGGCATTTTCCTATCTGGATCCCCGGCATCCCCCGAGGGATGGGGGGTAGGAGTTGAGAGGAGCCGAGCTGTAGAGGAACAGCGAAACTAAAGACTACAGGGAAAAGTCTTTATAAGGCATGACAAGCATCATTAAAGAAAATTTAATGAACTGGCACAAAGAAGAGCTTACCTACTGGATTGTAGGAAGTAGACAGTAGATGCAGTATCGGAATCTTCAAGGAAACTCCACAGCAGCGAGGAGAAGTCCCAGACTGGAATGGGCAGGAGACCCAGGTGTCCACCGGGGCAGGAAAAGATCGGCAGGTCCCCACAGGGAAGCTTTGACGGGAAAGCTGGGACTCGTTCAGGCACAGAGTCATAAACAGTGAGGACTAAACAAAAAAGGAGACTGACCGATCTGGTAAATTGGCCCAGTCCGGGAGGGAAGAGGGGGATGGAAAAAAAGCCCTTATTCCCAAGGAGAACCGAGGCGAACTCAGGAATACTGAAGACGCACACTGTCTTTCCGAACTGGCAAGAGAGAGGAAGACAGTGAGGGAAGGCTGTAAAGACAGGGAGATGTATAACAAAAATAGAAGCTGTTGACGTCACAGCACTAATGGTTAGAATAACAAGTCCCAGTCACTGAGCCATATGATAACAGGCAAGGTGACTGTCTGGACCCCATAGAAAATGAAACCTAGGCACCGGCAGTCATGGAGATAGGCATGACAGAGGGCGCTAAGAACATCTCCGGACATGCGCATACATATATATATAGATATATAGATATGCATACGGAATGGCAATGTCGAAGCATGTGAGAGTATATATGTCTAGACCAGAGTGATATATATATATATATATATATATACCTACGGGGAGGAAGGTATAGATATACAGCAAAACGGGGTGGTCACGCCACCCAGGCGTAAAAAAACAGGTATGCGCCTACGGATATGAAATAATCTTAGAAGACATGCCTGCCACTGAAAGAAAAACCTTCACATGGGGAATGTGATGGTTCAATAATAGGGGTGAACCCACCAGAAGAGATACGGAGACTCCAGTTCTGTGGAGCAGGGTATACTCCGATCAGAAGGAGAGCTCCGTGTACATTCACGCAAAGGAACTTGTCTCTTGTAAGAAAAGAAAAAAAAACCCGACAGCAACTGAACAATAAGGGGATTCTCCTGTATGGGAAAATAGGCAAGGCAGCGGAGACTCCGTCCCTGCCGGATGAGTTGTTCAGAATATGCATTGAAGGAAGACAACCTGGCTACGCTGGGAAGAAAAAGAAGTATTTCATTATTGCACCAACTCAAGCAGGGGAAAAACCTGGAAGAGAGGGATTAGGAAAGTGACCCACTATGTGGTAAGTCCGCTGAAGGAAAAAAGCCCAAGTGGGGACCGAAACTATCCTGGGATAGTTGCAACCTCCCTTCATGGTAGAAGAACGGGAGAAGTCTGGGACCCATGGAGAAGTATCCCAAGAGCATAGCATACTGGAAAAAAGAAAAAACCCAGCGTGGGGTTTGAGAAAGAAAATTCTGCAGAGAAGAAGTTAACTGTATGGTGCACCACGCCGGACCCGATGAGCGCCGGTATGGGTAGACCGGTCTGAGCCTGGAGACTTCAGGCTAGGAGGAGACGGCCTTTGCTCGGGTACACCGGGGGAATGGGCAGAAGAAGGGTGAACCCTCCTCCTCTTCGGGAGAGAAGGGTTCGTAGGGTATTTCCCACGTCCCGTGGAAAAAGGAGGCTTGGGATGGTTTCCATAGCCAGGGAAGTCAGTGGAGCAGCGAGCAACCCGACGTAAAGCCTCCCTATTGAAGAGATGTTCTCCAGTACAAGGAGAGTTACCCAGTGTATGTTGTGTGCCCACCTGTTCAAGCCTGAAGCTTGCAGCCACGCAGTATGACGTGCTCCAATGGCAATAGCCGAGGATCTGCTAAGAGACTCAAAAGAGTCTAGGGAAGCACGGGAAAGAAACCAAGAGATGTTCCTGCTATGATTAAGAAGCAAGGAACAGTCAGAGGTCTTAGGTTCTGACAAGAAGGGGGACAGAAGAGATAATCTCTCTGTGAACTCCTGAAGTGTTAGACTCATATAAAAAATATATGAAATGATTCTGGAAGCCAACATAGAAGTTTGGAAGGTTTGACGTCCAAAGGCATCGAGTGCTTTAGATGCACGACCAGGCGGGTAAGAAGAGTGTGTCTTCTTACTTCTGACCTTCCTCATCGCTGATGCCACTACAAGGGAGTGATGCGGAAGCTGGTTGTTCTGAAACCCCGGAGAGGGGGGCACCAGATACAGAACATTCATGGCCGTAGAGGGCGCAGGAACCTTCAAAGGTGATTCCCAAATCCTCAAAAGAAGGTCCTGCAAGGAATGATGTAAAGGAAGCATGACGGTCCCCTGTTCGGCAGAATCTTGGGTAGCGCCCGAGATAGGAATGGCAAGAAAAGCAGCCATGTCAAGGAGAAATTTCTGAAACGAAGGATCTCCCAGAGGAGTTATTCCCGGATCGGCTGAGGCAGAATGAGGGTCGTGAACACCAGAAGACCCACGGGACTGGTGCAGAGAAAGAATCCTGCCATATGGGGGACGGTACTGACAGCTCCGAGTCGAGGCAGCCAGTAGTGCATCATCGGCACCCGGTATCGATTCCAAGCTAGGCATAGAAAGGATCGATGGCACCGATGGAGTCGCAGGAATCGACATCGATACCGATGCCGGCATCGGTGCCAGCTGAGCCGGTAGCGAAGGTTGCCGAAACGGCACCGAGGTAACCAGAGAGCTCTGGAGATTACCCTCGGTACTGCATAGTCGGAGACTACCTGGACCGGTTCCCCACCGCGTCGGAATCGAATCATCCAGACTAGATATCGATTCTAGACTGGGCATCGAAGAGGGCGAGGCTATCGGCGCATGCTGAGAAGACACCGACGTCGGAGGTGGCATCGGCAATGCCGCAACCAAGTCATCCAGACTGGATATTGATTCTAGACTGGGCATCGAAGCGAGCGAGGCTATTGATGCACGCCGAGAAGGCACCGACGTTGGTGATGGTACCGGCGGTGCCCCCACATGAGAGGCGATCGGGATCGAGGCGGTCGGTGCCGAAGGTACCGCGGACGTCCAAAGACGATGCCCTGGGACGAGAGGAACACTCGACACCGGCCCCGACGCCAGAGTATCGGTACCGCCTGAAGCCGGTACCCCCCTCAAGCATGGCGAAGGGGGATGGACGTTCCTCTGGGGCGTATCGATCGGCTCCGACCAGGAAACTCGGTGACGAACCCCGGTGAAGAGTGGGACACCCGACACCGATGCCGATGCTGGGGCATTGGTATTGCTCGAAGTCGGCATCCGCCCCACGGCTGGCCCGGATACAGGTATGCTAGCCTGGTCCGCGTCGATCGGACCCGAAGGTACCGGGGGTTCCAGTCTAGTGGAGAGCGGGACACTCGACACTCGTGGCGATGCCGGGGGGCCGGCACCACTCGAGGGCGGCACCACCCCCGCGCAAGGCTGGGAGGCCGAAGAGTCAGCCCGGGTCGGGTCAAACGGTCCCGGGGTTACCGAGGACACCAGGCGCCGACCCCCGTTGAAGAGTGGAGCACTCAACACCGGTGCCGATGCCAGGGAAGCGGTACCGCGCGAAGCCAGACCGCAATCCCTGGTGGCGAGTGGAACACTCGACATCGGGGCCGATGCCGGGGAAGCGGAACCGCCCGAAGACGGTACCAATCCCGCGCATGGCTGGGGTGCAGGCACGCCAGTCTGGGTCAAACCGGCCAGCCCCGAAGGCACCGAGGACGCCAGACGACGAGACTCGGTGAAGGGTGGGGCCCTCAACACCGGTGCCGATGCCGGGGGAGCGGTACCGCTCGGAGCCAGACCGCAATCCCCGGCGGCGAGCGAAACACTCAACGTCGATGCCGATGCCGGGGGAGCCGATGCCAACCCCGCGCATGGCTGGGGCGCAGGAAAGCCAGTCTGGATCGAATCGATCGGCCCCGAAGGCACCGAGAACACCAGCTGACTATCCTCGGTGAGGAGTGGAGCACTCGACACCGGTGCCGATGCCGGGGAATCGGTACCGCCCGAAAACGGATACCACCCCCGAGCATGGCTCAGGTATGTTCTGTGAAGAGTGAACCCCAGGAACAACCTGAAACCCCGTAAATGCTTTGGAGCCCGAGGACTCCCGCCGGGGTCTTATTGCCGAGGAGGTCTTGAGGGCAAGGCCGGAGCCGTCATCATGCTGGGCATGAGACCTGCCCTTCAAGGATCGGCTAGTCTTAACAGACTGTTTGTGGGTTACCTGATCCTGGAGAGAAGAATAAACCGAGGACCTCACCCGAGGAGGAAAAACGGCATCGAGGGATACCCGAAAGAGAGAAGATCTTCTCCTGACGCTAAGGCCCCACGGACCCGGGGAAAAAGGGTCGGGGCCCAAACAGGATAGACACCAGGCCTTGGAGTCTAAAAAGAAAACCAAGTCTCCACAGTGGGGGCACTTCAAGGGGGAAGAAGGCTCCATGTGGAAAAAAAGGGCCTATCAGGCCTCAAGGATAAACAAAGCAAAAACTGACGAAGGAATTATTTCTCAAGGGAAAGAGTGAAGCATCGGAGGAACCGGTATCAGCGGGGAAGACCGCCGCGACTGCACAAAACAAGAAAAAGTAAGAATAAAAGGATATAAGAAAAAAAGGTTTCTGCGGTATAGGAGGTACGTCCTGTAGGCTCCGCGAAAAAACGAAAACTGAGGAGAGACTGTTAGAAGGGCGGGAAGTCACCGCGCAGGTGCGGGGGATGCTCCCAAAGGCTTTCTTATTGGATGATGGGGAGCATTTTCCGTGCGGGCTCCGTCGGCGCCGACGTACCCACATGTGAAGACTCATTCCTGCTTGTTCCTGGAGATAGTCAAATACACACATACTTGACTTTACAAAATACTAGAGTAAGTGTGAAAGAATTCAGATACATTTAGGTGATATTAACTTTTACAGCAGGTGTAAGTGCTATGTACATAACTTATGGAGTTTTATAATCTATATGCCTAGGAAAGATCAACACAAACTATGGTTACACAATGCACATTAAGAGCCTCCAGTTTTATTGCCTAAGTGCAGATCTACACAAACTCTATCTGTATACATGCCAACAGTAAAAGTATGCATCATGAAATTTATGCATGTACCTTTATGCTAGTTGGTATATTATAAGATGTCATTTATGTGGGTTAAATGTCACTTATGCATGTAAATGACTAAAATTCCAACATTATGCATTTTAATACCACCTAAAACTACTGTCTATAAAATTATCCCCAAAATGCTATCGACAGTTAAAATGGAACACTAAACAGACTCTCAGAATACACCAGAACAAGTTATACTAAACTGCTATACCTCATTGCTACACTGTATTGATACATTATATTGCTGCACTGTATTGCTATACCGAATTGATATACCTCATTGCCACACTATATTGCTATACTATATTGCTACACTGTACTGCTCTACTGAATCACTACACTGAAGTGCTAAACACCTCCACTAACACAACACATCACTAGAAAAACACATACAACATCACAAAACACCCATTAACCTAGAAACGCCTCATTCCGGAAACATAAATGGCTTACCCATTACTTACTTTTGCCCTACTCTATACACTGGTCAGCACACTCTATGAATCAGTTGTATTGGCAGATGGATGCAACCCCATCCAACTACTAAAGAGTGCAAACGGTAAAACATACAACAACCAATAAGCGTAGTTACTCACCTGTAACAGGTGTTCTCCAGGAGCAGCAGGAATCAGTTCTAACTTATGGGTGACGTCGGCGCCGACGGAGCCCTCGCGGAGCAATTTTCCCCCAGCTTTCAAAGAAAGCCTTTGGGAATTGCAGCGCGCATGCGCGGTCCTCTTCCCGCCCAAGGGTGCCATCTTAGCCAGTCAGATGACATAGCTAAAAAAGACAGCATAAAAAAATTTGCAAAAAAACTAAAGCAGATGATTGCAACTCCAAGGGGAGGAGGGAGGGTTGTGAGGACTGATTCCTGCTGCTCCTGGAGAACACCTGTTACAGGTGAGTAACTACGCTTTCTCCAGGACCAAGCAGGAAGTCAGTCCTCACTTATGGGACTCCCAAGCTCAAGGCTACCGGAGACCCTAAGCACAAAAATGAGCTCCCTCTAGCTCAGTAGCACAGAAGGAAAGAATCTTCGCTGAATTATTACCCACCGGTAGCCCACATCCGGGATGGAGGGTAGGAGTTGCTCAGACCTCAAAGAGATTACGGAGGACTGCCTGTCCGAAAGCACTGTCCCTGCGGGACTCCCTCTCGAGACAGTAATGGACTGCAAAAGTCTGGCTCGAAGACCAAGTAGCGGCCCGGCAGATGTCTGCCAGCGGAACAGAGCGGAGGTAAGCCACTGACGTAGCCTTTGCCCGAACGCAATGAGCCGTGACTCGACCTTCCAAGGAGAGTCCGGCTGCCCCATAAGCCCAAGAGATACAGTCCGCAACCCAGATGGACAGAGTACGCTTGAGACCGGGAGCCCCAATTTATTGGGGTCAAAAGACACAAAAAGCTGAGCAGCTTTACGGTGCTCCCGCGTACGGTCAAGGTAGAAGTTCAATGCCCTTCTACAGTCCAGGGTATGGAGGACCGTTTCAGCTCGGCTGGAGTGTGGTCTGGGAAAGAAGGTTGGAAGTACCACCTCCTGATTGATATGAAAAGGGGAGACCACTTTTGGAAGAAATTTTGGGTGAGTCCGTAGGACTACCCTATTTTTGTAGAACCGAGTGTAAGGGGGATCAGACACGAGGGCCTGCAATTCACTTACGCGTCTAGCGGAAGTGAGGGCTATCAAGAACAGTGTTTTCCAAGACAGAAAACGGAGAGAACAGGTAGCCATAGGTTCAAAAGGCGGACAGGTGATCCGCTGCAAAACCACATTCAGGTCCCAGTCAGGCGCTGGCGGGCGCAGAGGTGGTTTAAGTAGAAGGAGACCTCGGAGAAACCTCGCTACGAGAGGGTCGTTGGAGAGAGGTCTGCCGTCCACAGGCACATGATGTGCCGAAAGAGCACAGAGGTGAACTTTGACGGAGTTGGACTTAAGTCCAAGATTAGAGAGGTGTAGCAAGTACTGCAAGACCACCGACACCGGGCAGGAGAAGGGATCCTGAGACTGTTGGGTACACCAAACGGAAAAACGACGCCATTTAAGGGCGTAGCATTTGCGGGTAGGTGGTCGTCGCGAAGCCAAGACGACCTCCTCCACCTCTGCCGGCAGGAGAAGGGGAGCAAGGACTACCCTCTCAGCAGCCAGGCCATTAGGTTGAGAGACCTGAGGTTGGGGTGTAGCAGAGACCCCTGATCCTGAGTGAGGAGATCCGGTTGTAACCCCAGAGGGAATGGATCCTCTACCGCTAATTGCAGCAGGAGTGGAAACCACGGCTGTCTGGGCCAGCGAGGGGCCACCAGGATCATGAAGGCTTTGTCTCGGAGAACCTTGAAAAGAGTCCGAGAGACTAGCGGGATGGGAGGGAAAGCGTACAAGAGGCTCCCCGACCATGAGAGTAGAAAAGCGTCCGCCGCAACTCGAAGGGGGTGTGGCAGACGAGAGCAGAAGCGAGGAAGTTGCCGGTTGTGAGGACTGGCAAAGAGATCCACCGTGGGGAGGCCCCACTTCAGAAAAAGCTTCTGAACTACCAAGGGATCCAGGCGCCACTCGTGCGGCTGGAGGATCCTGCTGAGTTTGTCCGCCAGGCAATTCTCTTGGCCTGGGAGATAAACTGCCTTGAGGAGAACGCCGTGACTGACAGCCCAAGAGCAGAGCTTCTGTGCTTCCCGGCAGAGAAGGAAGGAGCCCGTGCCCCCCTGCTTGTTCACGTAGAACATGGCAACTTGATTGTCCGTCTGGACAAGGACGGACTGGTGAGAAGTCAGGTGGGAGAAGGCCTTGAGAGCCAGGCGGATCGCTCTGAGCTCCAGGAAGTTGATCTGCTGAGCAGACTCCCACGTGTTCCAGAGACCTTGAGTACATGCCCCTTGGCAATGTGCTCCCCAGCCCAGGAGGGATGCATCTGTCGTCAGCACCCGGGTCGGCTGAGGTGGCTGAAAAGGCATGCCGAGCACTAGGTTCGGCCGATGAAGCCACCACTGAAGAGACGAGGCCAGCGGCTCGGAGACGCGCACTAGGTCCGCTAGGCCGCCTGTGGCCTGTTGCCACTGCTTGCGGAGACACCATTGAGCAGGCCGCATATTCAGGCGGGCATTGGGGGTCACATGGACGGTGGAAGCCATATGGCCGAGTAGTCTCAGGAAGCGCCTGGCGGAGACCAGGGGCTGGCTGCGAAAACGGTCGGCTAGGTCCATGAGCCGTTGAGCCCTGTCGAGCGGTAGGAACGCTCGTGCCTGAGGAGTGTGCAGCCTTGCGCCGATGAACTCGAGATCCTGTGAGGGGAGCAAAGTGGACTTTGCGAAGTTTATAACAAAGCCCAAGTGCTGCAGAAGAGTCACCGTGCGGCGTGTGGCGTTGGAGACCTCCGGAGCGGACGCTGCTCTGATGAGCCAGTCGTCGAGGTACGGAAAGACATAGAGGCCGTGAAGCCGGAGATGGGCCGCCACCACCGCGAGGCATTTTGTGAAGACCCGCGGTGCGGAGGACAGGCCAAAGGGCAGTACTCTGTACTGGTAATGACTTCCTGCCACCACAAACCTTAGGTATTGGCGGTGGCTTGGGTGGATGAGGATGTGCGTGTAGGCATCCTTTAGATCCAAGGAGCATAGCCAATCTCCCTGCTGGAGGTAGGGCAGAAGGATTCCAAGGGTAAGCATCTTGAACTTCTCCCGCACAAGGAACTTGTTGAGGTTGCGCAAGTCCAGGATGGGTCTGAGGCCTCCTGTCCGCTTTGGTACTAGAAAGTACCTGGAATAAAAGCCTTGACCTCTCAGGTGGTGGGGCACCGGTTCCACCGCCTGTTCCTGCAGAAGACCCGCTAACTCCTGAAGGAGTAGTTCCCTGTGCAGAGGGGGTCGTGGAGGTTCTCCCGGAAAATAGGAGGGAGGGATCTGGTGGAAGTGGAGAAGATATCCTTCTCTCACGACCTGAAGCACCCAGGCATCTGAGGTGATGCTGGACCACCTGTGGGCGAAGTGAACCAGCCGGCCTCCGGTGCTGGGAGGAACCAGCGGGGGGGGAGAGGCTACGCTTAAGGAGTCAAAAGCCCCCACCCTGCTGAGCAGGGGCTGGTGGTGCAGGCTTGGGGGCTTGCTGCCTACGGGACCCGTTACCCCGTCCCTTGGCCTGCTGGCCCTGTTGGGGAGCTGCAGGGGCCTGATATTGGGGGTATTGTTTGTAGGCATCCGCCTTCCTCGGGTAAAAGGACTTCTTTCCCGAGCCCTTCTTTTTCTGGGAAGGGGCGGAGGTCTTCCTAGAAAGCCTAGTCCTGGTGAGAGTCTCCGTCTCAATTTGTGCAGCCTTTTCAGCCATGGGCTTGCCAAAGAGGTTTTCGCCTCGGCAGGGGACATCGACCAACTTGTCCTGCACCCAGGGCTCAAGGTCAGACGACTGAAGCCAAGCCTGTCGGCGGGCACCGATGCCGGCTGCGGCCACTCGAGCCGACGCTTCAAAGCCATCATAGGCTGCTCGGGATATGAATTTTGAGCATTCCCGAATGCCAGTGGACAAGGCCAGGAACCTCCGCAAGGGTTCCTCGGACAAACCAGCGGAGAATCCGGCTAGCTCTTTAGCCAGGTCTCGGAGATACATGCCCATGTATAGCTGGTAGGTCTGGACACGACACGCAAGCATAGAGCCCTGGAAACACTTCTTACCAAGGCCATCCAGGTTACGGGCCTCCCTGCCAGGAGGCACCGAGGAGTGCATCTTCTGGCTCTTAAGACGATGCATGGCCGATTCCACTACCATGGAATGGTGTGGTAGCTGTGCTTTTTGGAAACCAGGGCTCTTGCGGACTCGATAGATAGAATCGACCCGCTTGCTCAGGACCGGCGAGGTGGCCGGACTCTCCCACATGCGGAAGAGTAGTCGTTCCAGCATGGGAGGAACCGGTACAGTAAAGTGTTCCCTGGCGGGAGAGTCATACTGGAGGGCGTCGAGCTCTTCGGCTCGAGGCTCCTCCTCGGGGTCCGCAGGGAAGGCCAAAGCCTTGGCCATATCCCTGACAAAGTCCGAGAACCGGGCATCCTCCGGGGGGGACTGCTTCCGAGGTTCGGACTCAGGTGAGTCCGAGGGGACACACCGAGTCCGGAAAGAATCAGGCGACTCTTCCTCTTCAGACTCCCAGACCGACTCCGACGAGGACTCGGTGGGGTCGGCCCGGGCAGGGCGCGGCGCCTGCCGCCCCGACGCCGAGGGAGTCGGCGTCGGCGACCTCGGTCCCGAACGGGAGGCCGAGGGTGACCTCGACCGAGGATCGACTCGAGTTCGCATCGACTCGAGGATCGGCTCGGTCTCCGGGGTCGACTTAGACGTCGACGTCCCGGCGGTCGGGGCAGCGGCGCCAGCGAAGCCAGCGAGCAGTGCCCGCTGCTGGTCCATGAAGGCAGACAGTCTGCTCTCCAAGGCCGTCAACCTGAGTCCGAGCTCAGGTGACCCAGCAGCCCCCAACTCGGGCCCCGACGGCGTCGGGCCCGACGTCGGCTGTCGCGGAGGCGAGTCCAGGAGGACCACAGGACTTACCCGAGCAGGCAGCTCCGACTCCAGGCGAGGTCGCTTCGTGAGGTGCTCCTTCTCCAAGGACCCGGGACGGCTATCGGGGCTATGCGACCTGGCCCTCGCGGAGCCAGGAGCGTCCACCGACGCCGCCCTCGCGGGTTTCACCTTACGTCGATGGTCCCCGGAGGGAGAACCCCTGTCGGAGGAACTCCGGCGACGGTCCGAGCTGGAACCCTTGGACGCGGAGGCCTCCGACGAGGTCCGGGTACGGCTGGGGTCAGCGAAGATCCTATCCCGCTGATGCCGCCGACTTCTCAACGCTTTTGAGGACAGTTTGCCGCAGGGCCCACAGATCATTTCTTCATGATCCGGGCCCAGGCAGCGGAGGCAAAAGTCGTGTGTGTCAGTTAGTGACATATTTCGGTCACACTGACCACACCGCTTGAAACCACTGGCAGCCATCGGGGGAAAAAGGGCCCCGGCGAGGTCAAAGGACCGGGCTGCCAGGGAAAAACCGAAAACGAAAACTGACTAAGTCAGAAAAACCGAAAAAGAAGAAGAGGACTCGTGACCGGCGTCGTGAGTCCGGGCGGGAAAAAGACCGGCGTCGAACCGAAGGAAAAAAGAGTAAATTATGAAGAAATATCAACTTTTTCACGGGGACAAGACGGGTATGTCTGTAGGGCTCCGCGGAAAAAAGAAGACTGGCTAAGATGGCACCCTTGGGCGGGAAGAGGACCGCGCATGCGCGCTGCAATTCCCAAAGGCTTTCTTTGAAAGCTGGGGGAAAATTGCTCCACGAGGGCTCCGTCGGCGCCGACGTCACCCATAAGTGAGGACTGACTTCCTGCTTGGTCCTGGAGAACCACCGGCTCTCAAACCCTTCACACAGAAGACTGTCACACTTAATATATATAGCCATAGAGACCTCAAACTCCACAAAACATAAAAACACAAAGCATGGATCACGTGGTGTGGTGAGCTGGGGAAGACGTGAGTCACCTTAGCTCCGGGCCCCCTTGTCTCTGACCGTTGATCTGGACCGTAGTCCACGGCAAATTTTTTGGCTGTGAGTGCCGAGGGTGAGGTCGGCAGTGTTTTTGTCCCCTCCGGGAGCCCAATTGGTGAATGGCAGCGGCGGCAAAGACGGGAAGGAGGGAGAAGGACCGCACGACGGGCCTCACGAAAATGGCGGAGTCCCCCCCAAAAGTGAGCGCCGCGACCTCCCTCACCCTGAGCGAGGAAATCTCCGCAGCGGTTACTGCTGCACTTACAGTGCAGCTGGAAGCCCTTACCGCACAGCTGGGAGCCCTGAGTGGCAAGATTGACACGCTGCAGGGATCTTTTTCGGCGTTGGGCTCCCGGATGCACGAGGCAGAGGATCGCATTCTGCACACAGAGGAGACGGTGGAGCAGTTAAAACTGGACCTGAGCGCGGTACAACAACTCACTAAAGTCCAGGAGCAAAAAATTGACGATCTGGAAAATAGATCCCGGCGCAATAATTTGCGCTTTTTAGGGATAGCCGAGACGGTGCCCGATAAGGATCTGCGAGTTCAAGTGGAACGGATGGCTGCCTCTCTGCTGGGCCGGGACGGTGAGAACACCCTGATAATTGTGGATAGAGCCCATAGAGTAGGGCCAAGGCCGCAAGGAGCGAATTCGCGGCCTCGGGTGGTTCTTGCCAGGTTTCTTTACTATGTGCAGAAGGAGGATCTCTTGCGGGCGGCGCGGCAACAGGGTGTGCTGGAGTTTGAAAACATGAAGATTCGGATCACTCCTGACTACTCCACTGCGCTGAGCCACCGCCGTAAGGCCTACGCACCAGTCTGCCAGCGCCTCCTCTCGGCGAACATTCGCTTTTATGTCCAGTATCCGGCCCGCTTACACATTCTACACCAGGGAACCCATCGGACTCTGGACTCCGCGGCGGAGGCGACTACTTATGTGGAACAGCTGCTGTCTTCTTTGGAACACTCGCAGGGGGAGCGCAGGCCCTGAGCCCTTCAGACCTAACTATTTCTGCTACTGCAGGATGGTGAGACGTGTTCCCGAGGGACCAGTTGGCTGGCTGTCAATGGGCTCTGTGCTGGCCTTTTCCTACTTCTGGCTCGGGACATTGGCCCCCTTGGTGGGGTGGTCCTGCCGGTGGACAGTGTTGCCTTGCTGTTGCCTGGTTGGGCTGGCAGGACCGGGACGGACCCATCTTAGTGGTGGTGGTCTTGGCCCGGCCGGCTAGGCCTGCCATGTTCCCAGTTGTCCTTCCCTTTGTTCCTTTCCCCCTGTGGGTCCTCTCCCCCTTCCCCCCCCCCTCCCCTTGCCATCCTTCCCGGTACCTCTTTTACTGTTTGTATATTTATTTTCCTTGTTTATTCCACAGTATTTTTGACAGCCTTATCTTGACAATCTCAGCGGTATCCCAGCAAACGCTCAGTCCCGTGAGTGTGTTATACCTGCCGTGGGGGGAAATTGAATGCGTGTTGTGTTGCGTGCTGGATTGGTGGGCGTTAGGTATAGAGTGGGCTATACACAGGGGTGCAAAAACACCATTTAGGCATACACTGAGGAGGCCGGAATAGGTGCTGTTATTCCCTCTTTGAAGCTATGTGATGTGTCTATAGTATTTTATGCACAGCCTGGTTTTCTGACCCATGCGCGTGCTCTGGCGGGAGTGTCCGTGTGTGGGTGTTTTTGTTCCCCTGGGGCGCTGACCTGGCTGTGGGCTTGTTCTGTTGGGCCGCGTGTTGGGGTCGGGTTGTATGAGGGTGTGTGGGTTGATGGCTGATGTGCGGTGCTCTATCTTCATGTGGTTTGGATGGCTTGGGAACCAGTGGACGTCCCTTAGGGTGGGTGTGAGGTGTTCCTGTCTTGCAGCTCCTGCTGTGCATGGGGCAGTAGTGTTTTGGGTTAGTTGTTGCGGTATGCGGGTGGGTTCGGTAGGCCAAGTCCCTGGGCCGGGTTGGGGGGTTGGGGGGGCGGGGGGGGGGGGAGGGGGCGGGGGGCGCCCTACTCTGGAGGGGGGGGGATGCTTTAGGTCACTGGCCGGGGCTAGGGGCACAAAGTACGAAGTTAGGGGAGGAGGGGGACCCGATCACATCGTTTGTGATCGCGATGGGAGTGTGGTGGAGAGTGGGGAGGAGGATTGGGAGGGAGGGTGGGGGGGAGGTGAGTTCTGGGAGGATAGGATACGGGGTTGGGGGAGGGTGGTTTTGGGGGGAAGCGGGTGTATTCCGTGGAGGGCACAGCAACACGGCGGTGCGTCCGATGAAGACTTGTATGGGGGCGCTTTAATGATGATGGGGGGGCCCCAGGCTGGGGGAGGTCCACCCTTTTGCCTGTTTGTGGTAGCCGGTATTCTTCACTTGATGGTCTATGACCCGCCCTGAAGGTTATCTCTTGGAATATTTGTGGCATAGGCAGCCCTATTAAGCGATATAAGGTGCTACAGACCTTGGCCCGGATGAAATGCGATATAGCAATGTTACAAGAAACCCACCAGACCGCGGAGGAGCATGTTAAATTGCAGAAGATGTGGGTGGGGCAGTGCTGGGGAGCACCGGCTGTGGGGAGAAAAGGTGGAGTGGTCATACTGATCGGCAAACATACCCGGTTTGAGCTGTTGCAAGAGTATGCTGATCCTGAGGGCCGTTATATCTTAGTCCACGGCCGCCTGGAAGGACGGCCGGTGATATTGGGCTGTATGTACAGCCCTAATGTTTTGAGTCGGGCGTTCTATGATCGTCTCGCGTCTCGATTAGAACAAATGTCAGATGTCCCCCTAATCCTTGCTGGGGACCTAAATGGGGTCCTGGATGCCGAACTCGATGTGTCGGGCGCGGGTGGGGGGCACTCGCGTGTCCCGACGATGAAGGTCTTACGCGGTTTCTGCCGAAGATTGGGCCTGGTGGACCCGTGGCGTTTGCTTCACCCTGCGGACCGGGACTTTACCCACCAGTCGCGAGCACATGGTACCAGTGCTCGCTTGGATTACGTTTTAGTGTCAGAGCGGTTGTTTGCACAGGTGGACGCGGCGTGCATTGGCCCCTCGGAGGTGTCTGACCATGCTCCGGTTTGGATTGAGCTTGGAGTGGGGGATCCCGCCGTGTCGACTAGGATCTGGCGGTTTCCCTTGGGCTTGTATCAGGACGCAGAATTTCGGCCTTACCTTGTTAAGTGTTGGCAAGAATTTTACCACCATAATGAGCAACATCAGGTAGACCCGGAGTTGTTGTGGGAGACGGCTAAAGTTGTGTTACGGGGGGATATCATCGCGTATGTGGCCAGGAAACGGCAGTTAATGGCGCGACAAATTGTACAACTGGAGAAGCAGGTGGTGCGGGCTCGGCGGCAATATGCGGGTGCTCCTAGTGCAACGAGCCGACGGCGCCTTTGGGAGTTGCAGACGTCCCTTAATGAGCTACTCCACCAACGCGCCAAGAAGTCGTATATGTATTACCGTTACCAGCTCTTTCGTTTTGGTGATAAGCCCGGGAAACTTTTAGCGCGTTGCTTGCGGGGTCGCCAAGGTTATCGCTTGGTGGCGGCGATGCGAGATGATCAGGGAGCCCTGTATAGAGATAACGCCGGTATCGCCCGAGTGTTCCGTTCCTTTTTCCAGAACTTATACGCCCATAGGGGGGGAGCTCCGGAGGCTATGCAGCAGTACTTGCGGGAGTTGTCTTTGCCGCAGCTGTCTACGGCGCAGAAGGCCTGTCTTGACGAGCCGGTGTCGATTGAGGAGGTCCAGCGTGTTATTCAACGGGCCGCTTGCTGTAAGGCTCCGGGACCGGATGGCTTCGGGGCTGAGTTTTATAAATTACTGAATGACTGCACACCCCCGACCTTAGTGGCAGTATACCACCGGCGGATAGCTCAGGGGCGTTTTACATGGGGCACTAACCATGCGTATATCTCCGTAATCCCCAAACCCGGGAAGGACCCTACCCAGGCAGCCTCATACCGGCCAATCTCCTTATTGAATTTTGATTTGAAAATCTTAGCGAAGGTGTTGGCTGATCGGTTGGCGTTAGTGCTGGGGGACTTGCTACATGAGTCCCAGGTCGGGTTCGTCAAAGGGCGCTATGCTGTACGGAACCTCCGAAAGCTGCTCGCCTCTCTAGAATGGGCCCGGGAACACGATCTTCAGACCTTGGTTATTAGCTTCGATGCGGAGAAGGCCTTTGACCAGGTTCCCTGGGACTATTTACGGGCTCTATTGCCTCATTATGGGCTGGGAACCCCCTTTTGCCAGATGGTGGATTTGCTTTATGCTGACCCCACCGCGGGGGTCCTTTGCAATGGGGTTATGTCTGATTCCTTTCGGTTGGAACGAGGTACGCGGCAGGGCTGCCCGCTCTCTCCCTTGCTGTTTGTCTTATCCTTGGACCCGCTGATACGGAAGATCGAGGCCTCTCCCGCCATTGGTGGGATCCGTATCGGCTCCCATGGCTTTAAGGTGGCTGCCTTTGCCGACGATCTTCTGGTCCACCTCTCTTCTCCTCAGCAGTCCCTTCCGCGATTACTTGCGGAGCTCTCGCTGTATGGACAATTTGCGGGCTTGCGTATAAACATGGCCAAATCGGAAGCCTTGGATGTCGGGGGGACGTTGCGGGAGCACTGGCCGGGGCCCTTTCCACTTCGTTGGGCCGAGGACTCGATTATGTACTTAGGGATAGTGTTAACCCGAAAACTGACTTTGTTATACCCGACTAATTTTGAACGAGTCTTAGCCAAGGTTCGGCTGCAGCTGCGGGCCTGGGTTCACCTCCCGTTGTCCTTGCTTGGCAGGGTAGCCGCTTTAGGCATGGTGATCTTTCCGCGGGTGCTTTATTGGTTGCAGACGCTACCGGTGTGGCTTTTGAAGCGTGACTTGGCGCGCCTGGAGCGGGAGATTCGGGGATTTCTATGGAAAGGCTGTAAGGCCCGTATTCCGATGGCGCGCTTGCGGGGGGGGTGGCGGTCCGGTGGAGTGGGGGTTCCCGACCTATGGAAATATGCGTTGGCCTGTCAGGCTCGTCATTTAAGTGATTGGTTGGGGGACACCGAGAATTATACCCCGCGGGGTCTCGAGGCCGCCTTTGCGGCACCCCATTCTTTGGAAGCGGTCTTGCATTTGCCCCGTGCGGTTTTGCCGCCGCGCCTCCTAAACAGTCTACTACTGCAGCCGTCTCGCCAAACTTGGCAGCAGTTGAATAAGTGTTGGGGCAGTGATGCTGGGGTCTCCTGCTGGCTGCCCATACAGGGTAATGCTTGTTTCTTGCCTGGTTCGGATACGGCCCCCTTTCGTATGTGGTGGCGTGCGGGTGTCCGCCGCTTGGGGCAGATTGTGGACACTACGGGTAGCTGTAAGACGCTGGGAGTATTATGTAAAGATTATGGGTGGCCTGCGGGGTCTTTGACGTTGGCGTACGCACAAATTTCTCACTACATTGGCTCGTTGCCGCGGCAGGAGCTTACGGTGGAGCATTCAGGCCGTATTTTGGAGTTTTTTGCGCTGGGGACGGATTCCCCGCCGACGATTGCCGATTTAAAAAAGCGATTGGACCGGTTGGATTTGCCCCCGGATTACACCAGGGTGGAAAGTCTTTGGGCGGCTGAGTTGGGTGGAGGGGTTGCCCCTGGGGCGGTCCGGATGGCCTTGGGTAGGATCGCGCAACTCGTGGTCGGGGCTCGCTGGCGCGAGATCCAATTTAAGTGTATACTTCGGGCCCACTTTTCCCCGCGGCGAGCCTTTCGGAGCCATCTCGCTCTTCATGGCGGATGCCCCAAATGCTCCTGTGCCTTGGCTGATTTGGGTCATATGTGGTGGGGTTGCCCTGCTATTCGGAGGTATTGGCACTCCATTGCAACCTATTTAAGTGGGTTGTTGGGTCAGCAGCTGTGTTGGTCAGGAACTATGGTAGTGCTGGATCAGTTGGGACCACTCCACCCGAAAGGTAGATGGGAGAGGGTATTGGTGCGCAAAGCCTGTCTGGTGGGTAAGGGCCCTATCCTTAGTCACTGGAGGGAATCCGCGGCTCCCACCTTCTGTGAATGGCGGAACAGCTTGCACCAACTCTTGCTTTTGGAGCGGAGGGTGGCATTGCGGCACCCCTGGTCCTGGACCTCCTTTTTATTGATCTGGATGCCTTATATTCAACGCCTGGGCCCCAGGGCGCGTAGTGAAGTACTTAAGCTGGGATAGGGGGCTGGGGACTTACGTCCCCCATGCGATTTGTCTGCAGCTGGCGCTGCTGGAGTTGCTGTGCTCTCCGCGGAAGGGGGGGGTGGGGGGAGGGGGCTGGGTTGTGTTGGTTGACCTTGGGGCTTTGTGTGCTCTGTTTCTGTGCCTGTTGGGTTCCCGGGTGGTGGACAAGATACAGCCCTACCTGGGATGCGTTTACTTGTATGAAACTAAAAAGGAATCATGTTGTTTGCTGTTTGTTATTGGTGCCTTGTAATATTTAATAAACAGAGTTTTGAAAAAAAAAAAACACAAAGCATCAACAAGAACTAAGGTGCGCCCTTATCAACGCACGTTCGGTCCGTAATAAATGGCCGGTAATCACTGACCTAATCACTATGCACAATCTAGACATGCTAATGGTCACAGAAACATGGATCTCTGAATCAGACAATGTCATATTGAATCACCTTACACCACCTAACTTTTCGATCTATACCTGTAATAGGGAAAACAAAAGAGGAGGAGGTGTACTGATCCTTGCAAAAACAATGTTACAATACCGGACTAGCCTTACCAAGAGCACGCAACTCCTGAATACACTAACCATCACCAGCAAATACAATACTATTAACCTCATTTACAGAACCCCAGGAATTGGATCAGATGAGCTCTCAGACATCATTGACCTAGCATGTAATCCAGAAGACCCCTCCAAACCTAACTGGCTACTAGGAGACCTTAATCTCGCTTCCACTCAACCCACCCTAGCCAAAGCCTTCCTCGAAGCAATGGCTGACCTCAACTACAAGCAGGCTATAACTGATCCCACCCACCAAGGAGGAAACCCCCTTGACCTAATATTCATCCCACATACAGCCATGAGTACATCAAACCAATTTGACCTTAATATCTCACCAGTCCCCTGGTCAGACCACAATCTAATAACGTTCCAGTTACCAACGCAACATTCTACGTGCCACCGCCCAAGTGCAACGGAAACATCAGGAACCACACGCTTCAAGCAACTCAACAGGGAAACAATCGTTAGTGACGTTCTCCCAAAACTTGATCAACCAGCAACCAACCTGAATGACATGATGTCCAACTGGAACGAGACCCTCTCCCATTACGCTCAACAGCCTGCCAACAACAAAAAACCGCATCGGACAGAAGAGACACCAAGAAACACGCCGCCCCATGGTTTTCCCCGGAACTACGAGCGTCCCTACTCCGACTCAGAAAACTCGAAAGGAAATGGAGAGCTACTAGAAATACCTCAGACCAAGCCATCTATCAACAATATCTGAAGACCCATCGCGAATCAACGTGGGCCAAAAGGAAACAATTCCATGCAGAAATTCTCAGCCGCTCACTAAATAAGCCAAGAGACCTTTTCCAGCTGGTGAAATCCCTTACCAACCAACCCTCCCCTCCTCAACAAGAAGGTATTCAGCCACAAGCATATGCGAATTACATCCAATCAAAATCAATAAAGGTAACTACAACGGCATCATCACCTCATCTTAACCATACCACAAATCCCAAAACCACTCTTTCCCAGTCCACACTCACCAAACTCTCACCGCCATCAACAAAGACCATTGAAGAAGTAATTGCATCAATCAACGCCACGACCGCACCGACCGACCCCTGCCCAGCGCACTGGATCAAGACAATGCGCACGGAGTTCAGCCCTATCTTAGCCAACATCACCAAGTTGTCATTCGAAACAGGAGTCTTCCCAGATGCGCTCAAGCACACATCCATCCGCCCACTACTAAAAAACAATCAACTTGACCCAAAGAAAGAGGAATCTTACAGACCAATCTCCAGTATCCCTTTACTGGCTAAGATCCTAGAGAAAATAACCCTTAGACAGATCCAGCAGCATGTTGACTCCTCCTCACCACTGGATCCCTCTCAACATGGATTCAGAGAAGCACACGGTATCGAAACCCTACTGACAACATTAACCAGTTCACTGATCAATGGAATTGACAGTATAAAGAAGGGCTTCGCACTAATCTTCCTTGATATATCAGCAGCGTTTGACTCCGTAGACCACCTGCAGCTTCTCACCCGGCTACATGAGAAGGGAATCCGAGATCAAGCGTGGGACTGGTGTAAATCCTACCTTGAAGGCAGATGTCAACAAGTCCGGATTCAAAGCACCACCTCCGAACCTTTCCAACAGCACCAAGGTGTACCCCAAGGTTCCTCCCTCTCCGCGTTGCTCTTTAACATCTATATGCAACCAATCTGTGACATCGCCCGTTCATTTGGCATATCGTGTCTTATGTATGCCGATGATGTCCTGCTATTCACACCCATTGCCATCAATTGTCCCGACTATACAGTGCTAGTTGACTGCTTCAACACAATAACTGACTGGCTATTCACTCAGAACCTCCGGATAAACTTCAAGAAAACGGAAGTACTAATGATCACAAGGAATAAAGCCTTCTCTCCGCCACCAACACTCAAAGTCAGAGACGCGGAACTTCCAATCAAATCCAACATACGATATCTCGGGGTAATACTTGATCAACAACTCAACTTCAAGGAACATATCAAACGCACTGTCAAGACCATCTATTTCAAGATAAAAACCCTACGGCATCTTAGGCCCATGATGGAATCCGCGGATTTCCGCACCATCTTCCAGGCACTAGTCACACCGCACTTCGACTATGCCAACATAGTTCTACATGGCCTTCCAAAGAGCTCCCTCAAACCATTACAGCTAGCCATGAATGCGGCAGCCCGTGTGCTCTACGGAACCTCAAGGGTCGACCACATCTCCCCCATTCTAAAGGAACTACACTGGCTTCCCATAAGCAGTAGAATCCTGTACAAAACCCTCCTCATTACCTTCAAGGCCTTCAACATGATAGCTCCCCCATCCATTTCCGACCTCATAACGCATTCTCCGGACAACAGATCCAGGAGATCCCAGGCTGCCAACATGCTACTTATACCAATTGAATCCACAAAACTCAACCAGATCACCACCAATAGGGCTTTCAGGAACTATGCCCCCATATGCTGGAACAAACTCCCCCCACACATTAGAGCTATTAGAGACCTTATTCAATTTAGAAAAGCCCTCAAACACCACCTTTTTCTCTTACATTATACCCATCCTGATACCCCATTACCTCCCACACACCCCCACTATATCATACAGCCGCTACATGACGTAAAACAACACTGTAATCATACCTAATATGTAATACAACCGATTTGTACATAGTTTCCTAAGTTTGCTATAAACTTGAATGTAAATAGTTCCCCAAGTTCTCCTCCATGTTAACTCCCCGTTTTATGTAAACGACGGCCAATGTATCTGGTCAAGTGTTCTATTGTTTTGATGTAAACCGCGCTGATGACAAATAGCGCGGTATATAAGAAATGTTAAATAAATAAAAATAAATAAAATATTCCCACCATCATTATATTTGAAATGCACAAGATCCACTAGGACAATATGGGAGTCATTCAGTACAGCAAATAGTGGGGATGGACATCCGGATTGGATGTCCATCCCGCTATGTGCTCCCATGCCGTCCCTGGCTAATGCCTCCTTGTACAAACAGTGTGCTTGTACAGGGAGGCTTAGATGGGGGCGGGAGGGGGGCATTTCTGAGGCAGAGCGAGAGTAGGGTATGGGTAGGTTGCAACACCGGACGTACAGGGTCGATTCTGAGGTCAGCCCTGTATGTCTGGGGCCGTGATCTTAGATGGGGGACTTATTCAACCACAGAAGGGTAAAAAGTCCCCCTGGACATCAGGGGATCATGCCACCAAGCCAGGAAAGGAAGGGGACGCCATGGCACTGTGGCTCCATTCAGGAGCCTGACTGAGGTAGCTGGGGATCTGCTGGGCATGCAGGCTGATCAGAATCAGGGCCTGGCCTGCATGTTCAGGCTGTAGATCCCACACGCACGTCTAGCCCCCTTGGGATCAGAATCAGATCTAACTCTGGGTGTCCCGCTTCCGATCGGCCGCACAGGGGGCTGGAAGGCCAAAGCAGAATGTGCCTCCACGGGTGCAATTTTATAACAGGCTGCCGATATGATAAGTCCAAATAGGTGCATATTTTATGAAGGCAACATCGTCACCAATATGCCTTTACAAAGGCTCCCTGAACCAGCTCCAATAGTGTTCAAATGTCCATGCACAAATTTACATCTGCTCTGAAAAAAATATGTAAATGTGGGTGTGTATTCTATGCATGTAATTTCATATTTAATAAAAGACACATGCATATTGTTATGCTGCTTCTGTCCACCCAAACTACATCTGGGGAACGCCTAAATGAAAACTGCATAAAAATTGATATGCTTGTTCCATTGTGCAAAAGAGACAGTTACCTTTATTTTGATTTTATCCTGTTGTTATAAAGGGATCCACTGGGTCTGTCCCATGCCATTTTGAATTCTGTCACTGTATTTGCCCACAACACTTCCATTGAGAGGGCATTCCAAACATCCACCAACCTTTCAGTGAAAAAGTATTTCCTGACATTGCCTTTCAAATTATCCTCCTGCAGCTTCATGTTATGCCCTCTAGTTTTACAGCTTCCCCGTCTTTGGAGGAGGTTTGTTTGTTCATTAATACTGTAAAGGGCTCATTCTGTCCCGGATGTAGATCCCCTCTGTACGACCGATCTGAGCTGATTCTGATCCCGCAGGGCAAGACTAGCCCCTTGGGATCAGAATCGCGATCAGTGCTGTACGTGCAGGCCAGGACTGCGATTCAGCCCAGCCTGCACGTACAGGACCTTCCAGGCTAACTCAGTCAAGGCTCTTCAATTCAGCCGCAGCGCCATGGCATCATGTTGCCATGGCACCGTGGCTCCACTGAAGAGCCGCGATGCCGGCTGTAGGAAAAAAAAGCTTATTCCCCACATCCTGACCCCCGATTTAGCCTCCTAAGGCCAAGGTCAGGCTGCGGGGAATGTCCTCTGGCCCCCCCTGCCCCATTTGCTCCCCGCGCACAAGAAAAAACGCATCCAGGGAAGAAAGATATTGTGCAGGTAATAACTTCCTGCACAAGTGGCAGCCCTGGCCGACATTAGAATTGGCCCTGTACGTCCAGGGCTGGCAACCACCCACCACCCGCCCAGACTTCGCCCCCAAACCGCCCCTTCCCTGCCGCAGTCTAACTTTCCAACCGACGGGGAGGTTAGACGCAGTGGGGGAAGGCACGAATAGTGGGCTTGAATGTCCCGCTGGGATGTTCATCCCCACTATTTGTGGCACAGAATAACCCCCTAAGTATTTAAAGGTCTGAATCATATCTCCCCTCTCCCGCCTCTCCTCCAGTGTGTACATATTTAGGTCTTCAAGTCTCTTCTCATATGTATTCTGACACAGGCTCCAAATCATTTTGGTCGCCTTCCTCTGAACCGTTTCCAGTCTTTTTATATCCTTTGCGAGATACGGTCTCCAAAGCTGAACCCATAAGCTTTATAAAATTGCATCCTACAAAACTAATGTGGGGTGTGGACAGAGGAACATAGGAATTTTTGAGACAGATTCCTTATCCTGACTGGTTCAGTGGTCTCACAGTAGTAAACTGCAAAGTAAGCAAAGATTTCTAAGCCATCAAGTCACTTTTAAACATTTAGGGGGCTAGTTATTAAAGTGACTAACATTAACATGCATTAATTCACTGTAAAACATGTTGGGGGATATTCAAAGGTATTTATATGGTTTGCAGACCCCTGAGCTGGATATTCATATAGATTTTATACATGTTTAGATAAACAATAATTCCCACTAATTCTACCTGTGGTTTTTTGGTGCTGCAAAAGTACAAAATTCATGAATCCATGCTAGGAAACAGAACAAGGTTGTAAGTCTTTAGAGTAACTCACCAGGTTTTCTTCCTAAACTGCCCGTCTTCCCTGCAGCTCCAGCAACCTAAGAATAAAAGTCAACATGAATTCCATATATTTATGCATGCATTACAGCCAATGTCAAAATGATTACTATTGTTTTATTTATTTACATAATTTGCATACTTCTTATACTGTTTTCTAAGCAAATCACAGCATAACATCAAAAATAATAAACATCGGACCAACAGGTACAGGAAAGCACAACAACATTACCTGGTTTACTTGATTCTTCATCTCTTTTTGGCTAAGATTAAACAAAGCCTTAGCCATGTGTTCAGGAGAATTAGACCTCTTGTTTAAGCTCCCTCCAATAATGTCTACTCTTCATATTTATTTATTTTTATTTACTTAAAATAGTTCATAGACAGCAATTTACAATAAAATCAAATGTTAAGTACAATATACAAGTCCTAAAAAAATATCCCCTTCACTTCCAACACAGATGGGTAAAGCACAGACCTCAAAACCTTTTAAATTAAAAATAAATGCAAACAAGCCATTTACAGACAGGCATCCATCCATCATCTCTCATACTCCTAAAGCTTATCGAATGCCTGAGAAACCACATGGTTCTTACACAGTCTTCCAAATCCCTTCTCTCCTCACCAAATTCAACTCCTGCTGAATCTCAAGAGGTACCGAATTCTATAATGTAAGAGCAACACAGCTCAGAACTCTTTCTCATACATTCCAATGGATCACTGGAAAAGATGGCACAAGAAGGATCAGCTCTAATAACTGTAAAGAACACCCTGGCTGATAATGGGAAAATAGGTGGGTCAAATACCTCAGTCATAAGTCTATATTTAGTCATGCTGACCTATTTCAACATTGTGTATAATACCGGCATTTAGACCATTTAAACATGCTTAGTGGCAATATACAAGTGCAAATGACTGCATATAAAATACTGACCAGCATAAAAGTATGCATATTTTTTGCATGGAACATATTTTAATTGTAAATATCCACAGAGAAGAAATTTGGGTGGAGAATGAGCATGGCAAGCAAGAACACACACTGATTTAAAGTACAATAATTTATTCATGTACAGTATCTGCAAAACGTAGGCGCATTCATTTACAACAGCTCTAGGCCTGGTGTACGTGATCTTGCCTTAATTTAAAGCACGTTCTTTGACACTTACACTAATTTTTCAAAAGACAAGTAGCACCACCCCCAACAAAAAACCATTAATTTACTTAAAACTAGGAAGGAGTATTATATTGATAAATAGGTTTCATTTCATTTCATTTATTAAAACTTGATATGCTGCCCTAAGTGGAGATAGCAGAGATAGAAGTTAACAATACAAACACTATACAATTGAACTCAGAAAGGAACACCATTGGTTCAACAAAAAAGCTTAGAGACAACAAAGGTGACAGAAGAGCACAGGGAAAAATAACAATCAGGCGGGCTAGGGGATAGGTTGTAAGTGGTATAAAACAGATGTATCGAGATGAGCTTTGAACTTTTGAAATGAAGGTTCTAGTCTGAGGGATGGAGGGAGATTGTTCCAAAGTGTTGGAGCAAGGAAATAAAAAGCGGAGTGACGTGTTGATTCGAAATGTGTCTGTGAGAGAGGGGGAATGAACAGGCGATTCATATGTATAGACCGACGAGAACGCTGAGGTGCATGAAGGATGATGAGTGATGAGAGATACTAAGGGGAACCAGTGTGAAAAGTCTTATGAACCTGAATGAGAATCTTATATTGTATGCAAAATGGAATGGGAAGCCAATGGAGGTGGATGAGTAAGGGGGTTATATGTTAGTAACAGGAGGCATGAAAAATGAGTCTCGCTGCAGTGTTCTGTATAAGTTGTAGCCATTTCAGAAAATATTGGGGGGGGGGAGACTGGCAAATGATAAATTACAGAAGTCAAGGCATGATAGAACAAGGATGACAACAAGGGTGGCAAGAGCATAGACATATAAGAGGATGGACAGACTTGATGCGGCTTATATATGCCTGCTCTAGATTTGGGACTCAGTAATGTTTTGCTTATTTTAGAAAAGCAAAATCAGTGCTGATGTGCCTTTATAAAATAAGCTCCTAGAATAAGCCCCTGTAGCATGTAAATGCCAATGCACAGATACACCTGCTTCAGAGCAGTTGTAAACGTATACATGTACTGTACACATGCACTCATGGATTTTCTAGAATATGTAGCAATTCCACCCCTTAAAAGTGGTGCAAGTTTGATAAGCGCTTAAGCCGTTAGTTCTGTGGGGGCAATCAATTTTCTTATCCCTCTTTTCGACTTGGAGTACTTATTGCCTCTGGTTTTACTTATTGTCAGCGTGAAATGGCTGAAAAGAAACTGCAAGTGTCAGATGCTCAATTCTCCCTTCCTGCTGGTCTTAAGCGACAGAAAAAGGGCTCCCCAACACCGGATAAAATGGCTGATGCTCCGTTAGACTTACTTCTGCAGAAGATCGTACCCTGAAGATCATGATGGAGCACCAGATTGAAGTCTGTCGGTATTAGGAGAGATACTGAGTTTCTTTCAGCACAGATGAGTTCATCATAGCAGCACCTTGACACCCTTGAATAGCAGGTCAGCATAATATAAAAGAATGCTGATCAAGTTACCTCTAATATGGCTGCCATAAAACAGTTGGAGTGAGAGCTGGATGACTCAATTAATTTTAACAGGAGGCAAAATCTGTGGTTATTAAGTTTGCCAGAAGATGTGGAAGGTGAAAATCTTCTCACCTTCATTTCTGCGTTCCTTAAGAAGTTGTTTGATCGACATTTAAAGCTGCCGTTGGAGATTGAGGCTGCAAAACGCTCAACACCTCATCTACCAACTGCTTCACAGCGACAGCCTCATCCGATTTTATTGCAGTTCAGTTGTTTCACATAGGTAATTAATTCAGCTGCTGGCTCTAGTCAGAGAAAACCCGGAGAAGATGAAGTGCAACGAGAAGAAGCTGATCTTTGATTCTGAGCTAGCTAAAGCAACGGTCCTGCGTCGGAAGGCTTTTACGAGCTTCTTTGGCAACCTATGAAAGAGAATGGTGCACAGTATGGTCTCCTCTATCCAGCCAAAATGTGGGTCACTTATAGAAATCGCGTTATATCAGGAGCTGGAGGACTTGCAACATTTTTTGGACATAATCAAAATGACCTAATACTTACATATGTTGCATTTTTACCTGCTACATAGCATATGTTATGTTCCTTGGAGTTTTTTTCAGTTCGATGTTATATGTAGTGGCTGAGGAGGAACGAATATGTGTATGTGAGTTTGTTTTTGCTGAACGTGTCAACAATGTTTAAACCATTCCCCTGATCTAAATAGCCAGGAGCGCGGTTTGCCCATCTGATATGACCTGTACTATGTTCTTTGCTGTCATTTTATTCCTCACAATATATTGGTTTACATCTGAATATCATTAGGTGTCACACCTATTACTGAGGACAGCAGGAATCAATCCTTACATATGGGTGATATTGATACTGACGGAGGCCGTGCGGCAACCTCTCCCCACCTAAGGGTGCCATCTTGCCTCAGTTTGATGACATAGCTCAAGAAGGCAAAAATGACAAAAAGCAACTTGATAGGGAGGAGGGAGGGTTCTGAGGAATAATTCCTGCTGTCCCTAGAGAACACCTGTTATAGGTGAGCAACTATGATTTTTCTGGGAACAAGCAGGAAGTCAGTTCTTTCCATGTGGGACTCCAAAGCTACAGGCTACTAAAGAAACCTGTAAACGTCACGGGTGACCGAAAAAGGTGAACCATGAGAAGCAGCAACAGAGTCAAAGAACAGCAAGACACACAAGTGGCCTCGTCAAGAGAGGAACCAGTTCTATGGTAGCCTGAATGCATCGGAGGACTGGAGGGAAGGAGTTGCCTTACACCAAAAACAGATGACGGAGTACTGCCTAGCTGAAGGCATTGTCCTGGTGGGACTCCCTCTGTAGGCAGTAATGAGCTGCGAAGATATGGACTGAGGACCAGGTGGCGGTCCAGTAAATCTCAGGAGTGCAGGTTCGCCACAGATGCCACCATGGCCTGGATGCTGTGCGCCATGACGCGGTGCTCCAGCAAACCGGCCTGTTCACAGGAGAAGGCGATGCAATCCATCACCCAAATGGACAGGATATGCTTGGAGACCACTATCCCCAGTCGATTTGGGTCGAAGGAGATGAAGAGCTGCAAGGAGCGATGGTGGGCCTTGGTATGCTCCAGGTAGTAGGCCAGGACCCATTTACAGTCAAAAGTGTGGAGAGTGGCCTCTGCCCTGTTCGCATGAGACCGCGGGAAGAAGGTGGGGAGCAGCACCTCTTGGTTGAGGTGGAACGGGGACACCATCTTAGGCAGAAATTTGGGATACATGCGGAGCACGACCCTGTTCTTGTGGAACCTCGTATAAGGCTGGTGAGCCACCAGAGTCTGGAGCTCACTAACCCTGTGAGCAGAGGTAAGCACCATGAGGAAGACCACCTTCAAGGAGAGATACTTGAGGTGGCAAGAGCTGAGAGGCTCGAAGGGTGATGCGGTAAACTTTGAGAGAACTAAACTGTTATCCCACTCCGCCACCGGAGGGCAAACAGGTGACTGTGAGAGCAGTAGGCCCCTCAGTAAGCGAGTCACAAGAGGTTGAGCGGAGAGGGGCTTACCCTTGACAAGATGATGTTGTGCCGAGAGTGCGCTATGGTGTATTCTAATGGATTTGGACTTCAGTCCTGCCTGGGACAGGTGAAGCAGGTACTGCAGCACCAGCTGGACCAAACAGGAGAAGGGCTTGATTCCCTTCTCTGTGCACCACACAGAGAACCTCTGTCACTTGAAGGTATAGGCTCGACGGGTGGAAGCCTTGCAGGATGCCAGGAGGACCACCTCCACCTCATTCGACAGGTTCAACTGGGCCAAGACTACCCTTTCAGCAGCCAGGCCATTAGTCAGGGACCCCATATTGAGGTGCAGGAGAAAGCCGTCCTCCTGAGAGAGCAGGCCCAGGGTGCACCCCAGAGGAACCAGGGGCGCCTGAGACAGGTGGAGGAGCAGAGGAAACCACGGCTGCCGGGACCACTGGAGGGCCACCAGTATCAAGATGGCCCTGTTGAGCTGGACTTTGAAATGGGTCTTGGCGATCAGAAGTGTGGGCGGGAAAGCGTAGAGAAGGTCCCCCTTCCACGGGATGAGAAACACATCTGCCGCCATTCGAGAGGGATGTGGCAACCTGGAGCAGAAGCAGTGTAGTTAAACATTGGCTGGGCTGGCGAAGAAATCCATCTGCGAGAGCCCCCAGAGACTGAAAAGCCAGTTGGCCACCTTGGGGTCCAGCAACTACTTGTGTGGTTGAAGGACCTGGCTGAGCCGGTCCTCCAGGGCATTGTCCTGGCCCGGGAGATACACTTCTGGAAGAAGCACCCTGCTCTCACTGGAGAAGGAGCAGAGGCTCAACGGCTCTTCGCACAGGAGGGACGACCCCGTGCCCCCCTGCTTGCTGATACAGAACATCACCACCTGTTTGTCAGTCTGGATCAGTACCGCTTGGTGATATAGGTTTTGGTGAAAGGCCTAGAGGGCTAGCACTATGGCTCAAAGTTCCAGGAGGTTAATCTGCTGGAGGCTCTCTGCCTGCGACCAATGGCCCACAATGTGCTCCCCAGCCCAGGTTGGAGGCATCCGTGGTGAGGATCCTCTAGAGGGTGGGGGCCTGGAAGGTGTTGGGGCTGCTGCCACCAGCTGAGAGAGTAGGCCAGATGCAGGTCATGACCACTCTGTCCCGCAAGCACCCTGTTGCCTAAGACCACTGGGAGCACAGGGCCCACTGGGCTGGCTGCATGTGGAGGCAAGTATCTGGAGTGACATGCACCGTGGAGGCCATGAGGCTCAGCAGACGAAGCAGGAGGCCCAAAGGGAGGAAGGCCTTGGCCTGGATGGTGTCCAGCATCACCCTATAAACTCCAGGCATTGTGATGGATGGAGATGGGACTTGGGCTAGTTTATGATGAACTCCAGGTGCTCCAGAACAAGGATGGTGCGGGTCACCACCTGATGGGCTTCAGTGGTGGTGTTGCCCTTGATAAGCCAGTCATCCACGTAGGGAAAGACAAACATCACCTGGAGTCGCAGAAAGACAGTGACCACTGCCAGGCACTTGGTGAACACCCTCTGGGCGGAGGCCAGACCGAAGGGGTAGGACTCTGTACTGGTAGTGGCAGCATCCAATCACAAAGCAGAGGTACTGCCTGTGGTGGGGGTGGATGACGATGAGCGTATTCGCATCCTTGACATACAATGAGCATAGCCAATCTCCCTGCTGGAGGTAGGGCAGCAATGTTCCAAGGGAGAGCATCTTGAACTTTTCCTTCACCAGGAACCGATTGAGGTCCTACAGGACTAGAATGGGTCGAAACCCCCCGGTCCTTTTGGGAACCAGAAAGTAGTGGGAGAAGAACCCCTTGCCCTTGAGATGGGAGAGGACGGTCTCCACCGCCCTATTGGCCAGAAGACTTATATGTTCCTGCTGAAGCAAGTCCCAGTAAAGGAGTCATAGGGGGCTCTCCTGGAAAGAAGGGTGGGGGCATCTGCTCAAGGTGGAGGAGGAAGCCCTCCTTCACACCTGCAGGGCACAGGTGCAGGTAGTTATGAGGGACCATCTGGCAGCATAAAATATGTCGTCCCCCCCAACCATATGCTGCAGGGCCAGACCTCTTGGGGGAGAAGAGGCTATTCCCAAGGAGTCACAAGCAGCGCATTCTTGGCTTGGGGTCTTAGGCTTAGAGGGCCATGCCCTTGTCCCTTGGCCTGCTGACTCTGTTGGGGAGTTGGGAAGGCTGAGTACTGAGGGTAGTTTCCGTAAGCCTTCCCTTTTTTTGGGTATAAGGGCTTTTTGCCCGAAGCCTTCCTTTGGGAAGGGTCAGTGGTCTTTTTGGAGAGCCTGGTCCTGTTTATGAACTCGGACTCCAGCTCGGTGGCCTTATCCATCATAGGCTTGCCGAAGAGGTTCTCCCCATGGCTAGGGGCATCGACCAACTTGTTCTGCACCCATTGCTACAAGTTGGAAGACTGTAGCCAGGGCTGGTGGCAGGTACTAATACCCTCCACAGTTACTTTAGTTGCTGACTCGAAGCCGTCATACGCCACTTTAGTCATAAATTTGGAGCACTCTTTGACCGTGGAGGTCAGGGTCTGGAACCACAGAAAAGGCTCATTGGAGAGTACCAACCGAGAACCCGGTAAGTTCCCTTGCCAGGTCCCGCAAGTACTTGCCCATGTACAGCTGGTAGGCCTGGATCCGGCTGATGAGCATCAAGCCCTGGAAGCACTTCCTGCCCAGGGCATCCATGGCGTGGACCTTCCTGCCTGGGGGCACCAAGGAGTGTGTCTTCTGGATCTTGAGCTGATGCATGGCTGAGTTCACCACCATAGAGTTGTGAGGCAGTTGAGCTTTTTGGAAGTCGGGACTCCGGCGGACCTGGTACATCGAGCCCAGCTGTCTGCTCACAATGGGCACTGATGCTGAGGTCTCCCACATATGGAAGAGCAGCCATTCTAGGATGGGGGGAATGGGCACTGTGAGTGCATCCTTAGGGGAAGCCTCATACTGGAAGATCTCAAGATCCTCCACCCAAGGCTCCTCCTCAAACTCCGTTGTGAAGGCAAGGGCCTTCGCCATATCGCGGACAAAGTCCAGGAAGGCCAGGTCCTTGGGGGGGGGGAGGGGGCCTGTGCCAGGCCTCGGGAGGAGAAGGGTTTGAAGGGACGTCCCAGTGAAGATGAGTATTGGAGAACTCGTCATCCTCAGCCTCCCTGGTGTCAGAGGAGATCTCTAGGGTCCTCCAGGCCTCGGGCTAGCACCCCAGCCCTGACAGCCTGGGGGCCCTGATGCCACTGCACTCTGAGCCGGGGAAGTCTTTGGACCCGAGCAGGACCGGTACTGGTGCAAGGGGTATCTCGAGGCCAGTGGCACTTGAGGATAGGTGCCACCTCAGGGGACTCCCTCACCATGGAGGGGCCGGTGGTCGGAAGTGATGACCTGGAGGAACTTGGCATCAGAGCCTGCTGCTAGGCCATGAAGGCAGACAAGCTGCACTCAGGGCCACCATCCTGACCTCGAGGCCAGAAGGCTCCACTGGCATGAGCACTGAGAATCTCATGCCCGGCGTCGGTACCATCAAGGGGGTATCCTTGATGAGGCATCTTCTCCTGCTGGGGCAGCTTCGAGGGCCACTCCCGGCCATCGATCTCAGCCTCGGCCAATGGCTCCGAGGCTGGTGGGCATAGGACTTTCCCGTGGATCCAATCTGTCGCTTGATGAGGCCATCAACGATGTTCAACTCTTCGAGGGATGTCCCTCCACGAGGGAGCCCCAGTTCAATGCCCTGTGACCTCAAGACTCCGAGGAAGCGCGGTCACCATGCGAGGCTGAAGCCTCCACAGCATCCCTCAAGGGTGCTGGTCCCACAGAGGACTCTGGGGCTGAATTGGTCTTGGGAAAAATTGACTTGTGCTGCTTTTTTATGGCCTCGGAGGGTCTTGGGGTCACCTGGTGGCAGAGACCATAAATCAATATTTTATTTATTTATTTAAATTATTTCTATAACATGCTCTTTAAAATCAGCACAGTTTACAGGTAACATCAATTTGTACAATGCGGCGGAACATGCAATGTACGTTACAGAGAACAGGTATTATAACTTGGCTTTCAATGGGGGGTAACTATATACAACGGAGCTGTTGTGCCACAGGTATGATTGTGGAGTCAAGACATGCTCTGAAACTATATAGATTTTAGATAACTATTTACAGGTTTGTGCAGTAGTATTTCTGGATGTGTTTGCATCAGCATGACACGAGTGTGCTGGTGGTGTCGTTGTGGTGGGTGGGGGTATGTTGGGCTGTGATGTTTCACTGGACTGGGAGTAATGTAGGAGAAAAAGGAGGTGCTTTAGTGCCTTCCTGAATTGGGCGAGGTCGGTAATAGCTCGGATGGTAGTTGGGAGGGCATTCCAAAATACAAAGGCTCTGCTCTTTGCTGCCAGGGAGCATTTTGTTATTGCGCTGGGGATTACAAGTGTGTTTGCAGTGAATACCCTTCTGGACCTGTTTGGAGGGGTGGGGAGGATGAGGTCCGTGAGGGAGGTGAAGGATTGTTTGTTGATGGCCTTGAAGGTCAGTAGTAATACTTTGAAGGTGAGCCTGCAGTGGATCGGAAGCCAGTGGAGGTGTTTCAAGATTGGGGTTATGTGGTCTCTTCTGGAGGCTCCATGCATGGTTGGTGATGTCATGGTCCACCCTGTGGCACTGGAGGCAACAGTCATGTGGGTCCATATGTGACATGTTAAGTGCACAACGGTCACAGGGCTTCAAGCCACTGACTGAGGCCATTAGCAGGGCATATGGCCCCCGCGAGATCAAAGTCTACTGGCCCGGCCAGAAAGAGGGAGAAGAACCTGAAGGAAAAAGAAGAACTCGAGGAAAAAATTGCCGCCAAAGGCGAGCGGATCCAGGAGGCGAGAAGGGTACTGGTACGCAAACTGGAGAAGGGAATTGATCCAAAAACCGAAAAACACAGAGAAAAACTGAACTTTTTCCAGGGGGAACAGACACACATCCTATGGGCTCCACGGAAAGATGGGGACTAAAGCATGATGGTGGGAAGAGGACCACGCATGCATGGTAGATCTCCAAGGCTTTCTTTGAAATCTCTGGAGAGGTTACCGTGCGGGATTCATTGGTGTCGACATCACCCATATGTGATGATTGACTTCCTGCTTGTTCCCGGAGAACACCTTGTTACCATGTTGGTGATAACAATGTTGCTGAAAGAAAAGATACAGCTTGGCTACTTTTCTCTCAGCCACATTGTTGCAGTCTGAATAACTGCTTCTTTGGACTTCTCTTTCAGTTAGCGCAGAGATGTCTAATACCATTTTATTCATGATTTAAATTGTAAGAATAGCTTCATAGATTTTATGATGTCATAACTACCTGGGAATGCTTCCCTGTTTTGATGCATTTTAATAGGCTAGGATTTGAAATCCTATGCTGATGTCCAGATACTCAAAAACTTTATTGAGATCTGGACATGAGTGCATCGTTTCAAGTTTGGTTTCACAAAAGTCTGTTCATGGATGACCCATCTCTCAACTGGAATTGTGACAACATCTACCGTAACAGGAGGTCAGCTTTATAATGTTTTAATCCCTTTGTTCTTGCAGGTGTAGATACTATATTGGAATTTTGCTGATTTATTTTATACAATCTTTTCCTGGTTGATATTTATTCCTACAGAAAAATGTTGGCATGCTGACTTTGCTGCAATTCTTCTTTTATGAATCTAAAGCACTTGTCTTACTCTGCCTTTTTTTCTTATTTGGCTTAGCTTCTCAGAGTTTATCCCTTATATTACTTTGTGGTAGCACACAGCCTAGAGGCTGTACTAGAGGTACAAGAGCATGTAAGGTTATGCATATTCTTTGTGTTTTCATATATGGTACTTTAATATTCAGGGAAAGAGAGTGTGAGCCATATTGTAGAGGTTCCCCATAGTGGATGAAGGTTGGCTGTAACTTGCTATGTGGCTCTGGCCTGTTGTTATGGGATTATGGGTGGGCGTGGGAGGGTTGTGGGCAGAGTCTGGGGAGGGGTTACTGTGAGCATAATTTTGACTTTTGCTATTTATTTTTTGGTTTTGGTTGTTTTTTATGGCAGTGTCAAGCATCTAGGTCCCTCACTCAGTTAGGCCCTCGGATCATCCAGCATCCAGTGATCAATGCCTCACAATCAGTTTCCAGCAATCCAGTGATCAATATCCAGCAATCAGCATCCAACAAGGTTCTGACCCCTACTAATCCCCCCTCCCAATGGTTCTTGGGGGGGAATTTCCCCCTCTGGAAGGGAGGAAACACCAGGAAAGTTCCAAGTTCCTTCACTCTGTGCAAATGTGTCTTGACCCAGGATCCAACCCTCCCAGGCTTTCTGGTCTCCTGTTCTCAAACACTCAGGGATTTTATTGTTACAATTACTCAGACGGGTCAGACCAGGCTATGGGCTGAACTTAACATAAGAACATAAGATATGCCATACTGAGTCAGACCAAGGTCCATCAAGCCCAGTATTCTGTTTCCAACAGTGGCCAATCTAGGTCATATGTACCTAGCAGTTTCCCCAAGAGACACAAGTTCCACAATGCTTGTACTGGGTCAAGCATTGATATCTTCGGTCACTTCTTAATAATGGTTTATGGACCTTTCCTCCAGGAACTTGTCCAAACCTTTTTTAAACCCAGCTACACTAACAGCCTTTACTACATCCTCCGGTAACAAATTCCAGAGCTTGATTACACGTTGAGTGAAAAAATATTTTCTTTTATTAGTCTTAAATAGTTTACCCTGTAGCTTCATTGCATGTCCCCTAGTCTTTCTATATTCTGATAACGTAAACAATCGATCTACGTTTACCCGTTCCACTCCGTTCATTAATTTATAGACTTCTATCATATCTCCCCTCAGCCGTCTCTTTTCCAGGTTAAAGAGCCCTAACCTTTTTAGCCTTTCCTCATAGGAGTATCCTTCCATCCCCTTTACCATTTTGGTGGCTCTTCTCTAAACCTTTTCTAAAATCGCTATATCCTTTTTAAGATATGGCGACCAGAATTGCACACAATATTCAAGGTGCGGTCTCACCATGGAACGATATAGAGGTATTATAATATCTTTTGTTTTATTTTCCATTCCTTTCCTTATCATACCTAGCATTCTATTTGCTCTCATGGCCGCCGCTGCACACTGGGCCGAGGGTTTTAACATGGTATCCACAATGACGCCTAAATCTTTTTCCTGGGTGGTGGTTCCTAATGTGGAACCTTGCATCGTGTAACCATAGTTTGGGTTGTTCTTCCCTAGGTGCATAACCTTGCACTTGTCCACATTAAATTTCATCTGCCATTTTGATGCCCAGTCTTCCAATTTATCCAGATCCTCTTGCAATTTTTCACAATCCTCTTGGGTTTTAACAACTTTAAATAGTTTTGTGTCATCTGCAAATTGTCTTCATACAGTCCTGCTTCTCTGATGATTTGTTCTACATATAAATGAAAGAGGTAGGGGGAAAGTACGCAGTCTTGTCGTACACCTTTGCTGATTTTAAATCATTATTTTTTTCCTAGGTCCATTTGAACTGTTGCTTCTTGATCAATGTAAAGGTTGTGCAAGAGAACTATTAGGTGTTCTGGTATACCCATGCTTCTTAATGTGGCCCATTCTCATGGTTTACCAGTCAAAAGCCTTGTTTAGTTGATAAAACACAGATAGATATTCTTTTGTCTTTTCAAGGATCCATCTCACATCCGCGATGATGTCTCTCATTTTTCGACCTTTCCTGAACCCTGCTTTCACTTCAGGAAGTTCTTGTTCCAGGTATGGTTGTAGTCTCTGCTGAATAATCTAGAGTAGAATCTTACTGGCATGTGGGATCAGAGTGATTGTGCGATAATTTCCACAGTCAGTTGGATCACCTTGCTTTGGTATTAGTATAAACACAAATCTTTTCCAGTCAGTTTATTTATTTATTTTATTTATTTATTACAATTTCTTATATACCGCACTATTCGGTATCAGCGCGGTTTACATTATAACACAATGACCATAACAACAAGCTGTTTGGTTTTACATAGAACAGGAGTACAAACTTGGATAACAGGGATGAACTATATACATGAAATAATTACACGGAACAAGATTGGAGTAACAGTTGGCCATGATGCTGTCATCCAAATTTCCTGGCAGAGCCTTTTAAGTATGGTAACAGCTGCATCCAATTGCTGTAATACTTCAGTGGGAATGCCATCAATGCCCGGTGCTTTGTTCTTTGATAAGGCTTTCAATGCTGCTTAGACTTCTTTGATCACGAATGGTTCCTGATCATAAGGTACAGATTGAAATGGCTATTGGTCCACTTGATCTTTATCGTATAATGACTCTGTATATTCTTTCCAACTTTTCTTGATCTTCTCAGCATCATTCAGCATGGATCCTTGAGTATCTTGTAACATTACAATTCGTGGCTGGAATTTTTTCTTTAACTCTCCTAACTTTAGGAAAGCCGATCTTATTCTTTCTCTAATAGGTTCTGATTCTATTTCCTTGCATGCACCATTGTAGTACTTCTCCTTGTCTTGCTGCATGTTGGAAATCTCTGTTGAGTTCTGTGATTGCCTCTTTCTCCTCTGGCTTTAGCTTCTCTACGTTTCTGGAACAATTTTCAGAGTTTCCTTAGTCATCCGTTTTGGTCATTTTTGCTTTTTTACCTTTTGTAGAGACTTCTCATTTTCTTCCAACGCAGCTTTCTTGATATCATCCCATAACCCTTCTGGAGCTCTGTCATTGTATCTAAAGCAGCAAATCGATTTTGCAGGCAGTCTTTAAATTCCAGTGGCATATTCTCAAGGTCATATTTTGCTACACTCATGAGTGGCTTGCTCTTTTTCAACTTTAGCTTGAGTATGCATATTTGTAGTTAGTGATTTGTACCACAGTCAGCTCCAGGTTTTGTCTTTGTTGATGTTATGGAGCTTTTCCATCGTTGACTTCCACGGATGTTGTCAATTTGATTTTTGTACAATCCATTTGGTGAAGTCCATGTGTACAGTCACTGCTTGTACTGTTGGAAGAAAGTGTTTGAGATGAATAGATTGTTGGTCTTGCAGAATTCTATCAGTCTTTCTCCAGCTTCTTTTCTGCTGCCAAGTTCATATTTTCCAACCACTTTGCCTTCTTCTTTGTTGCCAACTTTTGCGTTCCAGTCACCCATGACTATTAGGATATCCTGTTTGCATGTTCTGTCAATTTTAGCTTGTACTTGTTCATAGAACTCATCAACTTCATCCTCTTCTGCAGCAGTTGTTGGGACATATACCTGAATTATAGTTGTGTTGATGGGCATTCCTGATAGATGAATAGAAATGAAGCATTCACTGATTGCATTATATTTCATTACAGTTCTTGCAAGTTTCTTCTTGATTATAAATGCAACATCATTTCTTCTTTGTCTATCATTTCCTTGCCGTCTCTTTACTACTCTCAGCTCTCTCTTTAAAGTACCTCCACCTACGATCCCTCCCTCCCTTTCTGCCCAATCCCTAGCTGACTATTTCCATGACAAAATCCACAAGATCACCCTTCAATTCACCACAAACTCTGCTATTGCCCCTCCTCCCTCTTCCACTCCCAACTCTCCCCCCTCCCTTGCCACCCTCTCTTCCTTTCCTGCTATCTCTGATGAGGAAATTGCACACCTTCTTTCTTCCTCCAAACTCACCACCTGCTCCCTCTGATCCTATCCCCCACCTGCCTCCTGAGCCCCATCTCCTCCACCATAGTCCCCTCCATCTCTCATATTCTCAACCTTTCGCTCTCCACTGCAACCGTCCCTGCAGACCTCAAGCATGCTGTGGTCACACCTCTCCTCAAGAAACCCTCACTTGATCCTACCTGTCCTTCTAACTATCGAACCATCTCTCTCCTTCCCTTCATTTCTAAACTACTTAAACGTGCGGTTCACCGCCGCTGCCTTGACATTCTCTCATCTCATGCACTCCTGGATCCCTTGCAGTCTGGCTTTCGTCCTTTACATTCCACTGAAACCGCTCTTGTCAAAGTCTCCAGTGACTTGTTCATGGCTAAATCCAAGGGCCTGTATTCTGTCCTCATCCTTCTTGACCTCTCTGCTGCTTTCGACACCGTTGAACACAACCTTCTCCTCGACACCCTGTCCTCACTTGGCTTCAAGGGCTCTGCTCTATCCTGGTTCTCCTCCTATCTCTCCCATCGCTCCTTCAATGTGTGTTCCGGTGGCTCCTCCTCCTCCCCTACCCCGCTCCCAGTTGGTGTACCCCAGGGAACTGTCTTGGGTCCACTCCTTTTCTCTCTCTATAACCAGTCCCTTGGTGCGCTTATCTCTTCCCATGGCTTTCAGTACCATTTGTATGCTGATGACTCCCAGATCTACCTCTCTACACCCGAACTCTCTCCAGCAGTCCAGACCTGCATCTCTGCCTGCCTTTCTGCCAATGCTGCCTGGATGTCTCACCGCCGCTTGAAATTGAACATAATACCTCCTCTCCTCTTCCTCCTTTCTCAGTCTCTGTGGATAACTCTGTGCTCCTTCCTGTTTCCTCGGCCCGCAATCTGGGGGTTTTCTTTGACTCCTCTCTCTCGTTCTCCACACACATCCATCTTGTAGCTAAGACCTGCCATTTCTTTCTCTACAACATTAGCAAAATTCACCCCCTCCTGTCTGAACACACTACTAAAATGCTCATCCACTCCTTAATCACCTCCCGCCTTGACTACTGTAACCTGCTCCTTGCTGGTCTCCCTTTGAATCATCTCGCTCCCCTTCAATCTGTTAAACACTCTGCTGCGCGGCTAATCTTCCGTCATCCCCGTCATACCTATATTACTCCTCTCCTCAAGTCACTTCACTGGCTCCCTATCCGATTCCGCATCCAGTTCAAACTTCTCTTGCTGACCTATAAATGCATTCACTCCGCAGCTCCTCAGTACCTTTCATCTCTTATCTCCCCTTATAACCCCCCTTGGGTACTCTGCTCCTCTGGAAAACTGTTTCTCTCTATGCCCCGCTCTCTTACTGCTAACTCCAGACTTTGCTCCTTTCACCTTGCTGCACCTTACGCCTGGAACAAACTACCTGTGTCTGTATGCCAGGCACCTTCTCTGGCCCTCTTCAAGTCCAGGTTGAAAGCTCACTGCCTTTGGATCTTGACTAACCTGACCTCCTTTCTTTCCCTTGTTCTACCCCTCCCTACACCTTCCATGTTTCATGTGCTTGTCTCAACTAGATTTGTAAGCTCTGATGAGCAGGGATTGTCTCTTACATGTCTGTGCTGTACAGCGCTGCATACGACTGGTAGCGCTATATAAATGCTGAGTAGTAGTAGTAGTAGCAGCAGCAGCTTAATAGACCATGTGATCATTAGATGCAAAGTGCCCGATGCCAGTCCATTTCAGTTCGCTGACACCCAACAGATCGAGTTGTACACATTACATTTCATTCTTGACCACCTCCAACTTCTCTTGGTTCATGCTTCGTACGTTCCATGTCCCAATATGTAAGACATCTTTGCAGCTTCTGACTCATTTCATGAGCAGCTACATAAGCAGTCAGACGTCCCGAGTGCTTTGATCCAACCACATCATAAATGCTGGCTTTACTCTGAAAAGACTTCAGCTCCTTCCCATAGCCAGTTGAGTGCCTCCAACCTGGGGATCTCATCTTCCAGCACTAAAGTGCAATTTGTTTTGTTGTGACTATCCATTGGGTTTTCATGGCAGGATACAGAAGTAGATTGCCAGGCCTTTCTTCCACACAGGTAATTCTAGTGTTGTTGCCGTTGTCACAGAAATATGACCTCCGCCGCCAACACCATCCCATTCTGCTGCTGCCCAGATGGGTGGTTTGTCTTGGTCTGGCACCTCAGCTGAGAACTGTTTGTCTTGGGAAACCCTGCCAGTAATTAAGTTACTGATTGCTTAGCTCTTAGCATCAATTATGCACACAAGCCCTCACAGCACAAGCTGCAAACCAAGTGAGGGGCTATTAGTATAGCTGGGTTAAAAAAAGGTTTGGACAAGTTCCTGGAGTAAAGGTCCATAAACCATTATTAAAGAGGACCCAGGAAATCCACTGCTTGTGCCAATAAAAGCATTGTGGAACCTGTGTGTCTTTTTGGGAACTTATTAGATACTTGTGACCTAGATTGGCCACTGTTGGAAACAGGATACTGGGCTTGATGGACTTTGGTCTGACCCAGTATGGCATATCTTATGTTCTTATATTACCAAGGAGATCTGGGTTTGATTCTCACTGTACTCCTTATGTCCTTGGGCAAGTCTCTCTACCCTCCAATGCCTCAGAAAAAAAGGCCTGGCAATCTAGTTTCGGTCATACCTTGCCAAGAAAACCCAGGGACGGATGGGTCGCCAGGAGTCAGCATTAACTTGAAGGCACTTAAAAAAAAATAAACGTATGCAGAAAATGGTGGGAAGTCCCCACAACATGCCAATGGTTGCCAGCAGTTCACCCCAAATTGCACCCCAGACGGACGGAATCAGGAACCCCCAACAAGGATGATGACATGGTCAAACAATGATACTCGCTCCCTAGGAGCCCCAGGCAGAAAATTCAGCTGGACTCAGCTCTTCTTCCCTATAACTGTTTCTCTTACTGTTCAGATACTGTGTTTTAAGGTGGCTGGCAGACAGATTCCTCAGAGATCCTTCTGCAATTTTCGGGAGAAAGCAGTGGGGACAGAGGAGGAGGGAGGGGGTTGAGGTCGAGTGAGACTGCTGAACTCTTCCAATCCTTCCAATTTTCTGGCTGCTCAATAGGCTCTTATTGCAATAAGAGAGTGGAGATGAACCAATTTTCCCTCCTCCTATGGCTACTGAAAGATACAGTCTAGTGGAGCTTCCTATGTTGTGCTCAAGTGAGAGAGTCACCCTCAAGGTGGTCATTCATGAGCATTTAAAACAATCTTTTCCTCTCAATTATTCAGATTTTCTTTAGAGTGGAGAAAATCCATCCACCATCTGTTGAAGATAAAAGAATACCAAAGAGACCTCTGGTGACTGAGGTAAATAGAGGCATGGGAATGATGTGATTGAAACCTGGGCTTTTTATTGGTTCTTTGTCTCTACCAATCTGCTGGTGGGGGAACACAACCCACTTGTCTGGATTGGTCTAGCAGAACAATATGGAACTTAGTTTTCCTAAAGTCTAGGACCCTCACTTTTAAATGAACTATCTCAGCTCTTGTCCTAATACTGAACCACACCATCCAGTGATCACTGGATGAGAGATGATCACCCACTAGAACCAGAGAAACACTTTTCCCATTTGTACAGTTGTAGTCAATGTTATTGGCACCCTTGCATTTTAGGTACGCTGTATACAATATCTTGAGAAATAAGGGGAAATATTCCAACTATATGTCATCAAAAGGATACCCATATGTGTTTTATTGACTACAGCAGGGCTTTTGACTGTGTAAACCATAAGAAACTCTGGGCCACATTAAGAAGCATGGGTATACTAGAACACCTGAAAGTTCTCTTGCACAACCTTTACATTGATCAAGAGGCAACAGTTCAAATGGAACTAGGAGAAAAAGAATAGCTTAAAATCAGCAAAGGCAAGTATGTATGACAAGGCTACATACTTTCCCCCTACCTCTTTCATTTATATGCAGAACAAATCATCAGAGAAGCAGGACTGTACGGAGACAACTGAGGTGTGAAGAATGGTGGACGTCTCATCAACAACCTTCACTATGCTGATGATACCACATTATGCCACTGCACAAGTCACTGGTGAGGCCTCACTTGGAGTACTGTGTTCAGTTTTGGAGACCATATCTTGCAAAGGATGTAAAAAGACTGGAAACTGTTCAGAGGAAGGCGACCAAAATGATTTGGAGCCTGCGTCAGAAGCCTTATGAGAAGAGACTTGAAGACCTAAATATGTACACTTTGGAGGAGAGGAGGAACAGGGGAGATATGATTCAGACCTTTAAATACTTAAAGGGAAATAATGAACAAACAAACCTCTTCCAAAGACGGGAAAGCTGTAAAACTAGAGCTCATAACAGGAAGCTGCAAGGTGGTAAATTGAAAGGCAATGTCAGGAAATACTTTTTCACAGAAAGGGTGGTGGATGCTTGGAATGCCTTCCTGATGGAAGCGGTGGGGGCAAACATGGTGACGGAATTCAAAATGGCATGGGACAGACACAGTGGATCTCTTTACAGCAACAGGATAAAATCAAAATAAACTGAGCAATCTAATTTCTCAACAAACAGGGGTGTCCTACATGGAGTGCTGGGTTCACCCCTAAACAAAGACATGGGGAGGGGTGGCCTGCACAGAGCGGCAGGTGCATCTACTCTTGCCATCGTACTGGGCAGACTAGATGGACCATACTGGTCTTTATCTGCCATCATTTACTATGTTACTAGCTGAAAGTGAAGACAATCTGAAACATTTGCTTCTCAAGATAAAAGGAACATAGTCTTAAAATGGGTCTATACCTTAATGTTAAGAAGACAAAGATCGTGACAACTGACAAAATCGATAAGTTCATCATTGATGGAGAAGAAATTGAAATAGTTGACAACTGAACTTACAGTACTTGGATCAACAATCAATAAAGAAAGGACTAGCAATCAAGAAATCCGATGATGTATTGCTCTTGATAGAATGGCTATGAAGGACCTAGACAAGATTTTCAAGAGCAGAGACGTCTCTCTCCATACAAAGATTTGACTTGTCCAGGCCATGGTATTTTCAATAACATCATATGGATGTGAAAGTTGGACAGTGAAAAAGATAGACGGGAAGAAAATTGATGCCTTTTGATGGTGCTGGCGACGAATACTGTATATATCATGGACTGCCCAAAGAACAAACCAGTCAGTGTTAGAGGAGGAGATCAAACCTAAGCTTTCCTTAGAAGTGCAGATGACAAGACTTCGACTTTCATACTTTGGACACATCATGCTAAGAGGGATCATTGAAGAAAGACATAATGCTTGACAAGGTTGAAGGTCACCATAAGAGGAAGGCAGGCAATGAGATGGATTGATACAATAGCAGCAGCTATGGATACCACTCTATCAACAATGAGCCTCTTGGCTGAAGACCGAACAAAGTTTAGGTCAACTATCCAGAGGGTCGCCAGGAGTCGACACCGACTCGACGGCACTTAACAACAACATGTCGTCATAATATTTTAATAGTATGTTCAAAGATATACAACAACAAAAAAAGATGTCTGTGCAACTTAGACGTGGTAATTTCTAAGAAAAATACAAAATATGACCTGGACAGGATTAATCGCACCCTTCACTAATATTTGGCTGTACAACCAGACAGTGATGACAGCCTCCAAATGTTTCTTGTAGCCATCTATAAGTTTCATACATCTGTCTGCTGGTAGTTTCTCCCATTCTTCAACTGTGATTTCTTCCAGCTCATGAATTTTTCCAGAATTCATTTTACCAGTGATAGATTTCAAATCTTTCCAAAGGTTCTCGATTGGATCGAGATCAGAACATAAGAACATAAGATATGCCATACTGGGTCAGACCAAGGTCCATCAAGCCCAATATTCTGTTTCCAACAGTGGCCAATCTAGGTCATACGTACCTAGCAGTTTCCCCAAGGGACACAGGTTCCACAATGCTTGTATTGCTTCAAGCATTGATATCCTGGGTCCCTTCTTAATAATGGTTTATGGACCTTTCCTCCAGGAACTTGTCCAAACCTTTTTTAAACCCAGCTACACTAACAGCCTTTACTACATCCTCCGGTAACAAATTCCAGAGTTTGATTACACGTTGAGTGAAAAAATATTTTCTTTTATTAGTCTCAAATAGTTTACCCTGTAGCTTCATTGCATGTCCCCTAGTCTTTCTATATTCTGATAAGGTAAACAATCGATCTACGTTTACCCGTTCCACTCCGTTCATTAATTTATAGACTTCTATCATATCTCCCCTCAGCCGTCTCTTTTCCAGGTTAAAGAGCCCTAACCTTTTTAGCCTTTCTTCATAGGAGTATCCTACCATCTCCTTTACCATTTTGGTGGCTCTTCTCTGAACCTTTTCTAAAATCCCTATATCCTTTTTAAGATACGGCGACCAGAATTGCACACAATATTCAAGGTGCAGTCTCACCATGGAACGATATAAAGGCATTATAATATCTTTTGTTTTATTTTCCATTCCTTTCCTTATCATACCTAGCATTCTATTTGCTCTCTTGGCCGCCGCTGCACACTGGGCCGAGGGTTTTAACATGGTATCCACAATGACGCCACATCTTTTTCCTGGGTGGTGGATCCTAATGTGGAACCTTGCATCGTGTAACCATAGTTTGGGTTGTTCTTCCCTAGGTGTATAACCTTGCACTTGTCCACATTAAATTTCATCTGCCATTTTGATGCCCAGTCTTCCAATTTATCAAGATCCTCTTGCAATTTTCCACAATCCTCTTGGGTTTTAACAACTTTAAATAGTTTTGTGTCATCTGCAAATTTGAGAACCTCACCCGTTATTCCACTTTCCAGGTCATTTATGAATATGTCAAAAAGCAGCAGACCCAGCACACATCCCTGGGGTACACCACTATTCACCTTTCTCCATTGGGAAAATTGGCCATTTAGCCCTAACCTCTGCTTTCTATCTTTTAACCAGTTCCTGATCCACAATAGTACACTGCCTCCTATCCCATGACTCTTTAGTTTTGCCAAAAGTCTCTGATGAGGGACCTTGTCAAAGGCTTTCTGAAAGTCCAGATACACAATATCAACCGACTCACCTTTGTCCACCTGATTATTCACTCCTTCAAAAAAACATAACAGATTAGTAAGACAAGATCTTCCTTGTCTAAAGCCATGTTGGCTGTCTCCCATTAGGTCATGACTATCTACATGCTGAGTAATTTTATTCTTTATGATGATTTCTACCATTTTTCCCGGTACTGACGTCAGGCTCACGGTCTGTAGTTTCCCGGATCACCCCTGGAACCCTTTTTAAAAATTGGTGTTACATTGGCGATCCTCCAATCTTCAGGTATTAGAGATGATTTTAATGATAGTTCACAGATTACTAATAGCAGGTCTGCAATCTCATATTTCAGTTCTTTCAACACCCTTGGATGTATACCATCCGGCCCAGGTGATTTGCTACTCTTCAGTTTATCTAATAGTTGTAATACATCTTCCCGATGTATCGATATTTCCTTCAATTCTTCCGCACCTTTAAATACCACTTCAGTCATGGGTAACATCCCTACATCTTCCTCAGTAAAGACTGAAGCAAAGAATTCATTCAATCTCTCCGCTATCGCCTTGTCGCCTCTTAGTGCTCCTTTAACCAGGACTCATTGCTGGACAGTTTAAGGACTTTAAGGACTCTGTACTATCCTGGTTCTCCTCCTATCGCTCCTACAGTGTGTGTTCTGATGGCTCCTCCTCCTCCGCTACCCCGCTCCCAGTTGGTGTACCCCAGGGATCTGTCTTGGGTCCACTCCTTTTCTCTCTCTATACCCAGTCTCTTGGTGCACTTATCTCTTCCCATGGCTTTCAGTACCATCTGTATGCTGATGACTCCCAGATCTACCTCTCCACGCCCGAACTCTCTCCGGCAATCCAGACCTGGATCTCTGCCTGCCTCTCTCACATTGATGCCTGGTTGATTCACCACCACTTGAAACTGAACATGTCCAAGACTGAACTTCTTATCTTTCCCCCTAAAACCTCCCCTCCTCTTCCTCCTTTCTCATTCTCTGTGGGTAGCTCTGTACTCCTTCCTGTTTCCTCGGCCCGCAATCTAGGGATTGTCTTTGACTCCTCCCTCTATTTTTCCACACATATCCATCTCGTAGCAAAGACCTGCCATTTCTTTGTCTATAACATTAACAAAATCCACCTTTTCCTTTCTGAACACACTACTAAAACGCTTATCCACTCCTTAATCACCTCCCGTCTTGACTACTGTAACCTCTTCCTTGCTGGTCATCTCTCTCCCCTTCAATCTATACAACACTCCGCTGCACGGCTAATCTTCCGCCAGCCTCGTCATGTCCATATTATCCTCTTCTCAAGTCACTTCACTGGCTCCCTATCCGTTTCCGCATCCAGTTCAAACTTCTCCTGTTGACCTACAAATGCATTCACTCTGCTGCTCCTCACTACCTTTCTTCTCTTATCTCTCCCTACAACCCCTCTCGGGAACTCCGCTCTTCTAAGCAACTGCTTCTATCTAAGCCTTCCTCTTCTACCACCAACTCCAGACTTTGTTCCTTTCACCTTGCTGCCCCTTACGCCTGGAACAAACTACCTCTGTCTGTACGCCAGGCACCTTCTCTAACCCTGTTCAAATCCAGGTTGAAAGCTCAACTCTTCGCTTCTGCTTATGGATCTTGACTCATCTGATCTTCTTTTCCTTCCCCTTATTTTTACCCTGGCTTATACCTCTGTGTTTTGTTGTGTTTTGTCTTGATTAGATTCTAAGCTCTGATGAGCAGGGATTGTCTCTTCCATGTCTGTGCAGCGCTGCGTACAACTGGTAGCGCTATACAAATGCTCAATAGTAGTAGTAGTTTAAACAATCCATTTGTTCCTTTTTAACCATTCTTTTGTACTTTTGGATATATATTTTCTGTCATTGTCCTACAATTTCATGTAATGCTGGGGTACCGCCAAGAATTGAAATGGTTTGGCGGTTTTTTCCTCTGCAGCGGTTCATTTGCCATTTCATCAGAAAGCTAAGTACTGACGATATTTTTTCTTTGATAAATTGCATATATTGATTTTTCCTAGGGGACGATTTCATTATCCCTTGGTTTGTGGTAAGGGTTTATTCCCTTTTAAATAGATTAAAAAGGAGAATTGTGCTACGAGAAGGAGGTTTCTTTCATGGCACAAGCTCCGACAAAAATTTCATGTTCTAAAGACATTTAGGAGATAAGGGCACATGTTTTATCCTTTTTGATAGTAATAATCATGTCCTGGCAATGTTCCAGGTTTATACTATTTCCTTTTGTAATTGGTCTTGTTTTATTTGATTATAAGTCAAATATGTCTACATATACACTATATTCCAAAGCCATTTCAATGGCCCTATGTTTTTAGGAGATACTGGACATTAAGGGGTTGAACTGCAAGGGTGCCAATAATGTTGACCACAACTGTATGCACCAGGTTCAGTATGGCCCCCTCCCATGTGGGTTCTGTTACCAGTTGCCAGAAAATAGTTCTTACTGTAGAGAATCCAGTATCTCCTTACTTTTAGATGACACTGCAGCAGTGATGTCTCAATCAGCTTCTGGCATACTGAAATCACCTATCAGTAGCACTTCTCTTTTCATAGCAATACTGTGAATGTCTTCAATTGTCCGCTTATTCTGCCTGTGAAGGAGGTCTGTATACCACACCAGTGCGAATGGGTGCTCTGTTCTTTCTATCCAGTTTAAATTCACAGTGCCTCCTCCTTCCCCGATAAGCCCGTCAATTCTGTTTCTTTAATATTCGTTTTCTACATATATCACTACCTCTCCTCCCTTTCTTCCTAATCTATCTTTTCTGTAGCAGGTTTTAAGGGAGTGCAGTACTGTGATCTGCAATGGGAAGGGGGTTTCTCTACAACACAGGCTAGACAGCAGTTCAGGGAAACAAAGCAGTTTTATTTTGTCCCAGCTTGTTAAACCTACAAGTTGGTTCTCCCAACCTTTCCTCCAGCCCCAGTTAAAGTTCCTACTTCAGAACTCCTTTGCAAGGCTAGCCTTGAAAGGACTCTTGGCTGCATAGGCCTCTCTCCCTCTTTTAGCCTGCTGCGTTCTTAATTTCTCCCTCTGAGCCACGCCGTCCTAGCCCTGAACTCTGGGCTGCAGACTCTCATAAAGGGGACTGTTGATAATCCCTTTGGAGAGGGACAGGTAACCTTCTATATACCTCATTACAGGGAGCCTGAACAGAAAGAAATGAGCTTATGGGACTGGAGTTGGATTGTATTCCCCGAAAAGATTTTGCAGTACTGACTGACCAATTCTGCTGTGGTGTTGGGAATCCCCATCCAAACAGTAGTGAGAAGTGAAAGTATGAACCGAAGTCCATGTTGCAGCTTTGCAAATCTCTTCCAGGAGACCAAGCGTGAGAGGATCACTGATACAGCATTGGCTGACATTATGAGCCGCAAAGTAATAATATGATCCTTTATTTAAAGCCCCATCACAGGATATTAATTACTCATTTATAAATTAGTCATTTATGTTTTATTATCCTTTTTAGGTTATATTATTTATTTATTTATCACTACTTCGTTTTTATGGATACACACTTCTTTTATATATGGATATTTGTCTTTTAATTTTGATACACAACACAGCTTTATTGTTTTATTGATTATTTATGATTTTTAATTTGTATATTTTATATTGTATTCTTAATTCTTTCGTAAACTTATTCTCTTTGAGGTTCCCCCTGATGAAGGCTTAGCCAAAACGCAACCGTGTTGGGTCTTATTACTTCTTGCTCTTCATGTTGCGTTTGCTATAGTGAGATAGTAGTGTGTTTTCCTGTGGGCTGACATTATGAGCCGTGACAGGACTCTCAAAACTTAAGTCTGCCTGGGAATAAATGAAAGAAATGCAGTCTTTAAGTCAAAATGACAAAGTGCACTTGGAGATGGCAAACCCTAATTTGCTGGGGTCAAAAGAAACAAAAAGCTGCATGAATTTTCTATGGGCAGCGCAGCCTTCCTTTTGTGAGAATGAGGTTTTGGGAAAAATGTTGGATGGACGATTAACTGATTAAGATGAAAATCCATAACCACCTTTGGAAGGAACTTAGGATGGGTACAAAGTACTACTCTTGAAAGAATGTTGTGTAAGGTGGATGACTTACTAGAGCCTGAAGCACGCTCATTCTGTGTGCTGAAGTGACCGCCACTAAGAATAAGATCTTCCAAGAATAAGGTCAAGAATTTCAGAGGACAGGAATTGGATAGCTTGAAATTAGCTTTCATCAGCAGTGCGAGAACCACACTGAGATCCCAAGACACTGTGGGCGACTTATAGGGAGGTTTGAGAATAAGCAAGCCCCGCATGAAGTGAGCAACTAAGGGCTTTACAGAGATGGGTTTACTTTCCACACCACAATGGTAAACTCCAGTTATACTGAGGTCAACCCTTACTGAGTTAGACTTGAGTCCAGGTTCTGAGAGGTGTAAAAGGTATGCAAGCAATGTTTGTGTGGGACAGGCGAAAGAATCTACAGATCGTTGTCCATACCAGACAGCAAATCTCTTCCACTTGACAGTGCACAACAAATCTCTTCCACTTGACAGTGCACAATCTTTTTGCTGAGGCCTTCCAAGATGCCAAAAGGACATTGGTGACATCAAAAGGATGACAGAGTGTGTAAAAGGTTAACCTCTCAATATCCAAGTAGTGAGAGCAAGGGACCTGATGTCGAGATGCAACATTGCACCGTTCTCCTGTAAAATTAGATTTGGTGCTAGCTCTAGACATATTGGATCCCGGATGGAGAGTTCCAGAAGTAGAGGAAACTATGGCTGTCAAGGCCAATAAGGAGCAATGAAAATCATTGTACCTCTGTCTGTTTTGAGTTTCAGGATGGCCTTGTCAGTGAGAAGTTTTGAAGGATACACATACTGAACACCCTCCCCCCAACAGAGGAAAGCATCAGAGGCTAGTTTGTTGTGTGACCCCATCCAGGAGCAGAATTGAGGCACCTAATCATTTTGGGGAGTGAAGAGATGTATTAAGGGGTTGACCCACTCCCGAAAGATGTGGCATGCCATTTTTCTGTCCAGGGTCCACATTCATGAAGTTAAAGGACACAGCTCAGTCTGTCTGCCAGAGTATTTTGCTTGCTGGATAAATAAATGGCTCTCAACTCCATTCCATGAGCGATGGCAAAGTTCCATAGGCTGACCATTTCCTAACACAGGAGGTATGACCCTGTTCCTCCCTGCTTGATGATATAAAATATGACAACCTGATTGTTGGTCTGGATTAGGACAAGTGGTTTACCAACCAATTTCTGAAAGCCCTTAGAGCATTTGCTATTGCTCTTAATTCTAAGAAGTTGACCTGATGTAAACTCTCTTGGAGAGACCAATTTCAATGTGTGTGGAAACCATTGAGGTGAGCTCACCATCTCAGTTTGGATGCATCTGTCATGAAACGTTTTTGATAAGGAGGAATTTGGAAAGCTAAACTTCTGGTCAAATTGTTGTGGACAGTACTACTACTACTACTACTACTATTCAGCACTTATAAAGCGCCATGCACGCAGCGCTGCACAGCTAACCTATAAAAGGTAGCCAACATACAAGAGACAGTCCCTGCCCGTCAGAGTCATGCTCATCGGAGTTTACAATCTAGTTAGAACAGTACATTAGTTAAGACAGTACAAAGCATTAATCAGTTGTACGCAGTGTACGGTGTGGTGCAGTTTGGTCTGTAGTTTGGTCGTAAATGTTGACGGGGGTTAGGGTAAGATGAGAAAGGAGTCAGGATCTGAATGCAACGGTGAAGAGGTGGGTCTTCAACCTGGATTTGAAGAGGGCCAGGGAGGATGCCTGGTGCACAGACGCAGGTAGGCTGTTCCAGGCGTAAGGTGCAACAAGGTGAAAGAGGTGCAGTCGGGAGTTCGTGGTGCGGGTGAAAGGCATTGAAAGAAGTGATTTGTTAGCGGAGCGCAAATTTCGAGAGGGGATGTAGGGAGAGATAAGGGATAAGAGGTATTGAGGGGCCATAGAGTGAATGCATTTATAGGTCAGCAGGAGAAGCTTGAATTGGATGTGGAACTGGACAGGGAGCCAGTGAAGCGACTTGAGAAAAGGAGTAATATGGGCATGGCGAGGCTTGCAGAAGATTAGTCGAGCAGCGTGATTTTGTATAGATTGAAGGGGAAGGAGGTGGCTCACGGGAAGACCAGCGAGGAGTAGGTTACAGTAATCGAGGCGAGAGGAGATTAAGGAGTGGATAAGCGTTTTGGTAGTGTTTTCAGAGAGGAAGGGGCGGATTTTGCTGATGCTGTAGAGAAAGAAGCAGCAGGTCTTAGCTACAAGCTGGATATGAGCGGAGAAGGAGAGAGAGGTGTCAAAGATAACCCCTAGATTGCGGGCCGAGGGAACAGGAAGGATAGTAGATCCATCCACATGGATTGAGAGAGGGGGAAGTGGGTGGGAGGACAAGGAGTTCAGCCTTGGCCATGTTCAATTTCAATCGTCTATGGGACATCCAGGTAGCGATGTCCGAAAGACAGGCAGAGATTTTGGTCTGGGTTGCTGGAGAAATATTAGGTGTGGAGAGGTAGATTTGGGAGTCATCGGCATAGAGATGGTAATGAAAGCCATGGGAGGAGATAAGCGTGCCAAGGCCTTGGATATAGAGAGAAAAGAGGAGGGGGCCCAAGACAGAACCCTGGGGTACACCTACATGGAGCGGGGTAGGGGAGGAGGAGGCGCCACCAGAGCATACACTGAATGAGCGATGGGAGAGGTAGGAGGAGAACCAGGATAGTACGGAGTCCTTGAAGCCAAGCGAGGAGAGGGTGATGAGGAGGTCGTGGTAAATGGTGTCAAAGGCAGCAGAAAGTCAAGAAGGATGAGGCTAGAAAAGAGGCCCTTGGATTTAGCCAGGAACAGGTCGTTTGTGACTTTTGTGAGTGTCGTTTCAGTGGAGTGTAGAGGACGGAAGCCGGATTGAAGTGGGTTGAGGAGGGCCTGGGAGGTGAGGAAGTCGAGGCAGCGACGGTGGACTGCACGTTCTAATAGTTTGGATATGAAGGGAAGGAGGGAGATGGGTTGATAGTTAGAGGGGCCTGTGGGATCAAGTGAGGGTTTCTCGAGGAGGGGTGTGACAATAGCATGTTTGAAGTCAACGGGGACAGTTGCAGTGGAGAGTGAGAGGTTGAGGATATGAGTGATAGAGGGGGCAATGGTGAGGGGGATGGAACGTAGGAGATGGGTGGGGATAGGGTCTGATGAACAGGTAGTGGGTTTGGAGGAGGACAGAAGGAGTGCAGTTTCTTTCTCAGATATCGGAGGGAAGGAAGAGAGGGTGACAGACGGAGTGTGGATGGGGGAGGAGGGGAGGTAGATGGGGGGAGTAGGAAATTGGAGGGTAATCTTGTGAATTTTGTCGTGGAAGTAGTCGGCTAGGGTTTGGGCAGAAAGGGAGGGCAGGATCGGGGGCGGGGGGACCTTGAGGAGAGAGTTGAGGGTATTAAAGAGACGGTGAGGATCAGAGGCAAGGGAGTTGGTCAGATGGATGTAGTAATCTTGTTTGGCAAGTGCTAAGGCTGACTGGAAGGAGCCAAGCATGAATTTGAAGTGTAGAAGGTCTTCTGGGGAGTGGGATTTGGACCAAGCTTGTTCGGCAGAACGGGCACAGATGCGTAGGTAACAGATTGTGGGTGAAAGCCAGGGTTTGGGAGTAGATCGTTTGACAAGATATGGGGTGGGAGGGGCAAGAGTGTCAAGGGCTGAGGATAATGTAGCATTGTATGAAGATAATGCCTCGTTGACGGAGTTGGAGGATAAATTGGCGGAAAGAGATGGAGAGATGGTGGAGGAGAGAGTCAGGGGATCAATATTATGAAGGTTTCTAAATAGGTTGGAGGAGACAGGACGAGGTTGGGACGGCGGAAGTTGAAGAGTAAATGTTAAGAGGTGATGGTCAGATGAGGGAAGGATTAATTTGCGGAAGTTTGAAGAAGAGGAGTTGGAAATGAGTATTAGGTCAAGGCAGTGGCCGTGTAGATGTGTGGGGGCAGTGCAGCAAAGTTGGAGGTTGAATGAGGAACTTTGAGGCATGGGGGTCGGAGGGGTTGTCGATGTGAATGTTGAAATCTCCAAGAATATGCGTGGGGGAGGAGGGGATCCATAAATAAATTTATTTTTATTTATTTAGTATACATTTGTATACCGCTACTTCCAGCAATCAGCAGCGGTTTGATTACAGATTGGAAATTGTCAAATCATGACAGGAAACGTTTGAAGTATAAACACATTGATTAGACAGGAAAGCACAGCACACAGAGACCTATTTTACAGGGAACATGGGCTATGGAGGGTTAAGTGGCTTGCCCAAGACCACAAGGAGCACCTGTGGGACTAGAAACCCCAGTCCTTCCGGCCCAAGGTTGCTGTCCTCTAGTGGGATTTGAACCCCCGACCTTCCGGCCCGAAGTACCTTGCCCCAACCACTAGGCCACTCCTCCACTCCAATAAAGGCAGAAAGCCAGGAGTCGAGGTCGGTGAGGACAGTGTACCAGATGAGAAATTCCATTAGTGGACAAGTGACATCTAAAGCACTGCTGAGCCTCCTGGTGGAAGGAGCCCACTGAGTGTTGTGGTGTAGAAGGTCCCTCAGACCCCTTAGAGAGTGATAAAACGCAGGACTTAGCTTCAGTTAATGAAAGAAAACAAATGCACATGGCTCCTGGTTTCCAGGGAAACCACAAACAGAGCAGATCAGTGGAGAGGAAAACACGCCCCTGCTGCAGTTCAGCTCATCGGTCACGAGCTGAGGCAGAACACCTGCTGGAGGGAGGGGTCAGATTAAACCCAGGAAACCAGAGATATAAGGGAAGCTCATTAGGAAGGAAGTTAGCACAGCCGGGAGCACAGCCGTGGGAACAGCTGGGAAAGCAGCCGTTAGAACAGCCACGAGTGCAAGCAAGGAAGCAGTCACAAGAAGCAGAGGATTGGCTTGGGAGAGAAGATTCAGAGGAACTAATGGTAACAGAAGTTTCTCTGACCTTTGACTCAGAAAGGGAAATAGACAAAAGAAACGAGCAGAGAACCAGTGCAAAGGAGCCCGGTACAAGCAGCCCAGGTTTGGTGCCGTATATAAAAGGCAGCCAGAAGGGAAATGTACCAAGAAGCCAGACTTGTGTGCACATAGAAACTCCAAGGCTTGTATCTGTAGCTGATCCTGGAGGGCAGAAGGAATTTCCCATAAGAAAGCCAAAAGGTAGGCTGAGTGACTGGTATAAAAGCAAAGCTGTTTTTAAGAAGTGCTCTGATATTAGCCCAGAAAGGTGGGGCTTTACGTGTGCTGAATACTGTGGGCATTCCCAACCTTGTGTAGCAGAAGGCTGCAGGGAAAAGTCTCATGCTGAAGGAATAGGTGTGTGCTTGGAACACCCTGTATTCAATTGCAGACATTTCCAGCTGAGAACCAATACGAACCGATGGAAACAGAACCATCTTTAGAATACCTGCCTGTTGAGTCAATGGACTGTACAATATCTGTGTCTGAGAAGATAAAACCTGTGTGCTAGGATTAAGCTGTGCAGAGAGAGAGCTGCAGGTAGCAGCTAGAAGAGAAAGCACCAAAGGTTTTTGGAACAGAGAATTGCTCTTTAAGTTGGATTACTGTGATGCTGATATAGGAAGCTGTTTATGTTACATTCTTATATTATTTCCTGCCAGAAGATACATGGCCAACTGTTCCTTATTTTCTGTTATGTAAAAGCCGTTTGGAAGGGGAATTAAAATCCTGTTATTTGCCTGAACCACTCGAGCTCCACTACTCTCTTTATTTCGGTTGGTGAAAACTACAACTCCCAGGAGGCAGTGCTTTCCCCAAGCACTATTTTCCTACCGGAAGAAGGGATCAGGCCGCTTAACTCTACAAGCACAAGCTGTGGGGTAATAGCGACATTACAGTGTTCAAGGTCCATTGAGCTTGTCTCATATGGAGATATGCCAAGGCTGTTACATGAACAGCTAAGAACATAACATAAGATATGCCATACTGGGTCAGACCAAGGTCCATCAAGCCCAGTATCCTGTTTCCAAAAGTGGCCAATCTAGGTCATACGTACCTAGCAGTTTCCCCAAAAGACACAGGTTCCACAATGCTTCTACTGGGTCAAGCATTGATATCCTGGGTCCCTTCTTAATAATGGTTTATGGACCTTTCCTCCAGGAACTTGTCCAAACCTTTTTTAAACCCAGCTACACTAACAGCCTTTACTACATCCTCTGGTAACAAATTCCAGAGTTTGATTACACATTGAGTGAAAAAATATTTTCTTTTATTATTCTTAAATAGTTTACCTTGTAGCTTCATTGCGTGTCCCCTAGTCTTTCTATATTATCATAACGTAAACAATCGATCTACGTTTACCCATTCCACTCCATTCATTAATTTATAGACTTCTATCATATCTCCCCTTAGCCGTCTCTTTTCCAGGTTAAAGAGCCCTAACCTTTTTAGGAGCCCTAACCTTTCTTCATAGGAGTATCCTTCCATCCCCTTTACCATTTTGGTGACTCTATTCTGTACCTTTTCTAATATCGCAACATCCTTTTTAAGATACGGCGACCAGAATTGCACACAATATTCAAAGTGCGGTCTCATCATGGAACGATATAGAGGCATTATAATATCTTTTGTTTTATTTTCCATTCCTTTCCTTATGATACCTAGCATTCTATTTGCTCTCTTGGCCACCGCTGCACACTGGGCCGAGGGTTTTAACATGTTATCTACAATGACACCTAAATCTTTTTCCTGGGTGGTGGTTCCTAATGTGGAACCTTGCATCGTGTAACCATAGTTTGGGTTGTTCTTCCCTAGGTGCATAACTTTGCACTTGTCCACATTAAATTTCATCTGCCATTTTGATGCCCAGTCTTCCAATTTATCAAGATCCTCTTGCAATTTTCCACAATCCTCTTGGGTTTTAAAAACTTTAAATAGTTTTGTGTCATCTGCAAATTTGATTACCTCACTCGTTATTCCACTTTCCAGGTCATTTATGAATATGTCAAAAAGCAGCGGACCCAGCACAGATCCCTGGGGTACACCACTATTCACCTTTCTGCATTGGGAAAATTGGCCATTTAGCCCTACCCTCTGCTTTCTATCTTTTAACCAGTTCCTGATCCACAGTAGTACACTGCCTCCTATCCCATGACTCTTTAGTTTTGCCAAAAGTCTCTGATGAGGGACCTTGTCAAAGGCTTTCTGAAAGTCCAGATACACTATATCAACCGACTCACCTTTGTCCACCTGTTTATTCACACCTTCAAAAAAACATAACAGATTAGTAAGACAAGATCTTCCTTGTCTAAAGTTATGTTGGCTGTCTCCCATTAGGCCATGACTATCTACATGCTGAGTAATTTTATTCTTTATGATGGTTTCTACCATTTTTCCCAGTACTGACGACAGGCTCACCGGTCTGTAGTTTCCCGGATCACCCCTGGAACCCTTTTTAAAAATTGGTGTTACATTGGCGATCCTCCAATCTTCAGGTATTAGAGATGATTTTAATGATAGTTCACAGATTACTAATAGCAGGTCTGCAATTTCATATTTCAGTTCTTTCAACACCCTTGGATGTATACCATCCGGCCCAGGTGATTTGCTACTCTTCAGTTTATCTAATAGTTGTAATACATCTTCCCGATGTATCGATATTTCCTTCAATTCTTCCGCACCTTTAAATACCACTTCAGTCATGGGTAACATCCCTACATCTTCCTCAGTAAAGACCAAAGCAAAGAATTCATAGCTGAGGTCATGTGGTCGATCAGTCTCAACACACTATGAGCTATTTGCTAACTCATTTGAACCTCCTGCACTATCTCTATTATCTATTTATTTTATTTATTTATTTAACAGGGTTTTTTTTATACCGCTTTATCATTCAATCAAAGCAGTTTACATTTAACTTAAACTGGGTGAGTTATGAGGAGTTCCGGTGACATCACCGAGCCTCATGGAGCCTGAGCAACAGCTCCACAGGTCAACCCCACAAAAGGTGGTTAAAATGAACCCCAAAGGGACTTAACATGGTCCAAAGTGGTGGAGTAAAGAGTGCTTTGCTCAAGGAATATACAATGGCTATTACACAGAAGAGAACCAAGGATTTAAAAGAGTTCTCCTATACTGGCTCTATGTTGGAGCAGAAAGAGGTGGACAAGATGGCGGCGGAGACGGGTGGAGAAAACCAAGGAGAGGAAATGGCAGAGACGGAGGTATCCGGGAGAGGTACAGATGCAATGCTTCAGATAACTAAAGAAGAATTGTGCTCCTGGTTTACAGAGTTGAGAGCAGAAATGGCAGACATCAGAACGGAAATGGAGGTAGTGCTAAGTGAATTGCGCACAAACTTAAATGAAGTTGGGAGGAGAGTGGAGGAAACGGAAGGCCATATAGAGAATCTGCACAGTGACATGCGAGCAATAAAAGACTCCCTGAAAGACTTGGAGGCAGCAAAGACAGCATTAGAGTTGAAAGTAGAGGACCTAGAAAACAGGTCCAGAAGGAACAACTTGCATATTTTATTTATTTATTTATTTAGCAAACATTTATATACCGCTGCTTCCAGCGATCAGCAGCGGTCTGATTACACAAGGAGAACATAAGGAGGACTGTCAATCAGTACAGTAAATTTGGGTGTGTACAGGTTGATCAGGGGGGTAGGCACATCACACGAGGGGTTTGTTAAGTATATGAGTACTAATTACATATATACATATATACATTATACAATAAACGAGCAGGAGTACATAAATATGTTCTGGACTTAGACCCCTTAGGTTAATTCAAATTAAAATGACTCTGGAAAAGATGAGTCTTGAGGTTTTTCCTGAAGACAGTTAGGTCTTTGCAATCTCGTAACTCTGGCGGCAGATGATTCCAGAGTGTAGGTGCTGCGTATGAGAACGCTCTATTACTAGTATTGGTTTTAACAGTTCTTATATCAGCTGGAATGAGGAGGGTGTTGGAGTTGAAGGTTCTTCTGCTTCTGTTGGGTGGTTGTGAGCATATCAAGGTGGAGAAAGGATGGAGCAATGTTATGTAGGAGCTTGAAAGTGGTCGTGAGTGATTTGTATTTTATACGAGCCGTGATGGGGAGCCAGTGGAGCTCAATCAATACCGGGGTGATGTGATCAGCAAAGCCTTTTTTCGTGATGACCCTAGCGGCTACATTCTGCGCCATTTGCAGAATGTTCAGAGTTTTCTTTGGGAGACCCTGCAGGATGGCGTTGCAGTAGTCGAAATGTGGCATGATGAGTGCCTGGGCAATGGTCCTGAAGTCCTGAGGTTCGATAATGCTCCTTAGCGGTTGGAGGACCCTAAGCTTGTGAAAAACAGCTTTGTTTGTTTTGCGGAGGTGTTTCTCCATTTTTAGATTACTATTAAAGGGGTCCCTGAGGAGAAGCAATACTGGGACAGTAAGAGGCCTATTCCAGTCATGCACATCCAGCGCCCTGTACGGCTGGGAAGAATCGGGTGTGCAAAGTTAGATCAGATTCAGATCCCGTAGCCCCCGCGGGATCAGAATCAGGACTAGCGCCTGGACGTGCAGGCCTAAACCCGATTCTGTCCGGCCGGATATCCCAGCAACTACCCAGCTAACTCAGCAGATCCTGTGAATGGAGCTGCAGTGCCATGGTGTCCTATCACCATGGCACCACGGCTCCATTCACAAGCCACTATCATGGCCTGCCAAACCTGGATGCCTGTTCCCCACAGCTCGATCCCCAATCCGGCCTTCCAAGGTTTGGGTCGGGCTGCGGGGAACCCCCTGCACCCCTCACCTGTGTCCCCGGTTCCCGTGCCGTGATCCCTCTCCATCCAGCAGGACTTATTCCACCTTCGAGGTGGAATAAGTCCCCCATCTAGATATGAGGCCCTGGATGTACAGGGCTGACCTCTGAATCGGCTCTGTATGCTCGGGGTCACGGCCCACCCATGCCCTGCCCTCACTCTGCCTCCAGAATGAGCCCTCCTGCCCCTTTCTAGGCCTCCCTGTACAAACCTGCTGTATGTACAGGGAGGGTATTGATGGGGACAACAGGGAGACAGAATTACCCCCTCAGGCAATAGCACAAGAAATTTGTCTAACGCTTCTACAAGGAACAGTGGAATCCGGAAGAGAGAGTGAGATCAAGCTGGAGAGAGTGCATAGGGCGTTGGGACCTAATCAAAGAGAGTGCCCAAGAGATATAATCATTTGTGTGCATGACTTTAAAAAAAAGGAAAAGATCCTGGCAAAGATTAAAGCAAATGGGAAAATTCAGGGTAAGGGACACATGGTAGTGGTCTATGCGGACTTAGCGCTGGCTAAGCTGCAGCTTAGGAAAGAATGGCAGGAGCATACAACGTGACTGTGAGAGAAGAAAATGCAATATCATTGGCCATATCCTGCGGGACTTGCGTTCACTAAAAATGGAGTGACCAGGAGGGTAACCACGCTCCCACAATTAATAGCCACCATGCAGGAAGCAGGCACGTCGGAGATCCCTCCACTTATGGAATCACGGGCAGAAGGGACAAAGAAGAAAAGTGTGTGGCAAAAAAGAAAATAAAATAAATGTGGAAAGGGGAAGAAAACAATGGATACCTGAATTTTAAGGGGACAATATGGACTCTGCTCTCACTTGGTTTGCAGCTTGTCGTACTGTGAGGGCTTGCGTGCATCAGTGATGCTGACAGCTAAACTATCGGTAGTTTAACTACTGGCAGGGTCTCCCAAGATGCAGGTCTCAGCTGAGGTGCCAGACCAAGACAAACCACCCATCTGGGCAGCAGCAGAATGGGATAGTGTTGACGGCGGAGGATCACATTTTTGTGACAACGGCAACAACACCAAACTTAAACTGCGCGGAAGAAAGGCCCGGCAATCTACTTCTGTATCTTGCCATGAAAACCCAATGGATAGTTACAACAAAACAAATTGTGCTATGGTGCTGGAAGATGAGACCCCCAGGTCAGAGGGCACTCAACTAGCTACTGGGGAAGACTGAAGACTTTTCAGAGTAAAGCCAGCATTTATGATGTGGTTGGATCAAAGCCCTCAGGAAGTCTGACTGCTGATGTAGCTGCGCATGAAATGAGAGTCAGAAGCTGTAAAGATGCCTTACAATTTAGGATAGCTATCCAGAGGGTCGCCATGAGTCGACTCCGACTCGACGGCACTTAACAACAACAACATGGACTCAGAGTTATAATGGCCAATATGGTGAGAAACAATATGGGAAGAAGTAAGTAAGGTGGACGGTTGTAGCGGGGGAGAGGGGATGAATTAAAGGGTGTTATATGAATAATAACATAAGAGGTATATGAACAAAGTGCTGTGGGGAGGGGACTTGAGGAAAGGATGGAGGGGAGAAGGAAGGGGGGCGGAGGAATGTGGAGGGGGATGGATGGTGAGGGGACGACGGCACCACAAACCCAGAAGCGGAGCAGGAAGAGCTCCAGAGGAAGGGGAAGGGAGGGACAGAAGAGGATGATTAAGGCACAAAACACCACAGGGGGGATATACATAGTACATTAAATGTTAAATGGCTCAATACAGGGCATAAATGGAGGGCAGTGATAAAAGAAGGTACAAGATTGAAGGTGGATATTATGATGATAGAAGAAACACATTTGAAGAGATCACAAAAACATTGGCTTATACAGGGTAAATATGAGCAAGTTGTCTTAGCCGCACACAAGGAGCGACCCAAAAAGGGAGGTGTGGGAAAGCGTAGTTATTCACCTGTAACAGGTGATCTCTGGAAACTGCAGGAATTTAGTCTTCACATATGTGTGATGTTGGTACCGACGGAGCCTGTGCGGGAACGCTCCCCAGAGTCCAATAGGAAAGCTTTAGGGAGCACTCCACTGTGCCTGCTGGCTGCCTTCCCGCTTTCCCAACTCCCTCTCTTCAGTTGAGTTTGTAGCTGAGAAAAGGAAAGTAAGAAAAGGTAATCTTACAACTCCTAGGGGAGGAGAGCGGGTTGTGAAGACTAAATTCCTGCTGTTCCTGGAGATCACCTGTTACAGGTGAGTAACTACACTATCTCCAGGAACAAGCAGGAATGTAGTCTTCACATATGGGACTCACTAGCTCTGAGATGCCAGATGAAGCACCCTCAGAATCAGTGGAGGTTCGCCTCAGAGTAGGCTTCAAGAGGTTATGGATCCCTTATGGATGTCTGGTATCATCAAAGTCTGGGACAGAAGGTAGGAGTTGCCCACAAATCTGAAAGAGGTGCTGGAGAACAGCCTGACCAAACATGGCATCCCGGCGGGAGTCCTTGTCCAGACAATAATGGACAGCAAAAGTATTTATTTATTTAATAGTTTTTAATATACCGCTTTTGTTCCAAGGCAGTTTACAATGAACAACAGCACACAATCTCGAGAGATTTGTTTTACATTGAACAAGAGGTAAATAACTTGGAGTTAAATATGGGGGTTATGCTTGAGTCAACGGTGAGTAGGTGATTATTGTATATAAAATTAGGCAATGTCATTAGGCCCAAAGTGTTCTATGAAGAGATGCGTTTTAGTAGTTTCTTCATATCTTGGGTAGACTGAACAGATCTGATAGTTTTTATAGTTCCAGATCGTAGGGGCATAAACAAACTTAGAGTCCTACAACCTCTACGGAGCATCCTTGAACCTCACGATTTCAGGTCTGTTGCGCAAGCACTAATTATTCCACACCTCGACTACTGCAATGCCATCTTACAGGGCCTTCCAAAGAAAACCCTCAACATTCTCCAGATGGCCCAAAATGTAGCAGCTAGGGTCATCATGAAAAAAACCATACTGATCACATTACACCTGTATTAATAGAGCTACACTGGCTCCCCATTGCAGCCCGGGTAAAATATAAAACACTAATAACCACCTTCAAGCTTATACATAACATTGCGCCATCCTTTCTCTCCACCCTTATCAGCACGCAACCACCCAACAGGAGCAGACGAACAATCCACTCAAACATACGCCACGTTCCCCCCGATATCAGATCTGTAACAACCAGTACTAGCCAACGAGCGTACTCCTACTCGGCCCCTGCCCTCTGGAACCAACTACCACCAGAGATAAGAGCAATCAAAGACCTTATGGATTTCAGAAAGAAACTCAAGACACATCTTTTCCAGTGTCAATACAATCTGATATAGTCCCGGGGGTAAAAAGATACCTCCCGATGAAACATGGTTGCAGTTATGTAAATATGTGCATATGTATATTCTGATTACTCTCCGTAAGTCCTTCACCGTATGCTGTGCTTCTCCCTTCAAATCAATGTGTGTATACCGCAAAATTCCTGTCATGATTGACAAATTCATATCTGTAATCAAACTGCTACTGATCGCTGGAAGCAGCGGTATACAAATATATGCTAAATAAATAAATATAACGAGAAGGCTCTGTTGCTTGTCTATTGTGTACACTTGGTTTTGAAAGGAGGGATGGCCAGAATATTCAGGTTTGCTGATCTTCTTGGTCTTGTTGTGAATGCTCTTGAGATTTGATCCTTGAGACAGGGAGCGGAGAGTTTATGAAGGATTTTGTAGGTGGTAGTTATGGTTTTGGTTTAATCCGCTGGGCAATTGGGAGCCAGTGCAGACTTCTAAGGGTTGGAGTTATGTGTTGCCGACTTGATCTGTCTGTTAGGATTCTAGCGACAGTATTTTGGACTAGCTGGAGTGGGTATAATACCTGTTTTGACAACTCTTGATAGAGGATGTTGCCGTAGTCAAGATGGGGTGTAATGATGGCTTGAAAAACTGATCTGAAGTCATTGTCTTGTAGAAGAGGGCATAGATGTTTGAGGAGTCTAAGTTTCCAATATGTTGCAATAGCTGCATTCTTGATGTGCGCAAGCATGTTGAAGTTGCTGTCAATGGTGATACCAAGGTACTTGATTTCCTTTTTTATGGTAATTTTGGCATTGTGTAGTGTGAACTTGTAGGGTGGATTGAAAGTTTGGTCTCTGAAGATTAGTAATGCTTCAGTTTTGTTTTTGTTCACTGCAAGATTAAGATCGGCAAGAAGGTTTGTGACAGCAGAGAAGACATCTGATATGTCTTGAAGTCTGGATTGAGGGTATTGAATGGCATATGGAACATGATATCATCTGCGTAGAGGTGAAAGTGCATATTCCATTTTCTTAGTAGATTACATATGGGCTGTATGTAGATGTTAAATAGTAAGCCATACAGGGCTGAGCCTTGTGGAATGCCTTGTGTTAAGTTAAATGGTTTGGAGTTGCTGGATCTGACTTTTACTTGCATGGTTCTGTCTGAGAAGTAGGATATAAACCACTTTAAGGTGCTGTTGATCAGACCTATGTTTCTGAGTCTGTCTAGCATGGTGCGGTGTGATACTGAGTCGAATGCAGCGCTGATATCCAGGAAGACCATCACGAATCCTTGATGAGGCTTGTCCGGGCCTATGATGAGCCAGTTGAAGAGATCATTGAAGAGATCTGGGGGTGGAAGCCATGCTGTTGCAGGTCCAATGGAGCATGAGAATCAACATGGTCTTGGAGTTGTTGTATAGTTTTCTCAAATATTTTAGTCAGGAATGGGATGCTGGAGACTGGCCTATATGAGCTGGGGTGGGTTGTGTCTAATGAAGGTTTCTTTAGTATAGGGCGAATTGAAGCTTGTTTCAGAGCTGGGGGTAAGTATCCTTGGGAGAGGGAGGTGTGGACTATCTTTAGGATAGTCTGGGTGAACTCAGTACAAAGGGATTTTATCCATGCCACTGTGCATGGATCCAGTGGGGATGTTGTAGTATTGATACTGCTGAGGATATCGGAGAGTTTTCTCTTAGATATTAGACTAAATGTGTGCCATAAGTGGCTTTGAGATGAGTTGTCCTGCTGTTGTGATGGGTCATAGTGCTGTGGAGTTGTCGGGCAGTGCCTGTTGGAGACGAAGTCAGCTGTAACCTTTGGGTCAGGTTGCATTTTTGTGTTTGTTGCGTCCATTGAGTTGGGGTCACTGGTCAGGTGGGACACGATTGAGAATAGCTCCCTGGGAAAGTTGAGGGGTTTTTGAAGATGTTCATGTAGTACTCCTTACGGCAACTGTTGCATAGACGGTTGTATTCAATCTGCTTGGTACGGAGTTGTTGCTTAATAGTTGCATCTTGTGAACGTTTCCATTTTCTTTCTAACAGCCTGAGTTTTCATCTGAACTGGTAAAGATTACTGGAGAACCAGGGAGGGTGTGTAGATTTAGGGTGATTTGTTCATTGTCGTTCATTGAATACTGCTGCATCATTAATTACAGAATTCCATGAGCTGATTAAACTATCTAGGTCAGGTATATAAGTATCTAAAAGTGAAGAGATCTCATCAAGGAAAGGTTGTGGATTGAATGCTTTGAATCGCCATCTGTGTTATTGTTGGGGTAGATTTGGTAGGAAGATATTGTTTGGAAGTCTGAGAACTATCATAGCATTGTTGGACCAAGGAATGGGGTCAGTTTGAATGTTTAGATCTGCTTTCTGTAGTGTGCTGGATACAAATATGAGGTCAAGGAGGGAACCTTCACAGTGAGTAGGTGCGTCAACTATCTGGCTCAGTTGTAGAGCTTCCATGGTGTTCAAGAATGCACTGGCTTGCTTTATTGTTGTGGCTGGAAGGTTAAGATCTCCCATGAGGATGAAGTGGGATTTTTGGATGCTGTGTGCGTGCACACCTTGTGTAGTATAACTGAGAATTCATCGGTGTTGGGGGTGGGTTTTCTGTAGGTTAAATATATAGGGTCCGATTACATCCCGCACAACTGGGCCCTCTGTGCTTCCGGCTGGAACCGGACGCATAGAAGGAGTCGCGATTCTGATCCCATGGGGCACGTCTAGCCCTGCGGGATCAGAATCGCGAACAGGCCTGTAAGTGCAGGCCGGGGTCCCGATTCCATCCAGCCTGCATGTACAGGCCTTCCCCGGCTAACTCAGTCAGGGCTCTTCAATGGAGCCGCGGCGCCATGGTGTCCTGTTGCCATGGCACCGCAGCTCCACTGAAGAGCCATGATCCCCAGCCGCTGGCTCCTGAAATTGATTCCCCGCAGACTGACCCCCGATCTGGCCTCCTAAGGCCAGGGATGGGCTGCGGGGAATGTCCTCAGCCCCATCCGCGCCCCAGGCCTGCCGATCCCTGGCAACTAGGGGAATTTATTCTACCTTGGAGGTGGAATAAGTTCCCCGTGCACGAATCAGCCCTGTACGTCCAGGGCAAATGATTGCCCACTGCCCTCCCTAACGTCGCCCCCGATCCACCCCTTTCCCGTCCCCAACTACCTTCCCCGTACAAGATGCGGGAAAGGTAGACGGGACGTCCATCCCCACTATTCGTGCCTTGGAATAATTCCCATAGTGTGTTCACATTTGGAAATAGTTAAGAAGTCTATTGTTTGTAGGGACTGTGAGCTAACATGGAGAAGTTCAGGTGTTTCTTTGCCAGAATTAGAACTCCTCCCCCTCTTCTGTCTGTTCAGGGGCAGTTAAACAGCATGTAGTGAGGTGCAAGCAGCTGGTTGAGGAAAATGTTGTCAGAGCTAGTGATCCAACTTTCAGTGATGCACATTAAGTCAGTGTCTGTAAGTTGTATATGGTCTACTAGAGTCTGGATTTTGTTACGAACTGAGTGAGCATTAATAAGTGAACATATGAGTGGGCAGTAATAGTGCTTGAGTCCGGTGCTTGGGGGCTGGAGTTGAGCTGTGTTGATTTGCATGAGTCTGCGTGTTGCTTTTGAGGGCAATATCCTATGGCAGGTTGTGAGGTGCAGGAGCTTTGATCTGTAGAGTACTGGAATAGTGTTACTCTGCACAGTGAGCACCTGTGTGGATGTTATGAGGACGAATAGAGTAATCACCATGTGGTGTATGAGTACGTGTGGTATCATGGTTAGCTATGTGTTGCTGGCTTATCAGAGAGGAATTGGCATATGGAGATTATGGTTAACCCGTTGGGATTTTGAAGGTGCATTATTTGGCTGGCTGGCTTGCAATGAATTTATGATGGTCCCTGCCTATGGGCCATGCCAAAGGGCCCTCTGGCAAGGCCCTCAGGCACAGGCCCATCAGGTACAGGCACACCTGAGAGCGCTGTGAGGTTAAAACTTTCCGGTGCAGCTCCAATTGGCCTCAGCTGCAGGTGGGCGGGGGAATCCTGTATCCCACTCCCCTGTGGCCGACCATCGATCAAGGCTGGAAAGGAAAAGAGGAGTCCAAGATGGAGCGCCTGAGAGCGCTGTGAGGTTTAAATTCTCTGGTGTGGCTCAGAATGGCCTCGGCTGCATGGGGGCGAGGGAATCCTGCGCCCCGATCCCCTGTGGCCGATCGCCAATCGGAGCTGGAGAGGAGAAGAGGAGTCGAATATGGAATGCCTGAGAGTGCTGTGAGGTTTAAACTGTCCAGTGAAGCTCCGATTGGCTTCGGCTGCATGGGGATGAGGGAATCCTGCGTCCCGCTCCCCTGTGGCCGACTGCCAATCAAGGATGGAGAGGAGAAAAGAAGTCCAAGTATGGACAGAAGACCAAATTCCTGCTTTGCAAGTTTCATCAATGTCTACAAAGCTTAGGCTTGCCATTGAGGCAGCCATGGCATGAACATTATGAGCAGTGACATGCCCTTCCAGGGAGAGTCCTGCTTTGTCATAAGCAAATGAAATGCAGCTGCTATCTATTTGGAGAGCATACATTGAGATAGCGGGAGATCTAGCTGACTAGGGTCAAAGGAAATGAATAACTGAGAGGCTTTACAGTGATCTCAAGTCCTCTGGAGATAAAAAGCCAACGCACGCGTGCAGTCAAGAGTATGCAGGGTTGCTTCTTCTCTAAACACATGTGGTCGAGGAAAGTATACAGGAAGGTAAACTGACTGCTTCAAATGAAAAGGAGACACCACCTTTGGCATGAAATGTGGGTGAGTCCTAAGGATGACCTTATCATGGTGGAACCTGGTTTAGGGTGGGTCCGCTACCAAAGCTTGAAGCTCACTAATGTGTCTAGCTGAAGTGAGGGCAATAAGGAAGATGATCTTCCATGAAAGGAACTTTAGTGGGGTTGTAGCCAATGGTTCAAAGGGTGGCTTAAGAAGCTGTGCTAGAACAACATTGAGATCCCAAGCCACTGGAGGTGGCTAAATGGGTGGCTTGGTCAGCAAGAGCCCTCTCATAAAGTGCACTACTAGTGGTTGTGAGGAGACGGGCTGTCCGTCCAATAGATGTTGAGAAGCTGCAATGGCACTGAGTTGAACTCTCATTGAGTTGGTCTTCAGACTTGTTGAGGACAGGTGGAGGAGATACTGGAGGAGTACTTCCACGGCAGCAGAGAAGGGATTGAGATCCTTCTGAGAACACCAGATAGAGAATCTACGCCACTTGAAAGCATAGGAACGCCTGGTGAATGGCTTCCTGGAAGCCAAAAGGATCTCCTTATCCTCTTGTGTAAGGTTAAAGTCCTGTAATGCTATGCTCTCAGCAGCCAAGCTGTGAGATGATGGATTGGGATGGAGCAGTGTCCCGTCTTCCTGGGAGGAGACTGGGTGCAAATCCCAATCGGAGAGGCTGAGTCTGAGTCAGACGTAGAAGCAGAGGGAACCACGGTTGATGTGGCCAGTGAGAGGCTATGAGAATCATGGAGCCCTTGTCGGCCTGCAGGTTGAAAAGCGTCTTGGGAATGAGGGGTAGGGGAGGGAAAGCATAAAGGAAACCCTGACCCCAATGCAGGTGGAAATATCCACCTGCTGTTTGCTGGACATCAGAGTCCTGGTGCAGAAGCGGGGAAGCTTGGCATTCTGCGGGGTGGCAAACAGATCTATATCTGGAGTTTCCCAGGTAGGACATTGTGTCCGGATGGAGACCATTTGTGGGGAAGAAGGATTCAACACAGCTTGTCTGCCAAGACATTGAGCTTGCCTGGGAGATACATCGCTTGGAGGTGTATTTGATGAGAAATGGCAAAAGACCAGAGTTGGAGAGCCTCCTCGCAGATGGGCCAGGAGTCTGTTCTGTCCTGTTTGTTCACATAGAACATGGCCACCTGATTATCTGTCCTGACTAGGAACCTTTGTGTCCTGAGGTGATCGTGAAACACCCTGAGTGCATTTGAGATAACACAAAGATCGAGGAGATTGATCTGGAGCTGCGACTCCTGCATTGTACAGAGGCCTTGTGTAGAGAGAGTGCCCAAGTGAGCTCCCCAACCCAGTTTGGAGGCATCCATCCCTAACTGATCTTAAAGAACTACGCAAAACATTAAAAACTCACCTATTTAGCTCCCACTACGGTCCACTTGTGAATTCCCAATACCAAAATGAAAAGGGATAATATATAACACATTAAGCTTAAATAACATAATGTCCCATGAAAATATGACCATTAACACAGTTTATGATGCTTGTAAATAGCTACCTTTCTCATTGAACCCAACATCCGTTGACTGTATATAGTTGATTGTACATAGTTACATAAGAACATAAGATATGCCATACTGGGTCAGACCAAGGTCCATCAAGCCCAGTATTCTGTTTCCAACAGTGGCCAATCTAGGTCATATGTACCTAGTTCTCCAAAGTTTAATTGTTAAAGTTAAGATGTACATAACTCAAGCAATGTTTAATGTAAAAACAGATATGCTATACTGTTTCTTTACCTGTTATATGTAAACCGCACCTGATCATTGGAAGGTAGCGGTATATAAGCGACTGTTAAATAAAAAAATAATTTAAAAAAATAATCCATCGTCAAGATGATTTGATGTGGAGGCATCTGAAAAGATGACCTAATGAGGAGATTGTCCAGGGAACACCACCATTGGAGAGATGTGGTGAGAGGGGCAGTGACTTGAATCTTATCCCTGAGATGGCCTGAAGCCTGCGTCCATTGGGATGCAAGAGTCCATTGGGCTGTCCACATATGTAGGCGGGCATATGGGATGACATGTACTGTTGAGGCCATGTGCTCCAGAAGCTGTAGCATTTCTTGGGCAGGCAGATGGTCTCGGAGTAGCATTTGGGATGCTAGCTCGATGAGATGGGCACAACGTAATTGGGGAAGAAATGCCCTGGACCATTGTGTGTCCAGTAAACTTCCAATGAACTCTAATCTTTGAGTTGGAGCAAGGTGGGATTTTGGAAAGTTTATGACAAATCCCAAGTGTTGTAGTATTGTGATGGTATGCTGCAAGGAAAGCTGAACCTCTTGGGAGGTGTCTATTCTTATGAGCCAGTCATCTAAGTAAGGGAAGACAAATATCCCCAGAGATCTTAGATATGTGGCCACGACCACCATGCACTTTGTGAAGACTCATGGGGCAGAAACGAGTCCGAAAGGAAGGACCTTGTACTGAAAATGTCTTCCCTGAAAGATGAAGCATAGATATTTCCTGTGTCCTGGGTGGATGAGAATATGAGTGCATGCTTCTTTTAGATCTAGAGAACAGAGCCAGTCCTGACTCTGGAGGTAGGGAAGAGGAATCCCTAGAGAGATCATTTTGAACTTCTCATGGACTAGAAACCTGTTGAGGTTTCTGAGGTCTGGTCTTTTTTGGTATGAGAAAGTACAAAGAGTAGAACCCCATTCCCTGTTGAGATATCGGGACATCTTCTATGGTGCCCTGGGATAGAAGAGAAGAGACCTCTTCTTATAGGAGAGAAGTGAGTGGGGGTTGCGTGTAATATTCCCCTACGAGAGTCGAGGGAGGCAGTTTTCAGATTAAGTCTGTACCCTTCCCGAACTATGCTTAGTGTCCACTGCTCTGAGGTGATAAGGTGTCATCTGTGGGTGTAGTGATACAGTCTGCCTGCTATATGGAGGTGGTGAGGGTCCTCCAGAGGCAGGGTGACAATATTTTCTAGAAAAAAATCAAACACCAGGCGCAGACTGTGGCTGACGAGCTGGTTGAGATTTAGCCACCTGTGGCTTCTTTTGTTGTTTAGGAGGCCATTGCCTGGATCTGAGAAGCAGGAGGATAAGAACAGTAGAATTTCTTCTTTTTATTGAAGAACACCTTCTTTGCAGCTGTCTTTTTACTAGCAGAGTTAACTGCTGTACTGGACAGCCTGTTTAAAGTGGTATTCTCTGACTCTAACTGAGAAGCCTTAGTCTTTGCCAAAGAGGTTCTCCCCTGTGCAAAATATGTTGCCCAGCTTATCTTGAACCCACTGGTCAAGATTTGAGGCCTGAAGCTATGCAGTCCTGCTGTGGCTCTGTTTGTGCATTCAAATGCATTGAAGGTTGCCCTATTGACAAACTTTGATACATTTTGGGTATGTTTGACTAGAGCAAGATAGTCTTCTCTCATATCATCTGGGAGAAGAGGGGACATGGCCTCAAAGTCCCTGGTAACCTCCTTGAGGAACATACCCATGTAGAATATTAGGAATTAATCCTGGCTGAAAACATAGAAGCCTGAAAACATCGATGCCCAAAGGCATCGAGAGTTCTTGTTTCCCTACCTGGTGGGTTAGAGGAATGAGTTTTGGAACTCTTGATTCAGTGCATTGTCGATTCTATCACCATTGAATGGTGGGGAAGTTGTGGATTTTGGAAGCCAGGACACTCCAGTACTCAATACATGGTATCAAGGCGTCGAGTATGAGGTGAGATCGTGAGGGGAGTCTCCCACATCTGGAGCATCAGATCATGGAGGATGCTGTGCACCGACAGAGTGGCCGCCTCCCTGGGAGCTACTGGGTATTGGAGGATCTCCAATTCCTCTGCTCTGGGCTCTTTCTCGGATGTCATTGTTATGGAGAGACCCCTGGCTAGGTCTCAAAGGAATTTCTGGAAAGACATGTCGTTCTGGAGGAGGGGAGGGCTCCAAAGGCAGGCCTCGGGGCCCCTGGGAATTGAGTGACTCCTCATCCGAAACAGGGGAGTTGGAATTGGAGGACTCAAAGTATCAGCAGGAACAGTGTTCATCCTCCGCCAGGTGCCGATACCGATGTGTGTCGGTATCGGGCTCGGGGGCCCATTTGGGTCGAGTCCCAGTATCGGTGATGGGACTCGAGGGAAAAGGCATAGGTGGCAGTGATGACAGTGCCATGTATCCCGACACCCCAATGCACTGGTGCCGATGTTGGTACCGGTACATGTACCAGTATTAACAGCCCGGATCTGAGCACAAAGATTTAATGGGAACCGAGGCTGCCAATAGAGCTGCCAAACTCTGCTCGATGGCCAGTATACACTGGTCTATCGAGGTTGCCAATGCTTGGGTATCTGTGACGGATACTTGCGTCACCATCTCAGAGCATGGCACCAGTAGCTCTCCTGATGTCAAGGCCTTGGGAGCATCCTGGAGGGCAGGGCCTCCTGCCAGGGTTGTTTGGCAAGCCGATCCACCTCCAGGGCAATGCCTGAGGGATCTCAATGCTGGGAACAAGATCTATCTCTGGAGGAATTTTCTGTCTTCGATGAAGACTTGTGCTTGGACACTTTCGATACCTGAGATAAATGAGAGGAGGATGAGGTTCTTGAAGATGTTGATGCCAAAGATACCACATCCAAAGTGAAGAGCATTCCAAATTTAGAGGCCCAGTTCTGCAGGCCTCTCTTTCTCATATTTTTACAAAGGGAACATTCTGTTGACTGGTGTTCGGGCCCGAAGCATTTCAAGCACCAGTCATGTGTGTCAGTTGCCGAAATGGTACTGCCACACTTGGAACATGTTTTGAAACCACTAGTTGGTTTCTCTATACCGTCAGTAGACAGTATGGTAGGCTTAAGGCCTAAAATGGTGTTGATGTGCCTGAAGTTTTTTTTTTTTGTATAAGAAAGAATAAAGGAACCGGTGGTGTTGAGATGGTGCCGGCAGCGATGGGAAGGCAGATGCTAACCACAAAAAACATAAGGGAGAATTTTCTTTTATTTATTTATTTAATTTATAGTTTATTCGTTTTTTCAACACAATCATACAATTTTTCAATTTGTACCAACAAAGATATGCAGTTTTCTCCTCCCCTCATGTGCTCCCACACCCTACCTCTACATTACTTCTGTAACTAACATTCATGCCCCTTGCAGTTCTTCATTCTCAATAACTTAATAGCTTTAAACAGCAAACCCACCTCCCTCCCCCTTCTCCCAGAAGTTCTTAATTCCTGCTACCCTCCATTCTTCATATCTTTGCCACACCTTTTTATGCTTTTTAGTAGTATGTTTCCTGTGTGCTTCTATCGCACAAAACCCCATATGTTTCCTGTGTGCTTCTATCGCACAAAACCCCCATAATTGCTCCATTTTCCCCACCACTTCTTTGATCGGGGGTGTTTCTATGTTTTTCCACCATCTAAGAAGACTCATCCGTGCTACTATTATACAGTACCCCAAGAAAATTCCTAACTCCTCACCTCCTCCCTCCACTTCCTCATTCAAGATAACCATGGCTGGTGTTAATGTAACCCGCACCCTGGTAATATCTTCATATAAACCTTCCATCTTTCCCCAGTATCTTTGCACTTTTGGGCAGCCCCAGAGCATATTCAGCAGTTCTCCCTTTGCTCCACAACCTTTCCAACATTCATCTGAGTTGTCCAGGAATATGGCTTTTAATTTAACTGGGGCCAATACATTCTCAATCTGACCTTTAAACTATTCTCCAACAGTGAGGTCCCAGGCGCTAAATGTTGCGTTCTGTCATATATTTCGTCCCTCCTAGTTACATCCCACGGTACTGGTAACTCTTCTTCCCACTTCTTTTGACTTTGTACTATCTCCTAATCTTTTTTGCTCAAGAGTTTATACAATCGAGATATTATCCCTTTTTGTAAATCTCGCTGTCCCATTATCTTCTTGAATTGGGTAGGCTTGGCAGTCCAGTTAAGTTTCATATCTCTTTGCTGTAAGAAATACCACATTCGTACATACGCATAATGATCTGTTTTATCCAACTGATATTGTTGCTGTAACTTCTCACATTTTTTAACTGACCCCCCTTTCCCCATCATTTGGCCTATCTTACATAGTCCTTTATGCGCCCATTTCCAATATACCCCATCACTCCCCCCAACTCATACTCTGCTACCATTTGCATATAAGTTTCCCTCAAATATTTTTTCTCCCCCAGAAGGTACCCTTTCCATTTCCTCCACACTTGGAGAGTAAGTTCCTTAAATGGGTTCTCATCTGCCTCTCCCTTCCTCCTTTTCTGGGGTCCCATATCCATGCTTCTACATTTACTTCTTCTTCTTCAATGCGCACCCAGCTTGGAGTTTCTATCCCTTCTCTCCAAGCAAACAGTGCTCGGAGTTGCGCTGCCTCATAATACCTGAGCATACAGGGTACTCCCATCCCACCCTCCTCCCTGGGCTTGTACATTGTGTTCCTCGCTACCTTTGGAAACTCCCCAGACAAACTGCAAGATTATATTTTGCATCTTATCTATTTCCTTTTTTGGCACCTTACATGGTAAGGACGTGAACAAAAACAACAACCTCGGTAGAATATTCATCTTCACTACTGCTATATGTCCCAGCCAGGATAAGTACATTCCTCCCCACCTGGAGAGGTCTTGACTAATATTTTCTACCATTGCCTGGAAATTCCATTGTTTAATATTTATTATAGGTTTTCCTAATTGGATCCCCAAATACCGGAAATGATGGTCCACTCATTTAAACCTGAAGTTCTGTTTCAATCTCTCCTCTAGATTTGGCATTAAGTTAAACCCCAGCACCTCAGTCTTACTTTGATTCATTTTATAACCTGCTATCCTACTGAACCTCTGTATGGCTGCCAACAAAATCAGCAGCATGGTTATAAGCTGCTTCAGAGTAAAAAATAATGCCATCAGCAAACAATGCAATTTTTTCCTCCTGTCCCCTAATTTGAACTCCCTTTATATCTGCCTCCTGTCTAATGTATTCTGCCAGCAGTTCTATTGTTAATGCAAAAGGTAATGGTGATAGGGGACATCCCTGTCTTTTTCCTCTTGCTAGCTCAAAGCTCTCAGAATAGCCTCCATTTACCCGAACCCTTGCTCGTGGGTTTTTATACAATGCCCTTATCTAACTTATATAGTTATCCCCAAATCCCGTCCTCTCCAGTACCTGAAACATGTACGGCCATTCCACCTGGTCGAACGCTTTTTCCGTATCCACCGTAACCAAAAGCGCTTGCTCCTTAGACTTCTGCAGGTGCCAAGCTATGTTCAAATTCTTTCTTATATTATCACTCCCTTTTACAAATCCTGTCTGATCTCTATGTATCAATTTGGGCACTATATCTTGAATTCGACATGCTAGGACCTTTGTCAAAACCTTAGTGTCCAGATTTATTAGTGATATAGGTCTATATAAACCACACACACCCTTATTTTTCCCTGGTTTTGGCAGTACAGTAATCTCTGCTTCTGCCATGGTCTTTGGGATGTCCTCACCTTGTAGTACCCTATTGAGCACCTGGGTAAGAATCGTCGTGATTTGGTCTGCCATTACTTTGTAAAGGTTTGCTATGTACCTGCCCAATCCTGGTGCCTTCCCTATTTTTAGAGTTTTTATAGCTCTCCGTACTTCCTCCTCCTGAATTTCCTGTCCTATACGGTCTATCCTCAGGTTTTATGTGCTTTAATTTACACTCACTCAAGAATGCTTGGACCTCCTCCTGCCCATTTTTGGTTTCACTTTCTGCCCATTTTTGGTTTCACTTTTATATAAATTCCCATAAAACTTGTGAATACTTTGCTAATTTCCTTAGCGTGATGAACCATCTCCCTTTACTATTCTTAATCCCATCAATATAGGCAGCCTGTCTACAGACTTTTATGCGGCTGGCCAGGATTTTCCCCGCCTTATTCCCTCCTTCAAACTGTGCCTGTTTTAGCATCTAGCTTATACTATTTCACGGGCTCTCAACCGACTTCTCTGCCCTTGCCTTAACTAATTCTGCAACAGTACCAGGGTCTTGCACCTTCTGATGTTCCCTTTTTAGTTTCTCTATTAGCCTTATGCATTTACCTTCCGCAGCCCCTTTCTCTCGCTTTACCAGCGCTGCCAGACTGATCAGCTGCCCTCTAATTACCGCCTTAAGTCCATCCCACACGGTACTCAGGGGTACATCCTCTGTTATATTGAACCCTAAGTATTCTTTTAAACTTTCTTGTATTCTTTTTACCTGATTTTCATCTTCTAGAAATGAATCATTTAGCTTCCAAAATTTTATACCTTCCTCCTCTATGCCTACTTCAAATCTTATACTGACTGGAGCATGATCCGTCCAGGTTGTTATTCCGTGTTCTACCTCCTGTACACTTGACATCCACTTTCCCCCACCCCATATCATATCTAACCTACTATAGGTTCCATGCACAGGTGAATAAAAAGCATATTTACGCTCCCCTGGATTCCAGCTTCTCCAAATATCCACCAGCCCCAGTCTCTCTTTCAATTTCTTCAAACTTTGTCTGTCCCCTCTACTCCCACTATTATCTAGTCTTGGGTTACAGGTTAAGTTGAAGTCCCCTCCCAAGATTATAGGGGTGCTCCCTAATTCCTCCAGCTCCTTTAAGATTCGTTCATATGCTTTCCCTTGATGTTCATTGGGTCCATAAACACTGATCACCCACACTTCCTCCTTGTCTATTTGGAGACAAACTCCTACCCATCTTCCCTCTTTACCTCTACACTCTCCTCTCACGAGATGTTGATATGCTTCCCCCACCAAAATCCCTACCCCCCCTTTACGGGGATTGTCCCTCTGCCCTGCTAGGACTGCCATTAGATACTGTTTAGATGTTAGCTTAGATGTTAGCAAATATTCCTGTCCGACACAAAGATGTGTTTCTTGTGCACACAAAATCTCTACCTTTAACCTTCTACCCTCTTTTTCCAACAGTTGCCTTTTCCTCCAAGTGCGAAGGCCTTTAACGTTTATTGTAGCTATCATTAGTGTTTTCTTATTCCTACTTGTGTTCAAGAAAGGATTCACTCCCTTCCTGCGTCTTCTTACTCACACTCCCTTCCGCTTGCGCCACCCTCTTAACACCCCTCCTCCCCCCTCTGCTAGCCCTCCTGTCTTCAAATTCCCCCTTCCCCTCTTCCTCTCCCCTTCTAGTGTCCCTCCTCCCCTTTCTCCCTCCCCTCCCTGGCCCACATCATCCTATTTATCCAGAGTAGTTATTTGGAGTAGTGCATCCCCTACCTCCCCCAGCTTCTTCCTACTAGCCTCCCTCCCCCCCTCTCACCTCCATCCCCCCAATTCACTGCCTAGATATCCCCCCTTACCCGGAACCCAGATCTCCCCTTCTTATAGATCCCCTCTACCCCTATTCCTCCCCCCTATATCCTCTCCCCCTTAACCTTCTAAAGACCATCCCAAAATCCCCCCCTCCTCAATTCCCAACATTTACAACAGAGTTAATCATGCTTTTACATTTCAAAATATTTCTAAACATTTCAAAACTTTTCCAACATTACCAAACCCTTCCGGAACTACTCTTTTGTTCTATCTCTCCTTATCCTTTCCCCCCTCCATCCTCACTCAAATATCACTTCTTCTTTGTTATCATCAGTCTTTTAATCTCTGTCCACCCTTCATCTCTTCGATCCATCCTTGCCATCTGGTTTTCTTCACTCTCTCTGAAATACTCCTCTTGCTTTGTTCAGCTCATGTTTTGATTCTCCTTGCCGCTTCTGCCTCTTATCATCCATACCCGACGCGTTGGAGAATCCTTGCTGGCCAAACCCTGCTTCCCGGTGTGCTGCCTCAGCGTCCTCTTTTGTATGCACTTTTCATGTCCTCCCTTTCTGAGTAAAAGAAAGTCCAAAGGGATGCAACCATTGATATTTAACTTCTGCCTTCCTCAGGATTTGTGTGACCAGTTGCATTGCCCTTCTATGCTGCAGAGTTCCTATAGACAAGACCTCGTATATGTGCACTGGGTACCCCTGCCAGGCAAAGGCTCCAAAACCCCTTATTTTAGTCGTAATCCTCTCTTTCATTTTGTACCTTGCCAGGCACATTATGATGTCTCTCGGCCTGTTGGCTATTGGTGGGTCCAGTACACTGTGCGCCCCCTCTATTTGTATGTCCTCGGGGGATACCTCATCTCCCCCCTTTTTAAGCATCTCCACACACACTGACACTACAGCTTTCTTACTATCTTAGAACTCCTTATCCTCTGGTATTACCTGGATTCTCAAATTATTTCTGCGATAGCAGTTTTCCAAGTCTTCCAGCTTGTATAACATATTGTCTTGCCATGTCTGTGTTTTGAAAATCCATTGCGTTTTTTCTTTCTGTTGCTTCTCAATCTCTTGCAGCCGATTTTCATGATTTCCCACCTTGCACGTCAGCTCTGCTATATCCTCCTTTAAGTTTCCAATAAGCTCACTCAGTTCAGTTTTGACCAATTTCACTTCTGTTTTTATTTCTGTAAACCAGTCTCTGGGCTCTGCCCTTGTTATACCTTGCTTGTAGTCCTTTACTTGTTCCTCTACCAGTTCCACACTCTCCCCCCGGCTTGCTGCTGCTTTCAATTGTAACATTTTCACTGTTCCCCACATGGGGCCTAGTGTACACATAGTCTCTGAGTTCCACTGCTTTCCTCCTTGTTGTCATTTCAACTTGTGCAAACCATCCCCCCCGGGGGTTTTGTGATTTTGTAAAGTTAGTGTCCTTTTGGCAAGGTCATTCGCTGTTATAGTTTACTATTGCAGATCTTGCCTTGGCTTGTGTTAAATAGAGTAGTTCCTCAACCCCACTGTCCTCGTTTCTTCATTCAATTAGCCATCCTCTTCTCTGTAAAGGCTTATCAGTTTTTCGCCTTACTGCCTCTAACTGTATTTTCAGCTTTCATTCACTTTTAGAGTATTTCACAGTTCCTCTGTTCCTGCTGCTATTTCATGCCTTCAGCTGCACTCCAGTTACTCACGCTTCTCTCATAATCGCCAGCATTCCAGGCCCTCCCCCGATCGCCATCTTGCCTTTACCACGCTGTCACTGTTCCCTCTAAGCTGTGCGCGTGTGCGCGCGCACACACCTCGCCGAGCGAGTGCACAAAAATTACTGATTTCATGAGTTTTCAAACCTTGGGTTTTTTAAGGCCGCGGCTGCACCACCAATCTACTGCCATTCTGTAATTTTTGTCACTTCCGAATCTCTCCTCTGTCTGCACTGAGTCCCCTGCCCTCACTCCTCTCAATGTGACCGACGACTGACGAATCATGACAGGCTAGAGGGAAATAAAAGAGAGGGGCAGCCAGCAAGCCAGCCTCTTTCTGCTCTTGTGCCTGCCTGCCAGCCACGCACCTCCTTTGATCCCTCCCTCAGCCAGCCTTCAGTGCCACGTGCTGCCTTGGATGCGAGAGCAACACACCGCACCAGCGAAGAAGAGGAGACCGGTGCTCCGGGACTGCTGCCTGGGGACGGGCTATCGGCAGCGGAGCAGGTGAGTGCATATCTATGCTTTTTGCATATCTGTAGTAATCTGACTGTGAGTCCCCGTGAGGCATCGCGAGAGCCTACACAACTAGTGTACAGGAGGAAGAGGAGGCGGCGGGCCTGGGCAAGGCAGAGCAAGCAGCAGCAGCTCTTCGATTTGGGGTCCTTCGTCGTCCTTCTCTATCTCTCCTGCTCGCGGGCTGCCTGCATGTCTGTACTGCGCCCAGCCCCGCCACAGCCGCCTCTGCCTCCCACACCGTCACCAGCAGCAGTACCCCATCGCCGCTGCGCTGGATGCAGGTAAGTGGGCATTTGTGGTGAGGGGGATGGAGATGTTGGGCGTCTGTGGACTCTTCTCCGTGCCCCCCGCCCACTCCGGCCGCAGTGTTCTTTGTGCTGCACGCCGCCCTCGCCTGGTGCTGTCGGGGTTCGCAGCGCGTGTACTCCCGGGCCCACGAATTATAAGTGTACGAAAGTGTGCGTGTATGTGTGTCAGTGCGCAGGTGGGAGGGGGAGGTGTGGGTGGTTGTTTTGGATGTTTCGGGTGCCCAGGATGTCGCGGTGGGGTTTGTATATACGGAAATCAGATTGTATACTTAAATTGTACTGTTCAGACACCCTTGCTACGCAAGTAAACCGCTGCTGACCGCTGGAAGTAGCAGTATACAAATCTAGGACAAATAAATAAAATAAATATACATATGACTTTGCACGAGCGGAGAGGGAATGTGTGGGGCTTTCTGGTGCGAGGCCTTTTTCGGTGTGAGTGATGGTCTGGGTCTTCCCTGCCGAGGCCTCGAGCCCAGCACAACCATCTGGGCCTGCGTGCGGCAGCCTCGATTATTTTTAGGAAGGGGGTGGGTATGTGTGTTTCTTGTGTGTATTTCAGATTGTGTTTTTATTTGCTTTTTTTTTTCACCCTGGGGGAAATGGGGAGTTCTCTCAGTAGAGTGGAAAGCTGGAGTTTCACAGTATTCTCTAGCTTCCTGAAGGTGTTATCTCGGCCCTGCTGCTTTGTTGGGGTGGCATTTAGTTAATTTTAGACTTAATGAGACCTTGTTCTGTAGAGTCTGTCTTTTAATGCCATCTTCTCTGGCTTCGTTATTTTCACGCATCTGCCGCTTTGTTTCTACATGATTAAACTTTGTACTTGTGTTCAGTAGAATTATTGATGTAGGACTTAAGGAAAATAGTATACCTCAAATTTTAACTGTGGCTAAAAAAGTGGTTTGTATCGGGAAAAAAAACCCCATCTGACTTGAGGAAGGAGCATGTTAAAAAACACTGTGGGACTGCTGCTCCTACTGAGGATGCTCTTCTCACAACTGTCACTGACTACTTTCTTCAGAAAGTTTGTTTAAAGACATTTATTCCCTGACACCATTCTTACCTGTTGTGTAAGGCCCCCTAGAATTTCAGTGTGTGTTTTGCTCTTCTCTAAATGGTACTATTCATCTGTGTTTTAATGAGAAGGTGAAGAATGTCGCAGGGGTTACCTAGGAAAACACTTAAGAAATGAGGAGTGGGATTTCTAAGTTCTTGCCCACTTTCCTTTTTATTTCAGGTGGTTTCTCCATAGGGTTGGCGAGTACAGGCATAGGAACCCTGTGAAAGAGGGAAAATGTTCTTGACTTGCCCCCACTTTTCTCTCTTCTTTCAACCAGAGATGAGGTGCGTCAAATGACAGAATACATAATTTCTCAATATGCATTCTTTATGTACAAATTAAGCAGTCAGAGGACAATTGGCGGGCTGGGGAGGGGGGAGAGTTGTCATCTTGGAAGACCAGCATAGAAAGTGTAGATGTGGGGTGCTGGAAACTAACAGGAAAAAAAAAAGCAAACTTTGGTTCTTGGGAGACTTTCTGCCTTCATGATTTTGAGTTATGCGTAAAGGATTTTAATTGCTTATAAATCAGTGATTGAGGGCCTTAGAAAAAAGGGTTGTGCTGCTGTTTAGGTATAGCCTTTAAAAATTAGATGTTTATGAAAAGCAGTTAGTTAAAAGGTATGCAGAAATGGATTTACCTATTCACAATTCATTGGAGGTTTTATTTTAGTTTTTTACATTATCTCTTTTTGGTGACTCCTGTGAAAATATTTACTAGTGTTTGTCAGGGTGTACATAACTTTCTGGGGTGGTGATTTTCTCTTATTTTGTTTATATTTATGCAATTTAAAAAAATACAAGCAATAACACACCTTTTCTAAGAAATAGGGATTGCCTAAAATAACAGAACACATCCTGTAAAGAAGGAAATACATCCATAAAGAAAATGTCTAGCAACACCAGCTCTAGCCGACAATATAGGGATCCATGATGAAAAGAAAATAATAAAACATAATGCTCTTATAGGAAAGCTGAAACTAAACACAACTGGTTCTCCACTATCGCAGGACAGAACTGTCTTTCTCTGATCCCAGTGACTTACGAACATGTTAAAAGGAAATAAATTGCAAAGGATATTAAAATATTCTCCCTGGTGTTTCGCAAGGCCTTTGCCAAGGGTACTTGAAAAAAAAGCACCTCCCAGCTGTAAAACCCAGGGACACAGAATAAGAGAGTCCCTTCTGCGACACAGGGTTTCTTTAGCCAGGTCTGGAAAAATCCTGACCAGACAGCCCTTGAAATAAAGATTCCTCTTCCTAAAAAAAAATACATCTTGTGTAGCCACTCCAGGTCTGAGATAAGAACTAAGGTAGTCAAACACATAGCAGGAATAATCACTTTCCGCTTCATTTAGTAATCGTCTATTTTCATTTAATTTGATTAACATCAATGTGGTGTACATACTGTATTGTAAAGTATATAACTCCAAGTGTCGTTTTGTAGCGCACAAAAACTTTAACCTTCCTTCAAAAGCCGCACAGCTGATATTTTATGCGCACACAGCTTACAGAAAATTAGAGGGAACATTGCACGCTGTTCCAACTCCGCTCCGTTAATTTCAACATGCCTCCTCTGTCGCACGCCTCTCAACCCCTCTTCCAACCCTCGGAGCTGTCCGCCTCCCGGAGCACCATTTTTCTCTCTCCTGGAGGTTCTCTATGTTATTTTAAGTGGGTATGGTACTGGAGTGGCTGCATTACACTACCATCAGCAATGATGATGTCACTTCCTCTATCAGAGAGAGAATTTTCTGCAGTGATAGGATTTGCTTCCTGCTGGCTCCATGGAAAACAAAGAACTGAAGAGAGGGAGTTGGGAAGGTAGCCACACAGGCCCAGTGGAGTGCTCCTATTGGACTCTGCAGAGCGTTCCTATGTGGGCTCCATCGGTTCCGACATCACCCATATGTGAAGACTACACTCCTGCTTGTTTCTGGAGATTACTGTTTACCAAAGGGTTGATGCTTGAAGAAAAGAAGGTGGTCAGGGACTCTCAAGGCCGGTATCTCCTTTGGCAATGGGTGATAGATGGGTGGCCAATGAATTTGTGCTGTGTGTATGTACCCAATGAACAAGGGGCCTTTTTTCAACAGCTCTACGCACAGATAGAGGGTAGGATAGGGGACCCCCGCCTAATAGTAGGAGGGGACTTCAATACCACAAAAGATCCCAAACTAGACACAACGAGCAAGGGGGAGACCACCCGAGGGAGGGTACAGCTAAAAAAATTAATGGATAAACTGGGAATAGTGGATACATGGAGGTACTTGTGGGAAAATCAGAAAGAGTATACATTCTATTCCCACCCGCACAATGTATATAGTCGATTAGATATAATCTGGGTTGATGGGAGGTTGGTGGATGGAGTACAAAAAGTGGAGATAAAACAGATAAACTGGACAGACCACGTGCCGGTGGTAATAGAAATACAGTTGAGTAACAATAAGACAGGGTTAAGGTTTTGGAGATTAAATGAATCCTTGCTAGATGACCCATGGATGTAGGGAAAGTGTGGGAAGTGATTAAAGAATATATGCTCATTAATAAAAAGGGGGAAGTAGCACATGCAGGAATATGGGATGGGCTCATAGTAGTATTAAGGAGGCATTTGATTTCAGTGGCTTCTCAAAATAAATGATTAAATGTACAAAGAGAAGAACAGATATTGAAACAGTTGGAAGCCCTTGAGGCACAACATAAGAAGAAAGGGGGACATAAAGAGTAGCTACTCACCTGTAACAGGTGTTCTCCAGAAGCAGCAGGAATCAGTCCTCACATATGGGTGTCATCGGCGCCGATGAAGCCCCAGCGGAGCATTTCCCCAGCTTTCTATGAAAGCCTTTGGGAATGCAGGCATGCATGCGCGGTTCCCTTCCCGCCTAAAGGTGCCATCTTACCTCAGTCAAATGACATAGCTAAGAACAGCACACAAAACTGAACAATAAACTATGTACAACTGCAACTCCCAGGGGAGAAGGGAGGGTTGTGAGGACTGATTCCTGCTGCTCCTGGAGAACACCTGTTACAGATGAGTAACTACTCTTTCTCCAGGACCAGGCAGGAAGTCAGTCCTCACATATCGGTGACTCCCAAGCTCTGGGCTACCGAGGAACCCAGGCTGAACAAGAGGGCTCCCTCTAGTCCCAGCTGCCAAGAAAGGCTTCTCAAGGACACAACCTCCACCGGTAGCCCAACAGAGGGCAGGAGTTGCCTAAACCTCAAAGAGATTCCGGAGTACGGCTTGGCCAAAAGCACTGTCCCTACGGGACTACCTCTCCAGGCAGTAATGGGCCGCAAAAGTCTGGCTTGAAGACCAAGTTGCAGCCCTGCAGATGTCTACCAAGGGCACAGAGCGTAGATGAGCCACTGAGGCAGCCATTGCCAGGACTCGGTGGGCCGTAACCCGACCCTGCAAAGGAAGGTCAGCCACCTTATAAGCCCAGGTGATACAGTCAGCTACCCAGATGGACAAGGTACGCTTGGACACAGCCAACCCCAACTTATTGGGGTCAAAGGAGACGAAGAGCTGAGTAGCCCTTCTATGCCCCTGCGTACGATCAAGGTAGAAGGATAAGGCCCTCCTACAATCCAGGGTATGCAGGACTGCTTCAGCCTGGCTTGCATGAGGCCTAGGGAAGAATGTTGGAAGAACCACCTCCTGGTTGAGGTGGAAAGAGGAGACAACCTTTGGGAGGAACTTTGGATGAGTCCTAAGGACTACCCTGTTCCTATAAAAGCGAGTGTAAGGCCTATCACAGACCAGGGCCTGAAGCTCACTCACTTGCCTAGCCAAGGTAAGGGCTACCAAGAAGAGTGTCTTCCAGGACAGGAAGCGTAGAGGACAAGTAGCCATCGGCTCAAAAGGTGGGCGAGTCATCTGCTGCAAGACCACATTCAGCTTCCACTCAGGGGCAGGAGGACGGATGGGAGCCCCTAAGAAAGCGTGACAACAAGGGGTGACCAGACAGAGAATGGCCCTCCACCAAAGAGTGGTGAGCTGCTAGAGCTGAGAGGTGGACCCAAACAGAATTGGACTTAAGGCCTTGATTTGACAAGTGCAGTAAGTACTGAAGGACTACTGGCACAGTACAGGAGAAAGGATCAACTGTATGTAGCTGACACCACACAGAAAACCTTTCCCATTTGAGAGCATTGTTTTTTCTAGTGCACTGTTTCCTAGAGGTTAGGACAACCTCCTCAACATCCTGAGGCAGGCCCCAGGGAGCCAAGACTACCCTTGCAGCCTCCAGGCCATCAAATTGAGCGCTTTGAGATTGGGGTGCAGAAGGGAACCCTGCTCCTGTGAGAGAAGGTTGGGTTGCAACCCCAGAGGAAGTGGAGGATCCACCACCAGTTGAAGCAGAAGAGGAAACCAAGGCTGTCTCGGCCACCGGGGAGCCACCAGCAGGACCAAGAATCTTGAAGAGAGTTCGGGCCACCAAGGGCGTGGGAGGAAACGCATACAGGAGGCCCTGAGACCAGGATATCAGAAAAGCATCCGCTGCTATCCGCAGAGGATGCGGTTGCTTGGAGCAGAACTTTGGCAGCTGCTTGTTCATGGGGCTGGCAAAGAGATCCATCAAAGGGAGACCCCATTTCAGGAAGATCTTCTGAGCTACTGAAAGATGCAGCTGCCACTCGTGAGGCTGCAGTATTCTGCTTAATCTGTCTGTCAGGTAGTTGTCCTGGCCTGGAAGGTACACAGCCCTGAGGAGCATGTTGTGCTGGAGGGCAAAAGAACAAAGGTCCTGAGCTTCCCGACAAAGGATCCTGGACCCAGTTCCGCCCTGTTTGTTCACATAAAACATGGCAACTTGGTTGTCTGTCTGAATCAGGACAGACTGGTGAGCCAGGGTAGGAGTGAAAGCTTGGAGCGCTAACCGAATAGCTCGGAGTTCGAGAAGATTGATCTGCTGTGCAGCTTCCCAGGGAGACCACAGGCCCTGGGTGCACTTGCCCAGACAATGAGCTCCCCAGCCTTGCAGTGAGGCGTCCGTGGTCACCACTACTGTGTACCCTGGAATCTGAAAAGGCACCCCCTGCAGAAGATTGGGTGGGTGCAGCCACCAGTTGAGGGAGTTCAGAAATTGTCTGGACACCCTTATCCTGTCTTTGAGGCTGCCTGTGGCCTGTGACCACTGAGACCGAAGGCACCACTGTGCAGGCCTCTTATGGAGCCTGGCATTGGGGGTCACATGTACTGTTGAAGCCATGTGGCTTAGAAGCCTCAGGCAGAGTCTGGCGGAAACCAGGGACCTGCTGAGAAACTGATTTGCCAAGGCCATCAACCTTTGGGCCCTATCTACTGGCAAGAAAGCCTTTGCCAGCAGAGAGTCCAGCCTTGCCCCTATGAACTCCAAGCTTTGGGAGGGGAGCAAAGTGGACTTTGCAAAGTTTATGACAAACCCCAGACTTTGTAGAAGAGCAATAGTCCTGAGGGTGGCTTGCTTGGTCTCCTGGCACGTCTGACCCCTGATGAGCCAGTCGTCCAGATAGGGGAAGACAAAGATTCCCTGATTTCTCAGGTAGGCCGCCACCACTGCTAGGCACTTTGTAAAGACTCTGGGGGCGGGGGCGAAGGTGAGGCCGAAAGGCAGCACTCTGTACTGATAATGGTTTCCTCCCACAATGAACCTGAGGTACTTTCTGTGGTCTGGATGAATGAGGATGTGAGTGTACGCATCCTTTAGATCTAAGGAGCATAGCCAATCTCCCTGTTGGAGGTAGGGCAGAAGTGTCCCAAGAGTAAGCATTTTGAACTTCTCCTTCACTAGGAACTTGTTGAGGTTCCTGAGGTACAGAATGGGTCGAAGGCCACCGGTTCTTTTGGGCACCAGGAAATACCTGGAGTAGAAACCGTGACCTTGCAAGTGGGGAGGCACAGGCTCCACCAACCTGTCCACCAACAGACCATGAAGTTCTTGTAGAAGAAGGTCTGTGTGCAGGGGAGGCCTTGGAGGCTCCCCTGGAAAATATGGTGGAGGCAGTTGGTGAAAATGGAGGGTATAGCCCCTGTGGACTATCTCCAGCACCCAACTGTCCCCAGTGATAAGGGGCCACTGGTGGGCAAAGAGGGTGAGGCAACCTCCTGTGCAGGATTGGGAGAGCAGTGGAGGAGAGGCTACGCTCAAGGAGTCAAAAACCCCCACCATGCTGAGTGGCAGCAGGGGCCTGAGGCTTGGGGGTCCTCTGCCTACGGGGCCCATTACCCTGGCCCTTGGCTTGCTGACCCTGGGAGGCAGCTTGGGCAGCCTGATATTGCGGGTACTGTTTGTAGGCAGTGCCCTTCCTCGGTTAAAGGGCTTTTTACCCGAGCCCTTTTTGTTATGAGAAGGGGCAGAGGTCTTCCTCGACAGCCTTGTCCGTGTGAGGTGCTCAGTTTCGAGCTGAGCGGCCTTCTCAGTCATGGGTTTGCCAAAAAGGTTTTCACCTCGGAAGGGACATCGACCAACCTGTCCTGAACCCATGGCTCGAGGTCCGATGACTGCAGTCATGCCTGGCGTCGAGCTGCTGGCTGCCGCAACTCAGGCCGAAGCCTCGAAGCCATCATAGGCGGCGAGGGACATGAACTTCGAGCAGTCACGAATCCCCGAGGACAAGGACTGAAATCTCTGCAAGGGTTCCCCGGAGAGACCAGCAGAGAACCCGGCCAATTCCTTGGCCAGATCCCGCAAGTACATGCCCATGTACAGCTGGTAGGACTGGGCACGGCAAGCAAGCATTGAGCCCTGGAAGCACTTCCTACCGACGCCATCGAGGTTCCGGGCCTCCCTGCCAGGGGGCACCACGGAGTGCATCTTCTGGCTCTTCAGACGATGCATGGCCGATTCCACAACCATAGAATGGTGTGGTAGCTGTGCCTTTTGAAAACCAGGGCTCTTCCGGAGTCGATAGATCGAATCGACTCGCTTGCTTAGAACCGGCGCCGAGGCCGATGCCTCCCACATACGGAAGAGGAGCCGCTCCAGCATCGGAGGAACCGGAAGAGTAAAGGCCTCCTTCGGAGGAGAGTCATACTGTAGGGCCTCGAGCTCTTCAGCTCGAGGCTCTTCCTCGGGGTCCGCCGGAATAGCCAAGGCAGCGGCCATATCCCGGACGAACTCCGAGAACCGAGTGTCCTCCGGGGGGGACCTACTCCGGGGCTCAGACTGCGGTGAGTCTGAAGGGACGTACCGAGTCTTGAAGGTATCAGGAGACTCCTCGTCCTCCGTCTCCCAAGCTGACTCGTCCGAGGAGGAGTCAGGGTCCGACCCCACGGGGCCCTGGAGCAACCGCCCTGACGCCAGAGGCACCGGTGTCGACACCCTCGGTCCCGAACGGGAGGCCGAGGGAGACCGCGACCGAGGACGACTCCGAGCCATGATGGACTCGAGTATCGGCTTGGTCTCCGTGGTTGACTTCGAAGTCAATGTCCCGGTGGTTGGGGCAGATGCGCCAGACAGGCTGGCCATCAGTGCCCACTGCTGCTCCATGAAGGCAGACAATCTGCTCTCCAAGGCTGTCATCCTGAAACTCAGCTTGGGAGACGCAGCAGCCACCGACTCGGGTCCCGGCGGTGCCGGACCCGACGTCGGCTCCCTGGAAGGAGAGTCCTCGAGGACTACGGGGCTTACGTGTCCAGCAGACTCCGGCTCCATGCAAGGAACTTTTGCAGGCTTCTTGTGTTCCACGGGCCCGGGGCGATGGTCGGGGGTCTTAGACCTGGCCCTCGAGGAGCCAGGGACCTCCTCCGACGACGCCCTCGCGAGCCGCTTCTTCCTCTTGCGTTCCCGGTCGGGGGACCCCCTGTCCGTGGAGGTTCGACGGTGCTCGGGATCGGAATCCCGAGATGTCGAGGCCTCAGACGAGGTCCGGGCCCGGCCGGAGACTGAGTCCGAGAAAAGCCTTTCCTTCTGTTGCTGGCGACTTCGGAGTGCCTTGGAAGACATCTTTCCACATGGCCCGCACGACTTACGGTCGTGTGTGTCGGTGAGAGACATCAGTTTCTTACACCGATCACACTTCTTAAAACCACTGGAAGCCATCGGGGAAAAAAGAGTCCCCGCGAGGTCAAAGGACCGCCCTTCCAGGGAAAAATGGAAAAAAGGGCGCGAACGCCAGCCACGAAGGGCAAAAACCGAAAAAGAAGAATCGGGCTCGATACCGGTGTACCGAACCTGGCGGGAGGGGAACCGGCGTCGAACCGGGAGAAAAAATAGCGAAAATCGCTGAAAAAAATCTAATTTTAATCGGGAGAACAGGACACACGTCCGGTGGGCTTCACGGAAAAAAAGAGACTGAGGTAAGATGGCACCTTTAGGCGGGAAGGGAACCGCGCATGCGTGCCTGCATTCCCAAAGGCTTTCATAGAAAGCTGGGGAAATGCTCCGCTGGGGCTTCATCGGCGCCGATGACACCCATATGTGAGGACTGATTTCCTGTTTGGTCCTGGAGAAACTGAGATGCCAGATTGAGACTGCTAGAGGGGAGTTGAATAGTTTACGAGCAGAAGAATAGGCCTATCAATTAAATAAATTGTGACATAATTTCTTTATACAGGGTAATAAACCAGGAACTTATTTATTTATTTATATTCTCTTATATACCGCACTATTCTGCATCAGTGCGGTTTACATTGAACAAACTGAAATTACATTGAACAGGGCATTATAACTTGGAGATAACTATTTTACAGGGAACATGGGCTATGGAGGGTTAAGTGGCTTGCCCAAGACCACAAGGAGCACCGGTGGGACTAGAAACCCCAGTCCTTCTGGCCCAAGGTTGCTGTCCTCTAGTGGGATCTGAACCCCTGACCTTCCGGCCTGAAGTACCTTGCCCCAAACACTAGGCCACTCCTCCACTTACCTAGACTCAACTTTGACTCAGTAACAAAAAAGTATTGAACGACTTGATAAGGTGGAACAAACCTTATTTCTCATGGTTTTGGAGAATAACCATAGTTAAAATGAATTCTTCCAAGAGTGCTTTTTATATTCAGTGCCCTCCCAGTGATGATTTCAGATAGATTGATGGCCCTCATACAGAAAACAATATTTTCATTCATCTAGAGTCGAAGGCTTCCAAGGGTGCAAAGGGCGGTTTTAGTTAGAAAGAAAGATGAAGGTGGATTAGCAGTCCCAGATATACCGAGATAGTTTAGGGCAGCACAGCTCAGGACTATCACAGGGCAGCGGATGGGGGAGGAAGGACCCAAATGGGTACAAATAGAACAAGCGGGGATGGAAGGCCAACCATTGACCAATATGATGTGGCACACAGAGGAGATAAACAAAGGAGAAATGAAAACTAACCCTTATGTTGAGGAGTGGTGGTGAACATGGGAAATTTTGGTGGGGTCAGGAGGAACGATACGCCTACAAAGAGTAGTTACTCACCTGTAACAGGTGTTCTCCAGGAGCAGCAGGAATCAGTCCTCACTTACGGGTGACATCGACGCCGATGGTGCCCCCGTGCGGAGCATTTCCCCAGCTTTCTAAGAAAGCCTTTGGGAATACTGCACGCATGCGCGGCCCCCTTCCCGCCTAAAGGTGCCATCTTGCTCAGTCCAATGACATAGCTAAAAAAAACCAGCACACAAAAATGTAAAAATAAACTATGTACAACTGCAACTCCCAGGGGAGGAGGGAGGGTTGTGAGGACTGATTCCTGCTGCTCCTGGAAAACACCTGTTACAGGTGAGTAACTACTCTTTCTCCAGGACCAAGCAGGAAGTCAGTCCTCACCTATGGGACTCCCCAGCTTCAGGCTACCGGGGACCCAAAGCTGAAAAATGAGCACCCTCTAGCCTCAGCATCAGAGAAAGGATTTCACTGAAACATACCTCTACCGATAGCCCAGAGGGCTGGAGGGTAGGAGTTGCCTAAACCTCAAAGAGATTCCGGAGCGCTGCCTGACCGAAAGCACTGTCCGTACGGTACTCCCTCTCCAGGCAGTAATGGGCCGCAAAAGTCTGGCTTGAGGACCAAGTTGCAGCCCTGCAGATGTCTGCCAACGGTACAGAGCAGAGATGAGCTACTGAGACAGCCATTGCCCTGACACGGTGGGCCTTGACCCAACCCTGCAAAGGAAGGTCAGCTGCCCTGTAAGCCCAGGTGATACAATCAGCCACCCAAATGGACAAGGTACGCTTGGAGACAGGTACCCCCAAGTTATTGGGGTCAAAAGATACGAAGAGCTGAGTAGCCCTCCTATGCCCCTGCGTACGCTCAAGGTAGAAGGATAAGGCCCTCCTACAGTCCAGGGTATGCAAGACTGTCTCAGCCCGTCTGGCATGGGGCCTAGGGAAGAATGTTGGAAGAACCACCTCCTGGTTGAGATGGAAAGAGGAGACAAACTTGGGGAGGAACTTAGGATGAGTCCGAAGGACTACCCTGTTCCTATAGAAGCAAGTGTAGGGTCTGTCACAGACCTGGGCTTGAAGTTCACTCACTCGCCTGGCCGAGGTCAAGGCCACTAGGAAGAGAGTCTTCCAAGAAAGGAAGCGGAGAGGACATGTAGCCATCGGCTCAAAAGGTGGGCGAGTCAGTTGCTGCAAGACCACATTCAACTCCCACTCAGGGGCTGGTGGACGGAGAGGAGGCTTGAGCAATAGCAAGCCTCTGAGAAACCTGGACACCAAGGAATGAACCGACAAAGAGTGTCCCTCCACCACTGAGTGGTGAGCTGCCAGAGCAGAGAGGTGGACCCAAACAGAATTGGACTTAAGGCCCTGATTGGACAAGTGCAGAAGGTACTGGAGCACTACTGGCACAGTGCAGCCGAAAGGATCTTCCTTGCATTGCTGACACCACAAGGAGAACCTCCTCCACTTCAGGGCATATGTTTTCCTGGTGGATTGCTTTCTAGAGGCCAAGACCACCTCTTCTACTTCCTGAGGCAGGCACCAGGGAGCCAAGACTACCCTTGCAGCCTCCAGGCCATCAGATTGAGAGATTTGAAATTGGCGTGCAGAAGGGAATCCTGATCCTGAGAGAGAAGGTCGGGTTGGAACCCCAGAGGCAGTGGTGTCTCCACTGTCAGTTGAAGCAGGAGTGGGAACCAGGGCTGCCTTGGCCACCTGGGAGCAACCAGAAGGACCGAGGCCTTGTCCCTGAGAATCTTGAACAAGGTTGGGGCCACCAGAGGCGTGGGAGGAAACACATACAGTAGGCCCTGGGACCAGGAAATCAGGAAGGCATCCGCCGCTACCCTTAGGGGATGCGGTTGCCTGGAACAAAACCCGGGCAGTTGGTGATTCAGGGGACTGGCAAAGAGGTCCATGGATGGAAGTCCCCATTTCAGGAAAATCTTTTGAACCACTAACAGGTGCAGCTGCCACTCGTGGGGCTGCAGAATTCTGCTTAATCTGTCCGCCAGAAAGTTCTCCTGGCCAGGAAGATAAACAGCCCTCAGCAACATCTGGTGTCTGAGGGCAAAAGAGCAAAGGGCCTGTGCTTCCAGGCATAGGGGCCTGGACCCAGTGCCGCCCTGTTTGTTCACATAGAACATGGCTACTTGATTGTCCATCTGAACTAGAACAGACTGGTGAACCAAAGTGTGAGAAAAAGCCTTGAGGGCTAAGCGAATAGCCTGCAACTCTAGTAGGTTGATCTGTTGTGTGGCTTCCCATGGGGACCAGAGGCCCTGAGTGCAGCTCCCCTGACAGTGTGCACCCCAGCCCTGTAAGGAGGCATCTGTTGTCAACACCACTGTGGGAACAGGCACCTGAAAAGGCACCCCCTGAAGTAAGTTTGGGGGGTGTAGCCACCACTGAAGGGAAGTCAGGAATGGTTTTGACACCCTGACTTTGTCTGCTAGGTTCCCAGTGGCTTGCTTCCACTGAGTTCTGAGGCACCACTGTGCAGGCCTCATGTGGAGGTGGGCATTGGGGGTCACATGTACAGTCGATGCCATGTGTCCTAGGAGCTGCAGACAGAGCCAGGCAGGAACCCTTGGCAGGCTGAGAAACCAGGATGCCAACTCCATGAGCCTTTGAGCTCTGTCCTCTAGCAAGTAAGCCCTTGCTTGCAGAGAGTCCAGCCGTGCTCCTATGAACTCGAGGTTCTGAGAGGGGAGCAAAGTGGACTTTGCGATGTTTATGACAAAGCCTAGGTCTCGAAGGAGTGATACAGTCCTGAAGGTGGCCTGCCTGGCCTCCTGGTAAGTCTGACCCCAGATGAGCTAGTCGTCTAGATAGGGGAAGACAAAAACACCTTGAGTCCTCAAGTAGGCCGCCACCACAGCAAGGCACTTTGTAAAGACTCGTGGGGCGGAAGTTAGGCCAAAAGGCAGTACTCTGTACTGGTAATGGTTTCCTCCCACCATGAACCTGAGGTACTTTCTGTGGTCTGGATGAATGAGGATGTGAGTGTATGCATCCTTTAGATCTAAGGAGCATAGCCAATCTCCCTGCTGGAGGTAGGGCAGAAGTGTTCCAAAAGTAAGCATCTTGAACTTCTCTTTCTCCAAGAACTTGTTGAGGTTCCTGAGGTCTAGGATAGGCCTTAGGCCTCCGGTTCTCTTTGGCACCAGAAAGTCCCTGGAGTAAAAACCGTGCCCCTGTAGGCGAGGAGGTACAGGCTCCACCGCCCTGTCCAGAAGCAGACTGAAGTTCTTGGAGGAGGAGGGATGTGTGCAGGGGAGGCCTTAGAGGCTCTCCTGGGAGGTAGACAGGAGGTAACTGCTGGAAATGAAGCATATAGCCCTTGTGGACTATGCTTAATACCCAAGCATCCCCTGTAATGGGTGGCCACCTGTGGGCAAACAGGGCTAAGTGACCTCCTTTGCAGGAATGGGGCAGCAGAGATGGAAAGGCTATGCTGTGGGAGTCAAAAAACCCCTCCCTGCTGGGTAGGAGCAGGAGCCGGAGGCTTGGGGTCTTCTGCCTACAGGGCCCATGTCCCTGCCCCTTGGCCTGCTGCCCCTGTTGGGGAGCTGGGGAGGCCTGGTACTGAGGGAAAGGTTTGTAGGCAGCCGCCTTTCTCGGGTAAAAGGACTTTTTACCCGAGCCCTTCCTTTTGTGAGAAGGGGCAGAAGTCTTTCTGGACAGCCTTGTCCTAGTCAGGTGCTCGGTTTCGAGCTCAGCCGCCTTCTCGGCCATGGGCTTGCCAAAAAGGTTTTCACCTCGGCAAGGGACATCGACCAACTTGTCCTGCACCCAGGGCTCGAGGTCCGATGACTGCAGCCATGCCTGGCGTCGGGCTCCGATGCCGGCTGCCGCCACACGAGCCGAAGCCTCGAAGCTATCGTAGGCCGCTCGGGACATGAACTTGGAACAGTCCCTGATTCCTGAGGACAAAGTCTGGAACCTCTGCAAAGGTTCCCCGGAGAGGCCAGCAGAGAACCCGGCAAGATCTTTCGCCAGGTCCCGTAAGTACATGCTCATGTACAGCTGGTAGGACTGGACACGGCAAGCAAGCATCGAGCCCTGGAAGCACTTTCTGCCGAAAGCATCCAAGTTCCGGGCCTCCATGCCGGGGGGCACCGCAGAGTGCATCTTCTGGCTCTTCAGACGATGCATAACCGATTCCACCACCATGGAATGGTGCGGCAGCTGTGCCTTCTGGAAGCCAGGGCTCTTACGGAGTCGATAGATGGAATCGACCCGCTTGCTCAAGACCGGCGCCGAGGCCGGCGCCTCCCACATCCGGAAGAGGAGCCATTCCAGCATCAGAGGAACCGGCACAGTAAAGGCCTCCTTCGGAGGAGAGTCATACTGGAGGGCCTCGAGCTCCTTGGCTCGAGGCTCCTCCTCGGGGTCCACGGGGATCGCCAATGCCTTGGCCATGTCCCGCACGAACTCCGAGAACCGGGTGTCCTCCGGGGGGACCTACTCCAGGGCTCGGACTGCGGTGAGTCCGAAGGGACGCACCAAGTCCGGAAGGTGTCGGGGGGCTCCTCGTCCTCCGTCTCCCACGCTGACTCATCCGAAGAGGAGTTGAGGGGCTCCGACCGCGCGGGTCGAGGTGGCACCTGCCTCAACGCCGAAGGCACCGGCGTCGACACCCTCGGTTCCGAGCGGGAGGTCGAGGGAGACCTTGACTGAGGACGACTTCGAACCTTCATGGTCTCGAGTATCAGCTCGGTCTCCGGGGTCGACTTCGATGTCCCGGTGGTCGGGGCAGATGCACCAGCGAGGCTGGCCATCAGTACCCGCTGCTGATCCATGAAGGCAATCTGCACTCCAAGGCTGTCAGCCTGAGTCCAAGCTCAGGAGACTCAGCAGCCACCGACTCAGGCCCCGGCGGCGCTGGGCCCGACGTCGGCTCCCTCGGAGGAGAGTCCACGAGGACTACAGGACTTACGTGCCCGACGGTCTCCGGCTGCACATGAGGTACTTTGGATGGCTTCTCCTGCACCAAAGGCCCGGGGTGTCGGTCGGGGGTCTTAGACCTGGACCTCAAGGAACCAGGGACCTCTTCCGACGCCGCCCTCACGAGCCGCTTCTTCCTCTTGCGTTCCCGGTCGGGGGACCCCCTGTCCGAGGAACCCCGGCGATGCTCGGGATCAGACTCCCGAGACGTCGAGGCAGACGAGGTCCGGGCCCGGCCGGAGGCAGAATCTGAGAAAATCCTTTCCTTCTGGTGCTGACGGCTTCGAAGTGCCTTGGTGGACTTTTTGCCACACGGGCCACAGATCATTGGATCATGATCTGGGCCGAGGCACCGAAGGCAGCAGTCATGTGTGTCGGTGAGAGACATTAGTTTCTTGCACCGATCACACTTCTTGAAACCACTGGAAGCCATCGGGGAAAAAAGGGCCCCCGTGAGGTCAAAGGACCGGCCTTCCAGGGAAAAACAGAAAAAAGGGCGCGAATGCCAGCCACGAAGGGCAAAAACCGAAAAATAGAAGACGGGATCGATACCGGTGTACCGAACCCGGCGGGAAGGGGAACCGGCGTCGAACTCGGAGAAAAAGACGAAGTAATCGTTGAAGAAAAGTCAACTTTTCCGGGTGACTCGGACAGACGTCCAATGGGCTCCACGGAAAAAGAGAGACTGAGCATGCGTGCAGTATTCCCAAAGGCTTTCTTAGAAAGCTGGGGAAATGCTCTGCACGGGGGCTCCATCGGCATCGATGTCACCCGTAAGTGAGGACTGCTGGGTCCTGGAGAATGCATAATAACTTGTGAGGGGTTTGAAGAGGGAGGAAAGCTACCATACTTCCACAGATGGAAAGGCAAGGGATTGGTATATATTGGACAGATGCTCACTGCACAGGGGAGTCTGAGACCCTTTACAGAGCTTAAACAGGAATATGCACTAGATGAGTGAGATTGGTATGGCTACCTTCAAATAACGCACTTCCTAGGAGGATTGAGGGGTAAAGTAGAATTGGATGCTGAAGAACAACCATTTGAAACGTTATATAGAGGGGTACCCCAGGGTAAAGGGCTGATATCTTTGGTGTACAAATGTTTACTGACTAAAGAGGGGCAGGTTGCCTACCGAGGGGCATGGGAGCGGGACCTAGGAGGGGAATGGGATCAGGAGCAATGGACCAGGATCATCAGGGCCACACAGGTAACCTCGGTATTGGCTGCGATCCAGGCATATTCATATAAGATGTTATATCGTATGTACCTGACACCACTAAGGATTAGTAAAATGAATAAACAGGGAGAAGTAGAATGCTGGCGAGGATGTGGGGGGATAGGGGACTATATACATATGTGGTGGTCTTGAAAGCCCTGGGAGGTCTATGGCCTTGGGTATGGAGGACTTTGAGGGATATGATGGGCTGGACAGGTGAAATGGGCCCACAGGAAGAATTACTGAATGAGTGGGAAGGGGGCATAGAGTCAGAACTGGGGTGTCTGCTGTGAATAATAGTGCTGGGGATGCATATGGAAATTGCTAAAGAATGGAAGTTGATAAAAGGGCCAGAGCCTACAGCAGTTATACAACACTTAGAGCATGTCCATAGGATGTGCGAAATAACGGCCTACCAACAGCATAACATAGAACATTCCACAGAAGGTGGCGACCATACATACAATGGATGCAAAATAGTACAGAGAAGAGGAGATAAGGGGACATTTGAATCAGAGATACATGAGGGGAATGAGAGACCTGGAAAGGGAGGGGGAGGATATACATACAGAAATAGATACATGTTGAGAGTATAATTAAGAATAAATCCATAAAAAGCCCCAGGGGAAAAGGGTAATATTAAAGGACCAAAGGATGGGGGAGATAGGATGCATACAGACAGAGAATGTTTATTGTTGGAAAAACAATACAGTATTCAATATAAAATAAGCTTATGTTTTTGCTATTTATGGATAATGATGCACCGGCTGTTTTTTGTAATCATGTACTAATGACATATGAAAAGATAGACATATTGGAAAGGTTGGTGAAAAAAGTTTATTAACAACAACAAAAAACTGAAAGGGGAAAGATTAGATGGTAAATGGTAACTGGCATTAGAGTATATGAGGAAAAATATACGATTAACAGTTCAAACTACATCACGCTAACTGAATAAAAGGCTGGAAATGGACATAACGTTTATTATTGATAAGCAATGATAACAAAGAATACTGTTTAATATGATGTTTAACATAGAGAATAGTATTCAATAAGCATGATGTTTTTCCTTATATAAGGGATAAGATGGAACCAGTTGGACTATGTATATTGCAAAGTATGACATATGTAAAGGTCTATACATTGGAAATTTTGACTAATAAAAATTTTAATATAAAAAATAAAACTGGGGGGGGGGGGGGGGTGATACAGTAAACAGAACGGGGTACAACATTTATTGAGGGGGTATTCAGTGAGCGGGACAGGGTACAGTTAAAAGTTAACAGTGTACACAGTGTAACAGTGGTGTAATTGGAATCTGGACAATAAACTCAGTAGTTTGGGGATGGGTCCCAAGGTGGTGAACTGGATCAGAAATTGGTTGATTGACAGACGACAGAAGGTGATGGTAAATGGAGCTCACTCGGATGAAAGGAGGGTGATTAGCGGGGTGCCCCAGGGTTTGGTCCTGGGTCCGGCACTGTTCAATGCATTTGTTTGTGATATTGCTGAAGGACTGAATGGAAAAGTCTTTCTTTTTGCAGATGGCACAAAAATTTGCAATAGAGTGGACTCCCCTTAGGGAGTGGATAACATGAGGAAAGATCTACAAAAGCTGGAAGAATGGTTTAATTCTTGGTAGTTAAGATTTAATGTGAAGAAGTGCAGTGTCATGCACTTGGGAAGCAGAAATCCAGGGGACATGTACGCGATAGGGGGCGAGAGGTTGGTGTGCACGGACCAGGAGAAGGACCTTGGTGTGATTATTTCTGAGGATCTCAAGGTGGCAAAACAGTGCGACAAGGCAGTGGCAAAAGCCAGGAGGATGTTGGGTTGCATACAAAGAGGAATTATCAGCAGAAAGGAAGAGGTACTAATGCCACTGTATAAGTCACTGGTGAGGCTCACTTGAAATACTGTGTTCAGTTTTGGAGACCATATCTTGCAAAGGATATAAAAAGACTGGAAACTGTTCAGAGGAAGGTGACCAAAATGATTTGGAGCCTGCATCAGAAGCCTTATGAGAAGAGACTTGAAGACCTAAATATGTATTGTCGCGCCTCGTCGGCTAGGCTGTCGCCTAGGGGCTGGAGACGTGAACTTTTTATATGTTTCCCCCGATGATTGCCTATAATTGTAGTTGTGCGGTTGAAATGACTCAGCCGAGAAGGTTTATAGGCTCGCAGGATTTTTATTATTTTTTTTCTTCAGCCAAATGAACTTCTTATTTATAGTTCAATATATCAAACATAAGTGCGGGTGTTTTCCCAGAGTAACCAAACATAAAGTGCTTCCATATTCAGCTTGGCAATCAAAACAGAAAGTATTTCTTCATACAAAAACAGCAGTGAAACTCTTGTGCAGACAAAACCAGCTTCTTACGTGGCTTTAAAACAGGTACAGTTTTACAATTCTCCAGTATTGTACAAACTCTATTGCAGACTGTTTCCTTCTTCTCACAATCAATTAGTTTCTCTCTCTGCTGTATTGCAACTCTATACTTCTTAGCCAACAGTCCTTTAAACACACAGTCAGAGCTTAGAATCTCAGCAACCTCATTTGCATATTCTGCTCAGCCGTGCTCTTCTTGAAACACACTGCTAGGTTTTCAGAGTATCTAGAAACCGTCTAGCTTTCCTTATTTCTTACAAACTAGAGAGCAATCCATTTCTATGTCTGAGCTTGCTTCATTTATCACAGAGATTCCTAAATCCATGCTTTCCACATCTGACTCTGTTAGAGAAGCATTGGATTCAATCTCAGACCTATAGTGCTTTAACCTCTCTAGGATTTTCAACACTCTGCTTAATGCAGACTCTTCTCTCTTCTGAGGAGTGCTTTTACAATTAGGAGGTTTCTTAACTTTCAGAACATTAGTAGAGGATTTTAAACGGCTCACCTTAGTTTGTGGAAGTAAGCTTCTGGCAGGCTTTTCTGCTGTAAGCTCTGTTTCCATATAAATTTCAGGAGAATGCTTTCTGCTACTCACATGGCTTGCAATTTCCCCTGGGTAAGCTTTCCCTCTAAACGGAGTTCTCCTGTCTCTCTTACAGGTCACTGAGCTAACTTCAATACCTCTGGCTGGCCTTGCCTTCCTCCAAGAGGTCTCTGGTGAAGTTTTCCTGACTCTCCGTGTTCCTTCCTTGGTTAGTGCTCTGGAGCTCCTAGGGCCTCCTCCCCTTCTGGGACCTTCTGCCCTATTCCAACCGGTTCCAGAATCAGAGCTAGGACTCCTCCTTGTTCTTCCTCTCTCAATGAAAGTTTCACCTTCTCTGGCAGTCCTTCTCCCAATGCACTTCCTCTCCAGGCTCTCTAGGCCCTCTAGCCTCTTTAGCCTTCCTGGGTTCTCTAACCCTCCTCGGTTCTCTCCAAGGCTCTCTAGGCCCTCTAGCCTCTTTAGCCTTTCAAAGCCTCCATCCTCATTGTGCCTTTCTCTAAGTTCCTGCCGTTTATATCTGTGATTTCCCTTTCTGCCTCCTAGCCACTCCCCCAGCTGTCCCTCATGAGCAGGGCTGGTAACCATGGAGCTAGGGCGTGTCTCTTCACTACAAACTTTCTGCAGGGAGTTTTTTTCTGAACCAGGAATTTTAACCCCTAAACTCCTGGATTTGGTTCCTTTCTCTTGGGAAAATGACTGATTTTTCCCTCTTTTTGTATGCTCTCTCTCGGCTGCGCCATCACGGTATACTCTGGAGGAGAGGAGGGATAGGGGAGATATGATTCAGACCTTTAAATACTTAAAGAGAAATAATGAACAAACAAACCTCTTCCAAAGACGGGGAAGCTGTAAAACTAGAGGACATAACATGAAGCTGCAAGGGGGTAAATTGAAAGGCAATGTCAGGAAATACTTTTTCACTGAAAGGGTGGTGGATGCTTGGAATGCCCTCCCGATGGAAGTGGTGGGGGCAAATACAGTGACAGAATTCAAAATGGCATGGGACAGACATAGTGGATCCCTTTACAACAACAGGATAAAATCAAAATAAACTTAACTATCTAATTTCTCAACAAACAGGGGTGTCCTACACGGAGTGGTGGGTTCACCCCTAAACAAAGACATGGGGAGAGGTGACCTGCACGGAGTGGGAGGTGCACCTACTCCAGCCATCTTACTGGGCAGACTAGATAGACCATACATAGTGTGGTAAGGAGAGTGCAGCCCAGCCAGGAAAAAGTGAAGAGAAGAAGAATTTTTCCTCTTTGCGGGGGATGGGTACACAGGATCACATAGTCCACAGCAGAAGCCCGGAGAGAAACCTAGAGGGCAGACCTAGTTGTAAGCCACGCCCACACTCCAGGTCAACCATAGATAGGAGTGGGAGGTACAGATGGGCAGGGCCAGGAAGGGAGTTGCCCTGCTAAATGTTTAAATTGGAGCAAACAAACACCAGAGATAGACACGGTTGGAGACACAGGGCGAAACACGGTTGGAGACACAGTTGCAGTTGCAGTGGCAGTTGCTGTCGGAGTTGCAGTCCAGGTCCAAGTGGGAGTTGCAGCTCAGGTTCCAGTCCAAGTTCCAGAAGGTCCAGAGAGAACAACCCTGTAGCCAAAGGACAAAGGAGCTTTGCAGCCAAAGGGAGCAGCAGAGAAAGGAACAGCTATAAAGGCAGTCAAAGAAGGTACAAAGGAAGCCACAATAGTCAGCACAGTAGCCACAGAGGACATAGGGAAGGTTCTTGGGAGAGAACCACCTACCCTGGCAAGAGAGCGGGAAAGTTTTACCAAAAGTCTCTGCCCTACTCTGAGGCAGAGGGAGTCCTGACTGGCCGAAGTTCCAACCAAGAGAATACTGCACCAAAATCCCAAGGTAGGAGAGGGGAGGCAGTAAGGCCTTCAAAGTGGGTTTCCTGTTCTGACTCTGATGAAACTGTTGTACCCCAGATAACACAGCGTAGAAAGAAATGTTTCACCAGGAAGGTTAAACAAGAACACCCCATAGGAGACCTGCCCAGAGAAGGGAGGGCAAGAAAGTGGGAGAGGTTGTTTGACCTGTTGAAAACTTTAAAACAGAAAGTTCCTGAGCGTTTCCAAGCAGAACCCTGCTACAGCTCAGCTGAGAGCATGGAGGTTGAAGCAAAAGAGGGTGATGTAACTTCCAGTGTTTCAGAGATGGAATGTGATGCGTGCACTAAGGTGAATTAGTGTAAGCCAGAAACAGTTGAACCTTAAGAACGCTACTATAGGTGTGAAGGTAGTTCTGAAGCTGAAAGTTCGCTGTTACTCTGTTTTGGACATTTGTTTATGGGAGAAGTTATCCGTTATTTTTCTTTTGTCTGGAGAATAAATGTGCTTGAAGAATCTGTATCCACTTACCAGCAAGGAAGCTGAATAAATTCCTGTGCGCTTTGATAAACCACTTGGCTCATTATTCCTCACACAACTACAAGCTTAGGAAAAGATAAGAGGTGGCTACCCGTCCCTACTAGGCGGCCGCCTGGTAGGGGCTCGAGTGCCACAATAGTGTCACGCCACCACCACTCGCCTCTAGGTTAGAGGGGCGTGGATTATTAGAGGAACTTTCTGCTGTATGCTTTTTCAGCTCTTTTTAAACTATTTCCCTGCAATACCCTCTGGGAAATGTAGTCCTTATTCAGCTGTATGAGTTCACCATGCAGAAAGCTGTAGTCAGGCTCAAGTAGGTAAGGCAAATGACAGAAATGTATTATTTTTATATACCCAATGGTTCGATCATACCACGCATAGGATTGTTGGTTCAGGACTCTTGGAAGCAAAAATTGTCCAAAACATATCCAAGCACAAAATGCAGTTTTAAAGGTTTTCTCTATTGCAGGATACACAGTCTTTACCAGCAAGCAATTATTGTATTCCCTTCTCAGCTTTGCTGGGGTTAAAGCACAAAACAAAAACAATCACATTTACAGTCTGTGGTAAACTTCCCCTCTGTAAACACATGGGGATCTCAGCCACCCTGCTTGGAATAAGGGTACTTTTTTCCTGGATAACCTTCTCTCAGGACTGGCTTGCTTTCTCTACGTTCCCCAGGTTTACAGCTTGGCACAAGGAACAGTCCATGGGTGTGTCCTCCTCAATCAGCTTCACCTTGGGCTCTCCCAGCTGCATAGGCTCTGACTCCCCACCTTGCTCATAGTGCTCAGCTAACAGCCTTCCGGGGAATCCTGGAGTCTCCCTTGTTCCTAGCTCCAAACTCTCCTGCAGCCGTGCTACATGCCAAATAGCACTCTCTCCAGCTGGAAGCTCCGTTCCTCTGCTCTGCTCAGCCTGGCTTCCTGCTTCTCCTCTCCTCTTTTCCACTAAATCATACTCTGCTCTGGGTTTATACTTCCAGGGCTCTATCTCCAACCCCACCCTACTCAGGTGACGGCAATCAGCCTGACTCCGGGCACCTGAGTGCTTGAAGCATTCACTGCCTAAAGGGTTCTGAGCCTTGTATCCTCTCCCCTTCATTCCACTAAGGGGAGCATGAAATGTGGTCCACGTGGAAGTTTTCTGATTCCTGGAGGTGTTTATGGCTTTCCTACCCTGATTTGGTGAAAGGGGGCCCTTTACTAGGGTGAATTCCCTGTCTCTTTGTCCTCCCCCAGACTCCGGATAGGCCTCCTTGCCACAATAGAAACATAGAAAAATGATGACAGAAAAAGACCACATGGCCTGTCTAGTCTGTCCTTCCATATCAACACTGGTCTTTATCTGCCGTTATTTACTATGTTACTATGAGATAAGTATGTTTAAATGGTGTGATCACATTGCACAGGCCTGGTTATTCACTTGTCCTGCCTTTCCCTGTGTCTTGGTGTTCGGTTACGTATCCTTTCCAAAGTGCTCTGTAAATAGGTATGTTTCAGTCTTTTTTCCAAATTCAAGGGTGTTATCAATAGATTTTAGTTCCTCTGGGACCAAGTTCTATAATGAAGGTGCAACTAAGGAGAATGCCCTGCTGCATGCATGTTGTTTGTTTTGCTTTAAGGGTGGGGATGATAAGTAAGTTCTTGTTGCTGGTTCTTGGTCTGGTGTCCGAAGCTTTCTGGATCAGGGTTTGTAGACACTCTGCTGATAGTTTTAGTAGTATCTTAAATATGATGAGTAGTATTTTGTATTTGATTCAGAACTTTATTGTAAGCTAATGTTTCATTGTTCACTGTAAACAGTTGAAATACACTGTCTTGTTATGTTTCATGTAAACCGTCTTGACTTGTAGAAAGACGGTATAAAAAAACTGTTAAATAAATAAATGTAATTGTTTTAAGATGGGTGTTACGTGGTTGTGTCTTGAAGTACTTGTTATTATATGAGCGGTCGTATTTTGGACCTTTTGGAGGGGTGGATTGCATAGTTTGGGAGACCTTGATAGATTATATTGCAGTAGTCCAAGTGTGGTGTTATTGTAACCTGGCATATTATGCAAAAGCCGTAGGGGGTCAAGTAACGGCTGCAGTTTCTGTATGACCTTCATCTTTAGATAGGAACTTTTTGTTGTTTTCTTGACATGTGACTGTAGGTTTAGGATAGTCTGTTGTGCAAAAGGAAGGCCTTTGCTTCAGTTGTATCAAGCAGAGCTCCGATAAACTCCAATTGTTGGGAGGGGTAGAGATGGGATTTTGGGTAACTGATTATTTATTTATCTATTTAAACGTTTCTTATGTTATGAACCTTATGGATTATGAACCCTAGCAGTTGCAGCACCAAAATGGTGACTTGTAGAGATTCTGGAAGGCCTTCTAGAGTGATGCTCTTGAGCAGCCAATTGGACAAGTAGAGAAAAATGTGCACCCCCAGACTGTGTAGAAACACAGCTACCATGGCAAGGTGCTGATGTGGGGCCAAAAGACAGTATGCGGTACTGGAAATGCTGTTTCCCTACAACAAATCTGAGATACTTCCTGTGACTGGAATGTATCTGGATGTGGGTATTTATTTTATTTTATTTATTTATTTACATTCTCTTATATACCGCACTATTCTGCATCAGTGCGGTTTACATTGAACAAACTGAAATTACATTGAACTGGGCATTATAACTTGGAGATAACTATTTTACAGGGAACATGGGCTATGGAGGGTTAAGTGGCTTGCCCAAGACCACAAGGAGCACCTGTGGGACTAGAAACCCCATGCATGCATCACTGACATCTAGAGAGCATAGCCAATCTCCTTTTTGTAAAAAAGGAAGTAGGGTGCCTAGAGAAATCATTCTTAACTTTTCCTTGATCAAATATCTATTCAGATTTCTTAGGTCTAGGATGGGACAGTATCCACTCATCTTTCTGAAAACCAAGAAGTACATCAAGCAAAACCTCTGCCTTTTCTGCCCTTGTGGAACGGGCTCAATCGCAGACTCAGTCTGAAGGGTGGAAATCTCCTGAAGAAGTAATTCTGGATAAGCAGGGTTTAGGGATTGAACCCTTGGTGGGAAATTTGGAGGGAGTTCAAATAGATGAAGTTGTAGTCTTTTTGGATAATTTGTAAAACCCAAGTGTTTTAGAGTTACAAGAGGCCACCACTGAGTAAAGTGTGAACTCTCCCTGCCTTGCGAGTTCTCCACCAAGGTTACTTGTAGAGCAGCTATGCTCTGCAGAAAGCAGTCAAAACTCTAACCCCAGTTTTGGCTGCAGGGCAGACTGGGATTTCTGTGACTTCTCTTGCTTAGAATGAACCCAAGAAGTCTGCCTGGGTTGGATGCAGCGAGAGACACAGTACTCCTCAATCAACTCAAAACACCAAACTATGATATCTTCCTCTGTCCTAGACACAATAAAAAAAGGAAGAAGAGTAATTATTCTCTGCAAAACCACATTAAGAGCACAATATACTTGGGTTACCAGTTATCTATTGAAACTAAGAGGATTGCAATCACAATAGGCCCCCAACTGATCCTAATTCATTAGCAACATTCTCTCATCAACTTGCACTAATACCCCAATTGGGAAGGACCATATCATACTAGGTGACTTTAATCTCTCCTCATTACCTACCACTCAAAGCACATCATTTCTTCAAGCCATGGACGACTTAGGCTATCAGCAAATTATCGATACCCCTACACACATAAAGGGAAACATACTGGACCTCATTTTCATGCCAAAGGATTTTGCAAATCGCAACCAAACGTCCCCAATAAATACTCTCCAAGTGCCGTGGTCTGACCATTACTTAATTCAATTCATTACCAGACATAATTACAACATACACAAGCCTCATTCCAGGAAACAGTTCCATCACTGCTTCAATAAATTTGATAAGGAAACATTCCTGAAAGACGCCATTCCGGCCTGGAATAATGAGAGTGATAACCTTGAATTACTTCTGGATAAATGGAATAATACCTTGCAAGCAGTTTCTGCCAACCTGCACTGTAACACTCCCAAGAAGCCCAGAATCTCACAGCCATAGTACTCTCAATCCATCAGAGCTATAAGCTATAAAAAGATCTCTGAGGAAAACCGAGAGAAAATATAATTTGTAAGTACCCATAATGTAAATACGTTCTAACTTTTTACCATTCAAATGTTATATTGTTACTTGTAAATAGTTCTACCTGTTCTATGTAATACGACTAGGTATGTGCTTCCACATACCATATAATTTACTGTTCTTTGTAAACCGCACTTGATACTTGGGAAAGAGCGGTATAGAAATAAGTGTTAAATAAATAAAATAAATAAATAAATAAAATGGAGATGCACAAAATCTGACTCCGACTTAATGACATACATGGAGACGCTAAAATACTGTATACACATCAACAAACTAAAAAAAAAAGAGTTTTAGAAATGACTAAACCGTCCTAGAGAGCTATCCCTCATAGTTAATGATCTAATCAAAAACCCAAGCATGGATGATTCCCAGGACAATGAAATAAATGCTCAACTGTTCGCAAATTACTACACTGAAAAATCCAAATGCACAACAAATGATCTAATGATGACTCCTAATGAACCTACCCACACCTCTCTATGGAATCTGTTTTCTCTTCCATGCTCTGATCAGATAAATCAATATATCAATGCCATCAACACAACATCGCAGCGTGATCCATGCCCAGTAAACTAGATTAAACTAACCAAAATTGTCGATCTTTAGCCAAAGGTTTAGTGCCCTATGCTCTAAAAGAAGCCACAATCTGTCCAATCTTGAAAAATAACTCACTGGACAGGCACAACCACAGCTCATTCAGACCGATATCAAGTCTTCCATTTCTCTCTAAAGTAATACAAAAATCAGTGCAGAAGCAACTACAGGATATCATAGACACAAATGCCCCTCTTGACCAACATCAATATGAATTCAGAGCATACCACGGAGTAGAAACTCTCCTAACCTCGCTCTTAGACAACTTCATCCATGGAATCGAAAATACAAAACATGCATACAACATACTCATATTCCTTGATATAACTTCTGCCTTCGATTCTATAAATCATGAAATCCTGATCAACCATCTAAGGCATCTCGGAATCGGTGGCATCATAATTCAAAGGTTTAAATCATACTTTACCAACCGTACACAACAAGTCAGATTCAACAATACACTCTCCAAACCATTCAACCTAACTCAAGGGGTCAGACAGGGAGATCATCTGCCTTATCAGCATTTACTATTCAACATTTATATCCAACCAATCTGTGACATAATCTGCAAATACAATGTTCAATATAGAATTTATGCAGATGACCTTATGCTATTCACATCTTTCAACACACAAGACCCAAACTATGAGAAAATAATCAGCCTGTCAACGAAATCTCACAATGGCTCAACTCAGTGAACATTTCTATCAACTTTAAAAAAACAGAAGTCTTGATGATCTCCAGGAATATATCATTCTCACCGGTTCAACAACTCCTAGTAAATGGTGCTTCCCTCGTTCTCAAAAAAGAAATAAAATATCTAGGTATTCTACTTAACCATAACCTCAACATGAGAAAACATATCAACACAATAATGAGAACAATATATAACAAGACTCGAATGATACAAAACCTGAGACCTCTACTATCTACAGATGACTTCCGCACAATAGCCCAAGCATTTATCTGCCCACACTTTGATTTCAGTAATATTATATTACATGGTCTTCTTAAACAAACACTGAAACCCCTCCAAATGGCTCAAAACGGGGTAAATCATACTATAATGAAAGTCTCAATATTTGAACAAATAACCCCAATCCTGCTACCAGCTACATTGGTTACCGGTGTCTCAAGGAATCAAATTCAAAGCTATTCTGATTATATTAAAGATTATAACCAACATATCTGACCTCATTAATTCAGACTCAATAGGAAACAAGAAGTAGGAGAGAAAATATGAGGAATCTATTACCAACCCCAACGGTTTCAAGAAAAGCAAACCACTAAACCACAAACAGGGCTTCTCATTATACGCACCAACTCTTTGGAACTCTTTACCTAACAACCTACAAGAAATAAAAGACCTATCCATATTCAGAAAAAATCTCAAAACTGAGATTCCTTGTTCTATGTAAACTGCTCAGTGCAGTAAGAGTTGTGTTTTCTGTAAGCCACCTTGATTATGTGATAAAGCGGCATATAACATCCTTAAGTAAATAAATAAAATAAATACCTATGCCTTTAAGAGAAATAGGTTTGACTCTGACTGCCACCATGAAACATCCTATGATAGAAGACCAGTTCAGACCTACTCCTGGACAGCATTTAAAGTGTGTTAGAGTACTTCTCAATGAGGTTGGCAGCCTCCTAAACTTTATTTCCAAAGAGATTGTCTCTGTGGTATGGCTGTTGGTGAGTTTATCCTGCATTCACTGCTGCAAGTCTGAAACCCGGAGCCATGAGAGTCTCCGGTTGCCAATACTGATGACAGAAATTCTAGATGCCATAAAGAAAATATCATAGGTTGTCCGGACCATGCATTTTGAGCAGTCTTTGTCATGGCTCACTAGGGAATGACGGTGTTCGAGCTTCTCTGGAGGTACAAATCCAGACGTATCACCTAAGCTGCTCATGATGTTCTGTAAGAACATGATCATATAGAGCTGGTAAGAGCCACAAGAGAAGCAAGCATGGCACTCTGAAATACTTTTATCCAAAAAGAATCTAGTGTCCAAGCTTCCCTCCGTGGGGGTATTGAAGAGTATGATTTGGAGCTTCTGGACCTCTTGAAAGCGGATTTGACGACCAAAGAGTGGTGCAGAAACAGGAGCTTCTCAAATCTAGGAGTCTTTTGAATTCTGTATGCGGAGTCTATCTTTCTACTAACTGGAAGAACAGAGAAGGGAGGTCTCTAACATCCTCATCTGTAACTTATGAAAGGGGGTTTGGAGGGACTGTCTTCTTGCATTAGGCTAGAGAAGAGGGTAATGTTGGGATAGGGGATGGGGTTGTGGGTTTGTCATGAGGATGTGTGTGGATTTGGGTTTCTGGGTAAGCTCCAAGGGTCCTGACTTTGTTCCCACCCTGGGAGAGCTCTCTGGGAAGGTGTGGAGGACAGTCTCTTGTGTTCCCAAAGCCAAGCAGTGAGGGGAAGGAAGGAGTTTGATTTATGTGTCTCTATGGTATAGTGGGGACTGTTTGAATGGTCTGTGAGTTTTTCAGTTTGAATAGTTTAGACCAAGGGTCTCCAACTTCAGTCCTGGAGGGCACCAAACCAGTCAGGTTTTTACAATATACCTAATGAATATGCACAAGATAAATCTGAATACAATGGGGGCAGTGCATGCAAATATATCTCATGCATATTCATTAGGGACATCCTGAAAACCTGACTGGTTTGGTGCCCTCCAAGACGAGTTGGAGACCCCTGGTTTAGACAGGCACATACTGCTGGGTCTCTATGTGGGGATGGCATGCAATGGCATGCTGGGTTTGACCTTGAAGCGTTGCAGTGTGGGTGAAGAGGTTGAATTGGGCTTCATCTTTACCTCTTCTAGGTTGTTCACTCAAAACATTTCATGTTTATTTGGGATACGGGATGACATTGTTAACTTTATACATTGTTTCTTTAAATGTCAGAGGTATTATTAAGCTAATTAAATGTAAAAAGATCTTGCAGTATTTTAAGCATCTCCAAGCACAGATAGTTCTCTTACAAGAGACTCATTTGTCTAATGCAGAACACGAGAAATTGCAACGGGACTCGGTGGGTAGGGTATTGATGGCTCCATATATTTCTAAGAGCAGGGGCATGTGTATTTTGATTCATAAATCTCTACCTTTACTGGTGCTAAGTTTGAAGTTGATCCTGAAGGGAGATTTATTATTGCCCTTTACTCCCTGGGGATGGAGGGCAATACAGAACTAATGACAACCCCCATGATTTCTATGTTTTATTCATAAGGGCTGTTTCTGGATATGTATGTCTGCCCTTGATCATATAGGAGGGGACTGGAATGTTTGTATGCTTTGGATAGATTGGAGTTGGGGGTGGGTGGGGCGAATCCATGATTTCTTCATCTCATGGTGGAGCACCTGGGGTTGGAGGATATTTGTCATTCCCTTCATCTTGGTTGCCAGAATTACACTTTTTCCTATCCTAGGCATAATTCTTGCAGCAGGCTGGATTTCATTTTGTGTTCCTCTGCTCTGCTCCTTCCTCTGTTTTCTTGGAGCATGAGACTCGCTCCAGCCACTTGCCTGACCATCACCTTGTTAGTCTCTTGGTGCAACTGGATCAGCTGTGTAAATGTAACAGCACAAGGAGACTGAAAACTTTATTATTAGGGCAATGTCATTTCCTTGCTTTTTTTTAATCCCTCAAAAATAAAGCTAGAATGTAGCAATCAAAATAGAGCAGGAAATTCAAGAAGATAGTGAACCAATTTTTTGTTGGAATCTTTGCATCAAGGAGCTGCACGCTACTCACGTAAAGCACAGTTACTTACCTGTAACAGGTGATCTCTGGGAACAGCAGGAATTAGTCCTCACATATGGGTACGTCGGAACCGACGGAGCCTGCGCGGGAAAGCTCCCCAGCTTCCTAGAATGGAAGCTTTTGGGACCTCCCACTGCACATGCGCGCTGCCTTCCCGCCTTCCTGAACAGCTCTCCTCAGTTTCGAGTTTATAGCTGAGACAATAGAGAGAGGACAGGAAGACAGATAGATAGAAGATACAACTCCTAGGGGAGGTGGGTGGGTTGTGAGGACTAATTCCTGCTGTTCCCAGAGATCACCTGTTACAGGTAAGTAACTGTGCTATCTCCAGGAACAAGCAGGAATAAGTCCTCACATATGGGGACTCCCTAGCTGAGATGCCTGGGAGATCCCCCTCCAAGGGTTCGCCATCTTCGTATGGATCTCAGGCATCCATCCTGGGAAGGTGGGCAGGAGTTGTCTAAGAATGGAACAAGTGTTTGAGGACAGCCTGGCCAAACAAGGCATCCCGGCGGGAGTCCTTGTCCAAACAGTAATGGGCTGTAAAGGTATGAACCGAGGCCCAGGTAGCGGCTCGACAGATCTGATCAATGGAAACAGAGTGCAGATGAGCCATAGAAGTTGCCATGGCTCTCACATTGTGAGCTGTGACATGGCCTTCCAGAGAAATGTTTTTACTCTGGTAAGCAAAGGAAATACACTGAGCAATCCAATTGGAAAGTGTACGCTTGGAGACTGGAAGTCCCAAATGTGAAGGATCAAAAGCCACGAAAAGTTGAGAAGACTTTCGATGTGGCTGAGTCCTATTAAGGTAAAAGGCTAGAGCTCTTTTACAATCCAGAGTATGAAGGTTCCTCTCTGCACTGGATGCATGAGGAGCCGGAAAAAAGACCGGTAGATATACCTCTTGATTAAGATGAAAAGGCGAGACCACTTTGGGCATAAAGTGGGGATTCGTCCTAAGGACCACCTTGTCATGATGAAATCTTGTATAAGGTGGATTAGCCACTAGAGCCTGCAGTTCGCTGATGCGGCGAGCGGAAGTGACTGCAATTAGGAATAGTACCTTCCAGGAAAGAAATTTCAAGGAGGTAGAAAATAACGGCTCAAAAGGTGGCTTCATAAGCTGACCAAGCACTAGATTCAAATCCCATGCGACCGGGGGGGTCTGATGGGAGGTTTAGTGAGAGTCAGGCCTCTCATGAATCTTGCAACAAGAGGATGAGAGGAGATAGGTTGTCCATTTATAGGTTTCAGGGATGCTGAAATAGCACTTATATGGACTCTTACAGAATTCGTCTTAAGGCCTGCATTGGAAAGATGCAGGAGATAGTCTAAGAGGGAATTCAAAGGAAGTGCCAGAGGGTCAAGGCCCTGCTGAGCACACCAAATGGAAAAACGTTTCCATTTGAAAGCATAAGACCGCCTCGTGGAAGGTTTCCTAGAGGCATGAAGGATATCTTTCACAGGTTGAGAAAGATTAAAGTCTTGAAGACTTAAGCCTTCAGTAACCAAGCTCGGAGATGTAGGGATTTGGGGTTTGGGTGCCACAAAGTCCCCTCCTCCTGAGACAGAAGGTCTGGTGCAGCTCCTAAGTCCAGGGAGGATCCCTGGGAGAGCTGTAGAAGCAGAGGGAACCACACTTGGCGTGGCCAGCGTGGAGCTATGAGGATCATAGAGCCGTGATCTCTCTGGAGTTTGAACAGAGTCTTGGGAATCAGCGGAATGGGTGGAAAGGCATATAGGAACGCCTGACCCCAATGGAGGAGAAAGGCGTCCGTGGCCTGAGCTTCCTGACACGGAGTCCTGGAACAGAACCGGGGAAGTTTGGCATTCCACGGACTTGCAAAGAGGTCTATGTCCGGGGTCCCCCATTCCTGAAAGATTCTGCTTATCTGGTCCACGTGTAGGGACCACTCGTGTGGCAGCAGAACTCGACTGAGCCTGTCTGCTCGAGAGTTTTGAACTCCTGGAAGATACACTGCTAGCAGATGAATTTGGTGCTCTCTGGCGAAGGCCCATAATCTGAGAGCTTCGTTGCAAAGCGACAGAGAGCCCGTCCCTCCTTGTTTGTTTATGTAAAACATGGCCACCTGATTGTCTGTCTGAACCAGGACAGTCAGGTTGGCAAGGAGGGTATAGAAGACCTTGAGGGCAAGGTAAATTGCTCGCAGTTCCAGGAGGTTGATATGAAGGGTGGCCTCCTGTGGAGACCAAGTGCCCTGAGTGGAGAGAGTTAGCAGATGGGCTCCCCACCCGAATTGGGAGGCATCTGTTGTGAGAGTTGCTTGGGGTAGCAAGGGCTGAAAGGGAGCCCCCAACAACAGATTCTTGGTGGATATCCACCAATGGAGGGACCAAGACAGACGGTTTGAGGTTTGTATTTGGTCTGAGAGTGCTCCCGACGCCTGAGTCCACTGGGTGGCCAGGGTCCATTGAGCTGCTCTCATATGAAGACGAGCATAGGGCACCACATGTACTGTGGAGGCCATATGGCCCAGGAGGCGTAGCATTTCCCTGGCTGTCAAGTGAGTACTGGACTGGGCTTGGGAGGCCAAGCTCAGCAGACGCTGACCCCGAACCAGTGGAAGGTAGGCTCTTGCAGTGGTGGTGTCCAACTGGGCCCCTATGAATTCTAGAGACTGAGTAGGGCTGAGTTGAGACTTGGGAAGGTTTACCACCAGTCCCAGATACTGCAGAAGGCTCCTTGTGCGGTCTAGGGAAATCTGGGCCTGCGACTGAGTTGGAGCTCGAATGAGCCAGTCGTCCAGATATGGGAATACGAAAATCCCCATGCTTCTGAGAAATGCGGCTACGACTGCCATGCATTTGGTAAAGACTCTTGGGGCAGAGGCGAGACCGAAGGGAAGTACTCTGTATTGGTAATGACTTCCCCTGAACAGAAAGCGAAGATATTTTCTGTGGGATGGATGGATGAGTAGATGTGTATACGCATCCTGCAGGTCTAGAGAACAAAGCCAGTCCTGACTCTGAAGGTATGGAAGGAGAATGCCCAAAGAGAGCATTTTGAATTTCTCCTTGTACAGAAATTTGTTCAATTCTCTCAGATCTAGGATTGGTCTGAATCCCCCTGTCTTCTTTGGAATGAGAAAATAGGGGGAGTAGAAACCTGACCCTTGTTGATGAAGAGGAACCTCTTCTATGGCCCCTTGGGCAAGCAGAGAAGAGATTTCCCGACCCAACAGGGCTAGGAGAGGAGATGGAGAATTGAAGGGTCTCACCATGTGATGAGGAGGAAGGTTGGAGAAATGAAGTTTGTAACCCTCTCGGATGATAGAGAGGGTCCATTGCTCTGTTGTGATTTGTTCCCATCTGGGAGCAAAGTGAGCTAACCTTCCAGGTATGGTGAGAGGTTCTGGTTGGTCCAGAACCAGGAATGGCAAGTTCTCTAGGGGCAAGTCAAAACCCCTGAGGGGGTGGAGCCTGTTGAGCTGTAGTAGCTGCTGCAGGCTTTGCTCTTGCTTGTTTCGTTTGCTGACGTTTAGCCGCAAAACGAGGTTGAGAAGATTGCTGGCCAGTATTGGAAGCATATCTGGCCTTCTTATAATAAGGCCTCTTGAAAGACTTCTTCTTAGTGGGAGTAGAAGTGGACTTAGAAAGTCTCTCTAAGGTGGCATTTTCAGCATCCATTTGAGTGGCTTTAACTTGCCACTCTGCACCGAATAAGTTCTCACCTGTACAGGGCAGATTCCGTAAGCCATCTAGAACCCAGGGTTCCAGATCAGAAGCCTGGAGCCAAGCTAGACGTCTGGCTGCAATAGCAATGCCAGAAGCTCTGCTGGCTCCCTCGAAGGAATCAAAGGCAGCTCTGTTGGAGAACTTAGAAACATCTGAAAGTTGTTTCACTACAGAAAGGAAGTCCTCCTGTTTATCCTCAGGGATAAAGGGGGCAAAATGCCGCACTTTCTTGGCAAGTTCCCCTAGGAACATGCCCATATAGAGGCTGTAGGAATTAATCCTGGCTATAAGCATACTAGCCTGGAAGATTTTCCTACCAAAAGAGTCCAGTGTCTTACATTCCCTTCCTGGAGGTGTAGAAGAGTGCCTTTTAGTACTCTTGATCTTTTTCATTGCAGACTTTACCACAATGGAGTGGTGAGGCAATTGAGTTTTCTGAAAACCAGGAGAAGGAGGGACCCGATACATGGTGTCCAACCTACGGGAATAAGGAGACAGAGTTAAAGGGTTCTCCCAGAAATCCATCAATTGTTCCTGAAGGATTTCATGGATAGGCAGGGTAACTGCTTCTTTAGGAGACTTAGAGTATCCTAAAATATCCAATCTTTTTGACCTTGGTTCCCTTTCAGAGGAGGTAGTGATAGAAAGGCCTTTAGCCATTTCTAAAATAAAGTCCTGAAAGGACAAATCCTCTGGAGGAGACATTCTCCTTTTTGGAGAAGAAGGTTCCTCAGGAAGGTCAAGGGAGAGCTCTGCAGACTCATCAGAGGAGCCAAAATCCTCAGAGGAATCGGTGTATTCTCTAGTTTCCTCCAACGCACGATACGCATACCGATCGGTATCGACATCGGGCGTACCGGGTATGGAAGCGGTATGGAGCGAAAGCCCATACGGTACCGATTTGCGTTTAGAAGAGGAAGGCCTGGGTTCCGGCATGGCGGACGATACCGGAACCGGGCCCGGAACCGCTGGAAGCGGTACCGATGGCGTTGCAGCTTTAATGAAAGCCATGACGGCCTGCTGCATGGATTGGACAGTATTGCCCATAGACGCCACGGCTGCCTGGATGTCGGTACCGGTATGGGCCGGTACCCCAGAGCAGTCCAACAGGTGATCTGTCGAGGCCGTGCCATCGATGTCAACCTGTAGCCCCTGAATTGGCGTTTTGGAAGGCAGAGCTTCCCGCCGGGGCTGTTTGGCTGGGGCAGGGTCCTCAAAACTAAGAGCCTCTCGATGCTTTGAAGGAGATTTGCCCTTTGAGGACTTGCCCACAGAAGGTTTGGTTACCTGAGATCCATCCGGAGATGATGACCTGGATGACTGTGATGTTGGATTCTCTGAAGCAAACAGCACATGGAATTTGTTGGCCCGGTTCTGCAGCCCACGCTTAGACATTTGGGAGCAGGAAGGGCAGTCCGGAATGGAGTGGTCAGGCCCCAAACATTTAAGACACCATTCATGGGTGTCTGTGACTGATATTACAGCAGTACACTTGGTACACTTCTTAAATCCAGGGGCTGGCTTCTCCATGTGGAGAATTCAAGTAGGCCTGAAGGCCTAACTGAAGTGACCAAGTGCTGAAAAATAATAAAAGAAAAAGAAAATAATTTTTCAAGAAAGAAAAAGGAAGACCGGCGATACCGGTATCGGTATGGGAAGGCAGGTACGCGGTCTAAAGAAACAAAACAAAAAACTACAATTTCTTCAGCGGTGACAGGATACACGACCTGCTGGCTCCGCGGAAAAAGAGAAACTGAGGAGAGCTGTTCAGGAAGGCGGGAAGGCAGCGCGCATGTGCAGTGGGAGGTCCCAAAAGCTTCCATTCTAGGAAGCTGGGGAGCTTTCCCGCGCAGGCTCCGTCGGTTCCGACGTACCCATATGTGAGGACTTATTCCTGCTTGTTCCTGGAGATCAAAGTTTCCTATTTATTCTTTTTTAATGGTGCCTTATAGGCATCGAACTATGAAACACCACCAAGTGAACCACAAAATATAAAATACTATACTTAGCTTTTTCAACTCCAAAACTCGTTCCTCAAAGTTTATTTTGGAAAAGATCCCAATAGCGGTAGTAATAGCCCAGTATAAATCCAATAGCGACACAGACTGTGTTTCAAGCTCTATATACTTTTCAAGGAGCTCTGCATCAGGCTTTTTCAAAAGCAGGGCTTTGATCTCAACTCATAATGCAAAATGCAGTGTAAGAACAGAGGTCCACCGGATGCAATAGGAAGGGAGGGGGGGGGGGGGGGGAAGAAGCAGAGAACTGACAGCTGAAATAAAGGCAGAAATAAGCAGCTCAGCACAGTGAGTGCCCTGAAATCACTTCCCCCAGCAGAACTTAAGCCTTCCAAAAACTCTCCAAAACACAACCCTCACTGCTTAATTTTTCCTCTAAGTGAGCCCTAACCCAGGACTCACCAGCCCTCCAGCTGCTTGGAGACTGAGAATACTGATGTCAGGAGGCGGATCCGGGGTACTTATACCGGTGACATCAAAAGAAGTGACGTTTCTCAGTCTCCAAAGCTGCTGGAGGAGGTGCAAGACCCCAAAGGTTCAGGACTAACCTGGAGGGACGCTAAGGAAACAGTTAATAAAAGACTCCCCCATTGGTTAATCCTGCTCGAAAAGAAGAGAAAAATTCAAAGTAGACTCCACCAGTCAGTCTCAAGATTGAGACCAGTTAGATTGACAGACTTTAAAGAAAAAATCCATCATTGTTCCCGATATTGTAAACGGGATAGTCTTGTCACTCAGGGAAGAAATATCAGGGATTGGGTTGTTCACACAATGGCTCCAGTGGATATTTTTTTTCAGTTCTCAACTGGACTCACTGGGTCATTTTCCTTGTTCCCATTGTAATTTTTGTGACGTGACTTTGGAAGGGGAATCTTGGATTGATCCTCTGACGTCTATTTCATATTGCACACATTGGCATACAACATGTGCGACATCATATGTGGTCTACCTTTTGATTTGCCCATGCTCATTGTTGCATGTAGGCAGGACTACTCGCTCAATAAAGATTTGGCTTGGAGAACATCAATCACATTTGAAAAACAAGATACTTACAGCGCCAATTGTATCCCATTGTTTGGAGAAACAACACAGTTTTGAACAATTTAAATGGCGGGTGATTGACCATGTCCCAAAAGAGTCCCAGGAGGGTGACAGAGTATCCCGCTTACAATATCGGGAATGATGGCTTTTTTCTTTAAAGTCTATCCATCTGACTGGTCTCTCTTCTTTTTGAGCAGGATTAACCAATGGGGAGTCTTTTGTTAACTGGCTGTGACATAATTTTTGACGGCATTTGAGAGTGTCCAGTGGACCTCTGTACTTACACTGTATTTTGCATTATAAGTTGAGATTCAAGCCCTGCTTTTGAAAAAGCCTGATGCAAAACTCTTTGAAAAATGTATAGAGCTCAAAATAGTCTGTGTTGCTATTGGATTTATACTGGGCTATTACTACCGCTATTGGGATCTTTTATTTATTTATTTATATTTCTTATATACCGCGCTATTATAATCAGTGCGGTTTACATTTGAAACAGAACATACAAGAATGTAAGCAAGTTACATCAAGTTTTTTACATTGAACAGGGAATGTAAACATGGAGTAAAAACGAGGGAGAAACTATGTACATATTATAAAATTATAATGCTCTTACAGATAAATAAATATGACCTTTGTCTAGAGGGTTGGCTAGATGGTCAAGGAGATCAGTGGGAGAGATAGTGGTTAGCCATTATCTACAGGAAGATGATCTGAGGGACGGGTTAGGCAGGGAGGTGAGGTGGGGGCCTTGTAAATGTCGGGAATGCTGTCAGGATAATATTGTAGGAACAGGTGATGTTTGAGGGCTTTACGGAATAGTGCCAAATTTGAGCTGGCCCGGATTTCTGCTGGGAGGGCGTTCCATGCCATAGGTGCAGCAATGGAGAAGGCTCTACTTGCTGTTGATTTCTTACATTTTACCAACACTTTTGGGACTTCAAGTTTATTCAACAAAGTAGATCTCCTAGTTCTATTGTCTGGTGTGCTGTTGAGGAGATCGCTGATGGGTGTGTGAGTAAGATTCTTACATGCCTTGAATGTCATGACAAGAGCCTTGAGGAGCAGGTTTTGGTGTTGAAAAAGCTAAATGTAGTATTTTATATTTTGTGGTTCGCTTGGTGGTGTCTGACAGTTCGGCGCCTATAAGGCGCCATTAAAACAGAATAAATAGGAAACTTTGTTATGTGAGTAGCATGCAGCTCCTCAATATCAAGATTCCAACAAAAAATTGGTTCACTATCTTCTTAAATTTCTTGCTCTATTTTGATTGATATATTCTAGCTTTATTTTTGAGGGATTATTTCAGTGAACTAGTGTATACGGTGATTATAGTATATTGCTTTTTTTAATGCCAGGCCATTGCCAAATTCCATGAATTTAATCAGCCTTAAGATTATAACCAGGTTGGCAGTGGAAGACCTTGAAGGACATTGTTCGAGGTTAGATTGTCAGCTCTGTGAGTGCAGTGTAGAAGCTTAATAGGGAGGCAGCTTTTACACTTGAAATGCAAATTAGTCAATTAAAGTGACAGCATACCCTCTCTTGTTCTCCTATGGTTTATAAGCAGCTTTGCTTGGTAAGAGACAAGTTCTGTGAGCTGGAGATGGGGCAGACTGAGCAATTCTTGCAGTTTACTAAAATGAAATACTATGAACATGGGAACAATATTGGGGCTTTCTTGGCACGGGCAGTTCATCGTAGACAGCCCTGATTGGTAGGCTCAGAGATGATCTTAGTAGGATACACACCTCCCCGGCAGCTATAGCGAAGATTCTACTGCAGCACATTCAGGAACTGATGATACCCGGTGATTATTTTGTATCCTCCAGTTAGCGAAAAAGGGCCTCCTGTTTGGCACTGTGCTGGCCTTCAATGCCAATAAGGCTTTTGATAGGCTGACGTGACATTTCCTTTTCACTGTTCTTTAGTGGGTGGGCCTTCTGGAAGTGTTTATGAGCTGAATCTCTGCCTTGTACTCATCTTCTAATGCTTACTGAGTCCTTCTTTATCAGTTATGGTACCTGGCAGAGATGCCCATTATCTCCTACACTATTTGACTTGGCTATGGAGCCCTTAGTTCAATATATTCAGAAATCAACTCAAGATCTCTTTTTTTTCGGTGGGGCTACCAAACATAAAATATCATTATATGTAGATGATGTACTGTTTTTCTTGAATTGTCTGGACTCATCTGGACCAGCTGTTGTGTGCCTCCTGTCAGAATTTGGAGAAGTGGTGGGTTACTGCTTTAATTATGACACGTTGGAAATGTATCTGCTTGGGTCCTGTCGATCCTCGCCCCAGACCCTTCAAAAGTTTCATTGTGTATCTCCATTTACTTATTTGGGGATATGTATTACACTGTGCTTTAAAGATTGTTTTAAAGCTAATTACCAATGATGTTTGCAGTTTTCTGGGTCATACTGCATTTTAGTAAGTGGAACCAATGTTTCGGCCATCATGCTATGACTTTCTTCAGAGTGAAGTGGTTATGTAGTGGATCTCAAACCAGACTGGTGGGATTGAGGTTGGAAATTTGAATTCTGGCAGGAACATTTATTGGAGAAAAGACGGGAAATTTGAATTTTCGTGGGAAAATTTGTTGGAGATGAGGAAGGAAAAGTGCAAGTTTGCATTCTAAAAGGTGGGGAATTTTGAATTTCAGCAGGAAGGTTTGTTGTGACAATCTCCTGGAAGGTGAAAGAAACTGTTGGTCTTTGGCATCTGTCCTTGTAGCACTAAATGTTCTGTAAAAGAGCGGTTGCCATGCTTTGTCTATGTTGAGTCATTTATCCCCATTGAGGTTTCGTGGATGCCCTGCTGTCTCTACCTCCCTGGACCACCTCCAACTCTGCCTCTAGTTGTCTGTTAAATTTTGTGTGGTCAATGAATTACTTGGAAAATCTTTTGACTGGCAACCTCTAATAGGACAAGATGAAGGAATGGCACTAATACTCTCTCCAATGTTTTCAAATGATATGCCCCTGCACAGTGCTTTCTTTCTGAAAACAAGGTGCTGGTACTCACATACAATAGCTGTCCTAGAGGCAGGAAGAGGTGACCACTCAGGGCTCAGCTCCCACAGTAGCCCCACCCCTGCCACCAGCCATGAGTCTATGAAAATGCAGCATTATAAATATTAGACCAGTCCCTAGAACACTAACACACCTCTTATTGGAAAAACAACATGCTGGACTGCTACAAATCCCTTCATAGAAACTACATGCTAACAGAATATCTCATCACAATCACAAGCAAAATGTATGCAGACCGTCACCAAATATAGAACTAGAAATGTATAGACAGACAAAAACTAATTTGGAAACCCCAAGAATTCAGACAATGCAACACTGAAGAAACACTAATAGACGTGTATTTTCATCTATATCATGCAAAATAAAATACAAATCTTATTCTCAATGCTGACACATTTGAATTACTAAACTAAAAATTAAATGATTTTTTATTTCCTTTGCTGTCTTGACATTTTGGGCATTAACATTAGATTCCTCTCTTCCCTCCCAGTGACAATGAGCTTCTTCCCCCCCCCAACACACCAAAAGGAACAATGAATGCGCTCAGAAGCTCCGATATAATGCCACCTGCCAGAGATTACCAACTCCCATACTTCAAGGGACCTCAAGATTTTGCAAAATGAATAGAGTTTTTGCAAAGATCCCTCAATCACTCACACATACGCATTTTAACACATAAAAGAAAATTTTAGAATGTGGAGATAGGACTCAAGACAACCAGGGGGGGGACATACACAATTCTGCCAGTATTTTAGAAAAGGCTGTCAAATGTGGAGCCTTTTCTAAAATACGTTTAAGGACATGCAGGAATGCATGGATATTTGCTAACATATAGAGTCAAAGAAGCCATTTGGGAAAAAGTAACAGTGAAAATTTGGCAACTTGCATGTGCAAATTGATAGTTTACAACTTACACATGTTTGCAGCTTGTCGTGCCACAAGGACTTTCCTGCATCAGTGATTCTGAGGGCTATGCCATCACCAGCTTAACTACTGGCAAGGTCTCCCAAAATGGAAAGGTCTCAGCTGAAATGTCAGACTAACACAAACCACCCATCTGGACAGCAGCCGAATGGAATGGTGTTGATGGTGGAGAATCACATTTCTGTGACAACAGCAACAATAGTGGCATTATCTGCAAAGAAAGGTCGGCAATCTACTTCCATGTCTTGCCAGAACAACCCAATGAAGAGTCACAACAAAATAAATTATGATATAGTGCTGGAAGATGAGCCTCCCTCCCCCCCCCCCAGGTCAGAAGGTACTCAATGGATTACTGGGGAAGAGCTGAAGCCAGCATTTATAAGAACATAAGATATGCCATACTGGGTCAGACCAAGGATTCATCAAGCCCAGTATCCTGTTTCCAACAGTGGCCATTCCAGGTCTCAAGTACCTGTCAGGTTTCCAAAGATATAAACATTCCATGCTGCTTGTCCCATTAACAGCTTTTATACATCCTCTGGTAATGAATTCCAGAATTTTATTATGCTCTGAGTGAAATAATATTTTCTCTGATTAGTTTTAAATGTGCCACACTGCAGCTTCATTTAGTGTCCCCTAGTCTTTCTACTTTTTGAAAGAGTAACAACTGATTTATGTTTACCTGTTCCATTCCATTCATTATTTTATAGACCTATCACATCTTCCTTCAGTTGTCTCTTTTCCAAACTCAAGAGTCCTAACCTTTTAAGATTTTCCCCACAGGGATATCCTTTCATCCTTTTTACCATTTTGGTTGCTCTTCGCTGTACCTTTTCCAATTTTGCTCTATCCTTTTTAAGATATGGTGACCAGAATTGCACACAATAGTCAAGCTGCGGTTGCACTATGGAGCGATACAGAGGCATTATAATATAGCTAGTTTTATTCTCCATTCCTTTCCTTATGATTCCTAGCATTCTATTTGCTTTCTTGGCCATGGCTGTACACTGGGTAGGGGGTTTCAACATACTATCCACAATGATGCCCAAATCCATTTCCTGAGCGTGATTCCTAATGTGGAACATTGCAGTGTGTAACCGTGGTTTGGGTTGTTTTTCCCTAAATGCATAACTTGTGCACTTGTCTACATTAAATTCCTTTTGCCATTTGGCTACCCAGACTCCCAATTTTTCAAGGCACTCTTACAGTTTTTCACAATCCTCTTGTGTTTTAACAACTTTGAATAATTTTGTATCATCTAGAAATGTAATCACCTCACTCATTATTCCCATCTCCAGGTCACTTATAAATATGTTAAAAAGCAGCAGGAATAGCACAGATCCTGGGGTACTCCACTATTCACCTTTTTCCCCTGAGAAAATTGGCCATTTAAGCCCTACTCCCTCACTTGGTTTGCAGCTTGTCGTGCTGTGAGGGCTTGTGTGCATCAGTGATGCTGAGAGCTAAACTATCAGTAATTTAACTACTGGCAGGGTCTCCCAAGATGGACAGGTCTCAGCTGAGGTGACAGACCAAGACAAACCACTCATCTGGGCAGCAGCAAAATGGGATAGTGTTGACGGCGGAGGATCACATTTCTGTGACAACGGCAACAACACCAAACTTAAACTGTGCGGAAGAAAGGCCCGGCAATCTACTTCTGTATCTTGCCATGAAAACCCAATGGATAGTTACAACAAAACAAATTGTGCTATAGTGCTGGAAGATGAGACCCCCAGGTCAGAAGGCACTCAACTAGCTACTGGGGAAGAGCTGAAGACTTTTCAGAGTAAAGCCAGCATTTATGATGTGGTTGGATCAAAGCCCTCGGGACGTCTGACTGCTGATGTAGCTGTGCATGAAATGAGAGTCAGAAGCTGTAAAGATGTCTTACACATTGGAACCTGGAATGTATGAAGCATGAACCAAGGGAAGTTGGAGGTGGTCAAGAATGAAATGGAACGTGTACAACTTGATCTGTTGGTGTCAGTGAACTGAAATGGACTGGCATCGGGCACTTTGCATCAGACGATCACATGGTCTACTATGCTGGAAATGAAAGACAAAGAAGAAATGGTGTTGCATTTATAATAAAGAAGAAACTTGCAAGAACTGTAAAGAAATACAGTGCAGTCAGCGAATGCTTAATCTCTATTCGTCTGTGAGGAATGCCTATCAACAGAACTAAATTCAAGTATATGCCCCAACAACAACTGCAGAAGAGAATGAAATTGAAGAGTTCTATGAACAAGTACAAGCTGAAATTGACAGAACATGCAAACAGGATAACGCAAAAGTTGGCAACAAAGAAGAAGGCAAAGTAGTTGGAAAATATGGACTTGGCAACAGAAATGAAGCTGGAGAAAGACTGATAGAATTATGCAAGACCAATGATCTATTCATCTCAAACACCTTCTTCCAGCAACACAAGCGGCGACTTTACACATGAACTTCACCCAATGGATTGTATAAAAATCAAATTGACTATATCTGTGGAAGTCAACGATGGAAAAGCTCTGTAACATCAACAAAGACAAAACCTGGAGCTGACTGTGGTACAGATCATCAACTGCTACCGTGTTTCCTCGAAAATAAGACCGGGTCTTATATTTATTTTTGCGCCAAAAGATGCACTAGGGCTTATTTTCAGGGTAGGGCTTATTTTTTTTCATATACAGCATGACAGCACAGAATGAGTGGCGTTGCAGCTCCCGCCTGCACAGATGATGGAAGTGGCCTGCAGCACATCACCGGCACCCGATCGGCGTCGGGGAGTGGAGCAGGAGGAAAGCTCCTCCCCCCTGGTCCACCCGCAGAAGCCAATCAGGCCACAAGAGCACCATCTTCAAAAGAGCAGAACACCCTTAGCGCGAAGGAAGAGACCGCAGCTCAGCACCGGCACTCAATTGGCGTCGGGGAGTGGAGCAGAAGGAAAGCTCCTCCCTGGTCCACCCGCCGAAGCCAATCAGGCCACAAGAGCACCATCTTCAAAAGAGCAGAGCACCCTTAGCGTGAAGGAAGAGGCCACAGCTCAGCACTGGCACTCAATCGGCATCGGGGAGTGGAGCAGGAGGAAAGCTCCTCCCTAGTCCACCACCGAAGCCAGTCAGGCCACAAGAGCACCATCTGGAACAGTCCAACAGGAAGGCAGTACTCACGTGAGTCTCACAAACACAGTCCAAAACGTGAGATGAGTGGAAAAACAATTTTATTGAAATTATCAAGGACCTATCACCAACCCGACACAGGCCGTGTTTCGCAAACCTTCATCAGGGGTTGATCAGGTAAGGTACTAAAAACATAAAAGGCATAAACATTAAATATAATATCATATTATATTATTAAACATTAAATATAATATCATATTATATTATTAAACATTAAATATAATATCATATATATATATATAATATCATAATATCACCTCGTTATCGGAGATGATACAACCAATCATAACCAACAGACTAAGAAGAACCACGGAACTAAATATGCTTACCGTACCAAAGGAAGTCATAAAATACAACTCCACAACATCGAGCAGAGCCTTCAGCCTATGTGCCCCAAAACTTTGGAACACCCTTCCATCACACGTTAGGGCCATCCCTGATCTCAGCCACTTCAGGAAGGCCCTGAAACATCACCTTTTCCTCAAATATTTCCCAGAGAACAAAGAAGCACAATCACATTTGAACACCAATAACCACATGCCAAACACGTAAATCTTCTGTCTCATCAGCACATCAAACTACTTCAACAGATCTACATGACAATTTTCATACCCTGACACTTTGATGTAAATAGTTGTCTTGTATATAGTTACTCCTATTATCCAAGTTGATTTTCCTGTTAACTGTTATCCAAGTTTATTTTCCTGTTAACTGTAATAACCAGATATTTGTATCTTGGCTGAGGTTCTTTGTTCCATGTAAACCGCGCTGATAACGAATAGTGCGGTATATAAAAAATGTTAATAAATAAATAAATAAAATAAATAATTAAAAAGTGTGAAAGAATAGATCCAAGATCATGACACATAAAACATGCAAATATGGCTATTAAAAGATAAAACAATAAATATACTATAAACCAAAGAAGAAGAATAAAAAACTAAAAAAGTGAGGAAATGCTAAATAAAAAATACATTCAAAACAGAAACATGATCTGAACACAATATTAATAACATATAAGTTAATAATTATGATAGAATAAAACAGAATAGGGTGTGACAAGCAATTGTGCACTACAGAGGTACCTTTGTATGTAGACCCAAGAAACTTGTGGCCCTCGGAAGGCAATAACTAAAATAAATAAATACAGCTTAAGAATACCTACTAAACATACAGATAAATACACATACATAGTAATTATCTTAAAAACTGATAATTGGTAAAAAACACTTATTAATCATTAAAAGGGGGCTATTTTAAAATCAAGGACCAAACTCAATTGAAGAGCAAGAGGCTAAAAGGAGCAGCAGGAGCGGAAAAGAGGAAAAATTAAAAACTTATAAATATCGTTGTAATTATACAAAAAAGGCCAAAAAATACCTTAATATGTGGGCTCAAAGAACTATGTAGTCCTCAAGAAAATTATTGATGGTATAACTGGAATAAATAAATAAATAAATACAGCTTAAAAATTCCTACGAAACATACATATGGATAAACATACATAATGGATACCTTAAAAAATAAATAACTAAAACCACCTATATGCTAAAAGGGGCTATTCTAAAATAGAGTGTTCAAAACCATTGGAATTCCAAGGATGTAAAAAAGCAAAAGGGAGGAGAAAGTCTGATGCCCAAATATCATTGCAAATGTGCAGGAAAATAAAGGTCACTAATATTAGAACAGCGATTTTTTCATGAATCGTAACCTCGGAGCATCTATTCGTGGTAGGGACCGCAATTGCAACGTAAACTGGCAGGCTAGTTGTATATAATTGAAAAGAAATGAATCTAACTCAATAAGGAATGATATTGCAGAAATGAACATTCCTCATAGTTCTAAAATTGACCTATGGAACAGAGGCGCTGCGTGGAGAAAATGAAAATCTTTCTAACATGCCACCAGCCGCCGTGCTAACCATCAGCTCTGACCATACACTTATAGCAAGCAGATATACAAACTAAACACCCATATGATTACTGGAGATGAAGGGATATTGCAAAATTATATTTTGATATGAAAATGTAGCATAATTAGATAGACACGGGTACAAACCACCCTTGAAATTATAACTGAATATTGTTGCACGAATGACATATGTTCTTATTGAACGTTCAAACCATATTTTATAGTAGGAATCAGAGCATCATACATCCATTAGATGTATAGCTATAGTATAGCGAAAAGAACTATAAATATATGGAAATAATAGCTGTATATCAGACTAAGGGCACGAGATAAATCTTCTTAAAATAGCCTTCAAAAGAAACTCCACCATACCTCCGTGGCAAAACATCTGTGCAGAAAAACTTTAAAATAACAAAGCGGCAACCGTGCTACACGCACTGGTGTATAATTAAAGCTTGAAAACGCCGACTCATGCGCACATTCTTAACTCGCCAGGGAGCGGGAAAAAGAAGGGGCGTGTCTAACCAAAGTGAAACAGGGCATTCAGCAAATAACCACTATAGGTTAACCCGTGACATAAAATAAAATAGAGTGACAGAACGATGGCACATATAAAAAAGGACTGTAAGAACAGCCAAAGTATGCAATCTTATTAGAGAAAATTTATCGGGGAATGAAATATGTTAATCAAAATCCTAAAAATGAAACTTAAGCTAATGCTAGCCAAAAATGATCGTTTAGGAAATAGTTTATTACTATGAGTAAATCAGTTGTAAAATAAAATAATTTCTAAATTTACGGCTCTCTAAGAGACAGAATTATAATAAACAAACATGACTAAAGAAAAACAGAAAGATCTTGATCTAAATTGAGGCCATGGGGATCAAGGGAATCTAATAAAAATATATATCTTTGTTCCAGCCTTAAAATGGTTCTATTTATGTCCCCACCTCTCCAGTTTGGTTTGACTTGCTTTATTACAAAAAAATCTCAAATCTGTGACCTTGTGCTGTTGATCACGCCAATGTGCAACCAGAGGTTTATCCTCCACATTCCTCCTAATGCAGCTCTTGTGTTCCATAATTCTGGTTTTAATGCTGCGGGTAGTTTTACCGACATATAATAAATTGCAGGGGCATTGGACTACATAAATGACATTGGATGTATCACAGTTAGAAAAATCATTAATAAAAAACTTCTTCTGTGTAATAGGATGAATGAATGTATTTCTAACAGGTAATGTGTTCAGACAAACAGAACACTTGCCACATTGGAATTGGCCTTTATATCGTGAGAGATATTTTCTCTCTGTAAGAGCAGAAGGTACCAGTCCCGGCTGAGAATCATCTTAGCCGGGCACAGGCAGGCGCCCGGGAGCCGAGGGGTTAACCTTGGGGGAGGGAGGGAGGGGCTGGGGGGGGGGGGCGGGCGGCGACGCCGACCCGAATATAGAGCAGGGTCGGGCCGTGGCTCACCCTCTTTCCTCCCCCAGCAGAGCGGTGGAAGACGCACCCTCCCAACCCACCCCGAGGATTAGGCACCGTCACAGCATGGCGGAAAGAGCGCACAGCCCAGCCATGGAAGAGGGGGGAGCGGGCATACTAGAACTCAATTGTCCCCCAACAGCACGCAAAGGAAAACAGGAACAGTGTCCAGAGAGCCTTCCCAAGCTTGCACGGCACGGGAGGGGGAAGGGACGAGCAACGTAGCCCTGCTCACGCCTTTGACGGGCCGTGGGTGGTGGCAAAGCAGGACACTGCGGCGAACGGGAGGGGAGCAGGAAAGGCCTGTTGCGGCAGGCGCCCCTTCCTAGGGTATGCCCATAGGAACCGGGGGGGCAGTGGGAAAAGGCTTAGACGGCATTTTTTCCAGACATCACTGCCGGGCCTTCTAGAAAGGAAGAGGGCGGGCTGTGCCTCTTAGCAGGTGTAAGATGAGTGGTTATGCATTAATGTTTTTAATGTTGATAATGTGTAGTTTTTTCATGCTGTGGCCAACAGTTTTGTATGCTGTATTCCCAAAATATGTCAAATGTATTCCCAAAATATGTTAAAAAAAAAAAATAAAAGTATTGTTTGGTTGAAGAAAATGGTGAGAGTATAATATGTGGGCAAGGAAGGGGGGAGGGAGAGGGACGGGGAGGGGGGGGGGGTAGTGGCTACTGACCCGAGGCGGACATACGGGTCGCCAGGCTGAGTAGATTACGCAGATTTACATTACGTTTATGTGCAATAATGAGATTCATGTTTTGAAAAGCTGGCAAAGCTTGCAAGATATGCCATTCTTTCTTAAGTATGGTGGTTATTTTGACTGAATGCTGAGAATACAAAAGGGGGCACACAAGCCCTATATTCTCTTCCTTCGTCTTAAGTTTCAAAAGTGATTCTCGTGATGTATCTCTAGCTCTTCTATACGCAGATTCTACATACCGTGCAGGATAATTTTTGTCAAAAAAACGTCTTTTCATAGTAGATGCCTCGCTTTCAAAATCACATAAATCAGAACACACCCTCCTCACTCTAAGAAACTGACTTACTGGAAGATTATTCTTCAGAGATGGGTTGTGGAAGCTGTCATAATGTAGGAAATGATTCTTATCAGTAGGTTTCTTGTAAAGCGTTGTAGAGAAACCATATTCTTCTTTCTTAATCAAAAGATCTAAATATGCAATCTTATAGAGGTCATAGGTCATCTGAAACTTCAAGTTCATATCTAACTGGTTAATCCATATATTAAATTCGGATAGTAGTTCTTCAGTACCTTTCCACAGTATGAGTATATCATCTATATATCGAATCCAGAGCACAACATTATCTTTAAATGGGTGTTTCTTAAGGAAACTCTCTTCAAAATTGAACATGTAAAGGTTAGCCACGTCAGGGGCCATGGCTGACCCCATCGCTACACCCTTAATCTGCTTATAAAATAAGTTCCTAAAACAAAAGAAATTCTCAAAAAGCACAATCTGTGCCAAAGATAAGAGAAATGTTGTTGGAATGCGACGATGTTCTGTCCGTTTGAGAAAATAATATACAAGAATATCGAGGGATTCTTTTTGGGGGACGTTGGTGTAGAGAGACTCCACATCTAAAGTAACAAGAATAATATCTCCATTATATGTTCTAAAAGTAGATAAGATTTCTATAACATGCGATGAATCGCGTACATAAGACCACATATCTTTAATAAACGGTCGTAAAAATATATCCAGAAACTTGGAAAGAGGTTCTAAAACTGAGCCAATTGCCAAAACAATCGGACGTCCAGGTGGTTTATCAAGAGATTTATGAATCTTAGGTAGAATGTAGATAGTGGGAATCACTGGTGCATCGACAATAAGAAAATCTCTCTCCTTTTTGGTGATATGAAGGAGGTACTCTAGAAGAGAGTCTACTGGTACTAAAGAGGGAGTAAGTCCTCTCTGATAACCAGGAAGAGAACCTTTTCCACTTAAAAGCATAAAAGCGTCTTGTGGAAGGCTTCCTGGAGGCCAGAAGAATATCCTTCACTTGTTGAGACAGGTCTAGATCCTGAAAGTCTAGGCCTGGAGTAACCAGGCCTTGAGATGGAGGGACTGGGGACTGGGGTGCATTAGAGATCCGTTGTCCTGGGACAGAAGATCTGGAGCACTGCCTAACTCCAGAGGGGTGGCTTGAGAGAGACGCAAGAGAAGAGGATACCATGTTTGCCTCAGCCAGGAAGGCGGTATGAGGATCATGTGTCCTTTGTCCCTCTGGAGCTTGAATAAGGTTTTGGGGGATTAGAGGGATTGGAGGAAATGCATATAGGTAATCCTGACCCCAGTGAAGCAGGAATGCATCCCTGGTTTGACAGTTCTGCTGGAAGTCTGGAACAAAACCGGGGAAGTTTGGCATTCTGTGGACCTGCAAAGAGGTCTATGTCTGGTGTTCCCCAAGCATGAAAAACCCGAGCAAGATGGTAGGAGTGGAAATTTTGATTTATTATACACAAGCAACAAAAAGACATACAAAAATCAAAAACAGGCAACCCAAACAAGACCCACACCCCCCAAAACCCCCACCCACCCCGACATAGCACAAACACGAAACTGAGCCCCCCCCGTGACCCACCTCCCCAAACCCACCACCAAATCCAGCAACCAGCACACGTGCCCACCCCCCCCAGCAACAACCCACAGTAGTCCTAGGTAATGTCCATGTCCATCGCAACCCCCCACAACCCCCCATATATGTCCAAACAATGTCCATATCCATGCCCAAACCCCTCCCCCCCCCGCAACAACCCACAGCAGTCCAAACAATGTCCAATGTCCATACTGTCCCCCTATTGAGGACTGCCAAGCCCCCCCCAACCAACATACATGTTCCCCCATCCCCACCCCCACCCCTAAGAGGGAGCAGCAGCTCCCCCACCCCCACCCCAAGCCCTGCCCCATCCCCATCCTCCCCACAAAGCAAATACATCAAAAGCAAAAATCCCCACCCCCCCAAACAAAAACAGAAAGGCACAGCTAGCCCGTCCCCAACACAATCCCACCATAACAAAACCAAAGATACAAATTAAAGGAGAAACAGAACCCAGTGCTGCCCTGCAACACCAGACAGCAGAACGGGATGCACAGAACACAAAGAACACTGTTACACTAAAACAAAACAAATGGGACATCCATCCCCCAAGGAGAGAGGGAGAGCGGACGAGTGGTCAAACCGCCTCAGCACTGCAGCAGCAGCGCACCCACCCACCCCCCAACCCCCCTAGGAGAAAAACAACCCCAAATCCCGAACAAGGACAAAAACCCCAGGGAACCCTCCCCCCTCACAGGCCATCACACCCCCCCCCCCAAGGGAGAAAAACAACCCCACAGCCCTAACAGGGACAAAACCCTAAGGGAACCCTCCCCTCACGGGGGGCGGAGGGTGAGGTGACGCCACAGACGCTCCCAACGATGGGCCTCCACCACCCGCCTTTCGCGTTGCGCCATGCTGGACACTTCCTCCAGAATGTCCCGCACCACCTCGTCGAGGGGCAGGACCAACCCCCGGGTCGAGACATGACAGCGCGCTTGCCACAGGTGGTAGCGTACTACGGCCGTGACGAGGTAGAGGGTCCCGGAGTCCTGCCTTAGAAGAAAGGACCAGGCCCCGTACACCCACTCCGCATACGTGAGGAGGGAAAGATCATGCAGGTGAAGAGCAGCAGACACCAACCGGCAGGCCTCCACGTTAAAGGGGCACTGCCGGAGGAAATGGTCCATGGTCTCCGTCTGCCCTTCACACCCGGCCCTCGGACAGACCCGCTCGGCCTGTGACCTGTACTTGAGGTTGTCCCTCACGTACAAACGCCCGTGGAAAGACAACCAGGCCACATCCCGAACCTTCTTCGGCAGCCGAGGGGAGTTCAACTGCCTAAGGCCCTGCTGCATCACATCCGCCGGACAGTCCCGCAGGGCCCACCGTGGTTGAAAGTGGGAGGTGAGTACCATCCGGTACAATCCTTTCTGCCCCAAGGACTGGGCGAGCGGGTCGGTCACCCCCCACCGCCGAATGAGCCCCACCATCGCAAAAACGTACGATGGGGCCTGTTCCCCACTCCGACGCACACGTGGGACCGAGGACGCCCCCTCCCACTGCTCCCAGAAGCGGGAGAACCACCCCCGATAGGAGGCCACCCACCAAACCCCACCCCCTTCCCGCATCCTACCTAAGTGAAACGCCATAGACAAGACTGACAGGAAGACAAGGGGGTGCAACATACCCAAACCGCCCTGTGCCCGATCCAGGCAAACGATGTTGCGCTGGACAGGGTTCAGGCAGTTACCCCACAGAAAACAGAAAAAGACAGCACTGACAGACGCCTGACGGGACGATGGAAGAACGAAGACCATGGCCACGTGCAGAAAGAGGGGAAGCAGAAACGTCCCGAGGAGTTTGATCTTCTCCTCGAACGTACACCTCCACCCCCTCCACCGCAGCACCCGACACCGTGCAGTCTCAAGACAACGATCCCAGTTGGACTCCGCACAGTCCTCCGACCCGAAGACGAGGCCCAAAACGCGGACCTCCCCCACGGGAGGAGGAAAGGGGCGCAGGAAGGCAGGGAGGCCTCCGAGGGGCCCTACCACAGCGTTTGGCACTTGCTGTGATTGACAACAGAGTGGGCCACCTCCAAGTACTCCTCCACGGCCTCCCGCAGGGCCTCTACCCCTTCAGTGCCGTCCACGTAAACTGAGATGTCGTCAGCGTAGGCAACGACAGTCACCGGAGGCGCACCAGGCGCCTCCAGGCCCCGCAACCCACCTGAGGACAATCTCCGGAGGAAGGGGTCGAGGGAGAAGACATACAGCAGGGGGCTCAAAGGGCACCCCTGCCGCACCCCCGAGGCAACACCAAACGGCCGTCCGAGCCACCCGTTAATAAATGGGAAGCTCACCCCCCCTCGGTACAGCACCTGCAAGACGAAGAGGAAACCTGCAGGGAGGCCGAAGTGCTGGAGCACCACCCACAGGTACCGGTGACTGACTCGATCGAAGGCTTTGGACTGGTCCATGGAAACCAACCAATGGTCCCGTTGGAGCGACCGGCCTCTCTCCACCACCTCCCGGGCTGTGGCGACAGCGTCCAGAACCCCTCTCCCCCGAACGGAACAATACTGGGAAGGGGACAGCAAAACGCCCGAAACCTCCACCAGTCGGTTGGCCAAACACTTGGCCAGGATCTTCCGGTCCACGTTCAGAAGAGAGAGCGGCCGCCAAAAATCCAAGGAGCTATCGTCCTTCCCCTTGGAGAGCAGCAGCAGGACAGACTCGCGAAATGACCGCAGGAGAAACCCCGTGTCCATGATCTCCTGAAAAAGGGAGGTCAGGAAGGGGGCCAGCTGGGAGATGAAAGTGCGATAGAACTCCACCGGGAGTCCATCACGCCCAGGCACCTTCCCCAACGGCATGGCACGAATCGCCCTCTCCACCTCCACCTGCTGAATCGGAGCAGCGAGTGCATCTACCTGTGCCTGGACCACAGCCGAATACACCGGGGGAAGGCCCAGGTACTCTCGGATATGGGTGAGGTCCACGGGGCGATCCCCAAACAGATCCGAGAAGTATTCCCCCACCATCCGCAAAAGGTCCTCCTGGGAGGTATGAAGGGTACCGTCCTCGCCCCGCAGGGCCATGACCTCCCGACGCCGAACCCTCTCCTTGCAATTCAGGAAAGGGTCTGGGGTGGCGACCCGACCGGCCGCCCCCTCGAAGCATAGGAAGGCATGGCGATCATAAAGCAGGCCACGGAGCTGGACGCGCACCTCTTCCACCTCCTCCCGCGCTGCCCCTTGGGATACCAAACGATCCAGCGACCTCCGGAGGACAGTGTAAGTGAGGTAGCGGGATCGAGCCATGGAGTTACCCCGGGAACGGAAGAGTTGGCGGGCACGCGTTTTCACCTCATCCCACCAAGCGCCACGGGAAGGAAAAACATCCAACAGGGTCTCCTGGTCTGCGAGAAAGGCCAAGAACTCCTGGACCACCTCTGATGTTGCCAACAACTGCACAGTCGCCACAGGCCAGGACCCCTGCTGAGCTCCTCGTGGTTAGCCAGGAAGGACACGGAGAGGACGCAGTGGTCCGAAAAGTCAATCGCCTGCAACTGCGGAGGGGAACACTCCACCCGGGCACTCACATATATCCGATCGATACGACTCCTGCGGGTCCCATGGTAGTAGGTGAACCCCGGCGACCGTGGAAAGGCCCGGTGGAAGACATCCACCAGGTCAGCCGTCCGGGTCATCTCGGCCAAAAAGAGGCCCTCGTAACTGGGTGGGCAACGCTCCCCCCCTCGGTCCTGCAACAGGGTGGTGGTGTTGAAATCCCCTGCAAGGACCACCAAACGGGAGGTGTGTAAGTAGGGGCGGATGACACGAAACAGGGTCTTCCGCGCCAACTTAGACTGGGGGCCATAGACCACCACGAAACGAAACCGATGGGGCCCGCAGTAGCCGTCTAAGAGCAAACACCGGCCCTGCTCCAGTTCCCACACATACTGCACCTGAAATCGGTGAGACGTGAACAAAACCGCCACTCCTGCGTAGGGCTGGGCCGCAAGTGACCAGTACGAAGGACCCCACCTCCACTCCCGCTTTGCCCGATGAAGGCTAGCGAGCGAGGTGAGCCTGGTCTCCTGCAAAAAGATGACATCCAGCCCGCTCGTGGAAAGAAAATCATAGGCCGTAGCCCGCGCCTGGTCTGTCAAAATGCTGGCCACATTGATAGTGGCGCACGAGAACGCAGGAGTGCACGCCATGCCTAGTTCGTGTGCAGTGACCCTTTCCTCCTCTTCTCACCAAACCCTGGATCCCCGGAATCCCGCTTGCAGGACAAGCCTGCGAGCTGGAGCAACTCCTCACGGTCCACGTCGACCACCTCGAGGATCTCCTCCTCCTCCTGCTCGACCCTTTCACCCCAGGAGGTGCTGGTGCCCCCGGGACCACCAGGCAAAGCTGTCGCAGGGGCTAAACCAGCCCCCATGGGGTGAGGGGGCACGGACAGGTCAGGGGTCGGAGGAATGATCTCCTCCGTTGGGTCCACCACCGGTGCCGCCCCCCCTCCCCGGACAAGGACTGAGACAACGGACCAGTGCCCACCCCCGCGGGGGAGGCCGGGACGGCCGGGTCAGCAGGGGGCTCCTGCGAAGGCCCAGCACCCAACTGCGGGGGCAAAAGCCCGTCCTCCCTCACCCGTCGGGCGCCAGTATCCACCCTGATTGGAGGACCCTGACCGCGGCGCGCCTTCGGTATTTTTGAAGGCCGCCGCTGAGGAAGAGGGGCCGCCCCTGCTGCTAACCGCTCCGAGCGCCGCACAGGAAGCCCTGCCTCCACAGGCAAGCCCTCATCCGCCTCAGCCGCATCAGCAGCCAAAAAGACGAAACGGTTGATGTCCAACACGGGCTCTGCATCCGGCAATGGGGATGTCTCCCGTTTCTTCCTTTTGGACTTGCCACCCTTAGAAGGGACAGTGGTCCATTCCTGGGGTGGCACCACCCGCAACCCACTATCCTGCCGTGCAACAGCAACCTCCACCACATCAACCCTCTCCTCCTTCTTCCTACCCAAATCCCCTCCCCCTGGTGGCTCCCTCGGCTCGATGGACTCCTCCACCCTAGGGCCCCCGGACTCCTCCCGAGGGAGAGGGTCCTCCACAACCTCCTCCTGCACAGGAGCCCGAGGTATGGCGACGGCATCCCCCCCCGGTCCATTGTGTGATGCGGAGGGGCAGCGGGCAAAGGGGTGGCCCAACTCCCCGCAAAGGTTACACCGAATAAGCAAACACCCAGCAGAGGCGTGACCCCGTCCACCACAACGGGTGCAGACCTGCTCGGGACAGTTCATGCTCAAATGACGGAATGAGCCACAGCGGTGACACTCGCGAGGTTGCCCGGAGTAGTAGCACAAGATGCGATCCCAACCGAGGAAACCGGCCGAGGGCACGTGCTGCACGACATTACCCACCTCACGCAAACGGATCTTACCCTTCCACGACCCGTCCCACACCCCTAGGGGCCCAGTGCCCTTAACCAGGGGTGCGAGAAGCACCGCATGACGCGACAACCAAAACTGGATGTCCTGCCCTGGGAGCGACTCATTCCGAACCAGGATGGTCACAGGTACTGTCCCCTGGCGAGAGATAGGCACAACACGAAAGTCAGCCCACCCTCCCTGCCCCCTCTGCTGCTGGTACCCGGTCCCAGAAAATCTCCAGTCCCCGTCTCAGCATGAAACTAACATCATACTCAATGGTGTTGTTCATGTGGATGAAGGCGTAGAGATCTCCCGGGAGAAATCCCAGCCCAAGGACCATCCTCAAGACCTGTTCCCTGGCTGGAGGGGGCCCCTCCCCAGCCCACCGGATCTGCGCCACGTTGCGCCGTCGGACCTCACCCCCTACCCTCGGAACCCTCCCCCACCTCCTCCCCCTCCCACAGGACCGCTTCCTTGGGAAACCCCCCTCCTCCCAGCCCCACCTGAAGTCCCCGGGGTAGTACCAGACCCCCTCAGGGCCTCTGCAAAGGTACGGGGGGGAACCGACCCCCCGGCCTCCAGCCCCTGACCTCCGCTCGCCTCCCCCGCCACTACCTGCGAGGGAAGCTGCTGCTGTTCTGCAGGATCCGAAGCCACCTCAAAGGAGGCGACCCTGGGGCTGGGCAGGATCAGCTCAGCAAATACAGAATCAGGGATACTGTCCTTACTGGATCCCTGGGTGCCACCGAGAAACTCCGGAGCACCCCCCTCTACGCGACCCTGTTGCCGCCTGAATGTATCAAAGACCCCTTGAGGGCCTTCCGGGGTTTCCAAGGCCAGCATGATGGCATCATGTACCTGTTTCTCGGTGACACCCAGAGGACCAGGGAACCCCCCCGTACCCCTGCACCGCGTTTCCAACCCGTCGCAGGGCTCCTGTGTTTCCGCCACTACCACCGGAGACAGACACTGCCCCCCTCCAGTCCCAGGATCCAGGGGCACCACCCCATCCCCCAGCCCCACAGACATCAGTCCCTTCCCCCCATCAGGACAAACCACAACCTCCCCTCCCACCGGTGGGCCAATCGTCCGCTCCCCCTCCCCCTCCTCGCCGGCTACAGGAGTTCCCTGCTCTTCTGCATGGACGGCAGACACTGATGACACCTGCCCCTCAACCAACCCACCGTCCTCTACCCTCTGTAAGGCTACCGGCAATAAGGCAGGACCGTCCTGAGACAGCAGGACAGATCCCCCCATAACCAATCCCCCAAACCTCCTCCCCCCTGCCCCCCGTCACTCCCAGGTCCTACCGTATTGCTGGTGCCAGACGTGGCACAGGTGTCAGGAACATCCCGGCCGGCAGCCAGGGCTCCAGCAGAAAGGGCGGACGCCCCCCCACGAGCCCGGCCCCCCTCGGCCACACCAGCGGGAACTACAGGCACCTGCGCATCCCGCTCTGCCGCAACAGGTTGCAGGGACAACTGAAGAGCAGCTTTCCAGCCCCCCCCGGGGGCTGCAGATGACATACAGCAGCCCCTACCCTGCTCCTTCCCCTTCCCCGCGCTCCTCCGGCGCCAGACAGCCACCTCCGGAAACCAGGGGCGGCCAGCCTGCAGCCCCCGGGGATCCAAGAAAGGGGAAGAAGCAGGGCCCCCAAGAACCCCCTGCTCAGCCGCAGACGTCTGAACATCCACTGGACCGGCAGGCATCCGACGGTCCAGGGCAGCATCCGCGGATCCCCGACGAGAACAGGCACCTTCCAAAAGTCCACCGCCTGCTACAGGAGTCCCTGACGTGGAGGAGCCGCGAGAAAGATGCAACTCTTCAGCGGATCGCCGCCGGTGCTCTCTCGGTAGAACAGAGAGCAGAGTACCCCCAGCTTCACACTTCCGGGAGAACCCGGAAGTGACGGCACTCGAGTTGCGGCGGCCATCTTTGGAGTGCAATCTGGTGGAGGGAAGCCCTACAGCGTCATCCAGCAGCGGGCCAGCCCTCTCAGGAACCCGGACATCACCTGCGGACACTCCCCGGCGATCAGGATGGGGAAATCCTTCTTCCGTTGCTGCCGTTGGAGAAGCAGGAAAACTGGCCGAAAACACCCGCGGATGGGGGGGATCGACGCCTCCGGACCCCCCCCCTCCATTGCCGGACCAGCGTTGTTTGAAGCAGGCATTAACAGATGAGATGCTGTTGCAGAAGCCCGCATACACTGGCGGGCTGCACCTTCCCCCGGAAACGGCCAAACGCCAGCATGGGATGTGAGATTCAGTGGACCAGGGATCACCGACCCAGCCTCCTGGAACAGGACAGCCCTACTTCCACCAACACCTGTTGCCTGCAGGTAAGGGTCTCCGGACCACGATGATACACTAGGGAATGGTAACAAACATTCTTCTCCCCTCACAGGGTCGGATATGGGAAGGGCAGGCTGTGGGATTGGGGATATCCACCCTTTCCACCTACCCCCGGGGGCCTCCCCTGGACTGCAGACATACCATGTTTAGTAGCCCACCTATCGTAATTGTGGTATATTTCAGAAAGGGACCCACAACTCTGGCTCTTTAAATAGGTTATCTGCTGATACTTGGCCTTCAAGGCCCGCTTCACCCCCTTCCTATAGGTGTTATAGGCCACCCACTCCTCACCGGGAATGGTGGCCTGCAGGCTCTCCAGGTGGGAGAGCTGGGCTTGCAGCTGGGCCGCCTCCTCCTGGAGACCCCGGAGCTGCCGTACCGCCGCCACGATCTCATCTGGGGCCCTAGCTGGCTGCTGGAAGGACGGCAGGCCCAACCCTCCGTCCTCATCCTCACTGGAGGAGGTAGAGGCCTCCTCCAGGACCCGAGGCGGAGGGGGGAACCCGCCTCCCCCAGTACTGTACAAGACAGTCCTCCAAGGCCTCCCCAGGGCCTCTCCCTGCCTCCACACCCTGCCTGGGAAGGAGAAAGGAGCCTCCTCCCTGGGGTAGCGGGCCCAAGCCTCTGGGCGTGTGGGTCCCTCTTCCCTGGCCATGTTCAGTCCTACCTGGGGAGTCCCCCTCCCGGGGTACCGGCTGTGACAGGCTGCCATCCACCTCATCCGGCTTCAGCGAAGGAGGCCTACCAGGCTTGGTAGGCCTCTGGGCCTGGGCCTCTCCCGCCGGAGGTGGCCCAGGACTCGACATCCAGGCACCAACTATGAGCTAGGCTCCGCCCCCTAGCAGGAGCTCTCCAGGATAGGTCCTCACTCTACCACTGCTGAAGAGCAACTGAGTGGAGTGACCACTCGTGTGGCAAGAGTACTCAACTGAGTCTGTCTGCCCAAACGTTTCGAACGCCTGGAAGATAGACTGCCAGGAGATGAATCTGATGCTCTCTGGCAAAGGCCCATAGTCGCAGAGCTTCATTGCATAGTTGCAGAGAGCCAGTTCCGCCTTGTTTGTTGAGGTAAAACATGGCAACCTGATTGTCTGTCTGCACCAGAACTGTTTTGTTTACGAGCTGGATGCAAAAGACTTGAATAGCATTGGAGATGGCTCTGAGTTCTAGGAGGTTTATATGAAGAAGAGCCTCTTGTGAGGACCAAAGACCCTGCGTTGATAGGTTGCCGAAGTGGGCTCCCCAACCCATCTTGGAGGCATCTGTGGTTAGGGTAGCCTGAGGTGGTGGTTGCTGGAAAGGAGAGCCTATTAAAAGGTTTTCCAGAGATTGCCACCAATGGAGAGACAGAATCAGGCGTGTGGTAACTCTGATCTTGTCTGACAGGCTTCCTGAGGCTTGGGACCATTGGGAAGCTAAGGTCCACTGGACCGCTCTCATGTGAAGACGAGCATAAGGTATTACATGGACCGTGGATGCCATGTGACCTAGTAGGTGAAGCATCTGTCGAGCAGTAAGGAAGGTCTGCAGTACTGCTTGAGATGCTAGGTCGATGATTCGCAGACAGCGTGGTTGGGGCAGGAAAGCCCTTGCAAGCTGTGTGTCCAAGCGAGCCCCTATAAACTCGAGGGATTGAGATGGGGTGAGCTGGGACTTTTGAAGATTTATGACCCATCCCAAATACTGGAGTATTTGTTTTGCTCGCAATAGGTCCCGATGAGCTTCTTGAGCTGACTGCACCCAGATGAGCCAATCGTCCAAGTAAGGGAAGACAAAAATCCCCAGGGTCCTCATGAATGCTGCTACTACTGCCATGCATTTTGTGAAGACCCTTGGAGCAGGGGCCAGCCCAAAGGGAAGGACTCTGTATTGGAAATGTCTTCCCTGGACTAGGAACCGAAGGAATTTCCTGTGATCTACATGAATAAGGATATGCATGTAGGCATCTTTTAAATCTAGAGAACATAGCCAATCTTGCCTGTGAAGGTATGGCAGAAGAGAGCCGAGAGAAAGCATTTTGAACTTCTCTCGGACCAGATATTTGTTCAGCTCTCTGAGATCTAGGATTGGTCTTAAACCCCCTGTCTTTTTTGGAATGATAAAATAGGGGGAGTAAAACCCCGTACCTTGTTGGCATAGAGGAACCTCTTCTATAGCTCCTTGAGCTAGAAGAGTAGAGGTCTATGCCTAGCGGTTGAGAGTTGAACTGTTTTACTAGTGTGGGTGGTGGCAAGCTGAGGAAACGAAGCTTGTACGCCAGACTCACTATGGACAAAGTCCAGGCTTCTGATGTGATTTGTTGCCATCTTTTGACAAAATGGCAGATACGGCCTGGAATATTTATGGGTTCTGGGCCTAACACAGGAAGAATGATTAAGTTCTCTAGACAAAAGTCAAAAACCCTGAGGAGGCTGAGTCTGTTGAGCCTGCTGAGGTTTGGGTTTTCTTTGTCTTGTCTGCTGTTGCCCTTTTTGGGGAACATATGCCTGTTGGGTGGAAGATGGATAGAACTTTTTCTTCTTAGAGAAAAAGGGTTTCTTAAAGAACTTTTTCTTAGCTGGGTTAGCAGAAATTTTTGACAATCTTTTTAAAGTGGCATTATCAGTGTCAAGCTGATTAGCCTTAGATTGCCAATCCTTGCCAAAAAGATTTTCTCCAGTGCAAGGAATATTTCCCAGCTTTTCCTGCACCCATTCTTCCAAGTCTGAAGCTTGGAGCCAGGCAATACGTCGTGCTCCTATAGCTATAGCAGAAGTTCTGCTAATACATTCAAAACAGTCAAAGGTAGCACGATTCATGAACTTAGAGACATTCTGAGCATGTTTGACTAGTGATGAATAGTCTGCTCTTTTATCCTCTTGAAGGAAAGGGTTCAAGAGCTCTAAGTTTTTTGTAACTTCCTCAAGGAACATTCCCATGTATAAAATATAGGAACTAATCCTTGCTGAAAGCATGGAGGCCTGAAAACATCTACGCCCAAAAGCATCCAGGGTTCTAGATTCACGACCTGGCGGATTAGAAGAGTGTCTCTTTGTACTCTTAATCTGTCTCATGGCCGACTCCACCACCATAGAATGGTGTGATAGTTGAGTCTTTTGAAAACCTGGACAAGGTGGCACTCTATACATAGTGTCAAGGCGTTTAAAATGTGGGGATACTGTTAAAGGAGTTTCCCACATCCGTAACATTAGATTATGCAAGATCTGATGTATAGGGAGCATAGCTGATTCCTTTGGAGCCAAGGGGTATTGCAGAATTCTTAATTCTTCTGCCCAGGGCTACTTGAGAACCACTGCAATGGCAAGAGCCCTTGCCATATCACGCACAAAATCGTGAAAAGACATGTCCTCAGGAGGGGGACATTCTGCGTTGAGAAGGAGTTGAATCTTGTAAAAGTTCAACTCTGGTACCGGTGGAGTCATCTGAGTCATCGGAATCCTCAAAGGGATGAAGCACCAGGTTCTCTTTCAAAAGATATCTTCGGTACCGCTCGAGGTCGGTACCAAAGCGAGTCGGTACCTGATCCCCCATGCTTGAGAGTGATTCTAAACTCGGCATTGGGGGAAGTAAACCTGCCGAAGCAGGTACCGAGGGTACCGGCACCGGTACCAACAGTGATACCGGTGCCTGTGTAACAGTCTGCAGCAACTTTAGCGGTACCGAAGTAGCCAAAAGATTTGCTAGACTGCGTTCAATGGCAAGGATTCTTTTATCCATCACCATTTCCGATGCCGGGGTGTCGGTACCGATCGAAGCGGCCACAACCCCCAAGCATGGAACAGGAATGTCCATCGAGGTCGAAGCCTCGAGAACATCCTGGAGCCCCGATAATGCTTTGGAGCCCGAAGACTCCCGCCGGGGCTGTTTTGCCGGTGCAGGTTCCTCGAAGGCAACGCCAGAAGCATCTCGATATTTAGAGGGAGATCTACCTCTCGAGGACCGGCTAGACTTAGATTTATGTTTAGTTACCTGAGATCCCTGGGAAGAAGTAGAAGCCCTGGAGGACACTGATGCTACTGACATCGTGTCCGATGCAAAGAGGGCACCGAGTTGATTTGCTCGATTCTGAAGACTTCTTTTAGTCAGCTTCCTGCAGGAGAGACACTCTGCTGGGCAATGGTCAGGACCTAAACATTTAAGACACCAGTCGTGGGTGTCTGTGACAGAAATTGTGCTGCCACACTTTGAACATTTCTTGAAACCAGTAGCGGGTTTCTCCATGTTAAAGTAAAGAGGCCTAGTGGCCAAAATGGCACCAAGCAGGGGAAAACCCCTGACTGAAAAACACAAGCTCTGTGTCTTCTTTTTTTTTTTGAAGAAAGAAAGAAAGAAAAAACACCGGTGGTACCAGTGGGCGTCGAACTAAGGCAGACGTGACCACAAAAAATAAGAAATAAAAGTAGAATTTTCTGCGGTGACAGGGTTCACGTCCTGTCGGCTCCGCGGAAAACGAAGAACTGAAGAGAGAGAGGTAGATAGGCGGGAAGGCAGCGCGCATGCATGGGTGCACGCTCCCAAAAGCGTTCTTATTGGACGCTGGGGAGCATTCCCGCGCGGGCTCCGTCGGTACCGACGATACCCATATGTGAAGACTCATTCCTGCTTGTTCCTGGAGATTACTGTATATACCATGGATTGCTCAAAGAACAAACCAGTCGGTACTAGAGGAGATCAAACCTAAGCTTTCTTTAGAAGCTCAGATGACAAGACTTCGACTTTCATACTTTGGACACATCATGCGAAGAAAGAGATCATTAGAGAAAGACATCATGCTTGGCAACATAGAAGGTCAACGCAATAGAGGAAGGCTAGCAATGAGATGGATCGATACAATAACAGCAGCTACGGGTACCAGTCTGTCAACAATGAGCCGCCTGACTGAAGACTGAACACAATTTAGGATAGCTATCCAGAGGGTGGCCATGAGTTGACTCCGACTCGACGGCACTTAACAAGCCCTACTCTTGTTTTCTGTCTTTTGACTGGCATTGGGCACTTTGAATCTGATGATCACATAGCATACTATGCCAGAAATGAAAGACAAATTTATAATTAAGGAAAAAATTGTAAGAACTATAATGAAATGAATGCTTAATTTTTACTACCATTCTAGCTATGTCATCTGACTGAGCAAGATGACACCCTTGGGCGGGAAGGGGACCACACATGTGTGTAGTATGTCCCAAAGGTTTCTTTGATTGCTGGGGAAATGCTCTGCACAGGCTCACGCATGTGTGGTCCTCTTCCCACCCAAGGGTGTCATCTTGCTCAGTCAGATGACATAGCTAGAATGACAGTAAAAACTAAAACAAGGTAGGGAGGCAACTCCCAGGGGAGGAAGGAGGGTTGTGAGGACTGATTCCTGCTGTTCCTGGAGAACACCAGTTACAGGTGAGTAACTATGCTTTCTCCAGGACCAAGCAGGAAGTCAGTCCTCACATATGGGATTCCCTAGTGCCAGGCTGCCGAGGACCAAGTCAGGTAGCTGTGAGTTGCAGAAAGTGAGTCCCTACTGAGAGACTCTGCAAGACCCTAGCGTCCAGTGACACTATCACTACAGTAGCCTGAACACAGAAGGGTCAGAGGCCACGAGTTGCCTACACCCCAAGAATATTACAGAGTACTGCCTGAGCAAAGGCACTATCCCTGTGGGACTCAGGCAATAGTGAGCTGAAAATGTATGAATTGAAGACCATGTGGCGGCCTTACAGATTTCAGTCACCAGCACTGAGCGGAAGTTGGCCACAGATGTGGCCATCGCCCTCGCGTGATGCGCTGTAATCTGGTGCTCTAGGGAAAGGCCAGCTTGCTCATAGGTGAGGGCAATACAGTCCACCACCCAAGTGGACAGAGTTCGCTTATTTACGGGGAGCCCCAGTCTGCTGGAGTCATAAGACACGAAAAGCTGAGGAGCTTTCCAATAAGCCTGAGTCCGCTATAAGTAGAAGGACAGCACCCATTTGCAATCTAGAGTATGAAGTACTAGATCCTTCCTGCCAGCGTGAGGCTGTGTGAAGAAGTTGGAGAGGACCACTGCTTGGTTGAGGTGGAAAGGGAACAATTTGGGGGGGGAGGGGTGTGGAGTATTAACCTGTTCTTGTAGAACCTTGTATATGGTGGATCTGTGACCAGGGCCTGTAGTTCACTCACTCTTCCAGCGGATGTAAGTGCTACCAAAAAGGCCACTTTCCAAGACAGGTACCGCAAGTGGCAAGGGGCTCAAACGGTGGTTTGTGAGCTGGGAGAACACCACATTAAGGTCCCACTCTGCTGCTGGAGGGTGGAGAGGGGGCTTGGCTAATAGGAGGCCCAGGGGTTGACTTGAGAGGGGTTTTCCCTTGATCGGGTGGTGGTGAACAGCTACGGCGCTCAGATGTACCCTCACTGAGTTAGATTTCAGCCCGGTGTGTGACAGGTACAGTAGGTACTGAAGTACTAGTTGCACATGGCAGGAGAAGGGATTCTCTTCCCTTTCCACACACCAGGTGGAGAACCTTCTCTACTTAAAGGCATAAGCTTGTCTGGTGGAGAGTTTTCGGGAGGCCAGTAGGATCTCCCTCACTTCTCCTGGAAGATTGAAAGGGGCCAACGCTATCCTTTCAGCAGCCAAGCTGTTAGTGTTAGCGACCCCAAATTGGGATGCAGTAGGGAGCCCTCCTCCTGGGACAGGAGGTCCGGGGCTTGGCCCAGAGGGACTGGGAGTGCCATCGACAGGGAAAACAGCAGAGGGAATTAAGGTTGACTGGGCTACCTGGGGGCAATCAGTATAACTAATGCCCATTTGCTCTGGACCTTGAAGAGGGTCCTGACGATCAGGGGATCGGTGGAAACACATAGAATAGGCACTCGGACCATGAGATTAGGAAGGCATCTGCCGCCACTCTCCTTGGGTGCGGCTGATGGGAGCAGAAGTGGGGTAGCCGAGCGTTGTCCAGAGAGTTGAATAGGTCCATTACAGGCCTGCCCCAGAGGTGGAAGAGCTGCTTTGTTATTCTGGGGTTTAAGTGTCACCCATGTGGACAAAGGATTCTGTTCAGTCTGTTCGCTAGGCAGTTCTCCTGGCCCGGGAGGTAGACCACTTGCAGAAGCATGCTGTTGCATGCTGCAAAGGAGAGGAGGACCACCGCCTCCTGACAGAGGGAGTACAAACCCATGTCCCCCTGCTGTTTGATATAAAACATGGTAATCTGGTTCTCCGTCTGGATCAGTACAGGTCAGTGTCGCAGGCGGTGGCGGAATGCTCGTAGGCCCAAGAAGATTGCTCTGAGCTCCAGAAGATTGATCTGTAGGAGTGACTCCTCCTGAGATTAGCTGCCCTGTGTGCAGCAGTCTTTGCAATGTGCCCTCCAACTTGGAAGCGGGGCGTCTGTGGTCATGATTTTCTGTGGCACGGGTGCCTGGAAGGGCATTCCTGCCAGGATGTGGTGCAAGTTTTGCCACTAATTTAGGGACTCCACCAGCTGGCGGGTAACCCTAACAATGTCCCATAGCCTGCCCGTGGCATGAGTCCACTGAGAGCATAGGCACCATTGGGCGGTCTGCATCTGTAAGCAGGCTCAGGCCGTGACGTGGACTGTTAAGACCATATGGCCCAGCAGGCGAAGGAGGAAACGAGGCAGCTCTGACTGGTAGCGTTGTACCTCTCCAGCCAGTTGCCTGAGGCGTTCTGCCTTTTCTCTTGAGAGAACAGCCTTGACCTGTAATGAGTCCATCTCCAGGCTTTGGGCTAAAAGATGGGATTTGGGGTAGTTGATGATGAACCCTAGGTGCTGCAAAAGAAGGGTTGCACACTCTACCGGCGGACTGAGGCCATACTGCCCCTGATGAGCCAGTCGTCCAGGTAGGGGAAGACGAAAGCCCCTTGAAGGCGCAGGTAGGCAGCTACCACCGCCAGGCATTTTGTAAAGACCCTTGGCAAAGAGGCCAGGCCGAAGGGTAGCACCCTGTACTGGCAGTGCCCTCCTCCTACCACGAACCTTAGTTACTGCCTGTGGAAGTGGTGGATCAGAATGTAAGTGTACGCATCCTTGAGGTCCATGGAGCACAGCCAATCTCCCTGGTGGAGGTAAGGCAGCAGTGTTCCAAGGGAGAGGATCTTGAACTTCTCCCTCACCAAAAAGCGTAGTTACTCACCTGTAACAGATGTTCTCCAGGGACAGCAGGAATCAGTCCTCACATATAGGTGACATCGGCGCCGACGGAGCCCTTGTGCGGAGCAATTCCACAGCTTTCAAAGAAAGCCTTTCGGATTGCATCACGCATGCGCGGTCCCCTTCCCGCCCAAGGGTGCCATCTTGCTCAGTCAAATGACACAGCTAAAAAGACAGGCAAAAATGAGAAAAAATTAATAAAAGGACTGCAACTCCAGGGGAGGAGGGAGGGTCATGAGGACTGATTCCTGCTGTCCCTGGAGAACACCTGTTACAGGTGAGTAACTACGCTTTCTCCAGGAACAAGCAGGAAGTCGGTCCTCACATATGGGACTCCCTAGCTATAGGCTACTGAGAACCCATAGCTGAAAATGGCTCCCTCTAGAAGAGCCACAGCAGCAGTGATAGGATTTTTCTCCGAGAATGCAACCCCCCTGGTAGCCTGACACCAAAGGGTCGGAGGGTAGGAGTTGCCTAAACTTCGAATAGGTTACAGTCTGTACCGCCAGACCGAAAACACTGTCACGCCGGGACTCTCTCTCCAGGCAGTAATGGGCTGCAAAAGTCTGGCTTGAAGACCAAGTTGTGGCCCAGCAGATGTCTGCCAACGGAACAGAGCGGTGGTTAGCCACTTATGCGGCCTTAGCCCTGACAGAGTGGGCCGTGATTCGGTCCTGCAGCTGGAGGTCAGCTGCCCTGTACGCCCAGGCGATGCAGTCTGCCACCCAGGTGGATAACGTGCACTTGGAGACAGGTAGACCCAGTTTAGTAGGGTCATAAGAAACGAAGAGCTGGGAAGCCCTCCGATGTCCCCGCGTACGTTCCAGGTAGAAGGCGAGCACCCTCTTACAGTCCAGGGTATGCAGAACCGCTTCTGCCCTGCTGGTATGTGGCCTGGGGAAGAAGGTTGGAAGAACCACCTCTTGGTTAAGGTGAAACGAGGAAACCACTTTTGGGAGGAACTTGGGGTGAGTACGTAGGACCACCCTGTTTTTGTAAAACCGTGTATACGGTCTATCCGATGCTAAAGCCTGCAGTTAGCTCACACATCGAGCAGATGTGAGTGCCACCAAAAAGAGTGCTTTCCAGGAAAGGAAGCGGAGATGACAGCTGATAGCGCACTCAGGTGGACCCTAACAGAGTTAGACTTGAAGCCTAAGTCTGAGAGGTGGAGCAAGTACTGCAATACCTGAGGTGGTTGACAAGTGAACGGGTTCTCCTTATTTTGGGCACACCACCCTTCAAATCTACGCCACTTGAAAGCATAGGATTTTCTAGTGGATTGCCTCCTAGAGGCCAGCAGCATCTCCTCAACCTCCTTGGGAAGGAGTACAGGAGCAAGTACTACCCTCTCAGCAGCCAGGTCATTAAGTTGAGGGACCTGAGATTGGGGTGTAGCAAGGAACCCTGTTCCTGGGTCAAGAGGTCGGGCTGCACTCCCAGTGGAAGCGGCGTCTCGACAGCCAGTTGAAGGAGAAGAGGGAACCAAGGCTTTCGGGGCCACCTGGGAGCTACCAGGATGACAGAGGCCTTGTCCCAAAGAATCTTGAACAGAGTGCGTGCCATCAGGGGCGTGGGCGGGAACGCACAGAGAAGGCCCTGTGTCCACGAAATCAGGAAAATATCTGCTGCCACGCTCAGCAGATGCGGCTGCCTCGAGCAGAACCGGGGCAAATGATGGTTTTGTGGACTGGCAAAGAGATCCATGGATGGGAGATCCCAGCGGTTGAAGATCTGCTGGGCTACATCCCGGTTCAGTTGCCATTCGTGAAGCTGAAGAATCCTGCTCAACTTGTCGGCCAGGAGGTTCTCCTGACCTGGCAGATAAACTGCCTTTAGGGACATGTGATGCGCCATTGCAAAAGAGCAGAGGTCCAGAGTTTCCTGGCAGAGGATGCGAGATCCTGTGCCCCCCTGTTGGTTGATGTAGAACATTGCTACCTGATTATCTGTCTGTATCAGCACTGACTGATGTGAGAGAAGATGACAGAAGGCTTGAAGAGCTAGGCAGGTGGCTTGAAGCTCTAGCAGATTGATTTGAAGTGCGGTCTCTCGCGAGGACCACAGACCCTGAGTGGATGAACCCTGAAAATGGGCTCCCCAGCCCAGCAAGGAGGCATCTGTCGTCAGCACTCTGGTTTGAGAGGGAGGTTGGAATGGTACTCCCTGAAGCAAGTTGGGAGGGTGAAGCCACCATTGTAAGGCTCTCACCAGCAGCTTGTAAAGCTCTACCCTGTCTCTGAGGCGGCCAGTGGCTTGCGTCCACTGGTCTCTGAGGCTTCATTGAGTTGTGCACATGTGGAATCGAGCATATGGGGTCACATGCACCGTGGAGGCCATGTGGCCCAGGAGGCATAAGAAGAGCCTTGCGGAGACTTGAGGTCTGTGCTGGACCTGCTGTACCAAGTCCAGCAAGCGCCGCGCCCTGCCCTGTCCAGCGGTAGGTAAGCCCTTGCCTGAATTGTGCCCAGTCTTGCCCCTAAGAACTCCAAGTTCTGAGTGGGGAGTAAAGTGGACTTTTTGTGATTTATCACAAATCCTAGGTGCTGGAGCAGAGTGACTGTGCAAGCAGTGGCCTGCTGTGCCTCCTGCGCCGATTGGCCCCTGATGAGCCAGTCGTCCTGGTATGGAAAGACAAAGACACCCTGGCTTCTGAGGAAGGCCGCCACCACTGTTAGGCATTTGGTAAATACTCTGGGGGAAGAAGCTAGGCCAAAGGTAAGCACCTTGTTCTGGATTCCTCCGACCACAAACCTGAGATATTGTCTGTGGTCTGGGTTTATGAGGATGTGAGTATAAATATCCTTTAAGTCTAAGGAGCATAGCCAGTCTCCCTGGTGGAGGTAAGGCAGTAGGGTCCCAAGGGAAAGCATCTTGAACTTCTCCCTCACCAGGAACTTGCTCAGATTTCGCAAGGATGGGGCGAAGGCCTCCTTTTCTTTTTGATATGAGGAAAAATCTGGAGTAGAAGCCTTGCCCTTGGAGGTGGCGGGGCACCGGTTCCACCGCCTGATCCTTTAGCAGACCTGTCAACTCCTGCAGGAGGAGGTTCCTGTGAAGAGGAGGCCTGAGAGGCTCTCCTGGGAAAAAGGAGGTGGGCACCTTGTTGAAATGAAGTAAATAGCCCTGCTGGACTATTTTCAAAACCCAGGCGTCGGTGGTAATGGCTGGCCACCTGGGAGCGTACAGGGCCAGCCTTCCTCCTGTGCAGGGCCAAACCACTGGTGGGAGAGGAGCTTTGCACTGGGAGTCAAAAAACCCCTCCTGGCTGGGTAGGAGCCGGAGCTGGAGGCTTGGGGGTCTTCGGCTTACGTGGGCCATGCCCCTGTCCCCTGGCCTGCTGCCCCTGCTGGGGAGCTGGGATGGCCTGTTAAGTGGGGTAGTTTCTGTAAGCCACATCCTTCCTTGGGAAAAAGGGCTTTTTCCCTGAGGTCTTCTTGTGAGAAGGTGCAGATGTCTTCTTCGACAACCTTGTCTGGGTCAAGTACTTGGACTCGATTTCTGAAGCTTTTTCAGTGATGGGTTTGCCGAAGAGGTTGTCTCCTCGGCACGGGACATCGACCAACTTGTCCTGAACCCATGGCTCCAGGTCCGACGACATGAGCCAGGCCTGACGGTGTGCACCAATGCTGGCCGCGGCTACTCGAGCCGAAGCTTTGAAGCTGTCATAAGCTGCTGGAGACATGAACTTCGAGCACTCTTGGATCCCTGTGGACAAGGCTTTGAAGCGCTGCAAGGGTTCCTCAGAGAGACCAGCTGAGAACCCGGCAATCTCCTTTGCCAGGTCCCGCAAGTACATGCCCATGTACAGCTGGTAGGTTTGGACATGGCATGACAGCATCGAGCCCTGGTAGCACTTTCTGCCGAGGGCGTCCAGGTTCTGGGCCTCCTGACCGGGAGGCACCAAGGAATGCATCTTTTGGCTTTTCAGCAGTTGCATGGCCAATTCCACAACCATGGAGTTGTGCGGCAACTGCGCTTTCTGGAACGCAGGACACTTGCGGACTTGATAAATGGAATCGACCCGCTTGCTGAGCACTGGCATCGAGGCTGGCGACTCACACATGTGGAGCATCAGCCGTTCCAACATCGGAGGCACTGGTACAGTAAGGGCCTCCTGTGGGGGACAGAGTCATACTGGAGGGCATCGAGCTCCTCGGCTCGAGGATCCTCCTCGGCATCCGCAGGGAATGTCAAAGCCTTGGCCATGTCCCTGACGAAGTCCGAGAACCAAGTGTCCTCCGGAGGGGACCTATTCCGAGGCTCCGAACCCGAAGAATCCGATGGGATACACTGGGTTCGGTAGGTTTCTGGGGAGTCTTCCTCCTCTGTCTTCCAGTGACGCTGCCCTCGCGAGTTTTTTCTTCCTCCAGTGTTCCCTGGAGGGAGACCCCCGCTCAGAAGACACACGACAGTGCTCGGGCTCCGAGTCCCGAGATGTCGAGGTTTCTGACGAGGTCCGGGCCCAGGCGGATGCGGACTCAGGAAAAATCCTGTCACGTTGATGCTGCCTGCTCTTCAAAGATTTCGAAGACATCTTACCACACGGCCCACAGACCACCGGGTCATGGTCAGGGCCGAGGCATCGGAGGCAGCAGTCGTGTGTGTCGATGAGAGACATCAGTTTCTTACACCGATCACACTTTTTAAACCCGCTGGCAGCCATCGAGGGAAAAAGGGCCCCTGCAAGGTCAAACGACCGGGCTGCCAGTGAAAAATAAAAAGAGCACGAACGCTAGTCACAAAGGACAAAAACGAAAAATATGACCAGACTCGATACCAGTGTACCGAGCCGAAGGCGGGAAGGGGAAACGGTGTCGAACCGGGAAGCTGAAAGAAATAATTCAACTTTTCTACTTTTTCCACGGTGAAAACGGGACCACGTCCGTTGGGCTTAGCAGAAAAAAGAAGACTGAGCAAGATGGCACCCTTGGGCGGGAAGGGGAAAGCGCATGCGTGATGTAATCCCAAAGGCTTTCTTTGAAAGCTGGGGAATTGCTCCACACGAGGGTTCCGTCGGCGCCGACGTCACCCATATGTGAGGACTGACTTCCTGCTTGTCCCTGGAGAAACTTGTTTAAGTTTCTCAGGTCTAGTATGAGCCTGAGGCCCACAGTTCTCTTTGGGACAAGGAAGTATCTGGAGTAGAAGCCTTTTCCCCTTAGATATTTGGGTAAAGGCTCCACTGCATTTTTCTTGAGCTGACCTGCAAGCTCTGAGAGAAGGGTCTTGTGAAGGAGAGGTCGCATTGGCTCTCCTGGAAAGAACCTGGGTGGTACCTGCTGTAGGTGGAGGAGGTATCCTTCCCTTACCACGTGCAGTACCCACTGGTCCGAGGTGACACTGGTCCACTTGTGGGTGAATAGTGCCAGGCAGCTCCCTGTGGGCTGCTGAAGGTCTTCCAGGGGAGGGGATGCCCTGTCCCAGGATTCAAAAGCTCCCCCGGGGCTGGGTGGGAGCTGGGGCCTGGGGATTCTGGTGCCTTCGACTTCTGAGCCCCATGGCTTTGTCTTTTAGTGTGAGAACCCTGTTGCTGGCCCAAGAAGCACTGATAGTGGTGACTCTACTGAAAGGGCCCCTTTTTCCTCGGGAACAGGGGTCTTTTCCCCAATAGTTTCTTACGGAGAAAGGATGAGGTCTTCTTGGAGAGCCTTTGTCGAGTCACCACATCGGCCTTGATCTCGGACGCCTTGTCGGCCATAGGCTTGCCAAACAGTTTCTCCCCAGGGCAGGGGACATCGAGCAATTTGTCTTGGACCCATTGTTTGAGGTCCATAGACTGTAGCCATGCTTGGCATTGGGAGCCGAAGCCGGCCACTGCTACCCGAGCTGCTGACTAAAAGCCATCATAAGCCGCCCAGGAAAGGAACTTAGAGCAGCCCTTGATAACAGAGATAATGGGATTGGAACCTCTGGTAAGGTTCCCCAGTAAGCCCCACTGAAAACCTGGACAACTCCTGGATTAGGGCCTTTAGGTACATGCCTATGTACAGTTCACAGGCTTGAATCCTGCAACCCAGCATGGAGCTCTGGTAACACTTGCGCTGGAGGGCATCAAATGCTCTGGTGTCCTTTCCAGGAGGGACCGAAGAGTGGGTCTTCTAGGTCTTAAATTTCTGCATGGTTGACTCGACAAACATAGAATTATGTGGGAGTTGGGGCTTGAGGGCCCTTCCAGACGCTGTAGATGGCATCGAGGTGCTGCCTCACCACCGGCACCGAGGCCGGCATCTCCCACATTCTACGTAGCAGCCGCACGGGCATTGAGAATGTCTCCTTAGGTGGAGACTCATATTGGAGAATTTCCAGTTCCTCAGTGCGTGGATCTTCCTCAGTTTCGGTATGCACCGAGAGGGCTCTGGCCATATCCTTGACAAAGTCATGGAAGGCCACATCTTCTAGAGGAGTATAGTGCTGGGGGCACCAGGGGCGACAGATCCAAGGGAATATCTCAGTGCTGCTTGGTTTCCGGGGATGCCTCGCCATCAGGCTCCCATTTGGAGTCAAGTGGTGATGATGAGTCTGAGGCCCTGTGACTCATAACGTCGAGGCCGGGGCCGAGTGGCCGACGGCCTCCAGAGGACCTGGAGTCTGAGTCGCGAAAACTGGCCGGGGAGGATCAGATGCCTGAGGAACGGGACTGAGACCTTGCCCGGTGTCGAGAGCTTACCCGAGGCCGATAGCGCTCAGAGCTTGGCTTGACGACCGGTGACTCCCCCGCAGCTGAGGGCCTGGTCATCGGGGCAGATGATGTGGACAAACCAGCCATCATTACCTGCTGCAGGGCCAGGGCAGTAGTGATGTTCTGCTCCAAGGCCTCCATTCTGGCTTCCAAGCCAGAAGGCTCCGCAGCTTTCGGCACGGACACCAAGGACCTCGGGCCCCATCACTGGCACTCTTGCTAGTGCATCCTCGATGAGGACTACGGTCTTGAAGAACCTTGCACGGTCTCTGCCAGCTGAGGAATCCTTCTTGAGGACTTTGGTAGGGCGTTTCTCGGAGCCTCCCGAGTCCCTCCGGGCAGTTTTACCGGGTTTCTCTAGAGCAACTTTGGTGGACTTTGAGGATATTTTCTTCTTTCTCTTGGTCTCCGAGGTCTTTTTGGAGGAGGCACCATGAGACTCTGAGGACACTTGGGCCTCTCAGGTAGTGCTGGACTTGGAGAAGCTGGTGCCGAGTCAGACCTGGGGAACAGTTTTTCTGCAACTTCAACCTCTTTTTATTGGTTTAAGTGTCATGGCCTGGCACAGGTTGCAGGAGGTGCTGTCATGGTCTGGGCCCAGGCAGCATAGGCAGCTGTCATGGGTGTTGGTCACTGACATCGTTTGATTGCAGCGTTCACATTTTTTGAACCCACCAGGGGACATGATGAAGAATACCCGGATGGAGTTGACAACCCCCAGGTGAAAAAAGGTGTGAACGCTGGTCAAGGGAGCCTTGATCAAAAATGATAAAAGCAGCAGAGAACAGTGACGGTGATGGCGCCAGCTTGAGGCGGGAAGAGGAACCGGCACGTAAAATAGGAAATTAACTATTGCACAGAAAAAAGGAGACCGAGCAAGATAGTACCCTCGGGCAGGAAGGAGACCACGCGTGCCTGGTAGAATGTCCCAAAGGCTTTCTTTGAAAGCTGGGGAAATGCTCCACGAGGGCTCTGTCAGAACCGACATCACCCATATGTGAGGACTGAACTCCTGCTTGTTCTGGAGAAAGAGTAGTTACTCACCTGTAACAGGTGTTCTCAAGGAGCAGCAGGAATCAGTCCTCACATATGGGTGTCATCGGCGCCGATGAAGCCCCAGCGGAGCATTTCCCCAGCTTTCTATGAAAGCCTTTGGGAATGCAGGCACGTATGCGCGGTTCCCTTCCCGCCTAAAGGTGCCATCTTACCTCAGTCAAATGACATAGCTAAGAACAGCACACAAAAAGGAAAAAATAACTATGTACAACTGCAACTCCAAGGGGAGGAGGGAGGGTTGTGAGGATTGATTCCTACTGCTCCTGGAGAACACCTGTTACAGGTGAGAAACTACTCTTTCTCCAGGACCAAGCAGGAAGTCAGTCCTCACATATAGGTGACTCCCTAGCTCTGGGCTACCGAGGAACCCAGGCTGAACAAGAGAACTCCCTCTAGTCTCAGCAGCAACGAAAAAGGCTTTTCCAGGACACAACCTCCACCAGTAGCCCAACAGAGGGCAGGAGTTGCTTAAACCTCAAAGAGATTCCGGAGTACTGCTTGGCCAAAAGCACTGTCCCTACGGGACTCCCTCTCCAGACAGTAATGGGCCGCAAAAGTATGGCTTGAAGACCAAGTTGCAGCCCTGCAGATGTTTACCAAGGGCACAGAGCGGAGATGAGCCACTGAGGCAGCCATTGCCCTGGCACGGTGGGCCGTGACCCGACCCTGCAAAGGAAGGTCAGCCGCCTTGTAAGCCCAGGTGATACAGTCAGCCACCCAGATGGACAAGGTACGCTTGGACACAGCCAACCCCAACTTATTAGGGTCAAAGGAGACGAAGAGCTGAGTAGCCCTCCTATGCCCTTGCGTACGGTCAAGGTAGAAGGATAAGGCCCTCCTACAGTCCAGGGTATGCAGGACTGCTTCAGCCTGGCTTGCATGAGGCCTAGGGAAGAAGGTTGGAAGAACCACCTCCTGATTGAGGTGGAAAGAGGAGACAACCTTTGGGAGGAACTTTGGATGAGTCCTGAGGACTACCCTGTTCCTATAAATCCTGGTGTAAGGCCTATCACAGACCAAGGCCTGAAGCTCACTCACTCGCCTAGCCGAGGTAAGCACTATTAGGAAGAGTGTCTTCCAGGATAAGAAGCGTAGTATTGGTGTATATGTTTCTATGAAACCCCTGTTCATATGATTCCATGTAGTAAGTATTGTAAATAGTTTACCCCTGTTATCCAAGTTTTTGTGCATGTAGTAAGTATTGTAAATAGTTTACCCCTGTTATCCAAGTTTTCTGTGCCCTGTTATCTGTGAACTCATATGTGTTAACTGTACTGAGCATTTTTGTTCCATGTAAACCGCACTGATGCTGAATAGTGCGGTATATAAGAGATTGTAAATAAAAAAATAAAATAAATAGTGGACAAGTAGCCATCGGCTCAAAAGGTGGGCGAGTCAGTTGCTGCAAGACCACATTCAACTCCCATTCAGGGGCAGGAGGATGGATTGGAGGCTTGAGCAAAAGCAAGCCCCTAAGAAAGCGGGACACCAAGGGGTGACCCGACAGAGAATGTCCCTCCACCAATGAGTGGTGAGCTGCTAGAGCTTAGAGGTGGAACCGAACAGAGTTGGACTTAAGTCCCTGATTTGATAAGTGCAGTAAGTACTGAAGCACCACTGGCACAGTACAGGAGAAAGGATCCTCTGTACGTAGGTGACACCACACAGAAAACCTTTTTCATTTGAGAGCATAGGTTTTCCTAGTGGATTGTTTCCTAGAGGCTAGGACAACCTCCTCAACTTCCTGAGGTAGGTCCCAGGGAGCCAAAACTACCCTTGCAGCCTCCAGGCTATCAAATTGAGAGCTTTGAGATTGGGTTGCAGAAGGGAACCCTGCTCCTGTGAGAGAAGGTCGGGTTGCAACCCCAGAGGCAGTGGAGGATCCACCGCCAGTTGAAGCAGAAGAGGAAACCAAGGCTGCCTCGGCCACCTGGGAGCCACCAGCAGGACCGAGGCCTTGTCCTGAAGAATTTTGAAGAGAGTTCGGGCCACCAAGGGCGTGGGAGGAAAAGCATACAGGAGACCCTGAGATCATGGAATCAGAAAAGCATTAGATGCTATTCACAGAGAATGCGGTTGCCTGGAGCAGAACTTTGGCAGTTGTTTGTTCACTGTGCTGGCAAAGAGATCTACCAAAGGGAGACCCCATTTTAGGAAGATCTTCTGAACTACTGAAGGATGCAGCTGCCACTCGTGGGGTTGCAGAATTCTGCTTAATCTGTCGGCCAGATAGTTGTCCTGGCCTGGAAGGTACACAGCCTTGAGGAGCATGTTGTGCTTGAGGGCAAATGAACAAAGGTCCTGAGCCTCCCGACAAAGGATTCTGGACCCAGTCCCGCCCTGTTTGTTCACATAAAACATGGCTACTTGGTTGTCTGTCTGAACCAGGACAGATTGATGAGCCAGGGTAGGAGAGAAAGCTTTGAGTGCTAATCGAATAGCCCTGAGTTCGAGGAGATTGATCTGCTGTGCAGCTTCCCAAGGAGACCACAGGCCCTGGGTGCACTTGCCTAGACAATGAGCTCCCCAGCCCTGCAGGGAGGCGTCTGTGGTCAGTACCACCATGTACCCAGGAATCTGAAAAGGCACCCCCTTCAGTAGATTGGGTGGGTGTAGCCACCAGTTGAGGGAGTGCAGAAATTGTCTGGACACCCTTATCCTGTCTCTGAGGCTGCCTGTGGCCTGTGACCACTGAGTCCGAAGGCACCACTGTGCAGGCCTCATATGGAGCCTGGCATTTGGAGTCACATGTACTGTCGAAGCCATGTGGCCAAGCAGCCTCAGGCAGAGTCTGGCGGAGACCAGTGACCTGCTGAGAAATTGATTTGCCAAGGCTATCAACCTTTGGGCCCTGTCTTCTGGCAAGAAAGCCTTTGCCAGCAGAGAGTCCAGCCTTGCTCCTATGAACTCCAAGTTCTGGGAGGGGAGCAAAGTGGACTTTACGAAGTTTATGACAAACCCCAGGCCTTGAAGAAGAGCAATAGTTCTGAGGGTGGCCTGTCTGGCCTCCTGGCACGTCTGACTCCTGATGAGCCAGTCGTCCAGATAGGGGAAGACAAAGATTCCCTGATTTCTCAGGTAGGCCGCCACCACTGCCAGGCATTTGGTAAAGACCCTGGGAGCGGAGGTGAGGCCAAAAGGCAACACTCTGTACTGATAATGGGTTCCTCCCACAATGAACCTGAGGTACTTTCTGTGGTCTGGATGAATGAGGATGTGAGTGTACGCATCCTTTAGATCTAAGGAGCATAGCCAATCTCCCTGCTGGAGATAGGGCAGAAGTGCTCAAGGAACTTGTTGAGGTTCCTGAGGTCCAGAATGGGTCGAAGGCCACCGGTTCTTTTGGGTACCAGGAAATACCTGGAGTAGAACCCGTGACCTTGCAAGTGGGGAGGCACAGGCTCCACCGCCCTGTCCACCAACAGACCTTGAAGCTCTTGAAGGAGAAGGTCTGTGTGCAGGGGAGGCCTTGGAGGCTCCCCTGGTAAGGAAGGAGGAGGCAGTTGGTGAAAATGCAGTGCATAGCCCCTGTAGACTATGTCCAACACCCAACTGTCCCCGGTGATGAGGGGCCACTGGTGGGCAAAGAGGGCGAGACGACCTCCTGTGCAGGGTAGGGAGAGCAGGGATGGAGAGGCTACGCTCAAGGAGTCAAAAACCCCCACCCTGCTGAGTGGTAGCAGGGGCCGGAGGCTTGGAGGTCCTCTGCCTACGGGGCCCATTACCCTGCCCCTTGGCTTGCTGACGCTGAGGGGCAGCTTGGGCAGCCTGATATTGAGGGTACTGTTTGTAGGCAGTGCCCTTCCTTGGGTAAAAGGGCTTTTTACCCGAGCCCTTCTTTTTATGAGAAGGGGCAGAGGTCTTCCTAGACAGCCTTGTCCGTGTAAGGTTCTCTGTTTCGAGCTGGGCGGCCTTCTCGGGCATGGGCTTGCCAAAAAGGTTCTCACCTCGGCAAGGGACATCGACCAACTTGTCCTGAACCCATGGCTCGAGGTCAGATGATTGCAGCCATGCCTGGCGTCGAGCCGCGATGCCGGCTGCCGCAACTCGGGCCAAAGCCTCGAAGCCATTGTAGGCGGTGCGGGACATAAACTTCGAGCAGTCCCGAATCCCCGAGGACAAGGACTTAAATCTCTGCAAGGGTTCCCCGGAGAGACCAGCAGAGAACCCGGCCAACTCCTTGGCCAGGTCCCGCAAGTACATGCCCATGTACAGCTGGTACGACTGGACACGGCAAGCAAGCATCGAGCCCTGGAAGTACTTTCTACCGACGCCATCGAGGTTCCGGGCCTCCCTGCCAGGGGGCACCGCGGAGTGCATCTTCTGGCTCTTCAGACGATGCATGGCCGATTCCACAACCATAGAATGGTGTGGTAGCTGTGCCTTTTGAAAACCAGGGCTCTTCCTGAGTCGATAGATCGAGTCGACTCGCTTGCTCAGAACCGGCGCCGAGGCCGGTGCCTCCCACATACGGAAGAGGAGCCGTTCCAGCATCGGAGGAACCGGGACAGTAAAGGCTTCCTTCGGAGGAGAGTCATCCTGTAGTGCCTCGAGCTCTTCAGCTCAAGGCTCTTCCTCGGGGTCCGCCGGAATAGCCAAGGCAGTGGCCATATCCCGGACTAACTCCGAGAACCGAGTATCCTCCGGAGGGGATCTACTCCGGGGCTCAGACTGCGGTGAGTCCGACGGGACACACCGAGTCTTGAATGTATCGGGAGACTCCTCGTCCTCCGTCTCCCAGGCGGACTCGTCTGAGGAGGAGTCAGGGTTCGACCCCGCGGGGCCCTGGAGCACCCGCCACGATGCCGGAGGCACCGGCTTCGACGCCCTCGGTCCCGAACGGGAGGTCGAGGGAGACCGCGACCGAGGTCGACTTCGAGCCATGATGGACTTGAGTATCGGCTCGGTCTCCGGGGTCGACTTCGAAGTCGATGTCCCGGTGGTCGGGGCAGATGCGCCAGATAGGCTGGCCATCAGTGCCCACTGCTGCTCCATGAAGGCAGACAGTCTGCTCTCCAAGGCTGTCATCCTGAAACTCAGCTCGGGAGACGCAGCAGCCACCAACTCTGGCCCCGGCGGTGCCGGGCCCGACGTCGGCTCCCTGGGAGGAGAGTCCTCGAGGACTACGGGGCTTACGTGTCCAGCAGACTCCGGCTCCACGCAAGGAACTTTAGCAGGCTTCTCTTGTTCCACGGGCCCGGGGCGACGGTCGGGGGTCTTAGACCTGGCCCTCGAGGAGCCAGGGACCTCCTCCTCCGACGCACTCGCGAGCCGCTTCTTCCTCTTGCGTTCCCGGTCGGGGGACCCCCTGTCCGAGGAGCTTCGACGGCGCTCGGGATCGGAATCCCGAGATGTCGAGGCCTCAGATGAGGTCCAGGCCCGGCCAGAGCTGAGTCCGAGAAAAGCCTTTCCATCTGCTGCTGTCGACTCTGGAGTGCCTTGGAAGACATCGTCCCACATGGCCCGCACGACTTGGGGTCGTGATCAGGGCCGAGGCACCGAAGGCAGCAGTCGTGTGTGTCGGTGAGAGACATTAATTTCTTACACCGATCACACTTCTTAAAACCACTGGAAGCCATCGGGGAAAAAAGAGTCCCCGCGAGGTCAAAGGACCGGCCTTCCAGGGAAAATGGAAAAAAGGGCGCGAACGCCAGCCACTAAGGGCAAAAACCGAAAAAGAAGAATCGGGCTCGATACCAGTGTACCGAACCCGGCGGGAGGGGAACCGGCATCGAACCGGGAGAAAAAAGAGCGATAATCGCTGAAAAAAAATCTACTTTCAACCGGGAGGACAGGACTCACGTCCAGTGGGCTTCTCGGAAAAAAAGAGACTGAGCTAAGATGGTACCTTTAGGCGGGAAGGGAACCGTGCATGCGTGCCTGCATTCCCAAAGGCTTTCATAGAAAGCTGGGGAAATGCTCCGCTGGGGCTTCATCGGCGCCGATGACACCCATATGTGAGGACTGACTTCCTGCTTGGTCCTGGAGAAATCAATATTACTTTGGGATGGTGTTAATAGAACTTTGATGCCCACTTCAGGCACTGTTATTAATGAAATTCAGCTGGAATTGCAACGGTCAGTGCAGAGTTTGGGAATCAACCTGGACTCTGCTTTAACTTTTGAATTACAAATAGGTAAGATAGTTTGTATAAAAAGGCTGGAAGTGGTTCAGAGGAAGGCGACCAAAATGATTTGGAGCCTGCATCAGAAGACTTATGAGAGGAGACTTGAAGACCTAAATATGTACACTCTGGAGGAGAGGAGGGAGAGGGGAGATATGATTCAGACCTTTTAATACTTAAAGAGTATTAATGGAGAAACAAACCTCTTCCAAAGATGAGGAAACTGTAAAACTAGAGGGCATAACATGGAGCTGCAAGGGGGTAAACTGAAGGGCAATGTCCAGAAATATATTTTCACTGAAAGGGTGGTGGATGCTTGGAATGCCCTCCCGATGGAAGTGGTGGAGGCAAACACAGTGTCAGAATTCAAAATGGGACAGACACAGTGGATCCCTTTATAGCAACAGGATAAAATCAAAATAAACATAACTATCTCTTATATCTGAACAAATAGGGGTGACCTACACAGAGTGGTGGGTACACCCTTAAACAAAGGCAAGGGGAGGGGTGACCTGCACGGAGTGGCAAGTGCACCTACTCTTGCCACCTTGCTGGGCAGACTAGATGGACTGTTCTTTATCAGCCGTCATATATTATGTTTCTTGTACCTTTGTATGATCCATCATATAAGAAAGAGTAGTTACTCACCTATAACAGGTGATCTCCGGGAACAGCAGGAATTGAGTCTTCACATATGGGAGCCTGTGTGGGAACGCTCCCCAGCGCCCCCTCCTCAGTTGTGTTTGTAGCTGAGATAAAAGGAGAGAAGAAGAGGAAAATACAACTCCTAGGGGAGGAGGGTGGGTTGCGATGACTCAATTCCTGCTGTTCCTGGAGATCATCTGGTGAGTAACTACGCTATCTCCAGGAACAAGCAGGAATGCAGTCTTCATATATGGGACTCCCTAGCTTGGAGATGCCATAGAGATGACCTTAGAGTGAGCTGTGGAACACAGGGCTAGGTAGTAGGTCATATATCCTCAAGGGATGCCTGGTATCGAAACTCGGGATGGGGGGTAGGAGTTGATCTAAGTCTGAAAGAGATGCTGAAGAACAGCTTGGCCAAACGAGGCATCCTGGTGGGAGTCCTTGTCTAGGCAGTAGTGAGCAGCAAAGGTGTGGGCAGAGGACCAGGTTGCTGCTTTACATATCTCATCAATCGCTACAGAACATAGATTTGCCATAGAGGTAGCCATGGCCCGAACATTATGTGGGGTGACCTGACCCTCGAGAGAGAGACCAGTACTTTCGTAAGCAAAGGAGATGCAATCCGCTATCCATCTGGAGAGAGTTTGCTTCGATACTGGTAGTCCTAGGTGACTGGAATCAAAAGCGATGAAAAGTTGGGAAGCTTTTCTGTGCTCCCGAGTTCTCTGGAGATAAAAGGCCAAAGCACGTTTGCAATCCAGAGTATGAAGGGTTACCTCCACCCTAGAAGAATGAGGTCTAGGGAAGAAAACAGGGAGATAAACCAACTGGTTTAAGTGAAATGGCGAGATCACCTTTGGCATAAAGTGAGGATGAGTCCTAAGGACTACCTTATCATGGTGGAAATGTGTATAAGGAGGATCAGCTACCAAAGCCTGAAGCTCACTGATGCGCCTTGCTGAAGTGAGGGCAATAAGGAAGGTGACCTTCTAGGTAAAAAACTTCAGAGAAGTAGTGGCTAAGGGTTCAAAGGGCAGCTTCATAAGCTGTCCTAAAACAACATTAAGGTCCCATGCCACTGGGGGTGGTTTAATGGGAGGTTTAGTTAAAAGAAGCCCTCTCATGAAGCGTGCTACAAGCGGTTGAGAGGAGATGGGTTGACCATCCAAAAGTATGTGGGAAGCCGCTATGGCACTTAGGTGGACTCTTACCGAGTTGGTTTTGAGTCCAGAGGAAGAGAGGTGGAAAAGATATTCAAGAAATGTTTCCACAGGAGCTAAAAAAGCATTATGATCCCTTTTCAAAAACCAGACAGAGAATCTACGCCATTTGAAGGCATAGGAGCGCCATGTGGAATGTTTCCTAGAAGACAAAAGGATAGCTTTCACTTGTTGAGAGAGGCTGATGCCCTGGATTCTATGCCTTCAGCAGCCATGTTGTTAGGTGTAGGGACTGCGGATTGGGATTCAGCAGTGTCCCGTTCTCCTGAGAAAGGAGATCCAGGGCAGATCCCAAATCTACTGGTTGAACTCGAGAGAGATGTAGAACAACGGTTGTCGTGGCCAATGTGGGGCTATAAGAATCACATAGCCCTTGTCTCTCTGGAGTTTGAAAAGAGTTTTGGGGATGAGGGGAATGGGAAAGAAGGCATATAGGAAGCCTTGACCCCAGTGAAGGTGAAAAGCATCTACTGCTTGGCTGTTGTGAGCAGGGGTTCTGGAACAGAAGCAGGGATGTTTGGCATTCTGAGGACTTGCAAACAGGTCTATGTCTGGGGTTCCCCAGATCTGGAAAATATGAGCAATCTTGTTTGTATGGAGAGACCACTCATGGGGTAGTAAGACCCGACTGAGTTTGTCAGCCAAGAGATTCTGTTTGCCTAGGAAATATACCACTAGTAGGTGAATCTGATGTATGGCGAAGGACCATAGGTGCAGAGCTTTGCTGCAAAGTGCCCAAGAGCCTGTTCCGCCCTGCTTGTTCAAGTAGAAAATGGCTACCTGATTGTCCATCTGGACTAGAACTTTGCGGAAGCAAAGGTGGTGGTGGAACGAGAGCATTGTGGGTGGCTCTGAGTTCCAACAGATTTATGTGGAGTTGTGACTCCTGATGAGACCAAAGACTGAGTGGAGAGGTTGTCCAGATGAGCTCCGCAGCCCAGTTTGGACACATCCGTCGTCAGGGTACATTGATGTGGAGGCTTCTGAAAAGGTGACCCTACAAGAAAGTGTTCTGGGGATTGCCACCACTGGAGAGATGAGATGAGACGTGTAGAGAGTGTTATCTTATCTTCTAGACGACCAGATGCTTGAGACTACTGGGAAGCCAGGGTCCATTGAGCTGCACACATAGGTAGACGAGCGTATGGAACCACATGTACAATAGATGCCATATGACCCATAAGTTGCAGCATTTCTCGAGCAGTGAGAAAGGTTTTGAGGCCTGCTTGGGATGCAAGCTGGATGAGTCAAGCACAGTGGGCTTGAGGCAGAAAAAGCCCTTGACGAGTGTCTAGGAGGGCTCCTATAAACTCCAGAGTTTGAGAGGGAATGAGCTGGGACTTTGGAAGATTTATTACAAATCCCAAGTGTTGCAGCACCTGCCTGGTACACGTGAGAGAAAGATTGGCCTCTAGAGATGTGCTTGCTCGAATGAGCCAGTCGTCTAAGTAGGGGAAGGCAAATATTCCTAAAGTCCTTAGGAATGCAGCTACGTATAACTGCCATGCACTTTGTAAAGATTAATGGGGCAGAGGCGAGGCCAAAAGGCAGGACTCTGTACTGATAATGTTTCCCCTGGAACAGGAAATGCAGAGCTCTTCTGTGTTCTGCGTGGATAAGAATGTGAGTATGTCCTTTATATCTAGAGAACAGAGCCAGTCCTGACTCTGGAGATAGAGGAGAAGAGTACCTAGGGAGATCATCTTGAATTTCTCCCGAAATAGATACTTGTTCAGTTTTCTGAGGTCCAGGATGGGCCTGTATTCCCTGCCTTCCTCTTTGGAATGAGGAAGTAAGGAGAATAGAAGCCCAGACCTTGTTGGGGGAATGGCACCTCCTCTATTGCATCCTGCAAGAGAAGGGAGGTGACTTCCTGCAATAACAGGGAGGCGAGAGGGGGTTGAGAACTGAACTCTGTTAACGGAGACTGGGGGGGGGGGGGGGGTAGACTTCGGAAGTGAAGTTTATACCCTTCCCTTAACTATGGAGAGAGTCCAGTGTTCTGATGTTACAAGATGCCACCTGTGGGCAAAGTGACATAGTCTGCCTGGAATGGGGATGGAATCTGGGATCTCCAGAGGCAGGATGGCTATGTTCTCCAGAAAGGAGTCAAAGATCCTGAGGAGGTTGGGTCTGCTGAGGTGGCTGAGACCTGGGAGACCGAGATTTTCTTTGTTGTGTTGGTTGTTGTTGTCCTTTTTGAGGAGCATGGACGGGACAGTGCATCTCAGGGTTGTAAGAAGAATAATACTTATTTTTCTTAATGAAAAAGGGTTTCTTTGCTATCTTCTTCTCAGCTGGGTTGGCAGTTGATCTAGAAAGCCTTTTTAGAGTGATGTTCTCAGACTCTAATTGAGACACGCCTTATCCTGCCAGTCCTTGCCAAAAAGGTTTTCATTTGTGCAAGGTATATTACCCAGCTTGTCTTGAACTCACTGTTCAAGATCAGAGGCTTGGAGCCAAGCAATCCTGCGTGCACCAATGCATATAGCTGAAGTCCTGCTGATGCATTCAAAACAGTCAAAGGTTGCCCTGTTAACAAATTTAGAAACATTCTGGGCATGCTTCACCAGGATGAGATAATCAGCTCTCTTATTGTCAGGGAGGAGAAGAGTCATCAACTCTAAATCCCTAGTCACCTCTCTAAGAAATATACTCATGTAGAGTATGTAAGAACTGATTCTGGATGATAACAGAAGCCTGAAAACATTGACAACCAAAAGCATCAAGGGTTCTCAATTTCCTGCCCGGAGGGATCGAGGAATGCGTTTTGGCACTTTTAATTCGACACATTGCCGATTCCACCACCCTGGAAGCCGGGGCACTGTGGTACCCGATACATAGTATCAAGCCTTCGAGTATGTGGAGAGATGGTTAAGGGTGTCTCCCACATTCGTAGCATAAGATCGTGAAGTATTCGATGAAAAGGAAGAATAGCAACTTCCTTTGGGGCTGCAGGATATTGAAGGATTTCAAGCTCCTCAGCCCTAGGCTCCTTCTCCGAAGTCACGGTGATGGAGAGGCCTCGAGCGATATCATGGATAAAATCTTGAAAAGACATGTCCTCCGGAGGGGACATGCGACATTGTGGGGATGGACATGGATCCTCCAGCAGAACTCTAATTTCCCTTGTACTGGTTGATTCATCGTCTGACGAATCAGAGTCTGAAGACTCGAAGTATCGACGGGCTGGGTGCTTGTGCTATGCCTGTACTCGATACTGCTCGAAACCGGCATCGGGAAGTTTTGGTGCCGGAACCTCGGTACCGGAGATGGACTCGATGGCCGGCATAGGTGGTAGCATGGTAAACAGCAAAAATTTTGATGCGGGTACCATCGGTACTGTTGTCGGTACCGATGGCTGGGGAATCAACTGTAGAGGCTTTACCGGGTACGGAAGCTGCTAGTAAGGGTGCTAAGCTCTGCTCAATAGCCAGGATACGTTGATTCATGGAACCTGCCGATGCCTGGGTATATGTACCTGAGTTGCAGGTCACGATCCCTGAGCATGGCACCAAGAGCTCTCCGGAAGTCGAGGTCTTGGGAGCATCTTGAGACCCCACTAATGCTTTGGAGGCAAGAACCTCCCTCCGGGGTTATTTGGCCGGTGTGTCTCCCTCCAGGGCAACACCTAGGGCATCTTGATGCTTAGAAGGAGATCTACCCTTGGAAGGCCGGCTAGTCTTTGATGAAGACCTGGGTTTCGATACCTGAGATCCCTGGGAGGAAGATGATACTCTCGATGACATTGATACTATGGGCATTGCATCGGTGGCAAAGAGGGTGTCGAGTTTCGCAGCTCTGTTCTGCAGGTCTCTCTTTGTCATTTTCCTACAGAAAGGACAGTCAGTCGGTTGATGATCTGGTCCCAAACATTTTAGACACCAGTCATGGGTGCCTGTGGCTGAAATTGTACTGCCACATTTGGAACATTTTTTAAAACCACTAGCTGGTTTGTCCATTTTGGGGAAAAAAATAAAACAAGGCCTAAGCCTAAAATGGCATTGATGTGACTTGAGGGAATGGGTTCTCCCCTCAGAAAATTTCTTTTTTTTTTTTTTTTTTTTACAGAAAGAAAGAAAGTGAGCACCGATGGCGTCGGTACCAGCGTCGACGGGAAGGCAGATGCGACCACAAAAAGATAAGAAAAAAAAAATCTAATTTTCTGTGGTGACAGGAATTGCTTCCTGTCGGCTCCGTGGAAAACGAAGAACTGAGGAGGGACAGCTGGAAAGGCAGGAAGGCAGCTAAGCAGGCGCAGTGGGATGCTCCCAAAGGCTTACCTATTGGACACTGGGGAGCGTTCCTGTGTGGGCTCTGTCGGTACCGACGTCACCCATATGTGAAGACTACATTCCTGCTTGTTCCTGGAGATAATATTTATCACAGGAACATCTAAAGAATTTGGTACAAGCTACCATTCTTATCCATTTAGATTATTGCAATTCGCTTTAAATAGTTTTATGACAAGGTGTGCTCCTTTGCCTACAAACCATATTTGCACATAGCAGCTAAAATAATAGTGAAGGCAGCTAAATATGATAGAACTACACCAATTCTGATTTCCCTTCATTGGTTACCAACACATGCCAAAATGGATTTTGTGTTTTGTGTTTAAATGTTTACATGATTTGGTTCCGGCTTATTTGTCACCACTTGTCTCTTTAAAAAAGAGTCGCTATGAGTCCACCAAAATAAGTTAGCTTTGTCCAAACTGTCGCAGTTCAAGAAGTCATCTACCATGAAAGAAACATTTTAAGGGCACATTCCTAAATTGGATTTGAGGTCTGAATTAAATTATTTAGTTTTGCAAAAAGATTAAAACTTGGCTATTTAACAATTACTACGGTCTGGTTTGATAATTGAATAGATTTTCTTTCCTTAATTGGTTATTTGCTGTTTGGTTAAACAGAATATAACAGTCAAACTGAACATCTAGCTTTCCTTAGGCTTTTCCCCTGCGTTTTTATATGAGGGGGGATACTGTGTTCTAGTTTTCTTACAGGGGAAATTTCTCCAAATGGATTAGTTTTATGCATCAAAAAATGAATCACCCCCAAACATTTGCATAAAATTGTATGTTTTTCAAAGAAGATGCACTTAACTAAAAAAAACAAACAAACAAGGGGAAAAGATCTCACAGATGTCCTATTAAAGACTGACAGCCAAACAGCTCACCAACTGGAGTCTCAATAGGCTTAAGGACTCATCCTCATAGGTTGTAAAAAGAGTAGTTACTCACCTGTAACAGGTGTTTCTCCAGGAGCAGCAGGAATCAGTCCTCACATATGGGTGACGTCAGCGTCGACGGAGCCCCCATGCGGAGCATTTCCCCAGCTTTCAAAGAAAGCCTTTGGGAATGCAGGCACGCATGCGCTGTCCCCTTCCTGCCCAAAGGTGCCATCTTGCTCAGTCTGATGACATAGCTAAAAGACAGCACAAAAAGAAAATGAACTATATACAACTGTAACTCCAAGGGGAGGAGGGAGGGTCATGATTCCTGCTGCTCCTGGAGAACACCTGTTATAGGTGAGTAACTACTCTTTCTCCAGGACCAAGCAGGAAGTCAGTCCTCACATATGGGTGACTCCCTAGCTCTGGGCTACCAGGAACCCAGGCTGAAAAATAGAGCTCTCTCTAGAGCCCCAGCAACAGTGAGAGAATCTTCTCCGAGACCACACCTCAACGGTAGACCAACACCAGGGCCGGAGGGTAGGAGTTGCCTAAACCTCAAAGAGATTACGGAGTACTGCTTGCCCGAAAGCACTGTCCCTACGGGACTCCCTCTCGAGGCAGTAGTGATCCGCAAAAGTCTGGCTTGAAGACAAAGTAGCGGCCCGGCAGATGTCTGCCAAGGTAACAGAGTGGAAGTGAGCTACTGATGCGGCCTTCGTCCTGACCCGGTGGGCTGTGACTCGACCCTCCAGGGAGAGGCCGGCTGCCCTGTACGCCCAGGCGATACAGTCTGCCACCCAGATGGACAACGTACGCTTAGTGACAGGCAACCCCAGTTTATTAGGGTCAAAGGAAATGAAGAGCTGAGAAGCCCTTCTATGCCCCTGCGTACGTTCTAGGTAAAAGGACAGCGCCCTTCTACAATCCAGGGTATGCAAGACAGTTTCGGCCCTACTGGCGTGCGGCCTGGGAAAGAACGTCGGAAGTACCACCTCCTGGTTGAGGTGGAAGGAGGACACTACCTTTGGAAGGAACTTAGGATGAGTCCGCAAGACTACCCTGTTCCTATAGAACCTGGTATACGGCCTTTCCGAAACCAGGCCTGAAGCTCACTCACCCGTCTAGCCGAGGTGAGTGCCACAAGGAACAACACCTTCCAGGAGAAGAAACGTAAGTGGCAGGTTGCCATCGGCTCAAAAGGTGGGCGAGTCAGTTGCTGCAAGACCACATTGAGATCCCACTCAGTGGCCGGTGGACGAATAGGAGGGCTTAAGCAGAAGCAGGCCTCTGAGAAAGACAGACACCAGAGGGTGGCCTGAGAGAGACTGTCCATCCACCGGTGAGTGGTGAGCTGAGAGGGCACTGAGGTGAACCCAGACAGAGTTGGACTGAAGTCCGAGTTTGGATAGGTGGAGCAGGTATTGTAGCACCACCTGGACCGAGCAGGAGAAGGGATCCTCCTGCTGTTGAGAACACCAAGTCGAAAACCTACGCCACTTCAGAGCATAGGCCTTCCTAGTGGAAAGCTTCCTGGAGGCCAACACCACCTCTTCAACCTCCTTTGATAGGAGCAAGGGAGTAAGCACTACCCTTTCAGCAGCCAGGCCATCAATTTGAGGGATTTGAGGTTGGGATGCAAGAGGGACCCCTGATCCTGAGTCAGAAGGTCGGGTTGCAGAAGAAGAGGGAACCACGGCTGCCTGGGCCACCTGGGGACTATCAGGATCACCGTGGCTCGGTCCTGCTGGATTTTGAATAGAGTCCGGGCCACCAGAGGTGTGGGAGGAAACGCATACAGCAGGCCCTCTGACCAGGGGATCAGGAATGCATCTGCTGCTGTTCTCAAGGAATGCGGTTGCCTGGAACAGAACCTGGGTAGTTGCCTGTTCAGCGGACTGGCAAAAAGATCCATGGTTGGAAGTCCCCACTTCAGAAAGATCTGTTGGGCTACTCGAGGATCCAGCTGCCACTCGTGAGGCTGCAGGAGTCTGCTTAGCCTGTCCGCCAGATAGTTTTCCTGGCCAGGGAGGTAGACCGCCTTGAGGGTCATGTCCTGATTGATAGCCCAGGAGCAGAGAGCCTGTACTTCCAGGCACAGGAGTTGGGATCCTGTGCCTCCTTGCTTGTTCACGTAGAACATAGCCACCTGGTTGTCCGTTTGAATTAGGACAGACTGGTGAGAGAGGACCGGAGAGAAAGTCCGTAAGGCTAGTCGAATGGCTCTCAATTCCAACAGGTTGATCAGCTGGGCGGCCTACCACGGAGACACAGGCCTTGGGTGCAGGTCCCCTGGCAATGTGCCCCCCAGCCTTGCAGGGAGGCATCGATTGTCAGTACCTGAGTGTGTGGGGAAGCTCGAAAAGGAACTCCCCCGACCAGCTTTGGGAGATGCCTCCACCAGCGTAGGGAGTCCACCAAGGGGTTGGACACCTTTATCCTGTCTGACAACTTCCCTGAGGCCTGTACCCACTGTGCTTTGAGGCACCACTGAGCCGGCCTCATGTGCAGACGGGCATTTGGGGTGACATGCACTGTGGAAACCATGTGACCTAAGAGACGGAGGAAGTGTCTGGCCGAGACCAGAGAGTTCACCTGAAACTGGCCGGCCAACTTCATCAGCCTGTGAGCTCTGTCCACAGGCAAATAGGCCTTTGCATGGATGGTATCCAATCTTGCCCCTATGAACTCCACGTCCTGTGAGGGGCCAAAGTGGACTTTGGGAAGTTTATCATGAACCCCAGGTGCTGAAGCAGGGATATGGTTCGGAAGGTAGCCTTGCCTGGCCTCTTGTGGAGACTGGCCCCTGATAAGCCAGTCGTCCAGATAAGGGAACACAAAGATCCCCTGATTCCTGAGGTAGGCCGCAACCACCGCCAGGCATTTTGTAAAAACCCTGGGGGCGGAGGTGAGGCCAAAGGGAAGCACTCTGTACTGAAAGTGTTTCCCTCCCACCACAAATCTGAGGAATTGTCTGTGACTTGGATGGATGAGGATGTGAGTATAAGCATCCTTCAGGTCTAAGGAGCATAGCCAATCTCCCTGCCGGAGGTAGGGCAGTAGGATTCCAAGGGTAAGCATCTTGAACTTTTCCCTCTCCAGAAACTTGTTCAGATTTCTCAGGTCCAGGATGGGTCTGAGGCCCCCTGTTCTTTTTGGTACCAGGAAGTACCTTGAGTAGAAGCCTTGCCCTTCCAGGTGGTGAGGCACCGGTTCCACCGCCTGGTCCTGTAGCAGACCTTTCAACTCCTGAAGGAGTAAGTTTCTGTGCAGAGGGGGTGTTGGAGGCTCCCCTGGAAAGTAGGAGGGGGGTATCTGGGTGAAGTGGAGCAGATAGCCCTTCTGGATGATGCTTAACACTCAAGCATCCCCAGTGATGGCTGGCCACCTGTCTGCGTACAGGGTCAGCCGACCTCCTGTGCCCTGTAGAGGAGGAGAGGCTATGCTGGCATAGTCAAAAACTCCCTCCCTGCTGAGCAGGAGCCAGAGTAGGAGGCTTGGGAGTCTTCTGCCTACAGGGCCCATGACCCTGCCCCTTGGCCTGCTGGCCCTGTTGGGGAGCTGCAGAGGCCTGGTAGTGAGGGTAGGTTTTGTAGGCAGTGGTCTTCCTCGGGTAAAAGGCCTTTTTCCCCGAGCCCTTCTTCTTCTGAGAAGGGGCAGAGGTTTTCCTGGACAGCCTTGTCCGGGTAAGAGTCTCGATCTCGAGTTCTGCAGCCTTTTCGGCCATGGGCTTGCCAAAGAGGTTTTCACCTCGGCAAGGGACATCGACCAACTTGTCCTGTACCCATGGCTCGAGGTCCGAGGATTGTAGCCAGGCCTGGCGGCGTGCACCGATGCCGGCCCCTGCTACTCGGGCCAAAGCCTCAAATCCATTGTAGGCTGCTCGAGAGATAAACTTCGAGCACTCTCGAATACCAGAAGACAAAGCCTTGAACCTCTGCAAAGGTTCCTCGGACAGACCAGCAGAGAACCCGGCAATCTCCTTTGCCAGGTCTCGAAGGTACATGCCCATGTACAGCTGGTAGGTCTGGACACGGCAAGCAAGCATAGAGCCCTGGAAGCACTTTCTACCGAGGGCATCCAGGTTCTGGGCTTCCCTGCCGGGAGGCACCGAGGAGTGCATCTTCTGACTCTTCAGGCAATGCATGGCCAATTCCACAACCATGGAGTGGTGCAGTAGCTGTGCCTTTTGAAACCTGGGGCTCTTGCGGACTCGATAGATGGAATCGACCCCGCTTGCTTAGAACCGGCATCGAGGCCGGCGCCTCCCACATGCGGAAGAGCAACCGCTCCAGCATCGGAGGAACCGGGACAGTAAAGGCCTCCTTAGGAGGAGACTCAGTACAAGACGTGATTATGTAAAAAACAGAGTTTATTGAATTATTCTTACTGCCAACCCAATAATTCAATAAACTCAGTTTTTTACATAATCACGTCTTGTACTGGGTCTGTTGTTACACGTGATTATTTGCCTTTTTGTGGTGGATCCTTAGGAGGAGAGTCATACTGCAGAGCCTCGAGCTCCTCCTCGGGGTCCGCAGGGAATACCAATGCTTTGGCCATGTCCCTTACGAAATCTGAGAACCTGGTATCCTCCGGGGGGGACCTTGTACGAGGCTCGGATCCCGGTGAGTCCAAAGGGACGCACTGAGTCCAGAAGGTGTCAGGGGACTCCTCCTCCTCCATTTCCCACGCCGATTCCTCCGAGGAGGAATCGAGCGGCTCCGAGTGGGAGGGCACCGACGCCATCCGCCCCGACGCCGAGGGAACCGGCGTCGACGACCTCAGTCCCGAACGGGAGGCCGAGGATGACTTGAGTTCGCATGGTCTCGAGGATCGGCTCGGCCTCCGGGGTCGACTTGGACGTCGATGTCCCGGTGGTCGGGGCAGATGCGCCGGTGAGACCGGCGATCAGCACCCGCTGCTGCTCCATGAAGGCAGACAATCTGCTCTCCAAGGCCGTCAACCTGAGTCCGAGCTCAGGAGACCCAGCAGCCTCCAACTCGGGCCCCAACAGCGTCGGGCCCAATGTTGGCTCCCCCGGAGGACAGTCCACGAGGACTACAGTACTCACGTGACTCGGGGCCTCCGACTCTACACGAGGATGCTTTGCAGGCCTCTCCGACTCCGAAGACCCAGGACGGCGATTGGGGCTATGCAACCTGGCCCTCGAGGAGCCAAGAGCATCCACCAATGCCGCCCTCACGGGTTTCTTCTTCCTTCGATGCTCCCTCGAGGGGAACTCCCTTTCAGAGAAGCCCCGATGTTGCTCGGGGTCAGACTCCCGAGACGTCGAGGCCTCTGACGAAGTTCGGACCTGTCCAGAGGCAGATTCGGAGAAGATCCTCTCATGCTGGTGCTGACAGCTCCGTAATGCCTTGGAAGACATTTTGCCACAGGGGCTACAGACCGTCGAATCATGGTCTGGCCCTAGGCACCGGAGGCAGCAGTCATGTGTGTCGGTGAGAGACATGAGTTTCTTGCACCGATCACACTTCGTAAAGCCACTGGCAGCCATCGGGGGAAAAAGGGCCCCTGCAAGATCAAAAAATTGGGCTGCCAGGAAAAAGAAAAAAGGCGCGAACGCAGTCTCTAAGGACAAAAACCGAAAAGAGAGATCCGGGCTCGGCACCGGTGTATTGAGTCCAGGCGGGAAAGGAATCGACGTTGAACCGAAGAAAAAACTCGACCCAACGCAGAAAAATCAACTTTTTTTCATGAGTGACAAGGACTGGCTTCCGTAGGGCTCCGCGGAAAAAAGAAGACTGAGCAAGATGGCACCTTTGGGCGGGAAGGGGATCGCGCATTCGTGCCTGCATTCCCAAAGGCCTTCTTTGAAAGCTGGGGAAATGCTCCGCATGGGGGCTCCGTCGACGCCGACGTCACCCATATGTGAGGACTGACTTCCTGCTTGGTCCTGGAGAAACCTCTATATCTAAGATCCTTTATTTTATTCCAATATTGTTATATATAATGAATAACAAAAACTTATCTTCATTCAGCCAGTGTTCTCACACTTTCAGTCAATGTTCTCATACTAGACGTGGCTGCGTTTTGTTAACAAGCTGCATCAGGAGTGTGTGCTTCCAATGTGCTTATGTGTCTAACTTTAATGACTAATAATTTTAAAGTGGGAATTAACTAGTAGGCCCATGGTTTTGATCAATCAGCTATCTTGATCAAGTGGCTTTTTTGGCCACGATATGATGCTTATTGGACAGAAGTATTTTAGAGTAGAATATTTTTTACTGAATCAACATAAACAGTTAATAACAAACACAGGGTGCCTCTCTTCACATATCTTATATACAAGTCAGCTGACCTATAACAGTACTAAAGTAAAGTCACTTTAGGTATGACAAAATGCAATCGCAAAATAAAAGAACAGAATTTCCTAACGATCTCTCCCTGTGATTATAACAGTATTTTTCCCCTTTCCTTTTGTATTCATCCTCCCCTGCATGGTCATCCAGCTCTCCTCTGATAGCGAGGGAGCAGAGAACCCAGCCCCCCTCCCCTACTTCATTCCAGAATGATACCCTCTGCTATGTCTGGGTGCCTCCCTCCCATATGCACTGTGGTTAGTTGGGGCAGAGCAGTGTGACACATCTGTAATGTCATCTTCATATCCAGGCGAACCGTAATGTTGCCCTATGGTTGCCTGCTAGTGTCGTCATTCTTGTTCCGGTTCCACTGTGACCAGCGGTGGCTCTTTAAAAGATGCCATGAAGATTAATGAACAGTAGCGCCAGTTTGACAGGAGCAGGAAGATATACGGCATACATTGTACCAATGCCGGTGGATGGATTAATTCTGGAGTGTTGGGCAAATAACACGCTTGGAAAAATGATTTTTTTATATGACAAAAGTTAATCGCAATCTCATGTTGGCAACAATCATCAGCATTTGAAGAGCGTTTTCATTTTTTCAAATGAGTTTTTATAATCCTTGTTCTAATATATATTTCAATGCATTAATGTAATATAGTAACATAGTAAATGACGGCAGATAAAGACCAACATGGTCCATCCAGTCTGCCCAGCAAATATACGGCAAGAGTAGGTGCACCCGTCGCTCCGTGCAGGCCACCCCTCCCCATGTCTTTGTTTAGGGGTGGACCTACCACTCCATGTAGGACACCCCCTATTTGTTGAGAAGTGAGATGGTCCAGTTTATTTTGTTTTTATCCTGTTGCTATAAAGGGATCCGCAGTGCTTGTCCCATGCTGTTTCACCGTGTGAGTAATACCTAGAAATAATCTTTTACATTCAATATTATTTCTAAAATGCAATTGTTGTATGTTTTAAATAGAGCAGATAAGCACATTGGCAGCCAATAAGATTTTTGATGATGCACTCCTGATGCAGCTTGTCAGCGAAACGCAGCCTGGTGATACATTGCCAAGAAAACAGAGGCAGCTGGGTCACCAGGAGTCAGCACTGACTTGACGACACAAAAAGAAAAATATTGGAAGACAATAAAGGACCTTAGATATAGTGGTTTTTATGACCTATGAGGATGAGTTCTTAAGCCTATTGAGACTCCAGTTGGTGAGCTGTTTGGCTTTCAGTCTTGAATAGGACATCTCTGAGATCTTTTCCCCTTGGTTTTTTGAGCTACATGCACTTTCTTTGGAAAACATACAACTTTATGCAAATTCTTTGGGGTGATTCATTTTTTTAGGTTAGTTTATTTTTTATCACTGTAATTAGCCCTTATTTTTGGTGGTAGATTTTAATGCATGCCATGACAGTCATGAACCTCACTCCTTTCTATGAGGGGTCTGAGGGATTGTTATGTCTGTATCTTTGGAAAATCTTGAATAAAATACTATTAAAAAAAAGCCTCTCTCATGTGTGGTTATGTTGTGTTATGCACTTCTATTGAGTCATGCCCAGGAATTTTTTTTTTTAGTGCCATCAAGTCAGTGTTGACTCATAGCGACCCAGCTACCTCTGGGTTTTCTTGGCAATGTATCACTGGAAGTAGATTGCCAGCCTTTTCTTCCAAGGCAATGGAGGGTAAAGTGACTTGCCCAAAGTCACAAGGAGTGCCAGTGGGAATCGAACCCTTGAATAAGTGTATTTAAATAACACTACAAATGCAATGCAAAGGATCGAACAATCAGTTTCCTTTATCTCCTACATGGAATTGAGCTGTTATGGAGACTGGGCAAACTCAGGGAGAGAGCAAAGGGAATGTTCAATGAATGGGGGAGAGTCCGTAGTGAGGGTGTTGTAAAGCCTCACCTGGTGATTCTTTGTCAGGGAACTATGAAAATATAAAATCAGCTAATGTTACCAGACCAGACTCCAAACATTTCGCTCTCAGCTTACCTCGGAATCCTTTAACCGAACATAGTTAGAAGGGAATACTCCAGCTTTCTCTCCCACTGTTCCTGTCCACCAGTCACCATCTTTCTTTGTAACAAGAATCATATCTCCTTGCTGAAAGGTTAAATCTCCTTGCTCAGAGCTCTCATATGTGTACATGGCTATATATTCTGGGAAGAGAGGAAGCAGTGTTGGTAATGCACAATGCCCAAAAAAGAGATCACTTTACAGATAACTTCAGTGGCCATCAAACATGGCCACTGCAGCCATACAAATGAGCCACAACTAAGGGCCCTTTTTACTAACATTTAGAGCATTCTATCTGCTATTTGGCCCAAAAGAATAAACTGCGCCATGCATCAGTGCTAAGCTTTAGTAAAACGGACCCTAAATATTTGTAAAAGTACAAGTATTCACTTTAGAAAGTAAACAAAACTGAGCAGCATATTTGATATTATCTCAGGGGTCCACAAACATTTTGGACAGAGGGCCACATTGGACCTTTCAGATCACTGAAAGGGCTGAAGATTTGGCCGAGCAGGAGAAAGAGGGGGGTACCTTCTCACCCTATTCCCTTCTCCAAAAAAGTACCTCCTCCTACCTCTTTTCCTGTATAGAGGGTACAAACATCTCCACTCTCCCCCCCCCAAAGTACAGCATCTCTCCTTCTTTCCCCCCATCCTGTATCTTCCCTTTCCCCCTCTGCCTCCCCCTTCTCCCTGTGATCCAGTATCTCTGTCTCTCTCTTCCTTCCCTCACCTTCCTCTATGGGTCCAACATCTCTCCCTTCTTCTTCCCTCTCCCCCTCCACCATGGCACTGAATCTCTTCTCCCTTGCTTTTCCATCCCCCCCCCCCCCACTGTGGCCCTGCAGATCATTTTTTACCTACAGTTGTCGTGGATGTGGCAACAATTTACAAATACTACCTCTTGCTGACTCTGGAGCCTTCCCTCTGCCATGTTCTGCTCCCCCTGACTCAACTTCCTGTTTTTTGGCAGGGGTGGAACATGGCAGAGGGAAGGCTATAAGGCCAGGAAGAGATAGCATTTGTAAACTGCGTATGCCGATACGAAGATTGTAGGCAAAAGGTAGTTACTCATTTGTAGTAGGTGCTCTCCGTGGACAGCAGGAATGAGTCCTCATGTGTGGCTGACGTCCTCTGACGGAGTCCGTGAGGAAACTCTCCCCAGCTCCTATTAGAGGCTTTGGGAGGTTCCATCATGCCTGCGCACCTCCTTTCCGCCTGCCGGGGCGGCACCATCTTAAAGTAGTCTGATAGTATAGCTATAGCAGAATACAACTCCTTGGGGAGGTGGAAGGGTTGTGAGGACTTATTCCTGCTGTCCATGGAGAACACCTGCTACAGATTGCCTTTCTGTTCCTTGAGAAGAGGAGTGCTTTCCAGAGCTCTCCCAAAAGGTGATTTTTGCTGAATTTGCTGCTTAACTGTGAGTGTTATCTGTCTGCCTGTTTGTCTTCACATGTTTATCTATCTATTTGCCCTTATTGGTAGGTTCCCTTACCTACCCCATTGCTGTAGAGTTTTAAACTATCTTTCTCTTAGTCTACCTGAGTGACTACCCCTCCCCCCTGCTGAGGTATTGTTGTAGACCTCCATTTCCTGTTCTGCATGTGGGCTCGCTCAGATTGCCTTTCTGTTCCTTGAGAAGAGGAGTGCTTTCCAGAGCTCTCCCAAAAGGTGATTTTTGCTGAATTTTCTGCTTAAATGAGTTCTATCTGTCTGTCTGTCTCCACATATTTATCTATCTATTTGCCCTTATTGGTGGGTTCCCTTACCTACTCCATTGTGTGTGCCCACAGTGCAGGAACAGCCTACTGGCCAGAGACACTTATGTTCCCACCCACCCTACCCCTCACCCCACCCACCCTAGGGGCTACAATGACTATATAGTGGTCACATACGTGCCATCTATCGTTCCTAACTTGGGTTAAAGCCCACATCTTCTTCATCTTTTCTTCTTCTTCTTCTGGGACTGCTTAATCAACATGTCGTGTATTCAGTGCAATAACTGTGGTACTTTCATTCAAAGACGAATCATTTGGAGCCTAAGAGCTTGTCCTATATGTCTAAAGTCAGCTGCCATGCATGAAGAACTGATTCTACTAAGGAAAGACCTAGCTGCCATGCATAAAGAAGTGTCTCTACTGAGGGAGGAAATGGCTGCAATGAAGCGCACCTCTTCTAGGATACAAACTGAACAAAGTCCACCACCGCTCCCACAAAGAATCAAACACCACAGGAACAAATGGATCACAGTGGGTTCTGGTAGATTGCGACCTGTAACGCAAGAGACATCCTATACATCAAGAGAGATCCCTGCACAATGCCTTCTCTGCCTTGGCTAATGAGGATGCTCAATCCAAAGAAACTGAAGGGCCCTTAAATGAGTCAGACAATGCCCAATCTCCTGCTAAAGCACCAAATATGAAGAAAACCTTACCAAACAGAAAACTACTACTACTTGGAGATTCCATCATCAGAGGCATCTACTTGGGAACACAGTTCAAAGGAGAGAAGATAGTCATGTGCCTACCAGGCTCTTCAGCCAGCAGGAATACAAACCAAGTTGTTGAAATACTTAGCGCAAAAAGTGAACACTCCAAACTTGATGTTATTATCCACTTGGGCACAAATGACCTGGCTAGAAACAGTGCCTCTACAGCCCAAAAGGACTTCCAATCTCTGGGAGAGAAACTCAAGCCCATTGTTAACACTGTTGCATTCTCAGAAGTTCTACCTGTTCTTGGTAAGGGGACAAAAAGGCTGCATCGCATTAACAGCTTTAATACATGGCTCCAGACTTGGTGCAAACAAGAAGGATTCAGATTTATTGGCAACTGGGGCAACAGATGGACCAACAAGAGACTATACTGTGCTGATGGACTACATCTCTCTGTCGCAGGGAAAAGAAACCTAAGTGAAAAATTCAGGCAGTATGTGGATATGCATTTAAACTAGGAAAAGGGGGTGATGGATGTGGAAGGTCAACATCTGCATGCCACCCCCTGCAAAAGCAGAACTACATCAGAAACAGCCACACTTTTAAACCACACATCAAAAGCAAGTGGGAAGAAGTGGGCAGAACAAAATCAATGCAAAATACACACAAGCCAGGTAAATGCTGGAAAGCAATGAGCACAAATGCTTGAAGCTTAGCCAACAAAATTCCGGACCTGGAAGCCCTAATGGTGGAAATGGATTTGGACATCATGGCCATTACAGAAACATGGTTTAATGAATCGCATGATTGGAATATAGCCATAGCTGGCTATAATCTATTCAGAAGAGACAGAAAAAATGGAAAAGGAGAAGGAGTAGCCTTGTATGTCAAAAGCAATATTAAAGCTACTGAAATGCAGGGGATATGGGGAAAAGAAGAAGCGCTTTGGATTGCGTTGGAAAGAGGAGATGGCACTGTCATCCATATTGCTGTAGTCTCCAGACCTCAGACTCAAATTGAAGAGAGAGATAACAAATTGATTATAGATATTGCCAAGATAGCAACAAAGCGGGAAGCGATCATATTGGGTGACTTTAATCTACCTGATGTGGATTGGATTACTCCTTCTGCACATCCGGAAAGAAGCAAACAAATTGTGGATGCTCTCCAAGATGCATTACTTAAACAAATGGTCATGGACCCAACAAGGGAAAGCTCAATGTTGGATTTAGCGCTCACCAATGGTGATAGAGTGTCGAATGTCTGCGTGAGTGCCCCTGTGAGCAAGAGCGACCATTCACACGGTGTGGTTTGAGATAAAAGCCATGGTACAGGCCAATCATAGCAAGTTCAAAGTCCTAAACTTCAAAAACACTGACTTCAATAAAATGGCCGATTACTTAAAGGAGGAGATGACGGGGTGGAAGGAGATAAGGGAAGTGGAATTGCAATAGGCTAAACTAAAGGTGGCAATAAAAGGGGCAACAGATAAATATGTAAGAAAAGTAAATAAAAACAAGAGGAGAAGGAAACCTATTTGGTTTCCCAAAGAGGTGGCTGCTCAAATAAAGGCAAAAAACACAGCTTTCGCAAAATTCAAAAGCTTGCAAACAGAAGAACACAGACATGAATACAGGATCAAGCTCAAAGAGTCTAAAAGAGAAATAAGGATAGCAAAATCAAAGGCAGAGGAAAAGATGGCTAAAGATGTTAAGGATGGCGACAAAACTTTCTTCAGGTATATTCGGGAGAGGAAGAAGATCAGAATTGGAATTGCAGGACTCAGAAGTGCTGGGAAAGAACTCGTGGAAAGTGACACTGAAAAAGCGAAATAGCTAAACAAATACTTCTGCTCTGTTTTTACTAAAGAAGATCCTGGAGATGGACCAGCTGTGACTCCCAAATATAAAAATGGGAATGAAGTAGATACCACACCATTCACAGAAGATGAGGTGTTAGAATAACTTGCTAAACTGAAAGTGGACAAAGCCATGGGACCGGATGGGATACATCCCAGGATACTGAAAGAGCTCAGAGAGGTTCTTGCAGGACCGTTAAAGGATGTCTTCAACAGATCCTTGGAAACAGGAGAGGTTCCTCAGGACTAGAGAATGGCTGATGTACCTTTACACAAAAGTGGTGACAGGGAAGAAGTGTCAAACTACAGGCCCGTGAGCCTTACCTCAGTGGCAGGAAAAGTATTGGAGGCGCTCCTGAAAGAGCGAATAGTGAACTTTCTCAAAACCAACAGGTTGCAAGATCCGAGGCAACATAGTTTTACCGAAGGACAGTCTTGCCAAACAAATTTGATTGAGTTCTTTGACTGGGTGACCAAGGAACTAGATCAGGGGCATGCAATGAATGTCATCTACCTGGATTTCAGCAAAGCCTTTGATACAGTTCCTCATAGGAGGCTTGTCAATAAACTCAGTAGCTTGGGGATGGGTCCCAAGATGGTAAACTGGATTAGAAATTGGTTGACTGACAGACAACAGAAGGTGATGGTAAATGGAGCTCACTCAGATGAGAGAAAGGTGATTAGTGGGGTGCCCGAGGGTTCAGTCCTGGGCCCGGCACTGTTCAATATATTTGTGAGTGATATTGCTGAAGAACTGAATGGAAAAGTCTGTCTTTTTGCAGATGACACAAAAATTTGCAACAGAGTGGACTCCCCCGAGGGAGTGGTTAACATGAGGAAAGATCTACAAAAGCTGGAAGACTGGTCTAATGCTTGGCAACTACGATTTAATGCGAAAAAGTGCAGTGTCATGCACTTGGGTAGCAGAAATCCAAGGGAAATATACGCGATAAGGGGCGAGAGGTTGGTATGCACGGTTCAGGAGAAAGACCTTGGTCTGATTATCTCTGATGATCTCAAGGTGGCAAAACAGTGCGACAAGGTGGTGGCAAAAGCCAGGAGGATGTTGGGCTGCATACAAAGAGGGATTACCAGCAGAAAGGAAGAGGTACTTATGCCACTGAACAAGTCACTGGTGAGGCCTCACTTGGAATACTGTGTTCAGTTCTGGAGACCATATCTTGCAAAAGATGTAAAAACACTGGAAACTGTTCAGAGAAAGGCGACCAAAATGATTTGGAGCCTGCGTCAGAAGCCTTATGAGAAGAGACTTGAAGACCTAAAAATGTACACTATGGAGCAGAGGAGGGACAGGGGATATATGATTCAGACCTTTAAACACTTAAAGAGAAATGACGAACAAACAAACCTCTTCCAAAGACGGGGAAGCTGTAAAACTAGAGGGCATAACATGAAGCTGCAAGGTGGTAAATTGAAAGGCAATGTCAGGAAAAGAGTAGTTACTCACCTGTAACAGGTGTTCTCCAGGAGCAGCAGGAATCAGTCCTCACATATGGGTGTCATCGGCGCCGATGAAGCCCCAGTGGAGCATTTCCCCAGCTTTCTATGAAAGCCTTTGGGAATGCAGGCACGCATGCGCGGTTCCCATCCCGCCTAAAGGTGCCATCTTACCTCAGTCAAATGACATAGCTAAGAACAGCACACAGAAATGAAAAAATAAACTATGTACAACTGCAACTCCAAGGGGAGGAGGGAGGGTTGTGAGGACTGATTCCTGCTGCTCCTGGAGAACACCTGTTACAGGTGAGTAACTACTCTTTCTCCAGGACCAAGCAGGAAGTCAGTCCTCACATATGGGTGACTCCCTAGCTCTGGGCTACCGAGGAACCCAGGCTGAACAAGAGTACTCCCTCTAGTCCCAGCAGTAAAGAAAGGCTTTTCAAGGACACAACCTCCACCGGTAGCCCAACAGAGGGCAGGAGTTACCTAAACCTCAAAGAGATTGCGGAGAACTGCTTGGCCAAAAGCACTGTCCCTACGGGACTCCCTCTCCAGGCAGTAATGGGCCGCAAAAGTCTGCCTTGAAGACCAAGTTGCAGCCCTGCAGATGTCTACGAAGGGCACAGAGCGGAGATGAGCCACTGAGGCAGCCATTGCCCTGACACGATGGGCCGTGACCCTACCCTGCAATGAAAGCAGTGACCCTACCCTGCAATGAAAGGTCAACCGCCTTGTAAGCCCACCCAGATGGACAAGGTACGCTTGGACACAGCCAACCCCAACTTATTGGGGTCAAAGGAAATGAAGAGCTGAGTAGCCCTTCTATGTCCTTGCGTACGGTCAAGGTAGAAGGATAAGGCCCTCCTACAGTCCAGGGTATGCAGGACTGCTTCAGCCTGGCTAGCATGAGGCCTAGGGAAGAATGTTGGAAGAACCACCTCCTGATTGAGGTGGAAAGAGGAGACAACCTTAGGGAGGAACTTTGGATGAGTCCTGAGGACTACCCTGTTCCTGTAAATCCTGGTGTAAGGCCTGTCACAGACCAGGGCTTGAAGCTCACTTACTCGCCTAGCCGAGGTAAGGGCTATTAGGAAGAGTGTCTTCCAGGAGAGGAAGCGAAGTGGACAAGTAGCCATCGGCTCAAAAGGTGGGCGAGTCAGCTGCTGCAAGACCACATTCAGCTCCCACTCAGGGGCAGGAGGATGGATGGGAGGCTTGAGCAAAAGCAAGCCCCTGAGAAAGCGCGACACCAAGGGGTGACCAGATAGAGACTGCCCCTCTACCAATGAGTGGTGAGCTGCTAGAGCTGAGAGGTGGACCCGAACAGAATTGGACTTAAGTCCCTGATTGGATAAGTGCAGCAAATACTGAAGCACCACTGGCACAGTACAGGAGAAAGGATTCTCTGTACGTAGGTGACACCACACAGAAAACCTCTTCCACTTGAGAGCATAGGTTTTCCTCGTGGACTGTTTCCTAGAGGCTAGGACAACCTCCTCAACTTCCTGAGGTAGGCCCCAGGGAGCCAAAACTACCCTTGCAGCCTCCAGGCCATCAAATTGAGAGACTTCAGATTGGGGTGCAGAAGGGAACCCTGCTCCTGTGAGAGAAGGTCGGGTTGCAACCCCAGAGGTAGTGGAGGATCCACCGCCAGTTGAAGCAGAAGAGGAAACCAAGGCTGTCTCGGCCATCTGGGAGCTACCAGCAGGACCGAGGCTTTGTCCTGAAGAATCTTGAAGAGGGTTCGGGCCACCAAGGGCGTGGGAGGAAACGCATAGAGGAGGCCCTGAGACCAAGATATCAGAAAAGCATCCGCTGCTATCCGCAGAGGATGTGGTTGCCTGGAGCAGAACTTTGGCAGTTGCTTGTTCATTGGGCTGGCAAAAAGATCCATCAAAGGAAGACCCCATTTGAAAAAGATCTTCTGAACTACCAAAGGATTCAGCTGCCACTCGTGGGGCTGCAGAATCCTGCTTAACCTGTCGGCCAGGTAGTTGTCCTGGCCTGGAAGATACACAGCCTTGAGGAGCATGTTGTGCTTGAGGGCAAAAGAACACAGGTCCTGGGCCTCCCGACAAAGGATCCTGGACCCGGTTCCGCCCTGTTTGTTCACATAAAACATGGCAACTTGGTTGTCTGTCTGGATCAGGACAGACTGGTGAGTCAGGGTAGGAGTGAAAGCTTTGAGTGCTAAGCGAATAGCCCTGAGTTCGAGGAGAATGAACTGCTGTGCAGCTTCCCAGGGAGACCACTGTCCCTGGGTGCACTTGCCAAGACAATGCGCTCCCCAGCCTTGCAGGGAGGCATCTGTGGTTAGCATCACCGTGTAACCTGGAATCTGAAAGGGCACCCCTTTCAGCAGATTGGGTGGGTGTAGCCACCAGTTGAGGGAGTGCAGAAATGGTCTGGACACCCTTATCCTGTCTCTGAGGCTGCCTGTGGCCTGGGACCACTGAGTTCGAAGACACCACTGTGCAGGCCTCATATGGAGCCTGGCATTGGGGGTCACATGCACTGTCGAAGTCATGTGGCCTAGAAGTCTCAGGCAGAGTCTGGCGGAGACTAGGGACTTGCTGAGAAACTGACTTGCCAAGGCCATCAACCTTTGGGCTCTGTTTTCTGGCAAGAATGCCTTTGCCAGGAGAGAGTCCGGCCTTGCCCCTATGAACTCCAAGTTCTGGAAAGGGAGCAAAGTGGACTTTGCGAAGTTTATGACAAACCCCAGTCGTTGTAGAAGAGCAATGGTCCTGAGGGTGGCTTGATTGGCCTCCTGACCTGTCTGACCCCTGATGAGCCAGTCGTCCAGATAGGGGAAGACAAAGATGCCCTGATTTCTCAGGTAGGCCGCCACCACTGCTAAGCACTTTGTACTCTGTGGGCGGAGGTGAGGCCGAAAGGCAGCACTCTGTACTGATAATGGTTTCCTCCCACGATGAACCTGAGGTACTTTCTGTGGTCTGGATGAATGAGGATGTGAGTGTACGCATCCTTTAGATCTAAGGAGCATAGCCAATCTCCCTGCTGGAGGTAGGGCAGAAGGGTTCCAAGAGTAAGCATCTTGAACTTTTCTTTCACTAGGAACTTGTTGAGGTTCCTGAGGTCCAGAATGGGACGAAGGCCACCGGTTCTTTTGGGCACCAGGAAATACCTGGAGTAGAATCCGTGACCTTGCAAGTGGGGAGGCACAGGCTCCACCGCCCTGTCCACCAACAGACCCTGAAGCTCCTGACGGAGAAGGTCTGTGTGCAGAGGAGGCCTTGGAGGCTCCCCTGGAAAGTATGGGGGTGGCAGTTGGTGAAAATGGAGGACATAGCCCTTGTGGATTATCTCCAGCACCCAACTGTCCCCGGTGATAAGGGGCCACTGGTGGGCAAAGAGGGAGAGACGACCTCCTGTGCAGGGTTGGGAGAGCAGTGGAGGAGAGGCTATGCTCAAGGAGTCAAAAACCCCCACCCTGCTGAGTGGTAGTAGGGGCCTGAGGCTTGGGGGTCCTCTACCTACGGGGCCCATTACCCTGGCCCTTGGCTTGCTGACCCTGGGGGGCAGCTTGGGCAGCCTGATATTGTGGGTACTGTTTGTAGGCAGTGCCCTTCCTCGGGTAAAAGGGCTTTTTACCCGAGCCCTTCTTTTTATGAGAATGGGCAGAGGTCTTCCTCGACAGCCTTGTCCGAGTGAGGTGCTCGGTCTCGAGCTGAGCGGCCTTCTCAGTCATGGGCTAGCCAAAAAGGTTTTCACCTCAGCAAGGGACATCGACCAACTTGTCCTGAACCCATGGCTCGAGGTCCGATGACTGCAGCCATGCCTGGCGTCGAGCCGCGATGCCGGTGGCCGCAACTCGGGCCGAAGCCTCTAAGCCATCGTAGGCGGCGCGGGACATGAACTTCGAGCAGTCCCGAATCCCCGAGGACAAGGACTTAAATCTCTGCAAGGGTTCCCCGGAGAGACCAGCAGAGAACCCGGCCAACTCCTTGGCCAGATCCCGCAAGTATATGCCCATGTACAGCTGGTAAGACTGGACACGGCAAGCAAGCATCGAGCCCTGAAAGCACTTTCTACCGACGCCATCGACGTTTCGGGCCTCCCTGCCAGGAGGCACCGCGGAGTGCATCTTCTGACTCTTCAGACGATGCATGGCCGATTCCACAACCATGGAATGGTGTGGTAGCTGTGCCTTCTGAAAACCAGGGCTCTTCCGGAGCCGATAGATTGAATCGACTCGCTTGCTAAGAACCGGCGCCGAGGCCGGTGCCTCCCACATATGGAAGAGGAGCCATTCCAGCATCGGAGGAACCGGGACAGTAAAGGCCTCCTTCGGAGAAGAGTCATACTGCAGTGCCTTGAGCTCTTCAGCTCGAGGCTCTTCCTCGGGATCCGCCGGAATAGCCAAGGCAGTGGCTATATCCCGGACGAACTCCAAGAACCGGGTGTCCTCCGGGGGGGAACTACTCCGGGGCTCAGACTGCGGTGAGTCCGAAGGGACGCACCGAGTCTTAAAGGTATCAGGAGATTCCTCGTCCTCCGTCTCCCAAGCTGACTCGTCCGAGGAAGAGTCGGGGTCCGACCCCGCAGGGCCCTGGAGCACCCGCCCCGACGCCAGACACACCGGCGTCGACGCCCTCGGTCCCGAACGGGCGGTCGAGGGAGACCGCGACCGAAGTCGACTCCGAGCCACGATGAACTCGAGTATCAGCTCGGTCTCCGGGGTTGACTTCGACGTCGATGTCCCAGTGGTCGGGGCAGATGCGTCAGACAGGCTGGCCATCAGTGCCCACTGCTGCTCCATGAAGGCAGACATTCTGCTCTCCAAGGCTGTCATCCTGAGACTCAGCTCGGGAGACGCAGCAGCCACCGACTCGGACCCCGGCGGCGCCGGGCCTGACGTCGGCTCCCTGGGAGGAGAGTCCATGAGGACTACGGGGCTTATGTGTCCAGCAGACTCCGGCTCCACAGGAGGAACTTCGGCAGGCTTCTCCGGTTCCATGGGAACGGGGCAACGGTCGGGGGTCTTAGACCTGGCCCTCGAGGAGCCAGGGACCTCCTCCTCCGACGCCCTCGCGAGCCGTTTCTTCTTCTTGCGTTCCCGGTCGGGGGACACCCTGTCCGAGGAGCTTCAACGGTGCTCGGGATCAGAATCCTGAGATGTCGAGGCCTCAGACGAGGTCCAGGTCCAGGCCCGGCCGGAGGCCGAGTCCGAGAAAAGCCTTTCCTTTTGCTGCTGGCGACTTCGTAGTGCCTTGGAAGACATTTTTCCACAGGCCCCGCATGACTTAGAATCCTGGTCGGGGCCGAGGCACCGAAGGCAGCAGTTGTGTGTGTCGGTGAGAGACATTTCACAAGATATCCTCATCATTCCTCGATAACCTCATAACCACACAGCCCCCCAACAGATGCCGAAGAACTACTAATCTTAACACACTCTGCGTACCCAGTAGTTTGAGAGACGTAAATGAGGGAACGAGCAACCGAGCATACACGTACACTGCACCCATGCTTTGGAACAAACTACCTCATGAGTTACGACTGATCAACAATCTACAGGACTTCAGAAAAAAGCTTAAAACCCACCTGTTCCAAACACATTACGGTATCACCTAGACAAATTCAATCATTCCCTCCGTACCCAAGTTGCCTAACCCCCTGAAGCACAAGAGGCAGGAAATAGATTCCAATGTCAATGTTAATAAGACTGCATAACTGGCAATATACCTTACAACTATCTATATTCTTGATAAACCTGTAAATTAACTGGTTGCTCAAACTGGCTGAAAAAAAAAAAAAAAATTTTCATACGGTAAACCAAATGTATATTTATTCTGACCAATCAAGTGTATATTTATAATCTGTTCAATCAAATGTATTTTTTATTTGTGGCTCAAACCTAGGTGAGCAAAATGTAATGTCTATTGGTAATTTTGTGTGTTGGTGGTGTACCCCTCCCCCAAATCATTCTGTACCTTCAACTGATTTTATACATTACTCCCTTGTATTTTACACCATTGGTCCGCCGCTGATTGCTGGAAGTGGCGGCTTACAAATGTATACCAAATAAAAATAATAAATAAATTAGTTTCTTACACCGATCACACTTCTTAAAACCACTGGAAGCCATCGGGGAAAAAAGAGTCCCCGCGAGGTCAAAGGACCGGCCTTCCAGGGAAAAAGGGAAAAAGAGAAAAAAGGGCGCGAACGCCAGCCACGAAGGGCAAAAACCGAAAACGAAGAATCTGGCTCGATACCGGTGTACCGAACCCAGCGGGAGGGGAACCGGCGTCGAACCGGTAGAAAAATAGCAAAAAATTGCTGAAAAATCTAATTTTAACCGGGAAAACTGGATACACGTCCGGTGGGCTTCATGGAAAAAAAGAGACTGAGGTAAGATGGCACCTTTAGGCGGGAAGGGAACCGCGCATGCGTGCCTGCATTCCCAAAGGCTTTCATAGAAAGCTGGGGAAATGCTCCGCTGGGGCTTCATCGGCGCTGATGACACCCATATGTGAGGACTGACTTCCTGCTTGGTCCTGGAGAATATTTCTTCACTGAAAGGGTGGTGGATGCTTGGAATGCCCTCCTGATGGAAGTGGTAGGGCAAACACGTGACGGAATTCAAAACGGCATGGGACAAACACAGTGGATCCCTTTACAGCAACAGGATAAAAACAAAATAAACGGTACCATCTAACTTCTGAACCATCTAACGTCTCAACAAATAGGGGTGTCCTACATGGAATGGTGGGTTCACCCCTGAACAAAGACATGGGGAGGGGTGGCCTGCACAGAGCAACAGGTGCACCTACTCTTGCCATCTTGCTGGGCAGACTAGATGGGCCATGCTGGTCTTTATCTGCCGTCACTTACTATGTTACTATGTTACCTTTTCTCCATGAACAAGCAGAACTGAGTCCTCACGTACAGGACTCCCAAGCTACAGGCAAAAACTAGGAAAATACAGATAACCCCAACAGGGGTAAAAATGTATCTACTTAATGGCACTAGGTTGCAGCAACTCAAGATACAAAAATTTTGTACAATAGTGGTGATTCTCCCTTCTCTTTTTTTTTGGTAGCCTGGAGGGAATAGAATGAGCCTAGGGGGAATGGAGTTGCACATCCTTTTTCACTTCCTGAACTCCAGCCTCTAGGAGTGGAGGCATTACTGCAATCGCACCTTCCTGCTGGGCCAAACTTGCTACCTCCTCCGGTTGCAAACACGACAGAGCTCCGATGGCAGAATCTTTTGCCCAGGAGCAGAGTGTGTGTTCTTTTGGTCGAGAAGGTGAAGTGCAGATTCCACAACTGTGACATTGGAGTCACTGTGGACTGTTATCCAGGGAATAAACTCTTCTCCAAGTTGTTTCAGGATGCTTTGGGGGTGACTTATCTGTAGTGGCCCAGGCTGTGGTTGAGCAATCCAATGCAGTGGAATTGAACACATTGAGGATGAATGAACTCAAGTCTAAAATGACTGATTTTCATCTGGTGAAGGACAGTTCTATACTAACCAGGCGAATGGAGTTTTTGGAGAACCTGGCAAGGCATAATAATCTGCGCCTGTTGGGTTTTCCTAGGTCTCTGTTGATTTCACCAATTGAGATGGTGAGGAATTATCTGACCAAGGTTTTGGGGATGGACCAGGGCAATCTTCCCCCGGTGGGAGGGCCCAATATCTTTCCCCTGGCCCAGGTTCGTCAGCTATTGGCCAGGGGGTGGCTGTTGGGGATAACCTAACAGAATTTTTGGAGTTCTCCCTCGAGATTGTGACCCAGAGGTACACCCTATTAGTGACTTTTGCCTTGGAAGTGGACCGTAACCTGGTGTTTAAACTTTATTTCCATTATATGCATAAATTGTTTTTTGGCTCTCCTATCTGTACATTTCCTGATTTTGCTAGAAGCACACAGAAGCGCCGTCAAGGGTTTTTGGCCCTGCGTTCTAAAGTCTTGGTCCTTGGGTTACAATATATGTTACGATTTCCTTGTGTTTGTCTTGTAAATTGTGAAGGTCAATTTTTTCCTCTTTTGATCCAAAAATGCTATTAGAATTTTTGATAGTTAGGGAAGGTTTGTCGTCCCCTGAAAACAACCTGCAGATGCCACTGTAGTGGTCATTAGGACATTGGCCTTGAAGTGTTCCCTCTTTTGTTGTTTTTCCTTGTGGTAAGTCCCTTTATTTGGGTCCTTCTTTTCTTCTTTTTCCTTATATTGTGGTCTGTTTAATTTTGTATTTTGCCTTATCTGCTCATTTACGTGGTTATTTTGCCTATTGCTTGTCTCACTTGTTTGTGATGATGTATTGGAAAATTTATAAATGCAAAATTTAAAAAAACCCAAAAAACCCATGTCCACGTAGAGCTGATAAGAGGCTATGCGGGCTACTAGCATATAACTCTGAAAATACCTTCTCCCCAAAGGGCCCAATGTCTGAGCCTTCCTCCCCAGGGGTGCTGAGGAATGAGTCTTGGAACACTTGGATCTCTTAAGGACGGACTCAATCACCAAGGAATGGTTTGGAAGATAGGGCTTCTCGAATCCAGAAGCCTTTTGAACTCTGTACATGGAGTCAAGCCCTCTCTGCAGGATGTGGTGCACGGGCACTGTCACTGCCACTGCTTCCTTAGGGGCCGAGGAGTACTGAAGGATCTCCAACTCTTCTGCCCTGGTATCATCTTCAGTCTCCAAAGAAAATGGTATGGCTTTGGCCATGGCCCTTACAAAATACTGGAAAGTTATGTCCTCCAGAGGGGACTTACGCCACTCATGAGGCAGAGAAGGGCCCAATGGAAGCTCAGGAGACTTGCCCTCTGACAAGTCTTCAGATTCCAAGTCATTCACCCAGCCTTCTGAATCCGACTCAGACAGGAAGTCGAAGAACTTCGGAGTCTCTGCCTGGATCTCTCTCCTGACCTTTGGGGACTGGGAGCTCCTTTGGGAGCGATGATGCACTGATGCTCTTCTAGATTTCAAGGGTGCATTGGACCCTGAAATGTTAGAGAGTGATATTGGCTGGGCAGGCACCAGAGTTGGGGCCCTTCGATGCCCCGATATTGATGCATCTCCTGCAGGCAAGGCATGTGTCTTTTGGATTGGTTGCATGGCAGTCAATGCCAATGCAGCTGACATCAAAGTCTTAGCATGCTGCAAAGCCAAGTGTGCCTCGATGTGTTCCTCAAGAGCCTGCAGAAGGCACTTCTCCATGGCTGCCAATTTTGAAGACTGCAGGGCCTCAGTAACTTCAACCGATGTACCTGTTATCTGTACAAGGCTATCAGCGGCTTGGTCTCGGCAGGCTGTCAGTGCCCCTTCAATGTTCTGAAGGATGAGTTCTCCCCCCGTCAGGGCAGCTTCAAGGGGCGCTCGTGTGGGCCCTCATCACTCTCGATGCCATGTCTCGATGGGCTCTGATGGCGATGCACCAGTGTCTTCAATTGGTGCTCAGCTTGATCACTCTTCGACGCCAACAAAGACGAACCCTTACTCATCTTTGGGTGAAGATTGGATGGCCAATGCTCTGGGGCACTACAGGTGCTCTGCTCCGAGTGGGCTCGAGAACTCCTCGCTGTTGATGTATTGCCAGCATCTGATGCAGACTTTGAAGCCACTGAGATTGGTGCTGTCGATGCCGATGGATCAGACCTGTGAATACCAAAAAGTGATTTGTGCTGCTTGTCTCGATCCTTGAGTCCTCTTTTTGTCATCTGCAAACACACATTACAAGATGAGGGCTGATGATCAGGTCCCAGGCACTGAAGGCACCAACTATAGGCATCTATGGTGCACTGGGAACATTTTTTGAACCTACTGGCTAGTTTGTGGGACATGATGCCTGGAAAGATAGCCGCAGTAAAATCAAACAGCCTGATTTTGAATGGAGGAACAGGTGCCGCAGAAAAAGAAAGAAAATTAAATGACTGAAAAAGGGCAAATATAAAAGGGAAAAAAAGAAAACCATGATGGCACGCGATCACTGAGGAAATCAGAGGTGCAGGATCCCCGCAGGGGAGAAAAATGAATTACCAAGCGGAGAAGCATCCATTGGGCTTTAAGGAAAAACTAAGACTACTTTAAGATGGTGCCGCGGCAGCAGGCAGGAAGGAGGCACAGAGGCATGATGGAACCTCAAAAAAGCTTCCAATAGGAGCTAGGGAGCATTCCCAGGTGGGCTTCGTCAGAGGATGTCACTCATACATGAGGACTCATTTCTGCTTGTCCACGGAGAAAGAGAATATGTAGGATCATGAGTGAGGGAAGAGAGAGGATGTTGGACTGCACTGGGAAGGAAGGTAGCATGGGCCGGAAGACGTGCCATTTGGAAAGCACTGAGGAGGATGCGGGAAATGTGTCTAAAGAGCTGTTCTGGCTCACGGGCCATAGCTTGGGAAAGCATAATTACTCACCTGTAACAGGTGATCTCTGGGAAGAGCAAGAATCAGTCTTCATACATGGGTGACCTCAGCACCAGCGGAACCCGTGCAGGAACACTCCCCAGTGTCCAATAGGAAAAACGTTGGGCACACTCCATTGCACCTGCGTGCCTACCTTCCCAACTCCTCTCAGTTGAGTTTGCAGCTGAGAGGAAGAGAAAAAACATAAATGAACCTTACAACTCCTATGGGAGGAGGGTGGATTGTGAAGACTGATTCCTGCTGTTCCCGGAGATCACCTGTTACAGGTCAGTAACTACTCTATCTCCAGGAATAAGCAGGAATGCCGTCTTCACATATGGGACTCATTAACTCCCAGGTACCAGACTGGTATGGGAGGGAGAGCAGTTGTCCCTGAGGCCAAAACTTTGTAGCCAAAGAGTCTGGAAGAGTTATGGGCCATTGGACTCAATTCCAGGAGGTGATACTCTCCCAATGATAGTCTGGTCTCTTGTAGAAGTCTAAGTTGAGTTGATTTTAGGTCCCAAAGGTGCTGGAATACAGCTTGGCCAAAGACAGCGCCCGATGGGAGTCTCTGTCCAGACAATAGTGTGCAGCAAAAGTATGAATGGAGTATCAGGTTGCTGCTCAACAGATCTCCTCAATGGATCCTGAACGGAGATTGGCGACAGAGGTAGCCATAGCCTGCACATTACGAGCAGTGACATGACTCTCCAAAGACAGTCCTGCCTATGCATAAGCAAAAGAAATGCAATCTGCTATCCATCTGGATAAAATACGCTTCATCACTGGTAGGTCTAGGTGGCGAGGATCAAAGAAGATGAATAATTGAGAGGATCTTCTGTGATTCTTCTATTCAAATAGCAAGTCATCGCTCGCTTGCAGTCTAAGGTGTATAGCGCTGCTTCGGCTCGAGATGCATGTGGTCTCGGGAAGAAAATCGGTGGGATGACTGACTGGTTTAGATGGGAGGAGGAGCCTACCTTCGGAAGGAAATACGGATGGGTATACAGAACCACCTTGTCATGGTAGAATATGGTATAGGACAGAACCACCACCAGATCCTGCAGTTCACTGATGCGGCAAGCTCAGGTGAGGGCAATGAGGAAGATTACCTTCCAAGATAGAAACTTAAGTGATGTTGTGGCTTAAGGCTCAAAAGGAGGTTTTAGAAGTTAAGAGAGAACCACATTGAGATCCCAGGCCACCTAAGGCAGCTTAATGGGCAGCTTGAACAGCAGCAGACTCCACATGAAGCGTGTTACTAAGGGGTATGAGGAGATAGGCTGCCCATCCAGTAATCTGTGAGAGGCTGCAATGGCATTAAGGTGAACCCTCACTGAGTTAGTCTTAAGACCAGTTAGGGATAAGTGGAGGAGATATTGTAGAAGGGACTCCACCAGACAAGAAAAGGGGTCAATGTCCTTTGGGGTACACCAGAGGGCAAACCTACACCACTTGAAGACATAAGATCGCCTGGTGGAATCCTTGCGTGAAGCAAGGCCATCTTTGATTGCCTGTGGCAGGTTGAGATCAGTGAGCACTATTCCTTCAGCAGCCATGCTGTCAGACATAGGGAGTGAAGATTGGGATGGAGGATTGTCCCGCTGTGCTGAGAGAGGAGTTCAGGGGCAAATCCCAGACTGAGGGGTTTAGACTACACAAGTCAAAGAAGCAGAGGAAACCATGGTTGATGAGGCCAAAAGGAGAATATGAGGATCATGGAGCCCCTGCTGGCCTGTAGCTTGAAAAAGTGTCTTGGGTATCAAGGGGATAGGCAGGAATGCGTAAAGAAGTCCTTGTCACCAATGTCGAAGGAAGACATCCTGGGCCTATTGGTACAGTGACGAGAGCCTGGAGCAGAAGAGTGGACGCTATGTGTTCTGCGGAGAGGCAAAAAGATCTATGTTTGGGGGTTCCCCATGTGCGGAAGATCAAAGCAGCCACTTCCCAATGCAAGGTCCATTCATCTGAACGACAGATACGACTTAGCCTGTCTGAAAGGACATTTATCCGGGAGATACACTGGTCTGTGGTGAATGCAGTGTAAGATAGCAAAGAACCACAGGCAAAGAGCTTCCTTGCAGAGGGGATGGGACCCCGTCCCCTCTGTTTGTTCACATAGTACATCCTGACTAGAACAGGCTGCCCCAAAAGTTGGGTGTTGAAAAACCCGAAAAGCATGTGTCAATGCTCATACTTCTAGGAGATTGATACGCAAGGCAGATTCCTGTTGTGTCCACAGTTCCGGTGTGGTTAAGTTGTTTAGATGAGCTCACCAACCCAGCTTGGAAGCATCCGTTGTCAGGGTACATCGAGGTGGAGGCATCTGAAAGGTGACCCGACGAGAAGGTTCTGTGGAGAACACCACCACTGAAGGGATTTGATCAGTTGAGGGGAGATGTGGGTCTTGTCTTTGAGACACATCTTTGCTCATGCCTATTGAGAAGACAGAGTCCATTGGACATGACACATGTGTAATCGAGTGCAGGGGATGACATGGATCATGGAGGCCAAGTGCCCTAATAGCCATAGCATTTCTTGAGCTGTTACCCAGCTTTGCTTTTGCACGCCCTTTGCCAGCTCGATTAAGCGGGCACAGTGATCCTATGGAAGGAAAGCTCGGGCCTGTTGAGTGTCTAAGAGCACTCTGATGAACAGTCATTGGGTTCGAGTGAGATGAGACTTTGGGAAGTTTATGACAAAGCCCAGGTGTTGAAGCACCATGATGGTGTGATGAGGTGAGAGCCTTACTTCTTGAGGGCAGTCTCCCCTGATCAGCCAGTCATCTAAGTAAGGGAAGACAAATACCCCCAAGGTGCGTAAGCAGGCAGAGACTACTGCCATGCATTTCGTGAAAACTCTTGGGGCAGAGGCTAGACCGAAGGGGAGAACGTGGTCTCCCTAAAACATGAAGTGCAGAAACTCTGTGAGAGGGATGGATCAGTAAACGTGTGTACGCCTCCATTAGATCTCGATAATATAGCCAATCCTGTCTCTGGAGGTATGGTAGAAGAGTTCCTAGAGAAATCATATTGAATTTTTCTCGGACCATGAATTTGTTTAGTTCTCTGAAATCCAAGATGGGCCTGAATCCTCACATTTTCTTTGGAATGAGAAAATATGGAGAACAGAAGCCCATCCCTTCTTGAAGAGGAGGAACTCTTTCTCTGGCACCCTGGGAAAATAGGGTGGCCACCTCTTCTTTTAATAGAGTGCTTTGAAGTAGTTGAGTGGGATAATCCCTTGTAAAGCTGTTGGGGGGGGGGGGTAAGGTTTCAAAGTGAAGCTGATAACCCCTTTGAACAATCTGGAGTGTCCACTGCTCTGATGTTATGAGGTGCCACCTGTGGGCATAGTGACAGAGTCTACCGGCTATGTGGAGGGGCTAAGGACCCTCTAGGGCAGATTGGCAATGCTCTCTAAGAAGGAATCAAAAACCAGGTGCAGGTTGTGCCTGTGCAGCTGTTTGAGGCTTAAGAGCCTTGGGCTTCTTGGGCTGGCGAGGGCCCTGCTGTCTCTACTGAGGCTGAAAGGCAGCAGATGGCAAGTAAGAAGGATGGTATCTCTTCTTTGCAGAATAAAAAAATTTCTTGGGAAGAGCTTTCCTCTTGGATGGGTCAGCTGCTTTCCTGGAAGGGCATTTTAGGGTGAAATTGTCAGTCTCAATCTCTCCTGCTTTTTCCCTCCAATCCTTTCCAAAAAGGTTTTCTTCAGTACATGGGATAATGGCCAGTTTATCTTGCACCCATTGCTCAAGATCTAATATCTGTAACCAGGCCATTCTATGAGCCCCCATGCAGACTGCTGAAGCTCTGTTGGTTAACTTGAAGGCATCGAAAGAGTCCCTTGTCGGAAACTTAGAAGTATTTTGGCCATGCTTCATAAGTATCTGGAAAACACTCCGCTTATCTTCAGGCAGCATGATGGTGACATCATTCAGAAACATGCCAATGTACAGCATGTAAAAGTTTATTCTGGAAGCCAACATGCATGCCTGGAAGCATCGACGTCCAAAGGCATTGAATGTCCTCAAATCTCTGCGAGATGGCATGGATGAATAGTTCTTAGAGCTGTTTATGTAGTGCATCACTGATTCCAAGACCATGGAGGAGGAGTGGCCTAGTGGTTGGGGCAAGTTACCTCAGGCTGGAAGGTCAGGGGTTCAAATCCCACTAGAGGACAGCAACCTTGGGCTGGAAGGACTTGGGCTTTTAGTCTCACAGGTGCTCCTTGTGGTCTTGGGCAAGCCATTTAACCCTCCATTGCCCATGTTCTCTGTAAGTATTAGTGTATGTGTCTCATATCCCCTCATGTTAAATGTATCCCCCAATTGTGCTGTGACCACTTTGATTGAAGAATAAGGTGGTATACAAAACTGTCTAAATAAATAAAATGGTGGGGGAGCTGAGGTTTTTGGAAGCCTGGGCCCTCTGGTACTCAGTACATGATATTTATTTGTTTATTTAACAGGTCTTTTATATTGCTTTATCATTTCAATCAAAGTGGTTAACATTATAACTTAAATTTGGTAAAGAGTAGTTACTCACCTGTAACAGGTGTTCTCCAGGAGCAGCAGGAATCAGTCCTCACATATGGGTGACATCGACATCGATGGAGCCCTTGCGGAGCATTTCCCCAGCTTTCTAAGAAAGCCTTTGGGAATGCAGGCACACATGCGCGGTCCCCTTCCCGCCTAAAGGTGCCATCTTGCTCAGTCAAATGACATAGCTAAAAACAGCACACAAAAATGTAAAAAATATAAACTATGTACAACTGCAACTCCCAGGGGAGGAGGGAGGGTTGTGAGGACTGATTCCTGCTGCTCCTGGAGAACACCTGTTACAGGTGAGTAACTACTCTTTCTCCAGGACCAAGCAGGAAGTCAGTCCTCACATATGGGTGACTCCCTAGCTCTGGGCTACCAGGAACCCAGGCTGAACAAGAGAACTCCCTCTAGTCCCAGCATCAAAGAAAGGCTTTTCACTGAAGAACCTCCACCGGTAGCCCAACGGAGGGCTGGAGGGCAGGTGTTGCCTAAACCTCAAAGAGATTGCGGAGTACTGCCTGGCCAAAAGCACTGTCCCTACGGGACTCCCTCTCCAGACAGTAATGGGCCGCAAAAGTCTGGCTTGAAGACCAAGTTGCAGCCCTGCAGATGTCTACCAACGATAAAGAGCGGAGGTGAGCCACTGAGGCAGCCATTGCCCTGACACGATGGGCTGTGACCCGACCCTGCAAAGGAAGGTCAGCCCCCCTGTAAGCCCAGGTGATACAGTCAGCCACCCAAATGGACAAGGTACGCTTGGACACAGCTAAGCCTAAATTATTAGGGTCAAAAGAGATGAAGAGCTGAGTAGCCCTTCTATGCCCCTGCGTACGGTCAAGGTAGAAGGATAAGGCCCTCCTACAGTCCAGGGTATACAGGACTGCTTCAGCCTGGCTTGCATGAGGCCTAGGGAAGAAGGTCGGAAGAACCACCTCCTGGTTGAGGTGGAAAGAGGAGACAACCTTTGGGAGGAACTTTGGATGAGTCCTAAGGACTACCCTGTTCCCATAGAAGAGGGTGTAAGGCCTGTCACAGACTAGGGCCTGAAGCTCACTCACCCGCCTGGCCGAGGTTAAGGCTACCAAGAAGAGTGTCTTCCAAGAAAGGAAGCGGAGAGGACAAGTACCATCAGCTCAAAAGGTGGGCGAGTCAGTTGCTGCAAGACCACATTCAACTCCCAATCAGGAGCTGGAGGGCGGATTGGAGGCTTTAACAAGAGCAAGCCTCTAAGAAATCTGGACACCAAGGGGTGAACCGACAGAGAATGTCCCTCCACCAGTGAGTGGTGAGCTGCTAGAGCTGAGAGGTGGACCCGAACAGAATTGGACTTAAGTCCCTGATTAGATAAGTGCAGCAGGTATTGAAGCACTACTGGTACAGCACAGGAGAAAGGATCCTCTGTACGTAGCTGACACCACACAGAAAACCTTTTCCATTTCAGGGCATAGGTTTTTCTAGTGGACTGTTTCCTAGAGGCTAGGACAACCTGCTCAACTTCATGAGGTAGGCCCCAGGGAGCCAAAACTACCCTTGCAGCCTCCAGGCCATCAAATTGAGAGCTTTGAGATTCGGGTGCAGAAGGGAACCCTGATCTTGAGAGAGAAGATTGGGTTGCAACCCCAGAGGTAGTGGGGGATCCACTGCCAGCTGAAGCAGAAGTGGAAACCAAGGCTGTCTCAGCCATCTGGGAGCTACCAGCAGGACCAAGGCCTTGTCCTGAAGAATTCTGAACAGGGTTCGGGCCACAAGGGGCGTGGGAGGAAACGCATACAGGAGGCCTGGGACCAGGAAATCAGAAAAGCATCTGCTGCCAGTCGCAGAGGATGTGGTTGTCTGGAGCAGAACTTTGTCAGTTGTTTGTTTGAGGGACTGGCAAACAGATCTATAGTTGGAAGTCCCCATTTCAGGCAAATCTTCTGAACCACTAAGGGATGGAGCTGCCATTCGTGAGGCTGCAAAATTCTGCTCAACCTGTCTGCCAGGTAGTTGTCCTGGCCAGGTAGATATACTGCCTTGAGGAGCATGTTGTGCTTGAGAGCAAACAAGCAAAGGTCCTGTGCTTCCTGACAAAGGAGCCTGGAGCCTGTTCCGCCCTGCTTGTTCACACAGAACATGGCTACTTGGTTGTCTGTTTGAACTAGGACAGACAGATGAGCCAGTGTCTGAGAGAAAGTCCTGAGGGCTAACCGAATAGCCCTGAGTTCCAGTAGATTGATCTGCTGTGTGGCCTCCCAGGGAGACCACAGGCCCTGGGTGCACTTGTCTCGACAATGAGCCCCCCAGCCTTGCAGGGAGGCATCCGTGGTCAACACCACTGTGAACCCAGGAATCTGAAAAGGCACTCCTTTCAGTAGATTGGGTGGGTGCAGCCACCAGCGGAGGGAGTGCAGAAATCGTATGGACAACCTTACTCTGTCTCTGAGGCTGCCTATGGCCTGTGTCCACTGAGTTCTGAGGCACCACTGTGCAGGCCTCATATGGAGCCGGGCATTGGGGGTAACATGTACTGTCGAAGCCATGTGGCCAAGCAGCCTGAGGCAGAGCCTGGCGGAGACCAGTGACCTGCTGAGAAACTGGTTTGCCAAGTTTATCAGTCTTTGGGCCCTGTCCTTTGCCAGCAGAGAGTCCAATCTTGCCCCTATGAACTCCAAGTTCTGGGAGGGGAGCAAAGTGGACTTTGCGAAGTTTATGACAAAACCCAGGTTTTGAAGAAGAGCAATAGTTCTGAGGGTGGCTTGTCTGGCCTCCTGGCACGTCTGACCCCTGATGAGCCAGTCGTCCAGATAGGGGAAGACAAAGATACCCTGATTTCTCAGGTAGGCCGCCACCACTGCCAGGCATTTTGTAAAGACCCTGGGAGTGAAAGTGAGGCCGAAAGGCAGTACTCTGTACTGATAATGGTTTCCTCCCACCATGAAACTGAGGTATTTCCTGTGCTCTGGATGAATGAGGATGTGAGTGTACGCATCCTTTAAATCTAAGGAGCATAGCTAATCTCCCTGCTGGAGGTAGGGCAGCAGTGTTACAAGAGTAAGCATCTTGAAAGAGTAGTTACTCACCTGTAACAGGTGTTCTCCAGGAGCAGCAGGAATCAGTCCTTACATATGGGTGTCATTGGCGCCGATGAAGCCCCAGCGGAGCATTTCCCCAACTTTCTATGAAAGCCTTTGGGAATGCAGGCACGCATGCGCGGTTCCCTTCCCGCCTAAAGGTGCCATCTTACCTCAGTCAAATGATATAGCTAAGAACAGCACACAAAAATGAAAAAATGAACTATGTACAACTGCAACTTCCAGGGGAGGAGTGAGGGTTGTGAGGACCGATTCCTGCTGCTCCTGTGTTATGTATGTTCCAAGTTTAAACTCCTGTTACAATGTAAGCACAGAACAGACTTCTGACTGTGCACCCTTGTTGTATGTAAACCGCACTGATAACAAATAGCGCGGTATATAAAAGTTATAAAATAAATAAATAAATAAAATAAATAAATAAATAAATAAGGACTTAAATCTCTGCAAGGGTTCCCCGGAGAGACCAGCAGAGAACTCGGCCAATTCCTTGGCCAGATCCCGCAAGTACATGCCTATGTACAGCTGGTAGGACTGGACACGGCAAGCAAGCATCGAGCCCTGGAAGCACCTTCTACCGACGCCATCGAGGTTCTGGGCCTCCCTGCCAGGGGGCACCGCGGAGTGCATCTTCTGGCTCTTCAGACGATGCATGGCCGATTCCACAACCATAGAATGGTGTGGTAGCTGTGCCTTTTGAAAACCAGGGCTCTTCCGGAGTCGATAGATCGAATCGACTCGCTTGCTTAGAACCGGCGCCAAGGACGGTGCCTCCCACATACGGAAGAGGAGCCGTTCCAGCATCGGAGGAACCGGAACAGTAAAGGCCTCCTTTGGAGGAGAGTCATACTGTAGGGCCTCGAGCTCTTCAGCTCGAGGCTCCTCCTCGGGGTCCGCCGGAATAGCAAAGGTAGCGGCCATATCCCGGACGAACTCCGAGAACCGAGTGTCCTCCGGGGCTCTGACTGCGGTGAGTCAGAAGGGACGTACCGAGTCTTGAAGGTATCAGGAGACTCCTCGTCCTCTGTCTCCCTGCGGGGCCCTGGAGCACCCGCCCCGACGCCGGAAGCACCGGCGTCGATGACCTCGGTCCCGAACGGGAGGTCGAGGGAGACCGCGACCGAGGTCGACTCCGAGCCACGATGGACTCGAGTATCGGCTCGGTCTCCGGGGTCGACTTCGAAGTCGATGTCCCGGTGGTCGGGGCAGATGCGCCAGACAGGCTGGCCATCAGTGCCCGCTGCTGCTCCATGAAGGCAGACATTCTGCTCTCCAAGGCTGTCATCCTGAGACTCAGCTCGGGAGACGCAGCAGCCACCGACTCGGGCCCCGGCGGCACCGGGCCCGACGTCAGCTCCCTGGGAGGAGAGTCCTCGAGGACTATGGGGCTTATGTGTCCAGCAGACTCCGGCTCCACGCAAGGAACATTTGCAGGCTTCTCGTGTTCCACGGGCCCGGGGTGACGGTCGGGGGTCTTAGACCTGGCCCTCGAGGAGCCAGGGACCTCCTCCTCCGACGCCCTCGCGAGCCGCTTCTTCTTCTTGCGTTCCCGGTCGGGGGACCCCTTGTCCGAGGAGCTTCGACGGCGCTCGGGATCGGAATCCCGAGATGTCGAGGCCTCAGACAGGGTCCGGGCCCGGCCGGAGGCTGAGTCCGTGAAAAGCCTTTCTTTTTGCTGCTGGCGACTTCGGAGTGCCTTGGAAGACATCTTTCCATATGATCTGCACGACTTAGGGTCGTGGTCGGGGCCGAGGCAGCAGTCGTGTGTGTCGGTGAGAGACATCAGTTTCTTACACCGATCACACTTTTTAAAACCGCTGGAAGCCATCGGGGAAAAAAGAGTCCCCGCGAGGTCAAAGGACCGACCTTCCAGGGAAAAATGGAAAAAAGGGCGCGAACGCCAGCCACGAAGGGCAAAAACCGAAAAAGAAGAATCGGGCTCGATACCGGTGTACCGAACCTGGCGGGAGGGGAACCGGCGTTGAACCGGGAGAAAAAAATAGCAAAAATCGCTGAAAAAATCTAATTTTAACCGGGAGAACAGAACACACGTCCGGTGGGCTTCACGGAAAAGAAGAGACTGAGGTAAGATGGCACCTTTAGGCGGGAAGGGAACCGCGCATGCGTGTCTGCATTCCCAAAGGCTTTCATAGAAAGCTGGGGAAATGCTCCGCTGGGGCTTCATCGGCGCCAATGACACCCATATGTGAGGACTGACTTCCTGCTTGGTTCTGGAGAATTTCTCTTTCTCTAGGAACTTGTTGAGATTTCTGAGGTCGAGAATAGGCCGGAGGCCAACAGTTCTTTTGGGTACTAGAAAGTACTTGGAGTAGAACCCTTGACCTTGGTGGTGGGGAGGCACAGGCTCTACTGCCTTGTCCCGCAACAGACCCTGGAGCTCCTGAAGGAGAAGATCTGTGAGCAGGGGAGGTCTTGGAGGCTCCCCTGGAAAGTATGGAGGAGGCAGCTGTTGAAAGTGTAGCATATAGCCCTTGTGGACAATGCTTAGCACCCAGCTGTCTCCAGTGATGAGTGGCCACCTGTGGGCAAACAGGGTTAAGTCTACCTCCTGTGCAGGGTTGGGAGAGCAGGGACAGAGAGGCTATGCCCAAGGAGTCAAAAACCCTCACCCTGCTGAGTGGGAGCAGGGGCCGGAGGCTTGGGGGTCCTCTGCCTACAGGGCCCATTACCCTGCCCCTTGGCTTGCTGCCCCTGTGGGGGAGCCTGGGAGGCCTGGTACTGTGGGTACTGTTTGTAGGCAGTGCCCTTCCTCGGGTAAAAGGGCTTTTTACCCGAGCCCTTCTTCTTGTGAGAGGGGCAGAAGTTTTTCTAGACAGCCTTGTCCTCGTGAGGTGCTCGGTTTCGAGCTGTGCGGCCTTCTCGGTCATGGGCTTGCCAAAAAGGTTTTCACCTCGGCAAGGGACATCGACCAACTTGTCCTGAACCCATGGCTCGAGGTCCGATGACTGCAACCACGCCTGGCGTCGAGCAACACGGGCCAAAGCCTCGAAGCCATCGTAGGCAGCGCGGGACAAACTTGGAGCATTCCCGTATTCCCGAGGACAAGGACTTGAACCTCTGCAAGGGTTCCCCGGAGAGACCAGCAGAGAACCCGGCCAGCTCCTTGGCCAGGTCCCGCAAGTACATGCCCATGTACAGCTGGTAAGACTGGACACGGCAAGCAAGCATCGAGCCCTGAAAGCATTTTCTTCCAAAACCATCCAGGTTCCAGGCCTCCCTGCCAGAGGGCACCGCGGAGTGCATCTTCTGACTTTTCAGGCGATGCATGGTCAATTCCACCACTATGGAATGGTGTGGTAGCTGCGCTTTCTGAAAACCAGGGATCTTCCGGAGTCGATAGATGGAATCGACCTGCTTGCTTAGAACCGGCACCGAGGCCGGTGCCTCCCACATCCGGAAGAGGAGCCATTCCAGCATCGGAGGAACCAGAACAGTAAAGGCCTCCTTTGGAGGAGAGTCATACTGTAGGGCCTCGAGCTCCTCGGCTCGAGGCTCCTCCTCGGGGTCCGCGGGGATCACCAGCGCAGTGGCCATATCCCGGACGAATTCCGAGAACCGAGTATCCTCCGGAGGGGATCTACTCCGGGGCTCAGACTGCTGTGTGTCCGACGGGACGCACCGAGTCCGGAAGGTGTCAGGGGACTCCTCGTCCTCCGTCTCCCAGGAGGACTCGTCCAATGAGGAATCAGGGTCCGACCGCGCGGGGCCTGTGAGCACCCGCCCCGACGCCGAAGGCACCGGCATCGACGCCCTCGGTCCCGAACGGGAGGTCGAGGGAGACCGTGACCGAGGTCGACCTCGAGCCTTCATGGTCTCGAGTATCAGCTCGGTCTGCGGGGTCATCTTCGATGTTGATATCCCGGTGGTCGGGGCAGATGCGCCAGACAGGCTGGCCATCAGTGCCCGCTGCTGTTCCATGAAGGCAGACAGTCTGCACTCCAAGGCTGTCATCCTGAGACCCAGCTCAGGAGACTCAGCAGCCACCGACTCGGGCCCCGGCGGCGCCGGGCCCGACGACGGCTGTCTGGGAGGAGAGTCCACGAGGACTACAGGACTTACGTGTCCAGCAGACTCCGGCTCCACACGAGGTACTTTTGGCGGCTTCTCCTGTTCCACGGGCCCGGAGCGGCGGTCGGGGGTCTGAGACCTAGCTCTCGATGAGCCAGGGACCTCCTCCCGACGGTGCCCTCACGAGCCGCTTCTTCCTCTTTCGTTCCCGGTTGGGGGACCCCCTGTCCGAGGAGCCACGACGGTGCTCGGGATCCGATTCCCGAGATGTCGATGCCTCAGACGAGGTCCGGGCCCGGCCGGAGACCGAGTTGGAGAAAAGCCTTTCCTTTTGGTGCTGACGACTTTGAAGCGCCTTGGAAGACATCTTTCCACATGGTCCACAGATCTTAGGATCGTGGTCAGGACCCAGGCACCGAAGGCAGCAGTCGTGTGTGTCGGTGAGAGACATCAGCTTCTTGCACCGATCACACTTTTTGAAACCACTGGAAGCCATCGGGGAAAAAAAGAGTCCCCGCGAGGTCAAAGGACCAGCCTTCCAGGGAAAAAGAAAAAAAGGGCGCGAACACCAGCCACTAAGGGCAAAAACCAAAAAAGTAAGATCGGGCTCGATACCGGTATACCGAATCCGGCGTGAGGGGAACCGGTGTCGAACTGGAGAAAAAACAGCGAAGGAATCGCAAAAAAATCCAACTATTTTCCGGGAGGACTAGGACACAGGTCCAATGGGCTTCACGGAAAAAGAGAGACTGAGCAAGATGGCACCTTTAGGCAGGAAGGGGACCACGCATGCGTGCCTGCATTCCCAAAGGCTTTCTTAGAAAGCTGGGGAAATGCTCCGCAAGGGCGCCATCGATGTCGATGTCACCCATATGAAAGGACTGACTTCCTGCTTGGTCCTGGAGAATGTACATTAAACAGGGACATTAATTACTTGGAATTTTCTGAGGCAATGGAGGGTTATGTGACTTGCCCAAGGCCACAAGGAGTGCTAGTAGGAATCGAACCCTGCTTCCCACACGTGGAGCATAACATCATGAAGGATATGATGCACCAGCAATGTAGCTGCCTCCTTGAGTGTGGGAGGATATTAGATTATCTCCAGTTCCTCCACCCTCGGATCCTTTTCCGAGGCTATGGTGATGGCAAACCCTGCTGCCATGTCACGTATAAAGTCCTGGAAGGACATATCCTCTTGTGGGGTCTGATGCCATTCCTGAGACAGTGAAGGGTCTAAAGGGATGTCTGGAATTTCCTGGGAATTGAGTGATTCTTTGTCAGATTCTGAAGAACTGGAATCAGAGTCTGCCAAGAAGTCAAAATCAGTGATCCTTGGTTCGACCTTGATGCTTTATAGATGTCAAAGGTCGATGCCGATACCAATGCTCGGAAGTATTGGAACCAAGAGCTAATTCAGTTTGAGTCGGTTGGATACCAGGGGACTCGGTCGGTTCCAATGGAGGTTCTGCCCTTGGAGTCTCCATCAATGCCGTTTCAAGCACCAGCATTGAGGCCGATACACCTGGCTGAAGGCTCAGTACTGAAGCCTATTCATCCAGCACTCCTGATGTTATCAGTACTGAGGCTGCCAAGAGTGCGGCCAAACTTCTCTCAAGAGCCAGCATGCGCTGGTCCAGAGAGATGGCCGATGTCTGAGTGGAATCTCCTACAGGACTCTGAAACACCGTCCCAAAACATGGAACTGGTAGCTCTCCAGAGGTTGGTTTTCTCGGGAGCATCCCAGTCCCTCTTGTGCTTTGGAGGACTGATCCTCCCACAAGGGCTGTTTGGCTAGCTGGTCTGCATCAGAAGAACCCCTAGGGGAGTCATGATTTTATTCTGGGACTTCTCTCTGGTCTCGGCATCAGTCTTCGATGCTGATGACTTTGGAGCAGCCAGAGACTTATATTTACTTTTATGTTTGGACTCTGAAGATACCTCAGACCCATGAGAGGAAGATGATGCCCTCAGAGAAGTAGAAGCTACTGACATCGAGTCCAAGGCAAACAATGATCCATACTGTCTGGCTTGGTTCTTCAGATCTCTCTTGTGGTGAACAGCGTCCTCCTGAGCCTATGAAGACGGATGAAAATCCTGAGGTTCAGCAGGATTTATGCCTATTTGAGAAACCAAGGAAGAAAGAGAGACTCTATTCCACAGAGCTGAGCATGGAGACCAGCCCAGGGGAGGAGTCCTGCAGTCCTGATTGGGCACACCCTGTCCTGGGAAGGGGCGTGTCCAGGAGAGAACGTGGTTTTAAACCAGAGCATGGCTTTGCTAGTCGGAATGGGATTGAGAGGAATGAGGAGAAGGAGAGGAGAAAGAAGGAGAAGAGGAAGAATGTTTGGAAGTCCAGAAAACAGTATGCTGATACTTGGGAACCTGGCATTGGAAAGAAACCTGCAAAGATCTATTCAGAGGCAGTGAGTAGAAGTCCCAAGGAAAGAGGACCTAGCCCTGAATTAGATAATCGTTGGAAGGCACAGCCCTGGGAAAGGAAGCCTTCAAGGCAGGCACAAGAAAGAAAACAATCATTCTGTGAATTACCGTTTGAGCCAGAGAGCAACAAACATTCTAACAGCTGGAGAACGTTGGAGCCATCTGAAGTCAGAACGGCATGGCAACAAGTAAGTGAATTGCCACAAAGTTTCCAGGCTGAACGTAAAGCTAACTCTCCTGTGTGTGAAACATTAGCAAAAGAGACTAGCAGTTACTCTGATACAATTAATCTAAGAGAGGAGAAAATAAACAGCCTTAAGCCAGAGGGAAGTTGTATAGCTGATAGCAATTCCCTACCTCCCAAACAGCAGGCTGAATTGCTCCTACAGAGTTTTAAGCAGTTTTTAGAGTTGCAAGCTAGAAGACAGCCAGTGTTACCAGAAGCCAGTAATTCCATACAGCTTGAAGAGTTAACACAAGATAATACAGACTTACCAGATTGTGAGAGCATGGATTGCACGGTCTGCTGTGTAGAGATGCCAAGCTGAAGGAAACTGCTTTTTACCGTATGTGAATTGAATGCTACGGAGCTGTTGTATTTGCCTTGCTGAGAAAGCTCTAATTATGTGCACCTGATTTTCCCCAGCACTGTGAAGGTAACAGTGGCTGAAAGAGGCTGCAGTGAATCTAACTGACCTCTTGGGGCAAAGTGAGTAATTTGCTTAGAAGTGGAAAGAAGCAGTTATGCTTTAAGTTGCCTTTATCCTAAGTTTTCCTGTTAGCATTTGAAGCACCTATTTTGTTTGCATTTATTTGCCATGTGATGGAATAATATCCTTTACTATAATAAAAATACTGGAAACCCCATAACTACAACTCTTTATTTCGGAGCAAGAGGAGCAGGAACTACAATACCCAGCATTCCAGGGATACAGGTTACTCTCCTTCCTCACGAAGCATTAGACCGCCGCTCCTGTCTTTAGCCCCAAGGCCGGGCAGGAGCGCCGCACTCTTTGCCATTTGTTGGCACAAAAGACAAGAACTGGGTTGATGTTCAGGCCCCAAACATTTGAGACACCAATCATGTTTATCAGTGACTGATATGGTATCAGCATACTTGGTACACTTTTTAAAATCACTAGTTGGCTTTTCCATATCTCAAAAAGGTGGTCTTTAGATTGAAGATAAGGCTATGGAGGCCTCAAGGTCTAGTTTAGCAGTGAAAAACATGTTAAAGAAAAAAGAAATGAAAAAATAAAATAAAGAAAAATAATTATTGGAACCGGTGTCAGATTCGACGGACAGCGTCAACAGGAAGGCAGAAGCATGGTGTTCCACACAAAAAAGATTTAAGTTTTTCGGCAGTGACAGGATGACACGTCCTGTTGGTTCCGCAGAAAACAAAGAACTGAGGAGAGAAGTTGGGAAGGTGGGAGGGCAGACATGCAGGCGCAGTGGAGTACTCCCAAATGTTTTCCTAATGAACACTGAAGAGCATTCCTGCATGGGCTCCGTCAGTGCCGATCTCACCCATATGTGAAGACTGCATTCCTGCTGGTTCCTGGAGATCCCCTGTTATAACTGAATATAATAATTTCTGATAAATCAAACCAAACTAACAAATTTACCAGTGACACCAAAACAAATCAGAATCAACACTGGACAGAATTTATGTTATTCACGAAACCATCTTATTTAAAAAAAAAAAAAAACAATATTAACTTCTTAAAAGTGAAAACAAAAGACTTCAGAACTACAGAGCTTTTATGGAGCCCCAATTATCTTTCTTCAGTTGTAAAAACCCTTCATATTAATTATTTTTATTTTTTATTTCTATTTTTATTCTTATTTTTCAACCAAAATCACAGAATCAATACTGAAATTGTACTTATCTGAATGTGCAGGTTTCTCAGTATATGTTGAAAATAGTGAATGCATAACTACCCTATCTGTATATTTTCAGAAATTTTATGGATAATATCAGGCAATTTAAATCGCTAAATCCTCAGTTACTGCATGTATAATAATGGCTCTCTTTCACCCAAACTTTCTACGGAACTTAAGAGATTACGCTGCTTCATGCCCCATGGATCCCTTGGAAGAAGCAAGAAAGGGAACCCTTCAGACAGAACAATCCTGCCCTAGCCCATCTAAGTCACTTAGGGAGGGGGAAGAGCAAATGCACCTGAGAAGATGCACCAAGAAAAGCTCCAGTCCAAGGTTTCACAGTGAAAGGGCTCTTTTGTAGAGATGTACAGATGACTGGGAGCACAGAAGGAAGGGGGGAGGAAAAAGAAGGGGAAGGGTGAGGGAAGTAGAATCTAATCCTTTTGATCCAGTCATGCCGTCTGCTCTTACTCAGAGGGTCATCATGGGTAGAAACTCTGGAAGTACACTTAACAGCACCTGGTCTAGCTGAGATATCCAAAAGCCAAAACCTGAGAGCATACTTATCAGAGACCACTGTTCTACCAGAAACAGCCAAACTTTGGAAGCCTGCTCAACTGGAGGCCAGAGCCCTGGGATCATAATTACCAACAGCTGCCCTAATAGAGGCAATAGCAGCTAAACCCTGGGAGCCTGCTCAATCAAAGGCCAAAACCCTAGGAGCACATTTCCAAATCCCTACTTTATTCAAGACTGACAAAAGATGACCTTAGCCAACACAACAATGAAACCCCAGGAACATACCTACCAGCATCTGCTCAATCCTAAAAGCCTGCTCAACCAGAGGCCAGAGCTCTGGAAACATACTTACTGGCACCTGCACTACTAGACAGTGCCAGAGCCAAACCCTGGAAGCCTGCCTAAACAGAGTCAGAACCCTGGGAGGAGTATATTAATCCTGGGAGTGGAAGTATAGCCTAATGGTTAGAGCAGTGGGCTGAGAACAAGGGGAGCCTGGTTTGAATTCCATTGCAGATCCTTCTTATTTTTTAGTTTTGATTGCAGGATAAGGCGGTATAGAAATCCATTTAAATAAATAAGTCACCCAATCCTACATTGCCTCAGGTACAAAAATAGATTATAAGCCCTCCAAGGTTAGAAAAATACTCACTATACCTGAATGTAAAATCTAAAGATTTACATGCTACACTGTACTTCCTTCTGGTTGAAAAAGTGGGATAAATCAGTACCAGCACTACAAAGAGCAGCAACAAACAATGAGCCTAACCTCTGAGCCCTAGGAACACACCAGCACCTGCTCTACATGAAGCAGCCGAAACCCGAATTCTGGGACTCTGCTCAAATAGAAGGCTGGAGCTCTGGGAACACACATCAGTACCCACAAACTGTTGCCCTAGGAGTTTGCTCAATCTGGGGAATCAGGATGCAGACTGTCACCTGGAGGCTTGGGGTCCTGTTTTATCAGGGGAATCAGCCCATAGACTGCCACCATGGGAACCTGACTGGGATCCTGTTCTGCCAGCGGAGGATGGCCCAGAGAACACTGATCTGGGGCCCTAGCAATCCTGCTGCACCAGACTACATGTCTGTGCCATCTGCTGGAGAAAGAAAAATAGTGAAGAGAGGAAGCCAAAACAAGTCCCCAGTAAGGGGAGTGGGGTCAGCTCTTTTTTTCTCTTTTTCTATCTGCTGGTATGGGGACATAACTCACTTATCTGGAGTGGTTTGGCATGGACAATAAGTTAAAGGTAGAGATAAAATATAAAAATAAAGATAGGATTTCTGGCAGCTCTTCGACTATAACAAACTGGGAGGATTCACCTGTATTGTGGTATATATTTTAGTTGATTATGCTAAGTGTTTTGTTTTTAATGTAATATTTTATGTATTATTTGATTTTATGTTTTATGCAAGCCACTTTGCACCTCCATTCAAAAGAAAAGACAGATTATAAATAAATGAATTAAATTAATTATGAAGGTTTTTACAACCAATGACAGACATTTAAATACTGAAGAAGCAAACAGTTCCTAGGTCTTCTCTTCTCTTTTCTAAGAAGTTTATATAATTTTTACAATGGTATGGTTTGGAGAATGACAAGTTGTATCTAGTGATATTTTTAGTTTACAGTAAGTTTTGAAACATAGTGCATACTTGCAAGATATACTGATTCAGTTACTTGTTCTACGATGTCACAATATAATGTGTGATCTTCTCTTAAATCACACCTTGAAATGTTGATCTGTAGATTTATTATTTCTTAATTTGATCCCATTTCTAGGATTTATGACCTCTCTCCCTAATATTCTTAGGCGTGTTTCACATCAGGTGAGATCACCTATTGTTGAGGCTCTCTCTGTCAGTCTATCCGTCCATAGGCACAGCTTTGTTTAAGAATGAGCAAAGTTACATCTACAAAGACAGAATAAAGGAGGCCACAAACCCTACTTCTGCACCATACACATAGTTACAACAACCCTCCATCACATGTGTGCACAGACACACAGCTACCCCATCTCTGTACCACACAAAAACACCCTTCACCACACAGGCACCACACCTCTGCGTCATACACACACACACACACACACCACCCCCACAAATACTACCCCTGAATCACACACTTACAGACACCATCCTCACATTACCACACACACACACACACACACAATTATAACACCATACATACCCCACACATACACAGATATCCCTGCACCACAACCACACACCAACCCTATACTACAAACAAACACACCCCACCCTCACACACACAGACTCCCTAGCTCTGCATGACACATACCCACACACTGTCTCAAGAGTTGGACCATTCAGCTCACAACACCCGATTGCAGCATTGGGGGTGGAAGAGGGAGTTTCAGCCTCTCCTGCTCCCCCCACCAAGGCACAATCAGGCAGACTGCAGGAGGCCATAAAAGCTGGAACGCTACAGGCGTGCCCGCGCCTGAGGGCCTCGCCAGAGGGCCCTTTGGTGAGGCTCTTAGGCAAAGATCTTAGGCAGGATCAAGAACTTCAATGAAGGAGTCATCCTTAAACACAATCTTGAATAACAGACCCTTTTCAGCATGAAAGTAAGTTTCTATTCATAACCAGGACAGAAATTATCTTAAACTCAGTCCATTATCGCTTTAAAAGTCTCTCTATGACTCTCGGTTTGAAACATCCTCACTCACTTGGTTACCATTAATCAGTTACTGGTAAACTAGCGTTTCTACTGACTCAAATCATACATACTTACCCCGAAATACTGGGACTTGATACCCCTGCCTTCTGATCAATCCTACTACTCTGTTTCATGTTTATGCCACTGTTATCTCATTATCCTGAAAATCCGTATTGTACCTTATACTGCTAAAGCTGTTACAATCATTGTTGTACCTTATACTGCTAAAGCTGTTACAATCATTGTTGTCTGTTCAGGGCCCATTGTGCATACCGCTTCACGCAAGACACGTTATCACATTAATTATCTAACTAAACCAAGGCTAGGATCTTTATATTAGTCAGCATTACTACCTTGTAGAACTCACTGCATATTTTCAAGACCAGTGGTTTAACCTTATACTTTGTGTTAGCATTACTGCCACTTGTCTACCCCTCCGTCTTTCCTGTCCTGAAGCTTAATTATTACATTATCCGTTAGCACTGCTATCATGAGGCTCACGCTTTACTTATCTCTATCTAACGCTTAACCATATCTGACTGATCCGGTTCTTAAGCCGAACCTGAACCCATCACTATCCCCTACCATCTGCCTGCATAGAATCTAATCATTGTATCAGGGTTTTTTCCCACTAACCCATTCCCTCTCCTAACCAACTCTCAATGCCCTGCAATCCTAATCATCCTCAATAATTTAAGACACCTCAGTCATCTTCCCCTCTCTTCATAGTTCTCTCTCTATAGTCATTCCCATATTTCCTCTACTCCAAACAATAAACAAAGATGGAAATCATGCAGATGGTAATCTGTGCCCTACACATTATATTGATACTCACAACTTTTATTAGCGCTCTTCTAACCCACCAAGAATCCCCCCACTACTACCCCATCCCTATTGTTTATCACCAGCCTAAATACAACCAAATATACTATATTCACAGGCATGAAGGCTCAATCAGACTCATCCCCACAGACACAAATTACACCAGAGGCTTATATGTATTAATCCTATCCCCAAGTCTCATCCTCTGAAGCAGTCAGAACCCTTCATCCTATTATTTATTTATTTATTTAGACAGACTTATATACCACCTTATCCTAAAATCAAAGTGGTTACATAACATGTGGTTACATAACAAAGTGGTTACATAACAAAGTGGTTACATAACATGTGGAGTGGAGGAGTGGCCTAGTGGTTGGGGCAAGGTACTTCAGGCCGGAAGGTCGGAGGTTCAAATCCCACTAGAGGACAGCAACCTTGGGCCGGAAGGACTGGGGTTTCTAGTCCCAGAGGTGCTCCTTGTGGTCTTGGGCAAGCCACTTAACCCTCCATAGCCCATGTTCCCTGTAAAATAGTTATCTCCAAGTTATAATGCCCTGTTCAATGTAATTTCAGTTTGTTCAATGTAAACCGCACTGATGCAGAATAGCACGGTATATAAGAGAATGTAAATAAATAAACATCACAATTGGGTTACATTTAACATTTGGGTGCTTTACAACATTTAACATGAGGGTATTTAACAACATACTAATAAACTCAAGATCTGTAAGAAACAAAATCCCAGTCATCAAGGACATTTTAATAGATGAATCCCCTGACTTAATCTGTGTCACAGAAACATGGCTTACTGAACACAATTCCATCCTATTAAATCAGCTAAACACAAATGGCTACAGTTTATTCAACTGCCCTAGAGATTCCAAAAGAGGTGGGGGTGTCCTTATGTTAACTAAAACGGAACTAAACGCTCACAGCAGCATCTGTGACAATTGTGATGGTATAGATTTAATCAAAATCGAAAATAAATGCCTAGCAATTTGTCTCCTTTACAGACCACCCACCAACAATCACCAGAATCTCACATCAATACTAGAATCGGCCTGCACCTCCCACACAACCCCCCCCCTCCATCATCCTTGGCGACTTCAACATGGCTTTACCCCCCTTGCACCAAGCCACAGCCTTTCTTGAATTCATGGAGGAAATGGGATTCCAACAAACCATGTTCAACCCTATCCACATAAAGGGTAACACCCTTGATCTGATTTCCCTCCCAAATACTCCCTACAACCACTACACAAGTCCCCTGGTCTGATTACTTCATCCTATGAATGAACCTCCCAATCCTCCACCATACTCAGAAATCCCCCAATGCATCTCATCAATACACACACTTCATGCAGGGAGATGGTAGCTTTGACAAAAAAGCTTTTTTAAACAACATTGCATCACAACTTTCTTCACTATCACAGGACCTTGAAGAGTCAGTAAAAAACTGGCACGCTACAATCAATAGAGCCGCGATGCCCTCTACAACTAGCAAGAAAAACAACCGCCGACCCTCAGAAAAATGGTACACAAATGATATACATGCTCTTAAAAAGGAGCTCCAGAAGCTTGAGAGAAAATGGAGGGCAAGTAAAACCACTGAACATAAGGCTCTTTACATAATAGCACTGAATACATATAAAGAAACTATACTCCGAGCATAAAAGAACCACCACACAACCATACTAAACAAAGCCATTAATCGCCCTAGAGAGCTCTTTGAAATTGTAAAATCATTAACCAAAACCCATCTAAATGATATGCCCAAAATTCCCACCACACCACAAACTATAGCAAACCATCTTGCCACAAAACTGAAAAGTAAAAAACTCATAACAGCTCAAGGTCAACCTACCCCTAATAACTGGCACGCTTTCCACACCATCAAGGAAAAACAATTACTGGAAACTATTACAAAAATCAACACCACCACCTCACACTTGGATCTATGTCTTGTGGCATGGATAAAAGCAACTAAAACAGAACTAGCCCCTTATATACTCAACATTGTCAATCAATCTCTTCTCCAGGAAATAATGCCAAAGGATCTCAAACGCTCCATCATTCGCCCCATACTTAAGAAGAGAATTCTTAACAAGGAGGACCCTTTCTCACATAGACCAATTGCCAGCATCCCATTCTTAGCAAAAGTCATAGAGAAAATAGTTCAAATACAACTCCAGGAATTCATTGACTTAAATACACCCCTTGATGGACACCAGTATGGTTTCCACCCATTTCATGGCTTCGAGACCCTGTTCCTGGTCCCATTAGACTCCCTCATATGTGGCATGGATAATGCTAATCAAGCCTTTGTTCTGATCTTCATTGACATCGCTTCTGCCTTCGACAATGTAGACCATAACATCCTTCTTACAAGATTAGCGCAACGTGGTATAACTGGTACAGTCCTCAAATGGTTTAAATCATACATTTCCAATCACTCTCAATATGTAAAAATCGATCATGAAACATCTTCTACATTTTGCCAAGAACAGGGAATCCCTCAGGGTTCTGCATTATCTGCCCTCCTGTTGAACCTCTACCTTCAACCAGTTTTGCAATCTTCAAAAAACATAAAATAAAATATTACATTTACGCAGATGATAGTATGATATACTCACCAGTTGATATAAAAAAAAACCTTACCATAACCTCACTGATTGCATACTCGGAGCAGAATCATGGCTAAATGCAAACAACCTCAACATACACTTCAGAAAAACGAAAATACTGTTCACAATGAGAAACCAAAACTTCACCCCCCCAATCATTCAGTTTACACAATACTACCCTCCCAGTAAAACAAGAATCATCCTAGATAGATCCCTCAGCATGCTTTCACAAAACAAACTGCTAGAACCATATTCTTTAAGCTAAAAACTATTCAGCATCTCAGGCCACTCCTCGAAACACATGATTTCAGAACGGTAGTCCAAGCTCTAATCACCCCACACTTGGACTATTGTAACAGTTTACTGCCTAACTGATCACATAACACTCATTCTTCGTAACCTCCACTGGCTCCCAATAACAAGTAGGATAACATACAAAACAATAGTTACTACATTCAAATTGCTCAACAACATTTCCCCCTCCTTCCTTACAAGAATACACACCCTAACTGACACTAGAAGTAGAAGAAAAAGCAACCTCAACCTTCTCTCAAAACCATCTTCAATCCACAAGACCAAACAAACCACAAGCAACAGAGCCTTTAACGTATACAGTACCCACTCTATGGAATTCCCTTCCAGAACCTCTCAGATCAATTAAGGACCTTCAGATCTTCCGTAAAGAACTAAAAACCCTCCCCTTTGCTGAGTACTATAACAGCCCCCATATCAACAGTCTTAATACAAATACTCACCCCTCTTCCCCCCTTTTAACATGTGCTCCCCCTCCTAAACAACCTTGCACTCAAACATGAACATACCCCCTTCAATTGTCACATAATGAAAATGTCTTCATGTAAATAGTTGGCTTGTAATAGCCCATCACCATGTTTATGTTGATAACTGCTATGCAAATAGTTATATGTATTCACTGTTCACTACAATGTTCTCTGTAATTGGTTATGTTCGATGTAAACCGCTCCTGATCTTTGGAAGGAGCGGAATAGAAAAACGGCACAAATAAATAAATATATAGATGACACCAGTCATAAAGATGTCTCATAGAGCCACACAGCCCCTGCTACCCTAAGGAGACACTTTATCATGTCTCTTTGCTTCTCCCCACTTCCCCTAGCTTGCATGAGTTTGCAGTGGGAGGAAGGGAAAATGCACTGTTTTGTCACACTGTAAGTTCATTAACCTTCTTACATGTTTTAAGTGCTCCAGCTTCTCACATACGGCAACCATGCACTTCAACAGTGAAACCCGCCTTTTTGTAATGCTTGCAGCATGCACTTTTCAACTTGTTTAGATCGCAATTTCTCTTACTGTGCCTGCACACTTCACAGTTGCCCATACAACACTGATTGTGAACCAGTCAGATGAAGCATTTTAACTTTTACCTTCTCCTTGTGCTGTCAGCTTGGCTGCTGGTGAAGCTACTCTTTTTAGGCTAGCAGTACTTTCTGAAGAAGTTGAATCAATGCTTGAAGAAGAGTAGAAAAAATAGATTAACACAAACATTTAAATGTATATACATTTTATATCCATTACAATGTAGATGGTGAACTACAAGAGAAAGCACTGTCAAAGGAATCCTTAGACAATTTAGAGGTCATTCCAACCCTGACTAACTTCCCTGCTTGTTGTATGGGGAAGTTAGATGGGGGCAGGAAAGGGGCAGATCGGGGGCGGCGTTAGGGCGGTACGTCCGGGGCCGGCAACTTGAACAGGGAACTTGTTCTACCTCTGAGGTGGAATAAGCTCCCTTAATAGGGAGGAACAGGCAGGCCTGGGGCTGGTAAGAGGCGGCAAATGGCAGAAGACATTCCCCGCAGCCCGACCCTGGCCTTGGGAGGCCAGATTGGGGGTCAGGCTGCAGAGAATGCAGCGTTGTTACCGGCGGCTGGAGATCGCGGCTTTTGAATGGAGCCGCAGTGCCATGGTAACCGGACGCCATGGAGCCGCAGCTCCATTGAAAAGCCCTGACTGAGCTATCCAGACAAGGCCTGAACATGCAGGCCAAACTGAATCAGGGTCCCGGCCTGCACATACAGGCCTGGATGTGATTCTGATCCCACGGGGCTAGACGTGCCCTGCGAGATCAGAATCCCAGCTAACTCTGTGCACCCGGTTCCGACCAGGCACACAGAGGGCTGGGACGTCCATGTCGGAATCGGGCTCTTTGTTTCAAAAATTGACTCATAGAGGTGTTGACCTCTAAAGGGAATCTTCCTCAAGTATAAAGAATTGGGTCAAAACATCCATTATTAATGTTAGTAGCTGAGAACAGACAGCTGAAGGAGACCCATTCTTTTCTGTAAACAAGTCATTCAGACAAGCATGAAGAGAGGACCTGCTGAACCTCAAGAAACAGCAATATTCCATAAAGAGTTTCTGTCACCATTCCTGCATTTTGCGCCCAAAGTCAAAATTTAGAGAGTTGGCTAGTACTCCAATATGTCCAGTTCATTAGATTACACAAAAAATGTCTTTTTACCACATCATCTCAAGCTAACACTTTCTTTCTGAAATGAAAAAGAATCACAATACCTTGTCGATTTCCTCATGGGGCCTGAAATGAGTTTGACATAGGATTTTGGAAACCAGCCTTTCTGACCCTGTACTTCTCCGAACCACCACATGTCCTGCTGTTCCAGCACCGTGATGACATCGTTTTTGTTAAAGTTTAGATGATTGTCTTTCTTGGCTCTCCATGGATACAAAGCTTGGGCCTGGAGTCCCTCTACCTTCTCACCCTTATTTAGTATAAGAGGAATTATATTAGATACTTTTACTTTTGGTTAGAATACAATATCTGAACCATGAGCACTAACAAACAAACTTACTTTCTAATCCATTCTGCTATAAAAACAAATATAGATAGAACTATGATCTTTTCTCTGAGTGAGAAAAGTAATCTTGGGTACATCTGGCAAAAAGGGTACTCATTGTGAACGTATAGCAATGTAGAGAACTATTCACTGAGAACTGCACTTATACCATTAAATCATTTCATAAAGTCAATAAAATATGTTATACATCTGCAGTGAAGCCATTCAAATGAAATGGCTTTTGAGTAGGTTAGGGTAGCACAATAAAAAAATCAATACTACAACCTACCCCTCGATCTATGCCCTGTGGCATGGACCAAAGCAACTAAAACAGAACTTTCTCCCTACCTTTTAAACATGGTAAACCAATTCTTATGTCTAGGCTTCATGCCAAATTAACTTAAAATCACCACAATCCGTCCCACGCTGAAAAATAAATCCCTTGACAAAGATAATCCAACCTCCTACAGACCCATTGCTAGCATCCCATTTGTAGCGAAGGCCATCGAGAAAGTGGTCCAACTCCAACTACAGGATTTCATAGACACAACTGCTCCATTAGACAAACAGTACAGATTTTGCCCATTCCACGGAGTCAAAACCCTGCTATTAGCCCTTTTTGACACCATCATCCAAGGTATAGACCAGGTATGTCCAACTTCAAACAGGTCGTGATCTACTTTTTCCAGCCAAAAGTGCCGATGATCTACCACCATGAAAATTAACTTTAAACCCAATAAAGTTGGAGGATTTCCCCCCCCCATTTTTAATGAACCTTCTGTCATTTACTTGGATGTGATCAGCTGTTAAGCAAATTAAGCAAAAACAAAACAGAGAGACGAAGATCCAGTAAGAACTGCGAGGGAAAATGGAAAGTACATTTTTTCTTAAAGTTTTATTGAGTAATAACTTTCTTTAACTGTCTTAATAACCTTCTTTAACTTTTATTGAGTAATTTGTGTTAAATTTAAGTCAAGTATTGATCCAGGCTGATCTTGCACAATCTTTAATATTTCGCTCTTGCTCATTAGTGAGACGTCTGAGCCTGCATTTCATCCACCAGCCTTTTGACGTTGGGTGAATATTGCGGGAGGGCCAATCTCAGGAAATCCTGGAGATGTTCATCTGTCATGTTGGAACGTTGTGTACTCTTTGCCATTTTCAGATGGGAAAATGCAGATTCACACAAATAAGTTGAACCGAAACAGGAGTGTACAGCTTCACTGCATCTTCTCAAGTTGGGAAATTTGTCTCTAGGCACTAGCTTCCAAAATGATTCTTGCTCAGCACGGGTCTTGAGAAAAACGTCATTTTTAAGGGTTAATATTTTGTTTTCAAGAGATGGCTTGTTCAATGAGTAATTTTTACTGATTGAAGCTGCAGTTTCTTTAATGTCCACATCTACTTTGAATGGGTATGACAAGTACTCCACAACTTTTCCAATTTTTTGGAAGTCACAGAATCTATTTTCGAATTCCTGGATAACAGAACAGATTTCTGTCACATACTTCTTGTTCTGAAAAACAAAATTTGGATATTGTCCCAGATGGTCCTGCGTATTAGGAAAATTATCAAAAGTGTTGTTTGCAAGGTCAGTCATCATTAGCTCAAATTTGCTCTTGTAGGATGAAACTGTATTCATCATCTCGCCAAAGCATTTGTTTTTACCTTGTAGTTCAAGGTTCATATCACTTAGTTCGCCTGTAAAGTCAGCAAGAAATGCCAGATCACATAACTACTCCTCATCTTCCAACTCTGCTTGGTCATCTCCCCTCTCCTTCAAAAACCCTCTTATTTCATTCAGCAAATCACGAAATCTTTGCAGAAATTTGTGCCTACTTAGCCACCTTACATCTGTGTGCAAAAAGATTTCCGCTGTCCCTTCATCAAGGGTAAGATTGAAAAGCCATCTTTGAAGTGATCTTCCACTAACTAAATTTACAATTTTGAAAGTGATGTCCATGACAGTCTTTGTATTGAGTCTCTTGCTTGCCAAAACTTGCTGGTGAATGATGCAGTGGTAAGAAAGGAAATCTGGGAAGTCATCATGCTGTCTACAGAGGGCTATGAAACCGCTAACCTCACCTGTCATTGCTCTTGCTCCATCAGTAGTAATGGAAACAAGTCTATGCAATGGAAGATTACACTTTGCCACAAAAGAATGGAAAGGACTGAATATTTCCTGACCGGTAGTTCTCCCTTTTTAAAGAAATCATTCCAAGTAGTTCTTCTTTAACACTGAAGTCTTCAAAAAACATCCGGATAAAGACTAGTAACTGGGCTATGTCTCTTATGTCTGTAGATTCATCCAGTTGGAGTGAGAAAGCAACACAATTTGAAACATCCTCCAACAATTGTTCAGTTGTGTCTCCACACATCTTTTCTATTCGCCGCACGACGGTGTTTCTTGACAATTGTACATCTTGAATAGCAGCTATGATCTCTTTCTTATTTTTAAATCCTTCAAAACGATTGTCAGCTGCTTCAAGAAAACAATCTTTTACAAATTCCCCTTCAGTGAAAGGTTTGCATTTCTTTGCGATCAGCTTGCTGACTTTGAAGGATGCTATGGTTGCATTGACCGAATGTGACCTTGGCTTTGCCATCGATTTAAGTTTTTTGAGCTTCAGTTTACGAATTTCACTTTTGGGTGGAAAATCAGCATCAAACTTATTGCTATGCAGAGCCTTATAATGACGTTCCAGATTACCCTTTTTGGGCAAGGATACTGGGGCGTTACAAATTAGACAACACTTGTCTTTTACCATGGTGAAGAAGTAGTCCATTTCCCATTCATCATGAAAGTGGTAGGTTTTGCTCTTCTTTGGAACACTCACCTTCGTTATACTGGGGTGGCTGGATGTAAGAAGGACAAATCTGCTAAGTTAGTATAAATACTGGCTGAATCTGGTCCAAAACTGTCATTGTCCCAAAGTATTAAAGATCAACAGGAACTGAAGACCTCTGGATGATGTGCAATACAAGGACTGGAGACGCCAAAACCACACATGCAGTTCTAAAAGTAAAAATAAGAATTCATCTTACTGGCACCAATAATCAAATACCACCAAACAATCAGCAAAAAACCTCAAACACCTGTCCAGCAAACCAGATAAAATCAAATACCGCCAAACAAGTTCAAATATCACCACACGCGATTTAATAAATTCTGCACACAGTGTAGAATCAACGCAAAGGCAAGGCAAAATAAAATTGCAGTGCAGAATCAACGCAAAGGCTAGGCAAAATAAATTGCAGAGGCAAGCAAAAGTCACAGTGGTTTGAACCAATTCGAAGGCAAGGCATAGGCAAGTTAGAACAAAATTGGAAAAGTCCGCCAAAATCATCAAATTCTTGACACTTTGTTGTGTCTGTACGAAAACATTTAATGAAAGCGAACTATAAAACGACCAATGATCAGCACACGACACAACTAATACGATAAGTGTATTCAGGTAAAGCCCAGGCGAATGGATATTGCCCGGTATATAACACACTTTTCTATGGGGTGTTGAGGCGGGGGCAGGAATGGGTGATTCTGAGAGGCAGGAGACCAGGTATGATGCCGGGCCTGTGGCGTCTCGTTGCGGGGTACGGGTGGCGGCCCCCTGGGGTACCCACAAACCACTGGCACAAAAACAACAAGCGCCCCCAATACACCTGCAGGCAGGGAAAAAAGACAGGCAAAGGATCAGCAGCGGTGGCAAGCCCTCGGCAGATGACCTGCCAGCACAAGCTCTCTTCTAGTGACGGGGCGAGCTGCTGGAGAGATGGAGCAAGTGGGGCTGGCGATCTACCTCTGACCCCTCCGCGATCTACAGGTAGATCGCGATCTACCTGTTGGACATGCCTGGTATAGACAATATAAAAGAAGCATTCGTCCTCATCTTTTTACATATCACATCTGCTTTTGACAATGTCAGTCATAATATTCTCCTCTATAGACTTAATCAATTAGGTATAGTGGGAACAACACACAACTGGTTCAAATCATATATCTCCAACCGTGCCCAATATGTACAAACAGAACAGGAATCCTCTACAACCTTTCCCCAGGAACAAGGAATCCCTCAGGGCTCTGCCCTATCAGCCCTCCTGTTTAAATGATATCTTCAACCAATATGTGCCATTTTCAGAAAACACCCAAATAAGATATCATATATACGCTGATGATATAGCCTAGTTACTCACCTGTAACAGGTGTTCTCCAGGGACAGCAGGAATCAGTCCTCACATTGGGTGACGTCGGTGCCGACGGAGCCCTTGTGCAGAGCAATTTCTCCAGCTTTCAAAGAAAGCCTTTGGGAATGCTTCACGCATGCGCGGTCCCCTTCCCGCCCAAGGGTGCCATCTTGCTCAGTCAGATAACATAGCTAAAAAGACGGCAAAAAATAATAAAAAGCAATAATAGGACTGCAACTCCAGGGGAGGAGGAAGGGTCGTGAGGACTGATTCCTGCTGTCCCTGGAGAACACCTGTTACAGGTGAGTAACTATGCTTTCTCCACGAACAAGCAGGAAGTCAGTCCTCACATATGGGACTCCCTAGCTACAGGCTACCGAGAACCTATAGCTGAAAAAAGGGCTCCCTCTAGGCGAGCCGCAACAGCAGCGAGAGAACTTTCTCCAAGAATGCATCTCCACGGTAGCCTCACACCAGAGGGCAGGAGGGTTGGAGTTGCCTAAAGCTCGAATAGATTCCGGAGTACCACCTGACTGAAAACGCTGTCTCGTCGGTACTCCCTGTCCAGGCAGTAATGGGCTGCAAAAGTATGGCTTGAAGACCAAGTTGCGGCCTGGCAGATGTCTGCCAATGGAACAGAGCGGTGATTAGCTACTGATGCGGCCTTAGCCCTGACACAGTGGGCCGTAATACGACCCTGAAGCTGAAGGTCAACTGCCCTGTACGCCCAGGCAATGCAGTCTGCCACCCAGGTGGATAACGTGCGCTTGAAGACCGGTAGACCCAGTTTACTAGGATCATAAGAGATGAAGAGCTGAAAAGCTCTCCGATGTCCCCGCGTATGCTCCAGGTAGAAGGCGAGCGCCCTCTTACAATCCAGGGTATGCAGAACTGCCTCTGCTCTGTTGGTATGTGGCCGGGGAAAGAAGGTGGGAAGAACCACCTCTTGGTTGAGGTGAAACGAGGAAACCACTCTTGGGAGGAATTTGGGGTGCGTGTGGAGCACTACCCTGTTCTTGTAAAACCGTGTGTATGGCCTATCTGACACTAGAGCCTGCAGCTCACTCACACACCTAGCCGACGTGAGTGCTACCAGGAAGAGCACCTTCCAGGAGAGGAAGCGCGGATGGCAAGTTGCCATCGGCTCGAAAGGGGGGCGAGTAAGTTGCTGCAAGCCCACATTGAGATCCCACTCCGTCGCCAGAGGGCAGATTGGAGGTTTCAGCAGGAGCAGGCCCCTGAGAAACCTGGCTACCAAGGGGTGAGCCGAGAGAGGCTGACCGTCTATCGGTGCATGGTTAGCCGATAAGGCACTCAGGTGGACCCTGACGGAGTTAGACCTGAGGCCTAGCTCCGAGAGATGAAGTAGGTACTGTAACACCTTGGGAACCTGAGATAAGGATTCTATAGTATGTTGGCGACACCACACTTGGAACCTGCGCCATTTACATGCATAGGATTTTCTGGTGGATGGCCTCCTAGAGGCTAACAACATTTCTTCTACCCCTTTGGATAAGAGAAAAGGTGCAAGGCCTACCCTCTCAGCAGCCAGGCCATCAAATTGAGGGATCTGGGATTGGGGTGCACTAGGGAACCCTGCTCCTGGGTGAGGAAGTCGGGCTGTACCCCCAAGGGGAGAGGGGTTCCCACCGTCAATTGAAGAAGAAGTGGGAACCAAGGCTGTCTGGGCCACCTGAGCGCTACCAGGATCACCCAGGCCTTGTCCCTGCGAATCTTGAAGAGAGTTTGTACTACCAGAGGCGTAGGTGGAAAAGCATACAGGAGGCTTCCCGACCAAGGGAGAAGAAACGCATCTGCTGCTACCCTGAGGGGGTGCGGCTGTCTGGAGCAAAAGCGGGGCAACTGACGATTCTGTGGACTGGCAAAGAGATCCATGGACAGGAGGCCTCAGTGGTTGGAAATCTGCTGGGCAATTTCCCTGTTCAGTTGCCATTTGTGGGGTTGAAGAACCCTGCTCAGTCTGTCTGCCAGGCAGTTCTCCTGGCTTGGTAGGTAAACTGCATGGAGAGACATGTTGTGTCGAACTGCGAAGGAACAGTGATCCAGAGACTCCTGGCAAAGGATCCGCGAACCTGTGCCGCCCTGTTTGTTCACGTAGAACATAGCCACCTGGTTGTCCGTCTGTACTCGGACAGACTGGTTGAAGAGGACAGGAGCAAAGGCTTTTAGAGCTAAGCGAATGGCCCGGATTTCCAACAGGTTGATCTGGAGTGTGGCCTCCTGAGGAGTCCACTGACCTTGAGTGCAAGAGCCCTGACAATGGGCTCCCCAACCCATCAAGGAGGCATCCATGGTCAGCACCCTGGTATGCACGGGAAGCTGGAACGGTACCCCCCGCAGGAGGTTCCCTGATTGTGACCACCACTGCAGGGACTGAAATAGGGGTTTGGATACTGCCACTCTGTCGTACAGGCGTCCCGTGGCCTGTGACCACTGGTCCTGCAGGGTCCGCTGAGCTGTCCACATGTGCATGCGTGCAAAAGGAGTAACATGAACCATGAAGGCCATGTGGCCGAGCAGGTGTAAGAACCTCCGTGCTGACACCTGGGGTACTTGACTCACCATGCCCACTTGAGACAGCAGGCGGTCTGCCCTGTCCAGTGGCAAGTAGGCCCTGGCCTGCAGGGTGTCTAGCCTTGCCCCGATGGGTGGGGAGCAAAGAAGACTTTGCGTGATTGATGACGAACCCCAGATGCTGAAGCAGAGCAATTGTGCAAGCTGTGGCGTGGTGCACCTCCTGAGCTGACTGGCCCTGTATGAGCCAGTCGTCTAGGTAAGGGAACACAAAGATCCCCTGGCTCCTGAGGAAGGCCGCTACCACAGCTAGGCACTTGGTGAAAACCCTTGGAGCGGAAGCTAGACCAAAGGGAAGCACTTTGTATTGGAAGTGGTTTCCTCCGACCACAAACTTGAGGTATTGTCTGTGGTCCGGATGTATGAGGATGTGTGTGTAAGCATCCTTTAGGTCCAAGGAGCATAGCCAGTCTCCCTGCTGGAGGTAAGGCAGAAGTATCCCAAGTGAAAGCATCTTGAACTTTTCCTTTACCAAGAACTTGTTGAGATTTCACAGGTCTAGGATGGGGCGAAGGTCTCCTTGTCTTTTCAGTATCAGGAAATACCTGGAGTAAAAGCCTTTCCCCTGCAGGTGGTGGGGCACTGGTTCCACCGCCTGATCCTTGAGAAGACCAGCCAACTCCTGCAAGAGGAGGTTCCTGTGCAAGAGGGGTCCGAGATGCTCTCCTGGGATACAGAAGGTAGGTACTTGGCTGAAATGAAGATAGCCATCTTGGACTATCCTTAGAACCCAAGTATAAGATGTAATGGCTGGCCACCTGTGGGCGTACAGGGACAGCCGACCTCCTGTGCAGGGCCAAACCACTGGTGGGAGAGGAGCTATGCAGAGGGAGTCAAAAACCCCCTCCCTGCTGGGCAGGAGCAGGAGCTGGAGGCTTGAGGCTTATGAGGGCCATTTCCCCGTCCCCTGGCCTGTTGCCCCTTCTGGGGAGCTGGGGAGCCTGGTAAGTGGGGTAGTTTCTGTAAGCCTGTCCCTTCCTCGGGTAAAAGGGCTTTTTCCCCCGAAGGCTTCTTCCTGTGAAAAGGAGCAGATGTCTTCTTCGACAGCCTTGTCCGTGTCAAGTACTCGGACTCGAGTTCAGCAGCCTTCTCAGTCATGGGTTTGCCGAAGAGGTTATCTCCTCGGCAGGGGACATCGACCAACTTGTCCTGTACCCATGGCTCGAGGTCAGACAACATGAGTCAAGCCTGGCGCCTTGCACCGATGCCGGCTGCGGCTACCCAGGCCGAAGCCTCGAAGCCGTCGTAGGCTGCTCGAGATAAACTTCGTGCACTCTCTGATCCTGGTGGACAGGGCCTTGAAACGCTGCAAGGGTTCCTCAGAGAGGCGAGCAGAGAACCCGGCAATCTCCTTTGCCAGGTCTCTTAAGTACATGCCCATGTACAGCTGGTAGGTCTGGACATGGCATGACAGCATCGAGCCCTGGAAGCACTTTCTGCTGAGGGCATCCAGGTTCCGGGCCTCCTGGCCGGGAGGCACCAAGGAGTGCGTCTTTTGGCTCTTTGCATGGCCGATTCCACAACCATGGAGTTGTGCGGCAGCTGCGCCTTTTGGAACACGGGGCTCTTACGGACTCAATAAATGGAATCGACCCGTTTACTGAGGACCGGCGCCGAGGCCGGGGACTTCCACATGCGGAGCATCAACCATTCCAGCATCGGAGGCACCAGTACAGTAAGGGCCTCCTTCGGAGGAGAGTCATACTGGATGGCATCGAGCTCTTCGGCTCGAGGCTCCTCCTTGGCATCTTCAGGGAAAGCCAAAGCCTTGGCCATATCCCTCATAAAGTCCGAGAACCTGGTGTCCTCCGGGGGCGACCGTCTCCAAGGTTCTGAACCCGGGGAGTCCGATGGGACGCACCGGGTCCGGTGGATATCGGGCGAGTCTTCCTCCTCCGTCTCCCAAGCTGAACCCTCCGAGGAGGACTCAATGGGCTCCGACCTCAAGGGCTTTGAGGGTGTCCGTCCCGAAGCCGATGGCCCCAGCGACGATGACCTTGGTCCCGAATGGGAGGTCGAGGGAGACCTTGGCCGAGGAACGACTCGAACCCGCATGGACTCGAGGATTGGCTCTGCCTCCGGGGTCGACTTAGATGTCGAGGTCCCGGTGGTCGGGGCGGATGTACGGGTGAGACCGGTTATCAGCACCCGCTGCTGGTCCATCAAGGCAGACATGCTGCTCTCCAAGGCCACCAACCTGAGACCTAGCTCAGAAGGCTCCACAGCCCCGGCTCGGTTGCCGACGCCAGAACCAATGCTGGTTCTCCCGGAGGAGAGTCCACGAGGACAACAGGCATTACCTTGTCTGATGCCTCCGGCTCCATACGAGGTATTTTAGCAGGCCTCTCCGACTCGGCAAATCCAGGGCGGCGTTCGGCACTCCGCGACCTGGAACCTGAGGGCCCCTGCCGATCGGAGTCCTCCAGAGATGCAGCCCTCGTGGGTTTCTTCTTCTTACGGTGCTCCCGGGTGGGAGACCCCCTTTCAGAAGACCCCCGACGGTGCTCGGGTTCAGAGTCCCGAGATGTCGAGGCTTCTGACGAGGTCCTGGCCCGGACGGATCCAGACTCGGAGAAAATAGTCTCACGCAGGTGCTGCCTGCTCCTCAGCGCTTTGAAGGACATCTTGCCACACGGACCGCAGACCACCGGGTCATGGTTGGGTCCGAGGCAGCGGAGGCATGGGTGTCGGTGAGGGACATAAGTTTTTTACACCGATCACACTTCTTGAACCAGCTGGCAGCCATCGGGGAAAAAAGGGCCCCTGCGAGGTCGAAAGACTGGGCTGCCAGTTTAAAGAAAAAGAGCATGAACGCTAGTCACTAAGGACAAAAACGAAAAAGTTAGCCGGACTAGATACCGGTGTACCGAGCCGAGGTGGGAAGAGGAACCAGCATCGAACCGGTACCAAAAATGGTAGAAACAGTAAAAAAAACAATCAACTTTTTCTGAGGAAAATGGGACAATGTCTGTTGGGTTCTGCGGAAAAAAGAAGACTGAGCAAGATGGCACCCTTGGGCGGGAAGGGGACCGTGCATGTGCAAAGCATTCACATAGGCTTCCTTTGAAAGCTGGGGAAATTGCTCTGTACGAGGGCTCCATCGGCGCTGATGTCACCTATATGTGAGGACTGACTTCCTGCTTATTCCTGGAGAACATGTACACAGCACTGGATAGTCAATCCCAACTATGACAATCTCACTGCATGCCTCAAAGATACAGAAAACTGGCTTCACGCAAATGTCCATTAATTACAATAAAACAGAAGCATTATTCACTTCAAGAAACCAAAATTTCAAAACCCCCCTCAACAATCACCCTAAATAACATCACTTTCCCAGTAAAACAAGAGATAAAATACCTAGGAGTAACTCTTGACAATACCCTCAACATGACCTCTCACATCAAACAGCCAGAACCATCTTCTTTAAACTAAAGACCATTCAAAGCTCAGACCCCTGATTAATATAAGCGACTTCAGATCAGTAGTACAAGCTCTAATAACACCCCACTTCGACTACTGCAATACTTCAAGGAACAATCAAAAAGAATCTGAACATACTTCAAATGGCTCAAAATGTCACAGCCAGAATAATATTTAAGGCCCGCCTATCTGAACACAACATCCCCATCCTGTACACTCTACACTGGCTTCCAATCGCCAGTAGAATAAGATATAAAACTATAATGCCCACATTCAAACTAATCAATAACATAGTGCCCTCTTATCTCACATCCCTAATCCAAACCTGCTCAGACACCAGGGCTAGAAGATGGAACAACCAAAACACTCTCATAGTACCAACCGCATTCCGGAAAACTAAGCAAATAAAAAGCAACAGTGCTTACTCATTTGTTGCTCCCACCCAATGGAAAACCCTCCCGGAATACTTAAGGGAAATCAAAGACCTCCAAACATTCAGAAAGGAGTTAAAAACATTCCTATTCACCCAACACGTTTATAACCTCAACCCAACCTCTAATCAACTACCACTTTCCAGCACTACCATGGATCCACTGACCACCACTACCACCCCACAAACCAACCTTCATCCCACCACAGGCAATGTTAATGCACACCACATACCAATAAGCCAAACCTTTGTACACACGTTACAGACCCCTTGAACACCCATTCACACCCAGAATGTAGCGCAAATGTTACAAAAGTCATTGTAAGGTTAAATTAGACTTACCTGCTAATTGTAGTTCCTGGAGGCACTCCAGTCTAGTCCCGAAACCTCTGGGGTTGTGATCCTTCTCCAGCAGCTTGGAGACTGAGAAACGTCACTCTTGTGATGTCACTGGTATATAAGCACAGGAACCGCCTCCTCACACCAGTAATCTATTGACAAAGCAGGCTCACCGGAGCAACAATTAAGTAGTGAACCGTACTCACAAAATATAAACAACTAACTGAATTCTTAATGAACACATATCAAACTATGTACCTTTTCACTGAAGTGTTCCATACGTGCTGAGGTCCACTTTCCCCCCTTAAGAAGAATGTTGACCCGATAACCACCCCCAAGTTACACCCTGTGCTACGGTGAACTATGCTTCTACACCACTAAAGGTGACGCTTACCTGTAAACTCGATCCTGCTTTAGGCCATAGTCCACCAAAGTATCAGGGCAGGATACGGGACTAGACTGGAGTTCCTCCAGGAACTACAATTAGCAGGTAAGTCTAATTTAACCTTCCTGATCGTCCCTCCAGTCTAGTCCCGAAACCTCTGGGGATGTAACAGAGCAGTGAACAGATTCAACAAGAGGGCCCTGCTAGACCAGCCTGAAGCACAGCCGATCTAAAACAGGTGTCCCTTTCCACCTCAATATCCAGACGGTAATGCTTGACAAAGGAGTGCAAAGAAGACCAGGTCGCTGCTTTAAAGATTTCCACCGCTGGCACTAAACTGCATTCCGCCCACGCTGCCGCTTGCGCACTAGTGGAATGCACTCTCAGCCCTTCCGGAACCACTCGGTCTTTCAACAGATATGCTGATGCGATCACCTCCTTCAACGATCGGGTAAAGCACAGTTACTTACCTGTAACAGGTGATCTCTGGGAACAGCAGGAATTAGTCCTCACATATGGGGTACGTCGGTACCGACGGAGCCTGAGCGGGAAAGCTCCCCAGCTTCCCAGAAGGAAAGCTTTTGGGGCCTCCCACTGCGCATGCGCGCTGCCTTCCCGCCTTCCTGACCAACTCTCCTCAGTTCGAGTTTATAGCTGAGACAATAGAGAGAGGAAAGGAAGAGAGAGAGATACAACTCCTAGGGAGGTGGGCGGGTTTGTGAGGACTAATTTCCTGCTGTTCCCAGAGATCACCTGTTACAGGTAAGTAACTGTGCTATCTCCAGGAACAAGCAGGAATAAGTCCTCACATATGGGGACTCCCTAGCTAAGATGCCCGGGAGATCCCCTGAAGAGTATGAGACCCTGAAGGTTCTTCATCTTCCTATGGATCTCAGGCATCCATTCAGGGAAGGTGGGCTGGAGTTGTTCAAGAATGGAAAAGGTGTCTGAGGACAGCCTGACCAAACAAGGCATCCCGGCGGGAGTCCTTGTCCAAACAGTAATGGGCTGTAAAGGTATGAACCGAGGCCCAGGTGGCTGCTCGACAGATCTGGTCAATGGACACAGAGTTTAAATGAGCCATAGAGGTGGCCAAGGCCTCACGTTGTGAGCGGTGACATGGCCCTCCAGAGAAAGGTTCTTACTCTGGTAAGCAAAAGAGATACACTGAGCAATCCAATTGGAGAGTGTTCTTTTGGAGACTGGAAGTCCTAAATGAGAAGGATCAAAAGCAACAAAAAGCTGAGAAGACTTTCGATGTTGCTGTGTCCTGTGGAGGTAAAAGGCAAGAGCTCTTTTACAGTCTAGAGTATGAAGGTTCCTCTCTGCATTGGATGCATGAGGAGCTGGAAAAAAGACAGGTAATATACCTCTTGATTAAGATGAAAAGGTGAGACCACTTTAGGCATAAAGTGAGGATTTGTCCTAAGGACTACCTTATCATGATGGAACCTTGTATAAGGTGGATTAGCCACTAAGGCCTGCAGTTCACTGATGCGGCGAGCTGAAGTGACTGCAATGAGGAAAATAACCTTCCAGGAAAGAAATTTCAAGGAGGTAGTGGCTAAGGGTTCAAAAGGTGGCTTCATAAGCTAACCAAGAACCAAGTTTAAGTCCCATGCCACCGGAGGAGGTCGAATGGGAGGTTTAGTTAAAGTTAAGCCTCTCATGAATCTTGCAATAAGAGGATGAGAGGAAACAGGTTGTCCATTGATGGGCTTAAGTGATGCCGCAATAGCACTCAAATGGACTCTTACTGAATTCGTTTTGAGTCCTGCATTGGAGAGATGCAGGAGATATTCCAAAAGAGAATTCAATGGGAGTGCCAGAGGGTTAAGACCCTTTTGAGCACACCAAATGGAAAATCTTTTCCATTTAAAAGCATAAGAACGCCTAGTGGAAGGTTTCCTAGAGGCATGTAGGATATCCTTCACTTGCTGCGAATGATTGAAGTGTTGAAGGTCTAGGCCTTCAGTAACCAAGCTCTGTGAAGGGACTAGGGGTTTGGGTGCCACAAAGTCCCCTCCTCCTGAGACAGAAGGTCTGGAGCCGCTCCCAAGTCCAGGGAGGGGGCTTGGGAGAGATGCAGAAGTAGAGGGTACCACACTTGGCATGGCCAGCGTGGAGCTATGAGGATCATGGACACTTGATCCCTTTGAAGTTTGAACAGAGTCTTGGGAATCAAAGGAATGGGTGGAAAGGCATACAGGAAACCCTGACCACAATGCAGGAGGAAGGCATCCTTGGTCTGAACTCCCTGACACGGAATTCTGGAACAGAACCGGGGAAGTTTGGCATTCCACGGACTTGCAAAGAGGTCTATGTCCGGGGTTCCCCATTTCTGGAAGATTCTGAGTACCTGATCCATGTGCAGGGACCATTCGTGTGGAAGCAGAACTCAACTGAGTCTGTCTGCCCAAGAGTTTTGGATTCCTGGAAGATATACTGCCAGGAGATGGATTTGATGCTCTCTGGCGAAGGCCCATAATTTTAGAGCTTCGTTGCAAAGCGACAGAGAGCCAGTCCCTCCTTGTTTGTTTATGTAAAACATGGCTACTTGATTGTCCGTGTGAATAAGGACTGTCATGTTGCTGAGGAGGGTATGAAAAACTTTGAGAGCTAGAAAGATTGCTCGAAGTTCCAAGTGGTTGATATGAAGGGTGGTCTCCTGTGGAGACCAAGTGCCCTGAGTGGAGAGATCTTGGAGATGAGCCCCCCAACCTGTTTGGGAGGCATCTGTTGTGAGGGTTGCTTGGGGCAACAATGGTTGAAAGGGGGCCCCCAACAACAGATTTTGAGTGGATATCCACCATTGGAGAGACCAAAAGAGACGATTGGAGTTTGCTATTTGGTCTGAGAGAGCTCCTGATGCTTGAGTCCACTGGGTGGATAAAGTCCATTGAGCTGCTCTCATATGTAGGCGAGCATAAGGCACCACATGCACTGTGGAGGCCATGTGGCCTAATAGTTGTAGCATCTCTCTGGCAGCCAAGTGGCTTCTGGACTGAGTCTGAGAGGCTAAGTGCACTAGACGTTGGCAACGGGCCTGAGGTAGATAGGCCCTTGCGGTGGTGGTATCCAACCAGGCCCCTATGAATTCTAGGGATTGAGTAGGGGTGAGTTGGGACTTTGGCAGATTGATCACAAGTCCCAGATACTGTAGAATTCGCCTGGTGCGATCCAGGGAAGTCTGAGCCTCGGACTGAGAAGGAGCTCGGATGAGCCAGTCGTCCAGGTATGGGAAGACAAAAATTCCCAGGGCGTGTAGAAATGCAGCTACTATTGCCATGCATTTGGTAAATACCCTTGGAGCAGAGGCTAGACCGAAGGAAGTACTCTGTATTGGAAATGTTTTCCCTGGAACAGAAACCGTAGGAATTTTCTGTGGGATGGATGGATGAGTATATGTGTGTACGCATCCTTGAGATCTAGAGAACAAAGCCAGTCCTGACTCTGTAGGTATGGAAGGAGAGTGCCTAGAGAAAGCATCTTGAATTTCTCCCTGTATAAAAATTTGTTCAATTCTCTGAGATCCAGAATGGGTCTGTACCCCCCTGTTTTCTTGGGAATGAGAAAATAAGGGGAGTAAAAACCTGACCATTGTTGAGGAAGAGGAACCTCTTCTATTGCCTTTTGGGCGAGAAGAGTGGTCACCTCCTGACCCAACAGGTCTAGGAGAGATGGGGGAGAATTTAAATTTCTCACCATGGTATGGGGAGGAAGGTTGGAGAAATGTAGTTTGTAGCCCTCTCTGATGATAGAGAGGGTCCATTGCTCTGATGTGATTTGCTCCCATCTGGGAGCAAAATGAGTTAACCGTCCTGGAATGGTGAGAGGTTCTGGATGTTTTAGAGCCAGAAAGGTTAAGTTCTCTAGTTTTAAGTCAAAAACCCTGAGGGGGTTGGGACTGTTGGGCTGTAGCAGCCCCTGCAGGTTTTGCCCTGGCCTGTTTAGGCTGCTGACGCTTAGGAGCAAAAGCGAGCTGCAGAAGATTGTTGGCCAGTATTTGTGGCAAATCTGGCCTTCTTGTAGAAAGGCTTTTTGAAAGATTTCTTCTTGACAGGGGTAGAGGTAGACTTAGAAAGTCTATCTAAAGCAGCATTTTCTGCATCCATTTGAGTGGCTTTTATTTGCCACTCCTTACCAAACAGATTCTCACCTGTACAGGGCAAATTTCCCAACCCATCCTGGACCCAGGGTTCAAGGTTAGAGGCCTGGAGCCAAGCAATTCTGCGAGCCGCTATGGCAATACCTGAGGCTCTGCTAGCACCCTCAAAGGAGTCAAAGGCTGCTCTGTTGGAGAACTTTGAAATATCTTGGGTATGCTTCAGCAGAAGAAGGAACTCCTCCTTTCTATCCTCTGGGATAAAGGGGAGAAAATGGCGTATTTGTAATGCAATTTCCTTCAGAAACATGCCCATATAGAGGCTGTATGAGTTGATTCTGGCAATAAGCATACTTGCTTGGAAGATTTTTCTTCCAAAAGCATCCAGAGTCCTACATTCTCTTCCTGGGGGAGTAGAAGAGTGTCTTTTAGTACTCTTGATCCTTTTCATAGCTGAATGCACCACGATGGAGTGGTGCGGGAGCTGAGTTTTTTGAAACCCAGGAGAAGGGGGGACACGATACATGGTGTCCAGACGACGAGAATGTGGAGATAGGGTGAGAGGAGTCTCCCATAAGTCCATCATGTGATCTTGAAGAATTTCATGGATGGGCAAGGTGACTGCCTCTTTGGGAACCTTAGAGTATCCTAAAATGTCTAACTTTTTTGCTCTAGGTTCTTTTTCAGAGGATACAGAAATAGAAAGACCTTTAGCTACTTCAATGATGAAGTCTTGAAAGGATAAATCCTCTGGAAGAGACATTCTCCTCTTTGGAGAAGAGGGCTCCTCAGGTAGAGTAAGGGATACTTCAGCAGAGTCATCTGATGAATCAGAATCATCAGAAGACTCAAAGTATTGTCTGTTTGCTTCCAGGGATCGATAAGCGTATCGACCGGTATCGACATCGGGGGTACCCGGAACCGGATCGGTATCGGGAAAAACCCCGGAACCGGGAACCGGAATCGGTATCCTGGTCGATGTGGAAGGCAAGGGTACCGGTATCGGTTGTGGTACCGGAACCGGAGTCGGTACCGCAGGGTGCGGTACCGAGGGCGTCGCAGCCTTAATAAAAGCCAAAATGGCTTGCTGCATGGATTGAACTGTATGATCCATGGACGCCACGACTGTCTGGATGTCGGTACCGGATTGAGCCGGTACCCCAGAACAGTTTAACAGGTGATCGGTCGAGGCCGTGCCATCGATGTCAACCTGTAACCCCATAGGAGGAGCTTTGGAAGCCGGAGCTTCCCGCCGGGGTTGTTTGGCTGGGGCAGGGTCCTCAGGGTCAAGCCCAGGGATATCTCAATACTTAGAGGGAGATTTGCCCTTTGAGGACCTGCCAGAGGAATGTTTGGTTACCTGAGATCTATCAGGAGAGGAAGACCTGGAAGATGTCGATGCTGGAGTATCTGTAGAAAACAGCATGTGAAACTTGGCTGCCTGGTTCTGTAAGCCACGTTTAGACATCAAAGAACAGGATGGGCAATCCGGAATGGAATGGTCAGGCCCCAAACATTTAAGACACCATTCATGGGTGTCTGTGACTGAAATAGTACCGCTGCACTTGGTGCATTTTTTAAACCCAGAGGCTTGTTTCTCCATGAGGGAGAATTAGTGAAGGCCTAAAGGCCTCACAGAACTAACACACCAAGTGAGGGAAAAAAAGAAGATTTTTTTTTTTTTTAAATAAAGGAAAAAAGACCGGCGGTACCGGTCTGGAATCAGGGAAGGCAGACACGCGGCCAAAGAAATAAATTAAAATAACAACTTCTTCAGCGGTGACAGGAACATGACCTGCTGGCTCCGCGGAAAAAGAAGAACTGAGGAGAGTTGGTCAGGAAGGCGGGAAGGCAGCACGCATGCGCAGTGGGAGGCCCCAAAAGCTTTCCTTCTGGGAAGCTGGGGAGATTTCCCGCTCAGGCTCCGTCGGTACCGATGTACCCCATATGTGAGGACTTATTCCTGCTTGTTCCTGGAGATTAGAAGATTTAGAAGCCACTTCACCCTTTCTTGCCCCCGCAAACAGCACAAATAGTCTGTCTGACCTACGGAAACTGGCCGTCCTGCGGATATACCTTTGCAACGCTCGCCGAATATCCCACCGATGTAATTGCCCCGTGGAATGACCCTCTCTCTCTGCCTCAAATACTGGCAAAGATATCACTTGATTCATATGCAAAGCCGACACCACTTTGGGCAAAAATGATGGCACTGGCCTCAAAACCTCCTTAGAAACGAAGAAAGATAGAAAAGGTTTCCTACAGGACAACGCTTGCAATCCTGAGCTTCGTCTCGCCAAAGCAACTGCCACCAAGAACACCACCTTAAGAGTAAGATCTTTCAGAGACGCTCTCGCCAATGGCTCAAAGGGCACTTTCCTCAACACCCCCAACACCAAAGGGAGATCCCACGTCAGAACTACTTGCTTATTTATTTATTTAACAGCTCTTCTATACCGCGCTCTTTATTATCAGTGCGGTTTACAGTTAACAATTTGACTCTAGGACAGGAACAAATCTGGCCTGAGTTTACATATAACAAGGAAAGTAACATGGAAATGAACTGGTGAAACTATGTACATTTTAAGCAGAGATTAATGTTGGTATTCTATTTACAATAATGTACCTCAGGAAGCAATGCAACTGTTTGATTACAGATACTGTCTGGTCTGTATTACATGTTATGTAAATTCATATTTTGTGATTCATATTAAGGGATTGGGTTGTGAGGAGGGAGGAGGTGAGGCGTTATTTGGTTGTGAGAAGTGCATAAGGAACAGATGGTGCTTGAGGGCTTTTCTGAATTGCCTGAGGCCGCTGATCGATCTGATGTTGGGAGGAAGATTGTTCCAGCACCTGGGGGCGTAGAACGCAAATGCTTGATTATTAGTTGATTTAGCACATTTTATGGTTTCCCTCGGGATAATTAGCGTATTGGAAGCTAATGATCTCCTAGATCTGTTGTTGGGGGTGTGAGTGAGTAGGTCTGAGATTGAAGCGGGAGATATATTATTAATGGACTTGAAGGTAATGAGGAGGGCTTTGTATGAGATCCTGCAACTTATCGGAAGCCAGTGTAGGTCCCTTAGGATGGGGGTTATGTGGGCACTCCTTGAAGCTCCGCAGAGGACGCAGGCAGCAGCATTCATAGCTAATTGTAGCGGGTTTAGGGTATTCTTGGGGAGGCCATTGAGTATAATGTTTGCATAGTCGAAATGGGGTATAACTAGTGCTTGGAATATTGTGCGGAGGTTCACTAGATCCAACATGGGTCTCAGGTGTCATAGGGTCTTGATCTTGTAGTAGATGGCCTTTATAGTGCGGCTTATGTGCGCTGTGAAGTCGAGCTGCTGATCCAATGTCACACCCAAGTAGCGTATGGCGGCCACAATAGAGCTACTGCCCTCAAAAACCGATTAACATCCGCATGTCCTTCTAGCGCTTCGCCCTGCACCTTATCCCTATAACAGGACAGTGCTGCTAACTGAACTCTCAGCGAAGCTGCCGCCAAGCCCTTCTGAAACCCATCTTGCAAGAACGACAGAACCTGCGGCACCGACACTCTTAAGGGAACGACATCCCTGTTCGCACACCATGCTTCAAAGATACGCCATACTCTAACATAAGCCAACGAGGTAGACTTTCGACGAGCTTTCAGCAAGGTGGAAATCACCCCCGCCGAATAACCTGTTGCTTTCATCCTAGCCCTCTCAAGAGCCAGGGCGTAAACGAGAATCGCTCCACCTGAGGCATGCACAGGGGACTCTGAGAAGGTCCCTTTGAATTGGAAGCTGCCACGGCTTCCCTACCAAGCGTCGTACCACATCCGCGTACCATGGTCTTCTCGGCCAATCCGGCGCGATCAGAATCACCTGCCCTTTGTGGAGCTCTATGCGCTTTAACACCCGACCTATCAACACCCAAGGTGGACACACATACAGGAGCTGCTCTTCTGGTCAGGCCTGTATAAGAGCGTCCAGGCCTTCCGTCATTCTCTCCCTTCTTCTGCTGCAGAAGCGTTCGACCTTTGCCGACTGGAAAGTTACCAGCGTCCCCCAGCGACGCACCAGCATCGCGAACACTTCTGGGTGTAGGGCCCATTCCCCTGGGTCTACTTTTACGTGACTCAAGAAGTCGGCCTCCACATTGTCCACCCCTGCTACATGCGCTGCCGACAAAGCCACCAGGTTCTCCTCGGCCCATTCGAACCAACCCTCGGCCTCAGCTTCCAGTGCTACACTGCTGGAGTCCCCTTGACGGTTGATATAAGCCACCGCGTTCGCGTTGTCAGAGAATACTCGAATGGCCTTCCCCTGGAGACACGGCTGAAACATTTGCAGCGCCAGCGCTTTCAACTCCAATCTGTTTATCGACCAACTCTTCTCTAGAATGGACCACTGCCCCTGCGCAAATCGTCCTTGATAGTGAGCTCCCCAGCCCACGAGGCTGGCATCCGTCGTCAGAGATATCAACGCAGGTGTCTCCAAGGGCATCCTTTTTTTTTTTTCTTTCTCAGACACCCCGGACGCAGCCACCACTTAAGTGCCTTGCGTGTCTGCGGCGGACAAAGCAGCCTCTGAGACAGCCGATCCTTCTGATGCGACCACCTCCTCAACAGCGCTCTTTGCAACGGACTCATGTGGGCCCGCGCCCATGGAACCAACTCGAGGGTCGCTGCCATGGTCCCGAGCCACGAGATAATCCCAGGCCGTGGGAACCTGTTTGCTGAGAAACTAGCAGACCAACTTCCTCAGCCCCAGCACCTGCTGCTGAGGCAGAAAAAGTTTTCGCACTCTTGTATCGAAGCACGCCCCCAGGTATTCCAGGCACTGAGACGGCCCCAACTTGCTCTTTGCCATGTTGACTACCCAACCGAGACTCTGTAGGAAAGCCACCACTTTGGCCGTAGCCGACACACTTTCTGCTCAGGACCTCGCTCTGATCAACCAATTGTCCAGATAAGGGTGTACCAACACTCCGTCCTTTCGCAAGGCCGCTGCCACCATCACCATTACCTTGGTGAACGTTCATGGCGCCGTAGCTAGGCCAAAAGGAAGCGCCTGGAACTGGAAATATCCCATAGGCACCGCAAACCTGAGAAATTTCTGATGCTCCTGACGAATCGGAACGTGAAGATACGCTTCCGACAGGTCTAAGGATGTAAGAAATTCCCCCTTTCTTACTGCCACAATGACCGACCTGAGGATCTCCATCTGAAAATGAGTCACCCGGAGACAGCGATTTACTCTTTTGAGATCTAAAATAGGTCGATACGTCTCTTCCTACTTTGGAACAACGAAGTAAATGGAGTATCGACCGCATCCTAACTGGTCGGGAGGAACCGGTACTATCGCTTTGAGGGAGAGCAATATTTGCACCGTCTCCCACACCGTCTTGCGCTTTGCGCTTGCCTTGCACGGAGACTGAATGAAAGAATCGCTCACCGGCCGCTTAAACTCCAATACATAACCTTCTCGAATAACCTCTAACACCCACTGATCTGAAGTGATTTGGACCCAGGCAGGGTAAAACTCCCGCAACCGACCCCCTACAGGAACCAGTCCCATCTGGGCCCCCCTGACTTCATTGTGATTTTCTGAGATTTGAGGAAGCGGAGGAAGCCGCAAATACCCTACCCGCTCCTCGAAATCCATGAAACCCTTGGCTTCTACTGGGAAAACGTCCCCTCAGACTTTGGCCAAAGCTCAGGGAATGGAAACGCCTAAACTCCTGTTGCTGACCCCTAGGTATGGGAGTGGAACATCCCTGCTTCTGCTTGTCCTCTGGCAACCTACCGCCTTTGTACTCTCCTAAATCCTTTACCAGTTTATCTAAATCTTCTCCGAACAAGAGTTTTCCCCCCGGAAAGGAAGCTTACTTAATCTCACCTTGGAAGAGCCACAGATAGCGCCTGGCCGCTATCACCGAGGCCATGCTCTTCACCCATCCCTGGATAAGATCATAATGAATATCGGGCAAATAAGCTGAACTGTACTCCACTCTTGAGGCTTCATCGGTCGCCCCTTCCCCCTGTTCGCCTTGGATCCGCTGCGACCAGCAAAGGGAGGCTCTCGCTACCCATGCGCCACAAATGGAAGCTTGTAATGAGAGCACATTCACCTCAAATACCTGTTTCAACAAGGTGTTTAACTTCCGATCCTGGGTATCTTTGAGGGCCACACATCCCTCAACCGGAATGGTGGTCTTTTTGGTCACCGCCGAGACGGCTGCATCTACTTTCGGAGACTTAAACAACTCACGATCCTGATCTATTAACGGATAAAGCCGGTTCATAACTCTGGCCCCCTTGAGGACTGCCTCCGGCATATCCCCTTCCTCCCGAATCATTTCTCAGAAGACTCTGTGAACAGGAAAAACCCTCTTTGTTTTTCTAAAAGCTTGTAATAAAGGATCCTCTAAGGACGCATCCTCTGCCGGCCCCACTGCCGTCATATTGAGGACCTTGAGGGTCTCTGATATCAGGGCAGGCAACTCTTCTCTGCGAAACACCCGAACCACCCTCGCTTGCTCCTCGTGTTCCGCTATCTCGCTTTCCTCTAACTCTTTGTCAAAGTTCATCCGGATCTCCACCCTCAGAGTGAGGACCTTCTGAGGCCAGAGAAGGCTCCAAGAACTCTTTATGAGCTCTGAGCTTCTTAGCCACCACACCTGTCCAACTGAGTCCTGGGCCTCTTTGCCCCAAGGTCCACCGCTGCCGCAGGCCAAACAGCATTTCCCTGAGGAGCCCTGAATGCCTGCTGTATAAGGTACACAAATTCTGTGGAAAATATCGCCGCCAGCCCCCCTGGCAAAGCTGATTGGGAGAGCGGAGGACCTTGAGAAGACGAAGTCCCTGCCACCGGCTCATGACTTGTCCCCCCTGGGAGAAACCGGCTCCAGTGAAGCCCCCGGAACACCGCTGTGACTTTCCCTGCCGGTTTCTAAGGTCCACTCTAGTGCTGCAGCCTCCTGGTACAGCCTCCGCAGGCCCCTGTTTCTGAGACTGGCCCCCTGCGAGCCCCACCGACTATGCAGTGCTGTTTAGCAGGCATTCTGCTGGAGACCCCCCCCCCCAGGGCTCAAGGCACAGACAGTCCCAATAAATCCAAAAAGGTCTGAGCCCCTTACTGCAGGCACCTCCGCTTTTTTTGTTTTTGTTTTAAAACAGTTAAAAAAAGCTTCCCTAAGAGGTCCCCAGGCAAACTGTGAAGAAAGGACCTCAAAACGAAGCTTAGTTCCTGCTACAGCCTCTCTGGAAGTCAACTCTGCGGCATGGGCTGTTTCCCACACGGCCGCCACGAGGTGCAGCCTATGTGCTCTGCGCGGCGCCTCTGAGCATTTTCCCCCCAACCTCCCGTGACAGTAATGCCTCCTTACCGTCGGGAGTGCCTCCTCGCTCTGCCGCGTCTGCGTGTCTGCTCCCCACGCCGGCTACAGCGTTGGACTGCCGCCGTGAAGCCCAGACTGCTGCTGCCGTGGAGAAGCCCTGCTCTCTCTCTTTCTCTCTCTGCACTCGGCCCAGCACGCTAGCAGGCAAACCCTCTGCACGCGCTTGAGTGCCGATGTAGCCGGTCTTTGCCCCGCAGACTTGGAGCTACAACTGGAGGCTCCCTCCTGCAATCGGAGCCCAACTGTCGATCACTGCTGCTCCCTCAGAGGGCAGAGAAGTCCCCGAAGATGCAGGTGAGCCCGGAGGGGAAGGAGAGGGAGGGGAGAAAGTACCTTTCTCTCTTTTTTTTTTAACACAATGTTGTTTCTTTTCTTTTTTTTTCTTTTTAAAAAGCCAAATGTAAACCAATTACTTCTCTCCTATCCTATCTCTTCCTTAATTGTTCCTCAAGTGAGTCCTAAACCTCTCGGCTCACTGGTCCTCCAGCTGCTTGGAGACTGAGATAACTGGTGTGAGGAGGCGGTTCCTGTGCTTATATACCAGTGACATCACAAGAGTGATGTTTCTCAGTCTCCAAGCTGCTGGAGGAGGATCACAACCCCAGAGGTTTCGGGACTAGACTGGAGAGACAATCAGGAAATAGTTATTGTTCCCAAACTGTTTTATTGTAAATAGTTAACTGTTACAATATTGTTCGATGTATTATGTCTGTTATACTGTAAACTGCCCCTGATCTCTGGAAGGAGTGGTATAGAAAAATGTTCCAAATAAATAAAATGCTTCTTTAAGTACAAGGTTTTAATTGTCACTGATGACACAGCACTATCCAAAACAAATCCAATGGTCAAATCATCAGATCAAAATAAATGGAGCAAACAATATGCCTGGCTCCCAGATGCAGACTTCGAGGACTGAAGCTGCAATGAAAAAGAAGTAAAATAAGCAGGTCACCTGAGGTGCAATTTTTAATTAGCCTATACTTTTAAGGCTTGGTTTTAGAAAAGAAAGCCTAAATGTTAAGCCCAAAAATAATACCTATTTTAAGCCTATTTTATAAAAGCAACATAAATGCCAATATGTCTCTATAAAATAAGCAGATGCAGCCCCAATAGCATACAAATGTCAATGCTCACATTTACACCTGCTCTGCGGCAGGAGTAAATATGTGCACAACATAAGAACTGCCGTACTGGCCCAGACCAAAAGGTCCATGAAATCCAGTGTCCTGTTTCTAACAGTGGCCAATCCAAATCACAAGTACCTGGCAAATCCCAAAAGTAACCAGTTCAATGCTACCTATCCCAGGGATAAGCAGTGTTTTTTTCTCATTCTATCTTAATAATAATTATGGATTTTTCCTCCAGGAATATCAAAGCCTTTTTAAAACCCTGCTACACTAGTTGCTTTAACTACCTCCTCCGGCAACGAGTTCCAAAGTTTAATGATACCTTGAGAGAAAAAATATTTTCTCCTATTTGTTTTAAATATATTACTTTGTAGCTTCATGGCCCTTGTACTTTTTAAAAGAGTAAAAAATTAATTTGCATTTGCCCATCCCACTCCACTCAAGATTTTAGAGACATCCAATTATATATAGGGTGTGTTTATCATCACTTCATTACTGCCCCTCATCTAGTGGGTTCAACTGACTCCTTCACCGGCTTCTTGCCTCAAATGTATCTGAAAAAGTTTTTATTATGAATTATTGTCTCTATGGCAAGTTCTTTTCAAATTTATTTTGCCTTCCACATCAATGCCTTTTGTTTAATTTGCCAGTGCTTTTGCTGTTTTCTATTTTCTTCATTTGGCTCTTTTTTCAATTTTGGAAAAAATTTTTTGGCTCTAATAGTCTCTTTTACTTCACCTTTTAACTATGCTGGCTGTCATTTGGCCTTCCTTCCTCCTTTCTTAATACTTGGGATATATCTGGTCTGGGCTTCCAAGATTGTTTTTTAAACAACATCTATATCTGATGCAGCTGCTCCTTTTAGCTTATTTTAAACCATTTCCCTCATTTTACCTAGTATCACTTTGGAAATTTAAATGCTGACACAGTAGATATCCTTTGGGTATTCATGCCGGTTATTAAGTCAAAGTTGATCATATTATGATCACTTGAGCGAAGTGGTCCCAACGTAGCCAACTCTTGTGCCAAATCCTGTATTCCACAAAGGATTAAGTCTAAAACGGCTACTTCTTCAGTTCACTCCTGAACCAGTTGCTCCATGAAGCAGTCATTTATATCATCTGGGAACCTTATCTTCCTAGCATGTCCTGATGGGACGTTTATCCAATCAATACTGGGGTAACTGAAATCACCCATTATTATTGGGTTGCCAAATTTGTTACCTTCCCTAATTTCTGATAACATTTCTTCATCTGTCTCCTCAATTTGTCCAGACAGATGGCAGTGTACCCCTGCCATTATTTTCTTCCCTTTCACATATGGAATATTTATCCACAGAGATTCAATAGTGCATTTTATTTCCTGCAGAACTTTTATTCTATTTGACTCAATGCTCTCTTTAACATATACAGTAGTGCCACCTCTCCACCAATTTGGTTATCCTCCTTCCACCAGGTCTCTGACATCTTTTATTTAGTTCTATACATTCTAACTCTCCCATCTTAATTTTTTAGGCTTCTAGCATTTGTATAGAGACATTTCTAGATATGCTTCTTCGAATTTACAACCATCTTAGCAGTTGACAGGGATAATTTGTAATCTTTCAACTTTTTTTTCTATTTATTTAAAGGCATCTGGGCTATTTTAACCTTTATTGCAACCTATCAAAATGCCCTAACTTCCCTATTTAGATGGTATCCTTCCAAAGATACCTTACTCCAAACTATGCACTCATGAGCAAATGTCTACTGTCCCCCAGGTTCTAGTTTAAAAGCTGCTCCTTCTATTTTTTTAAAGATTAGCATCCGCAGCTTGGTACCATCCCGGTTAAGGTGAAGCCCATCTTTACAGAACAGGCTGCCCTTCCCCAGAATGTAGCCCAGTTCCTAACAAATCTGCACATTGTCTCATCCATGCATTGAGACTCTGGAGCTCTGCCTGTCTTTTAGGTTCTGCGCATGGAATAGGAAGCATTTCTGAGAATGCTACCCTGGAGGTCCTGGGGCAACTTTCTACGTAAAAGCCTAAATTTAGCTTCCAGAATTCTCCTCCCACATTTTCTTGTCACTGGTAACAAGATGTATCAGGACGGCAGGCTCCTCCCCAACACTGTCTAAAATCCTATCTAGGTTACACGTGAGGTCTGCCACCTTTGCATTAGGCAGGCACGTGACCAAGCAATCCTTAAGCCCACCAAGAACCAGCTGTCTACATAACTAATTATTAAATCACCAACTAGAACAGCTGTCCTAACCCTTCCCTCCTGGGCAGAAACTCCTGGAGATATATTCTCAGTGTGAGAGGATACTGCATCTCCTAGAAGGCAGGTTTCAGCTATAGGATAAATTCCTGCCACACTAAGTTTATGCACTCCTTCCAGGTGATCTTTGTCTTCTTCCAAGGCAGCACAGAGGTGGGACTTCTCTATTATTTCCCTGTAGATCTCCTCTATGTACCTCTCTGTTTGTCTCAACTTCTCCAAGTCACCAGAATGGCATTGATAATAGAGGTATCAGTTCCAAGCGACTACTCTGTGAATCACGTGGAAAGGCAGGAGATCCTGAAATACCAGGAAATGCAGTCAGAGACCAAGAAAATGTGGCAGAAAGATACAGAAATGTTTCCTATCATGCTTGGTGCCACAAGCTTGATAAAGAAGAATTTCCAAGCCTATACTGACAAACTATCCATACATGTTACATCTTATGAACTCCAGCAGGAAGCTCTCTTTGGCACGATGCAAGTATTATGCCAAGCCTTAACAGTAAATTTGAGAGACTGAGATCATACTCCCCATGCCCTAGCTTAGAAGTGAGGTTCACAACTGTCATGGTATGCTCAAAATTAACCCATATGGAGAAACTGCCTGGAGGTAATCATATATATGCCACTCAATGCAAAACATTGTAATATAGTAAGTGAGGGCAGATAAAGACCAACATGGTCTATCTAGTCTGCCCAGAAAAGTGCCAGAATTGTAGGGTTGTATGGGCCACTCCAGACAGTTTAGCCCTCTCCATTTAGAAGTTCTTAATGTTTGTTTTGATTCCATCCTCTTGCTATGTAGTGATCCTCTGTGTCTGTTCCATGCCTTTCTGCCATCACTGTTTTTGCTCCCAACACCTCTATTCCCTTGCTTTGCTTGATGCACAGGCTTCTCAGCGATTCTGACCGGCTTTAATTCTGGTTTTTGGGACTTCCGGTGGCACATGAGCGAGTGAGGACGTGCTCTCTGCTCGCTCCGGGGCCGCCTCAGCTTTAACACAATATTCTTTGCAATTGAAGCCTGCGGAGAGGGTGATCCTATACCCCAAACTACCCCACGAACACTGAGGGACACGGTGGCAACGAAACTGCCGAAAAAGATGCCTCCACCGCCGCGGAAGGAGCGGGAGAAAACCACCCGAGCGGGGGCCATGCTGCCTGGAAGCGCTAACCCGACCTCGCCGGGAGCGGAGAGCGTTGACTCTGCAACGGAGGAACTTGCAAAAGAGGTCGTAAAACTCCTAGACCCCAAATTCGACCGCATACTCTGTAAGTTGGACTCCATGGGCACAGCGCTGGCTGATTTGGGTCAAAGAGTGGAGGCGGTGGAGCACCGGGTCTCCACAATGGAAGATGCTGAGAACAGCAGAGCCGGGGAGCACGAGGCTCAGCGTGCACAGCTAGCAGCTTTAATGGAGAAGGTGGAGGACCTCGAGAATCGGTCCCGGAGGAATAATATAAGGATTGTGGGGATCCCGGAAACTACTACCGATGCTCTCCTGTTGCCTTTGGTGGAATCTTGGCTACCTAAGACTCTGGGCCTAGATGCTTTAGTGGGCCAGTTGAGAGTGGAGCGCGTGCACAGATTGGGGCCGAAAGTCGACTCACGCCCGCGACCGCGGGTGGTGATAGCCCGAATATTGAATTTCCAGCACAAGATGCAACTTCTCCAGGCCTTTCGGCAGAAGCGTGAGATATCTTTTGAGAATCACAACCTCTTACTTTTCCAAGATTACTCGGCAGCCGTTGCAACAAAGAGAAAGGGTTTTGCGCCGCTCTGCTCTGAGCTTTTCCGGAGAAAAATGCGCTTTACGTTGGTGTTTCCAGCAACATTGAGGATTTCCCACTCTGGTATGAATCATGCCTTTACAACGGTCGGAGAAGCAAAGTCTTTCTTGGACTCACTGTGTGTAAGACCAACTACGTCGCCGGTGCGAGAGGACAGCACCTGAGATTCTCATCCGGGGGGCACCTTTCAGTGAGCCCGGAGGGGCCATCATTTTACATGGACTCCTTGACTTGGTTTCTTGTAGATAACCCCACCCTACACGCTGTTCCGTACCCTGGGTGAGCAGGCTTGGGAAGGTCGGTGGCAGCATAATGTATCTGGGGGGGGGGATCTGTTTTTGACCTGCTGTACTCTCTTGTACGGGTGGGGGATGGCAAGAGCCGGTAGGGGCTCGATGAGGGTATGTTGCAGGTTGTGGGGGTTGCTTCTGGTGTGAGGAGCGGCCTGCCGCCTGCAGCAGAGGGCCTTGTGGGTACTAATTGACCAACGCAGGGGGGGCTGGGGCGGCCCTGTAGGGCCACACCCGAAGTCCGGCTCCGACTTTAGTGGTCGGGGGAGAGTTGTATAGTTGGGGGTTGGGGGTGGGGAGGTAAGTAGGTAGCGGGCTAGTGGGTTCTTTTGAGATGGGGGTGGGGGAGGGGGAGGGATAGAGGGAAGGGTTGAGAAGAGGGGACGAGGAGAGATGCAGCTGGGAGGGGGGGTGGGTGGGGCTAGGGATGGGGGTAAGAGGCACTGGGCTTCTCTTTTGGGAATGATTCTAGGGGGTAGAGCTGGGCTTCCTAACTATTTGGACGTTAGTGCAGCAGTGATGATGAGCAAAGATCCCGGAGGTGAGGCTGGGCACCTCTGGGAGCAACATAAGCGATCTTGCCATTGGTTATCCTCTGTATTGACCCATGCCTGAGCTCAAGATAGTATCCTGGAATGTGGGGGGCATTGGGTCCCCAATTAAGCGCACCAAAGTTCTCCAGGGGCTCAAGAGAAAGGGGGCTCACATTGCCCTGCTGCAAGAAACGCACTTGAGTGCTGCAGAGCACAGGAAATTAGCCCGGGATTGGGTGGAAGTGGCTTATGGAGCAGAGTCGGGCACGAAGAAAGCGGGGGTGGTGGTGTTAGTGCGGAAGGGGGTCTCTCTTGTAGTGAAAGGGATACAAACTGATGTGCAAGGGCGATATGTTTTGTTGAAGGGCCAACTGTATAATGAACCAATCTGGATTTTGAACGTATACGCACCTAATGTATATGATCATGCCTTCTTTACTCATCTGATTGACCTGCTTAAGCATGCAGAGGGGGCAAAGGTCATTGTGGCTGGAGATTTCAATTGCCCTCATGAACCCCATTTGGACAAGTCTGCTCGGGGGGGAGTGGGAGCGTGGGCACGTACCGGGAAAAATGGTAGAAACCATCATAAAGAATAAAATTACTCAGCATATAGATAGTCATGACCTAATGGGAGACAGCCAACATGGCTTTAGACAAGGAAGATCTTGTCTTACTAATCTGTTATGTTTTTTTGAAGGAGTGAATAAACAGGTGGACAAAGGTGAGTCGGTTGATATTGTGTATCTGGACTTTCAGAAAGCCTTTGACAAGGTCCCTCATGAGAGACTTTTGGCAAAACTAAAGAGTCATGGGATAGGAGGCAGTGTACTACTGTGGATCAGGAACTGGTTAAAAGATAGAAAGCAGAGGGTAGGGCTAAATGGCCAATTTTCCCAATGGAGAAAGGTGAATAGTGGTGTACCCCAGGGATCTGTGCTGGGTCCGCTGCTTTTTGACATATTCATAAATGACCTGGAAAGTGGAATAACGAGTGAGGTTATCAAATTTGCTGATGACACAAAACTATTTAAAGTTGTTAAAACCCAGGAGGATTGTGGAAAATTGCAAGAGGATCTTGATAAATTGGAAGACTGGGCATCAAAATGGCAGATGAAATTTAATGTGGAGAAGTGCAAGGTTATGCACCTAGGGAAGAACAACCCAAACTATGGTTACACGATGCAAGGTTCCACATTAGGAACCACCACCCAAGAAAAAGATTTAGGCGTCCTTGTGGATACCATGTTAAAACCCTCGGCCCAGTGTGCAGCGGCGGCCAAGAGAGCAAATAGAATGCTAGGTATGATAAGGAAAGGAATGGAAAATAAAACAAAAGATATTATAATGCCTCTATATCGTTCCATGGTGAGACCGCACCTTGAATATTGTGTGCAATTCTGGTCGCCATATCTTAAAAAGGATATAGCAATTTTAGAAAAGGTTCAGAGAAGAGCCACCAAAATGGTAAAGGGGATGGAAGGCTACTCCTATGAAGAAAGGCTAAAAGGTTGGGGCTCTTTAACCTGGAAAAGAGACGGCTGAGGGGAGATATGATAGAAGTCTATAAATTAATGAACGGAGTGGAACGGGTAAACGTAGATCGATTGTTTACCTTATCAGAATATAGAAAGACTAGGGGACATGCAATGAAGCTACAGGGTAAACTATTTAAGACTAATAAAAGAAAATATTTTTTCACTCAACGTGTAATCAAACTCTGGAATTTGTTACCGGAGGATGTAGTAAAGGCTGTTAGTGTAGCTGGGTTTAAAAAAGGTTTGGACAAGTTCCTGGAGGAAAGGTCCATAAACCATTATTAAGAAGGGACCCAGGATATCAATGCTTGAACCAATACAAGCATTGTGGAACCTGTGTCCCTTGGGGAAACTGCTAGGTACGTATGACCTAGATTGGCCACTGTTGGAAACAGAATACTGGGCTTGATGGACCTTGGTCTGACCCAGTATGGCATATCTTATGTTCTTATGTTCTTATGTAGGATGGGGGCCCTGGTGGATGTCTGGAGGGTATTACATCCAGGGATGCGGGAATATACACATCAGTCGCGAGCTCACCTTACGTGGTCCCGTATCGATTACATACTTGTCAGTGAGGGTGGGCTCCCCCGGGTAGGGCAGGCGGAAATAGAGCCCATTGCTATTTCGGACCATGGTATGGTCTGGATTACTTGGGAGTGTCAGGGGCCGGAGAGACTGGGATGGAGATTTCCCGCTTTTCTATGGGAGGATGAGGCTTTCCGGGTCTTTCTTTTAAAACAGTGGGAGGAATATGTACTCTTTAATGATACCCCTAATTGTCCTCCGCTGGTCTTCTGGGAAGCTAGTAAGGCGGTGATGAGAGGCGCGATTATCGCGTACACGGTGTCACGGCGTAAACATCTGAATCGTAGTATTGTGGTTGCGGAGCGTACTCTCCGCACGCTGCAGCGTCGGGCCTCTCGGGATAGCGACAGGGCTCTACAGCGGGATCTTGTTGACGCGCAGATGGCGCTTAACACTTTGCTTCAGCGGAGAGCTTCGTTTTCGATGCATTACTACAAACACCGACTCCATTTATATGGTAATAGGGCGGGGAAATTATTGGCCAGATTAGTACGTGACCCCCAAGGAAATCGGTATATTCCGGTCCTCCGTGATCAGACCGGGGCTTTGCAGCACCAGCCTAGGCACATCGCGCAGATCTTTAGAACCTTCTATAAGCAACTGTATAGTGAGGAGGTCCGGGACTATGGGCAGGGAGTAACCTTTCTTCACAGCTTGTCCCTTCCCACACTCTCAGGCCTGGACCTGGCACAGCTCAATGCGCCATTGAAGGTGTCGGAGCTCATGGCAGTGATTACACGGGGGAAGTCTCATAAGGCTCCGGGGCTCGATGGTTTTAGTATGGAGTATTATAAAATTCTGGGCCCGCAGCTTGCTCCTTCTATGGTGGTGATGTTTGAGGAGGCCCGAGCACAGGGTATTTTCCCACGAGATATGCGTTGTGCAGATATTACTGTGATCCCGAAGCCCGGGAAGGACTTGTTAGACCCGGCCTCTTACCGCCCAATCTCTCTTATTAACTGTGATATGAAACTCTTGGCTTCAGTACTAGCGGCCAGACTTGCACCTCTTTTACCGGCACTGGTTGACTCCAGTCAGGTTGGTTTTGTGCAGGGGCGGGACGCATCCCGGAATATTACCAGGCTACTGTTGGGAATGGAACACTGTTTGCAAAGGGATGAGGCGCTCCTTTTGGTAAGCTTAGACGCTGAGAAGGCATTCGATAGAGTAGCATGGACTTATATGTGGGACGTGCTGTCTGCCTTCGGTCTGCATGGTAACTTTGTGGGATGGATACAGGCGCTGTATGCCCAGCCCCTGGCACGAGTGGGCTCGAATGGAACCTTCTCGGAGCCTTTTGGATTAGAACGCGGCACGCGGCAGGGCTGTCCTCTCTCACCGCTGCTATTCGTGTTGGCCTTGGAACCGCTCCTGCGGGCGATGCGGACGGACCCGGAGATAGCTGGTATACACTTGGGTGGGGAGGATATACGGGTTAGTGCCTTTGCAGATGATATGTTGCTGAGTCTTATGAACCTGCCTCGATCTTTAGTACGCGTATTACATTTGCTACAGACCTTTGGGAGCTTTTCAGGCCTGAAGGTGAATACTATGAAGTCAGTAGTCCTTGATGTTGGGGGTAAAGTCCGACCGCAATGGGAAGGGACATTTCCCTTGGTGTGGGCGGAGGGGGCGATCAGATACTTGGGGATACAGCTTCCTGATCGACCAGCACACCTATATCAAGCCAATATACCAGGGCTATTGGACAGAAGTAGTCGCACCTTCGCCGGGTGGAGAGGTCTCCCATTATCTTTGAGGGGACGGATTGCGTTGTTTACTATGGTAGAGTTTCCCCGTTGGCTATATGTGTTACGTACCCTACCGATATGGGTATTGGATACCGACTGGAAACGCTTTGAACGCTGCTTGCGGGGGTTCCTCTGGGGGGGGTAGGAGAGCGCGAATCGCCCTCCGAGTTTTAATGAGCAGGAGAGAGGAGGGGGGATTAGAACTGCCCTCCCTGCGTAACTATAATATCCGATATCTAGCCCGTCATATGCGGGCGCTGGTGGAGGGTGAGGGCTGTGCCCCGGTCCGGCAGTTAGTGGAGGTGTTGAAACCTTATCATGGGTTGTACCTTTTGCATGCTAGTTCCCTCCCTCGGGAGATACGGTTGGGGGTGGGGGGAGGTTATTTGGGGGCGCTACGGGCGGCCTGGAAAATGCTCTGTAGGCGCTTCGGATGGGCCTGGAATAGGTCACCATTACTACCGCTGGTGGGTAATCCGGAGTTTGGTCCCGGATATACACAGCCTAACATTTTTTGGCATTGGATGGAGAGAGGGCTGGTGTGTTTAGGCGATCTGTACTCTGGTGATGCTGGCATTTTGGATAGCTTCCAGCAGGTGCAGCGAAAGTTTCTTATTCGTCAGCAGGACTTTTATGGTTATCTACAGGTTCGCTCGTACCTAGCTTCTGCCCCGGGGGTCGGGAGGGGGCGAGTGTGGCCCGCCTCTGAGTCCCCGCGGACTATTTTGGAACAGTTGGATGAGGGTAGTTCTGGGGAGCAGACGGTGCGTACGATCCTCCGACCCATTGGGGGCCCTGAGTTTCTTCAGGAACTCGCAGGCCGGTGGAGGGAAGACGGGATTGAGGAAATCACGCCGGACATGTTGCGGGTAGCATTTGAAGGGATACAACATGGGCCGGTATGGATATACCTCCAGGAAATGCAGTATAAATTTTTATGGCGTGCGTATACCAGTGATACATGGGCCTTTTATGCCGGTCTTCGACCATCTTCTACTTGCCAGTGGTGCGGGGGTGGTCCAGGGACACTAACCCATAAGTTCTGGGGCTGCCCGAAGATGCGGGCCATCTGGGTGCAAGTTTGCAATAAATTACAGGGATGGTTGGGGTTGGGTGAGATTTTACAACGCGAGGTGTGTTTATTCCATAACTGGGAGGTGGGCTATGAGCGGCTCTCCTACGCGCAACGTGCCCTGCTTGAGAGGGGGTTTCTGCTGGTTAAACGGGCTCTGCTGAAACACTGGGTAAATCCCTCACCCCCTTGCCTGATGCTGTGGGAGAACTTTATGGTAGACTTGCTCTGTATGGAAAAACCACGGCCCAGCAGAGAGGGGGACAGTGTTGGGTGAGGTTTTTGGAAATATGGTCCCCCATGATTTCCCAGCTATCCCCCCGGGGACGGGGAGGGCTACTCAATTGGTAGTAGAGGTACCTTTGGGGGGGGGGGGAACTCCAGCCACGATGTGTTCCTTCGTCTCGCTAGTGTTTCTGCATACTTCTGGATGCTAAGGGGAATGGTGCTACTGGAGGACGTGGGAGGGACTCGCTGGCCTGCTCCAGGGCGGGCAGTCCCATTCTTTCTCAATGTTTAAGTGCTGTTCTTATGATACTGTATGTGTACAATCTGACCTGTACTAATGTCGGTGTATGTATGCTAGTGCCTGGGGGGGGGGGGGGGATCTCTTTGGGATGCTGGGAAGGGAAGGGAAGGGAGGGGGGGGGGGAAAAAGAACGGGCTGTTACCTTTTCACGAGTACTGGGGTCGTGAGTACGAGCTTGTCTTCTGTTTCTGTTTGGGATTGGGAATTCATGTCCAGTTGAATTTGCATTGATGTGTGTATATGTGTGAAAAGCTTAATAAAAATGATTTGAAATAATTCTGGTTTTTGAATGTATAGGATACTGTTTGCACTTTTTGTCAACTTAATGGTGATCAAGATATATTCTCACTGACCCCTGATGCAGGCTTTGGTGCCGAAACCTGGCCAAGTCAGGTTTTTGAATAAAGATTTTTTGCATTTGTGAAGACGTCATTGGTGTGGTTGTAGTCATTCTTTGCTCTTCTGGTGTGCTGTTTGTTGTCTGCGGAGGATTTCCTCTCTTCTGTTCTCCAATTATGGCATTTGCGACAGATATGATCTTATTTAACTGAAGCTTATTTTAGGATACTTATGTAAGTCTTTGCTGATGTCTCATTTAGACAACTGCAATATCCTCTTGCTGGGTATATCAATAATACAAAAAGCAAGATTGCAATGTTTACAAAATATGACTGATAGGTTAGGCAACAGAACCTTTGTGCTGTTCTATTTGCTTTCACAAAGCTAAAAAATTACTTCGCTCAGATTAGGGTTTTTTTTTCAGTACAGCATCCTTCTCGTAGGAGTGGAGTAGCCGCCTAGTGGTTAGAGTAACTGCCTAGTATCCAGAAGATCAAGGGTTCGATTCCCACTAGCACTCCTTGTGACCTTGGGCAAGTCACTTTACCCTCCATTGCCTCAGAAGAAAAGGCTGGCTGGCAATCTACTTCCAGTGATACATTTCCAAGAAAACCCAGATGTAGCTGGGTCACCATGAGTCAACACTGACTTGATGGCACAAAAAAAAAATCCTTCTCCTAAAGAAGCATATTATAAAAGATTATTTGATAAAATGCTTTAGTTGTAGAGCTGCCTCATAAAGGAATCAATTGAAATCCGGTCTATGTAGAATTATCTATCATTTTATTATTCTCTTACTATTTTGGAAGATAGGTTTTATTGTCTTTTTTAAATTTTGCAATGTTATCTCTTGTTGCAATCTAACATCTTAATTCTTTTGTTGGACTATTTGGGAAAGAGCGGCCTATAAGAAATTAAATTCAATTAAATCCTGTGATGCCAAATTTCACTCTTAATTGGGAAAATGACTATAAATTAAGGGATGTGCCTGGAGTGGGTGTGTAGGAACAGATTAACTACTTGTCTGTTCTGTATTAAAGCTTTAAAAGGACTATCTAAAACTAGGGTTGATCAATTGTAAACCTACATTTAAAGCAAATACTTGCCTATTTTGTATTGAAGCTCTAAAAGCTCTGGCATATTTTATAAATACATTACAACTCCATCCCTTATCCACCCAAACATTTATTTATTTATTTAACAGGTTTTATATACCACTTTATCATTTCAATCAAAGCGGTTTACATTGAAACTTAAACTACATCCCAAGAATGCCTACACACAGCATTCTATACGTAAGCACCATCTTGGCATGGGTAGAGGTATAAAACATATATCTTTTCCATGTGAAAAAAGCCTTTAAATGCAGAAAAATCTTTACAAAATTACCCCCTTAGTGCATACTTGATATTAAGTTTCAAAGAGCAAGAACGCAGATACTTCCTCTCTGAAAATTAATGAAAATATGCGTGTTAAAAGCAGCTGTGTGCTTTGTCCCTGCTTTTTTGTGTGGGAGGCTGAGAGGGGCAAAACAATGTGTGCACTTATATATTTGCCATGTATATGCACTATTTTCCTCTCTTGATGTAATCACAATTTTGGGAATGCCTCTTTGCATCCCAGCTAAAAGCATGATTATGATGGAAGCCTGTTTCTAATTTCAGCCAGCAGCAGAGGGAAATTTTCAGTTAAGTTACTCACATGGGCAAACATCTTTGAAACTGTACTCCCCATATTCCTAGAGGTGTAAAACATATCAATCCAGTTAAAAATCCCACAGCAGTTCTGTGAGAACAGCCAGAACCAAACCGTCATTAATAAGGCTCAGGAGCTTTTATGGGGGTAATGTCATATCAAGATGCCTATACACTATTTGAAGTACAGAAAGGCACCTATTTTATAATGACAGAGATTTTTATACAATAGCTTCCCAGAAAGAGTCCCAGTAGAATGAAAATGTCTACACACACATTTACATCTGCTCTGAAAAAGATGTAAATGTGTGCATGTACTGGTGTGTGTCATCAAATACATAAGTACTACTACTACTACTTACCATCTGTATTGCGTACAAGGTGTACGCAGCCACAGTGTGCACACTGTGGTTCTGTCTCTGCTCCAGCTAAACTATGCCACTGGGAATGCCTATGCATAAATCACATAAAAAGTAGACACACTTCTTCCTTGTGCCTTTTCTGTTAAATAAATTGGCTTTACATGCTAAAAAAAATGCTTTACGAAACTCTTTTGCAAACAAAATTATGTTGATACTTGGTTTTAATCTTGATTATTACATTTTACATTTCTTGATAAATAAGATGGTTTGGAGAAACCTTTTACTACTCAGCACTATTCTTTGGAGTTTAGTTAGTTCTGTATCCCAAATTTTGTAGAGGAAAATCAGTTGAGGGCACGTGCATATAGGCACTTGACAGACCATACATTTTAAAATCATCTGCAACAGTAAATGAAGCAGACATGTAAATTTACTACCCAAGTTACTTTTCAAGCTAAAATGTTGCTGAAAATTTTGGAACTGCAGTTTCTGTTCCATGAGAACAAACAGCAGCTCACCTGGCCAAGGACAGGGGATGGCGAGGATCCAGTCACAGTAGCTGGGGTGAAGGCTGATCGTTGTCTAAGCTGTCCTGCACTTGGTACAGTGAGGGAAGGTTGTGTAGCCCAGGCATCCCAATTATCAGTCTCCACTTTCTCACTATTTGTTGGCCACCTGGAAATAAAATAGCAGACTTGTAAAATGGTTTATTATGGTTTATTGTTTCTTAATATACCGCTCTTCGAATGAACAGCAAATACTGTTCCTAGGGATAATGAAAGGTTGGCTACTTATAACAGGCATTTTCAAGGAAAGCAGTATATCAAACCTCACACAAGGGTGACATCATTGGAGAGAGCACAAGTCAGAATGATGACTGCAAATAGTCCAGAGCTTTTTGACATGATCTATTGGGCAAGAATGGGATGTCATGTAGTTGTGCAGGGCCTCTTTCAATTTGGTATATTGCTACAAGGTTGAATAAAAAACTGCTTGGGCAGGAAGGAGAGCTTTGCGAAGACCAATATCCTGCTGTCCTTGGAGACACCTGTAAAAGGTAGTTGCTCACCTGTAGCAGGTGTTCTCCATGGACAGCAGGAATAAGTCCTCATGAATGGGTGACGTCCCCGACAGAGCCTGTGTGGGAATGCTCTCCAGCTTCTATTGAAAGCTTTTGGGAGGCTCCACTGCACCTGCGTGCCTCCTTTCCCGCCTGTCGCCACATCGCTATCTTCTTCAGTCTGATAGCATAGCTGTAGCAGAAGACAACTTCTTGGGGAGATGGGAGGGTTGTGAGGACTTATTCCCGCTGTCCACAGAGAAAGCGTAGTTATTCACCTGTAGCAGGTGACTCTGGGAACAGTAGGAATCAGTCTTCACATATGGGTGACATCCACTGGCGAAGACTGCGTGGGAACGCTCCCCAGCTTACAACAGGAAGCCTTTGAGAGCATCCCTCCGCACATGCGTGCATGCCTTCCCACCTTCCCAGTGATTCTCCTCAGTAAGGTTCATAGCAGAGAAAAAGAAAAAAACTACAACTCCTTGGGGAGGAGGATGGGTTGTGAAGACTGATTCCTGATGTTCCCAGAGATCACCTGCTACAGGTAAGTAACTACGCTATCTCCAGGAGCAAGCAGGAATGCAGTCTTCACATATGGGATTCCCTAGCTCCAGGCTACTGGAAAACGGCGAGGAGTAGGGGCCCACAGTAAAAGGGAAAAAATGCTGAAGAATAACATGGGGAGTCCAGTTGATCTAATAGAGACTGAGCATCCCCAGCACACCCACATCGAGACAACAGTGGTGGAAACATGGATGGACAGAGGGTTGAAGGGAAGGAGGTGTAGCTAAGTCCCAAAGAGGTGCCAGAGTACGGCTTGGCCAGAGTCACTGGGCATGATTTTCAACAAGGCACCAAGGCATGCCATACCTGCATAAAGATACCAGCTTAGGAAAAGTGTCTGAATCATGAGTCATGAGCCTCCAAAATGGCCAAGCTTCAAAAATGCGGCACAAACCGAGCACAGTGGCAGGTTCACAGTGTGGCCATATGGAGGGCCATCCAACTCTGCCTGCACAGGTAAGGAGACCTGAACAGGCTGGGGGGGGGGGGGGGCTGAGCACCATGCTAAGCCATACGCACCCTGAAAGGCACAGCTGTGTGTCTTCACAAGGAGACAGGGCTGTGGGGCCAAGCCACATGCTGGTGGCAGTACCAATGGTTGCAGAATAGTTGACGGCAGAGGGATGGGCCAAGTATGATACAGGTGACATTCCTGGCTGCCCGCAGCAGTAGGCATAGCCAGATAAGGCAGGCATAGAAGCAGCTGCATCCCCCGGTGGCGGATGACAGCAACACCACAGGGCTTGCACAGCAAAGGCATTGCCCGGTGCATGGGGAGCTGTGAGTTGGGCTGCCTGTCCCACGGGACTCCACTGGCCAGTGCGGACACCCTGGACATCCCCCCCACCCCCCAGCCCCTGCGGCCATGGCCCAGGAGTCAGAGGGAGCCAGTGGCAGTATCCACATATGTGCTGCCCGTCTGTCTCTGCAAGCGTATCAGCCACTACTGTCTACCACCCCCTATCCGGCTGTGGCAGCATGTTGATAATGTGATGCCACAGGAACTGACAGATGTGTAATGGTGAGCATGCACAAACCGCAACACCCTGTCCTGCACGGCGCCTAACAAACCATGCAGTGATGTGGCCCCTGAAGCAGTGGATGCCCCCTGCCATGACACTTGCCCACAGTCAAGGCCACTCATGATCCACAACCATGTACCATGGTGCCAAGGCAAGACTGCATGCAACTGATGAGAGCAAAGGAAGGGGGGAGGACTGCAGAGGTGGCTGAAGGGACAGAGGGGTGACACAGGTGAACCAAAGGCTCAGATGGCACTGTTGGTGATGGCACAGGGCACGTGTCAAAGGTCCAGGGGAGTGGTGAGTAGGAATATGGTTCCAGATGGCAGAGGTGTACAACCACATGCATCCCACACTTGCTACCCATGGGAATGCCCCTAACCCCCAGGATGGGTAGGCCACCAGGCTGAGGCAGGATACAGGTAGGTGCAATAGGTGATGTGGAAGCACACAATTGAGCTCCCACAGGGACTATGGAGTGCGACGCACCTTGGAGGCTGTAAAATGCCACTAGAGGACACTGTGCTGGAAGCGACTGAACCAGCTACAGCACATCAAGGAGCGGTGATGGCTGAGGAAGGTCAGTGGGGTACACAGTGGAGCCAAGCAGATGCAGGGAGTGGCAGCCATAGCTGCCGGACAGGTACAACCAGACCATGTGGTGGGGGATCTCCCGTATGCAATGATGGGAATATGCTTGGGGCAGTCTTGCCATCCCCCAGTACCACTATCTCGTGTGTGCACCAGACAGCACCCAATACATGCAGGTGTGAACACGCATGGAAGGGCAGTACAGGTGCACACACTACCAGCGGTGGGCTTAGATGCATAATGTGCACCTGCCCACACTGCCTCCTGTAGGTGTCCATCGCCCGGGGGGGGGGGGGAGGGTGGCCACAAGCCACAATTGGGCATGTGTTGGGGAGAACAGAGCTGGCTGGAGGTGGGCAAAGGGGAGGGCGTGGAGGGGGCACTGTGGGATGGTATACCCCCATGGACCAAAGGTGTGTTGCACAATGCATGTGCAGACCACCTGTAGATGTGCCAATCCCACCCCCAGGCCATGCCTGTGTGGACATTTAACCCCCTCCCTCTTCCCCCACAGCTGGTTCAAGGGAGGCCTCGGACAACGATGGCCCATCATGGGCACCAACCCGGAGCAGCTGTCCTGCGCCAGCGCAGCTGTCCCGTGGTGTAGATCCCAGCGGTACCTCTAGCAGTGATGGGGAGGAGGGGTCCAGCAGCACTGCAATGGAGGACAGCAACACGGAGGAGGAGGACAGTGAGGAGGCCACGGCGCAGCAGAAGGATGGGAAATCTGTAGAGGAGGAGGGATCAGAGGGTCAGGGGCAAGGTGGGGATTCCGAGGAGGAGGGATCAGAGGGCCAGGAGCAGGGTGGGGAGTCCGAGGAGGAGGAGGGATCGGCGGTCCAGGAGCAGGGAGGGGAGTCCGAGGAGGAGGAGGAGGGATCGGAGGGCCAGGGTGGGGAGTCCAAGGAGAAGGAGGTGGCAACGGGACCAGAGTTGTCCTCTGAAGCCGGCCCAGAGGAGGTAGCAGGGGGAATGCAGTCACCACCCTCCAAACGCCCCAGGTATGGCAGTGCAGTGCAGCACACAGCCTGAAGGCACCCGGTGAGGGGGCCAGAGAAGGAGCTGCAGCCCCCAACTGTGCCTCGCAGCCCACAGCCATGCCTGCCCATGTTCATCCCAGGGTGCCATATGCCTACTGCAGGGCTTGGCACGGACTGTGTGCTACATGCAGAAGACCCATGAGCCACGTTCTGAAAGCCGTGGGCCCCACATCCACCACAGCACCCATGGGCATGGCATAGCCATGCCACACCAGGCCCCTCTGCACCATCTCCCACTTAGCCATCTGGTGACTGGGCTCTGGCCGCCCTGGTGGCAGAGGTGTGGCTCCTCTGGGAAGATGTGTTGCTAGCAGCACAATCGGCATGCACCTGGATGTCCTCACTGCTGCAGTGACAGGGCACAAGCAGGGCCCCCCTGCACCATAGTATGTCCCTTTACCAGGGATTGTCCTGTGATAGACCCTAATGGTGCAGACTGCATGGCCACGGGTGAGCAATGTCCCTGTTGATATGTGGACCTCTGTTTTATACTGCTGTTGCTGCTACTGTTGGTACATGTTATAGGGTTTGCAATAAACTGTTTCTGGTTTGAAATCACAAGGTGTTGTCAGTTTTGTGGGGGCAGGGCTGGCATCTGGGGATTATGGGCATGGGGCGTGTGCCCTATGGGTCATGTCCATGTGTGCGGATATGGCACAGAGGTACCACACGCGCAGAACGGCAGCGGTCTCAGCTCTGCATGGGTAGTGCCTCTGTACCATTCACGTTCAGAGTGGCTGCAGCTACCGCTTGACACAGGTAGCGCCTCTGTGCCATACCTGCCCAGAGCAGCTGCAGCTACCACCTGGCGTGGGTAGCGCTTCTGTGCCATACCCGTGCATATATGCTGTGTATGGGGGAAGGCCATGAGGTAGTGCATCCTCCGCAGGAGGGCCCTGGTGAAGGCACTCATGCAGTGGCTGACAGTAGACTGCATGATTACAAGCACTGCCCCATCTCATGCAGGAAGCTGCCAGTTGCCAGATATTCCAGGGCAGTGGTCACCATCATAGCCACTGGCATGGCCTAGCTTCTGGAAGTGGAGGGCTTCAGGTCCACACTGCATAATTCAGTTATCGTTGCCCCATCCAGTCTGTATCTCTGGTAGACCTCCTCCTCCATCAATTGCACCCTGGGCCTGTGCACACGTGGGGCATGGTACCTGTGACATCTGGTGCTGATGGATCCGCACTGCCTACCACATCCTAAGCTGTGCCCAGGCATGGCGGGCACATCTTCACTCTGGAACATCATGTACATGGCCCACATGGTTTCTTGACCAGTCCAGCAATGCTTTACCTCTGCAAGGTTTGGGTACAGGCCTGCACATGATCTCCTCGCTGTACTATTTAGTTAACAGTTTTTATATGCCACTCTATCCTTCGCCCAGAGCGGTTTGCATTACAACATTAAACTTATGCAGAACAGTGAGAGATCACAGTTGCCTGCTACATAAAACATAGATAAACAAATTAACATATCTGAACTTTTCAGACTTATATGAAACTATGTACAGACTTTAAATTTGCATAAACTATGCGCAAAAGGTATGTATTGTTAGATTGTCTGATGAATGACATGTGACCAGAGTTTGTGTATGATTACGTGATGTGTCCAAAGTGTTCAGTGTATAGATAAGTCTTTAGTTTTTGCGAAAGTCTTTGATGTCCAAAGTTGATCTGATGTCTTCTGGTAGGGTGTTCCATAATACTGGGACAGAGAGGGAAAATGCCCTAGCAGAGGTGGTCTTCTTGGCTTTCTTGCATTCCGGAGGGGTGACTACCTAATTCTTATTGCTTGTTCTCTTGGGGTGGTTGCTGGTATCTTGGTTGATTAGTTCCTGTAGGATATATGCAGAGTATTTGTGTATAATTTTGAAGATTATTAGGATTGTTTTGTACTTGGCGTGGGAGTGTATTGGGAGCCAGTGCAATTGGTTTAGTGTGGGGGTGATGTGTTCTTATTTGTAGGTACCAGTGAGTATATGGGCAGCCGTATTTTGAGCCAATTTGCAAGGGGTTAACAGAGCTTTTTGGTAAGCTCTGGTATATCGTGTTTCAGTCATCCAAGGTCGTGTGATAATTGCTTGAAAGACGGTGCAAAACAGATCATGGCTGAGTAGCGGTTTTAGGTTCTTGAGTAGTTTCATCTTGTGGTAGGCATTTGCGGTAGTTTTCTTTATTTGGGACTGTAATTTGAGTTTTTTGTCTAAGATGATGCACTGTAATGCCACTACACGGGTTTGCCATACACCATTAGCAGTCATATACGCCGGGAAACGTTGCTTAGGCTTACGCGGTTAGTGATGTCCAATGTCGGTGCACATGGCTTTCGGAAATTCATTTTACACGGGTTTCAGAACGGCATGCCTCCATTCCACCCCCAAGCCTTGGCGCTTGGCAATGTGTGGGTAGCTGAGCCTCTCCAATTCAAGCCGCCTTTGTGAATATCTGGTTTACACAGTTATGGAAGTTTTACATGGGTAAGGCCATCATTTACATGTGTAGCATGCGCCTAGGGCTTCAAAAATCAGACCCACTGCCCTTATGAGAGTCCTTGTCCAGGCAATAATGGGCTGCAAAGGTGTGAATTGAGGACCATGTGGCAGCACAGAAGATCTCCGCTATGGAGACAGAGCATAAGTGGGCTACGGATGTGGCCATGGCCTGGACATTGTGAACGGCAACATGACCCTCCAATGTCAGACCCGCTTGAGCATATGCAAAGGATATGTTTGGTTACGGAGAGACCAAGACTATTAGGATGAAAAGAAATGAATAATTGTGAGAATTTCCAGTGTACCTTGGTTCTGTCACGGTAATATACTAAAGTTCGTTTGTAATCTAGGGTATGAAGTGCAGACTCAGCCCAAGATGCATGTGTTTTGGGAAAAAAGGTCTGTAGAAGTACCAACTGGTTGAGATGGAAAGGAGAGACAACCTTTAGAAGGAAATGTGGATGCATTCTCAGGACCACCCTGCCACGGTGAAAACATGAAAGCATGTGCAACTAAGGCCTGTAGTTCGCTGACCCGGCAAGCTGAAGTGAGCGCAACTAGGAATGAGACCTTCCAAATAACAAACTCAAGGAAGGTAGTGCCAAGAGGCTCAAAAGGAGGCTTGAGGAGTTGAGCAAGAACCACGTTAAGGTTCTAGGCGACAGGCTGGGGCTGGATCAGTAGCTTAGTCAAGAGGAGACCCGAATGAAGTGGGCTACCAATGAATGTGTGGAAATAGGTTTTCCATGAATCCCCACTGAGAGGCCAAAATGGCACTGAGGTGGACACAAATGGAATCGGTTTTGAGACCCATAGAAGAGAGGTGAAGAAGGTAGAGCAAGAGAGATTCCACTGGACAATTGAAGGGGTTGAAGGCGTAGGTGCAGCATGTGGAATCCTTCCAGGACACTAGGAGGATATCCTTAACAGCGTCCAGCAAATCAAGGTTGGAAAGGACTACCCTCTCAACAGTCAAGTCGTCAGGCACAATGTATGGAGTGGCTAAATTAAAGGAGGCAATAAAAGGGGCAACAGATACATGCGTACGGAAAGTAAATAAAAACAAGAGGAAAAGAAGTGGCTGCACAAATGAAGGCAAAAAGCACAGTTTTCACAAAATTCAGAAGTTCGCAAACAGAGGAACACAGCATGGAATACAGGATAAAACTAAAAGAGACAAAAAGAGAAATAAGGCAGAAGAAAAGATGGCTAAAGATGTGAAGTGTGGCGACAAAACTTTTTTCAGGTATATTCGGGAGAGGAGGAAAATCAGAGGTGGAATTACAGGACTCAAAAGTGCTGGGAACGGATTTGTGGAAAGTGAAATTGAAGAAGCAAAAATGCTAAACAAATACTTCTGCTCTGTTTTTACTATAGAAAATCCTGGAGAAGGTCCACCTGTGATTGACAAGTATACAAATGGGAATAGAGTAGATGCCACACCATTCACAGACGATGATGTGTTAGAACAGCTTGCAAAACGGAAAGTGGACAAGGCCATGGAACCGTATGGAATACATCCTAGGATACTGAGAGAGCTCCGAGAGGTTCTTGCAGGGCCGTTAAAAGATGTTTTTAATAAATCCTTGAAGCTAGGAGAAATTCCACAGGACTGGAGAAGAGCTGATGTGGTACCTCTTCACAAAAGTGGTAACAGGGAACAAGTGACAAACTACAGGACGGTAAGCCTCACCTCAGTGGCAGGAAAAGTAATTGAGGCGCTCCTGAAAGAGCGAATAGTGGACTTTCTCGAAACCAGCAGGTTGCATGATCCGAGACAACATGGTTTTACCAAAGGACGATCTTGACAAACAAATCTGATTGAGTTCTTTGACTGGGTGACCAGAGAACTAGATCAAGGGCATACAATGGATGTGATCTACATAGATTTCAGCAAAGCCTTTGATACTGTTCCTCATAGGAGGCTTATCAATAAACTAAACAGCTTAGTGATGGGTCCCAAGGTGGTAAACTGGATCAGAAATTGGTTGACTGACAGACGACAGAAGGTGACGGTAAATGGAACTCACTCGGATGAAAGGAAGGTGATTAGCGGTGTGACCCAGGCTTCGGTCCTGGGACCAGTACTGTTCATTGTATTTGTGAGTGATATTGCTGAAGGACTGAACAGAAAAATCTGTCTTTTTGCAGATGACATAAAAATTTGCAAGAGTGGACTTCCCAGAGGGCGTGGATAACGTGAGGAAAGATCTACAAAAGCTGGAAGAATGGTCTAATGCTTGGCAGTTAAGATCTAATGTGAAGAATTGCAGTGTCATGCATTTGGGAAGCAGAAACCCAAGGGAATTGTATGCGATAAGGGGTGAGAGGTTGGTGTGCACGGACCAGAAGGACCTTGGAGTGATTGTTTCTGAGCATCTCAAGGTGGCAAAACAGTGTGACAAGGCGGTGGCAAAAGCCAGAAGGATGTTGGGTTGCATACAGAGAGGAATTCCCAGCAGAAAAGAAGAGGTACTAATGCCACTGTACAAGTCGCTGGTGAGGCCTCTCTTGGAATAGTGTTCAGTTTTGGAGACCATATCTCACAAAGGATATAAAAAGACTGGAAACGGTTCAGAGGAAGGTGACCAAAATGATTTGGACCCTGCGTCAGAAGATGTATGAGAAGAGACTTGAAGACCTAAATATGTACACTCTGGAAGAGAGGAGGGAGAGGGGAGATATGATTCAGACCTTTAAGTAAAGAGTATTAATGAACAAACAAACCTCTTCCAAACATGGGGAACTGCAAAACTAGAGGGCATAACATGAAGCTGCAAGGGGATAAACTGAAAGGCAATGTCAGGAAATACTTTTTCACTGAAAGGGTGGTGGATGCTTGAAATGCCCTCCTGATGGAAGTGGTGGGGGCAAATACAGTGACAGAATTCAAAGTGGCATGGGATATACACAGTGGATCCCTTTATAATAACAGGATAAAATCAAAATAAACATAACTCTTATACCTCAACAAATAGGGGTGATCTACATGGAGCGGTGGATACACCCCTAAACAAAGGTATGGGGAGGGTGATCTGCATGGAGCAGCATGGGCACCTACTCTTACCGCCTTGCTGGACAAATTAGATGGACTATACTGGTCTTTATCTGCCGTCATATACTATGTTACTATATGTATGGACATTGGGATGCAACAACGCCCCCTGATCCCGCGAGATTAGGTCTGGTGCGCATCCCAGATGAACAGGCTGATGCTGAGCTAGATGAAGAAGCAGGGGAAACCACAGCTGTTGGGGCCAGAACGGGGCTATCAGAATCATCGTGCCTCTGTCAGCCTGAAAATTGAATAGCATTTTGGCTATGAGCGAAATGGGTGGAAAAGTGTATAGCAGACACGTTCCCCAGTGAAGGATAGGAAAGTATCCGGGGCTTGACGGTGTGGAGACGGCACCCTTGAGCAAAAGCAAGGGACCTGTGCATTGAGTGGGGTGGCAAAGAGATCGATCTCCAGGATTCCCCATAGCCCGAAAATGCAATCGACTATTCTCTGATGAAGAGTCCACTCGTGAGGTCTCAGGACCTGACTGAGACTTGAAACGGCTCGGAGAACTATTCCATTAGTCAGAGCAAAGGTCCCAGCAGAGGAGGTTAGAACCTGTGCCTCCCTATTTGTTGACATAAAACACAGCAACCTGGTTGTCTGTCTGAACTAGGATAGATTGATGTAATAACTAACGGTGAAACACCCGACGGGCATTGGTTATCGCTCTCAACTCCAGGAAGTTGATCTGATGCAAGACTTCCTGTTGAGACAGAAGCCCTGCGTGCCCAGGCCATCGAGATGAGCTCCCCAGCCCTTTACAGAAACATTGGTGGTTAGCATCTGTTGAGGTAGAGGCATCTTAAAAAGTAACCCTACAAGAAGGTTTTGAGGAGAGAACCACCACTGAAGGGAGTCCGCCAGAAGAGGGATGACTACCACTCTGTCTCAAAGATGGCCCTTCACTTGCTTCCACTGGGAGAAGGTCCACTGTGCTTAGCGCATGTGGAGATGAGCGCAAGGGGCTACATAAATTGTGGAGACCATGTGACCCAACAGACAAAGCATGCATCTTGCTGTGGTGTGACGACTGCGCTGAATGATGCCCGCCAGCTCTGTAAGGCATTTGAGATGGTCCTTGGGCAGGAAAGCTCGAGGCTTAGTCGTGTCAAGAAGAGCACATGTGAACTCTAGCCTCTGAGTGGGAGAAAGGTGCATCTTTGGAAAGTTTATGACAAATCCCAATTGTTCAAACACTGAGACAGTGCATTGAATAGACAGATGCACCATATGTGGTGTCTCGCCCCTGATGAGTCAATTGTCTAAGAAGGGGAAGACGAAAACGCCCAGGGTGCGGAGATAGGCTGCGACTACCACCAGACATTTTGTGAAGACGCTTGGGACAGATGCCAGTTCAAAGGGCAGGACTCAGTATTGGTAGTCCCTACCATCGAACATGAAGCGGAGGTATTGCCTTTTAGACAGGTGAATGAGAATGTGCGTATTCGCATCCTTTAGATCCAGAGAACAGAGCCAATCGTTCCTCTGAAGGTAGGGAAGTAGGGTTCCTAGAGAAACCATCTTGAACTTTTCTCGTACTAGGAAATTGTTGAGGTTCCAGAGGTCTAGGATGTGATGGAACCCCCCTGATTTTTTGGGAATAAGGAAATATCGCAAGTAAAACCCTGACCTTTCCTGTGTGCAGAGAACAAGTTCTATCGCACCCTACTTTAGAAGGGTGGTGACTTCCTGCTGTAACAGAGATCGATGGAGAGGTGCTAGAGCAGTGGTTCTCAACCTGTCGGTCGGGACCCCTATGGGGGTCGCCTCAGGATTTACCAGGGGCTGCCTGACAAATCCAGGGAATTATTATTTCTTTTCTAATTTATTGTTCCAATTTGATCGCAAAGCCTAAAATGCCAAATACTTTGAATTTAATCAATTTATATATTACTTAGGCTATCCTATCGCCAGAAACGATACACCGAGACGTTATTTAGATCACTTCCGGTTTTGTAATGGCGGACATGGGTCCTACTAAAATTAAATTTTCTATGTAATATTATATAACACCAGCGACTCCATTGAAAATGAATGACAGAGAGAAGAACACAAAGAAAAGAAAATATTGCGATGACTTTTTAAGGTATGGTTTCACTTCCATATTTTCAGCAGGGATCGAGAAACCACAATGCGTTATTTGTAACGAAGTTCTATCAGTGGAATCCATGAAGCCAAACAAACTGAAACGGCATTTTGACAGTAAGCATCCCACCTTTGTAGGCAAGGATATTTGGCATTTTAAGAACAAAGCTGATGGAATCAAGAAAAGCAGACTTGATATTGGCGGAAAGTTTCACCAGCAAAACATAGCTGCTGTTGAAGCTTCATATATGGTGGCTCTCAGAATCGCCAAAGCCAAGAAAGCTCACACCATTGCCCTTCATCAGTCTTTTTGAATAAAGCATACTAAAACCGTTGATTACAAAATTATAATAATTTCGAAATCAAATATTGTTACTTGTTATTGTGATTAATTATTGTGGTTTAAATAAGTAAATTTTATAAATAAAAACATATTGTAAAGGCCTATAATATATTAATAATTCAACAAATGATTTTAGCGACAATGCGTTAACAGTAAAGGAAGAGAGACGCATTCGATTTTATTATTGGGGGTCATCACAAGTTGACCAATGGTAAAAGGGGTCGTGGTACAAAAAAGGTTGAGAACCGCTGTGCTAGAGGATAGTTCCCTGGAAAGAGAGAAGGTAACTGGGCAAAATGTAGCAGGTAGCCCCTGAGGAAAACCTGTAGAGTCCAAGGCTCTAATGTTATGAGGGGCCACCTGTGGGCAAAATGGACCAGCCTGCCCACTAGATGTTAGTAGGCTGCAGCTCCTTCAGGGAAAGAGTGGCAATGTTCTCCAGAAAGTAGTCAAAAACTAGCTCCAGGATGGGGCTGCTGGTTTGGTTGTGGCTTAGGAGGCTTGGCTCTCTTGGGTTGGCAAGGAGCCTGAGGCTTCTGCTGACCTTGGTGAGCACTGTAGGGCATGTAAGCTGCATTAAAGGGGTAATACTTCTTCTTCTTAGGATAGAAGGGCCTCTTTACAGAGGCCTTCTTCCTAGAAGAATCAGTTGTTTTACGAGAGAGACGCTTCATGGTAAGGTCATCATTCTCATTTTACCAGCCCTCTCCCCCCAGCTTTTACGAAAGAGGTTCTTATCTCAACAGGGAATGTCTGCTAGCTTGTCTTGGACACACTGTTCGAGGTCCAAAGACTGCAACAAAGCCAGCCTTCTGGCCCCAATGCCCACTGCTGCAGCTCTGCTGGTTGACTCAAAAGAGTCAAAAGCTGCTCTGGTGATGAACTTGTAGCAGTCCTGAGCATGCTTGACTATGGCCCTGTAGGCATTCAGCTTCACTGAAGGAATTATTGTAGACAACTCATCAATGTCCCTAAGGAACATACCCATATAAAGCATGCAAGAGTTAATGTGGCAAGCCAACATCGATGTCCAGAAGTATTGGCAGCCAAAGGCATCGAAGGTACGCAATTACTTTCCAGGAGGAACCTAAAAGTGATTCTTAGTACTCCTGAGATGGCGCATGGCTGACTCGACCACCATAAAATGATGAGGGAGTTGAGCTTTCTGGAATCCCAGGGAATCAGGAACCCTGTACATGGTGTCTAGCCTTTTACTGATGAAGGGAACCAAGAGAGGGGTCTCCCACATCCTAAACATGAAGTCCTGCAGAATATGATGAACTGGAAGAGTGGCAGCCTCCTTAGGAGTCAAGGGATACTGCAGTATTTCCAGTTCCTTGGCTCTCAGTTACGTCTTGGTGCCTACCGAGACTGAGAGAGCCTTGGCCATGTCCCGGATAAAATCCTGGAAGGACATGTCCTCAGATAGGGACCAGCAGCACTCGTGAGGTGGTGAAGGGTCCGATGGCACATCATGGTACCTCTGTGAAACAAGGGACTTGACCTCCGATTCCCAGGCATCAGAATCGCAGAGGAAATCAAAATAGTGACAGTCATTGTCACGTCTCCGCTACCGATCCGATGTTGATGGATGATCACCATACCAATGCCCTGAGGCATTGGAACCATAGAAGTTCAAGGCTGGTTCCTCCTGCAGTCAATGGGAGTCGACTGGTTCCAGGTCGGCATCGACCCCGAGGGTCCTGCTGGCAGTGGTTTCAGGCTCGGCATCAAGACCTGGGCTGCTGAGGGCTTTGAAGTGCCCGATTCCAGGCTCAGTATCGAGACCTGGGCTCCTGAGGGCCTCGAGGCCATTGGCACAGGTGCCGCCAGGAGCGTAGCCAAACTTCTCTCAATGGACAGCATGCTCGAGAGAGATGGAGGATGTCCGGGTGTATTCTGGTGAAGGACTCGACCACTGTTCCAGACAACGAAGGCAGAGGCTCTTCAGAGGTCAAAGCCTTGGTAGCACTCCAGAGCCTCTCTTGTGCTTTGGAGGTGGATTCCTCCCGCTGAAGCTGTTTAGCTGGCCACTCTCGATTCTTAGCTTCGGAGTCTCACTGAGGCGGGCTCCAATGTCGATGTCCAAGGGATCAATCCCAGGAATTGCCATTGGTCCTCAACGTTGAAGCCTGAGATGCTGATGCAATATCATTGGTCAGCTGTTTCTTACCACGGTCTCTCGGTTCTGAAGGAGGGCAGTTGACGTCAAAGAAAAGTGTGCTGAGGCCGCTGAGTCAGATACAAAAAGACTCTCTCGTTGCTTTTCCCATTTTTTTAACCCTTTCTTCGTCATTTGCTGACACAAATTACAAGAGTCCGGGTTGTGGTCAAGGCCCACTGTAAGCACCAATTGTGCTTGTCAGTAACTGAAATGGTGCGGTTGCAGGAAGCATATTTCTTGAAACTGCTGGCTGGCTTCTCTATATCAGGAAAACAGCCTTTGCCAGATCAAAATACAAAATGATGGCCGAAACCAACAAAAAAACCTGCGAGAATTGCGAGGTAAAAAAGAAATAAAACAAAAGAGTGCCAAAAAGGGCATCAGCATAGATGAGCAATGGTATCGAAGTAGACAAGAAGGCAAAAAGAAAAAAACAAGCACCCCGAAGGGCACAGAAGAAAAAGGTTTTCTCTACAGTGTCAGAACAAGCATCCATTGGGTTCCCAGGCAATAGTGAGATGCAAAGGTGTGGACTGACGATCATGTTGCAGCTCTGCAGATCTATTCCATGATGATCGAGTGTAAGTTAGCCACCGCCGCCACCATAGCTCTGACATTGTGAGCTGTGACATGACCATCAAGGTTCAGGCCTGCCTGGGCATAAGCGAAAAAGACACAGTCTGCTAACCAAACTGAAAGAGCGTTTGGAAATGGCAGCCCCTAGTTTGCTGGGGTCAAAGGAAACAAAAAGCTGGATGGACTTCTTATGGGCTTTAGTCTGCTCCAAGTAGAAGGCCAAGGCTTGCTTGCAGTCCAACATGTGCAATGCAGCTTCTCCTATGTGGGCATGAGGCCTTGGGAAAAAGGTTGGTAGAACAATCAACTGATTAAGGTAGAAATCTGAAACTACCTTTGGAAGGAATTTAGGATGAGTATGGAGGACCACCCTATTATGGTGGAATATGTTATAAGGCAGATGTAGTATTAGTGCCTGAAGCTCACTCACCCTGTGGGCCAACGTGACCGCCACCAGAAATAAGACCTTCCAAGTCAAGAATTTCAGTGGACAGGAATCAAGTGGCTTAAAGGAAGTCTTTATGAGCTGTGCAAGAACTACACTGAGGTCCAATGCCAAGGCAGGGGGCTTGTAAGGAGGCTTCAAAAGAAGCAGCCCCCCGCATAAAGCAAACAGCCAAAGGCTGTACCAAATTGGATTTCCCTTCTGTGCCATGAAGGTACGCTCTAGTCGCACTGAGATGGACCCTGACTGAGTTGAACTTCAGGCCAGATTCAGAGAGGTACAGAAGATACTTAAGCAGCTAGTGTGTGGGGCATAGGAAGGGATCTAAGGCCTGGCCGGCACACCAGATGACAAACCGCCTCCACTTGCAGACATAAGACTTCCTTGTTGAGGTTCTCCTGGAAGCTAGAAGGACCTCAGTAATGTCGTCAGGCAAGTTGAGCTCTGACAAGGCTAGCCTCTCAACATCCATGCCATGAGAGCCAATGACCAGATGTTGGGATACAGCATTTTCCTGTCGTCCTGAGATATTAAACATGGATTATGGCCTAGTCGGAAGGGTTCCAGACTGGAGAGTTGTAGCAGAAGAGGAAACCATGGCTGCCTAAGCCAATAGAGCATGAGGAGTGGAGGAGTGGCCTAGTGGTTGGGGCAAGGTACTTCAGGCTGGAAGGTCGGGGGTTCAAATCCCACTAGAGGACAGCAACCTTGGGCCGGAAGAACTGAGGTTTCTAGTCCCACAGGTGCTCCTTGTGGTCTTGGGCAAGCCACTTAACCCTCCATAGCCCATGTTCCCTGTAAAAAAAAATAGTTATCTCCAAGTTATAATGCTCTGTTCAATGTAATTTCAGTTTGTTCAATGTAAACCGCACTGATGCAGAATAGCACATTATATAAGAGAATGTAAATAAATAAAATAAATGAGGATCATCAAACATCCATCCGCTCTGAGTTTCAGGAGGGTCTTCATTATGAGAGGAATTGGAGGATAAGCATACAGAAGGCCTTCCCGCCAATGTAGGAGGAAAGCATCCAAAGCTAGTAGGCCGTGTGACTCCACTCTGGAGCAGAAATGCACTACCTGGGCAATCTGCGTGGTGGCAAACAAGTCCAGCGAGGGGGTGCCCTACTCCTGAAAGATACAGGCCACCACCTCCCTGTTCAGTGTCCATTCATGTGGTTTGTGGACCCAACTCAGTCTGTTTGCCTTAGCTCCATCCTGCGAGTGATGGCGAACTTCCACAAACTGTCTCCCAGCACAGGAGATATGAGCCAGTGCCTCCCTGCTTGTTTATATAAAAAACGGTGACCTGATTGTCAGTCTGAACTAGGATAATTTGGATGGCTAGCCAGTCTTGGAAAGCCTTTAGTGTGTTTGCTATGGCTCTCAATTCCAGTAAGTTGACCTGGTGAACACTTTCTTGGATGGACCAGTCATCTTGAGTGTGAAAATCATCCAGATGAGCTCCCCAGCCTAGTTTGGATGAGTCTTTTCATCAAAATCTTTTGGGGTGAGGCTTTCTGAAATGGTAGCCCCTTGAGCAAATTCTGATGAACTATCCAGCAATGCAATGAATGGACCAGAGGACTGGTGACATACAGATGATCCCGGAGACGACCTGTGGCTTGAGTCCACTGTGTCCGCAGAATCCATTGAGCCTTTCTCATCTGGAGGCATGACATATTGTAGAGGACATAGGGCCTAGAACAATCAGCATCTTGCGAGTGGTGACTTGTTGACTCAGTTGAGTTTCCTGTACTAAGGCTGTTAGCCTCTGGAGATGGTCATGCGGGAGGAAAGCCTGCGCTTGAGTTGTGTTGAGCAGGGCTCCTATGCAGGGCCAGCCTGTCTCTTAGGCAATCTAGGTGGCTGCCTAGGGTGGCCGGCAATGTTCCCTCTAATTTTCTGTAGGCTGTGTGCGCATAAAATAATCAGCTGTGCAACTTTTGAAGGAAGGTTACATTTTTGTGCGCCACATAATGACTCTCGGAGTTATATACTTTAAAATTTGACTACATGTCAGAATACAGTATGTACACCACATTGATTGCACTAGGAAATATTGTAGAACTTGTGAAAACTGGAAATTCACAACAACTTTTCAATTTTAAGACATCTGTCTTGTTTTCTATCAGAATCAGAACCGTAATTTTTGTGCGCTCTGTTGTAAAGTATGTGCGCTCGCTCGGCGAGGTGTGTGCGCGCGCACACGCGCACAGCTTAGAGGGAACAGTGGTGGCCGGCCCAGGTGGGTGGCAGAAGCACACATGGGTGGAAACTGCCACCCCGCAATTGCCACCGATTTCATTTGGAAGGGGCAGGCAGCAGCACTATTTACAAAAGCGGGGGCAAAAGCTGCTGCTGCCCGCCTCCCCTTCCCTAAAAGGAATCGGTGGCAGCTGGGGGGCAGGGGCAGCGGCGGTGGCAGCTGGAGGTGGTTTGGTGGCAGCTGGGAGAGGGCAGTGTCAGCGGAGGAGGGGCGGCAAGGCCAGGGTTTCTTCCTAGGACAGCAGAAACCCTTGGGCCAGCCCTGCTCCTATGAATTACAGCCATTGGGTAGATTGAAGCTCATTTATTTATTTATTTGTTTGTTACACTTTTCCATACTGCCCCTTCCAGAGATCAGGAGCGGTTTACATAAAACAAATGGGTTACATATAACAGTATTAAGGTGAACACAACAGAGAACTATAACAGTATCAAGGTGAACACAACAGGAAACTATTTACATATCAACTATGTATATGATTTACATCATTGCAAATCGCTTTCAGGACTCTGGTGTAATAAATAAATGATCTGAGTGACTTTATGATGTCTTCGAGATGGCGTTGAGAACAGCGGCTGTGGGTATTGGTGCCCAGAGACTCACCTGGCTCCAGTCTTCAGATCTGGAACAGTTGGTACAGAACAAGCTGGCGGACGTGCTGTGCTGGGGAGAGAATCTCTTTGGGGAACAGATTGAAGAGAAGGCTGGCTTCATGATTGGAATATCAGAGACATGGTGGAAGGAGGACAAACAGTGGGACACTGTGATACCTGGGTACAAACTATATCGTAATGATAGAGCTGATCAAATTGGTGGAGGGGTTGCGCTCTATGTTAGAGAGGGCATTGACTCAGAAAGGATTAAAGTTTTGCAGGAAACAAAATCTGCTGTAGAATCTATATGGATTGAAATTCCATATAAAAGGGGGAAGGCGATGGCAGTGGGGGTGTACTATCGAGCACCTGGCCAGAATGACCAAATGGATGATGAAATGCTCAAAGAAATCAAGGAAGCTAACAAAAGTTACAGCGCAGTAATAATAATGGGTGATTTCAATTACCCCGGTATCAACTGGGTCAGTGTCACGTCAGGACATGCTAGGGAGATAAAGTTCCTAGATGAAATAAATGACTGCTTCTTGGAGCAGCTGGTTCATGAACCGACCAGAGGGGAAGCCATATTAGACCTAGTCCTTAGTGGAACACCAGATCTAGTGCAAGAGATAAGGGTGTTGGGGCCACTTGGCAATAGTGATCATAGCATGATCGCCTTTGATTTAATTAATGGAGGAGGGATAGTAAGGAAATCCACAGTACTACCTTTTAACTTTCAAAAGGGAGACTATGATAAAATGAGGAAAACAGTTAAGAAAAAACTAAAAGGAGCAGTTGCGAAGGTTAAAGACGTACATCAAGCTTGGGTGTTGTTGAAAAATACTATCTTGGAAGCCCAGACCAGCTGTATTCCACGCTTTAAGAAAAGTGGAAGGAAGTCCAAAAATCTGCCAGCATGGTTTAAAGGTGAGAGGCTGTTGTTGCCAAAAAAGCATCTTTCAGGAAATGGAAAAAAGAGCCAAACGACGAAACCTGGAAACAGCACAAGCACTGGCAAGTCAAATGCAAGGCATTGATAAGGCAGGCAAAGAGAGAATTTGAGAAGAAGCTTGCTGCGGAAGCAAAAACGCGAAATAAAGACCTTTTCAAGTGCATTCGTAGCAAAAAACCTGTGAGAGAGTCAGATGGTCCATTAGATGATAAAGGGGTTAAAGGAGCACTAAGAGGCGACAAGGCGATAGCGGAGAGACTGAATGAATTCTTTGCTTCGGTCTTTACTGAGGAAGATGTAGGGATGTTACCCATGACTGAAGTGGTATTTAAAGGTGGGGAAGAAATGAAGGAAATATCGATACATCGGGAAGATGTCTTACAACTATTAGATAAACTGAAGAGTAGCAAATCACCTGGGCCGGATGGTATACATCCAAGGGTGTTGAAAGAACTGAAATATGAGATTGCAGAACTGCTGTCAGTAATCTGTGAACTATCATTAAAATCATCTCTAATACCTGAAGATTGGAGGATCGCCAATGTAACACCAATTTTTTAAAAGGGTTCCAGGGGTGATCCGGGAAAGTACAGACTGGTGAGCCTGACGTCAGTACCGGGAAAAATGGTAGAAACCATCATAAAGAATAAAATTACTCAGCATGTAGATAGTCACAACCTAATGGGAGACAGCCAACATGGCTTTAGACAAGGAAGATCTTGTCTTACTAATCTGTTATGTTTTTTTGAAGGAGTGAATAAACAGGTGGACAAAGGTGAGTTGGTTGATATTGTGTATCTGGACTTTCAGAAAGCCTTTCACAAGGTCCCTCATCAGAGACTTTTGGCAAAACTAAAGAGTCATGGGATAGGAGGCAGTGTACTATTGTGGATCAGGAACTGGTTAAAAGATAGAAAGCAGAGGGTAGGGCTAAATGGCCAATTTTCCCAATGGAGAAAGGTGAATAGTGGTGTACCCCAGGGATCTGTGCTGGGTCCGCTGCTTTTTGACATATTCATAAATGACCTGGAAAGTGGAATAACGAGTGAGGTTATCAAATTTGCAGATGACACAAAACTATTTAAAGTTGTTAAAACCCAAGAGGATTGTGAAAAATTGCAAGAGGATCTTGATAAATTGGAAGACTGGGCATCAAAATGGCAGATGAAATTTAATGTGGACAAGTGCAAGGTTATGCACCTAGGGAAGAACAACCCAAGCTATGGTTACACGATGCAAGGTTCCACATTAGGAACCACCACCCAGGAAAAAGATTTAGGCGTCATTGTGGATACCATGTTAAAACCCTCGGCCCAGTGTGCAGCGGCGGCCAAGAGAGCAAATAGAATGCTAGGTATGATAAGGAAAGGAATGGGAAATAAAACAAAAGATATTATAATGCCTCTATATCGTTCCATGGTGAGACCGCACCTTGAATATTGTGTGCAATTCTGGTCGCCGTATCTTAAAAAGGATATAGCGATTTTAGAAAAATTACAGAGAAGAGCCACCAAAATGGTAAAGGGGATGGAAGGATACTCCTATGAAGAGAGGCTAAAAAGGTTAGGGCTCTTTAACCTGGAAAAGAGACGGCTGAGGGGAGATATGATAGAAGTCTATAAATTAATGAACGGAGTGGAACGGGTAAACGTAGATCGATTGTTTACCTTATCAGAATATAGAAAGACTAGGGGACATGCAATGAAGCTACAGGGTAAACTATTTAAGACTAATAAAAGAAAATATTTTTTCACTCAACGTGTAATCAAACTCTGGAATTTGTTACCAGAGGATGTAGTAAAGGCTGTTAGTGTAGCTGGGTTTTAAAAAAGGTTTGGACAAGTTCCTGGAGGAAAGGTCCATAAACCATTATTAAGAAGTGACCGAAGATATCAATGCTTGACCCAGTACAAGCATTGTGGAACTTGTGTCTCTTGGGGAAACTGCTAGGTACATATGACCTAGATTGGCCACTGTTGGAAACAGAATACTGGGCTTGATGGACCTTGGTCTGACCCAGTATGTCATATCTTATGTTCTTATGTTAAGAGGAGTTGTGGTTCTGCAGTTATGACCTACAGTATGTGTATATGATAATGTCAGTGTGTGTCAGGAGTGGAGGGGTGTGCACTGGAGTTGTCTCTAATGTTACAGTAGTATTCCTTGAACAGGAGTGTCTTGATCTCTTTTCTAAATGTTTCGAGGTCTTTTATTGAACTGACTGAGTCTGGGAGGGAGTTCCATAGACTAAAGTTTGTGGATTGATGGAGATTTTGTCAGATTCATTCAGGGTGGTTTTAGTTAATGATTTTACAATTTCGAAAAGTTCCCTCGGATGGTTGAGGGCTTAATTGAGGATCTTAGTATGATAGTCTTTGCCTTATTGATTGCATCCTTATATGTATTAAGTGAGGTGAAGTATAGTTGTCTATTTTCTGTCATTTTTGAGGCTCTCCATTTATGTTCCAATTTTCTTAACTCTTTTTTTAGTTTCACTAATTCATACGAATACCATTTTTCAGACTGTTTCAGTTTAGTTCTTGGATGTATCTTTGTGGGAATTGCAGCTTTTTGAATGGATGTGTTCCAGGCACTCAATGAGACACTGAGGTCTGAGGGATGTGTTTTAAGTTGAGGCAAGACGTATTCTAGGAAGGTATCCTTGTTGAAGTGATTGAATCGTCTGGTTTGAGGTGCTGCTGCTCGAAAGTGTGCGGTGGGGGTGTGTGTATGGGGAGGTTGAATGATACTATAGGTGTCAAACCAAAGGACTTGTAATATATTGGGGGGGGGGGTACAAAACGGGTATTTTGTGGTTGGAATGGGGAGGAATACCAGATCTAAAGCATTTCCTTTTTTTATGAGTGGGAGAATTTATGATTTGTCGAAAGCCCATGTAAGCCATTGAGACAAGGAAGACGGTGTCATGTGATGTGTCGAGAGAGGGTAGGTGGAGGTCGCATAGGAAGATGTGGGGTTTTCTTAGGGAGGAGGAGCAGGCTAATTCAAAGATAGAGGTTAAGTTGTTATGTTTAGGTGAGGAGGTCTGTAGATGAGGTAAAGCAACATGTAATTATTTTCAATTTTCAGTATGACCACCCCATCAATATTGCTGTAGGGGCGGAGGTATATTTGAGTTCTATTTTGCTTAAAATAAGAATGCCAGCTCCTCACTTGGAGACTCTGGGACAGTTGTAGAGGTTAAAGCCGTTTATGTTTAGTTGGTTCAATAATATATTATTTGTGGTGGATTTCCAGGAGTCCGTGAAACAGAGAATGTCAGGTTTTTCATCTTTGACTAAGTCTAGGATAACTGGGATTTTATTTCTTATGGATCTGGTGTTAAAGCATAGTTACTCACCTGTAACAGGTGTTCTCCAGGGACAGCAGGAATCAGTCCTCACTTATGGGTGATGTTGGCACCGACGGAGCCCGCAGGGAGCAATTCTCCAGCTTTGGTATTGCTGCCACACATGCATGGTCCTCTTCCCGCCCATAACTAGAGCCCTACTAAGCAGATGGCAAGGGAAGGATAAAAATAGCAACTCTTCAGGGAGATGGGAGGGTAGTGAGGACTGATTCCTGCTGTCCCTGGAGAACACCTGTTACAGGTGAGTAACTACGCTTTGTCCAGGAACAAGCAGGAAATCAATCCTCACTTATGGGACCCCCAGCTACAGGATACCGAAACCTATGAACAAAAACACCTCCACAAAGCAGTGAGCAGAAGTCGACGATCCAAAGGGAGCCCGAGTCCTCGGGTCCTCGGGGGCCAGCTCTCAGTAGCCGCATAAGAAGGGTCAGAAGGCAGGGAGTTGCTTATACCCCGAACAGATTACGGAGTACAGCCTAGCCGAAGGTGCTGTCCCGGCGGGACTCCCTCTCCAGGTAGTAATGTGAAGCGAAAGTATTCGCTGAAGACTAGGTCACAGCCTGGTAAATGTCTGTCAGAGGCACTGAGCGCAGCGAAGCCACCGATGCCGCCTTGACACGGACACCATGCACGGTGTCCCGCTGATCCAGCGGGGTCCCAGCCTTTGCCTGAGCAAAAGTGATGCAGTCTGCCTCCCAGATGGAAAGGGTGCACTTGGTGACTGCAAGCCCCAGACGGTTAGGATTGTAGGTGATGAAAAGCCGGTCGGATTTGCGATGACCCTGGGTGCGCTGCAGGTAGAAGCCAAGAGCCGTCTTGCAGTCGAGTGTATGCAAAACCGCTGATGCCCGGTTGGCGTGAGGTCTCGGGAAGAAAGTTGGTAAGAATATCTCCTGGTTGAGATGGAAATCCGAGACAACATTCGGAAGGAACTTAGGGTAAGTCTGAAGGACCACCCTGTTCCCGCAAAACCTGGTGTAAGGGGCCCTGGCCATGACGGCTTGCAGCTCACTGACTCACCGAGCCGATGTCAGCGCCACCAGGAAGACTACTTTCCTGGAGAGGTGCTGAAGCAAGCACGTCGCCATCAGCTCGAAGGGCGGCTGCGTCAGCTGCATGAGCAAAATGTTCAGGTCCCACTCCGCCAGCGGAGGCCAGACGGGGTTTTGGAAAGCAAGAGGCCCCGCATGAAGAGGGAGACCAGAGGCTGACCCGAGAGGGGTTTTCCCTCAACAGGGATGTGGTTGGCTGAAATGGCGCTCAGGTGAACGCTAATCGAATTGGATTTCAGCCCCACCTGTGAGAGGTGGAGAAGGTACTGGAGAACCCACCGGGTGGAGCAGGAGAACGGATCGATCTGGAGCTAGGAGCACCACACCAAGAAGCACCGCCACAAATCCGTTGGCCCACCTCGTAGAGTCCTTCCTCGGAGTGAGCAGGACTTCCTCGATCTCCTCTGGGAGGTGCAGCGAGGCTAAAGAGACCCGCTCAGCCGCCAAGCTGTTAGGGATAGCGAGCCCAGGCTCGGGTGAAGCACCTGTCCCTCCTCCTGTGTCAGCAGACCCGGGGCCCTGCCCAGGGGGACTGGAGGCTCTGAGGAGAGTCGGAGTAGCAGCAGGACCAAGGCTGGCGAGGCCACGAGGGAACCACGAGGATCACCAAGGCTCAGTCCTGCTGAATTTTGTGGAGGGTCCTCGTAATGAGAGGAGTGGGGGAGAAATGCATAAAAAAACACAGAGGTCCAGCTCATTAGGAACGCGTCCGGGGCTACCCTGCTCAGGTGCAGTATGAGCCCGCAAAAACGGGGGGAGGTGTGCGTTTGCCGGACTGGCAAAGAGGTCTATGGACGGAGCCCCCAGCGACGAAACAGGTGGAGAACCACCTCTGGACTCAGGTGCCTCTTGTGCAGGTGGAGAAGTCTGCTGAGTCTGTCCATGAGGATGTTGTCTTGGCCTGGGAGGCAGACTGCTCTTAGCATCATGCCCCGGCGCATGGCGAAGGAGCAGAGGAGGACTGCCTCCCAAACAGAGGCAGGAGCTCGTACCCCCTTCCTTGTTTATGTTGCACATTGCGACCTTGTTGTTAGTCTGCATGAGCACCGACATGCCTCGCAAGCGGTGCTCGAAGACCTTCAGAGCCAACCGGACTGCTCGAAGCTCAAGCAGGTTGATCTGCTGCAGGGATTCCTCGGGTGACCATCGTCCCTGGGTACGGAGGTTGTCGCAGTGGGCTCCCCAGCCCAACAGCAAGGCATCCATAGTCAAGACAAGCTCATGTGGCGGGGTCTGGAAGGGCATGCCCTGAAGGAGGCTTTGGGATTCTGCCACCACTCCAGGGAACTGGATAGACTGTGTGAGACTGAGATGGGGTCCCGGAGCCGGCCCGAAGCCTGGGACCATTACGCAGTGAGGTACCACTGAGCTGCTCACATATGCACCTGCTGGGCAGCTAGGAAGGCAGAAATGCTGTGCTCTAGTGTCAATATATGGGACTCCTACTCAGGAGTGGGTACCTGGGATGCCGACACTGGGGATACCTGGTCTGATGTGGAGGAGAAGAGAGGGTCTTCACAGGGACGACCCTCAGGAGACTGGGCGCCATCGCCGGAGGTTTCCGTATCTGTACGAGGTACCTTTCGAGGCCGCTCCTTGTCCGACTCTCGGGAATACCGGGGAGGGCTAAGGGAACATGTGTGAGATCACCCACGCTTATCTGGAGCCGCCGACAGCGACTTCGAGGTTTTCTTTTTTCACCATTCCACCTCGGGCGAACCCGGGTCGGAGTAACGCCTGGGACGTGGAGACACTGCGGGGAACCCCACAAGTGGTGGATCGGTGGAGCAGGCTGCCACCGGAGACCCCAGGGCTGCCTTATGAAAAATGTCGTCCGACTTCTGCTTACGGCTTAGCAAGGCTTTAGCAGACAATTTCTTACAGAGCGAGCAGAGCTCTGGGTTGTGGTCAGCCCCAAGGCACCGCAGACAATAGTCATGGGTGTCCGTGAGTGACATATTTTTGTAGCATCTGTCACATTTTTTGAAGCCGGTGGCCATGGGGGCAAAAACAGCCCCTGCGAGGTCGAACGCCCTTGAAGCCTGCGGTTAGAAAAAGGGCACGAAAAGGGCCCGAAGCAAGAAAAAAGGGGAAAAAGGCAAAAAAGGGGATCCCCTGGCCCACAGGTGTAGCAGGGGCGCCGGGGAGGACGGGAGAGGACCGGTGCAACCGGAAAAAAGGCCAATGGCCTACATGGAAAAAGATGGCACCCTTGGGTGGGAAGAGGACCATGCATGCGTGGCAGCAATCCCAAAGGCTTTCTTTGAAAGCTGGGGAATTGCTCCACGTGTGCTCCGTTGGTGCTGACGTCACGCATAAGTGAAGAATGACTTCCTGCTTGTTCCTGGAGAATAAGGATGCATTTTAAAGGTGTATGGGTGTGTGTTATATTATGTGGACAATCTAACAGTAAGGGGTTGATGAGGATTAATCTGTGGTTGTTTTTATAATGACTTGCATGGTGTCCTCTAAGGAAAGCACTATTAAAAATGCGTAAGTTTGTGATATGTCTAGTTTGGCTGTGAATGATGGGAATGGGACCAGGAAGGTTAGTGCCTTGCAGTAGTGAATGGGCGTTTGAAAAGAAGAACAGGTTTAGAATGAAGAGGAAAACCTTGTTGAATTGCATGGTGGTGAGTGGAGCAATTATACTTGTGACTAAGTTTCGGATGCTACTGAACAGATGTTAGGAGGTGGTGGATAGAGAGGGTAAGTGATGCAAATCAGTGCCGTGTGGTGGAATAAAATTGTGAGTACCAGAATAGAGATATGAAAGTGGGTGAATGGTTGTGGGGAATATTTGGAGACTCCAGTATATAATAGGGTGGGTGTTGAACAGTTAAGCAATGTCACTGGGTTATGTTGTGGTGAGCAGCAAAAGGTCAATGGTAAAATAAAATGAGTTACAGTGGAGTGAGTAGGCTATCTAAAACACCTTGATGATGAAAGCATTTAACAGTTCAGCGTAGTGAGATTTATACAGATTGAAGGACAATCCAGTGTTGTTGGGCAGCTGGCGGGAGCTAGGCTGTACAGCATAAGGGTAGACTTAGGTTAGAGGATTGTCTAGAGCGGTATGTGGAGGATTTGTGCTAGCCGAGTTCAGTTATAGGCACATTGGACTCACCTTGGCTATGGTGCTCTTCTGCTGTTGTTTTGATTCCTGCCAGTGTTCCCCGCACAAAGGCCGCACCAAAGGGCCCTCAAGCACGAGCGCACCCGCTGATGCTGTACTTTAAAGTAAGTCCTCAGCCTCCGATTGGCTTTGTGCAGGGGAGCGGGGAGGAGTCCTGCTTCCCGCTCCTTTGTGCGGCGCTGATCGGGGTTTAGAGAAGCGTGGTGGCTCCGGTGCTGTTCTTTAGTTGTTCCTGCCAATGCTGTACTTTAAAGTAAGTCCTGAGCCTCTGACTGGCTTTGCGCAGGAGAGCGGGGAGGAGTCCTCCTTCCTGCTCCCTTGTGCAACGCCGATCGGGGGTTAGAGCAGCATGGTGCTGGAATTTTGAGCAGTCTTTACCATGGCCCACCAAAGTACAATATTGTTCCAACTTTTCAGGAGGAAGGCACTGGGACAGATCAGCGAGGTCATGCGTGATGTCCTTCAGGAACATGCTCATGTAGGGCTGGTAAGAGGCCACTTGGGCCATAAGCATGGAACTCTGAAAACAGTGTCTCCTGAAGGAGTCCAGTGTCTGAGCCTCCCTCCCTGTGGGCACCATGGAATAAGTCTTGGAGCTCTTGATCCTCTTAAGGATGGCCTCGACCACCAAGGAGTGATACGGGGCCTGAGCCTTCTCGAAACCAGGGCTTTCTGAACCTTATACATAGAGTCAAGCATTCTAATCACTGGGGGTACGGTGAGGGGTCTTTCCCATATTCTCATCTGTACCCTCTGTAGGATGTGGTGTTCAGGAACTATTATCACTTCCTTAGGGGTTGAAGAGTACTGAAGGATCTCCAGTTCCTCTGTCCTGGGTTCAATCTTAGTCTACAACAAGAATGGTATGGCCTTGGCCATATCTCTCACAAAATCCTGGAAGGTCATGTCCTCAGGAGGAGACCTATGCCGTTCATGAGATTGAGATGGGTTCGATGAGAGCTCAGTAGATTTTCCCTCTGACAAGTCTTCCGATTTCACATTGGTTACTCATTCCTCTGAGTCAGACTCTGAGAGAAAGTCAAAATACCTCTGAGTCTCTGACTGGATCTCTCTCCTGCTTTGAGGGGAATGGGAGCTCTTTCAGGAGCGATGATGTCTCGATGCTCTTCTCAATTTCAAGGGTGCTTCAGACCCCAAAATACTAGAGAGAGAAATCAGCTGGCTTGTAATTGGGCTCAGGGTCCTTTGGTGTCCTGATGTCGATGCTTCTCTCACTAGAAAGGCATGCGTCTTGAGAATCATCTGTACAATGGTCGATGACGATGTTGAGGTTCCTGTCTACTGCATCCCTAACAGTGCTGTGAAGTGATCCTCAGGTGCATGCAGAAGGCGCTTCTCTAAGGCTGCTGATTCCGAAGACTGCGTGGCCTGAGCAACTTCAACTGATGTACCCGGCATCTGTGTTGGGGTATCGGCAGCTTGGTATTGGCTATTGCAAGGCTGTCTGTGCCCCTCCGATGCTCTGGAGGATGAGCAGTCCTCCCTTTGGGGGGCACTCAAACTGACCCCCATTGCTCTCAATGCCATGTCTCGATGGGCTTTGATGCCGATGCACCAGGTCTTTAGCCCAGTGTTCAATACATCGCCCCTCCTCATTGAAAGAGCCAAGGCTCTCTCCAATCCCAGATGGGGACTTGTCGATGCCCAGTGCTCTAGGGCACTAAGGCTGCTCGGCTCTGACCCAGCTTGAGGGCCCCTCGGTTGATAACACCATCCGGTCCCATCTTGGATGCCATAGAGGTCAATGTCGATGCCAAAGGGAATGGATCGCACCTCTGAGTGCCAAAAAGGGACTCTCACTGCTTCTCCAGACTCTTGAGGCCTCTCTGTCATCTGCAGACATAAAGCACAAGAGGGCTGATGATCAGGCACTGAAGGTACCAGTTGTGTCTATCCATGATGGATATGGCTCCAGCTCAGTTGGAGCATTTTTTGAACCCGCTCACCGGTTTTTGGGACATGTCGGGAAAAACAATTGCGGCTAAGTTGAACAGCTTGATGATGAAAGTGGGCCCAACCAGGGCACTTGCAGGAAGCAGGGCCGGCAACCAAAGTGACAGAAAGACCAAAAGGTAATTTTAAAAGAAAAAGGCAGAGAACCATGACGGCAGGCATAAGAGGTTATGAAAATAGATTTTAGGCAAAGATCCTATAGGGGAAAAAAAGTTTACCAGCAGAGGACTGTGGAAAGTGTCCATGGGGCTCTGCGTAAAACTAAAGACTAAAGAAGATGGTGCCACGGTAGCAGGCGGGAAAGGAGGTGCACAGGCATGGTAGAGCCTCCCCAAAGCTACCAATAGACGTTGCGGAGCATTCCTGTGCAGGGCTCCGTCAGGGACGTCACCCATACATGAGGACTTAACTGTCCACGGAGAATTAAACCTATTTTGGCATAAAAAAGAGAGGCAATCTGCTATCTAATTCATTAGTGTGAAGGGCATATTCAATGGTGGTGGCGGCCAGCGCAATTAAAATAGCTGGCCATCACTGCTTTAAATTATGCCTGGATCCTCATTGCTGGGGCCAAATCCAACCAGCGGTACTGAACATCTGACTTGCCCAGATAGTGAATTAATTAAACTGGATAAAGTAAGACCAGCTTTTTTTTTGGCCTAACTTTAGCTAATTAGGGTTAACTGTCTAGAGGCTCAATATTGCCGCTGACTAATTAACCCTTGGTGCTGTCTCCGCTCCACCTCACTGTTAAGCAGTTAGCGTCGGGCCGTTCAGTGGCCCTAAGAGGGGATATTCAGCAATATAAACCAGATATGTGCTATTCAATGTTTTACTCAGCTGGAGAAACACAGCAGCTTTGCTATTGCAATATTCCTTTTGAATATGTCCTACTCTATGTTTAGCTATGGCAGTTGTAGTTGGGTCAAAAGAGGCAAAAAGATGGGTTGTCTTCCTAAGGGCTTCAGTCTTCTCTAGGTTGAAGGTTAGGGTTCTTCTGCAGTCCAAACTGTGCAATGCTTTGCACCTTTCTGGTCATGTGGTGTGGGAAAGAATACTGCAGGACAACTGACTGGTTAATGTGGAAATCAGACACCAGTTTAGGTAGGAACTCGGGATGCATTCACAGAACCACCCTATCATGAAAACATTTTGTGTAAGGCAGATACATCATTAGGGCCTATAGCACATTTAGTATCATCACTTCAGTACATACGACCTGCCAGGTCATGCAGTTTGGCTCACAGGCGCTTTCATCAGCTAAGTTAAGATAACACCATTCTGTGGTCCCATGACATGGAAAGCAGCTTTATAATAGGCTTCACTGTAAGATAAATCACTTCCATTTAAAATCATAAGACCTACTACTGGAATCTTTTCTAGAAGCCGGAAGAATTAGATACACATTATTTGGCAAATTCAAAGAACTGATTACCACCCTCTCAATATCCAGGTTATGAGGGCCACAGACCACATACTGGGATGAAGTGAGGGCAGTGTGAATCACTAAGGAAATTGTTAAAAGAGATTACCTTAGTAGCACAGAAATAAGTAAATCAACCAGAGCTCAATGATTTTTAATCATGAAGGACTGCTGACAGAGCAGCTGCCATTGCTGGGAAGGAATCTGCACTTGTAAGTATTTACCTGCTGGAAAATTCTCATAATCTTGGAGAAAAAGAGAATGCTTGGGTTTAAGCTGATAAAATCTGTGTCTATTAAGTCAGTTAGGACATAGCCAACTTTCAATTAGGGTTTGTTTCCCACCAATCCACCAAAGCTCCCACCCACCCCAGGCATATCTTTGATTTAAAAGCCCTTAAAGCAGTTAAGGGGAAAGAAGTGATCATATTCACTTTCAGGTTTAACTGCTTATCAGCAAGTTATTAGGCCTTAGAAATAGCTTAATTAAGGCCTTGGAGTTCATCTTGAGGTGAACACTAAACCTTAAACATATTGGGTATAACTGTATTCCTATTCCCCTAGAAACTTTAAATAACTTAACAACTTTAAATACTTAAACAAATCTTTAAAACTAAGATGAAGACTGAGCAGTCCAGCAGCAAGATGGGGGTTATCCACTCTTTTCCTCTCAGTGTCATGTATTATTTCTGCCAGTTGGTGAGAGGTCCTGTATGTGCACTAGCAGAACCACCATGAACTGGGACATCTTGCCCATTCTCAACAGAGCATGACAGAAAACTTTGGAAAATCTGTAGTCACTATTTTAATTTGGACACCATTCAATGATATTACCTATTGCTGTTTTAAAATCTGAGCCTGCAGGATGTTCATTTTTCCTTTTTTCCAATCCAATGGAATGATGGAAAGAAATTATATGTAACATGCTGAGAATGTATATCTGTCTGGGTGCAAAATAACTCTCCAAAACTTTAAGGTCTGGGACCAAATTTGGCATGGAGAGAAAACTGTAAAAAAGACACAGAGTATACAAATAGGCCAGATCAGAGATGGGGTTTCAGACAAAAACTCTCCACCAGAAAAGTGTAGTTACTCACCTGTAACAGGTGTTCTCCAGGGACAGCAGGAATCAGTCCTCACATATGGGTGACGTCGGCGCCGACGGAGCCTTCAGGCAGAGCAATTCCCCAGCTTTACAGGTAAGAAACTATGCTTTCTCCAGGAACAAGCAGGAAGTCAGTCCTCACATATGGGACTCCCTAGCTATAGGCTACCAAGAACCCCTAGCTGAAAAATGGCTTCCTCTAGAAAAGCCGTAGCAGCTGCGATAGGAATTCAGCGGAGACGCCATACCCCCAGTAGCCTGACACCAGAAGGCCAGAGGGTAGGAGTTGCCTAAACCTCAAATAAGTTAGGAGTACCGCCTGTCCGAAAGCACTGTCCCGTCGGGACTCTCCATCCAAGCAGTAATGGGCTGCAAAGGTTTGGCTTGAAGACCAGGTTGCAGCCTGGCAGATGTCTGCCAGAGGAACAGAGCGGAAGTGAGCCACTGATGCGGCCTTAGCCCTGACACAGTGGGCCGTGACTCGACCCTGCAACAGGAGGTCGGCCCCCTGTACGCCCAGGCAATGCAGTCTGCCACCCAGGTGGACAACGTGCGCTTGGAGACAAGCAGCCCCAGTTTACTGGGGTCATAAGAGACGAAGATCTGGGTAGCCCTTCGATGTCCACCGAGTTTTAAAGCTGAGACAAAGAGAGAGAGAGGGAAAGGAAAGAGATAGAGAGATACAACTCCTATGGGAGGTGGGTGGGGTGTGAAGACTAAATTCCTGCTGTTCCCGATCACCTGTTACAGGTGAGTAACTATGCTATCTCCAGGAACAAGCAGGAATGTAGTCTTCGCATATGGTGACTCCCTAGCTTTAGATGCCAGGGAGAGACCCCAGAAGTTGTGTGTCCCTGAAAAAAGGGCTCCACTTCCCCCCATGGATCTCTGGCATCCAGACAGGGATGGTGGGTAGGAGTTGATTAGGTATGGAACAGGGGTTGGAGAACAGCCTGACCAAACAAGGCATCCCGGCGGGAGTCCTTGTCCAAGCAGTAATGTGCTGTGAAGGTATGAACCGAGGCCCAGGTGGCTGCTCGACAGATGTCGTCGATAGACACAGCGTGTAGATGAGCCATTGAAGCTGCCATGGCTCTCACATTGTGAGCTGTGACATGGCCCTCCAGAGGAAGATTCTTACCCTGATAGGCAAAGGAAATGCACTGAGCAATCCAGTTTGACAGTGTTCTCTTGGAGACTGGAAGTCCCAAATGAGAAGGATCAAAAGCAACAAAGAGCTGAGAGGACTTTCTATGTTGCTGTGTTCTTTGTAAGTAAAAGGCTAAAGCTCTTTTACAGTCCAAGGGATGAAGATTCCTTTCTGCATTTGATGCATGAGGCCTTGGAAAGAACACAGGTAGGTAGACCGCTTGGTTTAGATGAAAAGGCGAGTCCACCTTTGGCATAAAGTGTGGATGAGTCCTAAGGACTACCTTGTCATGATGGAACCTTGTATAAGGTGGATCAGCCACTAGTGCTTGCAAATCACTGATGCGACGTGCTGATGTGATTGCAATGAGAAAAATAACCTTCCAAGAAAGGAATTTCAAGGAGGTAGTAGCTAAGGGTTCGAAAGGTGGCTTCATGAGCTGACCAAGAACCAAGTTTAAGTCCCATGCCACAGGTGGTGGCCTAATGGGAGGCTTAGTTAGCAGAAGGCCTTATAAGAGGATGGGAGGAAATAGGTTATCCATTTAGGGGCTTGAAGGAAGCTGCAATAGCACTCAAATGGACTCTCACTGAGTTAGTCTTAAGTCCTGCATTGGATAAATGAAGGAGATACTCCAGTAATGATTCCAGAGGTACCGCAAGGGGGATAAGACCCTTCTGCGAACACCATATAGTAAACCTTTTCCACTTGAAAGCATAAGAGCATCTCGTGGAAGGTTTCCTGGAAGCATAAAGGATATCCTTTACCTGCTAAGGGAGGTTAAGATCATGGAGATCTAGGCCTTCAGCAACCAAGCCCTGAGATGCAGAGACTGCGGATTGGGATGCCATAACATTCCGTCCTCCTTTGATAGGAGATCTGGAGCAGACCCTAACTCCAGGGAGGGAGCTTGAGAGAGATGTAGAAGCAGAGGGTACCACACTTGCCGAGGCCAATGTGGAGCTATGAGAATCATACGTCCTCTGTCTCTCTGAAGCTTGAATAGGGTCTTGGAAATTAAGGGAATGGGTGGAAAAGCATAAAGGAAGTCTTGGCCCCAGTGAAGGAGGAAAGCATCCTTGGCCTGAGAGCCCTGAGCCAGGATTCTGGAACAGAACCGGGGAAGTTTGGCATTCAACGGACTTGCAAAGAGGTCTATGTCCGGGGTTCCCCAAATTTGAAAAATCTTGGTCACCTGGTCTACATGTAGAGACCATTCATGTGGAAGCAGAACTCGACTGAGTCTGTCTGCCCAAGAGTTTTGTATGCCTGGAAGATACACTGCCCGGAGATGAATCTGATGCTCTCTGGCAATGGCCCATAATCGCAAAGCTTCGTTGCAAAGCGACAGAGAGCCTGTTCCCCCCTGTTTGTTCACGTAGAACATGGCTACTTGATTGTCCGTATGAATGAGGACTGTCTTGTAGCTGAGCAGGGTGTGAAACACTCGAAGAGCAAGGAAGATTGCTCTGAGCTCCAAGAGATTGATATGTAGATGAGTCTCCTGTGGAGTTCAAGTGCCTTGGGTGGAGAAGTCTTGCAAATGAGCTCCCTAACCCATTGGTGAAGCATCTGTTGTGAGAGTTGCCTGGGGTAAGGGTTGTTGAAATGGGGACCCCAGCAACAAGTTCTGAGTGGACTGCCACCATTGGAGGGACAAAATAAGGCGACTTGTGTTTGCTATTTTGTCTGACAGGCACCCTGATGCCTGGGTCCAGTGAGTGGATAAAGTCCACTGGGCTGCTCTCATATGGAGGCGAGCATAAGGGACCACATGCACGGTAGATGCCATGTGGCCTAGTTGCTGTAGCATTTCTCGGGCAATGAGATGAGGTTTTAGCACTGCTTGAGAAGCTAACTGCACCATGCGAAGGCAACGGGCCTGGGGAAGATAGGCCCTTGCCTTTTTGGTATCCAGCAAAGCTTCTATGAATTCTAGAGACTGAGTGGGAGTTAGACTGGATTTTGGGACGTTTATGACAAGACTCAAATACTGAAGGACACGCATTGTGCAAGATAGGGAGTTCCTGGCCTCTGCTTCTGATGGCGCTCGAATGAGCCAGTCATCTAAGTAGGGAAAGACGAATATCCCTAGAGTGCGGAAAAATGCTGCTACCACAGCCATGCATTTCGTGAACACTCTTGGTGTTGAGGCCAGGCCAAAAGGAAGCACCTTGTATTGGTAGTGCTTTCCTTGAAAAAGGAACCGAAGGAACTTCCTGTGAGTCGGGTGGATGAGAACATGAGTGTACGCATCCTTGAGATCTAGAGAACAAAGCCAATCCTGACTCTGAAGGTATGGCAGCAGAGTTCCTAAAGAAATCATCTTGAATTTCTCTTTAAACAGGAATTTGTTCAATTCTGAGGTCCAAAATAGGTCTGTATCCCCCTGTTTTCTTTGGGATAAGGAAATAGGGGGAGTAAAACCCCGCACTCTTTTGATGAATGGGTACCTCTTCTATTGCCCCTTAGGCAAGAAGCATAGTGACTTCCTGATCTAACAGGCTGATGAGAGAGGTCTGAGAATTGAACTGTCTTATCATTGTGGGAGGGGGCATGCTCAAAAAATGAAGCTTGTACCCCTCTTTTATGATGGAGAGTGTCCAATGCTCTTATTATCTGTCCCCATCTGGGGGCAAAATGGCACAACCTTCCTGGAATGGTGGAAGGCTCTGGTCCATTGAGAGCCAGGAAGGCTAAGTTCTCTAGCTGAAAGTCAAAGGCCTTGTGGAGGCTGAGACTGCTGAGACTGTTGAGGCTTAGCAGTCTTTGCTTTCCTTTGTTTGGGTGGTTGCTGACCCTTCCGGACAGGTTGACCTGCAGAACGTCCCTGCTGAGAATAAGCAGGATAAAATCTTTTCTTTTTAGAAAAGAATGGTTTCTTGAAAGATTTCGTTCTTGCGGGATCAGCTGTGGACTTGGATAATCTATCCAAGGTGGAGTTGTCAGCATCCAACTCATTGGCCTTTTCCTGCCAATCTTTACCAAACAGGTTCTCACCAGTACAAGGAATATTTCCCAGTTTGTCTTGTACCCAGAGCTCCAGATCAGATGCCTGGAGCCAAGCAATTCTATGTGCACCTATGGCAATGGCAGAGGTTCTGCTTATGCACTCAAAACAGTCAAAAGCTGCATGGTTGACAAATTTAGAAACATCTTGGGCATGCTTGACCAATGTGAGAAAATCCTGCCTTCTATCCTCAGGAAGAAGAGGGCTCAAAGCCTCTAAATCTCCTGTGACTTCCTTTAGGAACATTCCCATATATAGACTATAGGAACTGATCCTGGCAGAAAGCATGGAAGCTTGGAAGACACAACGTCCAAAAGCATCCAAAGTTCTGCACTCATGTCCTGGAGGATTAGAGGCACGCCTCTTTGCACTCTTGATCCTTCTCATAGCTGATTCCACTACAATAGAGTGGTGAGGAAGCTGAGTTTTCTGGAAACCAGGACAAGGAGGGACTCGATACAGAGTATCCAGTCTACAAGAGTAAGGAGAGGTGGTAAGAGGTGTCTCCCACATTCTTAGCATGAGATCATATAAGATCTCATGGATGGGCAAGGTAGCTGCCTCCTTAGGAGTTTTAGGATATTGTAAAATTTCCAACTCCTTTGCTCTGGGCTCTGTTTCAGGGGCCACAGTAATGGACAGACCCCGAGCCACCTCCCTGATAAAATCCTGAAAGAAAATGTCCTCTGGAGGAGACATCCTGTGTTTAGGGGAGGAAGGCTCCTCCGGGAGAAGTATTCCAGCATCGACAGAACTGTCAGAATGCTCAGATTCCTCTGAGGACTCGAAGTACCTTCTGTCGGGATGCTCTTGAAGAGCTCGATACCCGTACCGACCAAAGTCGGTACTGAGGGGAATCGGTACCGGTGTAACGGTACCGGAAGGCATCGCATGACTGGGTGCCAGCAATGAGGATGCCGTTGTCGGTGCCGGTACCGATTGAACTGTCTGACGCGGTTCCGAGGGTGTCAATGCCACAAGGAGAGCCGCCAGACTGTGTTCAATAGCCAGGACCCTCTGGTCTATCAACGCTGCCGATGCCTGGATGTCGGTACCGGAGAAGACCGCCGGTACCCCAGAGCATGGCACCAGTAGTTCTGCCGAGGTCGAGGCCTCGAGAATGTCCTGGAGCCCCGATAATGCTTTGGAAGCCTCCCGCTGGGACAATTTTGCCGGTGCAGAATCCTCAAGGGCAACGCCAGAGGCATCTCGATTCTTAGAAGGAGATCTACCCTTTGAGGACCAGCTAGACTTGTGTTTAGTTACCTGAGATCCACGGGAGGAAGACGAAGCCCTGGAAGACGTCGATGCCACCGAAGCTGCATCAAAGGGAAACAGGGTACTGAGCTTGGCAGCTCGGTTCTGTCGACCTCTCTTGGACATCATGGCACAGGCCATACATTCCGAGATGGAATGGTCAGGACCTAAACATTTCAGACACCACTCATGGGTGTCGGTGACGGAGATGGTACCGCCACACTTGGTGCACTTTTTAAAACCCGAAGAGGGTTTTTCCATCTGGAAAAAATCTTGGGCCTAAGGCCCAAAATGGCGCGTGCACCTGGAAAAAATGGGAAAAAAGTACTAAGAAAATTTTTTTTTTAAAAGATAAGAAAGAAAGAAAGAAAAACCGGCGGTACTGGTAAAGCGTCGAGGAAGGCAGACGCGACCACAAAAAAGAAGGAAAATTTTCTGCGGTGACAGGAACACGACCTGATGGCTCCGCGGAAAACGAAGAACTGGAGAGAGGCAGTTGGGAAAGGCAGGAAGGCAGCACGCAGGCGCTGTGGGATGCTCCCAAAAGCTTTCTAATTGGATGCTGGGGAGCGTTCCCGGGCGGGCTCCGTTGGTACCGACCATACCCATATGTGAAGACTACATTCCTGCTTGTTCCTGGAGATTGGAGAGACCACTTTTGGAAGAAACTTGGGATGTGTGCGCAGGACCACCCTGTTCCTATAAAACTGTGTGTACGGTCTTTCTGACACCAGAGCTTGTAGTTCATTCACTCGCCTGGCAGATGTGAGTGCCACCAGGAAAAGCACCTTCCAGGAGAGGAAGCGCAGATGGCAAGCGGACTTCGGCTCAAAAGGTGGGCGAGTTAGCTGTTGTAAGACCACATTCAAATCCCACTCAGTTGCCGGAGGATGAACCGGGGGTTTTAGTAGAAGTAGACCTCTGAGGAATCTGGACACCAAGGAGTGAACCGAAAGAGGTTGTCCTTCCACTGGAGAGTGGTGTGCTGACAAAGCACTCAGGTGGAACCGGACAGAGTTAGACTTGAGGCCTAATTCTGATAGGAGAAGCAGGTACTGTAACACCACTGGTACCAGACAGAAGAAAGGGTTTTTATTATGCTGGTTACACCACACTTCAAATCTAGGCCACTTGAAGGCATAGGTTTTCCTAGTGGATTGCCTCCTTGAGGTCAGTAGCACTTCTTCCACGTTTTTAGGCAGGAGGAGAGAAGTCAGCACTACCCTTTAGCAGCCATGCCATCAGGTTGAGGGACCTGAGGTTGGGGTGTAAGATAGAGCCCTGCTCCTGGGTCAGGAGGTCGGTCTGCGTCCCCAGAGGGAGTGGGGTTTCCACTGCCAGCTGGAGGAGAAGCGGAAACCAAGGTTGTCTTGGCCATCTGGGGGCTACCAGGATGACCGAAGCCTTGTCTCGGAAGATTTTGAATCGAGTCCGGGCCACCAGGAGCATGTGAGGAAACGCATACAGGAGGTCCATGGACCAGGAAATCAGAAAAGCATCTGCAGCCACCCTTTGGGGGTGTGGCTGTCTGGAGCAAAAGTTGTGCAACTGATGATTCTGCGGACTGGCAAAGAAATCTATGACCGGATGTCCCCAGCACTGGAAGATCTGCAGGGCTACTTCCCGATTCAGTTGCCATTCGTGAGGTTGGAGAATTCTGCTTAGCTTGTCTGCTAGGTAGTTCTCCTGACCCGGCAGGTAAACTGCTTTGAGAGACATACCTTGTCGGATTGCCAAGGAACAGAGGTCCAGTGTCTCCTGACACAGGATGCGGGACCCCGTCCCTCCCTGCTTGTTCACGTAGAACATAGCCACCTGGTTGTCTGTTTGTACTAAGACAGACTGATGTGAGAGAACATGAGAGAAGGTCTGAAGAGCTCGGAGTTCTAGGTGGTTGATTTGTTGCGTCCTCTTGAGGAGACCACAACCCTTGAGTGCATAAGTCCTGGCAATGGGCTCCCCAGCCCAGCAGAGATGCATCTGTCGTCAGCACTCTTGTGTACGAGGGAGGCTGGAAAGGCACTTCCTCGAGCAGGTTGGATGGCTGAAGCCACCAGCTCAGCGACTTCAGTAGTCGTTTGGACACTCTGATCCTGTCTCGGAGTCTTCCTGTGCCTTGTGCCCACTGATCTCTGAGGCACCATTGAGCTGTTCTCATGTGGAGATGGGTGTTTGGGGTCACATAAACCGTGGAAGCCATGTGTCTTAGAAGGCGTAGAAAGTGCCTCGCTGATATCTGAGACTTGTGGCTGATTTGGTGCATCAGCTCCAGAAGCCTCTGTGCTCTGCCCTCTGGCAGGTAAGCCTTCGCTTGAAGAGTGTCTAACCTTGCCCTTATGAACTCTAAATTTTGAGTGGGGATCAAAGTGGACTTTGCTTGATTTATGACAAAGCCTAGATGCTGCAGTATGTTGATAGTGCGAGCTGTGGCCTATCGGGCTTCTTGAGGCGATGGAGCCCTGATGAGCCAGTCGTCCAGGTACGGGAAGATGAAAATTCCCTGGTTCCTGAGGAAGGCTGCCAGTACCGTCAGACATTTGGTAAACACTCTGGGGGCAGAGGTTAGGCCGAATGGAAGTACTCTGTACTGGAAGTGGCTTCCTCACACTACAAATCTGAGATATTGTCTGTGGTCTAGATGTATGAGGATGTGTGTATAAGCATCCATCAGGTCTAAAGAGCATAGCCAGTCTGCCTGGTGGAGGTAAGGCAGCAATATTCCAAGGGAAAGCATCTTGAACTTTTCTCTCAACAGGAACTTGTTTAAGTTTCGGAGGTCGAGGATGGGCCTGAGGCCTCCTGTTCTCTTTGGTATCAGGAAATACCTGGAGTAAAAGCCTTGTCCTAGCAGGCTGTGGGGCACCGGCTCCACCGTCTGATCCTCTAGAAGTCTGGCCTACTCCTGTAAAAGGAGGTTCCTGTGTAAAGGGGGTCTGAGAGGCTCTCCTGGAGAGTAGGAGGAAGGCATCTGGTTGAAGTGGAGCAAATAGCCCTTTTGGACTATTTGCAAGACCCAGACATTGGTGGTGATTGCAGGCCACCTGTGGGCATACAGGGTCAACCTTCCTCCTGTGCAAAGCCTCACCCCTGGATGGAGAGAGACTATGTTGTGACAGTCAAAAACCCCCTACCGGTTGGGAAGGAGCCGGTGCCTGGGGCTCGGGGGTCTTCTGCTTATGCAGGCCATGCCCCTGTCCCTTGACCTGCTGCCCCTGTTGGGGAGCTGGGGAGGCCTGGTGAGTGGGGTAGTTGCGGTAAGCAGTACCCTTCATCGGGAAAAAGGGCTTTTTACCCGAGCCCTTCCTTTTAGAAGGGGCAGAAGTCTTTTTGGAGAGTCTTGTCCAGGTCAAGTACTCGGTCTCGATTTCAGCAGCCTTCTCAGTCATGGGTTTGCCAAAAAGGTTGTCACCTCGGGGATCGACGAACTTGTCCTGAACCCATGGCTCCAGGTCCGATGACATTAGCCACGCCTGGTGTCGGGTGCCGATGATGGCTGTGGCTACTCGGGCCGAAGCCTCGAAGCCGTTGTAGGCTGCTCGGGACATAAACTTCAAGCACTCCTGAATCCCAGTGGACAAGTTCTTGAAGAGCTGCAAGGGTTCCTCGGAGAGGCCAGCTGAGAACCCGGCAATCTCCTTTGCCAGGTCCCGTAAGTACATGCCCATGTACAGCTGGTATGTTTGGACACGGCATGATAGCATCGAGCACTGGTAGCACTTTCTGCCGAGGGCGTCCAGGTTCTGGGCCTCCCTGCCAGGGGGCACCAAGGAGTGCGTTTTTTTGGCTCTTGAGCCTGTGCATGGCCAATTCCACAACCATGGAGTTGTGCGGCAGCTGTACCTTTTGGAACCCAGGGCTCTTGCGGACTCGATAGACGGAATCGACCTGCTTGCTGAGAACTGGCATTGAGGCCGGTGACTCCCACATGCGGAGCATCAGCCGTTCCAACATCAGAGGAACTGGTACCATAAGGGTTTCCCAAGGGGGAAAGTCATACTGGAGGGCTTCGAGCTCCTCGGCTCAAGGCTCCTCCTCGGTGTCCGCCGGGAATGCCAAAGCCTTGGACATGTCCCTGACGAAGTCCGAGAACCGGGTATCCTCCGGGGGGACCCTCTCCGAGGCTCGGACTCTGGTGAATCTGATGGGACACATCGGGTCCGGTGGGTGTCCGGGGACTCTTCATCTTCCGTTTCCCATGCAGAGTCCTCCGAGGAGGAATCGATGGGCTCCGACCGTGAGGGCTTCGATCTCGACCGCCCTGACGCCGAGGGCACCGGTGTCGACAACCTCGGTCCTGAATGGGAGGTCAAAGGAGACCTCGGCCGAGGATCAACTCGAGATCAAAGAGTCTCGAGGATCGGCTCGGCCTCCGGGGTCGACTTGGACATCGAGGTCCCGATGGTCGGGGCGGATGGACCGGTGAGACCGGCCATCAGCGCCCACTGCTACTCCATGAAGGCAGACATGCTGAGCTCCAAGGCCGTCATTCTGAGACCAAGCTCAGAAGACTCTGCAGTCTCCGGCTTGGGTCCCAGTCGGTTCTCCCGGAGGAGAGTCAACGAGGACAACAGCAATTACCTTCCTTGGCGTCTCCGGCTCCGTGTGAGGTACTTTTGCTAGGCGCTCTGGCTCCGAGGACCCGGGGCGGCGGTCAGGACTCCGCGACCTGGTCCACGAGGGCCCAGGCCAATCAGAAGCATCCAACGCCGCCGCCCTCGCAGGTTTCTTCTTCCTCCGGTGTTCCCACGAGGGAGACCCCCTCGCTCAGAAGACCCCTGACGATGCTTGGAGTCAGATATCTCCCGAGATGTCGAGGCTTCTGACGAGGTCCGGACCCAGGTGGATTCGGACTCTGAGAAAATCCTTTCACGATGCTGCTGCCTACGTCTAAGTGCCTTAGAGGACATTTTGCTGCACGGGCCACAGCTCTTCGGGTCATGGCTGGCCCCGAGGCAGCGGAGACAGCAGTCATGTGTGTCGGTGAGGGACATTAATTTTTTACACTGATCACACTTTTTAAAACTGCTGGCAGCCATCGGGGGAAAAAGGGCCCCTGCGAGGTCAAATGACTGGGCTGCCAGTGAAAAAGAAAAAAAGCGCAAACGCTAGTCACGAAGGACAAAAACGAAAAATAAAGACCGGACTCAATACAAGTGTACCGAACCGAGGCAGGAAGGGGAACTGGCGTCGAACCGGGCCAAAGAAGAGAATCTTCGAGGAGTTTTGATGCACTTTTTCCACAAGGGAAGTCGGACTACGTCCGTTGGGCTCCGCGGAAAAAGGGAGACTGAGCAAGATGGCACCCTTGGGTGGGAAAGGGATCGCGCATGCGCGATGCAATCCCAAAGGCTTTCTTTGAAAGCTGGGGAACTGCTCTGCATGAGGGCTCTGTCGGAGCCGATGTCACCCATATGTGAGGACTGACTTCCTGCTTGTTCCTGGAGAAATGGACTTACGCATTTCAATGGGAGAAACAGTTATAGTTTCTGCAGCATAGAAAATATGACGTACTGAAACACATCAGTTAGGGAACTGATCCTTTCAAACCACAGTTTACTAACTGCTATGTTTCAGTGCGTCAGATTTTATATGTTGCAGAAGTTGGTACTTTTTCTCCCACTGAAAAAACATATCTAACATCAACCCATTTAATTAAACATTTACAGAGGTATTTTAAAAAGAAATGATGTGCCAAGAAAACATCCTCTCAGTGCATAGCCATTTTTTAGGAGAAGTTTATTTCTCTGGAATCTCTGTCCGGATCTGGTCCATTTTCAAACACTGTCTTTTTACTGTTTTCTTCCCATATTAAATTTGATTCCATTCTGTTAAATGTTTGGACAGTTATTTTGTCTATAGACAGACAGACAAACAATCATTTTTTACCCTTTTATATATATTTTTTTCCAATATTCTTAGATTGTAAGGAATAAAAAACTTACAGCTCCAATTCAAGAGTTTGTCCTCAGAAATAATACAGTCATAATCTTTAAAAAAGTAAATATCATTACTTACGTTAAACTAAAATCCGCCCAGTTGCTGGAGGTTGTTGATTCTACAGATGTTGAAGATGTCACCACAGCTGTTGTCGACTTGATGGAGGTTTTAGATGTAGAGTCTGCTACTTGTTTTACAGTACTTGGAATTTCATTATCTGGTATTTTCTCTGCATAGTTTGCAGGGAACCAGCCAGTTTTTCCCTTTAGTTCCCCTCCCAGCCATCCAGGTTCTCCAGTCTGGCTTTCATCAACCTGCCAGTAACAGCACAGTGTAAGACAAGAAGGCATTGCTGGAGACAATTTCATTAAAGGGCACCTACAAGACTTTCAATAAAATCGCTTATTTTATAAGGCAACATTATCACCTATGTGCCTTTATAAAACAGGCCCTCAGAATTACCCCTAAGAAAACACTAAAGCTCTCCTATAAAATTACATCTGCTCCAAGGCAGGTGTAAATGTATGCATATATGCTATGCATAAAGGTAGCTACAGTATTTTATAAAGAATGTGGGCACATCACAACTCCATCTCCATGAACACTCATATGAATAATGAGGAAACGTAGGTAAGATTTTTCGGTGTGCCTACCTTTTATGCATGCATACCCCACCATAATTTTATGATAGACATTTTCTGCACGTAAAACATGCTTTACATGTAAAAAATGCTTTATAAAATTACCTTTAATCTGTTTATGTTTAAAAGAAATCAAGCCAGCGGTGTTCCTTGGGTGGCTTATCTAATCTCTATGACCTCAGGCATAATTCAGGAACACAGTAAAGTAACTGATATTTCTATAAAGCCTGGCCCTCTCCTTACTGTAACTTCCTTATTTTGGATCAGAAAATGAAAGATGAAGATTCCTTCCTCGCATCTAATATTAGGCCATCTAATTAAAGTGTTCTGATTTAAATTAATCAAGTATGTCATTTCTTTTATTTCTTTTTTATTTATGCATAAGAACATAAGATATGCCATACTGGGTCAGACCAAGGTCCATCAAGCCCAGTATTCTGTTTCCAACAGTGGCCAATCTAGGTCATATGTACCTAGCAGTTTCCCCAAGAGATACAAGTTCCACAATGCTTGTACTGGGTCAAGCATTGATATCTTCGGTCACTTCTTAATAATGGTTTATGGACCTTTCCTCCAGGAACTTGTCCAAACCTTTTTTAAACCCAGCTACACTAACAGCCTTTACTACATCCTCCGGTAACAAATTCCAGAGTTTGATTACACGTTGAGTGAAAAAATATTTTCTTTTATTAGTCTTAAATAGTTTACCCTGTAGCTTCATTGCATGTCCTCTAGTCTTTCTATATTCTGATAACGTAAACAATCGATCTACGTTTACCCGTTCCACTCCGTTCATTAATTTATAGACTTCTATCATATCTCCCCTCAGCCGTCTCTTTTCCAGGTTAAAGAGCCCTAACCTTTTTAGCCTTTCCTCATAGGAGTATCCTTCCATCCCCTTTACCATTTTGGTGGCTCTTCTCTGAACCTTTTCTAAAATCGCTATATCCTTTTTAAGATACGGCGACCAGAATTGCACACAATATTCAAGGTGCGGTCTCACCATGGAACGATATAGAGGCATTATAATATCTTTTGTTTTATTTTCCATTCCTTTCCTTATCATACCTAGCATTCTATTTGCTCTCTTGGCTGCCGCTGCACACTGGGCCGAGGGTTTTAACATGGTATCCACAATGACGCCTAAATCTTTTTCCTGGGTGGTGGTTCCTAATGTGGAACCTTGCATCGTGTAACCATAGTTTGGGTTCTTCTTCCCTAGGTGCATAACCTTGCACTTGTCCACATTAAATTTTATCTGCCATTTTGATGCCCAGTCTTCCAATTTATCAAGATCCTCTTGCAATTTTTCACAATCCTCTTGGGTTTTAACAACTTTAAATAGTTTTGTGTCATCTGCAAATTTGATAACCTCACTCGTTATTCCACTTTCCAGGTCATTTATGAATATGTCAAAAAGCAGCGGACCCAGCACAGATCCCTGGGGTACACCACTATTCACCTTTCTCCATTGGGAAAATTGGCCATTTAGCCCTACCCTCTGCTCTCTATCTTTTAACCAGTTCCTGATCCACAATAGTACACGGCCTCACTCACCCTTGTCACCATCTGGGCTGGAGGTATCCGGCACTCCAGCTCAGAGAAACACTGGCCCAAGAGTAGACAAGGGGTCTCCTTCCATCCCCGCTTCACCCAATGGGCCACCTGAAGGTTTCACTCCACCGCTGGGAGTCAGGAACAAATCCATCGGCCCAGTAACCTCTGAACGCTCCAACAGGAGCTTCGCCTTCCTTTTCCAAGACAAGTGTGACATAAAAGCAAGAAGAACAGTAGCAAGGAAAACTAAAGAAGACGCTATTGCAGGACAGCTTCAGAGAGCTTCTGCCGCCGCCATCTTCCTTCCCATCAATTTATTTTCTAAACCAAGAGCCAATAGTGCTGCTTTTAGAGAATTGGCATTTTCTCTCTTAGTTTGTCAGGATACCTACTCAAACGGACTTCTTTTGGAGTTCTGGGACTGATCCATTTCAAAAAATATTAACTACTGTTAACAATATAGCTTTAAATTTGTATTGTTTAACTGATTCTTTATTTCTGCCTATTTTTTAAGGACTCTGTATCTCTGAGCTGACTGATTGCATAGTTGTATGAGATAGGCAGGTGATCAACAACAATATATATTTAGAGTATTTTGGATTTTATTTTTAAATGTAGACAATTCTGCATTTGGGGGTATATGATGGGGTTTATAGAATGTTACCTATCCCTTGACAAAGGGAGTATCAACAGTCCCCTTTAAGAGTATCTGCTGCCTGGAGTTCAGGGCTGGGAGGGCGTAGCAGACAGGGAGAATTTAAGAACCCAACAGGCTGCAGGAGGGACAGAGGCTTGTGGAGCCTGAACTGCTATCTGGCCTGTGTTTTAAAGAAAATCCCTTCCCACTGCATTCCACACTTTTTTTTTTTTTTTTTTTAGTGCCATCAAGTCAGTGTTGACTCATAGTGACCCAGCTACCTCTGGGTTTACTTGGCAATGTATCACTGGAAGTAGATTGCCAGCCTTTTCTTCTGAGGCAATGGAGGGTAAAGTGACTTGTCCAAAGTCACAAGGAGTGCCAGTGGGAATTGAACCCTTGATCTTCTGGGTACTAGGCAGTTGCTCTAACCACTAGGCTACTCCTCCACTCCAAAGAGTAACTTTATAGGCTACTCCACACTAACACAGAGTAATTTTATAGAGGATTGTTTTGTCTAACCCCTGTTGTACATGTGTAAAGGCCTCTTATAAAATTACCCCACATGTAAAAGTACAAGTGCTGAAATGAAATCACATTTTTATGTAACCTAAGGGTAGGCATGTTCAGGGAAGGTGTTTGAGTGGAGTGTTGATTGCATCACAAAGTAAGCACTTAGGTTACGTGTGCATTTCAGCTGTATACATTTACACCAGCTTTGGAATACTTGGTTAGTCTAAGAACATGTGGGAAAGGCATGCGGAGCATGGCTCATGGAATTCTATTTAACCCCACTGCTTAAGTATGTGTGTATCTATGTTGTCTCTGAAGGGGAGGAGACAGGGGAGAGGTGGTTTTGAATAGAGTGGTTCCTAAACATTTCGTTGCTTTGGAAACAATAAAATGATATCATGCTCATAAGATGGCATAAATGTACATGACCGCATTTTAGCTGAGGTTTCAGTTGTTTTTGTGATGCTATTTTATAAAGAAATATAAGTGCCTATGTGTTCTTAAAAAATAGTCTCAAAATGGGCACCTACTGGCCATCCCAAGCTAGACAACCTATTATAATATTACTCTTCATGGGAATAATTTTATAAAGCATTTTATAAAGCAAAATATGTTTACACATGGGAAGTAGGAGTTTTAAGTCTGTGCATATGTATACATGGATACAAGTGTGCAGTGGCATTCCAAGGCCCATTGGCACATGGGGCAGACATCCCCCCCCCTTGTAGCTGACGCCCAACCCCCTTGTGGCCAGCGCTTCCCCCTTGCGGCTGGCACCCCTATCCCACCGGGCCCATACAGTGGAGCCAGAGTGGCAAACTTACCTTACAGCCATGGGTGGCTTGCCGCGCTGCCTTTGCTCCACCAGGCTCCTGGGAGAGAAGAGCTGCAGAGCCTGGAGTGGAGGCAGTGCAGCAAGCCACCCATGGCTTTAAGTTTGTCAGGCTGGCTCCACCGTATGGCCCCAGCAGGGGTGCACCCCCTCCCAGTTGGCATCTGGGGTGGGCCACACCCACTGCCTTGTCCTTGGTATACCACTGCAAGTGTGCATGCTGACAAAAATATGCATACTTTAACACAGACCATGCATAAGCGTTCGCAGGGATAGGGTTTGAGTAGAGCTGAAAGGTATGCATATATCCTCTTTACACACAATTTCTCTCAAGTAAGATGACTCTTACAATCCATCAAATTTTCTTCCAAAAGCGCCATCACTTTTTCATTTCAAACAGTGTATAAATCTACCAGTTTTTGGGTTCCGGTGATGTCATGTCCATGATGGCTGCCTAGTCTTTCGGCTCCCATAGTCTATTAGCTTCAACTGTTAATTTGGCATACCTCCCGATTTCTTACCGATCCCTCTTTCAGAACAACATGTACCTCAATAGCCTGGATGGCAAGAGCTTAAAAATAAAACGCCGGTAGACCTTAAATCATTTGTGTTTAAGGGCAGTGATCCTACAGTGGGTGACAAAATGGTGGGCCATGTCTCGCGACACCCCACAGCCCAGGGCTTGCAAAGACTTGAAGGTGCAGGTGAACCACCAACTGACCTATGTTCCTTGCGAGATGAACTCTGAGAGTGGTTCTCAGAACTTAAAGGGGACATTAATTCTCTTCATCATGATTTCGGATGTGCGTGTGGATTTCACGAGCTGCATCAAGGCATAGAAGATAATGAGTCCAGCTATTACCGGATGGTCTCAAAAACTTAAGTTAACACAAACGGCACAGGATGAAATGATGTTGAAGCTAGAGGACCTTGAGAATTGATCTTGCCATTGCAATTTGCAACTTCGAGGCCTCCCGGAGTCTACAGGCCCAATTGACTACCCTAACCTAGTGGAGCACATATGCCATGCGATATTACAAGCAGCCGAGGTTGATCCCAAGTCAGTATGCTTTAAAGTGGAGAGAGCGCATCACGCTTTAGGTCCTGTGTGTAGTGAGCAGCCGCAAGACATCTTAGCTTGTTTTCACCAGTTCGAATCTAAGAAGTGTATTCTCCAAGCAGCATGCAAACTGGGCCAATTTAAATGGGATAATCATAAAGCATAGTTACTCACCTGTAACAGGTGATCTCCGGGAAAAGCAGGCTTTTTGCTGTGCTGTTTGTTCTGTGGAATAGAAGAGGTTTTACAAGAGAGACAGGTGTGAGTCACAAACTCTGTCTCGATCTCAGCTGCCTTGTCCTCCATGGGCTTGCCAAACAGTTGCTCGCCGAGGCAGGGGACATCCAGGAGCTTCATCTGGACCCACTGTTCCGGGTCTGGAGTCACGCTTGGCACTGAGCCCCGATGCCAGCTGCTGCCAAACGGATGGAGGACTCGAACCCGTCATATGAGGCATGGGAAAGATATTTCAAGCAGTCTGCGACTGACCTCAGGAGGGTCTGGAATCTGAGGAGGTGTTCGCCCCCGAGGCCTGTGGAGAAACCGCTGAGCTCTTTGGCGAGATTGCGAAGAAACATACCTATATACAGCTGATACAAATGGATGCAGCACGCCAGCATGGATCCCTGGTAAGCCTTGCGCCCGAGGGCGCGGGATTCCCTGCCAGGCAGGACCAAAGAGTGTGACTTCGGGCTCTTTGCTTCCGCATGGCCAATTCAACCACAATGGAGGTATGAGGAAGTTGAGTCTTCTGAAATCCCGGGCCCTGCTGGACCCTGTACATGGCATTGAGCTTTTTGCTGAGGATGGGGACCAAGACGGGTGCTTCCTATATGCGGAGAAGCAGCTGGAATAAGATGGGCGGTACTGGGACCGTAAGAGACTCCAGAGGTGGAGACTCATACTGCAAAATGTCGAGTTCCTCCGCCCTCGGTTCCTCCTCTGTCTGCATGGGCAGATTGAGGGCCGCGCCATATCCCGCACGAACACCAAAAAAGAGATGTCCTCCGGAGGTGACTGCCTTCGCGCAGAGGGCAGGGATAGGTCAGAGGGAAGGTCCCTATGGGCTCAAGTCTCCGGGGAAGTGTCCCCATCCGACTCCCAGCCTGAGACATCCGAGAAGGACTTGGAATCAGGCTGATCCTCATGTCCAGTGGCCGAGGCCCACTTGGAGCTAGAGGAACTGACTCTGGAAGACCTCACCCACGAGGAATGGGACGGCGAGCGAGACCAGTGCCGAGGACCCTCACGAGGCCCACGGCTCTCAGGGGTTTCCAAGGCAGTCTTCGGAACCCCCATACGGGGACCCTCGGTCTCGAGGCGCGAGCCAGCCGTGCTGGGCAATAGTGCATGCTGGGCAGCTAGGAAAGCAGAAATGCTGCTTTCCAGTGCCCGTATATGGGCCTCCCACTCAGTAGTAGGGCCCTGCGACACTGACGCCGGGGTGACCGAGTCTGGCGTGGAGGAGAAGGGGTCCTTACTGGGACGACCCTCAGGAAACCGGGCGTCATCGCCGGAGGCCTTTGCGTCCGTATGAGGTATCTTTCGAGGTCACTCCTTGTACGACTCCCGGGAACGCCAGGGAGGGCTGAGGGAAAGAGAACGAGACTGGTCACACTTGTCCAGAGCCCTCGACAGCGACTTCGAGGTCTTCTTCTTCTTTCGCCGCTCCACTTTGGGTGAACCCTGATCAGAATGATGCCTGGGGCACGAGGACGCCGTGGGAGATCCCGCAAGCGGTGAGACAGCAGAGTGGGAAGCCACCGGGGACCCCGGAGGCTGCCTTACGGAAAATGTTGGACATCTGCTTACGACTTAGCAAGGCCTTAGCGGACATTTTCTTACAGAGAACAGAGCTCCGGGTTGTGGTCAGCCCCCAGACACCGCAGACAACAGTCATTGGTGTCCGTGAGTGACATATTCTTGGAGCATCTTTCACATTTTTTGAAACCGGTGGCCATGGGGGCGAAAAGAGCCCCTGTGAGGTCTAAGTCCCTCGAGGACAGCGGTAGGAAAAAAGGGCACAAAAAGGGCCCAAAAGAAAAAAAATAAAAGAAGGGAAGAAAACAGAGTCCCCTAGCCCACCACCGAGGCAGAGGCATAGGGGAGAACGGGAGAGGACCGGTACAACTGGAAAAGAGGCCAAAAGGCCGGAGACAAAAACACTTTTTCTGAGGGAGGAGGACATGCGTCCGAAGGGCTCCACGGGAAAAGGGAGACTGAGCAAGATGGCACCTTTGGGCGGGAAGAGGACCATGCATGCGTGGCAGCGATCTGAATGGCTTTCTTTGAAAGCTGGGGAATTGCTCCGCAAAGGCTCCGTTGGTGCCGACGTCACCATAAGTGAGGGCTGACTTCTTGCTTGTTCCTGGAGAACCAGTGTTTTATGAGAACCCAAGATGGAAAACTGCACCATTTAAAAGCATAAGAATGTCTGGTTGAATCCTTTCTTGAAGATAAAAGGATATGCAAAATGTCATCTTGGAGATTTAAGTGTGAGAGTACAAAGTGCTCAGCCTCCACACTGTCAAGCGTAGTGGTTTGAGGCTGGGGTGCAGAAGGGTCCCCTGATCCTGGGAGAGTAGTGTCGGTGAACAACTGAGCTTGAGGGGGAGGTGCTTGAACAAGTTGAAGAAGCAGAGGAATCCAAGGTTGTCTGGGCCAGTGAAGGGCAATGAGAATCATTCGTCCCCAGTTGGCCTGGAGCTTGAATAGTGTTTTTGTTATTAGTGGAAGTGGAGAGAAAGCATAAAGGAGCTCCTGACCCCAATGTATGAGGAACGTATCCGATGATTCCCTGTTAGGAGAAGGAATCTTTGAGCATAAACAAGATAACTGGGCACTGAGGGGAGACGCAAAGTGGTCAATTAGTGGCATCCCCCAGAGATGGAATAAGTATTGGGTTACTTGAAGTTCCAGCATCCATTCGTGTGGATGGAGGATCCGGCTTAGCCTGCAGCTAAGTGATTCTCTGTTCCCAGAAGGTAGACTGTCTGAAGGTGAATTCCTTGAGAACTTGCCCAGTTCCAAAGTCAAATGGCCTCCCTGCATAGGGCCTGAGAGCCTGCCCCTCCTTGCTTGTTTATATAAAACATGGCCACCTGGTTGTCCATCTGTATGAGAAGAGAATGTCCCCCGAGTTGGGGAGAGAAGACACTGATGGCATTAAAGACCACTCTGAGCTCTAGAAGATTGATCTAGAGGAGTGCTTCTTGAGCGGACCAAAGGTCCTTGCTGTCAGGCAATTGAGATGGGCTCCCCAGCCTAGTCTTGATGCATCAGTTGTTAGGATAGACTGCGGTGCAGATCTCTGAAAAGGTGACCCTTTGACTAGATTCTGTGGTGTGCACCGCCACTGAAGGTCTGCTCTCATCTGCGGAGTGATGTTGATGAGGTTGGATAGACAACCTGTGGGCTGCTTCCTCTGCTGTGAGAGAGTCCACTGTCCGATCTTCATGTGGAGATGTGTGTGGGGCGCGACATGGACTGTGGAAGCCATGTGGCCTAAGAGCATAGAAATATTTTCTCCATAACTAATGGTTGCTGCTGGACCTGTGTGGCTAAGGTAATGAGACAGAGACGTCTTTCCTCTGGTAGAAACATTCTGCTTCTCACCGTTTCTAAACGAACTCCTAGGAACTTGAGGTCCTGGGTTGGCCTGAGATGTGATTTTGGATAATTTATTACAAAACCTAACTCCTGAAGGACATAAATGGTTTGGTTTAGGGCAGAGGTGACTGCTGAAGCAGAATCTGCCCTTAGTAGCCAGTCATCTAAGTAGGAGAAAATAAAGATCCCCAAAGTTCGCAGGTAGGCATCAACAACAGCCAGACACTTTATGAAGGCTCTAGGTGCTGACTGGGGGGGACTCAGTACTGATAGTGGTTGTTATGAAAAACAAACCTCAGAAACTTTCTGTAGTCTGGGTGAATAAGGATGTGTGTATAGGCATCCTTTAGATCCAGAGAATATAACAAATTGTTTTATTGGAGGTAAGGCAGAAGACTGCCTAAAGAAATCATCTTGAATTTCTCCTTGATGAGAAATTTGTTGAGATTTCGGAGAACTAATATAAGCCTGTGACCTTCAGTCCTTTTTGGGATTAGGAAATATCTGGAGTAGAACCCCAAGCCCTGCTGGGCTGAGGGAATCTCCTCTATGGCTCCTTGTCTCAGCAATAAGAAGATCTCCTGCTGAAGCAGGGAGGAGTGAAGGAGCTCCAGGGAGGGCTGTCCCACAAAGTGGGTGGGAGGAGGAGTCTGGAATTTTAGTTGTAGGCCCTGACTGACTAAATGTAGGGTCCAGGGCTCAGAGGTGATATTGATCCAGCATTATGTAAAATGCACTAGTCTTCCTGGAATCCTGGGAGGAGGAGGGAATACTATGTGAGAATTGGCCATGCTCTTTTGATGGCAGACTGAGGTTTGGTAACCTTGGGTTTCCTGACCTGTTTCTGGCCTTGCTGTTACTGCTGTGGGGCAGAGTAGCTAGAATAGGCCTGATATGGGGGATAAAAGTTTCTTACTAGTAGTCTTCTTTTTAGAAGAGTCTGCTGTCTCCCTTGACAGCTTCAGTTGCCTTCTCCCTCCACCTCTGGCCAAAGAGGTTCTCACCATTACAGGGTATATTTATTAATTTGTCCTGGACCCACTGTTCCAGGTCAGATGTTTGGAGCCATGCTGTACTCCTAGCCCCGAGGCAGGCTGCAGCAGATCTGCTATTTGCCTCAAATGCATCAAAATCTGCTCTTGTCAAGAACTTTGATGTATTCTGGGCAAGTGTCACTAAGACCTGATGGGCCACCTGCTTGTCAGGGGGCAACAGGGTGGCAAACTCTGGGACAGAATAAAAACTGGTTCTTTAAGATGTTGTGTACTGGGAGAGTAGCAGCCTCTTTTGGTGCTGATGGGTACTGGAGTATATTGAGCTCTTCAGCTCTTGGCTCCATTTCCATAGCCACTGTCACATCGAGAGCTGACGCCATGTCTTTAATAAAATCTTGAAAGGACATGTCCTCGGGTGGTGAATGTCGACGTTCATAAGGAGGCAATGGATTCGATGGTACCTCTTTGAGTGTATTGGAATTGATGGATTCCATCTCGGAGGCCTCCTCGGAATCGGAGTCCAGAAGGAAGTCAAAATAATCTCTATGAGATGTTTGATACCTTTGCTGCTCCAAGCCTCGCTGTTTGGATGTTGAGGGTATCGGAGCCGATGGTGCCGAGGGCCTCGGTATTGGCTGCTCTGAGCTATGTGAGGCAGGGGATGCCGGCATAAGAGTACCAAGCTCTGTGGTCACCATCAGTATCGGCAGAACCAGTGTCGATGCCGTCTGCGTTACTGCTGCTAGGAGCTTAGCAATGCTATGTTTGATGGCAATGACACGATCATACAATGACGGTATCGGGGGAGGAGTGGCTCCTGGCACAGATGTGTAGGCCACAACTTCCAATGCTGGTATCAGGGGCTGCACTGAGGATTGGACCTCAGGGGCATCCCCGAACCTCTGTGTGGCTATGTAGGGTGACACCTCCAGCCAGAGTTGCTTCGATGGACGATCAGCATCGGAATGAGATGAATGGCGGTGCAAATGCCGATGTTCAGTGTCTGAAGCTGACGCCGACCTAGTTCGATGACCTCGATGCCGATGTTTTCTTTTTCTTAAGTACTGGTGACTCCAAGTGATGCTTTTCCTTTGCTGGCGAGGACTTACGAATGGGAAGACTTTGATGGAGTCGACGCCCCCAAGGAGTGCACTGAAGGAGCTGAGTCTGTAGAAAATAGCTTAGCCTTCTGTTTGTCCTGGTTCATTCGACCTCTGGATGTCATATGGTGACAGGAGAGACAAGAATCAATGTCATGGTCTCAGCCTAAACATTTTAAGCACCAAGAATGCTCATCAGTGATGGAAATTGTGCTGGAGCACATTGAACATTTTTTAAACTCACTACGGGGTTTCTCCATATTTGAGAATAATATGGAGGCAACAATGAATTGGGCAATGGTGTCCAAGGAGGTCGTAGGCCTCAAACAAAGTTTTGCAAAAAAAATAAAAAAGAAACAGAATTTAAGAAAACAAAAATAGTGGAGTAGCCGCCTAGTGGTTAGAGCAACTGCCTAGTACTCAGAAGATCAAGGGTTTGATTCCCACTGGCATTCCTTGTGACCTTGGGCAAGTCACTTTACCCTCCATTGCCTAGTACTCAGAAGATCAAGGGTTTGATTCCCATTGGCATTCCTTGTGACCTTGGGCAAGTCACTTTACCCTCCATTGCCTTGGAAGAAAAGACCTGGCAATCTACTTCTGATGATACATTGCCAAGAAAACCCAGAGGTAACTGGGTCACTAGGAGTTAACACTGACTTGATGGCACAAAAAATAAATAAATATATAAATAAAAAGGGGAACTGGAATCAACAGGGAGTAAAGTCGGTTGACAGGAAGGCAATTTAAGTACTTTAGATGGTACTAGAAGAAAACCTTTGAAGTCTCTAGACGCGGCTGAGAAGGATAAGGTCCCAATGGTTCCGCGGAAAAAAGACAACTGAGGAGAACAGGAAAGAAGGCAGCCACACATGCATGGAGGAATGCTCCCAAAAGCATTCCTACTGGATGCTGGGGAGTGTTCCCGTGCCATGCTCCGTCGGTGCCGACGTCACCCATATGTGAAGACTGACTTCCTGCTTGTTCCTGGAGATCATTGAGCTATACAACGATTTATCAGCACTCACTATGAAAACCAGGAGAGACCTGAGGCCTGTCACTCAAAGGCTTCGGGAGGAAAAAGTTAGATATTGTTAGTCCTTTCCTTTTGGATTATAATGTACATTAGATGGATGCTCATTTTAAGTCTGGTCTTTGGAGGAAGCTTTGAACACATCCTTGTGGCCTTGGGCAAGTCACTTAACCTTCCATTGCCTCAGAAAAAAAATCCAAGTTATCAATGTCCCTGTTTAACGTACATTACTAAGTTTAAGTTATAACGTAAACCGCTTTGATTGAAATGATAAAGCGGTATATAAAACCTGTTAAATAAATAAATAAGATGTTGGGTGGTCTAATCTGCTTGAGGGTCGAACGCCATCCCACATAGGGAAGAAAATCGAGACTCCCAAACCCCAGTGGGAGAGAGCCCACCAAGGTGGTAAAAGACTGCGACGTCACTCGGAGGTGCCTGATTGTGACCTGACTCCTCAGACTTGAATCAATGGACAATTTGTTGGACGTTTACTTAGAGGAGTAGGAGAATTTTGCTGAGGGTTATGAATTTGCACTGTCTCTACTGGGGTTTGTGGTAATGGGGTTTGATTACGGTCGGGTGGCTGTGCTCTTTTGCTCTTTGTTGTATGTATGGGGGGGGGGGTTCATGGTGTATGTTGGAACCAGGATAATGTGGTTGTATCTAGAGGAGAAGAGATGGAGGGTGGGGGGAGGAGGAGGTAGATTTATGCGAGGAGTGACAGGGGCCGCAGGGATTAGAGGGGAGCTAGTGTGGAGACAATGGGGGACTTGTGTGTTGTCTCTCTAAACGTCCAGGGGCTAATCTCCCCAATGAAACGCCAACTACTATTTAAGGAATTCGCCCGACTTAAAATCCAGGTTGCCTGCTTGTAAGAGACCCATCTGCTACAATGCGATAAGTTCGATGTGACTCACAAGCATTTTAAATTACACGGGCTTGCATCTAACAGAATTGGGAAAAAAAACTGGTGGGATTGTCTTCCTGCTGGCATCGGACCTTCCCTTCCAGGTTCTTGACACTTGTGAAGACCATGAGGGCCCCTACATTTTGGTTAAAGAGCTTCTGGGGGACAAAAAACTAAAGCTTGGTAGTGTATATGCCCCTAATGATGTTCAAGGTTGTTTCTATGATACTCAAGTACTCAGCACCTTTTTGGAGGAACAACCTTTGGTAGGAGGAGATTTCAATCTGACTCTTCAACCACAGGTTGATACTTCATGGGGAGGGGGAGGGGGATCGGGATCCACTCCAGCATACCAAAGTCTTCGCAACTGAGCCTGCCTGTTGGATCTCTGTGACCTCTGGCGCTCCTGTCATCCAGGCACATACGTCTATAATTCATCTGTTCACAATTCCTATTCCCGAATAGATTATCTGTGGGGGAGTCGAGATTTGATGGGGTCCATTTAGGGGTACGGTTTTGCTGAGAGAACTTGGCCGGACCACTCCTGTTGTCTAGGCCCAAATAAGTGGGGACCTCCCAGATGGACAGGTCTGCAAACAACTTATGGAGGAGATTTGGGAGTATCTTGCCACTAATGATAAGAAGGAGCGTCAGTCAGGGATCCACTGGGACTGTCTAAAGGCGGTGTTGTGAGGACACCTAATTGTGCTGGGGACCCACAAGAAGAAAGAATGGGTTTGGGCCCAGACCCTTCTTCATGGGGAGATTGGCTAACATGAGAGACTGTTGAGACAAGGGATAGGGTATCCCCAAATTAAAGCCCAACTAGTCTCCAAACAAGCTGCCTTGCATGATCTCCAACTCCGAGATATCAGGAGGATAGTGGACCACTTAGGCCAAAACCATTCTGAGTATGGAAATAGAGCAGGGAAATTCGTAGCATTCAAACTCCATAAAGCACAAACTTGCAATGCGATCTGGAAAATTAAGGACAATCAGGGCACAGAATTGTTCACACAAGGGGCTATTCAGCAGAGATTCATGGAGTTTTACCAGGAATTACATACCCCAGAGTGGGAAGCTTCCACGAACCAACTTATTTACAGGGATGTAGCCTCGCCGGCTTTTCGGAGGAAGACTCTGTTTAATACACCAGCTCATCTCAGCAACCGAGATCCTCCAGGTTGTTAAGTCCTTACCTCGCTCGAAGGCCCCCAAGCCTGGATGGATTTACAAATCGTTTTTACAAGACTTTTTATGAACAGATTGTGGACCTCTTAGCACTTGTCTACAATAGTTTTTTGACTGAGGGATTCATGCCACCATCTATGAAGGAGACGGCAGTTACGCTTATACATAAACCAGGGAAAAACCCGGGGCAATGCAGTTCTTACTGTCCCATGTCACTTTTAGGAATTTATCAGAAAATATTTGCAAAGTTTCTGGCGAACCAGCTTCAACCATTGCTTCCCAAACTTGTCCATAGCAACCAGTCGGGTTTCATTCCTGGCAAACAATGCTCTGACAACATACAGAAGATTTTTAACCTTATTCATCTGGGGGAAAAAGGAGGAGGGTAGTCTGCCCTTCTCACTGTTGATGCCGAAAAGGCTTTCGATAGGGTTTACTGGCCCTATCTTTCTAAAGTCCTTGAGAAATCTGGCCTGGGAGGCACCTTTACCCAGTGGATTCAGGTTTTGTATACTCGACCTACTGCACGTCTAAAGATCAACACAGCATACTCCTCACCATTTGAATTATGAAAGGGGATCCATTAGTGATACCCCCTACCTCCATTATTATTTGCCCTGGCGATGGAACCATTAGCATTCTACATTCACTCCTGTAGGGACATTAGGAGGATTGCCAGAGGATCTCAGGATCATAAATTATCCATGTTTGCAGATGACTTACTGTTTACCCTCTCTGACACGGTCCAATTCTTCGCTAGGGTGGGAGAGGAGCTAGTGAGATTTGGGGAGGTTTCAGGTTTTAAGATGAATGAAGCAAAGTCTGAATTATTGCCTATACATCTCTCCCCTGCAAATAAAGCATTTTTGAAGGCAACATATGCCTATAGATGGGTAACATCACATATTCGCTATTTGGAGGTAAATTTAACTATTGATTCCTTTCGGCTGAACTCTTTAAATTACGATCCCCTGTGGTAGTCTCTATGTTCGGACTTCCAGAGGTGGAAGCTTTTAAATTTATCTTGTTTGGGAAGGGTCAATACCATTAAGATGATAGTATTGCCCAGTTTTAATATTATATAATGCCCTGCCAGTGAAAATCTCCCCGGCTATGTTCCATAAATGGCAAAGAGGAATAATGGGATTTGTTTGGATTTATCGCCCTCCCCGTAAAGCTAGGAGAATATTATTTCAGCCTTAGGATAAGGGGGGGGGGGGGGTCTGAGAGTCCCTGACATCCAGAGGTATTATTGGGAATCCCAGCTTCAGGGGGCGGTGGAGTGAGGAGTATGCATTGGGAAGGAATGGGTGGAGATTGAGCAGAATACCTTGGGGGCTTGTCCCCTTTGAGATCTTTAGTGATTCCCAGATCTAGAGGTACAGCAGCACGTGGGTGATTACCCGTGGGTGGGTCATACTTTACAGATATGGGAGAGGCTAAAGAAGAGAATATTGGGCCCCTTGAGGGCCTCCCATTTGAAACAATTCCCTGTTTCCCCTGGGTATTGATGACCTGGCATTTAAACACTGGGAGGGGCTTGGGACTGTGCACATTGGGACAACTGTGGCAGGAGGGGAAGGTTTTGTCGTTCTCAGAGGCTCAAGGGGAGTTTGGCTTGGAGATATGTGACCTTTTCCTATACTTGCAAGTATGTCACTTTCTCAAGAGAGAGGTATGCGTTGCCCAGGCATACTGATCCTCTGAACACCCTATATTAGAACAGGCCTTTTGGATCTTGACTCACCTATCTCCTTTTTCTTTTCCTTTTCCCCTTGTTTTATCCCTGCCTACACCTTCTGTCTTGACTAGATTGTAAGCTCTGATGAGCAGGGACTGTCTATTGCATGTCTGTGCAGCGCTGCAAATGACTTGTAGCGCTATACAAATGCTCAGTAGTAGTAGTAGTAGCCTTTGGGTATGTTTGCATGAAGAGTTGTGTTTCTTCCCTTTATCGGGCTCTGGAGTCTTCTGGGGCTGAGAGGCTGATTTATCACCAGCGTTGGGAGGCAGACCTGGGGGTGGACTGGGATGATACTGATTGGGCCCTAGTAATATAGCAACTATATAAAGGGCTTCAAATGATTTATCTAATTGAAAATGCCTATAAAATTTGTTATCGCTGGTACTATATGCCCCATAGGCTGCATTCTCTGGGATGGGGGGATGCAATGTGTTGGCATAAGTGTGGTGATTGTGGCACCTTTTTACACACGTGGTGGACATCCACTTATCACACCCTTCTGGAAACGTATCTCTAATTTCCTGGTTGAAGTCTTACAGTGTCATGTGGCTTTCTCACCAGTCCTGATGCTCCTGCACAAAGGCCGTCGCTTGAAAGTACATGGAAAGTACATGGATGCGCTACCTATGTATTGCGGCTAGGTTAACAATAAGACATTGTTGGAAAAGTGAAGATATCGGGTCACGTGATGTCAGGCTGAGGGAAAGACGTGTGGTGGCTGCTCTCCCGGGCCTCGGTAGCTAAGTGCTGTAAATTCTTTGGTTACCGCCCGCGGAACGACAAGCTCTGACGGGGAAATAATGGCGACAAAGGCAGATTAGAAGAAAACACCAAAAATGCAGTCTGGCGTGGCGAAAACAGCGAGAACTTCATGGCAGCCTACATGACCGAATGCCTGACTACTCAATATGGCGGAGAGTTGCATGCAGTGGAAGGCCTTGCACCGGCAACAAGAGTATCAGAAATGGTGTCTGAAGCAATATGCACAGAACTGGTGCTGCCTGAAATGGCGTTAATATTAGCAACGATCAAGGAGAGCAGCACTGACCTGATGGGGAAGTTAACAGCCATCCAGGGAGAGTTGCATAAAGTTCGAGTGGACATTTAGGCCACAGTGAGTCATACTGAAAAAGAAGAGCAGCGAATCTCTGATGTTGAAGACGAGGTGCTTATATTAAAGAGAGGCGACTCGGACCAGTATGAACAACTGAAAAAGCTCTGGGTCAAAGTAGATGATCTACTCTAGGAGATCAAACTTGCAGATTCTGGGCCTACCGGAGGGAGGGAGCAAGCAAGGCATGGCTGAGTATATAGAACAGTTGTTACAGGACTGGTTGCAGGACCCCTCCTCCTGAATGGCCTTGTTGTAGAGAGAGCTCATAGAGTGCCTGGGGGAAGAACTCAGATCCAGGACAGGCCACGTCCAGTTTTTGCACAACTTTTAAACTATCGGCACCAGGACTGGACCCTGTGGCAGGTTCGGAAAGTTGGGCCTCTCCTGTATCAGAACAAGAAAATATGGATATTTCCGGACTACAGCTTAGACCTGGACAAAAGGCAACAGGCTTTCAGAGACATTAAATGCTGCTTAGCAAGCCATGGGATACTACAGGCGTTATTGTACCCTGCACGGCTGTGGGTGGAGTGGAAAGGAGACAGGCTGTATTTTGAGGAGCCTAACGAGGTGCAGGCATTTCTTTGGCAGCACTTCCCAGATGATTCTCCTTTTGCTGGAACGATGCCACGAAGCGGAGAGGAGAGAGGGAGCAGCCTCAGAGACGACACCTTCATGCGTAATTATGAAAAGAATCATCGTTGGGTGGTGGAGGCCTTCGCGCAAAGTGATGGCGAAGGAGAGTCAACAGCTGGGCCCTCGAGCTGAACTGTGTGACCAATGTCAGGATTATAAACTGTGGAGGGTGGCGGGTCTTTATGGTATGCTGGAATGGTGTTGGAGGGGCCTGGGAGGCAGGGACCAGGAGAAGGGTGTTGCTGGACTATCGCATGAGCCCCCACGAACTTATACGGGACCTTAGTCTGAACATAGCTGGGACCCAGTAGGAAGTTGGGTCTCAGGCAGAGGTATTGTGCGATCTGCACCCTGGGAGGAAGTCAGGTGTGATCATGGTGGTCTGCAGGATTCCCCCCTACATAGGTGGGGCAGGCTCACTGATGCCTCCAGGAAGGTGCCCTCCAAGTGACTGTTCGGGTTATTAACGAGTTGAGTTAGTATGTATGTTGTATTTGTATTAACTATAGATCAATGTGGGCTTGCTGCATGGAAGGGGGGGTGGTGGTTGGGTGCAGCTGGGGAGACAAAATAGGATCTGAGGTATGATAATGAGTATTAAAATAATTTCCCTTAATGTTAGGGGGTTGCAGACACCGCGAAGGAGGAGATTGGTGCTTAAAGAGCTACCCACCTATTCTTCTGACATATAATTACTTCAAGAAACCCATCTGACAAGACAAGATATAGGTAGGATTAAATGGGCTGCGGAAGTATGTCATTCGACTGGGAAGACTAACAGTGCAGGGTGATGGCTTTGGAGGTGCAGCTCTCGGGATTGTGTCTCTGTATTGTCAATGTATATGCCCCCAGCACTGGACAGAGGGGATTTCTGCAACACATATTTCAGAAACTTAGGAACTGGACTACTTGTCCAATCTTGTATTGGGGTGACTTTAATGCAGTGGTTAAAATGTAAGAGGACAGGCTGTTGGGCAACATTGCCTCGCAGGGAGAGGGGGTCTCAACTGGCTCTATGTTAGGTAAGTTTGATTTGATTGATATATGGAGATTGCATAACTCCAACAAGAGTGGGTATACCTGTTACTCACTATCGATGTTTTAGGGTTCTGCCCATTTTGATGGTTTTTAGTTGTATTTATACTACCTGCTCTTTTGTTTTATAGTGTTTTAAAATCTGTATTTTATTCTTTATTTTTCTTTCCGTCCCTCCCTGCCCCCAATCCACTTCCCTAACCTTTTTGCCTTTTTTCCCCTTTCCTCCATCCCCCTTTCCTTCTCCTTCCCCCCTTCTTCCCCCGCTGTTTTCCTTTTTCCTTTCTATGTGTATAAGGTTGTATGCAATATTTCTCCATTTTGCTGTATGCCTTATCAGCAGTTGTGTGCTTTTTAGATTGGATAAGCGCTCTTGCATCGTCCTCTTAGGGACGGGCTCCACAACAATTTTTTGTTACAGGCTCTCGGTAATGTATATTTTCTGTTTTATGCATTTTTATGTCTGTTTTTTATTATCATTTTTTAATGTAATTTTTATTATGTAAATTTTAGCTGTTCTATTTGTGTGTTTAGACCCCTGATGAAGACTTAAAGCTGAAACTTTTTAAGTTGGGTCCTCAATAAAGTACTTTTGTGACAACCTACTTCAGTGTGGCTGTGGTCTTTGTGTCCTCCACTTTTTGCCTGGTTCCTGTTTTCTGCAGAGGTTTTCCTCTTCTTTTTTCCTCTGGAAAGAAGTACTGACAAATGTAAACCGCTCTGAGTGAAGGACAAAGTGGTATAGAAAAATAAATAAATAAATAAAATGAGGCACCACACTGATTGCTGCAGTTACTTTCCTGCTTTGGTGAAGTGGAGGAAGGCATTAGTAGAAGGAAGGAAATAGAAGGGTGTGTCTGCTATTTTATCCTGGTCATCATCTGGGTCATGTGAATTTTCAAGTCTTAAAATGGGGTCACATTAAATTAAGGTTCGGGAGGCACTGTGTTAGATGGTTATACTAATCTTCAACCAACATAAAACCAATGTAGTGATGTCATAAGAACATAAGATATGCCATACTAGGTCAGACCAAGGTCCATCAAGCCCAGTATCCTGTTTCCAACAGTGGCCAATCTAGGTCGTACGTACCTAGATATGGTCATAGCTAATCTACAGACTTTTTACCATGTATGGAAACATAATGAGAGATAGTACATAAATTTGTGAACTGTTCCTGTACATAATATGTACAGGTATGATAAGGAAAGGAATGGAAAATAAAACAAAAGATATTATAATGCCTCTATATCGTTCCATGGTGAGACCGCACCTTGAATATTGTGTGCAATTCTGGTCGCCGTATCTTAAAAAGGATATAGCGATTTTAGAAAAGGTTCAGAGAAGAGCCACCAAAATGGTAAAGGGGATGGAAGGCTACTCCTATGAAGAAAGGCTAAAAAGGTTGGGGCTCTTTAGCCTGGAGAAGAGACGGCTGAGGGGAGATATGATAGAAGTCTATAAATTAATGAACGGAGTGGAACGGTTAAACGTAGATCGATTGTTTACCTTATCAGAATATGGAAAGACTAGGGGACATGCAATGAAGCTACAGGGTAAACTATTTAAGACTAATAAAAGAAAATATTTTTTCACTCAACGTGTAATCAAACTCTGGAATTTGTTACCGGAGGATGTAGTAAAGGCTGTTAGTGTAGCTGGGTTTAAAAAAGGTTTGGACAAGTTCCTGGAGGAAAGGTCCATAAACCATTATTAAGAAGGGACCCAGGATATCAATGCTTGAACCAGTACAAGCATTGTGGAACCTGTGTCCCTTGGGGAAACTGCTAGGTACGTATGACCTAGATTGGCCACTGTTGGAAACAGAATGCTGGGCTTGATGGACCTTGGTCTGACCCAGTATGGCATATCTTATGTTCTTATAAAACAGACTAGGTATGGCTTTCTCCTTTTGTATGTTTTTGCACAATGTATTTTTCTGTATCTCTTTCTGTTGTGAGCCTTTTTTTTTTTATAAGTGGTGCAACTGACAAGTTCTTAATAATAAAAAGAACATGATAGTTATTCATCTCCTTCTGATAACTGAGAAGAGGAATGGCAAATGGAATCAGAGATTCAGAAGCGTATTGCTTTCCAGTACTTAACTTGCTAAATAACATTTGAAAACAGTCCTCATACAAAGCAGAATGCAGGTCAAGACAGTGGCAGAGTAAGAAGCTTGTTTAGATCAATTTTAATTCTTACTTTTCTGATTTTTATTCTTGATTATAGGGAAAAGGAAGGGTAAAGGAGTGGAGCACCCTTCCAGCTCCTCCCATGTTGCTTCATTATGTCAGATAACCACTACAGACAGACAATTTGAATGTGCAGAACATCTCTTCTTTTGATTGAAGTGTCTATTAATTGAAAGAATATAGAGGATGCTACCTGGTTGGACTGTGATGCAGCAGATTCTAATGTGTGAACCCATGCTGGGGAGAGTAGCTAAGTGCCCTAACAAGTGACAAGGGACAGCATGAGTGAGTCCCTGGAAGGAGTCCTGACTGCAAGTATCACAAATGTTAAACAGGAAGTTCCACTGAGGAATGTGGAATGATGCAGCTAAATTACTGGTGTGGAGATGTGGCAGGAGAATGGAACGATTACGCATGGTGCAGACCTCATTATTGGTGGTGGCTTAATCAGTGGAGAAAAGAGGCTTTGGCACTATTGATGCAGTAGGAGAAGCATTTGTTGTTAAAATGGAAGTACTTCCCTAATCAAGCCTTCCAATATTACTCTTGACTATTTATTTATTTATTTAGTATTTCTTTTATACCACGCTATTGACATTTATTTATTTATTTATTTACTTCTCTTATATACCGCGCTATTAAAATCAGTGCGGTTTACAATTGGAATAAAAAACATACTGCAATGTCACACGACAATTGAGTTTTTACATTGAACAAGGACGAGATAACCTGGAGGTAACAGGGGTAACTAATTACAGAGTAATTATTCATGGAGTATGGTGAGAAATTATACATATAATATAGCTTGGTTTCAACATATTTATAAGAGGTTTAATCAATAAGATGTGTGATCAGTACCAGTAATAAATAAGAGAGGGGATATGGTGGTAGAGCTAGTCATTTTCTTTATGGTGTTGGATTTTGGGTGGGGTGGAGTAGGGTGTAGGGTGTGAGGATGGGTGGTTGTTTCTGGGATTGGATTCTGGGTAATGGATGAGGAAAAGGTGTTGTTTGAGGGCTTTCCTAAATGATGATAGGTCTGGGGTGGAACGGAGCTCAGAAGGGAGGGCATTCCAGGTCATGCGTGCAAATAGGGAGAAGGCTCTGTTGGCGGTAGCCTTTTTACACTTAGTTAGAATGTTGGGGATCTCTAGAGTGTTTGCTTGATTAGATCTCCTGATCCTGTTGAACGGCCGGCTTTGAATGAGTTTGCTGATGGGTGAGGTGATCTGGTTCCTTAGGGCTTTGAATGTTAGTACTAGGGACTTATACTGGATTCTAGCCTGAAGTGGAAGCCAGTGGAAATCCATCATGACTGGGGTTATATGTTCAGCTCTTGATGTACCTGCAAGTATCCTTGCTGCAGCATTCATTGCAAGGCGAAGAGGTCCTAGTGTAGACTGAGTGAGGCCATGAAGGATAATATTTGCAAAGTCTAGATGTGGGAGCACCAAGGCTTGGAAGATAGTTCAGTAGTCATTAAAGTCCAATAGGGGGCGCAGGTGACGTAGTATCCGGACCTTGTGGTAAATTGCTTTCGTGATGTTCTTCACATGTGTAAACATGTCGAGTCGTTGGTCGAGCGTGATGCCGAGATAGCGGATAGTTGATTTTGCTATCAACTCAATATTGTTTACTTTTAATGTGGGGGGTGGGGAGAACATCTGGTTCTTGGTGAGGAATAAGACATCTGTTTTACTATGGTTGATCCTTAAATTTTGTGTTGTAAGCCATTGTGATACAGCTTCGAAGCAGCTTGATATAGGTGAAAAGTCAGGTTGATCAATCAGGAATGGTGAGTAGATTAGGACGTCGTTTGCGTAGACTAGGCATTGGATGTTGAAGGAGCGGATTAGGGTACAAATTGGTTGCATATATATGTTGAACATTAATGCAGATAGGGATGAACCCTGAGGTACACCTTGATTGAGAGGGAATGGGTCAGAAGTCATGGGACCTGTTCTGACTTGTTGCCATCTGTTAGATAGGTAGGACTTGCACCATGCTATAGCTGAGCCTTGTATTCCTTTCTCCACAAGACGGAGTATCAGAGTTTCATGGTTGACTGAATCAAAGGCTGCAGCAATATCCATGAAAATGAGGACAAATCCATGGCGGATGTTATCAAGTCCTGTAACTAGATCATTGAAGAGAGTTGTGAGGATGGTGTCGACACCATGAGCTTCTCTGAAGCCATGTTGAGATGGATCCAGTGGAGCTACATCGTCAATATGTTGTTGGATTTGTCGTTGAACTACCTTTTCAATGATTTTGGCGAGTAGGGGGATGCTTGATATTGGGCGAAAGGATTCAACTTTGGAGGAATCAAGTTTGTTGTTTTTTAATAATGGGCGGATTGAAGTAAATTTCAGGCTTTGTGGGAAAATTCCTATGGAGAGGGATTGGTTCGTGATTCTGCTTATAGCGGGACTAAGTTCTTGGCGTAATTCTTTGATCCAACTAGCTGGACATGGGTCACTAGGGGCAGTGGTAAGATTAATGGATGTGATAATATCTTGTATTTCTTTGTTGGATACCTTGCAAAATTTGAGTAGAGGGGTTTTACATGTAGTAGAGGAGATTGTGCAGGTTGTTAACTTGTTGGCTTGGATTATCTTTGATTGTAGGTAGTTTGCATAATCTTGTGGGTGAGGCATAGTTGTTTGAGCGGGAGCTGGGTCACCTGTTAGGGACTTAACTATGCTGAACAGATCATGGGGTTTGTTAAGCGATCGCTTTAGAATATCTGCATGGTATTGTTTTATTTTTTCCATCGTCATTGCTCGATGAGATTGTAGATAAGAGGTGTATGTACGTAGAGATTCAGGGGACCGGGCGTGGCGCCAGTGTCTCTCGAGTTTACGTAAGTGAAGGAGCGACGCTCTAAGGTCATTGGTGTACCATGGAGCATGTATATAGCTGCGATATTCAATCAACTGTAAATCCTGTAACCCCATGTATGCTGTGCACTATCTCCCCTCCCTAATCGAAATGTATATACTCTAATTACCGGCCGGTACAGCCAACTCCCCCATGTATAGCAACCGCTGCTGATCACTGGAAGCAGCGGGATACAAATGTACATTAAATAAATAAATAAATGTTCTCGCTTCTTGATGTTTATTCTTGTGGTTGGAAGGGAGGCAGCTGATTTAAGGGCGTGGTCCCAGTTGGAAACTAGTTTATCTGGGTCAGATAGTGTGATAATAAGGCGAGGTAAGATTTCCTCAAGGGCTTTATCCTTAACAAAAGGCTTAAAATGTGTAGATAGAGAGCTCGGTGGGGCTTGTGCCTTGATAGTGCTGTTAGTCTGATGGATGGTGGGTATCTGAAATGTGATAAGATCATGATCAGACCAGGGTACTGAAGTTATTGATGTGGCGAAGTGGTGAGCTATATTTGTTGCTATCTGTGGGGCGAAGATCAGGTCAAGTGTGCTTCCCTTGATGTGGGTAGGTGATTCAATAATCTGATTGTATCCCAGATCTTTCATAGCATCAATGAAGGCTGTTGCATGTGCAGTTGTTAGAGAAGGCAGGTTAAAATCTCCCATTATCCAGCTTGGGATACTGGAATTGCAAGCAAGATTGATTTTGTTGGTAATTCGTCTGGTGAGGGTGTTGGAGCTCGATATAAAAGGTTGATAGAGCAGAGTTCATTTGTTATAGTAATCATATCATATCAAGGTGAGTGGTGCTGGATGCATTGCTTGTTTTGAACTGGAGATTGGATTTTGTGAGGATGAGTGTACCTCCTCCTTTTTTATTAGACCTGTGGCAAGTGTGGATGGTGAAGCCAGGTGGTGACATCTGGTGGATGAGAGCATTATTGCAGTCTGATAGCCAAGTTTCGGTTATCATTAGGATATCAAGATTGTGTTGGGATATCAGGTCATGGACCACTGGCCATTTTGAACGTATAGATCTTGCATTTATAAGTGCACACCTGATTGGGTGTTGGGATTTGTTTTTCTGGCTATGGTCCTTTTTGAGGTTTTGCAATGGGATGTATAGTAGGTGGGGGTGGGTTGTGATGGGTCTTGATGAAGAGTGATGGGGGGTTTCAAACCATTTTCTTCCCGTGTAGCGGAGAATTGGGATGAAGCTGGTGTCAGGGTTAAAGGCGTGCAGACGGTTGGGGTAGTAGGAGGTAAGGAGGAGTAGGGTTAAGGTCAAGATTGAGTGCATTTTTGGTATCTTGAGTGAGGGGTACATATGTGATTGCAAGGTAGGTAGATTTTAGGATAGTAAATTAGAAACAAAGGCCTGAATGTCTTAGTAGATCTGTATTATTGTGAAGTAAACAGTAGAGACTATAGGGTGTCTATAATGTGGTTATGTACTATGGGTTACAAGATATATACTATAACTACATTGTACACATTTGTGTAGTAGCAACATTAATTAAAGTAATGCAAATATAAGGAACAGTAATTGTATCAGTAGTGGTGGTAACTAAATATAGGTAGTCAAACTAACAATGGAATACCAGTGTAAATAGCATTTTTGATAAAAGGATCAAATTATAAAATTACATTAGTGTGGTAGCATTATTAATTAAACTAACATAGTAGGCAGTAACAGGTAGACAATGGAGACAACATTAAACATAATGTTGATTTAAGTTAGTGAACCTGGTTGCAAAAATTTGCTCAGTGGTGTTGGTTCAGAAGAAGATTTGAGGGATCAGCAGTCTGTTGCCAAGTGCATATTTTACGCTGTTTGGTAAGTGTGCAGTGATTAGTGGAAAGCGAACTCCATATCGGATGGGTGCAAGCTGCTAGTATGTTGTAGGTGAAGGTTTCTTTAGAGCGTTGCTAAATGTGTAGATGTGTAGGCCACTGTGGGCCCGCGCCTAAGGGCCCTCTGGCGAGGCCCTCAGGCGCGGGCGCGCCCAATGGCGCTTTGAATTTAAAGGGCAGGCTGGAGCCCCGATCGGGCCGTTGAGCACGCTGGCTGTTCCCGCCTCTGCCGGCGATGAAGGCTCGATCCCAGGGGGAGGGGAGAGCAGCTGGAGCTGGCTGGAGAGCGTCCCTGGTGCTGTGCCCGATGGCGCTTTGAATTTAAAGGGCAGGCTGGAGCCCCGATTGGGCCGTTGAGCACGCTGGCTGTTCCCGCCTCTGCCGGCGATGAAGGCTCGATCCCAGGGGGAGGGCAGAGCAGCTGGAGCTGGCTGGAGAGCGTCCCTGGTGCTGTGCCCGATGGCGCTTTGAATTTAAAGGGCAGGCTGGAGCCCCGATTGGGCCGTTGAGCACGCTGGCTGTTCCCGTCTCTGCCGGCGATGAAGGCTCGATCCCAGGGGGGATCAGTGCGGTTTACATCAAAACATAACATATGCATTTCAGGGCCACTGAGATGCATTTACATTTGAACAGGGATTGGAAACTTGGATAACAGGGTAAATTAACAATAGTTATACAATACTTATCTACATTATATACATCATGAGGGTAATTTCTTGTCGAGACTAAGCAGGGAAGTATCTGGTGAATAGGTGATGCTTTAGGGCCTTTCTAAGTAGGGTTAGGTCTGTAATAGCTCTGATGTCGGGGGGGGGGGGGGGAGGGAGTTCCAGGCTTTCAGGGCATAGAAGCAGAAGGCTCTGTTGGTTGTTGACTTTTTGCATCTTGTTGATTCTTTCGGGACTGTTAAAGTGTTTACTGCTACGGATCTTCTACTTCTAATAGGAGCTGAGGTTTGTATCAGTTCGGTGATGGTTATGGGGGACTGATTGTTTAGGGCTTTGAAGGTCATGATGATATTCTTATATAGGGTTCTAGCTTGGAGAGGTAACCAGTGGAGCCTTTTCAGGATTGGTGTGATGTGGTCGGTCTTCGATATTCCTTCTAGCATCCTGGCTGCTGTGTTCATTGCCAGTTGAAGAGGGTTTAGGGTTGCTTGTGGGAGACCATATAGGATTGCGTTTGCAAAGTCGATGTGGGACAACACCAAAGCTTGGTAGATTGTTCGGAAGTCTGTATACTCAAGCAGTGGTCGTAAGTGACGAAGAGTCCTTATCTTGTGGTAGATTGATTTTGTTGTGTTTTTTATATGTGCCTTCATGTCCATTTTATGGTCGAGGGTGATGCCTAGGTATCTGATGGTAGATTTGGCTGTTAGTTCTGTGCCGTTTACCTTTAGTGTGGTTGGGGGTGCGAAGTCCTGGTTCTTCGTTATGAACATTACATCAGTCTTGGTGTGGTTGATTCTCAAGTTCTGTGTGAGGAGCCATTCCGCAACTGCGTTGAAGCAGTTTATCAGCGGGGTAAAATCAGGTTGGTCTGTCATGAAAGGCATATAAAGGAGAATATCATCAGCATATGCTAAGCAGGATAAATTGAAGGAGCGAATTAGGTCACAGATGGGTTGAATGTAAATATTAAACAATAGTGCAGATAGTGAAGATCCTTCAGGTACTCCTTGGTGCTGTAGAAATGGGACAGATGTTATGGTTCCAAGTCTAATTTGTTGCCATCTGTCGGAAAGGTAGGATTTACACCAGCTCAGTGCTGAGCCTTGGATACCTTTTTCTTCAAGGCGTTCAATAAGGATCTGGTGACTCACAGAGTCAAATGCAGCTAAGATGTCCATGAATATAAGGACAAAGCCTTGTCTGGTGTTGTCTATGCCGGTGATTATGGTGTTGGAGGGTAACAAGTAGAGTCTCCACACTGTGCGCTTCCCTGAAACCATGCTGAGAAGGGTCCAGGGGGGCTTCAGTGTCAATGTGTTGCTGAATTTGGTGTTGCACTACCTTTTCAATTATTTTGGCTAGTAGGGGGATGCTGGATATCGGTCTGTATGATTCGACCTTTAGCGGATCCAGTTTATTGTTCTTCAGCAATGGTCTGATGGAGGTATGCTTTAGACTTTGTGGGAATGTTCCTTTTGTAAACGATTGTTCCAGGATTTTATTTAAGTAGGGGCTTATTTATTTATTTATTTAGCTGGGCTTATATACCGCTTTTCTCTGGGTCAACTCCTTTGCAACTTTTCAAGAAATATCTTTTCAAGGTGCTCAGAATTTCAGAAGGAGATAGCCCCTTTTCTGAGTAAAATCTACCTTTTGTCCTTTTGGAAGGAAAGGAATGTGTACTGTAAGAGCAGTTGGTTCCAGCTGGGAACTTGTCTATGGATAGCCTTGAAATATCTACGCTTTTGAAAGATTCTCTTGGGAAATAAAATAGGAGAGCAACACTTCTAGTGACATTTGACTTTTCAGAGGTTAGGGGCATGGTCCTGTGCCTGTTCTTTTGCAAGTATCAAATATTTATAGGGCAGAAGGACCAACAAAAGAAATTTATTGCTATGCACTGAGAGGTTTTATTGGTACATCATTTCTTCTTAAAATATCTCTGTAAATATTTAATTAAATTGGTTGATGTTAGATATGTTTTTTCAAACCCTCACAGCTACATTATTTTCTTAATTTTAAAAAGTATTGATTTATTTATTTACATTCTCTTATATACCGCGCTATTCTGTATCAGTGCGGTTTACATTGAACAAACTGAAATTACATTGAACAGGGCATTATAACTTGGAGATAACTATTTTACAGGGAACATGGGCTATGGAGGGTTAAGTGGCTTGCCCAAGACCACAAGGAGCACCTGTGGGACTAGAAACCCCAGTCCTTCCGACCCAAGGTTGCTGTCCTCTAGTGGGATTTGAACCCCCGACCTTCCGGCCTGAAGTACCTTGCCCCAACCACTAGGCCACTCCTCCACTCCATTGAGCTACATACCCAAGAGTAATGGTTGAATATGATTATGGTCATTGTTAGGGATGGGAATTTTTCTAGCTCCATTGGCGCTTATTTTCTTTTTGGAACTATTCTTTTCCTGGCCCTTTCATTTTATTTATTTATTTATTTTTATTTATTTAACTGGCTTTACATACCATTTTTCTGCAAGGCAAAACAGTTTATATTGAACAAGTAGTAACATTTACAGTACATGGAACAGTTAGAACTATGTACGATTAACTGGTAGAAATTTTACATTGAAAGAAGTAGTAACTTTTGTATGAAACTTTGGAACTATGCACAAATAAATGGTATAAAATTATATTGCTACAATTGAACAAGAGAACAAAATAATTATTTACAAATGGCATAGCTGCTATATGGTGAGGCATTGTGTTCGCCTGCTTATGGGGGTTGAGTGGTGAGAGTGGTGGGGTGGGGCGGGGTATGATCTTGTGTGTGGTTTGTGTCAGTGGCTGTGTTGAAGTGTTCTTCGAAAAGAAAGGTCTTAAGATGTTTTTTGAAGAGGGTGTGGGATTGGAAGGCCCATAAGGTGGGGGGTAGTTTGTTCCAGTTGGTGGGGGGCATAGAATTGGAAGGTTCTTGTGCAGTTGCTTTGTGATTTCTTGGAGCTCTGTGCAGGTAGAAGGAGATTTGCTGTGTTTTGGCGCCGGAGTCTGCTGTTGTTGGGGCGCTCAAGTAGTAGTTGTAGCTGTTCCGCTGCAGTGTTGAGGAGGGCTCTATGCGTGAGGACAATGGTCTTAAACCTGATACGGGATGAGATTGGTAGCCAGTGTAGGGATTTCAATAAGGGCGTGATGTGGGTGTGCCTGGTTGCTCCGGTGATGAGTCGTGCAACTGTGTTTTGAGCCAGCTGGAGGGGGGCAAGGGTGGTCTTAGGCAGTCCTTGTAAGATGGAGTTGTAGTAGTCGAGGAGAGGGGCGATTGATGCTTGACAGACTGTGCGGAAGCTATCATGGGGTAGAAGAGGGCGTAGGTTGCGGAGAATTCTGATTTTGTAGTAGATACTCCTGGTGGTGTTTAGGATGTGAAGCTGAAAGTTCAAGAGGTGGTCCAAGGTTACACCAAGGTACTTGATCTGGGGTTTGGAGTAGTCAGGAGAGGGGGTGTTGAAGGGGGTGAAGAGCATTATATCATCCGCGTAGATTTGGTATTCAATATTGAGGCTCTTGAGGATGTGACAGAGAGGTCTGATGTATATGTTGAAGAGGAGGGAGGAGAGGGCTGATCCTTGTGGTACCCGAGTTAGTATGTCATGCTCCTTCTCTGGCACTATTCAAATCCAGGATAAAAACCCACATCTTTGAGGCTGCATTTGGATTCCGATCTCCTTATTCTAGTTCCCAGTTGTTGTTGTGTGGTCTGTCTTAATTAGACTGTAAGCTCTCATGAGAAAGGACTGTCTCTTACTTGAACATGTACAGGGTTGCATATGTTTTGTTGTGCTATACAAATGATGATACCTCAGTTAGTAGTAGTAGTAGTAGCATGCCCCAATGCTAGCTGGCAAACAATTAGTGAAGCTGAAGATTTTGGTTGCCACGATTAACATGGTTAGCAAGTCTGCTAATCATGTTAATCTCTTTGAATACCCCTTTTAACTTTTTACTCCTCTTCAGATCTTACAATAAAGCCAAAGCATTAGAAAACTTGTACTCAGCCTTTTGATCTTCTGCACACTTCTCTGCATCTGCACTGAATAACATAGAAACATGACAGCAGAAAAAGACCACATAGCCTATCTAGTCTGCCCTTCCATATCAACTACAATAGAGATCCTCTGTGATTGTCTCATGCTTTTTGAATTCAGATACTGTCCTCGTGTCCACCACCTCTACTGGGAGACTATTCCATGCATATACCACTCTTTCCGTATAGAAATATTTCCGCATATTACTCCTGAGTTTATCCCCTTTCACTCTTGTCCTATGTCCCCTCATAACAGAGCTTGCCTTTAATTAAAAGAGACCCTCCTGTGCATTTATGCCACGGAGGTATTTAAATATCTCTATAATATCGTCCCTATCCCGTCTTTTGTCTAAAGTATACATATTAAGATCTTTAAGTCTGTCCTCATATGCTTCATAATGAAGGCCACTAACCATTTTAGTACCCACCCTGCTCCAACCTGCTTATATCCTTTTGAAGGTTCAGCTTCCAGAACTGCACACAATACTCCAAATGCAGTCACAACAGAGACTTAAACAAAGGCATTATCACCTCTTTCTCCTAGGACAAGCAGGATGAGTCAGCCACACTTGGTGACGTCATCCGACGGCGCCGAGACGGAAGTACTCTCCATAGCTCAGAAGGGCTTTTCGCCCTTCTGAGCATGGGCCAACTGGCCCCACCCTCCTGCCTGCCCCTAGCTAGCCAGTTTTTTGTTCTTCCGCCTTGCCACCAATATGGATTCTTCTACTCTCCAAAAAAAAAAAAAAAAAAATTTACTGACTTTGCTTAATTTTTTCTCCATTCTGTCTGTGTTTCTCCAAATCTTGCAGTGTCATCCCTTGTTCGACAAGCGGGGGCTGGGCGCGAAGCACCAATTCCTTCGGTCCACGTGCTCTCTTCTGCAGCAGATGCGAAGAGGAGAGGGGGACATTGGTTCAAGCAGCGCTCCTGGACTCGGGGGTCACTACCGCCGCTACACCCACTGCAGCTCGGGATGTGCCTCTGAGGCCTCCATTTCCAGCCACGGGCTTCCGATGGACAGCTCTGCTCCCTGTGGCATAAGCTCTCCCTCCTTGGACTCCTCCGGTGCTACTGCTGCTTCGCATCGGAGTCCGTGGCTCAGAGTACCGATTTCCTCGTTCCATGTGCTCTCTCCCCGGCTGATGTGAAGAGGAGCGAGGGACATTGTTCAGGAGACACTCTTAGCCCAGCGAACTACCCTTCCTTGTGTCAGCTTCAGCTCCGGATGTGCCTCTGAGGCCTCCATCCCCAGCTGCAAGCCTCCGGTGGACAGCCCTGCTCCCTGTAGCATCAGCTCTCTCTCCTTGGACCTCTCCGAGTCTGCTGCTTCGGCGCATTGGAGTCTTCAAAATGCCTCCCTATCAGGTACTACTCCGGTCCTGCTTGTCCTGGAGGGTTCGGAGGTGCCTTCCAGTATCCCCAATCCGGCCGGCCAAGAGGCCCTCATGGCGGCAGCAATCTTGCCAGATTACATCACGGGCCCGGCTCCTCCCCCTGAGGCGCCATTGGTCGGCGCCGATCCAAGCATCATGGGAGGAGGAGCTGCTCGCAGAGGACACTCCCATCACTGACGGTCCTGTTCGGCATGGAGGTGTCAGCGAGGAAGGTGCGGAGGCGTCGGCGAGGACAGTGCCGACACTCTGGGCACCAGCGCAGAAGAACTCACTTCAACAGCAGCAGCGTAAATGGCAGCAGCAGACTGCTGCTTTACTCAACAGATCGCTATCACCGGGAGGAGCCACAATTGGGTTACTCAACAGATCGCTGACCACCGGGAGGAGCCACAAAGGGATCAGCTTCGGACACCGTCTTGTCTCGGCGCTGATTGCAGCCGCCCAATGCAGTCCACAGATTAGCCCCTTTGGGCAAACCGAGTCACCGCAGCCCTGCTAAATCAAACTGCCTAGTACCCAAAAGATCATGGGTTTGATTCCCACTAGTACTTCTTCAACATGCTGCCCCTACTGCCTCTCAGCTCCTTCGGCACCTCACCGCACACTGTGCCACATTGTACCTCAGTTGCTTCGGGAAGATGGAGGATATATCTTCCAGTCCACACCATGCCTGCCACATGACCAAGTGACAATCGACTTCAGCATCTGAGCATGCTTGGATGTTTCACCCGAATGCAACGGAGCTCTTCGGCCTTAATCAAGCAATCGTTTTGGGCAACCCTTACCACTGCCACAACGTGTTGCCAGCTCCGGGCAACCCTTACCACTGCCACAACGTGTTGCCAGCTCCGCTCCTCCCGGTGCACGCAACAAGGCCTCGAAACTGAGCTGCCGACTTTGAAGCTGGGAAGTCAGGGTTCAAATCTAGCTGATGCCCTACGGGCCGTGTGTTTGGAGCTGCAGACTGGAAAGTCAGGGTTCAAACCCTGCTGATGCACCCACGAGTCGTGGCAAAGTCACTTAACCATCATTGCCTCAGAGGCCTTGGGACACTACGGTACCTGAATAGAAGCAACATGGTGAAGGGGCTTCCGAAGCACTAGCTCATCAGCCCATTTCTGGCTTCACAAAAAATAAAAAAATAAAATAAAAAAATATCCGCATTGGGCAGGGTCAACCTGCATCACACTCCCTTTCCAGATCCCCTCTCAGATAGGCGAAAATTCTAAATACCCCAGGATGGCAACGCTCACGGAACATAAGGTTCTTCCTTAACTGCTGACCTGGCATGTCACTAGCCCAGCAACACCAAACCCTAATCCTGTGCTGAAAGGATGGCAGTGTGCCCATACCGGCATCCGGACCTCAGCCAACATTAAGGGAGTGATACAACACCGTACACTCCATCTGATGGAGGGGTAACCTATGTGCCTCCATGCGACTAGTTCTCTGACATCTAGCTCTCGGATATCTAAGCTAACGACAGTGGCACCAGAGCGTGATCACGCTTACTCAGCCCGAGCTCTCCTCTCCTAGATTGGCAAACTGCCCATAGTACTTACTGGACCTTGTTCCAACTCGGTATGGCGTACCACCTTCCTTCTGTGCTATAGGGCCTGTATCATATCAATGCTGAGGGATATGGAATACATCACTGCCTTCCCCAATACGTACCACATGGGGAGCCAGGGATGCACCTCGATTTATCAGATCAGGGACTCAGCAAGGACAAGGTGGCCGAGTGGTTAAGGCAATGGATTGCTAATCCATTGTGCTCTGCATGCATGAGTTTGAATCCCATCCTTGTTGGAGTGATGCCTGGTTTTCTCTAGGCCTCTCTTCTCCCTGTATCATGGGCTCCATGACACCTGCCCCTAACCACATAGGCCGAGCGTCAGCTCTGGCCCACATTTACAGAAATGGAAGGCAGCCTCGTGGTTAGCAATCTGCCCTCTCACTGGGAGCATCGCTCTCATCTCCCAGCAGCGATAAATTTCTCCAAAGCCCCATCGCCCAAAGCATGGCCATTGCCGCCCAGGCATGGCAAGCCCCCCCTCGACACCCATATGGTCATCAGGTGGGAAGCAAACGGATGGTTTCTCCTCGAACCCAAGATTTCTATTACAATGAGTTAGTGCCCGCATTGCCCTGCAGGAAGAGGGTAGCCTGAAGGTTTTTCCCCATGACCATAGCCCCCATATGATCATCAGGTGGGAGGCAAATGGATGGCTTCTCCTCGACCCCGAAATTCTATTACAATAAGCAAATGCCCTCCTTGCCCTGCAGGAGGGGGGCAGCCTGACGGCCTACCTCAGTGTGGAAAATGGCCATTCACATTGTTCTGGAAGAATACCACCTCTAGGAGACAGCGTCTCATGAACAAGCTTGGACCTACGGGACGTTACACTTACATCCCGGTCCGCCGGGCACAAGGGACACTGGTGCCTCCAGGTGCAGGAACACCTTATCAATACAGACTTCCTCCCTCAGCTGCATGATGTCCGCCAGTTACTCCTCCCTCGGCTGCATGATGTCCGCCGGCTACTCTCTCGAGTTATGGTTCATGTCGGGAGTGTCGCAGGTTCAGGTCCCCTGCAGGGTATCCTGGATCCCTGAACTACTTTTGGCAAACCATCACCCTTCAGAAGTCACACACTATGTCTGTCCTCCCAAATCCAGGAATTCATTGGCCCTGACATCGACACCGCTGGGACCAATGCCTCATTGTGTCCTCCCCACCAAACAGACTCTCCCATGACGGTGGTCTGGCACCAGCGGGATGGGAGGAGCACCCTGCTGCGGTTATGCACTCTGGCACACCAACAGCCTTCTGACTGAGGGTGGGCTAATGCCACCCATCCAGCGGTGACTGACTGATAGTGGATGCGCCCATCTTCCTACATTCCGTCCTTCCTATACAGGTTGGCACTTATGGCATCCTCCCAGTCTCCAGGGTGGCGATGCCCTAAGGCCAACATCTGCCGCAGAGGTATACGCAAAGCATCCCTGTTGCCCCTGCATTGCCTACACCTATATCACTCTGGACAGAACTTAGACCATTCTCAAGGAAGGCATAGCCTAGTGGTTAAGGCCACTGCCTAGGGCCCGTAAAAGTTCCAGGTTCAGTCCTGCTAGAGTGCAATCCCACTCGCGCATCCTAAAGTTGGGCAAATCCCTTCACAATGTGCACCAGTGCCGTAAAAGATCTAGGGTTAGTGCCCATATAAGATCAAAGGTTCAATCCCGCTCACGCTCCCTAAGGTTGGACAAGTCTTATAGCTTGTCTTATCACGAGTACTCGCACTAAGAAGCCATCCCTGCCTTCAACCAGCACTTGCACCAAGAAGCCACCCCTGCCTTCCCCCCTTCCAACAAGTGATCCCAATACAGACAACAAGGGCCATCGACAGAAGGCCCAACTTTTGACATAGTGATGCTTCAGCCCACAGTACCCAGGGCAGCAACGGAATCCTCCGGGGTCCCATCCCAGGTAGCACCAACTGGGTTTCGTTCTTCCACGAATCACCCAGGCACCGCTACTGTAGGTCACATTCTAAACACCGCACGGAGGGACCTAGCACCTGCTATCCAGAATTGCACACAATACTCCAAATGCAGTCAGAACAGAGACTTAAACAGAGGCATTATCACCTCTTTTTTTCTGCTAGCCATTCCTCTCTCTACCCAAGCATCCTTCTAGCTTCCACAGTCACTTTTTCTAAGACATAATTACGCCCAGGTCCTGCTATTCTTTTGTGGACAGAAGTACCTCACTCCCTACACTGTACAACTCCTTTTGATGTTTGCAGCCCAAATGCATGACCCTGCATTTTTTAGCATTAATTTTCAGCTGCCAAATTCTAGACCATTCTTCAAGCTTAGCTAGATCCCTCCTCATGTTATTGACTCCTTCCTGGGTGTCTATTCTATTATAGATTTTGGTATCATTCGCTAACAAGCAAACCTTACCCGACAGTCCTTTCACAATATAACTAACAAATGTGTTAAACAGAATCGGATCAAGAACAGATCCTTCTGGCACATCACTGGCAACCTTCTTCTCCTCAGAGAGAGCTCCATTCACCTGTACCCTTTGTCACCTCCCACTCAACTAATTTCTAACCCAATCAGTCACTTTAGATCCATCCCTAGGGTGCTCAGTTTGTTTATAAATCACCTGTGCAGAATGGTGTCAAAGGCTTTACTGAAATCTAAAGAAACCACATCTAGGGCTCTCCCTCGGTCCACCTCCCTGGTCACCCAGTCAAAGAAATCTATTAAATTTGTCTGACAAGTCCTGCCTCTGGTGAATCCATGCTTCCTTGGATCCTGCAATCCATTGGACTCCAGAAACCTCACTATTCTCTCCTTTAGTAGCCTTTCCAATAATTTACTAACCACAGAGGTTAGACTAACTGGCCTGTAGTTTTCAATGTCATCCTTACATCCGCTTTTGTGTAAAGGGACCACATGTGCCTTTCTCCGGTCCTCTGGAACTACTCCCGACTCCAAAGAGGCATTGAAAAGGTTAGTCAGTGGAGCCATTAGAACATCCCTGAGTTCCCTCATTATTCTTGGATGTATCCTATCCAGACCCATGGCTTTGTCTACTTTTAGTTTAGCTAGTTTCTCACGAACACAGTCTTCTGAAAATTGTTCAAGATCCCCGTCTCTTCTGTTCCTCTTTGTGGGTGTTTTCTGAGGTCCTGCTCCTAGCCCTAATATTGTCATTGTTGTTAAGTGCCATCAAGTCGATATCAGCTCCTGGCAACACTGTGGATAGCTGTCCATGTTGTAACTATCCCATGGGTTTTCTTGGCAAGGTGTGACTAGAAGTAGGTTGCCAGGCCTTTCTTCTGTGCAGTAAGCCTATAGCACCTGGTATTCCAAGGAGGTCTCCTATCCAAGTACTTACCAGGCCAAACGCTACTGAACTTCCAAGATCAGACATGGACAGGGTGGTGTGACTGTAGTAATATCTTCACAACCATGGGATTTAAATGAGCTATATGCTATATGTCTACCCGAGGCTTTGCACACAGTTAACACATTTGAAAGCTCATTTTTACATGGGATGCCCATGTTAATGCACAAAACTGTGGGCAAAAGCAGAGTTAACCTGTCTACAAAGCTTAGCACATTTTACTACTTTCGCCCTAGAGAAATTAGACACAATCTCTACAGGTAATTTCACCTCAGGCAATAATGAAAGTAAAACTGTCCAGGTAGGTCTGCTTTCATTATTTATCCTTATAACTGTTTCCATAACTTGATCATACTTCTTAAGTTACTGCATAATACAGTGCTTGACACAGTTCAGTATGTATTAAAAACACAATTAAAAATTGTGCCTTAAAGTCAATGCTGATTCCTGGTAACCTAATAGCTCCTGGGTTTTCTTGGTAGTGTGACCAGAAGTAGATTGCCAGGCCTTTCTTCTAAGGCAATGGAGGGTTAAGTGACTTGCCCAAAGCTACGGAGTGCTAGTGGGAATCACACCCTGGGCTCTTGGTTACCAAGCCAGTGTTCTAACCACTAGGCTACTCCTCCACTCCACAGTATATATACAGACGCATAAAAAAAAAGACTTACATGCTCTTTTAAAATAAATAAATATTTTAAAATAAATATTTTAAACGAACAGGCTTTCACCATGCAACTCTTACCATGATTATATCCCCAGGTTGAATTGTGATTTCATCATGACTTCGTGAATCAAAAGGATATAGTGCTCGATAATATACAACCTTGACATCATCCAGGGCAGAAATGCTCAATGGAGCTTTTTCTACAGTACAAAAAAGAAAATGTGACATATCAAGGCAAAAGGAGGTATGATCATATTTTTAACTGTTTCCAAACTTTACCAGATGCAGCTATCACCATATCAGATGATTCTTTTCTTAAGAAGCTGAAGTATGTTTATAAATGAAACAATGTCTCAAAATGTAAAAGTGCAGCACTGCTTTGCGGCACACTGTACCAGCGCTGTATTACACTATGTATTGTTATGGGGCACAAAAGCCACAATGAAAGGGAGACTAAGGAGGCCATTTTAGAGGATTACATGCTATTTACACTCGCAAAAAGCTGGTTTACACATGTAAATGGGCATACATGTGTTAGCAGTGATTTTAGAGTCAGTAATTACACATGTATACCTGCAGCACAGACATATTTCAAGAGGACATGGTTTCTGTGGACAGGGGCGATTTTATAAGGGGGAATGTACTTCTATGCACCTAACTGAGGGTTATTGTGGACATTAACTTGGGTATGTGGCCACAATCATACATTAATGACTTCTTATAAAATAATGACCAGCTTAAAAGTATGGGCATTGCATGATGGTGCGTACTTTGCCAGTAGATATGCGTATGGGTGGCATTTGGGTGGAGAGTAGAAGTATGCGTGTAGGGGGAGATATTCAAAGCAATTAATGTGGTTACCAGACCTCCAAGCATCGGGGTGTTCTGGGGCTGGGTGACACTCCGCAAAGAGTAGTTACTCACCTGTCACAGGTGTTCTCCAGGGACAGCAGGAATCAGTTCTCATATATGGGTGACGTCAGCGCTGATGGAGCCTGCGTGGATCCAATCCCCATCTTTAAAGAAAGTCTTTGGGAGCTACAACATGCATGCGCGGTCACCTTCCTGCCCAAAGGTGTCATCTTACTTCAGTATGATGACATAGCTCAATCAAGCATAAAAAGAAAAAACAATTCCACAGGGAGGAGGGAGGGTTGTGAAGACGGATTCCTGCTGTTCCCGGAGAATACCTATTACAGGTGAGTAACTACACTTTCTCTGGGAACGAGCAGGAAGTCAGTCCTCACATATGGGACTCACAAGCTACAGGCTACTGAAAAAAACTATAAAAACCACGAGCAACCCAAAAAGCGGACCATAAAGGGCAGCAAGTGGTGCTGGTTGGCTGGAGGTCTGACACTGCAGCAGCAGCATCAGAGATGCAATCCCCTCTCCAGTAGCCTGGATACCAAGGGCTGGAGGGAAGGAGTTGTGTTATTCCCTGAGAGGTGACGGAATACTCCCTGGTTGAAGGCACTATCCCTCTGGGAGATCTCTTCCAAACAGTAGTGAGCAGCGAAAGTGTGCACAGAGGACCAGGTAGCGGCCCAGCAGATGTCCACTAAGGGCACCAAGTGTAGGCTTGCAAATGAGGGCGCCATGGCATGCATATTGTGAGCCATCACATGATGCTCAAGAGAGAGCGCTGCCTGCTGATAGGAGAAGGAAATGCAGTCGGCCACCCATCGGGAATAGGTGCACTTGGAGACTGCGACCCTAAGTCGACTGGGGTCAAAAGAGACAGCTGCACTGAGTGGCGATGGGGCTGCGTCCTATGAATGTAAAAGGACAATGCTCACGTGCAGTCCAGCGTGTGTAGGGAGGCCTCCGCCCTAGAGGAAAGGCCTGGGAAAGAAGGTGGATAACACCATCTTTTGATTCAAATGGAAGGCAGAGACAACCTTTGGCAATAACTTATGGTGATTTCAAAGGACGACCCTGTTCCTGTGAAACCTGGTGTAGGATGCATGTGCTACTAGTGCCTGCAGCTCGCTCACACACCTGGCTGAAGTGAGCATCACCAGGAACAGAAACTTCCACGAAATGTACTTGAGATGACAGGTAGCCAGTGGTTCGAAGGGTGGAGCCATGAGCATCCCCAACAACACAGTGAGGTCCCACGCCACTGGTGTTGGATGGATTAGGGGCTGGTAAAGGAGGCGGCCTCAAATAAACCAGCCCACCAGAGGGTGCACTGACACAGCCTGACCATCCACCATGTGGTGGTGAGCCGAGATGGCACAAAGGGGCACTCTGACTGTGTTGGACTTCAGGCTAGCCCCTGACAGGTTCAACAGGTATTGCAAGATACCTGGCATTGCGCAAGAGAAGGGGTTAAAACCTTTCTCCACACACCAGTGCGAAAACCTGTGCCACTTGAAGACATAAGCCCTCCGTGTGGAGTCCTTGCACGAGGCAAGCAGAACATCTTCAACCAACCTGGAGAAGCAGTGATGCGCTATAGCTAGCCTCTCAGCAACCAGGCCATCAGGGCAAGGGGCTGGAGGTTGGGGTGCAGCAGTATTCTGTCCTCCTGTGACAGCAGATCCGGGGCACTCCGCAGAGGCAATGGGTCCTGCTGGGACAGCTGCAGGAACAAGGGGAACCAGGGCTGCCTGGGCCATTTGGGCACAATGAAAATGACTGAGGCTGCGTCTGCTTGGATCTTGATAAGGGCCCATGGTACCAGGGGTGTGGGTGGAAATGCATACAGGAGGACCTGGAACCAGGGGAGGAGGAAGGCATCCACCGCCTCCCGTCCCCGGGCAGGCCTCAGAGTAGAACATAAGAACATAAGAAATGCCATACTGGGTCAGACCGAGGTCCATCAAGCCCAGTATCCTGTTTCCAACAGTGGCCAATCTAGGTCATACGTACCTAGCAGTTTCCCCAAAAGACACAGGTTCTGCAGTGCTTGTACTAGGTCAAGCATTGATATCCTGGGTCCCTTTTTAATAGTGGTTTATGGACCTTTCCTCCAGGAACTTGTCCAAACCTTTTTTAAACACAGCTATACTAACAGCCCTTACTACATCCTCCGGTAACAGATTCCAGAGTTTGATTACACGTTGAGTGAAGAAATATTTTCTCTTATTTGTCTTAAATAGTTTACCCTGTAGCTTCATTACATGTCCCCTAGTCCTTCTATATTCTGATAGCGTAAACAATTGATCCACGTTTATCCGTTCCACTCCATTCATTAATTTATAGACCTCTATCATATCTCCCCTCAGCCGTCTCTTTTCCAGGTTAAAGAGCCCTAACCTTTTTAGCCTCTCTTCATAGGAGTAGCCTTCCATCCCCTTCACCAATTTGGTGGCTCTTCTCTGTACTTTTTCTAATAACTCTATGTCCTTTTTAAGATACGGTGACCAGAATTGCACACAATATTCAAGGTGCGGTCGTACCATGGAGCGATACAGAGGCATTATAATATCCTTTGTTTTATTCTCCATCCCTTTCCTTATGATACCTAGCATTCTATTTGCTTTCTTGGCTGCCGCTGCACACTGGGCGGAGGGTTTTAACATGTTATCCACGATGACTCCTAAATCTTTTTCCTGGGTGGTGGTTTCTAATGTGGAGCCTTGCATCGTGTAACTATAGTGTGGGTTGTTCTTTCCTAGGTGCATAACTTTGCACTTGTCCACATTAAATTTCATCTGCCATTTGGATGCCCAGTCTTCCAATTTATCCAGATCCTCCTGCAGTTTTCCACAATCCTCTTGGGTTTTAACAACTTTAAACAGTTTTGTGTCATCTGCAAATTTGATAACCTCACTAGTTATTCCTTTTTCCAGGTCATTTATGAATATGTCAAAAAGTAGGGGACCCAGTACAGATCCCTGGGGTACTCCACTATTCACCTTTTTCCATTGGGAATATTGGCCATTTAGCCCTACCCTCTGCTTTCTATCTTTTAACCAGTTCCCGATCCATAATAGTACACTGCCTCCTATCCCATGACTTTTTAGCTTTGCCAAAAGTCTCTGATGGGGGACCTTGTCAAAAGCTTTCTGAAAGTCCAGATACACTATATCAACCGACTCACCTTTGTCTACCTGTTTATGCACACCTTCATGTTCTCTAGACTGGCAAAGAGGTTGATCTCTAGGGTCCCCTCGCGATGGAAGACCTCCATTAGCATAGCCGGGTTTAGCCTCCATTCGTGGGGCTGGAGGACTCGGCTCTGGTGGTTGGGCAGTACATTGTCCTGGCCCGGCAAGTATACTATTTTGATGGAGATGTTTTTCCCTATCACAAAGTTCTAGAGGTGCACTGCCTCCCAGCATAAGAACATAAGATATGCCATACTGGGTCAGACCGAGGTCCATCAAGCGCAGTATCCTGTTTCCAACAGTGGCCAATCTAGGTCATACGTACCTAGCAGTATCCCCAAAAGACACAGCTTCCACAATGCTCGTGCTGGGTCAAGCATTGATTATCCTGGGTCCCTTTTTAATAATGGTTTATGGACCTTTCCTCCAGGAACTTGTCCAAACCTTTTTTAAACCCAGCTACACTAACAGCTCTTACTACATCCTCCGGTAACAAATTCCAGAGTTTGATTACACGTTGAGTGAAAAAATATTTTCTCTTATTTGTCTTAAATAGTTTACCCTGTAGCTTCATCACATGTCCCCCTAGTCTTTCTATATTCTGATAGCGTAAACAGTCGATCTATGTTTACCCGTTCCACTCCATTCATTAATTTATAAACCTCTATCATATCTCTCCTCAGCCGTCTCTTTTCCAGGTTGAAGAGCCCTAACCTTTGTAGCCTCTCTTCATATGAGTAGCCTTCCATCCCCTTTACCATTTTGGTGGCTCTTCTCTGTACTTTTTCTAATAACGCTATATCCTTTTTAAGATACGGCGACCAGAATTGCACACAATATTCAAGGTGCGGTCGTACCATGGAACGATACAGAGGCATTATAATATCCTTTGTTTTGTTCTCCATTCCTTTCCTTATACCTAGCATCCTATTTGCTTTCTTGGCCGCCACTGCACACTGGGCGGAGGGTTTTAACATGTTATCCACGATGACTCCTAAATCTTTTTCCTGGGTGGTGGTTCCCAATGTGGAACCTTGCATCGTGTAACCATAGTGTGGGTTGTTCTTTCCTAGGTGCATAACTTTGCACTTGTCCGCATTAAATTTCATCTGCCATTTGGATGCCCAGTCTTCCAATTTATCCAGATCCTCCTGCAGTTTTCCACAGTCCTCTTGGGTTTTAACAACTTTAAACAGTTTTGTATCGTCTGCAAATTTGATAACCTCACTAGTTATTCCCTTTTCTAGGTCATTTATGAATATGTCAAAAAGTAGCGGACCCAGTACAGATCCCTGGGGTACTCCACTATTCACCTTTTTCCATTGGGAATATTGGCCATTTAGCCCTACCCTCTGCTTTCTATCTTTTAACCAGTTCCCGATCCACAATAGTACACTGCCTCCTATCCCATGACTTTTTAGTTTTGCCAAAAGTCTCTGATGAGGGACCTTGTCAAAGGCTTTTGAAAGTCCAGATACACTATATCAACCGACTCACCTTTGTCTACCTGTTTATTCACACCTTCAAAAAAACATATCAGATTAGTAAGACAAGATCTTCCTTGTCTAAAGCCATGTTGGCTGTCTCCCATTAGGCCATGACTATCTACATGCTCTGTAATTTTGTTCTTTATGATGGTTTCTACCATTTTCCCCGGTACTGACGTCAGGCTCACCAGTCTGTAATTTCCTGGGTCACCCCTGGAACCCTTTTTAAAAATTGGCGTTACATTGGCGACCCTCCAATCTTCAGGTATTACAGATGATTTTAATGAAAATTCAGAGATTACCAATAGCAGGTCTGCAATCTCATATTTCAGTTCTTTCAACACTCTTGGATGTATACCATCTAGTCCAGGTGATTTGCTACTATTCAGTTTATCAAATAGTTGTAATACATCTTCCCGGTGTAGCGATATTTCTCTCAGTTCCTCTGCACTATCACCTTTAAATACCACTTCAGTCTTGGGTAACATCCCTACATCTTCCTCAGTAAAGACCGAAGCAAAGAATTCATTCAGTCTCTCTGTTATAGCCTTGTCTCCTCTTACTGCCCCTTTTACCCCTCTATCATCTAACGGTCCAATTGACTCCCTCACAGGCCTTTTGCTACGAATGTACTTGAAAAAGTCTTTATTTTGTGTTTTTGCTTCCGTAGCAAGTTCCTTCTCAAATTCTCGCTTTGCCTGCTTTATCAATGCTTTGCATTTAACTTGCCAGTGCTTGTGCTGTTTCCAGTTTTCGTCGTTTGGCTCTTTTTTCCATTTCCTGAAAGATGCTTTTTTGGCAGCAACAGCCTCTCTGACCTCACCTTTAAACCATGCTGGCAGTTTTTTGGACTTTCTTCCACTTTTCTTAATGCGTGGAATACAGCTGGTCTGGGATTCGAGGATAGTATTTTTAAATAACACCCAAGCTTGCTCTAAGTCTTTAACCTTTGCAACCGCTCCTTTTAGTTTTTTCTTAACTATATTCCTCATTTTATCATAGTCTCCCTTTCAAAAGTTAAAAGGTAGTACTGTGGATTTCTTTACTATCCCTCCTCCACTAATTAAATCAAACACGATCATGCTATGATCATTATTGCCAAGTGGTCCCAACACCCTTATTTCTTGCACCAGATCTGGTGTTCCACTAAGGACTAGGTCCAGTATGGCTTCCCCTCTGGTCGGTTCATGAACCAGCGCTCCAAGAAGCAGTCATTTATTTCATCTAGAAACTTTATCTCCCTAGCATGTCCTGCTGTGACACTGACCCAGTCGATACCGGGGTAATTGAAATCACCCATTATTACTACTCTGCTGTGACTTTTGTTAGCTTCCTTGATTTCTTTGAGCATTTCATAATCCATTTGTTCATTCTGGCCAGGCGGTCGATAGTACACCCCCACTGTCATCACCTTCCCCTTCATACATGGAATTTCAATCCATAGAGATTCTACAGCAAATTTTGTTTCCTGCAAAACTTTAATCCTTTCTGACTCAATGCCCTCTCTAACATAGAGCGCAACACCTCCACCAATTTGTTCAGTTCTATCATTACGATATAGTTTGTATCCAGGTATCACAGTGTCCCACTGGTTATCCTCCTTCCACCATGTCTCTGAGATTGCAATCATATCACGAACCTGTGCCCTCCTGCTTGTTGATGCAGTACATTGCCATGCTGCACACCTCCTCCGGTAAGCCAGCTCATATGATCCAGTCATCCAAGTAGGGGAAAACCCTTAGGAGCCTGAGGCGAGCGGCCACTTCTGCAAGGCATTTTGTGAATACTCAAGGAGCTGAGGCTAGGTCGAAGGGGAGTACCCTGTACAGAAAATGCCGCCTGCCGATGACAAATCGGAGGTACTGACAGTGCTTTGGATGGATCAGAATGTGAGTATAGGCATCTTTGAGATCCAAGGAGCATAGTCAATCTCCCAGGAGGTAAGGCAGCAAGGTTCCAAGGGATACCATTCTGAACTTTTCCTTGACCAGGAAGCAGTTGAGGTCACACAGATCTAGAATGGGCTGGAAGCCCCCTGTCTACTTGGGAACAAGGAAGTAGCGAGAGTAGAATTCCTGGCCCTGAAGAGGCTTGGGGATGGGCTCCACCGCTTGATTCTCGAGCATGAACTCAAGTTCCCTTTGCTGAAGCTCCCTATGCAAGGGGTCCATGGGCAATTCCCCTGGGAAAAAGGGAGAAGGCAGCTGGGAAAAGTGGAGGAAATAACCTTCCCTGACAACCTACAGCATCCAGGCATTTGTGGTGCTGCTTGGCCACTGGTGTGTGAAGTGGACCAGCTGTCCACCCGTGAACCTTGGGTCTTGTAGCTCCTGGGAGAGGGAGGCTATGCTCAAGGAATCAAAAGCTCTCCCCAGGCTGTGGCTAGGGCGCTGTCTGGGGTTTGGGGCCCTTTGGCTTATGGAGGCCATGTCCTTGACCTTTGGCCTGCTGCCTCTGAGAGGGAGTGTGATAGGCCTGAAACTTTTGGAAGTTCCCGTAAGCCTTCTTGGTCTTCGGGTGGAAGGGCTTTTTCACCAAAGTCTTCCTGCAGGAAGGTTCAGACACTTTCTTGGACAGCCTGGTTCTGGTCATGAATTCCTTCTCCAGCTCATTGGTCTTCTCTGTCGTGGGCTTGCCGAAGAGATTTTTCCCCCAGCATTGATTAACTTGTCCTCAACCCACTGCTCCAAGTTGGAAGGCTGTAGCCAGGCACTAATGTCCGCCACAGCTACCCGAGCCACTGACTCGAAGCCGTCGAAGACTGCTGGAGTTTGAAACTTGGAGCACTCCTTGACCGATGACACCAGAGTCCTGAAGCTCTCAAGTACGCCTGAGAACCCAGCAATCTCCTTTGCCAGCTAACTGGCAGCGGATGAATATTGCCACTGCCCAGTTAGCTTCACCGCTACCTGGCCAACCTGAATTTAAGCAATGTGGCAAGTGCAACCACACTGTGTCCTGCACGGACCACCAAAACACCTGCACTTGTTACAGGTGAGTAACTACGCTTTCTCTGGGAACATGCAGGAAGTCAGTCCTCACATAGGGGACTCCCCAACTACAAGCTACCAAAACCCCATAGCAAAAATAGGGGCTCCCTCATGGACAGCCACAAGCAACAGCAATTTAGTCTGTGTGCACAGATTACAGTAGGACCCCAGATGAGACCAGCACTCCGATAGCCTGAACACAGAAGGGTTGGAGGGTAGAAGTTGCCTAAACCCCAAAAATATTATGGAGCACAGCCTGGCCGAAGGCACTGTCCCATCGGGATTCCCTTTCCAGGCAGTAATGGTTGCGAAGGTATGGAGTGAAGATCAGGTGGCAGCCCGGCAGATGTCCACCATCAGGATGGAGCGTAAGTTTGCCACCGAAGCCACCATAGCCCTGATATGGTGCGCCGTGATGCAGCCTTCCAGTGGGAACTTCACCTGCTCATAAGCAAGGGCAAAACAGTGTACCACCCAGGTGGACAACGTATGCTTGGTCACAACCGCCCCCAGCCTACTGGGGTCGTAGGAGATGAAAAGCTGAGAAGCTTTGTGGTGGCCCTAAGTGCGTTGGATATAGAAGGACAAGGCCCTCTTACAGTCCAAGGTGTGAAGGACCATCTCCGCCCGACTGGAGTGAGGTCTTGGAAAGAAGGTAGGGGGCACCACTTCCTGGTTCAGATGCAAGGGTGACACTACCTTCGGCAGGAATTTGGGCTGCGTGCGAACCACCACTCTGTTCTTGAAGAACCTGGTATAAGGCGCCTCCACCACAAGGGCCTGGAGCTTGCTAACTCTGCGAACAGAGATGAGTGCAACCAGGAAAGCCACCAAAGATGTCGAAGGTGGCAGATAGCCAGAGGCTCGAAGGGTGGGCGAGTGAGCTGCCCCAACACTACATTGAGGACCCATTTGGTTGCGGAGGGGAACCAGGGGCTTCGATAAGAGAGGCCCTGAAGGAAACGGGTCACCAATGGTTGAACCGAGAGGGGTTTACCTGGTGCGCCGCCAGAGAACTCAGGTGCACTTGGGGTGGAGTTAGACTTGAGCCTGGACTGACAGAGGTGGAGAAGGTACTGTAACACCAGAGCCACCGGGCAGGAGAAAGGATCAGCCCCGCGTTCAGCACACCAAACTGAAACCTGCACCATTTGAGGGCGTAAGCCTTCCTAGAAGAGGCCTTGCAAGAGGCCAGCAGAATGTCCTCCACCTCAATTGGAAGGCTGAAAGGGGCCAAAGTCACCCTTTCAGCAGCCATGCTGTCAGCGACAGGGACCCCAAGTTGGGGTGCAGGAGAAAGCACCCCTCCTGAGATAGGAGTCCCGGGGCGGTCCCCAAGGGGATTGGGGCCTCCACTGTCAACTGTAGAAGCATCGGGAACCACAGCTGCCTGGGCCACCAAGGAGCTATCAGGATGAGCGAGGTCCTGTCGCAGAGGGTCCTGAACAAGGTCTTGGCGATCAGCGGCATTGGAGGGAAGGCATACATGAGGCCTTCAGACCATGAGACTAGGAACGCATCCGCTGCCACCCTGGAGGGATGGGCCTGCCGGGAACAGAAGCAGGGCAACTGAAAGTTGTCTGGGCTTGCGAACTGGCCCATCACGGGTTCCCCTCAGAGCTGGAAAAGCCGACTGGCTACCCTGGGGTCAAGCTGCCACTCGTGCGGCTGGAGAACTCTGCTGAGTCTGTCAGCCAGCTGGATGTCCTGGCCTGCAAGTACACTGCCTGCAGGAGGATACCCTGTTGGATTGTGTATGAGCAGAGGACCAGTGTCTACTGACAAAGGGTAGGAGACCCCGTGTCCCCTTGTTTGTTCACGTAGAACATCGCCACCTCGTTGGTCATCTGGACCAGCACCGGCTGGTGACACAGGTGGTGACAAAAGACCCTCAGGGCTAGGTGTATGGCTTGGAGCTCCAGGAAGTTGATCTGCTGCATGCTCTTGTCTGGCGACCAGTTTCCCTGAGTGCAGAGATCTCCGCAGTGGGCTCCCCAGCCGAGCAGGGAGGCATCCATGGTGAGGACCCTCAAGTGGCTTGGGGCCTGAAAGGGCATGCCCGCCTCGAGATGCTGGGGCGACTGACACCAGACCAGGGAGTCTGCCAATTGGCAGGTCACTGAAACTGTCTCAGAGGTGGCATGTAGCCTGAGACCACTCGTCCCAGAGACACCACTGCACCGCCCTCATGTGAAGGTGAGCGTCTGGGGTGACATGGACCATGGAGGCCATGTGCTCGAGGAGACGCAGGAGAAGCCGGGCGGGCACCGAGGGATGGTACTGTACCAACCTCCCAAGCTAGAGACCTGAGACGATCAGCTCGATCCCTGGGCAAGAAAGACTTCGACTGGAGACTGTCGATCTTTGCCCCAATGAACTCCAGGCACTGTGTCAGGAGGAGGGGTAGTTTATGAGAAAGCCCAAGTGTTGCAGAACCTGGATGGTGTGGGCGGTGGCCTGCTACACCTCTGAGGCTGTGCCTCTCTTTATGAGGCAGTCGTCCAGGTAGGGAAAGACGAAGATCCCCTCAAGCCGGAGGAAGGTGGCCACGACTTCCAGGCATTTTGTGAAGACTCTTAGGGCAGAGGCCAAGCCGAAAGGGAGCACCCTGTATTGAAAATGTCTGCTCCCCACTATGAACCGCAGGTACTACCTGTGGTTGGGATGAATGAGGATGTAGATATAGGCATCCTTGAGGTCTAAAGAGCATAGCCAATCTCCCTGCTGGAGGTATGGCAGCAATGTTCCAAGGGAGAGCATCTTGAACATCTCCCTCACAAGGAATTTGTTGAGGTTGAGCAGGTTGAGGATGGGCATTAGGCCCCCTGTCCTCTTTGGCATGAAGAAGTATCTGGAGTAGAACCCCTTGCCCTTGAGGTGGTGGGGCACTGGTTCCACTGCTTTGCCCTCGAGAAGACCTGCCAACTACTTCAGAAGAAGGTTCCAGTGGAGGGGAGACCTGAGGGGCTCTCCCAGGAAGTAAGGGGGGGGGGGGGGAGGTCTGAGTCAGGTGGAGGAGGTAACCCTCCCTGACTACCCTTAGTGCCCAGGAATCGGTGGTGGACACCCACCTCTGAGCATAGAGGGCCAGACATCCCCCTGTGGGCTGCTGATCTCCTTGGGGTAGAGAGGCTATGCTCAAGGAGGCAAAACTCCCCTCTGGCTGAGCCGGAGTTGGTGCCTGTTGTTTTGGAGCCTTCTCCATACGCGGGCCATGCCCATGTCCCTTGGCCTGCTGATCCTATTGGGGAGCTAAGGAGGCCTAATAAGGAGGGTAGTTTCTGTAAGTAGCTCCATTCCTCGGGTTGTTGTTGTTAAGTGCCGTCGAGTCGGAGTCGACTCATGGCGACCCTCTGGATAGCTATCCTAAATTGTGTTCAGTCTTCAGTCAGGCGGCTCATTGTTGACAGACTGGCACCTGTAGCTGCTGTTATTGTATCGATCCATCTCATTGCTGGCCTTCCTCTTTTGCGTTGACCTTCTAACTTGCCAAGCATAATGTCTTTCTCTAATGATCTCTCTCTTCGCATGATGTGTCCAAAGTATGAAAGTCGAAGTCTTGTCATCTGAGCTTCTAAAGAAAGCTTAGGTTTGATCTCCTCTAGTACCGACTGGTTTGTTCTTCGGGCAGTCCATGGTATACACAGTATTCGCCGCCAGCACCATAATTCAAAGGCATCAATTTTCTTCCTATCTGTCTTTTTCACTATCCAGCTTTCACATCCATATGATGTTATTGAAAATACCATGGCTTGAACAAGTCGAAACTTTGTATGGAGTGAGACATCTCTGCTCTTGAGAATCTTATCTAGGTCTTTCATAGCCATTCTGCCAAGAGCAATGCGTCGTCTGATTTCTTGACTGCTTGTTGCTTCTTTATTGATAGTTGATCCAAGTAGGTTAAAGTTGTTCACAATTTCAATTTCTTCTCCTTCAATGATGAACCTGTTGATTATGCCAGTTGTCATGATCTTTGTCTTCTTTACATTAAGGTGCAGGCCCATTTTGAGACTATGTTCTTTGAATGTGAGAAGCAAATGTTTCAGATCACCTTCACTTTCAGCCAGTAATGTGGTATCATCAGCATAGCGAAGGTTGTTGATGAGTCTTCCACCAATCTTCACACTTCTGTTGTCTTCGTACAATCCTGCTTCTCTGATGATTTGTTCTACATATAAATTAAACAGGTAGGGGGAAAGTATGCAGCCTTGTCTTACACCTTTGCTTATTTTAAACCATTCTGTTTCTCCTTGTTCCATTTGAACTGTTGCTTCTTGATCAATGTATAGATTGCGCAAGAGAACGATCAGGTGTTCTGGTATACCCATTCTTCTTAATGTGGCCCAGAGTTTCTCATGGTTTACACAGTCAAAAGCCTTGCTATAGTCGATAAAGCACAAATAGATATCCTTTTGGTATTCTTTAGTCTTTTCAAGGATCCATCTCACATCTGCAATGATGTCTCTCGTTCCTCGCCCTTTCCTGAACCCTGCTTGCACTTCAGGTAGTTCTTGTTCCAGGTATGGTTGTAGTCTCTTTTGAATAATCTTCAGTAGAATCTTGCTGGCATGTGAGATCAGAGCGATTGTGCGATAATTTCCACAGTCAGTTGGATCACCTTTCTTTAGTATTGGTATAAACACAGATCTTTTCCAGTCAGTTGGCCATGATGTTGTCTTCCATATTTCTTGGCAGAGCCTTGTGAGTATGGTAACAGCTGCATCAGATTGCTGCAATACTTCTATGGGAATGCTATCAATGCCTGGTGCTTTGTTCTTTGATAAGGCTTTCAATGCTGCTTCAACTTCTTCATTCATCACCAATGGTTCCCGATCATAAGGTACAGGTTGAAACGGCTGTTGGTCCACTTGATCTTTATCATATAAAAACTCTGTATATTCCTTCCACCTTTTCTTGATCTTCTCAGCATCATTCAACATAGAACCTTGAGCATCTTGTAACATTCCAATTCGAGGCTGGAACTTTTTCTTTAACTCTCGCAACTTTAGGAAAGCCGATCTTGTTCTTCCTCTAATAGTTTCTGCTTCTATTTCCTTGCAAGTGTCATTGTAGTACTTTTCCTTGTCCTGTCTTGCTGCACGTTGGAAATCTCTGTTGAGTTCTGCGACTGTCTTTCTTTCTCCTCTGGCTTTAGCTTTCTCTGCGTTTCTGGGCAATTTTCAGAGTTTCTTCTGTCATCCATTTTGGCCGTTTTTGCTTTTTTTTTTACCCAAGCCCTTCTGTTGCGGAGGAGCAACAGTCTTTTTAAAGAGCCTGGTCCTCGTCATGAACTTGGTCTCCAGCTCGGCAGCCTTGTCAGTCATGTGTTTGCCAAACTCCTTGGCAAGGGACATCGATCAATTTGTCCTGAACCCACTGCTCGAGGTCAGACGACTGTAGCCAAGCTTGGCGGCATGCACCGATGTCAGCCGCTGCTAATCGAGCCGCTGACTCAAACCCATCATAGGCCACCCGAGACATGAACTTGGAGATTTTCAGACTGCTTTGGCAAGGTTCTTGAACCGCTTGAAAGGTTCCTCGGAGAGACCAGCTGAGAACCCGGCGAGTTCCTTCGCCAGGTCTCTCAGGTACATGCCCATGTACAGCTGGTAGGCTTGGAAGCGGCCGATAAGCATTGAGCCCTGGTAGCACTTTCTGCCGAGAATGTGCGGGCCTCCCTGCCGGGGGACACCGAGGAGTGTATCTTCTGGCTTTTCAGCCAATGCATGGCTGACTCCACCACCATGGAGTTGTGCGGCAGCTGTGACTTTTGGAAGTCCAGGCTCCACGGACTCAATACATCAAGTCGAGCCACTTGCTCATCACCAGCACTGAGGCCGGAGTCTCACGTTCGGAGCATCAGCCATTCCAGGATGGGAGGAATAGGCACCGTGAGCGATTCCTGCAGAGGGGCTCGTATTGGAGGATTTCCAACTCATCCGCCTGAGAGTCTTCCTTAGTCGGGAATGCCAGAGCCTTAAGACATGTCCTTGACAAAAACAAGGAAACCCATATCCTCGGGCGGGGACCGCTGTCGAGGCTCCGAGATGGGAGAGTCAGATGGGACGTTGTGGTGGCGATGGGTTTCGGGGGACTCCTCGTCCTCCGTCTCCCATTCGGAATAGTCCATCGAGAACTTGTAGGAGGGCTGTTCCATGGGCCTCGAGACCCCCAATGCCCTGTGGCCAGTGCCCGGTAAACTTGCTGGGATGACTGCGGTCCTGTCAAGCGGGACTCGGATCGTGACCTCGGCCGAGGATCGACTCGAGGCCTAAGGACCTCAAGGATTGGCTTGGCCTCTGGAGACATCTTGGACGTCGAGGGCTCAGTGGTCGGGGCAGATGAACCGGTCGTGCCGGACAACAGTGCCCACTGCTGGTCCATGAAGGCAGACAAACTGCACTCTAGGGCCGCCATTCTGGACTCCACGAGGATAGTGTCTGGGGACTGAGGCCGTTCCACAGTCGGATCCTTTCGGGGGACCTTCCCAGGCCGCGCCTTCTCCAACGCCTCGGACGAACATCTCGGACTGCGGGTCCGGGGAGCACCTGGCTGGTTGGAACCATCCAAGGACTCTGCTTTCGAGGGTTTCTTCTTCTTCCACTTTCTGAGGACCCACGATGAGGCCCGGGTTTGGAAGGCTCCGCCTGAGATATCGGGGCCTCAGACGAGGCCCTGGCCTTCGGAAGCACTGGGGACTCAGGAAAAAACGTATCGTGTTGCTGCTGGTGGCTCTTGAGGGCCCTACTGGACATCCTCTTGCAGAGACCGCAGGCTGCGGGGTATGTTGGTCAAAGACATAATTTTGCAGCACCGATCACACTTCTTAAAGCTACTGGTAGCCATGGGGGAAAAAAGTACCCCTGCGAGGTTGAAGACTCTCTGGGCTGCCAGTGGAAGAAAAAGGCGCGAAGATGCCAGGAAAAGAACAAAAACTACAAAAATAGACCGAACTCAACGCCAAGGCAATGAAGTCAGTAGGCGGGAAGAGTACCAGTGCGATACTGGAGGGGAGTATGAAACTTGGAGAGAAAAATCAACTTTTTCCAGGGACAAGCCAGACGAACGTCTGAAGGGATCCGTGGAAAAAAGGAGACTGAGCAAGATGGCACCCTTGGGTGGGAAGGGGACCACGCATGCATGGTGGCATCTCCCAAAGGCTTTCTTTGAAAGTTGGGGGGATATTTCCACGATGGCTCCATCGGTGCTGACGTCACCCATATATGAGGACTGACTTCCTGCTTGTTCCCGGAGAATCAGTCACTGCCTAGTTAGCTTCAGTGGCGAACGTTAGGCCACTCTTTACTGCATCTGATTTTTGCTATGTTGCGATAACTGGGCGGTGGCTGAGTATCGCTGCTACCCAGTTACTAACCGGTTAGCAATGGGGCATGCAGTGGTAGTGGATATTGTTAGTGCTGCTGAATATCCCAGCCAAGCGGATTAACACAGTTAGCAGGTCTGCTAACCACATTAAAACCCTTTCAATATCAGGCCCGTAGCTTATAAAATACTATAATTTACAAGCCTTCTTGAAATATCTACGAGCTGGTGCATACACCAGCTATAAGACCTGTGTATATAAATATCCACATCTTAAGATGATTTCTGCCACTTATGCTAGTATTTTATTAAGACAAGAAGGCTCCTACTTGTTTTGATAAAACAGACTTCACAGAGGTGCCTTAAAAGTGCTTTAACTAGATGCCCCCTCATAAAATTATATTCCACATACATGTGTGTATTTCCTGTTATTGCAATGGCAATACATGTGTATTTCAAAAAACTTCCCTGTCGGAATTTACACCTGCTCTATTGCAACTAACTGCTCATTTGGATCTGGGCTTTGAAGAAGTTGTTAAAGAGACAACTCTACTTACCTCTCTAGGTCAGCGTTCTAACTCACATGCTAAACATACTTCTATTCCCAGAGCAGTAAACTAATGACATGCAAATTGCTGCTGCATTAAATGGTATGCACTGTGATACATTGACAGGAAGGGAGATAAAAAGAAAAATACAGGCAGAACTCCCAATTCCTTTCCCGCTCCCCATCCCTCTTGAATCCCGAGATTCCCCACTCCAACTGTACCCCACAAAAAACACATATTAGTAGTCTAAGTGGCCTCCCCAACTACCCTCAAAAACACACATTGGTGGCCCAAATGAGATCCCTGGACCCCTAACCTCCCAACCCCACAAATGTCCCTGGTAACCCATGTGAGCCCTCCTGGCCCACTCCTACTTCTTGAAACCCACAAATGAACCAGAGGCCCAGGTGGGCCCCCCTCCTATACCCCCCAAAACTCCCTGTGCTCCTCTAAGTTGGGAGGCAGGAACATCACCCACTTATGCCTGCCTTTGTGCTGCCATCTTCAAAAATGGTAATGTCTAACCATGAGCAGTGCATCCTGCAGGGTCATGTGTTGCCATTTTGAAGATGGAAGCACAGAGGGAGGAGTGAGCATGCATCATTTCTGCCTCCCAACAGAGATGCTCAGGGAGGGTTGGTGCAATCCACTTGGATCAGGAGTCCCCATTTTGCAAAATGGCAGCACAGAGGCAAGTGGGCATTGCTCCTCTCTCCCAATGCTGAAGATGCTAAACAAGGATTTCTGGTAGGGGGGTCATTGGAGTATTGGGAAGGTGCATTTGGCCCCTAGTGTATTTTTTGTGAGAGAGGGGGAAGGAAATGCCAGGGGCCATGGGCCACTAGGAACATTTGTGGGGTTGGGGAATCTGAAGATTCAAGGGGCAGTGTTGGAAGTGCCCAGGGGTGCACTGGGAGCATCAGTGGGAATGTGGAGAGCATTGGGGGTGATCAAAAAGTCAGGAGTGGATGCAATGGTAAGTTTGGGGGGGGGGGGGGTGTCAGGGGTTCAGGGCCCACTGGATTACCAGGGATTTCACTTCAACTGATCCCTTTGCTTCAGTGACGCATCTTTATGCCAGACCTGAGCTGGTATAAAGATGGAGCCTTAAGGTAAGAGTAAAAAAACTGTGCTAAATTCTAGCTCAGTTTTTTTAGGGGCAATTTCTCCAAATAAGTTAGTTCTGCTCAAACCATGACATTCATGAACTTCTTAAGCCAGGGTCTGTGGAGTATGATCTCAGTCTCTCAAATTTACCACGAATGCTCGACATAATGCTGGCATCCTGCCAAAGATAGTCTCCTTCTGGTGTTCATAACATGTATGCGTAATTTATCAGGGTGTGCTTGGAAAGTCCTCTTAATCAAGCCTGTGGCACCCAACATAATGGGAAATAACTCAGTATCTTTCTACCACAGTTTCTTAGGCTCTGACTACATTTCTTGGTACTTGAAGATCTTCTCCCTCTCAACGCGATTCACAAAATAGTCGCTTGGGACTGACACCTCTATAATCAATACCACTCTGGTGTTCTTCGCCTTTACCACGATGTCTGGCTTCCTTATATCCACAGCTTTATATAGGTTGGCATGGGAGTATCCCAGGTGATCACAACCTCTTCATTCTCCATATATCTCTTAGGGTCATGATCCCAATGCTTTTTGTTGTAGTGAACAGAGTTTCCAATGGATGAGACATGCTACTTTATTGTGCTTTTCTGTATAGAAATTTTCTGCCATCAGAACTTTGCAGTCAGCTATGAGGTGAATCACTGCTTCAAGCTCTTTTTAACAGAATCTACCTTCTTTTTGCAAGGCCATGTAGTTGTTTCAGAAAATCCATCAGAGATTAGCAACAGGTGGCTTGTCAAATTATTGACTGATTTTTTTTTAAATTAATTTCATTTATTAGATTTCTTAGATGCTACTGCCAAAAGCAAATTACCTAAAATCATTTAAATATTCACATAGCTACAAAAACATTTGTACAGCCCCAGTTCAATGGTCATTCTGTCTTTTCCAAAGGTAAAACACAAAGGGCCCGATATTGAGTTGTGACAGCTATGCATCTCCAAGGCACACAGCCATCACTGCCGAACATTAACCCTAGATATTCAATCCGAGAATATATTGTCATACCCCGCCCTCTGCCTTAGGCTTGGAGGGCTGGGGTAGCCATTATTTTTCTCTATTGAAGGTTAAATCAACTAACTTTCCTCTCGTGATGCATGCTGGGAAAAGTAGTTTTCCTTCTGATAGAAAATAGTCATGAAGCCAGAGTTATAGGCAAAACTATAACAAAGTTTATTTCTCCCAAAAGCAAAGGTTCAAAGTAAGTTGCACCAGGATACTTCTCCAGTATTTGTTCAAAAAGGTTCTTTATACAAGTGTGCTGGCTGAGCTTTTACATCCATTCAATCCAAATGCAGCTGCTTCTCACGTATACAGAAAAATAACAAAACATGGCAGCTTCCTTTACCAAAGAAAACATCTTCTTTTCTTTAGGTTACACTCAGCTTATACCATACAGTTTAGCAAAGGCTTTCAATACTGTCTGCAAAACACAAAGTACAATCCATAGGTTGTTCTGGCTGTAGGGAATCACTCTCCTTAGAGTCCACCTGCATTGCTTTGCTTTAAACTACTGGCAAATGCCTCAGGGTGTTTTCTCCCTAAAACTCCCTGTGGGTCTTTTAAACACAGCTCTAGTGAATAGGGATAAGCAGTACCTGAGCCTGAGGAAACTCCTCTCTGCAGCTGTGCGGCTATCTCTTGCCAGCTCTGGGGAAACAGTCCCTTGTCCCTTAGTTTAGGTTCCTCCCTGGAGCTCTGCCATGGTTCTCCGTTCAAGGCTGGGCTCTGCAGACTTCTGCACTGAGTCTTAGGCACCCACCTCTGAACTCTCTGAACCTTTTCCTTCAGTGCTGGGGTTTGAAGGTTTTCCTGCTCTTTCTCTCTGAGCACTCCAGACCACCTTCGTGTCCTCTCCCCTTCTGCTTTGCTTGCTTCAGTTCCTTTCCTCCATGTGGCTTCCTACCTCCAGCTACTGTGTTTCCTCCAACTGTGCTCCCTCTCGTGCTGCTCCCTTGACTCACTCTCCAGCCCTGGTTTATATCCCTGTTTTCTGATCAACCTCCCTGACTCTCTAGACAGGTGTTTGTAATCAGTTTCCAAGCCTGTTGCTACGTCATCAGGGCTTGGGTGTGTCAGCTTAGCTTTTGAATCCCTGTGTTTGTTTTCTCCAGAGAAATGCTGGAACATGTGCTTTGCAGGGCTGTGACCTTTTCTAAAGGTAGAATCATTCTTTTCTTCTACTTCCATGGGCACACTAAAGTCTTCCTTATCACAATATCCAGGCACTGTCCGGGTCTGTCGCAAAGCGTTGCATGATACAGAAGCTAATCAGGCAGCGGTGATATTGAGCCGCTGTCCAGTTAGCTCCCACGGGTAAAGCTAGTCGAGATTTTTCCATGGCTATCTTTACCCATGAGTCGCTAACCAGGCAGTGGTTCAATATCACCACTACCTGGTTAGCAAATGGTGCCACCTCTGCTCTGCCCTGGGCATGCAGTGGCAGAATTGGGGGATATTCAGCAGCACTAACAGGGTTAGTGCCTCTGAATATCACACTATAGCAGCATTTACATGGTTTACAGGTTTTTAAACGTGTAAATGTCATTCAATATCGTGCCCAAAAAGAGTAGTTACTCACCTGTAACAGGTGTTCTCCAGGAGCAGCAGGAATCAGTCCTCACATATGAGTGACATCGATGTCGATGGAGCCCTTGCAGAGCATTTCCCCAGCTTTCTATGAAAGCCTTTGGGAATACTGAACGCATGCGCGGTCCCCTTCCCGCCTAAAGGTGCCATCTTGCTCAGTCAAATGACATAGCTAAAAACAGCACACAAAAAGGTAAAAATAAACTATGTACAACTGCAACTCCCATGGGAGGAGGGAGGGTTGTGAGGACTGATTCCTGCTGCTCCTGGAGAACACCTGTTACAGGTGAGTAACTACTCTTTCTCTAGGACCAAGCAGGAAGTCAGTCCTCACATATGGGTGACTCCCTAGCTCTGGGCTACCAGGAACCCAGGCTGAACAAGAGAACTCCCTCTAGTCCCAGCATCAAAGAAAGGCTTTTCACTGAAAGGACCTCCACCGGTAGCCCAACGGAGGGCTGGAGGGCAGGAGTTGCCTAAACCTCAAAGAGATTCCAGAGTACTGCCTGGCCAAAAGCACTGTCCCTACGGGACTCCCTCTCCAGACAGTAATAGGCCGCAAAAGTCTGGCTTGAAGACCAAGTTGCAGCCCTGCAGATGTCTACCAACGGTACAGAGCGGAGGTGAGCCACTGAGGCAGCCATTGCCCTGACACGATGGGCCGTGACCTGACCCTGCAAAGGAAGGTCAGCCGCCCTGTAAGCCCAAGTGATACAGTCAGCCACCCAGATGGACAAGGTATGCTTGGACACAGCTAAGCCCAAATTATTAGGGTCAAAAGATATGAATAGCTGAGTAGCCCTTCTATGCCCCTGCGTACGGTCAAGGTAGAAGGATAAGGCCCTCCTACAGTCCAGGGTGTGCAGAACTGCTTCAGCCTGGCTTGCATGAGGCCTAGGGAAGAAGGTCGGAAGAACCACCTCCTGGTTGAGGTGGAAAGAGGAGACAACCTTTGGGAGGAACTTTGGATGAGTCCTAAGGACTACCCTGTTCCTATAGAAGCGGGTGTAAGGCCTGTCACAGACCAGGGCCTGAAGCTCAGTCAATCTCCTGGCCGAGGTTAGGTCTACCAAGAAGAGTTTCTTCCAGGACAGGAAGTGGAGAGGACAAGTAGCCATCGGCTCAAAAGGTGGGTGAATCAGTTGCTGCAAGACCACATTCAACTCCCACTCAGGAGCTGGAGGACGGACTGAAGGCTTCAGCAAGAGCAAGCCTCTAAGAAATCTGGACACCAAGGGGTGAACTGACAAAGAATGTCCCTCCACCAGTGAGTGGTGAGCTGCTAGAGCTGAGAGGTGGACCCGAACAGAGTTGGACTTAAGTCCCTGATTGGATAAGTGCAGCAGGTACTGAAGCACTACCGGTACAGCACAGGAGAAAGGATCCTCTGTACGCCGCTGACACCACACAGAAAACCTTTTCCATTTCAGGGCATAGGTTTTCCTAGTGGACTGCTTCCTAGAGGCTAGGACAACCTCCTCAACTTCCTGAGGTAGGCCCCAGGGAGCCAAAACTACCCTTGCAGCCTCCATGCCATCAAATTGAGAGCTCTGAGATTTGGGTGCAGAAGGGAACCCTGATCCTGAGAGAGAAGGTCGGGTTGCAACCCCAGAGGCAGTGGGGGATCCACTGCCAGCTGAAGCAGAAGTGGAAACCAAGGCTGTCTTGGCCATCTGGGAGCTACCAGCAGGACCGAGGCCTTGTCCTGAAGAATTTTGAACAGGGTTCGGGCCACCAGGGGCGTGGGAGGAAACGCATACAGGAGGGCCCTGGGACCAGGAAATCAGAAAAGCATCTGCTGCCAGCCGCAGAGGATGCGGTTGCCTGGAGCAGAACCTTGTCAGTTGTTTGTTCGATGGACTGGCAAACAGATCTATGGTTGGAAGTCCCACTTCAGGAAAATCTTCTGAACTACTAAGGGATGGAGCTGCCATTCGTGGGGCTGCAGAATCCTGCTCAACCTGTCTGCCAGGTAGTTATCCTGGCCAGGTAGATACACAGCCTTGAGGAGCATGTTGTGCCTGAGAGCAAACAAGCAAAGGTCCTGTGCCTCCTGACAAAGGAGTCTGGACCCAGTTCTGCCCTGCTTGTTCACATAAAACATGGCTATTTGGTTGTCTGTTTGAACTAGGACAGACTGATGAGCCAGTGTTTGAGAGAAAGTCTTGAGGGCTAAACGGATAGCTCTGAGTTCCAGTAGATTGATATGCTGTGTGGCCTCCCATGGAGACCACAGGCCCTGGGTGCACTTGCCCAGACAATGAGCCCCCCAGCCTTGCAGGGAGGCATCCGTGGTCAACACCAATGTGAATCCAGGAATCTGAAAAGGCACCCCTTGCAGTAGACTGGGTGGGTGCAGCCACCAGCGGAGGGAGTTCAGAAATTGTCTGGACACCCTTACTCTGAGGCTGCCTGTGGCCTGTGTCCACTGAGTTCGGAGGCACCACTGTGCAGGCCTCATATGCAGCAGGGCATTGGGGGTCACATGTACTGTCGAAGCCATGTGGCCAAGAAGTTTCTCAGTCTTTGGGCTCTGTCTTCTGGCAAGAACGCCTTTGCCAGCAGAGAGTCCAGCCGTGCCCCTATGAACTCCAAGTTCTGGGAGGGGAGAAAAGTGGACTTTGCGAAGTTTATGACAAACCCCAGGTTTTGAAGAAGAGCAATAGTTTGGAGGGTGGCTTGTCTGGCCTCCTGGCACGTCTGACCCCTGATGAGCCAGTCATCCAGATAGGGGAAGACAAAGATACCCTGACTTCTCAGGTAGGCCGCCACCACTGCCAGGCATTTGGTAAAGACCCTGGGAGCGGAGGTGATTGAGCAAGATGGCACCTTTAGGCGGGAAGGGGGACCGCGCATGCATGCCTACATTCCCAAAGGCTTTCATAGAAAGCTGGGGAAATGCTCCGCAAGGGCTCCATCGACGTTGATGTCACCCATATGTGAGGACTGACTTCTTGCTTGGTCCTGGAGAATGAATTATATAGCTAAATACATTTAATACACAACAGATCTATACATAAAAATACAAAGCATAAGAAAGATGCAGTGTACAATGATAGCATCAGTCAAGCAATAATACGAAAGGTTTTTGTGATAAATACTGCAGCTTCGCATTTTCCTTGTAATATTCATTTTAGGGAATTTAAAACTCAAGAGAAAAAAATCACAAGGCTTCAGACATTATTATAATAACACCCACCCCATGTGTGTTAGAACCATTTCCCCTTAGTTATCTCTTGAATAGATTTTAAGCTCTATCGAGCAGGGACTGTTTCTTATGGGTATGTATACAGTGTTGCGTATGCCTTGCAGTGCTGTACAAATGATAAGTAATACAAATGGTATACAAACAATAAGTAGTAGTAATAGTAAATGGTTCCCCTATCATATAGGACACCAAAAGAGTGATTTTATAACTAAGCATATGTTAAAAGTAACTAAAGATAACTAAGGAGTGCATTAAGTGCTACTCCATCCATAGAAATAAAAGGGCTCTGGGCATCTAACACATGTTAACTACATTACTGCACGTTAAATCCTTTAGTAAACATACCCCTAAGATACAAAGAAGGAAAGAGAAATACAAGGCTGCTGTCTGAATATATCTGCCTTCTAGGAATGCACACCGTGAAAACATTTTTGGTCCTTTTTCTTTGTTCAGTAGACTTCACGCATTTATATACATTTTTTAAGCCATATTGGGGTATGTTTGCTAAGCTGTGCTAGCTGTTAACGTGGGCTTGAGTGTGCACTAATGGCATGCGCTAACAGCGCGCATGCAAAACAGAAAGCAGAGGGTTAATTCCACACTATCTGTGTAGCACACAACAGGAAGGGAAATGGGCGGGGTAGGGTTGGAGCATGGGCATGTCTGCACAGTGCACGTTCGCTGTCAATAGTGCAGGTAACGTTGGTGCACTTAATGCCACCTCAATGAGTGGTGTTAGGTGCATTTGTGATGCAGCTGGTACATGTTTGGGTCTGCATCAGTGTAGTATCTACAGGTATCACAGGACTTCTGCACATACTGCGCATTCATATCTACTATGTACACTTTAGTAAATATACCCCATTAAGACCGATTTAATGCATGTAAATTAATTTATTCATGTCATAGCTTAATGTGATTAAATACAATTTGTGAACACTGCATTTTTGAAAGCATGCTAATGAACTGAAGGTGCACAAATGAATGCAAATCCCAGTGGTTTCCCATACCTGTGCTTGGCCAAGGAACATGCATGCCCTGCTTTCCTGGCTCTGGAAGCTGCTGGAAGACTCGCTTCAACTTGTCATGCATTTCCTGTTTACCCAGCTCCTCATTCTCTTTCTTTTTGGTTAAATCTTCCCTTCTTTGCTTTTCATCTTCCTGAAGTTTTCTTTGCCGCTGCTGCTCTTCTTCTTGCTGCACGCGATCCTGCCACTGTTTGTCCTGTTCTGGGGCACGTCTACCAATCCCAACAGGAAAACATACACATACTATTATGACTAAAACTGAAGTCATTTGAGAATTTTTATACATATTTGGTGGAGTCTGGGGGGAAACTTTAGTTCAAACCAAATTTAAAGTATACCAAAAAGCTACTGATCGGAAAATCTGGTTTGTGAATTCAGTACCATGAACTTCACTATATTCCTATACTAATGACTAATCATCTTCCTTCATCAAAAGAACAGAAACCTTCAATGGATAAAGATAAACAAAGGGGTCATTATGCGTCAGAACGGCCTAAATTTGTTTTATTTTTAAAAGCCCTCAGGTAAATATTATCACCTTCAATATTCTGGAGCAATTTCTCCCACAGGTAGCTAAGAGCCAGCTCTGGTCTCAATGTCACTTCTGTAAATTACTAGTTTACATAAAATATAATAAATAAAACTGAGAGGTAAATCTGTTTTACCTGTAAACTTTTACCTGCTGAAGAGGGAGACAGGGATTTTGCAAAAGGAAAGGTATGTGCAGCATTTTCATTTTAAAAACTTTGAAAATGGCTTGGAGGTTCACAGGGTAGTTTGATAATTACCTCATAATTTTTAAAAATGACCTTTTCTGATTTTCTCTTTGCCATCATATGGTGGCAAAAGGGAATTCATTTTGAATAGACGAACTCAACACAACTTTATAGCACAGCTGAAGGGCACTCAGTGGGTGTACAGAGATACTTAGGGCCCCTTTACTAACACTTAGCTCGAGCTATCTGCTGCATGGCCCATTTTGTTTCTATGGGCTGTGTGACAGATAGCTTGAGCTAAGTGTTAGTAAAAGGGGCCTAAGTTATAGCGGTATTACTTACCTTCATATTTTAGGGTAGTAAGTACCAAAAACTCAAAAGTTCCTGCCTGGCATTGTATGAACCCTCTGCTACTACCATATTTTGAAGGTAGATACTTTACTTTTAAATAAGGTTCTAAAATAATTCAGGTTTCGTATACCTATAACCTTTCAAAGCTACCCAGAAGCAATGAAAGTTGTGATTAATACTATAACACTAAAGAAGATGGACAATCAAAAGAGCGGGATGCCTATAAAGTCCTCATCCCCTACCCCTCATGCACTATTAGGATAGTCGAAAAGAGCCATTAATCCATGGGTAACACAATACAAGTAGTGCTGGATTTAAATACATACCCATATAAAAGTGAGTTAATCGGTTGGTATTGAAGGGTTACTGTCCCCTTGAAACTATGGTAGGGTTGCGTCCCTAACAGTTTAAATAGAATAAAAAGGAACATTACACCACGAGAGGGAGTTTTCCTTCACGGTGTACGTTCCCAAAAAAAAAAGTATGTTTATATGTTTCTCTGGTTGTTTGTGAATTATATATGTGGGAGACATAAGAGGTTAACAATTTGATTGGATTTAAATACATAGCAAAAATGGACAAGAAATAAATTCATGTGCAATTATTACATTCCTCTATCAAGAAAACCCAAAGTGATTCACAATAATCATAAAATACAACAAAATGATGGGGCTTAAAGATGTTTCTATAAAATTTGTGTGGGTCAAATAAACTGTCACAACTTGTTTCCAGGACCTATATGAGTGTAATTTTATAATAGAACACCTATGTGAGAAGTCCAAAGAGGCGCCTCTATAAGCCTACTTTATAAAAGCAACATAAAGGCTTATATGCCTTTATAAAATAGGTTCTCAGATTCTGCTCCAATAATTCACAAATGCTGATACCGAAATTTACACCTGCTTCAAAGGTGTGAATTTGTGCGTGCACTCTATGCATACTTTATAAAACACACATATACAGTGCACCTGCACCTCTGCTTCCCTCAAACTACTCCTGCATGAATGCCTACGCCTATGCACAGGTCGCATAAAATTAGGTACACACTTTCCATGTGCATAGCTTTTACACACATAAGCAGCCACACAATTTTAAAAAAGCTCTTTTCCAGGTATAAAACAGGCTTTATGTGTGAAAAAAAGCTTTATAAATTTACCTCTTGTGTCTCTATTACATCTCTTCACTGTTTATTTATTTATTAAAAGTTTTTATAGACCATCTTTTCAAGGAACAAAAAGTTACTCAAAAAGGTTTACAACTGAAACAACATAGGAAGGGCTCAAGAGGAAGTAAGGCAAAATTTGGATAGGATGTGGAGATTGAAAAGGAGACTTTGGGACTGGGAGATACACAATTCCGGCGGTATTTTAGAATAGGTTCTGCCAAATGTGGAGTGTTTTCCAGAATACGTTTAAGAAATTGCAAGAGTGTATGTGCTTTTGCTGACACAGAGTTGAAGGAGCCATTTGACAAATCAACTGAGACAACTTGGCAACTTTCACATGCAAGTGCCGCCCTTAAGTTGGTATTTTGCAAACCTATACGTATAAATGCCACCAAATAATTACAGAGGCTGCTAGCTTTAATTTATTTCAGTGTGGATGGGGAAATACACAATGGGGGATTAAGGAAGATATCCTCTTAATTCCTCCTATAAAGAGCAGGCCAAAATAAGCATTTTATAAACCTATACATCCAATGTGGACAATTTTGGTCATACATTAGCATTCCCTATATGAAAAGGGGACTACATATGTAGATTTTTGATCCACCCAGGCCATGCAATAATCACACCCCTCATCCTCTACCATATCTAGAGCAGTTAGAGGGCATACTATCTCAATATTTGTAGGAAGCACCCTTGGCTGCACAAGCCGCAATGAGGGTAATAAGGACAAACAGCCCAGGAACCAAATTATGTACAGTACACCCTGCAGGCCGAATGCCAAACAAGTGGCCCACAAGGCCAAACCATAGGAAATAGCTGATCATCACAGATTGTAGAAGATCATATCAGCTCAGACCAAATATAAACAGGTAAGTATCAGCTCAAAGCAGATCATAACAGATCACAACATATCAACAGGATCCAGTGGCAGGTCCTGAACTGGCCTAGCAGGACTCAAGGAAATGAGATTATCAGGTAAATAAATTGTCACATTCCACATTCCTGCTAGGCCAGTCCAGACAAGTGGGATGTAACAAGCTACCCCTTCACTGGGAGGGAAGACGACACAGCAGACTTGAGGATCTCTGCATCAAAGGCCGTGTCCGCCTGCGCGTGGACATCCAAGTGGTAATGCTTGATAAATCTGAAAAGTAATGACCATTCTGCCACATGACAAATGACTATGGGCGCAACCACACTGTGCTCTGCCCAGGAGGAAGCCTGAGCCCGGGTGAAATGTGCAAGCAAACCATCCAGAACCTGACAGTTCTGTAACAGATAAACCGAGACTATTATCTCCTTTATCCAGCAGAACAAAGTAGACTTTGTGGTCGCTTCACTCTTTTGTGGGCCTGCAAAAAGGACAATGAGTCTATCTGACTTAGGAGAGAAATTAGTAACCTTCAGGTACCAAAGAAGCATTCTCCTAACATCTACCAGGTGAAGGTCTCTGTTCTTTGCCTGGCACTAATCCCCAGAGAATTCCGGCAAACAGATGGTCTGATTGGCGTGAAAGGCCCATCTTGGGCAAGAAGAAAGGAACAGGCCGCACCATCATGGCCTCTTCTGAGAAGGACAGATAAGGATCTCGGCATGACAAAGCCTACAAATCTGAGATGCATTTTGCTGAACAGACTGCAACCAAACAAATAGTCTTAAGGGACAAGTCCTTCGGTGTAGCCCTTTTTCAAGGGCTCAAACTGCGTGACCACCAAGGCCCTAAGAACAAAGGGATCACCACGTGCAGGGGGGAACACAATTTGTTAACTCCCTACCGAAATTGAGCATCTCTGGGTGCAAGGCTAATGTGCACCCTGCCACTGGTCCCCTGAAACAAGCCAAGGCCATCAACCTGAACACTTAGAGAACTGAGGGACAGGTCCCTGTCAAACCATTCTGGAGGAAGGAGAGAAGGGCCAGCAAGTCGGCAGTACTAGGACTGACTTGGTGCTCCAGATACCAATGTTCAAACAGATGCCAGACACACACATAGGCGAGAGATGTAGAACATCATCTTGCCTTTAGAACTGTAGAAGACAGCCAGAGAGTAGCCCTTATGAGCCAAGTGTCTTTTTTCAAGGACAAGGCCAAAAGTGAGATGGAAGCCAGATCATCTTGCAGATTTGTCCCCTGCCTCAGGAGCCCCCATACTGACAGGAGCCACAGATGGGGTCCCTGCCTGAGGTACATAATGTCCTCATACCATAGCTTATAGGGTCAATTTAGTGCCACAAGCACCACTGGACTCTGTTGTTGCTTGACCTGATGAAGTACTCTTTCCATAAGAGGCCACAGGGAAAACATGTACAGCAGAACCTACTTTTGGCCAGGGATGAACCAAGGTGTTCACATCTTAGGAGCCTGTCACCATGCAGCAGCTGAAGAAGGGGACATGCAATGAAGCTACAGGGTAACCTATTTAAGACTAATGAGAAAAAATATTTTTTCACGCAATATGTAATAAAACTCTAGAATTCGTTACTGGAGGATGTAGTAAAAGCTGTTAGTGTAGCCAGGTTTAAAAAAGGTTTGGACAAGTTCCTGGAGGAAAAGCCCATAAACCATTATTAAAGGGGACCCGGGATATCCACTGCTTGCCCCAATACAAGCACTGTGGAACCTGTGTCTTTTGGGGAAACTGCTAGGTACTTGTGACCTAGACTGGCCACTGTTGGAAACAGAATACTGGGCTTGATAGTCCTTGGTTTGACCCAGTATGGCATATCTTATGTTCTTATGTTAATTTTGGCATGCTATGAAATCCATCTCAGGGTGACCCCATCTGGCCAGAATACTTTTGAACACCAACCTGCTCAGCTCCCATGCCCCGGGATCGAGGGAGTGACGACTGAGATAATCCGCTTCCATATTGTCCATTCCCACAATATGCTATGCTGAGTCAGGAGATTGTGCTACACCCAGGAGGGTCATTTCTTGGGCAACCCTGAAACTCCTTGTGCCACACTGCCAATTGACATAGCCCACCACTGTGGCAATGTCTGAGAAAATCTGAACAGCCTTTCCTTGGACAACATCCCAGAAATGCAGGAAAGTCAAGCAAATGGCCCTCGCTTCCAACTGACTGATGGGCCAGGCCGCCTCCAGCTTGCTCCAACAGCCCTGGGCCATCAGCTTTCAGCAATGATCTCCCTTTCCAGACAAGCTGGCATCCGTAGTCACCAGAAGCCACTGGAGATCGTCCAGGGGAAGGTCTTTCAACAGATGACCAGGCTGTTCCCACCAGTGCAGGCTGGTTGCAACCCCTGGAGAAAGTGGGAGCCTAATGCTGAAGTCCTATGAGGAAGGAGACCAGCAGGACAACAGAGACCTCTGTAATGGATGCATGTTTGCCTGCACCCAGGGCACCAACTCGATGGTTGCCACCATCAACCCAAGAATCTGTAGGTAGTCCCAACAGTGGAAACTTGTAGCTCCCGAATTGACCATAGCTGAGAACGCAGCTTCTTCGCTCTCTTCTTGGGTAGGACGACTCTGCCTGAACTGATGTTGAACCTATCCCCAAGGTATTCCAAGAACTCAGTAGGCTCCAGGAAGCTCTTTCTGTAGTTGATCACTCAGCCCAAACTCTCCAGAAACTGCACCACCTGGGCAGACACCCACTGGACTTTGGCTGGCAACCTGCCCAAATGAACCAGTCATCCAGATAAGGATGCACACAAATGCCTTCACACCACAGAGCAGCAGCAGCAATCACCATCACCTTGGTGAATGTCCATGGAGCAGCTGAGAGACTGAAGGTCAGAGTGGCAAACTGGACATGGGAGCCGAAAATAGAGAAGTGCAGTAAGTGCTGCTGATCCTTGTGGATAGGGATATGAAAGTACACTTTGGCTAAATCCAGCGACATCAGACATTCTCCACGCTGGACTGCTCTTATGACTGACCACAATGTGTCCATCTGGAAATGAAAGGTCCTCAGGTGAGTATTGAAACCCTTGAGATCTAGAATCAGGAAGAAGGAACCACTAAGTAAATGGAATATTGGCCCATTCTTCTTTCTGCGGGTGGTACCTGAGGCTGAGAAGCTTCATGGTGGCCTGCTTGGCCACTGACCCGCATGGAGATAACAGGAAGGCATTTGGGATGGGGTTCTTGCATTCCAGTACATAACCAAACTGAATGATGTTGAGCACCCAGTGATCTGAAGTCACACAGGCCCATTTCTGGAAGAAACTCCCCTGAGACTGATGGGAGAACTTTGGCTTGGAGGAAGAGGATGCCTCTCGTGACCCACGAGGCCCTCAAAAGGACGGCCTACCTGGATGGTACCTCTGGGAATTCCTGAATGCCTGGGACTTCTGCCTGGAGTAAGGAGAATGAAAAGAAGAGGAGGAGAGTCCCCACTTCCCAAACCTTTGAGACGATCCTCCGGAAGACAATGAGGTTTGGAAGCACCTAGGTCCTTGACCAGCTTTTCAGGTCTTCTCCAAAGACGAGCTTACCCTTGAATGGAAGCGCAGGTAATCAGGATTTTGATGCAGTGTCCGCCACCCAATAACACAGCCAAAGCCAATGGCATGCCACTATGGAAAAGGTAATGTCCTCAGCCAATAAGAGAATCAAATCATACATTAGTGTCTGCCAAAAAAGCCGCTGTTCTCTCCAGGAGTAACAAAATCTGAAGGAACTCAATCCAATGGAGAAGGAAACATGCACTGTAAGGCCAAATTATTGTTTAGAGAATAAGACAGGCAGCCGAAAACTGACTCTTCAAAAAAGCCTCAACCTTGCAATCCACTTGATCTTTAAGGGCTGCCCCACCCTTAACCAGAATGGTGGCGCACTTATCAATGGCCACCACCTGCACCTCCACTTGAGGCAACCACATCCAGCCTATGACAGCCTTCTGGGAGAGAGCATAAAGCTTACCCAAAACCCTGCCCCCTCCAAATGGTGTGGCAGGTGAGTCCCATTCTACACATATCATACTCTTCAGGACCTCCAGAAGGGGAAACACTCTGAAGGGCTTTCTGACCGTCTGCAAGAGAGGATGCACCTGAGGCTCCTGCTCTGCTGACATAGCCTCTGACCACTGAGGAAGCTCAATCAATCAAAGCCACCAGCTCCTCTTTGCAAAACAAGCAAATGATGAGGGAATTGTCCTGGTTGTCTGGTGCCTGAGGCTCCATTTCTTCACACATAGAGTCATCTTCTGATCCTCTGAAGCTTCAAACTGGGTCCTATGCGCAACAGAGATAATCTGATGTCCCCGAAGTCATCCTCTTCTGGAAGTGCTTCTGTGAAGATGCTCCTGCTGGGCTCTGAAGGCCCTGCATCAAAGGGCCAGCCCCAGCATGAGGGGAGAAGAAGCAAGAAGGCCCATAAGTCAAAGGGCCTGCAGTGCCATGCCAGAAGCTCCAGGTGTGCTGAATAAAGGTGAAGAACTCCAGGGAAGACAGGCCAGAGACTTGGGCTGCTCCATCTGTTGTGGCTGCTCCTCAAACGGGAGGCAGGCCAGACACCAGGGGATCCTGCTGGATAAGCTCTGGCAGACTGAGTTTCAAAGAGCTAGTGCAGGGATTCCAAGAAGGGACACTGCTTCTCCCCATAGCCGACCCCAATGCAGAAAAGGGATCCATGCTATTTACTATCAAAAAACAACCAAGGTGTGTTGAAGTGGGCATGCCTATAGTGTGTACTGGCATTAACCTTTAAAAAGGAGATAGAGTAGCTTTTAAACTAGAAAATTGGGGATTAAGATGGCAGCAGGAAGGTATACCGCTGCAAGCCGCTTGTTTTCTGGTTCCTGAGACTCTGAGTTTCTGCAGCCAGTGTTATGGGGCACAGGAAATGCAAGCAGCTGGACTTACCCTCGGGTCCTGATGTGCAGGGTTCTCTTGGTCAAAGGCGCTGGTCTCTTGCGGTTTTGCTTGTGGTGCTGGAGTGGTGTCTTCAATGGGGCTGGCAGAGGATCTGTCGTCTCCTGGCGCTTTGGGTGTACAGTTCTCTCCGGAGCTGCAAAGACCCCCGCCGTGACCTGGAAGTGAATAGCCAGTTGGAGTTGCACTCCCCTTCAGCTTGTCAAAGAGCAGGCCACTGAAGGGGAGTGAAGAGGGCTCTCCACTGGCAGGGTCAGCGTCTCCAACACCTGGGGCACAGAACAATGGCGACAGTGTGGTGAAGACCATGGCAGAAAGTACTACTTTGGTGCAGACTAGAGCTTCGACATCTTCTGGAGTTATGACTTTGGTACAACCTGCGGATGTAGGTTTGGATGCACTATGGGAAGCAATTACAGTTGTGAACTCTTCTCTTAGTTCTCTTTTGGGTGCTTTGACTACTGATTCAAATAGGGTTAATAATGTTTATTCCAGGATTTCCATGGTGCAGGAGCAGCAGGCAGGAAAAATCCTTCTTATGGAACAGGAGCTGGGCCATCTTCAGGGTCTGGTGAAGGCCGAGATTAAGGACAGGCTGGTGTCCCAGAGGAAGATGGAGTATTTGGAAAATCAAGTTCGATGGAGCAATTTCAGGTTATTGAACTTCCCTAGATCTCCTGTTTTATCAGCAGTGGAGATGCTGTGGAAATATTTTGTGGAGGTGTTGAAAATTCACCAGGAACACTTTCTACCTGTGACTCAGACTCAATATCTGTCTATGGGGGCTGGGGACCCTGGTGATGTGCCTGGAGCTGTTTCCTTGGGGAGTGGGGACCTTACTGTGTTTTTAGAAAATTCCCTGGAGGTAATTACAGGTAGATCTACTTTGCTTGTTACTCTTGCCCTGGAGTCAGATAAGGCTTTCATTTTCCGCTCTTATTTTAGGAACTTTAATCCGTTTTTTCTGGCATCTCAGGTTAGGTTATTTCCTGATTTGTCTAGGGGTTCTCAGTTAAGGAGGAGGGAGTTCATGGGCCTTCGGCCTAGGGTCTTGACCTTTGAGGTTTCTTTTCAGTTAAAATTTCCTGTTCGATGTTATGTTTCTTATAAAGATAAGATTTATGTGCTTTTTGAGCCCAGACAACTGTTGGAGTTCTTATGTGCTAGAGAGGAAGTATTTCTGTAGTTCCCTCTCATATCTTTGATGTGTAAGAATTTACCTGCTTCCCTTTGTTGTCTTTTGGATAGAGAGGTAAGGATCTCGGTCCCAGCCCCTATTTTCGTTTTGTTTCCTATTCCCCACCGTTCTTATTTCCATTTATTTCCTCTTTTTGTGGTCTAGTTAAGATATGGATGGATATTTCTTGTGATATTTTTCTTGTGTCAATGTTATCCATTAACTTTGCAATCATGGGTTTTTATTTCTTGGATATGTAAATTTGAATCTCAATAAATATAAAATAAAGTAAATAATAGGGGAAAGCCGACAGTCGCCCATGAGCACATGGTTCGGAACAATGTATCCTTGAAGGATACTAGCAAAAGACTGAAGTTAGGGCGTATTAACAGAAATGTTCCAATAAAGACAAAAGTAGCCTAAAAGCCCTTCAATACAGAGCAGACAGAGCTTAAAGACTCCAAATTACCCCTGCCTACCGAAAGCCAGAATAATATGAATAAAATACAGCCTCTAAAATGCTTGTATGCAAATGTCAGAAGTCTAAAAAATAAGATGGGAGAGTTAGAATATATAGCACTAAATGAGAGGTTATATATGATTGGTATATTCCAGCCATGGTGGAAGAAGGACAACTAGTGGGATACTGTGATACCTAGATACAAACTATATCGTAATGATAGAGCAGATCAAATTGGTGGTGGGATTGCACTCTATGTTAGAGAGAGCATTGAGTCACAAAGGGTTAAAGTTTTGCAGGAAACAAAATTCACTGTAGAATCTCTATGGATTGAAATTCCATGTAAAAAGGGGAAGGCGATGGCAGTAGGGGTGTACTATCGACCGCCAGGCCAGAGAAAACAAATGGATGATGAAATTCTCAAAGAAATCAGGGAAGCTAACAAAAGTTACAGTACAGTAATAATAATGGGTGATTTCAATTATCCTGATATCGACTGGGTCAGTGTCATGGCAGGACATGCTAGGGAGATAAATTTTATAGATTAAATAAATGACTGCTTCTTGGAGCAGCTGGTTCATGAACAGACCAGAGGGAAAGCCATTTTGGACCTAGTCCTTGGTGGAACACAAGATCTGGTGCAAGAGATAAGGTGATGGGGCCACTTGGCAATAGTGATCATAGCATGATCGCGTTTGATTTAACAAATGGAGGAAGGACAGTAAGGAAATCCACAGTACTAACTTTTAACTTTCAAAAGGGAGACATGATAAAATGAGGAAAATAGTTAAGAAAAAACTAAAAGGAGCAGTTGCAAAGGTTAAAGATTTACATCAAGCCATGAGTGTTGTTTAAAAATACTATTATTTTTTTTTTTTTAATTTTATTTAATTAACATTTCTATACCGTGATTTCCTAAAGACCAATTGCGGTTTACAATGAACAACAATGAACTGCACAGAGGTACAAGTTCAGTTTACATGAAACATTGTTAACTATGTACAATAACAATTAAACAATCTAACCAATAACTATATACATAAGATGTGTGTCATTGTGTTCATGGTAAATTCTTCTAGGGGGATGTGGATCTGATGAGTGTCTAGTTAGAGTTTTGAGGTTATTTCATAGAGCCGAAGTGTTGGCAGAATAGATGTGTTTTGAGGGGTTTTTTTTAAAGGAGGAGAGGTCTTTTATCTCTCTTAGGCTTTCTGGAAGTGTGTTCCAAAGAGTGGGTGCGCAGTGTGAAAATGCTTTGTTATTTGTGATCTTTTTAGCTTTAATGTAGTCTGGTGCTGTTATCAGCTTGTTTTTATTGCAGTTTCTTTGACTACGAGAGGTCTTATCATTAGAGCCAGGCAGCAGCATTCCTAGATGCCCTAGAGGATCTAGGTTACAAACATTATGTCGACTCTCCCACCCGCATCAAGGGAGGTAAGCTAGACCTCATCTTCGCACCTCAGACCAATGCCACTACATCCCAAGTCCTCGCACTGTCCATAACACAAGTGCCCTGGTCCGATCACAATCTACTCAGATTCCACATACCCATAAGTACATTCAACAAGAGCCGAAAGATAACAAATATTATGTATACAGTTTACCCTGTTATCCAAGTTCCATATCCTGTTAATTGTAATGACCAGACATATGCAACTTGTTGGATGTTTCTGTTCCATGTAAACCGCGCTGATGTCGAATAGTGCGGTATATAAGAAATGTTACTAAATAAATAAATAAAAATAAATAAATAAATACTACCAGAACCCCAACAGCCCGCTTCCGACCACTCAACCAGAGTGTAGTCCTAGAGAATCTCCGACCCCTTATGACCAACACAACCCTCAACTTAGACGATCTCATATCCAAATGGGACGAGAACCTTAGAGCTGCCTCCCGTCCATCATACACCGAAAAGAAAATAAGACAACGGGAACATGCACCATGGTTCTCCAATGACCTACGAACATCACTCCACCACCTACGCAAACTTGAGAGACGGTGGCGCCGAACCCACTCCCCCGAGACACATGCTGCATACAAATCATACTTAATTACTCACCGTGAGAAGATAATGCAGAGAAGGAAACTTTACCACACAGATATATTAAAACGCTCCATCAATAAACCTCATGCCCTGTTCAATATTGTAAAGTCTATAACAGGGGAGCCGGTGTCAGCTCAACCACCAATGCCTCAACCACAGGACTACTCAAACTACTTACAATCAAAGATGATTAAGACCAACACAAACATAAGAGTCAGTAACCTCTTCGTATCGCCTGAAGCACCCCAAGCAACACCATTATGCAATTTCACCATGGTATCTAATAAAGAGGTTGAGAACATTATAGCCTCTATCAACCCCAGCACAGCACCCAACGACCCCTGCCCAGCAAGCTGGATCAGGGAACTTCAACACGACCTAAGCCAAATCCTGAGCAAAATACTGAACCAGTCCTTTTTAACGGGTTCGTTCCCGCAGAGCCTAAAACACACTTCAATCAGGCCACTACTGAAAAACATCAGACTAGACCCATCCAAAGTGGAATCGTTTAGACCAATCTCGAGCATTCCCCTGCTTGCCAAGATCATCGAAAAAGATGCTCAACAACAAATCCAGCATCATATCGATACTGAAGCACCGCTAGATCCAACCCAACACGGCTTCAGGGAAGCACACGGAGTCGACACCGTCCTTACAACCCTCTTCAACGACTTGGTCACAGGAATAAACAACACCCAACAAGGATTCGTCCTCATCATTCTGGACATCTCTGCCGCCTTCGACTCTGTGAACCATGATATACTCTTACAATGCCTAAAAGAAAAGAGGATTCAAAGCACGGCACTGGAATGGTGCAAATCCTACCTATCCAATAGGTGGCAACAAGTCAAGGCAGGCCACACATCCTCAGAACCATTTCTGCAGACACAGGGGGTGCCTCAAGGTTCGTCCTTATCGGCACTGATGTTTAATATCTACATGCAGCCGATATGTGATTTGATCCGATCCTTCAATGTACAATGCCTTGCTTATGCAGACGACATCCTCCTTTACATGCCGTTCACAAATCACCAACCAGTGCTCTCCCCAATAATAAGATGCTTCGAAGCTGTAGCTGACTGGCTGTTGACACAAAATCTACGGATCAACCATGACAAAACTGATGTTCTATTCGTCACGAGGAACCGGAAGTTCATACCTCCCCCATCACTACATGCCAACAATGTAGAGTTGAAATCCAAATCCACAATCCGTTATCTAGGCATCACGCTTGATCAGCACCTGGATATGACAACACATGTGAAAAACGTCACAAAGGCAATATATCATAAGATCAGAACGCTGCGTCACCTTCGCCCCCTACTGGATTTCACCGACTACCGAACAACCTTCCAGGCATTAGTCCTCCCACATCTGGATTTCGCTATCATCCTCCTCCACGGACTCTCACAATCAATCTTAAATCCACTCCGCCTAGCTATGAACGCAGCTGCAAGAGTCCTTTCTGGATCGTCAAGATCTGACCACATAACGCCAATCATGAAAGAACTGCATTGGCTACCATTACATGCCAGACTTCAATACAAGTCAATAGTCCTTACATTCAAAGCCCTAAATAACCACCCCCCTACGCCAATCAGCAAGCTAATCCACAGTACCCCGGAAAATAGATACAGGAGACCTACAACAATGAACACCTTAGTAGTTCCCAAGATGACGACAAAATGCACAAAGACAACCTCCAACAAGGCCTTCTCCATATTTGCTCCTTTAAACTGGAATGCCCTTCCCCATGAAATCCGAGGCATCAAAAGTATAGCCCCATTCAGAAAAGCCTTGAAACACCACCTGTTCACAAAATTCTACCCGGAAACCATCCGAGGTAAACACTCAACTGGCAACCTACCCGCATGCCCCAGCCGCCCTAACACTCTAACACAAACAGAAAATGGTTAGCCTACACATAAGCCCCACCGCTAACCATCACACGTGTACTATCCACCCACAAATGTACATGTAACAACTAGATGAGTTAGAGAAGTGTACATAGTATAAAGTTAGCGTGTACATAGTTTTCCCGGTTAATTCCATGTTTAATATCATGTTTCACTGTAAACTCAATGTTGCCTGTATGCATTGTAGTATGTTTCTGTTCGATGTACACCGCGCTGATTATAATAGTGCGGTATAGAAGAAATGTTAAATAAATAAATAAAATAGAGAAAAAGGAAGATACGTAGGATGGAGATATGTCATTGATTAGCTTGAAGGAGGTTACAATTATTTTGTATTGGGTGCGAGAATGTTTCGGAAGCCAGTGTAAATTACATAGTATAGGGGTAATATGGTCTAATGGGTTGGAGTTCATTGTTATTCTGGCCGCAATGTGTTGTGCAATTTGTAGTGGATGAATTGTTTGCTTAGCCAGTCTTGGAAGCCCAGACTAGCTGTATTCCACGTTTTAAGAAAAGTGGAAGGAAGTCCAAAAAATTACCAGCATGGTTTAAAGGTGAGGTCAGAGAGGCTGTTGTTGCCAAAAAAGCATCTTTCAGGAAATGGAAAAAGGAGCCAAATGACAAAAAACGAAAAAAACATAAGCACTGGCAAGTTAGATGCAAGGCATTGATAAGGCAGGCAAAGAGAGAATTTGAGAAGAAGCTTTCTCTGGAAGCAAAAATGCATAATAAAGACTTTTTTTGAGTACATTCATAGCAAAAAACCCTGAGAGAGTCAGTTAGACCATTAGATGATAGAGGGGTAAAAGGGGCACTAAGAGGGGACAAGGCCATATTGGAGAAACTGAATGAATTCTTTGCTTCAGTCTTTACTGAGGAAGATGTAGGGATGTCACCCATGACTGAAATGGTATTTAAAGGTGATGCCACAGAAGAATTGAAAGAAATATTGATACATCGGGAAGATGTATTACAACTATTAGATAAACTGAACAGTAGCAAATCACCTGGATTGGATGGTATACATCCAAAGGTGTTGAAAGAACTGAAATATGAGACTGCAGACCTATTATTAGTAATCTGTGAACTATCATTAAAATCATCTGTAATACCTGAAGATTGGAGGATGGCCAATGTAATGCCAATTTTTAAAAAGGGTTCCAGGGGTGATCTGGGAAACTGCAGACTGGTGAGCCTGACATCAGTACCAGGAAAAATGGTAGAAACCATTATAAAGAACAAAATTACTGAACATGTAGATAATCATGGCTTACTGGGAGACAGCCAACATGGCTTTAGCCAAGAAAGGTCTTGTCTTACTAATCTGTTGTTTTTTGAAGAGGTGAATAAACAGGTAGACAAAGGTGAGTCGGCTGATATAGTGTATCTGGAATTTCAGAAAGCCTTTGACAAGGTCCATCATAAAAATTGCACGAGGACCTTGATACATTGGAAGACTGGGCATCCAAATGACAGATTAAATTTAATGTAGACAAGTACAAAGTTATGTTCCTAGGAAAGAACAACCCAAACTACAGTTACATGATGCAAGGTTTCAAATTAGGAACCACCACCCAGGAAAAAGATTTAGGTGTCATCCTGGATAACATGTTGAAACCCTCTGCCCAGTGTGCATCGACAGCCAAGAGAGCAAATAGAATCTAGGTATCATAAGAAAAGGAATGGAGAATACAACAAAGGATATTATAATGTCTCTGTATCGTTCTATGATGCGACCGCACCTTGAATATTGTGTGCAATTCTGGTCGCCGTATCCAAAAAAAGATATATCATTATTAGAAAAGGTACAGAGAAGAGCCACCAAAATGGTAAAGGGAATGGAAGGATACCCCTATGAAGAGAGGCTAAAAAGGTTAGGGTTCTTCAACCTGGAAAAGAGACGGCTGAGAGGAGATATGATAGAGGTCTACAAATTAATGAATGGAGTGGAACAGGTAAACGTAGATTGATTGTTTACGCCATCAAAATATAGAAAGACTAGGGGACATGAAATGAAACTACAGGGTAACCTATTTAAGACTAATAAGAGAAAATATTTTTTCACTCAACATATAATCAAACTCTGGAATTCATTACCGGAGGATGTAGTAATAGCTGTTAGTGTAGCTGGGTTTAAAAAAGGTTTGGACAAGTTCCTGGAGGAAAGGCCCATAAACCATTATTAAAGGGGACCTGGGATATCTACAGCTTGCCCCAGTACAAGCATTATGGAACCTGTGTCTTTTGGGGAAACTGCTAGGTACTTGTGACCTAGATTGGCCACTGTTGGAAACAGGATACTGGGCTAGATGGACCTTGATCTGACCCAGTATGGCATATCTTATGTTCTTATGTGCTGCAAGAGCACAGAGCCAACATGCAGTTGTTCAAGTGGTGCACAAATGGTGTGTGTGTGCGCTGCTAGCACAGACACTACATGTGCCTTTCAGCTGCTTGGAGGGGAGGAATGCACAGCCAGGCACCGAAAACATGCACTCACAGTGCGAGCATGAGGAGGAAATGATGAGAAAGACCACAAAAAACCAACAGTCCTACTCATGCATCCAGTAGACACCCCATTGAGCGGCTGACATCACCCCCACAGACACTGGACAAGGAAGCACAGAGATGTAGATATGGTACAAAAATGAATTTAGATCTGGTACTCACCCCCAGGGAGCTCAAGCAACAACGCTACTCTCCTGCAGCCAAGTTGTGTAGTCACATACCTCTTGAAAATTTCACCCAATTTTTAGAGGAGAGCTGGAGAAGGAGGAAGGGAAGGGGGCACCGAGGCTGTGCTAGGCTTGGGATCCTGATCAAAATCTGGCTGTTCAGCCGGCCCTTAACAGGATAAGGGTGGGAAACTGAATGAACACCCTTCCTCCCTGGCAAACCCAGGAGGGCACTGGTTTTAAGGGTGACCCAGCGGCTGCCTCCCACATTGAGCTCGTGAGGAAGTCATCCCTAAGAGGGTTACTCGCAAGATAAATCAATTTTCCTCAAAGGTTTCAGAGAGATGCTTAGATGTGTCCACACTCTGCTAGACACAGATAAAAACTGAGGTACAATGCCCTCAAGCTGCACTAGATATGGTTCAGGAAGAGGTCATCAGAAGAATTTATTTTTTTTCTGTCTCCACCTCTGCTGGATGGGGGACACAACTCACTTATCTGGACTGCCTAGCAGGATGATATGCAATGGCATTTTGGATTCTAAAGCCAATGAATGAACACAAAAACACAGCTCTACAAGTTAAATAACATATATTTCTGAAATTAGTCATTCTGCTATTTTCACCAGTGGCGAAAGTTCCAATTAGGGCTCCAAGCACAATTTTGCTAGGGAAAGGGGACTCCCCCTCCCTTCAAAGCATTAACATTGCTAGGAGGTGAATGCAGAAAACACTACTTATCATTAACGGTTTTGCCAGCAAACGCCCATCTGTTCTTTGTTGAATTAAATTACCTGACTCCTGCCAAGCAGCCAGAGAAGTGTTCAAGTGAATCACCTCCTGCTTCTGGGGTCAAATCTCATTAGAGTTTTTGATTCTGCAGCTCTTATCATGAGACTTGGGTCTGAAAGCAGATGATGTATTTAAGAATTTCTAGGGCTGCAGGAGGCGGGGTCGGGAAAAGGGTCAAGTAATTTAACTGAATAAAGAAATGGTGTCGGGAGGGGCTGTGGCAACAGTGTTAAAGGAAAGTGCAATATTTGCTGTGCTCTGCCTCTGTCTCTGCAGTGTGGAGGTTGCTGGGCTACCTCGCACTGTAGGGATTGCCTGGGTGGTATTTACGCCACTGGCTTTCACACTTTCTCAGTAAAGAGTTGTTACATTTGTAAAAATACTTATACCTAAATAACTTTGAGAAACTGAACAGCCTTTTCAACTGTGATAAACTTGATGATTTCTGCAGACTTTTCTGTGTGTCTAAGGCCTGACTCCGCTGCTCTGGCTGATTCGTGGGATCTACACCTGCCTTTTCCTGAGCTTCCCTTTCCTGCCTGAACAACAAAACAGTGACAGGATTACACTTTAACAGTGTCAGTCATCTACAAAAGGCATTCTATTCACCATGTTATATGAACAAAATCTGTGATAACTACATCATTTTTAATCACCCTTAGGATCCATTAAGAATACATTAGCTCTTTGGAAGGCTTACCCTTCTATCACCTCTCTCTCTGTGAGTTACTTTCCAGGAGGGCTGGAATTCAATTATATTAATCAAGCAATATTCCACAAAGTTTGTGTGATAAATACAGCAGTCTCACATGTTCCTTGTAAAATTAATTTTAGAAATTTAAAGTCAAGTTTAAAAAACCACAAGATTTCAGACAATTTTAAGCTCTCCCTCTATGATATAGCACACCATAGGGGTGGTTTATAACTGTACACATGCCAGAATATACACATACATTTCTCTGGGTGGGCTTTTGGCAAATTTTCAAAACAAAAACATGCACATACGTCTGGAGTATCTATGGGTTTACATTTACATTGTGCTCTTTAGCACAAACATATTTTCATGGTGAATTTACTTTCCTATGGCTGAATTTTTAGAAGTATGTACATGCAAACCCTTCCTTAACCCTGCTCTTGCCCCTGAGAACACCTCCATTCAGTCTGAGTAAAGTTACGTGTACAGGCTGCATGCATATAAATGTATGTACATATCAGGTGTAGAGTTCTATATGAGTCTATTTCTGCATGTTAGTGCTTTATGCAGGAAATTTTATAAAGATTTTTCTGCATGTAAAACCTGTTTTACAAAAAAAAGACCTTTTGTAAAATTGCTGTGGTGCTTGTAAGTACAGTATGTGTGGATTTATACACATGCCACATGGAGGTATTCCCAGGGGAATAGTTTGGGTGGACCTGGGATGAGGTTACAATGTGCATGCATGTTATACATAATACATGAGTATAAGATTAGAGCACATGCACACATTTACACCAGCTTTGGAGCAGCTGTAAATGTGTTTGTATTTATGCACTATTTCGGGGGATCCTGGAAGTCTCTTTTATAAAGGCACAAGTGTTGCTTTTATAAAACAGCCCTCTTTCTGGACTTCTTAAATAGGCACCCTGTTATAAAATCAGGCCCTACAAACAGAAATACTTTTGAAAATGACCCTCCAAAACAGGAGTCATGAAACAGGAAGTCAACATTGTGCATCAGAGGGGGTGGAAGCACAAAGAGCACTGCAGTGCCGGTGATTTTAGTAAGCACTGTGGTGCTGTTTGAAGTAATTGCTGCCACTGCAGGTCCTAGAGAAGTGTAGCAGCCGGGCAACGGCCTTCCTCCCCCCCACCCCCCCCAGTTAAAACTAGCTTTATCCCCCAAACACCACCTGAAATAAGGTGAAATTAGATCTTATCTGCTAATTTTCTTTCCTGGAGTCTCTCCAGTCCAGTCCAGACGAGTGGGTTATGCCATCCACCAGCAGGGGAAGACTGAGAAACACCAACTTAAAGATCACATAAGTAGCCTGTGCCCCTTGCTTATAGCCAGTATGAACTTCACACAGCAGAGAATGGAGCCCCAAACCCCTCATCTCCACCAGCCATACCTTGTCAAGAAAATGGGAAAGTTAACAAAACACTCCTGATTGCCCACAGATGGGCTCTCTCTTTCTTTTTTAGTTTTTTTTTTCAACAAGAAAGGTGAAGACCCCTGAAACAGGAAACAAACAAAATCACAACAATTCTCAAGCGAGAGAGAAAATCCTAAGTTCCAACGCCAACTGTCACCACAATCTGTTGGAACATTGACTCCAACAGAGTCCACTCTCCCGGATTCAGGGAGTTGCAACTCAGATAATCTGCTGAAAACTCTCCTTCCTGGCGATTTGGGCCGCCAAGAGCACTAGCAAGTGGACCTCCACCCACTGAAAAAGTGGGACGGCTTCCGCTGCCATCAAAGAGATCCGAGTACCGCCCTGACGATTGATATAGGCCACTGTCATTGCATTGTACGACAGAACTCTCACCGCCTTGTGACTCAGCAAAGGGAGGAAAACCTTCAGGGCGAGACGCACTGCACGTCTCCAGTGGATCCAGGGATTCCACTCATACATCTGACTCTTCAAGATCAAATGTGAGACAGTAAAAACAAACTAGCAAATATCCCCAGGCGGGTCCTGGACTGAACAGGAGGGACTCCAGGAAAGAAAATTAGCAGGTAAGGTAATTTCACCTTCCTAAACATCCCTCCAGTACAGTCCAGACAAGTGGGACGTAGCAAACCAGTATTGACAACGGGTGGGAACCAAAACATCGGCCTGCAAAACCCACACCCCAAAAGCCATAGCCTCCCAAGCTTGCACATTCAGGCAATAATGCCACACATGGGAATGAAGAAATGATCAGGTTGTCACCCTACAAATGTCCTGCGGAAGAACAAAACCAACCTCTACCCAGGACAATGCCAGAGCACATTTTGAGTGAGTCCTCAACCCAGAGGGTACCGGACAACCATTCAACAGATAAGTGGACACAATAGCTTCCCTGATCCAATGAGAAATAGAAGCCTTAGAAGCCACCTCACCCTTACAAGGGCCTCCAAACAAAACAAAGAGTCTCTCAGATCGCCGAAAAAACTGAGTCATCCTCAAGTGCCACTTGAGAGACCTATGGACATCCAGCTTATACAAAAGTCTGGAAGATGCTGCATCCCGCAACTCTAAAAAGGTCAGCAAAGAAACAACCTGATTGAGATGAAAAGCCATCACCACCTTCGGTAAAAGGGAAGTGACCAGACGCAGAACCACCTACAGGCCTACAGGGAAGACGAAGATGTTTAATGTCCTGAAGAAAATGAATGACGTCCCCATAGCCAGCCAGGCTGTGACCCTGAACACGGCCTCTGAAACAGGCCAAGGCTGCCTCATGAGCTCTCAGAGAACCCAAGACCAGACTTTTCTCCAGCCCTGCTTGCAAAAATGCCAGTATATCAGGAATCAATGATCCAAGGGGGGTCAAACTCCACACTCTCCACACCAAGCCTCAAAAATACGATACACTCGCACCTTGATCATTCCTGTTTTTTTTTTTTTGTAAAAGTGTTAAAGAGCCAGAAACCTGCTCGACCCCTGGCCCCCTCCCAAAAGTTGGGGAGGAGGAAACGGAGTACTGAAAGGAGATGGCTAGGGAAGAAGGGGAGAGGGACCTGGCTCAATTGGATTCTTCAGCCTGGGCCTATTAGCCAAATCTGCAGCCCAACTATACAGGCTATGCTCATCACCTGCTGGAGACTGAGAAATACTGGCTGTAACCAAGGGGCATAAACTACTTATGGGATCTCTAGGTTAGTGTTTCTCAGTCTCCCCCTGCTGGTGGATGATCATAACCCACTCGTCTGGCCTGGACTGGAGGGATGATTAGGAAGTGAGTCTTCAAACCTCACCTAAATGTCCAAGGGGCATATCTACTAAATCATGATAGCTTCTTGCAGCTATTGTGGAACGATAACTGCAAAAGGCCCGAGGTAAGTCCCCAACCCTTGCAGTATCTACAGGGGCATTCCCAGCTTTCCCCCTGCAGATACCACATAGATGCTGGACTTACCATGAAGACCTGCGATACCTGCATCGGCAGGTAGCGCAGGAAGTCCTGCAGTGCCTGCCAATGCAGGTATTGCAGGTCTCTGTGGTAAGTCCAAGGGGAGGAAGGGTAGCAATGGGATGCACAGAGCTCTCACTGGCTCTGTCCTCCACTCGCTAATGGGTCCACCCCCAACCTAAGATCATTGCCATTGCTGCAAATTTATTTTATTTATTTATTTATTTCTCTTATATACCGCGCTATTCTGCATCAGTGCGGTTTACATTGAACAAACTGAAATTACATTGAACAGGGCATTATAACTTGGAGATAACTATTTTACAGGGGACATGGGCTATGGAGGGTTAAGTGGCTTGCCCAAGACCACAAGGAGCACCTGTGGGACTAGAAACCCCAGTCCTTCCGGCCCAAGGTTGCTGTCCTCTAGTGGGATTTGAACCCCCGACCTTCCGGCCTGAAGTACCTTGCCCCAACAATATTAAAAGAATGTGGCCACTCCCTCCTTCAGCCCGATCCCCTTTGGTTGGCTACCGATCCCCATCAAGATCTTTCCGTTGGGGGGGGGGGGGAAAGCGTAGTTACTCACCTGTAACAGGTGTTCTCCAGGAGCAGCAGGAATCAGTCCTCACATATGGGTGATGTCGGCGCTGACGGAGCCCTCGTGCGGAGCATTTCCCCAGCTTTCAAAGAAAGCCTTTGGGAATGCAGCACGCATGCGCGGTCCCCTTCCCGCCCAAGGGTGCCATCTTGCTCAGTCTGATGACATAGCTAAAAGACAGCAAAAAACATGACATATATGACTGCAACTCCAAGGGGAGGAGGGAGGGTTGTGAGGACTGATTCCTGCTGCTCCTGGAGAACACCTGTTACAGGTGAGTAACTACGCTTTCTCCAGGAGCAAGCAGGAAGTCAGTCCTCAGATATGGGACTCCCCAGCTCTAGGCTACCGGGAACCCAAAGCTGAAAAATAAGTTCCTTCTAGAGCCTCAGCATGCGAGATAAGAATATTCTCTGAGAACGCCCCCGAACGGTAGCCCAACACAAGGGCCGGAGGGTAGGAGTTGCCTAAACCTCAAAGAGATTACGGAGTACCGCCTGACCGAAAGCACTGTCCCTGCGGGACTCCCTCTCGAGGCAGTAATGGGCCACAAACGTCTGGCTTGAAGACCAAGTAGCGGCCCAGCAAATGTCTGCCAACGGAACAGAGCGGAGATGAGCTATTGACGCGGCCTTCGCCCTGACACGGTGGGCCGTGACTCGATCCTGCAAGGGGAAGTCGGCTGCCTTGTACGCCCAGGCGATACAATCTGCTACCCAAGTGGACAATGTACACTTGGAGACAGGTAACCCCATCTTATTAGGGTCAAAGGAGACGAAGAGCTGAGTAGCCCTTCAAAGTCCCCACGTATGTTCTATGTAAAAAGACAACACCCTCTTACAGTCCAGGGTATGCAAGACTGTTTCAGCCCGGCTGGTATGCGGCCCGGGAAAAAAGGTCGAAAGAACCACCTCCTGACTGAGGTGGAAAGAGGAGACCACTTTTGGAAGGAAATTGGGACGGGTCCGTAGGACCACCCTGTTCCTATAGAACCGTATGTATGGTCTATCAGAAACCAGAGCTTGTAGTTCACTCACACGTCTGGCCGAGGTAAGAGCCACCAGGAAGAGCGCTTTCCAAGAGAGAAAGCGCAAATAGCAAGTAGCCATCATCTCAAACGGTGGGCGAGTAAGTTGCTGCAAGACCACATTCAAGTCCCACTCAGTCGCCGGTGGATGAACTGGAGGCTTGAGTAGAAGCAGACCTCTGAGAAATCGGGACACCAAGGGGTGAACCGACAAAGGCTGTCCTTCCACCGGTGAGTGGTGCGCTGACAATGCCATTTGAAGGCATAGGACTTTCTGGTGGACTGCCTCCTAGAGGCCAAGACCACCTCCTCAACCTCCTTAGGTAGACGTAAGGGAGCTAGCACTATCCTTTTAGCAGCCAGGCCATCAAATTGAGGGACCTGAGATTGGGGTGCAGAAGGGAACCTTGCTCCTGAGATAGGAGATCGTGTTGCAACCCCAGAGGGAATGGAGTTTCCACTGCCAACTGCAGCAGAAGTGGAAACCATGGCTGCCTCGGCCATCTGGGAGCTACCAGAATCACAGAGGCCTTGTCCCGGAGAATCTTGCACAGAGTTCGGGCCACCAGGGGTGTGGGAGGAAACGCATACAGGAGGCCCGTAGACCAAGAGATCAGAAAAGCATCTGCTGCCATCTGCAGGAGATGCGGCTGTCTGGAGCAGAACCTGGGCAGCTGACGGTTTTGTGGACTTGCAAAGAGATCGATGGATGGAAATCCCCAGTGGAGGAAGATCTGCTGGACTACCAATGGATTCAACTGCCATTCGTGAGACTGGAGAATCCTGCTTAGCTTGTCTGCTAGGAAATTCTCCTGACCAGATAGATAAACTGCTTTGAGAAACATGCACTGTTTGACTGCAAAGGAGCAAAGGGCCAATGCCTCCTGACATAGGAGCCTGGACCCCATGCCCCCTTGTTTGTTCACGTAGAACATTGCTACTTGATTGTCCGTCTGAACTAGGACAGACTGGTGAGATAGGGCATGAGAAAATGTTTGCAGAGCTAATCAGATTGCTCGCAGCTCCAAAAGATTGATTTGCTGCGTGGCCTGCGTGCACCCCAGCCCTTTAAGGAAGCATCGGTCGTCAGCACCCTTGTGTGTGTTGGAACCTGAAAAGGTACCCCCCTGAGAAGGTTTGGAAGATGTAGCCACCACTGTAAGGAGTCCAAAAGTGGTTTGGACACCTCTACTCTGTCTCGGAGGTCGCCTGTGGCCTGCATCCACCGAGCTCTTAGGCACCATTGAGCAGCCCGCATGTGCAGACGGGCGATGGGAGTCACATGTACAGTGGATGCCATGTGGCCCAGGAGCCGCAGGTAGTGCCTGGCGGAAACATGAGAACTGCTTTGGAACTGGTTGGCCAAGTCCATCAGTCTCTGGGCCCTGTCCTCGGGCAAGTAGGCTCTTGCCTGAAGGGTGTCTAATCTTGCCCCTATAAACTCTAGGTTCTGAGAGGGGAGCAAAGTGGACTTTGCGTAGTTTATGACAAAGCCCAGATGCTGAAGAAAGAGAGACAGTGCGAAGAGTGGCTTGTTGGGCCTCCTGGAGAGACTGGCCCCTGATGAGCCAGTCGTCCAGGTATGGGAAGACGAAAATTCCCTGATTCCTGAGATAAGCCGCCACCACCGCCAGGCATTTGGTGAAAACCCTGGGGGCAGAGGTTAGGCCAAAGGGAAGTACTCTGTACTGAAAATGGCTTCCTCCCACCACAAATCTGAGATATTGTCTGTGGTCTGGATGAATGAGGATGTGAGTATAAGCATCCTTTAGGTCTAAGGAGCATAGCCAGTCTCTCTGCTGGAGGTAGGGCAGCAGTATCCCAAGGGTAAGCATCTTGAACTTTTCCCTCTCCAGAAACTTGTTTAGGTTTCGCAAGTCTAGCATAGGCCAGAGGCCTCCTGTCCTTTTTGGTACCAGGAAGTACCTGGAGTAGAAGCCTTGCCCTTCCAGGTGGTGAGGCACCAGTTCCACCGCCTGTTCCTTTAGAAGACTTGCCAACTCCTGAAGGAGGAGGTTCCTGTGTAGAGGGAGTCTTGGAGGCTCCCCTGGAAATTAGGAGGGGGGTAACTGGTGGAAGTGGAGCATGTAGCCCTTTTGGACTATGCTCAGTACCCAGGTGTCCCCTGTGATGGCTGGCCACCTGTAGGCGTACAGGGTCAGCCGACCTCCTGTGCTGAGTGGAGTCAACGGCGGAGAAGAGGCTATGCTATGGGAGTCAAATCCCCGCTCCCTGCTGTGCAGGAGCCGGAGCTAGCGGATTGGGGGTCTTCTGCCTACGGGGCCCATGCCCATGCCCCTGCCCCTTGGCCTGCTGGCCCTATTGGGGAGCTGGAAAGGCCTGATATTGAGGGTAGGATTTGTAGGCAGCACCCTTCCTCGGGAAAAAGGGCTTCTTTCCCGAGCCCTTCTTTTTTTGAGAAGGGGCAGAAGTCTTTCTGGGCAGCCTTGCCCTGGTGAGAGTCTCAGTCTCGATTTCCGCAGCCTTTTCAGTCATGGGCTTACCGAATAGGTTGTCACCCTGGCAGGGGACATTGACCAATTTGTCCTGCACCCATGACTCCAGGTCCGATGACTGTAGACAGGCCTGACGGCGTGCACCGATGCCGGCTGCGGCTACCCGGGCTGAAGCCTCGAAGCCATCATAGGCTGATTGAGAGATAAACCAAGCACTCTCGGATCCTTGTCGACAAGTCTTTGAATCTCTGCAAGGGTTCCTCGGAGAGGACAGTTGAGAACCCGGCAATCTCCTTTGCCAGGTCTCGTAGGTACATGCCCATGTACAGCTGGTAAGTCTAGACATGGCAAGATAAGATAGAGCCTTGGAAGCACTTTCTACCGAGGGCAACCAGGTTCTGGGTCTCCCGGCCGGGGGGCACCGAGGACTGCATCTTCTGACTCTTCAGGCGGTGCATGGCCGATTCCACAACAATGGAATTATGCGGTAGCTGCACCTTTTGGAACCCAGGGCTCTTACGGACTCAATAAATGGAATCGACCCGTTTGCTAAGAACCTGCGCAGAGGCCGGTGCCTCCCACATACAGAAGAGCAGCCATTCCAGCATCGGAGGTACCGGTACAGTAAAGGCTTCCTTCGGAGGGAAATCATACTGGAAGGCATCGAGCTCCTCGGCTCGAGGCTCCTCCTCGGCGTCCGCAGGGAATGCCAAAGCCTTGGCCATGTCCTTCACAAAGTCCGAAAACTGGGTATCTTCAGGGGGGGGGGACCTTCTCCGAGGCTCGGACTCCGGGGAGTCCGAAGGGACGCACCGAGCCCAGAAGGTGTCCGGAGACTCCTCGTCCTCTGTCTCCCACGCTGACTCCTCCGAGGAGGAGTCGAGCAGCTCTGGCCATGTGGGCCTCGGTGTCACCCGCCCCGATGCCGAGGGCACCGGTGTAGATGACCTCGGCCCCCCACGGAAGGTCGAGGGGGACATTGACCGAGGATCGACTCGAGACTTGATGGACTCGAGGATCGGCTCGGCCTTCGGGGTCGACTTAGGCGTCGAAGTCTCCGTGATCGGGGCAGATACACCGGTCAGACCGGTGATCAGCATCCGCTGCTGTTTCATGAAGGCAGCCTAGTGCTCTCCAAGGCTGTCAGCCTGAGTCCAAGCTCAGGAGACACAGTAGCCCCCGACTTGGGTCCCGACGGCGTTGGGCCCGACGTCGGTTCTCCCGGAGGAGAGTCCACGAGGACAACAGAACTTACGTGACTCGGGGACTCTGGCTCCATACGAGGTAGATTGGACGGCCTCTCTGACTCCAAGAGCCTGGGGAGGCGGTCAGGGCTACGCGACCTGGCCCTCAAGGACCCAGTGGCCTACACCAACGCCACCCTCACGAGCTTCTTCTTCCTTTTGTGCTCCCGAGTGGGAGACCTCCTCTCAGAGGTACCACGACAGCGCTCGGGGTCAGACTCCTGAGATTTCGAGGCCTCTGACGAAGTCCGGGCCCGGTCGGATGTGGACTCTGAGAAAATTCTTTCACGTTGATGCTGATGGTTCCAAAGTGCCTTCAATGACATTTTGCTGCACGGGCCACAGACCAGCGGGTCATGGTTGGGCCCGAGGCATCGGAGGCAGCAGCCATGTGTGTCGGTGAGAGACCTAAGTTTCTTGCACCGATCACATTTTTTGAACCTGCTGGCAGCCATCGGAGGAAAAAGGGCCCCCTGCAAGGTCAAAAGTGAAAATAACAAAAAAGGTGCGAACGCTAGTCACGAAGGACAAAAACCGAAAAAAGAAATTCCGGACTTGATACCAGTGTACCGAGCCCAGGCGGGAAGGGGAACCGGCGTCAAATCGGATAAGAAAAAGCGAAAATCGCAGAAAAAAAATCTACTTTTCCCTGGTGACATAAACTCACGTCCATTGGGCTCCGCGGAAAAAGAAAGGCTGAGCAAGATGGCACCCTTGGGCGGAAAGGGGACCGCGCATGTGCGCTGCATTCCCAAAGGCTTTCCCTGAAAGCTGGGGAAATGCTCCGCACAAGGGTCCACCGGCGCCGACGTCACTCATATGTGAGAACTGACTTCCTGCTTGGTCCTGGAGAATAATGAGGCTTGCAATAAATAACATGTGGTAACTTATATTACTATGTGTAATGTGTATACACATTAACAAAGGTTAATAAATGAGGTTGACAGTTTGCATGTGCTCTGTAGCAGGCTCTAGGTCAGAGGGTACAAGATGAGCAGCCCTGGTTTTGCTCCATTGTATTCATGGAGTAATAATTCTGACTTCCCAAAAAACTCGCAACTACAAGTGCACAGATGCAAGGGGATAAATCGAAGATTAGATCAGCCTGTCCTGGGTGATCTGGAAACATTTGGGGACCCTATCCTTGGGTCATCTTTGCATGTGAAAAGAAAGGAGGTCCTGTTTATGAGTGATTATACAATTTAAGAGATTCTCTAGATTAACAGGCATCAAGATCATCAAGTTCTAGGAAGAAACCAGTATAGCAGTGGCAATGGTGCTTCTGTGAGAAACAGAGTACAAAAAGCCAACAAAATCAAATATATGCAGATCAGTGCACACTGTCTTTAGCAAAACTAAGAATGGTAACCCTTGATTCTATTAATATGAATGTCAAGAACTGCATCTGATCGGTATTAAAACACTGGAGAGGACAAAAGGTACTACAACCTACCTTTGGCCTTCTTTTTGTTTTTCAAGTTCCACCATCTTTCGCTCTTGCTCCTTCTGCTTCACCTGATCAGCTTCTATGTCCTTCTGCTTCTGAAGCTGTTGTTTATTGTGCATTTCTCTCAGCTCCTATAAGCAAGCAAGAAACAAGTGCCTCCTAATCATATATGAGAAGCTGTAGCTAGCACCGTGACAAATGGTTTTGTGGCAGCATTTTCCTAACATGGTGAAGATAACACTAACTCTCTGACAATAATTATCAAACTATTTGCCAATAAAAAGTATTTGGCACCTGAAATACCAAAGGCAAATTTTAAAGTCTGTTTATTGAAACTGTCTTTCTTGTTGCCTTGCAAATTGGAAAACGAGTCAGTCGAAGGCACACATTGCATTGCATGCACAAGGTCAGATAAAAAGGTTGTTTAAAACCTCATTGTGTAGCAATGGCTTCAGAATTCACTTCTACAATTTCACAGGAAAGGCTTCCTTCCTTGAAATGCTGTTGATAGGGTGACATACAATGCCTTGTAAAAGTCTTCACACCATTGTACATTTTTCTCATTCTGCTGCCTAAAAAATACAATTCAAAATACAATAAAGGGGAAATTAAGCCTTACCTGCTAATTTTCTTTCCTTGAGTCCCTCCAGACCAATCCAGATGCATGGGTTTATGCTCTTCTACTGGCAGATGGAAACTGATAACTACTGGTTTGATGATGTTACCCTATACAGGACCCTGTGTAATCCACAAACAGCCGGTATTTCTACAACAAAGCAAGATAACAGTAGCCCCCTCAGCATCATAAGAGGGCAAGGAACACTACTAATCTGACAAATGATCTAACAAAACTCTGAACAAATCTAAAATTGGAGACTAGAAGAAGAACCCTTTTAGCTGCAAATCACTGACATGGAACTTTTTTTATTTTATTTTTATTGAATGTCCAATGTTATTTGTAATGTAGTTATCCTGTTAAAACTGTACATTTCTGTTATATTGTAAGTTCAGTGTAGATTGTCTTCACTGCACAGTTATTGTTACATGTAAACCGCGCTGATGATGAATAGCGCGGTATATAAGAAAAATAAATAAATATAAACAAGTGTACACAACTTGCACAAGAAACAGAATGGCAGTTGGAAAAAAAGAAATACCACAGAGAAGAAAAACATTATGAAGAAGTAAAAAAGTGACCTTAACTTCACAATCTATAAAGCCCTCAATAAGAGAGGAGAGCAAAGGAAATTAATATCAAAGTGTTACATAAAGAAAAGAACCCGGATATTATACCAAGAATTACCTTACAACAGATTAAAGTGCCCTATACTGCAGGCACACTAAGCCTGCCTGAATTAATAAAGGAAAGCAATTGAGAAGACTCAAGGAAAACATAATTAACAGCTTAATTAAGCATTTATAGTTTATAGTTTACAAGGAAACTTAAGGAAAAGCAAACCCCCGTGATGCAAAATTGCTGGTCTCAACAAAAGAAATTCTTTGTGTCTCTTCTGGGTTTCCCTAGAAAAATCTGGAAACATATATCATGAAACCCTTGAAAGCCACATTCTGTTGCTTAAAAAACATTTTTAACATCCATTCACTGTCTGAGGTCAAGGCAAAAGTCATAAATAAGGTAGCAGAAAGTCGAGCTTTCTAATATTGCATACATATCCAAAACATCCATTTGTTACTTTAAGGAACCCTGTGGAGCCCCAGAAAGCTTCTCAGCAACAGGCAGATTATACACTCAAGTCAATGGAGGATGAGATTCCGAAGGCACACCATGGACATCTACCAAATATTTTTTATACATGCCATGGGGGAAAACCATTGATTCCCTGAGAAAATTAATCAACTGTATTCTCCAGAGAGTCCAACTTGAATTTTAATACTGTCAAATCTTTAATGATGCTATCATTATAGCCTTCAAGCCACTAGGGCTTTTTTCAAATCAGAAATAGCAGTTCTAACCAGAAATAGTTCCTCAACATTTTTTGCAATAGCAGACAGATTACCTTGAACTTGCTGATTTAAAACCTGCAACCGTGGAACTAAAGCCCCACCCAGACTGGAAATGACATTCCAAACAGATTCCAGGGAAAACTTTGCAGGTCTTGCCAGAGTAAACCCCCAATAATAAACAGGGGGACTTGCACTGAAACCAGATTTAGGGAGTCTCTCCAGGCCTTGAATCAATACTTGACACTGTGGAACCGTCCAACGTGGCTCCAACACCTCATGCTGCTTCAAACGCTGCCTCCTGATGCTCCTGTGGTGCAGATCCAGTCACCGCAATTTTCCCAGGGAACTGCCCTCCAGCAGAATCCCCCTTGTCTCTGCTCTTTGGCACAGTGAGGAATCCAATCCATTCCGGAATTAAGCAGGCTGCCGGCACCTGTGGGGGACATCGCTCCTCTCGCAATATTGAATGAGGTCTCTGTGCCCAAACTTGACGCAGAGTCACCCAAATCTGGCATCGAGACTGCCGTGCTCCCATCAGAGACTGCTTGCTGTATGCTCGGGCAACCCAAAACAAACCCAAAAAGCTTTGTGAAGGTAAGGCAGAGAGAGTTTTAGAGGCTGTGGAGAGTTTAGCAGCCGCTTTCTCTTTCTTTTTCACCATATTTTGGGGTGGTCATCAGAGCTCACCTGGATTCCACCATCTTGGATCCCTCTCAAGAACACCAACATAGAACTTCTAATGAACTGCGTAACAGAATGCTCAGTCAAAAGGGAGAAGGGGGTCCTGGACTGGTCTGGAGGTAATCAAGGAAAGAAAATCATCAGGTCTAATTTCATATTCCTCTTCATGCCTCCACACCAGTCCAGACGCGAGGGATGTACCAAAGAAGTCCTTAGTTAGGGAAGGCCCCAGACAAGCCTGCCCCCATTATGCTTGCCCCCAAGACCACATCCTGCCTTTCTCGAACTTCCAATTAAAGCAAAACAAATAAAGCCAATTGCAAAGGTACAATATCACACATAAGCAAACCTAACCTCCACGTTATATATAAATCTAAGCAAGAGGAGCCATTTTTACTGCTAAAAAAGCCCAAACAAGTTCTCAAAACGGTAGAGCTCAACCCGGTCAAAACTAACCTTCCAGCATAAAAGCCCCGAAAAGCTTGTACTGAATTGCTTTCATATCATCATCAAACTTGTTTGGCATACAGCCATAGTAATGAAATATACATAGAATAATCTCATATATAACATTTCAGGATATGTTATGTATGAGATTATGCTATGTATGTTTTATTACTATAGCTCTATGCCCAACAAGTTTGATGATGATATGAAAGCAATTCAGTACAAGCTTTTCAGGGCTGTTAAGCTGGAAGGACAATTTTGACCGGGTTGAGCTCTGCCATTTTGAGAACGTGTTTGGGCTTTTTTAGCAGCAAAAATTGCTCCTCTTATTTAGATTTATAAATAACGTGGAGGTTAGGTTTGCTTATGTATTTTTCATGAACTTCCAGGCAGAAAGGGGAACCAATGGACACAGCAATGGCCAAGTAACCTCTCACCAGGCTCCTGAAGGCCTTTTTCTAACAAACTTTATGGCCAAAATCGAATTCAGATTTCCCACCTTTTCTTCAATGAACTTTCTCACCAAAATTCAAATTTCCAGCCTCAATTCCACAATCTGGTTTGAGAATCACTATATATAAAAACAGACATCCACTGCATTACCATTTGACCCTGAAGAAAGCCACAGCATGTGTGGCTGAGACTGGTGAAAATGCTGACTGTTCAACAGTTTCAAGATTAGTTTACAAATTTGGCATGTATGAGAGGATACTCAAACAAGAAATTCCCAATATCGCTAGTATTCAAAGGATGCAAAATCAAAAGGAATACTGCTACTCCCCAACCACAATCATCACCAAATTTTTGTCGGGCATAAACCACAAGGTGAAGAGGAAACCCCTCTACATCTCACGTAGTACATGCCCCTTTTTTTATTTATTTATTTTCCTTTGTTCTTTATCCAAAAAGTATTTATTCTTAAACTTAAACTTAAAACAAGTCCACACTTATCTGCTCAATCACACGATGTGCACGTTTCGAAGCGACAAGCTTCTGCTTCAAGTGTCCACAATGAGAAAGTAGTGTGTCCGTCTGTTCCAACCACCCAAAAAACGCCGAATCTTCGGCGGATGACATCAGGGATATCAAATCACTGATAGGCCAATTATAGGACCACCCATGCAAAGCAGAACCAATCACACAAAAGGGGAAACCCCACATCACAGGGGAATCCCTAAAATGATTGGTTAGCGTTTAAAGGTTCAACCATTCAATGTCCCTGTTTAAACCAGTGGGGGCAATGGACCTCAAAGTGAAAATCCATCGCTGTTCCAAGTTCCGCAATCGGGATATTCGATCTCCTCCCCTAGGGTCCAGCGGTACATGATCAATCACTGTATGAGAGGATGGCAAGAAGAAAGTCACTACTGAAGAAAAGCCATATGATGTGCCACTTAACAGAGTGGAGGAGTAGCTCAGTGGTTAGAGCACTGGCTTGATAACCAAGCAAACAGTGTTCAATTCCCACTAACACTCCTTGTGGCCTTGGGCAAGTCAATTAACCCTCCATTGCCTCAGAAGAAAGGCTTGGCAATCTACTTCCAGTGACACTGACAAGAAAACCCAGGAGCTTCTGGGTCACCAGGAGTCAGGACTGACTCAAAGGCACACATTGCATTTTTGTGCCGCTTAACATTCGCAAAGAACCACATGTAAGAGAAGGTTTTATGGTCTGATGAGACTAAAGTGGAACTTTTTGATTTCAATGCTAAGCAATGTATGTAATAAACAAACACAGCCTATCACTATCCCTTAAGTAAAGCATAGTGGTGGCAGCATTATGTTGTGGGGATGCTTTTCAGCAGCAGGGGCAGGGAGGCTTGTGTAGATCACTATAAAGACAGGTGGTGCAAAGTACAAGCAGATCCTAGAAGAAATCCACTTAGATGCAGCGTGACCTAGAAAACTGCATAGATCATGAAATAAGTTTCAATGGGGGAGGAGAGGGAAGTGGGGTTGAGGGGCCCAACTGGCTAGCCGGGATGTTATACCTTAGGCTGAAAATAAAAAATAAACGACAGTGGGGACAATAAGGCCCTCTGGGAGACTCCAAAATGCACTGGAAGTGATACAAATGACTGTGTGCCTACCGCTACATACTAATTGCATCCCAAAAAAAAGGACTCTAATCACCGCAGAGGCATGCCTCCAACACCAAATAACGCTAATGCCACAACAAAATGCCATGGTCCAAGTTATCAAATGCTGCCGAAAGTTCCAGTAGCAAAAGCAACGAATCATCCTCCCTATCCAAATACAAAAGCAAGTCCTCATGCACTGCCATCAAAGCTGTCTCCGTACTACTGGTACAGCGAAGCCTGATTGGTAATCATGAAGCCAACCCCTTTTGTCAATCATAGCTGATAGTTGGAGCAAAACCACCTTCTCTATTACCTTTGACAAGAATGATAAATTTGAGACTGGCCAATAATTCTCACACTTCAGAGGATCCGATAAAGGTGTTTTCAACAGAGGACGAATAACTGCCACGTTCAGGGCCTGTGAAATCACACACTGACTCGGGGAATTATTAATCAAAGACTGAAGCAGAACACAGAATTCATCTAAAATCAAATGCAGTACACTTGATGGACAAGGATCAAGTGGAGAGCAGGTGAAATATACTGACTTAAATACCGAATGCACTTCATTTGAAATTAACAAATGAAATTCCTTGACTAACCCCCTCTCCTTCCCAGCAACTACAGGGAATATCTGGTGCTAACTGGCCTAACTGCCCATCCACCACAGTTCTCAGCAACAGAACCTTATCACCGAAATAACATGGAAGACCATCCAAATCCATCTGTGGATCCTGTGCCCCACAGATGACTCTCTGCAAAGCCAGACCTGACACTTGAAAAAAACTGCTTTAACGCCTCCATCCTACGATCCTGCAGATCATTTAAGGCTGCACTACCCTCAGCAGAGATGGCTGTTTTCTTCATGACTGCTGAGATCAGCATGTCCACCAAGGGCAGCCGGAAACTCTCCTTCTCCAGAGGAATGGGATACAATTTGGCTTTACTTCTGCCCACCTGCAGGCCAGCATCCAAAGTGTACCACTCTGCTGCAATCAAGTCCTTTATTGCCCTGTGAAGGGGAAAGGGATCTAGGATATTTTCAAATGTCCTCCAATAGCGTGTCCGCCACGTGCCCTGAGCCAGGAGTTATTGGTTTGATGGGAGGGGTGGGGTTGGGGGCCCAACTGGCTAGCTGGGAGGTTTTTTAAGGATCTGGAGATAGGGTTGAAGGGGCCTGAGTGACTAGCTGGGATGGTGAACATTGTCTGGGGGTGCACCAATTCCCCTTCCCCCAAATAATTCCCAATGGGGATTGGGAGCTGTCTGGGGGGGGGGGGGCAAGGAATCAGTGCTGAAGGGAGGGGGGACACTTTTTTTTTAATATTGTCGGTATCACAGATCTGTATATCCAAGGCACAGACAATATTTCCAGACCATGTGGGGAGGGCGATTGGGGTATTGGGGTCCGCTTGCCTCCAGGACAGACTGTCACCGCTGACTGCTAGTGGCCACGATGCCTGCCAGACAGGATTGCCTGCAGATAATACCATCATGTGAAACAATTTCACACGGCGGCTACCAACTATCCACCCAATCATGCCTCCCCCGGGTCCAACATGTGACATGCAGATATCACACTAAAGTGCCTGCGATATCTGCTACCGCCGGATCATAATTCTGCATTAGCCCCACAGTAGGATAATGTTATTCAAAGAGAATAGATTGGGGGAAGGCATTACTTTGTTTGCCATTATGGGCTGGATGTTCAGACTTGGCAGAATGCAGCCTTTGAAGCGTGGCTTTGGTACTTCACACATGTCTGGACTGGACTGCAACAATATGGAAGGTGAAATTAGATCTTACCTGCTAATTTTCTTTCCTTGAGTCCCTCCAGTCCAGTCCAGGTCCCATTCAGAGTATGCTCAGCTGTTGTTCAGCCTGTGTCTCCTTTGGTCTCGGTGGGAAAAGGCGGTGGTTAAAATTACATTGACCTCAGAAGTTCAGTTTTGCCATTCTTTCATTCACTTGGATTTCTGCTGTGTTATGGTAGTTTTGGTCTTTGTTTTCTCCTGGGGTTGGTAGTGTGCCTCTGTGGGGTTTCAAGAATGGTGACTCAAATCCTCTTAAGTTTTACAAAAAAAGAAGAAAGAAAAGGATTAATCAGGGGTCCAATCTGCCTTGCTGGTGCTGGTTGCTAAGAGGCTGCACAGGACCCTTATAGGGTGACATCATCAAACCTGTAGTTCCCAGTCTCCATCTGTTGGCAGGAGAGCACAAAGTCATAAATGTGGACTGGACTGGAAAGACTTAAGGAAAGCATAGTTACTCACCTGTAACAGGTGATCTCCGGGAACAGCAGGAATTTAGTCTTCACATATGGGTGATGTCGGCACCGACGGAGCCCGAATGGGAATGCTCCCCAGCGTCCTATAAGAAAGCCTTTGGGAGTACTCCACTGCACCTGCATGACTGCCTTCCCGCTCTTCTGACTCCTTCTTCTCAGTTAGGTCTGTAGCTGAGAAGGAAGATGAAAAATAACCCTACAACTCTAAGGCAAAATTGCTGCTGTTCCTGGAGATCACCTGAGCTAGGCACATAAGTAGCCATGCTTGTGGTACTACATGTACTGTGGGCGCCATATGGCCCAAGAGACGTAGGAAGTCTCGAGCTGTTGATGCTGTTTGTTGACACATGTGGGTCACTAGGGTGACCAGTCGGTTCATGCAGTCTAGTGGCAGGAATGCTCTGGATAGTTGAGTGTTGAGCACTGCTCCTATGAATTCCAACCTCTGAGATGGAGTTAGTTGGGACTTTTGGAGGTTTATTATGAATCCTAGGTGTTGCAGTAATGCTATGATGGTGTGAGAGGCAGATCAGAGTTCTCTTGGAGAGTCTGCCTTTATGAGCCATTCGTCCAAGTAAGGGAAAACAAAAATACCCTTGCCTCTCAGATGAACTGCCACTACTGACATGCATTTTGTGAAGACTCTGGGAGCTGATGCCAGACCGAAGGAGAGGAATTCAGTACTGGTAATAGGTCCCTTGAAAGGTGAAGCAGAGATATGTCCTGTGTCCTGGATGTATCAGGACATGAATGTACATGTCTTTTAGATCTAGGGAACATAGCCAGTCTTGATCCTGCAGATATGGTAGGAGAGTTCCCAGGGAGATGATCTTGAACTTCTCCTTTACTAAGTATTTGTTGAGATTTCAGAGGTCGAGGATGGGTCTGTATCCTCCTGACTTCTTCGGGATGAGGAAGTAAGGAGAACAGAAGCCTTTGTGTAGGTCTAGCTGAGGAACCTCCTCTATGGCTTCTTGGGAGAGTAATTTGGAGATTTCCTCCTTGAGCGGGTCCTTTAACACTGTTTGGAGAGAATATTCACCTCTGAAGTGAGGCCAAGGAAGCTCTTTGAAGTTTAACTGATAACCCTCTGCAATGATATTTAGGGTCCAGTGCTTTGAAGTGATTGTGAACCAATCATTGGTGAAAGAAGAAAGTTGACCTGCTGTTTTTATTTGAGTAGTGTCCTGCAGGGGTAGGAGTCAAAAACTGGGGGTAACCCGAGTTTGAGCAGGCGGCTGCTGTTTAGCTATTCTGGGCTTCTTGGCCTGCTTGGTACCCTGCTGTTTGCCCTGCTGTTGGAAGGAGGGCTGAGAATAAGAAGGGTAGAATCTCTTTCTCTTTGGGTAGAAAGGCTTCTTTGCTGCTGGCTTCTTCTTTGAGGAGTCAGCAGTTTTCTTAGAGAGTCTTTTCAGGGTAGTGTCATCAGTCTCCAATTCTCCAGACTTTTCCCTCCAGTTCTTTTCAAACAGATTCTCTCCTGTGCAGGGGATGTTGCCCAGTTTATTCTGGACCCACTATTCTAGGTCTGAGGCCTATAACCATGCCAGTCTCCTAGCTCTGATGGCAATATCTGATGCTCTGCTAGAAGATTCATAAGCATTGAATGCTGCCCTGTTCACAAATTTAGAGGCATTTTGGCTGTTCTTCAGAAGAGATTCAAAAGCTGGCCTTTTCTCATCTGGATGAATGGTAGGAAGGCCTCCCACTCCTTATTTATTTCCTTTAGGAACATTCCCATGTACAAAGTGTAGGAGTTAATCCTACTTGCCACCATGGAGGCTTGGAAAGATCTCCACGCAAAAGAATAAAGATTTCTTGATTTTCTCCCAGGTGGTACTGATGCATGCGTTTTACCACTCTTGATACGCTTCATCGATGATTTGACTACCATCAAGTGATGTGGTAGATGCGGCTTGTGGAAGCCCAGGGCCTCTGGTACTCAATACATTGTATCAAGACACTTGCTGATAAGTGCTATTGTGAGTTATGGAGAATCTTATGCACCGGCAAGATCGTTGCTTCTTTTGGTGCTGTGGGATGCTGGAGAACTTCCAGTTCCTCTGCTCGAGGCTCCAGTTCCGCCGCTGCCAGTATCAAGAGTCCCATTGCCATGTCTCTAATAAACTCTTGGAAGGACATGTCCTCCGGTGGAGACTTATGGCGGTAGTAGCCATTGGTGATGGCTCTGATACCGATGCAAAATCAAGGAGGTCGTCTGAGTCAAGGGACCTATGGTCTGAGTCCGATACTTCGGACTCTGAACTCGGGGAACAGTGTCAATGCCAATGACCGTGCAAACAGTGCTCTCGGTACCGTGAATGTTCGATGTCCTCACTAGCAAAGTAGTCAAGAAGGCAAAGATTCAAAAGGAGGAGGAAATAGCCAATGCAATAAAATGGGGGGGATAAGACATTTTTCAGATATATTAGTGAGAAGAGGAAGGGCAAAAGTGGTACTGTCAGACTCAAGGGTGCAGGGGGGGAATATGTAGAAGCTGATAAGGATAAAGCGGAATTGCTTAACAAATATTTTTGTTCTGTGTTCACAGATGAAGAACCAGGAGCAGGACCTCAGAAAACACTCACAAATAAGAACAGAAGCGAGGGACATCTTGAACAATTTTCAGAAGACTGTGTTCGTGAGAAACTAGCTCAACTTAAAGTAGACAAAGCGATGGGACCGGATGGGATACACCCTAGAATACTGAGGGAACTTGGGGACGTTCTAACAACTCCACTGACTGATCTTTTCAATGCCTCGTTGGAGTCGGGAGTGGTGCCAAAGGACTGGAGAGAGGCTCATGTGGTGCCTTTACACAAAAGCGGAAGTAAGGATGTGGTTGAAAACTACAGGCCGGTTAGTTTAACTTCGGTGGTGAGTAAATTATTGGAAACGCTGCTGAAAGAGAAAATAGTGAGGTTTCTGGAGTCCAGCGGATTACAGGATCCGAGGCAGCATGGATTCACCAGAGGCAGGTCTTGTCAGACAAATCTGATTGATTTCTTTGACTGGGTGACCAGGGAGCTGGACCGAGGGAGAGCTCTAGATGTGGTGTATTTAGATTTCAGTAAAGCCTTTGACACTGTTCCTCACAGGCGACTTATAAACAAACTGAGCACCGGAGAGCACGTGATGCGGTGAGCTCAGCGGACGTTCCCTGCTTGAGCTCCGGTCTCCTCCGACCTGAATCGGGCCATTAATGCCGGTCTGAGAGCTGTTTTACCGTAAAAATAGTAAGTGCCGAGAGAGGAAAGACGCCCGAAACTGATTCAGTGGCTGGAGAGGCGCTGCGGGGATGGCAGCAACAGTTAAAGCCGCGAGGAAGGAGAAAGAGCGTGGAGCCCTGACACCTAAAATGGCGGATGCAGTGGGCATGCCGAAGTCGCCGACCTCCCCGGCCTTTTTGGAAGAGGTTTCTGCAGCAGTGGCTGATGCTTTGGCGGTGCAATTTACGGCCCTGCATGACAAAATGGATCATCTACATACCTCTTTTGGGGCCCTGGGCAGCCGCCTGCAAGAAGCTGAAACCCGCATTGGGGCGACTGAGGATAGCCTCACTTCTCTGACCCGCGAACTGACGGCGGTGAAATCTCAACTTCAGTTATACGATGCCAAAATTGACGATTTGGAAAATTGTTCACGGCGCAACAATTTGCGACTGATGGGTATCCCTGACTCGATCGCCGATAGAGATTTAAAGACCTACTTGGAGACTTTACTTCCCCAGATTTTTGAGGGCCTTGAAGATGGCGGAAAGCTGCTAATAGAAAGAGCGCACCGCGTGGGAAGCAGGCAACCCCGGGAACACCGACCGCGTGTAGTGCTGGCTAAATTCCTGTACTTCCCTCAAAAAGAGGCTATTCTGCGGGCTGCAAGGCAGAAGGGAGTGCTGGTGCATGAAAACTTGAAGCTGCGGGTGGCCCAGGACTATTCTGCTGCCCTAAATCAGAGGCGTAGCGCTTATGCTCCTCTTTGCCAGCGTCTACTTGAGGCTAAGATTAAATTCTCGGTGCAGTACCCCTCCAGACTGCATGTTTTTCATGAGGGAGCCCACCGGATTTTTGACTCAGCGGCTGATGCCCGACCCTACATCGAGCAGCTTGTGGGAGAGGAACGAGCACCTCCGTCTCCTAAACAGCAGACCTGAGGCACCTAGAACTCTTACCCTACCTGGGGGTATTGCTGCGGACTTTGGGTGGTATCTGACTGAACAGGGTTGAGACGAGAGAGGGTGGGTTAGGGCTGCTCTTCCTCGGATTGTGGGGGGTTTTTTATCCTCTGATGGCCGTTTTGAGCGAGTGTGCCAGACCTGCATATTAGGCCTTGTGGAGAGGTGTGTGCGATGTATTTTGGAGAAGCACGTGGCTGAGGTCCGGATGGAGTGCGACCCATACCCTCCCGATCTGTCTTCAGGGAGCTGAGTATGTTACGGTTCAAGTGAGTTACGAGAGGGGGGGGTTGAATGTGTGTAGTGGTTGTTAAATTTGAGTGTGAGGTTGTGTGTGTGGCGGATGGAGTGTGCTACTGTGTGGGGTTGGGTCTCTGAGCGGGGTGGTCGGTCTCTAGGGAAGTGTGGTTTATGTTTGGTGGGAATGGTCTGCCAGGGCTTAGGGGGGCTTTATTCCTGTTTGTATGGGGTTAATGTGCTGCAGCTCCGTTGAGTGTGTTATCCCCCTCTGCAATCTCTGGGCGCCTTGTGGCATCCACGCCACGGCCCTCGGGGGACAATGTTTTAGTTTCTGTTATGTGGGTAAACCGTACTGTTAGTGCCTGTTGCTCTGTTTTCTATTGTGCTTTTTGCGGGAGCCGCCCGTCCGGACGGTGTGCTGGATGTGATTCCACTCACCAGCTTGGGTGGTCACGCATGGGAACCTCAGGTAAGTCCTCCTCCCCATGGTGACACGCAGTGTGTTGTGTGCCGGCAGGAGGTTGGATCCTTGGCCTGGGGCTGGTTGACTTTGTGCCTCGGGTGCTGGCAGGAGGGGGGGATGTAGCTGGGGGGGAATGGGGTGGGTTCCCCTGAGTGGCTGGCGATGATACAGGGTATACCTGGGGCCATTTTGCTACAGGAGGTACTCGACGGGCTGTAGTTTTTGATGTATTTTTGTATAGAGAAATTGTTTTTCTGTTGGCTGAGACTGTGTCTGCTCCTTCTCGCAACAATCTTGTATTGGGAAGAAGAACTGTCTAGGGGGCAACCACTGTACAGGGCGAAGGCGCGAGGTGGAGGGTGTCTATATAATTTGCTAGGGTCTGGGGGAGACCGATCGCGTTGCAGCTTGTCTCTACCTACTAGAGGTGGGGGATGCAGCGATATGTGGAGAGGGTGGAGAGGGGGGGATGGGGAGTGGGAGGGAGTGTGGGAGGGGGGGAGGGTGTGGGTCGCGTCCCGCCAGGAGACCCCTGGTATAGTGGGATCCAACTGCATGATGACAAGGGGGAATTCCAGGCTGGGGGGGGTTCCTCCTGGGATATGGTTGAATATTTTTCTGCGTTATTGGGGTGATATTATTCCAGACTGAAGATCATTTCATGGAACGTTTGCGGACTGGGGAGCCCGATTAAGCGAACGAAAGTATTGCAGGCTTTAGTGCAACAAAAAGCTGACATTGCCTTACTTCAAGAAACCCACCAGACAACTGAGGAGCACGCTAAATTGTGTAGAACCTGGGTGGGACAGGTTTGGGGGGCGCCAGCCATGAATAAGAAAGGGGGGGTGGCCCTATTGATACATAAGCGAGTACGCTTTGAGGCGGTGAAGGAAATAGTTGATCCAACGGGGAGGTTTCTCCTGTTACAGGGCAACCTGGAGGGCCGACCTGTCATTCTGGGCAATATTTATAGCCCTAATGTGCTGGAGCGTGCTTTATACTCCAGATTGGCCTCCCAGGTGGAACAGCTTCCAGAGCTGCCGTTGATCCTGGGCGGGGATCTTAACGGAGTGATGGACGTGGAGATGGATACGTCTCGGGGTGCGGGGACTAGGGAAAAGGCTCAGGCGGCCCGGGCTTTAAATGGTCTACGAACGCGACTGGGGTTGGTGGACCCGTGGAGACTATTGCACCCCGCTGAAAAAGATTATACGCACCACTCTTGAGCGCACAGTTCTAGTGCCCGAATCGACTACTTGTTGATTTCGCAAGGGTTGTTTGCTTTGGCGGATGAAGCGCAGATTGGTCCTGCGGAAATTTCGGACCATGCCTTGGTTTGGCTTCAATTGCGCTGGGGCGCTGCTCGCACTGCGACGAGACTGTGGAGGTTTCCCTTGGAATTTTATAGGGACTCTCAGTTTCGACGGTTTCTGCAGCGGCGCTGGCGCGAGTTAGATGCGGACCATAGTGGGCATCGAGAGGACTCCGAGTTGGTTTGGGAGACGGCAAAAGTTGTCTTGCGTGGGGATATTATTGGATTTTTGGCGAGAAAGCGTAGACTTATGGCGGAATGTATTATTCGCTTGGAACACTTAGTCACTCAACAGCGGCGGCTATGGGCAGCTAATCCGAGTGTGTTTTTGAAGAAGCAGGTTTGGGAGACGCAAACGACCCTGAACGATCTACTACATCAGAGGGCCAAAAAATCAGTTCTGTATTATCAATTTCAGCTTTATTGCCATGGCGACAAGCCGGGGAGGTTGTTGACTCGATGCTTGCGTGGTTCTAGGAGCTCTAGGCTGGTGCATGCGCTTAAAGACGATAAAGGGGTCCTTCACAAGGAGAACCCGGAGATAGCTCGGGTGTTCCGTTCGTTTTTTCAGAGACTTTATACAGCAGAACCGGGCTCTCCTGTGCAGATGTCCGACTACTTGGAGGGCCTGAGCCTGCCTCAATTGACTGCCCAGCAACGGGAGAACTTGGATCAGCCGATTTCTGTGCAAGAGGTGCAAACTGTTATTGCTAAAGCGAGTTGTTATAAAACCCCGGGTGCGGACGGGCTGGGGGCTGAATTTTACAAGATTCTGCTTGAGTTGGTATCACCGTTGCTGACGGCCGTTCACATTAGGAGATCAGAGCAGGGAACCTTTCATTGGGGAAGTAACCTGGCTCATGTGATACTTATTCCTAAACCTGGGAAGGATTTGCTGCATGCTGAATCCTATCGCCCTATCTCTCTCCTCAACTACGATTTGAAAATACTGGCGAAGATCCTTGCGGACCGTCTGGCGAGTGTACTGGGGCATTTGGTTCATGACTCCCAGGTAGGCTTTGTGAGAGGGCGGTATGCCGTTCGCAATCTCCGGAAGATTTTAGCGTCCCTGGAGTGGGTACAGAGCAGTCATCTCCCTTCTTTGTTAATCAGTTTCGATGCAGAGAAAGCTTTTGGCAGGGTGGATTGGCAGTATTTATGGCGCCTGTTGCCTTGTTATGGAATTGGGAGCTCTTTTTGTGCCATGGTTCGCAGTCTCTACTTTGACCCGATTGCGGCGATTTGCTGTAATGGGGTGCTTTCGGAGACCTTCCCCTTACATCAGGGGACTAGGCAGGGCTGCCCTCTCTCCCCGCTACTGTTCGTCCTTTCTTTGGACCTGTTCATACGGCAGGTGGAGTTGTCACGGGAGATACAGGGGGTGCGTATTCGATCCACTGCCTTTAAGATCTCGGCCTTTGCCGATGATCTTTTCGTGCATTTGCTTAGGCCACAGGAATCGCTCTCCAGGCTAATGCGGGAGTTTGAGACGTTTGGTCAGTTTGCCGGGTTAAAAATTAATCAGGCTAAATCCGAGGCCTTAGACGTTTTGGGCGGTGTACGGGATAGTTGGCGGGGCACCTTTCCCCTCCGGTGGGCGGTACACCATTTCAAATATCTTGGTATTCTGCTGACTGGTCAGCCCTCCCAGATGTATGGTTGTAATCTTAATAGAATTCTGAGGGGTCTGCAGGACCAGTTGTATGCTTGGCGACCGCTCCCGTTGTACTTGTCTGGAAGAATCGCAGCAATTAAATTAGTTGTTTTACGAAGGATTCTTTACTGGTTACAGACGCTGCCTGTATGGTTGCTGCGGAAGGATTTAAAGCGGATAGAAGGGCTTATCAGGGGGTTTTTGTGGGGCGGAGTCCGAGCAGATGTCTCCTATTCTCGCCTGGTGGGGAGTTGGCGTCAAGGGGGTTTGGGCCTCCTGGATTTAGGTGCCTATGCTTTGGCCTGCCAGGCGCGGCATCTGGGAGACTGGCTGGGGGGGACGGCGGTGTACACTCCGTTGGTCTTGGAGGAGGCTTTTGTCGCCCCAGTGTCCTTGCTTGCCCTCTTACATCTGGATAACCGTTTGCTTCCCGATAGATTGGCTGAGAGTGCACTCATTGATTCGGTGCGTCGAACTTGGAGGCAACTTAATGTTTACTGGGAAAAGAACTGGAGAGTCTCGAGTTGTTTGCCGATTCGGGGGAATGTTCTTTTTACTCCGGGACTGGACCATGCGATATTCCGTGAGTGGGTGCGAAAGGGTCTCACTAGTCTCGGGCATGTGGTGGATCCCTCGGGGCTCTGCAAGACGTTTCTGCCCTTAAGTGCTGAATATGAATTGGGGCCTCGACATTACTTTGCATATATGCAGATTGCGCATTATATTGCCTCCCTACCAGCAGCGGAATTACAGGCCGATCGTTCGGTGCAGATCTTGACTTTCTTTGATTTAGGTGGGGACTCACCACCGTCCATACGGTTGTTGAAGTCTCACTTGACCCAATATCGGTCTTCTCCAGATTATCGTCCCGTGGAGTTAGCGTGGACTGCGGAAATGGGGAGGGAGATTTCACCAGGGACACTTTTGAAAGCTATGCAGCGGGTAGGAGAGCTGGCGGTAGGGGCCCGCTGGAGAGAAATGCAATATAAATCTCTCTCTAGAGTGCATTTCTCCCCTCGTCAGGCCTTTCGTTCCCAGCTTACACTGGATGGACGGTGCCCGAGATGTTTGGCGCCATTGGCGAATCTGTCGCATATGTGGTGGGGCTGTAGACTTATCCGTTCTTATTGGGCTAGAATTGGTTCCTTCCTGGAAAGGCTATTGGGACAACGGGTGTGCTTGGATGCATCTTTAGTGCTCCTTGATCAATTGCGCCTTCTACAGCCAAAGGGTAAATGGGAGCGATTGCTAGTGCGTAAAGCTTGTCTGGTGGGTAAAGGTCCCATATTGCATAATTGGCAGGATCAGACTCCGCCCTCTTTTTGGGAATGGCGTAATGCCTTTCATCAGATGATGCTGCTGGAGGCTAGATACGCCCGAGGTAGTGTCAAGCGCTGGCCACTCTTTCAAATGCTTTGGGACCCCTATCTCCAGATTTTAAGTTCCCGTAGTAGGAATGAAGTCTTACAGCTGGGCTCCTAGGCTGACACATGTGATTGCAGGGGTTCAGCCTCGGATTGATGCTGGGGGTCTCCTGGGTTGGATGCGATGGCGGGGGGGGGGGGGGTGGGGGAGGTGGGGGGGGGAGGGAGTGGATGAGGGTTGGAGAGGGGAATGGGGGGGGGGGGGAATTTTGGAAAACGCACCTGTATGTGTTGCTTGCTCTCCTGGATGGGGATAAGAACTCACCCCCTCCTGGAGTTTGTTTGATGTTTCGGCCTGTTGTTATTGCATGGTGTTTATAAATAAAGTATGCAAAAAAACAAACTGAGCACCCTAGGGATGGACCCTAAAGTTACTGCTTGGGTTAGAAATTGGTTGGGTGGGAGGCGACAAAGAGTACAAGTAAATGGAGCTCACTCTGAGGAGAAGGATGTTACCAGTGGTGTGCCCCAGGGATCTGTCCTTGGTCCGATTCTTTTTAACATCTTTGTTAGTGATATAGCGGAAGGGTTGTCGGGTAAGGTTTGCCTCTTTGCGGATAATACCAAAATCTGCAATAGAGTAGACACCCAGGAAGGTGTAGATAACATGAGGAGGGATCTAGCTAAGCTTGAAGAATGTTCTAGAATTTGGCAGCTGGGATTTAATGTTAAAAAATGTAAGGTCATGTATTTGGGCTGCAGCAATCCAAGGGAGCAATACAGTATAGGAGATGAAGTACTTTTGTCCACTAAAGAAGAGCGGGACCTAGGCGTGGTTGTGTCTGATGATCTTAAAGTAGCTAAACAGGTAGAAAAGGCGACGGCAAAAGCTAGAAGGATGCTTGGGTGCTTACGGAGAGGAATGGCTAGCAGAAAAAAGGAGGTGATAATGCCTTTGTATAAGTCTTTGGTGCGACCTCATTTGGAGTATGGTGTGCAATTCTGGAGACCGCACCTTCAAAAGGATGTGAACAGGATGGAGTCGGTGCAGAGGGTTGCTACTAAAATGATTAATGGGCTTCATTATAAAGCATATGAGGACAGACTTAAGGATCTTAATATGTACACCTTAGAGGAAAGGCGGGATAGAGGTGATATGATTGAGATGTTTAAATACCTCCGTGGCATAAATGTTCAGGGAGAGAGCCTCTTTCAATTGAAAGCAAGTTCTGCTACGAGGGGACATGGGATGAGGGTGAAGGGAGATAGATTCAGGAGTGATATGCGGAAATATTTCTTTACAGAAAGAGTAGTGGATCCATGGAATAGTCTCCCAGTGGAGGTGGTAGAGATGAGGACAGTAACTGAATTCAAAAAAGCATGGGACCAACACAGAGGATCTCTAAAGGTAAAAAGTGGACTGTTGTAGTTGTTGTTATGGAAGGACAAACTAGATAGGCCATGTGGTCTTTTTCTGTCATCATGTTTCTATGTTTCTGTTGAGTAGTGAGCTGTAGCAGTTGTGGCCCCTCCAAAGTAGCCACGAGCTGGTGGAGGAACTGCATAGCCTTGCAGTGGTAGAGGCAGTACCAATACTGATGTTGATACCAACAGTAGCGGTGCTGGAGTCATTGGTGGTCTGGGTACTGATGCTGCCAAGAGCGCTGATAAGGTCTTCTCAATGAATAGCATGCACTGATCCAATAAGAGCACCTGTGTCTGGTCCAAGGAAGGAACAGGGCTCGCAGCCACCATACCAGAGCACAGCACCAGGGGCTCTCCCGAGATCAATGCCACAGAAGCCTTCTGGTCCCCCACCAAGGCTTTGGAGGACAAGTCCTCCTGCCGGGGGCGAACTGTCTGTCGTCCAGCCTCAGAGGATGTCTTTGGGGAGTCTCTGTGCCTCTCGGTATCTCCTTGGATTCCTTTGCTCGAGACTCCTGATGATCCCTCGGTGATTTCTGTGGGGATCTGGAAATTTTCTTCTTACTGGAGTCTGAGCTGTACTTCGAGGTCTTAGATGCCTTGAAAGCCAATACTCGTGAGGATGTTGATGCCAGAGAAACAGAGTCCAACGGGAAAAGTTCTAACAATTTTCTGGCCCGGTTACCTAAACCTCTCTTGGTCATCTGTTTACATAGAGCACAAGAGTTTGGGTGTCTGCGACCGAAATGATATGGGAACACTTGGTGCATTTTTTGAAACCTGAAGGATGTTTCTCCATGACGGAGGATAAAATAGGCCTGAGGCCTAGGCAGGGCACTAGGACCTTTTTGGAAAAAACAACAACAAAAAAAGAATAAAAATACAAGGAGAAAGAAAAAAACAGGTGATACTGGAAGCAGGCAATGCCGGAGACAATTTGAGAAGGTAGAAGTGCGATTCCGAAGCAGACTTTCTGCGGTAACAGGCAAAATGGGATACTGATCCTCCGCGGAAAAAGACGAATTGAGAAGGAGTCAGAAGAGCGGGAAGGCAGTCACGCAGGCACAGTGGAGTACTCCCAAAGGCTTTTCTACAGAACCCTGGGGAGCGTTCCCGCGCGGGCTCCATCGATGCCGACAACACCTATATGTGAAGACTACATTCCTGCTTGTTCCTGAAGATAAAATATTAGCAGGTAAGGTGAAATTAGACTTACCTGCTAATTGTTGTTCCTTGAGGAACTCTAGTCCAGTCCCGGAACATCTGAGTTCTGTACCTCCTCCAGCAGTTTTGGAGACTGAAACACATCATCGCTTTGATGACACCGGTATAAGTAGGCAAGGACCGCCTCTCCCCGCCAGTACCTACTGACAAAGCAGACTCAGCAGAGCAACAAATAAGTAGTTAAATTTATTCTTTCTTGCCCTCTTGCTTTTTTTTTTTTTTTTTGAAACAGAACTGTGAAACTTCAACGCCTTTGCTAACATCCTTACTCCTAAGAGAAGCTCCCCTGGAAGAGGACCTTCCGTGAAAAAACTAATTACTGCATAGGAAAGTTGTCCTCTCTTTGCCCGAGAATAGAAATCTTAAAGAGAGAGAGCCCCCCATGTGAACTGAAACCCGACGCCATCCTGAAACTCCTTATTTTCACTGTGCTCTGCAAGGACTTCAGGCTGGCTCAAAACCTGGAACAACACCCCGGGTGGGATTCAGGACTGGACTAGCGTTCCTCAAGGAACAACAATTAGCAGGTAAGTCTAATTTCACCTTCCTTTTCGTTCCTCTAGTCCAGTCCTGGAACATCTGAGGATGTAACAGAGCAGTAAATATCAACGGGAGGGCCCTGCAAGAGCAGCCTGAAGAACTGCTGACCCAAACCGCACATCCCTTGCCGCTTGCACATCCAGCCTATAATGCTTGACAAACGAACTCAAGGACGACCAGGTCGCCGCCTTACAAATCTCCACAGCCGGCCCCAAGCTAAATTCCACCCAGGAAGCCGCCTGCACTCTAATCGAATGAGCCCTGAGACACTACGGAACCACCTTGCCCTTCAAAATATATGCCGCTGCAATGGTTTCCTTCAACCATATGGAAATGGACGCTTTAGTCACAGCCTCCTCTTTCCGCGGACCTCCAAACAATACAAATAAACGATCCGACTTACGGAGGGCCACTGATCTGCGGAGGTACCGCTTCAGAGCCTGACAAACATCCAAAAAACGTAATCTACCTCCCATTGACTCCTTCTCCTCTCCAGAGAACATTGGTAACGACACCATCTGGTTGACGTGAAAAAACAAAACCACCTTGGGTAAGAATGTGGGAACCGTCCTTAGCACCACCTTCTGATCCGAAAATGACAGGAACGGTTCCTTACAGGACAAAGCTTGCAATTATGAAATCCTGCGAGCTGAACAGATAGCCACCAGGAAAATCGTCTTTAATGTCAAATCCTTCAGGGATGCCTTACCTAACGGCTCAAAGGAGCTCTGACCAACGCTTCCAAAACTAGATTCAGGTCCCACGAGGAACCGAGCACCAGCAAGGAAACCTCAGGAGCAACACGGCCCTTAAAAACCGCTTCACATCCGCGTGCGACCCCAACACCTCTCCTTGAACCTTACCTCAGTAGCACGAGATCGCCGCTAACTGCACCTGCAAAGAACTGGCCGCCAGACCTCTCTCGAAGCCATCCTGCAAAAATGAAAGGATCTGCGAAATAAACGCCACTGAGGGTCGTATCCGCCTGTCCGCACACCAGGCCTCGAAAATGCACCAAACACGCACATAAGCTAAGGAGGTAGAATTGCGCCTTGCCTTCAGCAAAGTAGAAATGGCTGCTGCCGAATAACCTTTGTTTTTCATCCTCGCCCTTTCAAGAGCCAAGCCGTGAGAATCGATCCACCTGCGACATGCGAAGCGGCTCCTGAAGCAACAGATCCTCCTGCAACGGGAGCTGCCACGGATTTTCTACCAGTAGATGAACCAGATCCGCATACCACGCCCTTCTCGGCCAGTCCGGCGCCACCAGAATCACTAGACCCCGGTGACGCTTTATGCACTGCACCACCTGTCCGATGAGCGCCCATGGCGGAAAAACGCAGACGAGACCCTCGACAGGCCACCTCTGCATCAATGCGTCGAGACCCTCCGACATTCTTTCTCGCCGTCTGCTGTAAAACCGAGCTGCTTTCGCTGACTCGAAGCTCGCCATCAAATCCATAATCAGCATTCCCCAGCGCTGTTATTAGTGCAAACACGTCCGAGTGAAGTGCCCATTCTCCTGGAGCCACCTTCGACGACTCAAATAATCTACCTCTACATTGTCCACTCCTGCTACATGCTGAGCTGAGATGGCCAACAGATTTAGTTCGGCCCAGGCTAACAGCTGACTTGCTTCTGCCTCCAATGCCGCACTCTCCGCGCTGCCTTGCCGGTTGATGTAGGCTACTGTGGTCGCACTGTCGGAGAGCACCCGAACCGCCGATCGACCCAGGCACGACTGGAACTCTAACAAGGCCAAATACACCGCCCTCATCTCCAGCCTGTTGATCGAAAACTCCTTCTCCAGCACCGACCACTGCCCCTGCACGAGTCTTCCTTCGAAATGCGCTCCCCAGCCTGTGAGACTTGCGTCCGTCGTCAAGGGCCTCCAGGCGGGAGCCTACAGGGGCATTCCCTTCTCCATGTTCTCTCGCCGTGACCACCAGAGAAGCTCCTGTCTCACCTCCAGTGGACAGGCCAATCGCTGAGACAGCGCATCCGACTGATGTGACCAACGCCGAAGAAGGGCCCTTTGCAACGGTCTCATGTGAGCCCTGGCCCACGGAACCACCTCTATCGTGCCTGCCATCATTCCGAGCAATTGCAGATATTGCCAAGCTGTGGGAGCCATCTGAGACAGAAACTTCTTCACCAGCTCCCTCAAGCCCTGCAACCGTCCAACTGGAAGAAAGACCTTCCCCTACGCTGTGTCGAACCGCGCCCCCAGGTATTCTAGTGATTGGGACGGGACCAGCTTGCTCTTGGAGTAGTTGATCACCCATCCCAGGCTCTGTAACATCTGCACTACCTGGGATGTGGCTTTTCCGCTCTCTTCCACTGACTTCGCTCGAATCAGCCAATCGTCCAAATATGGATGCACCAGCACTCTTTCCTTGCGGAGAGCTGCTGCCACCACCACCATAATCTTGGTGAATATCCTTGGAGTCGTTGCCAGGCCAAACGGCAAGGCATGGAATTGGAAATGCCCCATAAGCACCGCAAACCGAAGAAACTGTTGGTGCTCCCGACAAATGGGAATATGCAAATAGGCCTCTGTTAGATCCAACGACGTAAGGAATTCTCCCTTTCTGACCGCCACAATCACGGAACGCAATGTCTCCATACGGAAATGAGACACCCGGAGACAGCGATCCACTCCTCTTAAGTCTAGAATGGGCCGAAACGCGCCGTCTTTCTTTGGCACTACGAAATAAATGGAGTACTGGCCGTACCCGCACTGTTCCGGTGGGACTGCCACCATCGCCCGAAGCTGCAACAATCTTTGAAGTGTCTCCTGCACCGCCCGGAACTTGATCTGTGCCCTGCACGGAGACTGAACAAACAAGTCTACCACTGGCCTCTCGAATAACCTCCAACACACACTGATCCGACGTTATCTGTACCCAGGCAGGGTAAATGTCCTGCAGGCTCCCCCCTACCAACACGCACCCCACCTGAGTCCCCCTCATCTCACTGTGGCTTTTTAAGGTTCGAGGTCGAGATGGGCGTAAAACGTCTTCCTGCCCCTTGAAATCCTCAAAACCCCTGGCCTCGCACAGGAAACTTGCCCCGCTGAAAGTGCCCAAAGCGAGGCGAACGAAACTCTCTCTGCGACCCTTTGGGAGCTGGATTGGGGCAGCCCTGCTTTGGTTTATCTTCAATACATATAACCGACCTCTACGAGTGAAACCAGAAACAATATCCCATACAAAAGGTCACTCACTAGATCCCTATATTAAACGCCATGGTCATGTTTTCACGGTGAACATTTACCCTACAATTATGGCTTTTGTTGGATCGTCTGTCTCGAGGGTGTAAAAACACACTCATGTAACAGACCCTCCTTTTATTCAACTTTTTTTTAAAAAAAGGTCAGTGCGACCAAGATATGCTTGAGGCTATAACCAGCCCATAGGACCAGCCCCTGCATAAATTAAATGTTATTTGTTCTTTGCACAAAACTTGATTCTTCACGTTCAGAAAAAATCTGTAACCAAGAGAATGTTCAATACTTAGAAGGGATAACACTTAGCTGAGCCCAGAGAAATTCTAAAAAGCTGATAACGGCCTTGCTCCGACTAACACTGTAGGCGTCCCACCATGATGAAACTCTGCAGGATCCACAGGCAGCTGACCCCCTTTAAACTCTCCCAGATCCTTGACTAGTTTGTCCAAATCTTCACCGAACAACAGCTTCCCCCTAAAAGGGAGCTTACTAAGCCGAGCCTTGGAAGAACTGTCCGCCGCCCAGTTCCGCCAACCACAAATACCGCCGGGCTGCCACCACCGAAGCCATACTCTTAGCAAGCCCCCGGATCAGGTCATAATGAATATCCGCCAAATAGGTGGACCCGGACTCCAGGTGAGACACCTCATACACCTGCTCACCTGCTTGATCCACCTGCAGTCGCTGAGACCATCGCAGACAAGCTCTCGCTACCAAAGCCCCCGCGATTCAGGCCTGCATGGACAGAGCGCTTATATCAAACACTTGCTTCAACAAAGTATCTAACTATCTATCCTGACCATCCTTAAGCGCAGCTGACCCGTCTACCGGGATTGTCGTCTTCTTTGTAACCGCCGACACTGCCACATCGATCTTTGGGGAACGAAAGAGGTCTCTATCCTGATCAGACAACAGATAGAGCCTAGCTATAGCCCTAGATCCCTTAAGGGCCGACTTGGGCAAATCCCACTCTTCCTGAATACTCTATGAATAGGAAATACCCGCTGCATCGTACGTATGGCTTGTAACAACAGATCCTCTAATGCCTCATCCGTTGCTGGAACCGCGGCTGGCATATTAAGCGCTTTGAGGATTTCGGTAATCAGTGCTGGCAACTCTTCTCGCCTAAACACCCTGACTACTCTAGCCTGCTGTTCCGCATCCGGCAGCTCGCCCTCTTCTAACTCCTCTACCGAATCTTCCTCGAGATCCCCTTCTGTCGCCTCCAGATCCTCTGAGGGCGTAGCCGCAAACATCTCTACCCCTGAACCCTTACTTCTCTTAGTAGGGGTACCAGTAGACTCCATCCCCAGCGAGCTCCCCAGGCGTTTCTCCCCCGGACACCGGCAGGCAGCATGGCCATACCGGGCTGCAGAAGAGAAAATGCCTGGTGTATTAGCAAAAAGAAATCCAGAGGGACAATGGGCTGCCCCCCAGCAGGACCCTGTCCTGGCTGAAGAGACGGTCCCCCCACCGTAGATGGTCCTGCCACGGGCTCTGAGGGGACCAGGGATGAAGGCAGGACGTCATCCTGACTCTGGGACAGAACCCCCTGCCCCCTGTCCCCCCCCCTCTAGTGCCTGCTCCAACAACGCCACTTCCTGGGTGCAGCCTCTACAAACCCCTGACTCTAGGACAGAGCCTCGCCTCGTGCCACACACTAGGCAACGAGGCCTAGCCGGCATGCTATTCCTGAGCCCGATGCCCATGGAAATCGGCCACCAGGAGTCTCAAGACACTCCCCGGTTGTCAAACACTCCTTCCCTCAGGAGAAAGAAGAGTGGGGTTTTTTTGTTTTTTAGTAGGCCCCTAACCTAAAACTCCAGAGACCCCAGAACCCACAAAAAAAACCCCGGAAGACCAACTGCCTCTTCCCTCACAATTTCTGTGAGCCTGCTAACAAGAAAATACAAAATGTCCGCTTTTGCGCTTCCCGCGCGAACGCCACGCGGTCAGGCTCGCCGAACCCGATCGCACACCAAAACACCGCGATTCATGTTCCGCGGCCTCTCCGCACGTGGCCAACCCCCCCAGAAATGAAAATTGAACGCTTACCGCGGTTCTCCTGCACTCCAGGGGCCTCAATCCACCACCGGAGCTCAGCTGAATCGGCGGCTTCGGCTCCGGGTGGAGAGACACACTGCCGCGATCCTCTTTCCTCCGCCAGTCAGACATGCTGCCGGCTGCACCTGCCACCTGCTCCTCACCCTTTCACGCGGGATCGGGAGCAGGGAAACTCTTTATGCCGGATCTCCCTCGCGGTCCTCTCTTTCGTGCGCGGAAGGGGAAGGGAGGGGGGAAAGCAGGAGGACAGAGAAGAGAGAGACAGAGGAGGCAATCCAACCTGTGCAGCCCTGCCCTACACTGCAACTTCTGGCCCTTGCTGATCTATCAACCAGAAAACAAAAAGAATAAATTCACCAATTTAAACCACTCTGCTTATTTGCCACTGCCTGAGCCCAGACCCTAGGCTCAGCACCTTCTCCAGCTGCTATGGAGACTGAAACTACTAGCGGGGAGAGGCGGTCCTTGCCTACTTATACCGGTGTCATCAAAGCGATGATGTGTTTCAGTCTCCAAAGCTGCTGGAGGAGGTACAGAACTCAGATGTTCTGGGATTGGACTAGAGGGACGAAAAGAAAGGTCTAATTTCACAATTTATTTCAATTCACTTCATACAAGAGACACAGCTTGATTTTTCATCCAACAGTATTCAAAATCAACGCAAAATCAGATTGGACCCAAGTGGGCTCTATTTAACTTATTATGGGCCTTGTTAAGGAAAATTTTGAAAACTAATTTGGGTTTGCTATAACAAAGGGTGTGGAAACGTATGCAATGAAGACTCCTCTTATTTTTAATTACTTTTGAATATTTCTATAATTCTTTTTTTCAAGTTGAAAGTACAGAGTATGCAGCGTCGATCAGTGAAATAAATTTCTACTTTAATTCATGCTGAATTGTAATTTTTAGACCGCAGAATGTAAAAAATATGCAGAATGTAAAAACCGTTATAAGGCACTGTAGGAAAAACTGAGCCAGTCTTGATTTTCAGTGATCGCATACAGGGGGCATTATAATTTTAAAAGGATGCTTAGACTAGTTAAGTCAGTGACCCTCAAGCTATTACCCATGTAAGAAGATACTTCCTGTGTAATATAACCAGATGGAGGAGGTTTCCTTGAGATTTTTGAAGCTACTTTTATGACTGCTTTATCAGTCTGTAGATTTAGTTCCACTGCCATTCAATCCAAGTACAAACTCTCCAGTAGACTAAGGGCCTCTTTTACTAAAGCCAGTAAGCTGGTTAACAGGTGTTTTACCGCACAGTTACAGGTAGTTGGGAATACTAATGTGTGGTAGTGTCTGCCTTCACACGCGGCAAGGCACATTAATCAGCAATTGCAGGATGGGACAGGGAAAAGCAGGGCCGTCCATTAGGCAGGCTAGGTGGCCGCCTAGGGCAGCAGACCTCTGAGTGGCACGGCACCTGCAACAGGACATATGCTTTGGCACACATGGCCTGCCGCTTCTGACCCCCTCCAACAGGAAGTTGTGTCAGGAGGGTCAGAAGCAGCCCAAGGGTTTCTGTCCCCCCCCCCAAGGTTGCGCCACCACCCCCAGTGCCACTGATTCCTGCAGCGGGGTGGAGGGATGGTCGATGCAGCGTGTTGGCAGTGGCAGACCATGTGCCTCGACAGACATGGACTGCCACTTCTGAACACCCTCTTCCAACATAACTTCCTGTTGGAGGGGGGGGTCAAAAGCAGCAGGCCATGCATGCCGAAGCACATGGCCTGCTGCGAGCGCTGTGCCACTCACAGAGGTCTTCTGCCCTAGGCGGCTGCCTAGCCTGCCTAATGGATGGCCCGGCTCTGGGGAAAGGGGCAGAGAGTGGGCAAAGAGAGCACACTATTGCTAGAGTCAGGGTAATTGCCACATGCTCAGTGGCAACGTGGCTCTTAACATGGGTTCACCTAACTCCTCCTCTGGAGGAGTTGTTAAGTGAATCCGACACAATGGAGCTCACGTTAGGAAAGCTCTTTGCACATTAGCTGTTGGGAGCATACTGAACACGCCCCCGATAGCTAACGTGCGGCCTTTGCCATTAACGCACTTGAGATCAGTGTGTTAATGGCAAATCCTTAACAGGCTTTAGTAAAAGAGGCCCTAAGTCTTTCCTAAAATCCTTCATTGTTATATAGGTTTGCAGAGTTTGTCCAATCTTTTCCCTTCTTGTTTGCCTAGAAGCATGGCAATGATATGTCTTGATTCTGATGCAGCAAGAGATACTGATCACAATCCTTATTCATGCCATTGGAAAGGTACTAAGTGTACTAGGTGAACCTTCAGCTTTGTCTCCCCACTCATTCAATCCTCACAGTTAACTTACAGGCCCCTAGGTAACCCTCACTGAGATTTTAATAATTAAACTCAATCATGATCACTCCATATTGGCCCTCCCAGAACAATACTGCTTAAAAATTACACAATTTGGCATCGTAAATTTTTTGGAGGTAATTTTAAAAGGCTTGCAAGGCATTTACATGTGCTAAAAGCAGTATACACATGTGTAAAGTCCCTATACTTGTAAATAACTATTTAAAAAAACACCACTTATATGCATAGTTCTGTGTCACACAGTTTTGAATGGGTCTTGCTGTAGCCATATTTTAAGCTGGCCTTTAAAGTATATATGCATACTTTACAAAATCTAGATATCAGCATTTACACCTGATTTAATGCACACAGAAGTGTCAGCTAATTGTTCGTCTGGACCTGGGGTTTGCAGGAGTGACTGAGGGCTCAACTGTGCTGGACATCCAGTTTTATAAAATCTGGCACTTACAGGTGTAGGTTGCAAAATTGCCACTACACATTGGCACTCACACATTGAACCCAGAGTGATGTTGCTCTTTTTGTGAATGTATTCTTTTCTAAAATGGCTGTTCCTGCTGTACATGCTGCAAATGACACATGTATTTCCTGTATCCTTCAGCAAGCTTTTTAGAAAATATCAGGGAAATTGTGCACATCCGGACCTGGATGTCCTTTTTCCTACCTAGATGATCTATGCAAAACTGGGCTTCATGCTTTGTGAATGAAGATATGAATGAAGATATAACTACACACACACATAATATGAGGGCAATTTCTTAAAATAATTTACCTGGACTACTTGAGAACTGTCCATCCATTCTTTGGATAAACATATGCGCTGTAGTTCTTTGAGTTAGTGGGACTGTCAAGACATATTGTTTCACATTGTCTGCAGCTATTACTTGTCACCTCTACCAGAAGCTGTCACTTTAATCATTATGCAGATTAGGCAATCATCTAAACAGCCCTGTCCCTATTACTCTCTTGCAGTGGTTGCCAACCCAGTCACAATGAATACGCATCAAATAGATATGATATAATGGAAGCAATGCATGCAAATCTATCTCATGCATGTATGCATATCCACTGGGAATATGCCAAAAATCAGACTGGCTGGGTGAGCCTCAAGGACTGGGTTGAGAACCACTGCCCTCCTGTATAGCAGCAATCAGAACTTTAGGCACTTTCTAAATGGCAAATGAACTGCCCCTCCTAATGTGGTAACTACTATGTTTTGATTTCTATTCGAATCCATACATCAAAACTGATGTATGAACTTTGGGCGGTATCAATCTGATAGGACTGCATGTTTGGGACTGTCAACTAATGCAGAGATCTTACAGGCTGGATGCATCTCTGGTGCTTACAACAAACTACAAAGTAGATGGCATCAGTTTCTCTGAATCTTGCTGCGTGTGGTATTTTTCCCATTCAAAGAAACAGCAACGTTAAAAATAGCCAACATCCAAACATACTGCTAAAGCAAGACAACTGCTGAGAAAAGGGAAAATGAAAGAGGGACATAGACGTTATTGGAATTATGTTAAACAAAGGCATATCAGAAAGTCAGGATTCCAGCAGGAGGCATAAATCACAAGGCATACATATAGGAACTATTTTCTATCCCCTCTAAAATATCAGCCAAATTATTTTGCGGCGCAGTAGAAGTCAAGATTTTAGTTTTTTGCTCTACGATTTCCATGGTTTAGTCCATACCTCAACCCTCAGCATAGAAACTTTTAAGAATCCTCACTGCAGTGCTCAGATATTTCTCTGTAACATTTGATCTCTGACTTTCATACGGCAATTAGCTGGAAAGCAAGTCTTCTGATAACCTTTTAGTTTAGAACAATCTTCCATTGGGATCATACCAGAAAGACAAAAGGAGCATACCTCACGGGCAAATTAAATATGAGCAGTGGTAAGACTGTTGAACATGAAATGATTTAAGCAGGCAATGACAAAGTAAAATACAGACACAAAGCAAAGTTTTACTGATACCAGTATGTCAGGAACTTCTCATGCAAAGCCTCTTAAATGTCAAATAGGTGTCAAATATTAATCTCAGATCAAATCGATTTTGGTGAGGGAGGCTCTGTATTTAGAACATCTCTATTCTTTTAGAGGTTAAACAGAGAAAATGAGAAGCTTGGACTGCATGTGTGTCCCACATCAGAGTGACTTCATTTTGGAAAGAAAATGATATTTTATCCTCTCAGTTATTGCAAGCTGAAAATTGATTGGTCTGCTCCAGCTGTTTTCCTGACTCTTGACAGCAGATCACCAGCAGTACTTCTGCTGATGACATGAATAGAAAAGCCACAGCTGGAGCTGAAGAATTCACTTTGTGATATATTTCCAACCTAGATGTCATGGGGTGTGTGTCCACACAGGAAGTCCAATCATTGCTTTCAGCAAGGAAGATATTTGCATATTTTTCCTTATTATGTATCATGTGAATGTCAACATTTGGGAGAGTGAACATGGGTTGCCTAAAACAACGGAAATGAAAGCAGATGATTTGGGTCAGACTTTGTATCCCCATCTCACATCATTGTAAACTAATAGGTTGGCAATAGCTTGATGGTACCATCTGTAAGGCTGGAAGAAAGTTGCAATATTCATGTGAAGAAGAAAAATGCTACTTAGCTAATTTTGTATTTGTTGCAGCAGGACATGTGCAAAAACAGAAGCCACTGTAAAATACTGCATGCACTTCATCAAACATAAAGCTGCAACATCTATCTTGTATAGCATGATAATCAGAATTAATGAATCTCATTCTGAGCTGAGATTTTTTTTTTCTGGAAACACTGGGTAGCATAAAGAGGTTACACAACACAATATTTTAGTAGGGCCACTAGAGGTCCTTGCCATCTAAGCAAGGCAGAACCTTAAGGGTCTCTACACTAGTTTTTGTGCTCTAAGTTGGTAAGTTTCTAATGGATTTTTGTAACCAAGATGCATGATTTTAAATCGCCTTGGTTTCCAGACCTCTCACCATTCTTCCAGCTTTGTCAAGTCCCCTTATATTTTTCAGTTAAACTCTCTATATGGAATCATAACAAATCTAAAAAAATTATAAGAAACCGCCCCCCCAGGAAAACAAAGAAAAAAAGTCAAACTAAACATCCAGTTCACCTACCGAACATAAACCAGAGCAATATCCAAAATGAAAAGAAGTCCCATGTGTGCAGATTATAAGACTAAGCAATTTGAGTGAGGTACTGTTTAACAGGTTGCCATAGCTTCACAAAATGTAGAACTTGGTCCTTACACTCTGCCACTGCAGCTTCATACTGTTGAATTAAACAACCAAAGTTCCACCAAAAATGAATGTTCAATTTAGTACAATCCTTCCAACATACAAGTACATTTTTAATTGCAATACAAAGTAATAAATCAATTGTTTCTTGCCCACAGTCATAGGAACCTCGAGTGCAGAGATTTATAAACATTCAAAGCATATGTTAGCGTAGTAAACCAAAAACTATTCCGAATAACTTGCCACACTCCTTGCCAAAAGGGTTGGATATTAAGAAAACAAATCATACGATTATCCAGCCTCTCTATGTCACCATGACAAAACAAGCATAGATTAGAAAAACTAGGATCAATTTGATGGGATTGAAGAGATATCCAGAATGCTCTATGTGCAAAAAAGGACATGGATTGAGATATCAAAGCAGAAGAAGAGACTCTCACCACATCTTTCCAGAATCTGAGCTGATAGTGGAAGCCTAGTTTTCCTTTTCCCATATCTTAAACACGCCAATGTTAATATAATCTAAATCATTCAAGAGCAGAGGGTACAGCTGAGAGGCCATATGACCTGTCTTATGAACAGCCCAACAAACAAATATGTTCTAAAGCTCCTGGAGTGGAATATTACTGGCTGCAATGGCATATTTCAACTGTAAAGCACAGTTACTTACCTGTAACAGGTGATCTCTGGGAACAGCAGGAATAAGTCTTCACATATGGGTATCGTTGGTACCGACAGAGTCTGCGCGGGAACGCTCCCCAGCGTCCTGAAAGAAAGCTTTTGGGAGCATCCCACAGCGCCTGCGCGCTGCCTTCCCGCCTTTCCTAACTGCCTCTCTCCAGTTCGAGTTTTAAAGCTGAGACAAAGAGAGAGAGAGGAAAGGAAAGATAGATAGAGAGATACAACTCCTAGGGGAGGTGGGTGGGTTGTGAAGACTTATTCCTGCTGTTCCCAGAGATCACCTGTTACAGGTAAGTAACTGTGCTATCTCCAGGAACAAGCAGGAATGAGTCTTCACATATGGGGACTCCCCAGCTAGAGATGCCTGGGAGATCACCCAGATTGTGAGTCCCTGGGAAGGGCACTACCTCTACCCATGAATCTCAGGCATCCAGTTCAGGGATGGAGGGTAGGAGTTGATTAGGTATGGAACAGGTGTTTGAGAACAGCCTGACCAAACAAGGCATCCTGGCGGGAGTCCTTGTCCAAGCAGTAATGGGCTGTGAAGGTATGAACCGATGCCCAAGTGGCCGCTCGACAGATTTGGTCGATGGACACAGAGTTTAGATGAGCCATAGAGGTTGCCATGGCCCTCACATTGTGAGCTGTGACATGGCCCTCCAGAGAAAAGTTCTTACTTTGGTAGGCGAAGGAAATACACTGAGCAATCCAATTGGACAGAGTTCTCTTAGAGACTGGAAGTCCTAAATGAGAAGGATCAAAAGCAACAAAACGTTGAGAGGACTTTCTGTGTTGCTGTGTCCTGTGTAAGTAGAAAGCAAGTGCTCTTTTACAATCCAGGGTATGAAGATTCCTCTCTGCACTTGATGCATGAGGTCCTGGAAAAAAGACAGGTAAAAAGACCTCCTGGTTCAGATGAAAAGGTGAGACCACTTTAGGCATAAAGTGTGGATTAGTTCTGAGGACTACCTTGTCATGATGGAACCTTGTATAAGGAGGATTAGCCACTAAAGCTTGCAACTCACTGATAAGGCGAGCTGAGGTGACTGCAATGAGAAAAAATAACTTTCCAAGAAAGGAATTTTAAGGAGGCAGTGGCTAAGGGTTCAAAGGGTGGCTTCATAAGCTGGCCAAGAACCAGATTCAAGTCCCAGGCCACTGGAGGTGGTCTAATGGGAGGTTTAGTCAAAAGAAGGCCTCTCATGAATCTTGCTATAAGAGGATGAGAGGAAATAGGTTGTCCATTGAGAGGCTTAAGGGATGCTGCAATAGCACTCAAATGGACTCTGATTGAATTTGTTTTAAGGCCTGCATGGGATAAATGCATCAAATAGTCTAGTAAAGAATGCAAAGGTATTGCAAGAGGGTTGAGACCCTTCTCTGCACACCAAATGGAAAACCTTTTCCATTTAAAAGCATATGAACGTCTGGTGGAAGGCTTTCTGGAAGCATGAAGGATATCCTTCACTTGCTGAGAAAGTTGTAAATCTTGAAGGTCTAGGCCTTCAGCAACCAGGTCCTAAGATGAAGAGACTGAGGATTTGGGTGCCACAAGGTTCCCTCCTCCTGGGAGAGGAGATCTGGAGCAGACTCCAGGTCTAGGGAGGGAGCTTGAGAGAGATGCAGAAGTAGAGGGTACCACACTTGGCGTGGCCAAAGTGGTGCTATGAGGATCATAGTCCATTTGTCTCTCTGAAGCTTGAACAGAGTCTTGGGGATTAGGGGAATAGGTGGAAAGGCCTAAAGGAAGTCTTGCCCCCAATGAAGGAGGAAGGCATCCCTGGCCTGAACTCCCTGACATGGAATCCTGGAACAGAACCGGGGAAGTTTGGCATTCCACGGACTTGCAAACAGGTCTATGTCTGGGGTACCCCAAATCCGAAAAATTCTGGCTATCTGGTCCCCATGGAGGGACCATTCGTGCGGAAGCAGAACTCGACCGAGTCTGTCTGCCCAAGAGTTTTGAACTCCTGGAAGATATACTGTCATGAGATGGATTTGATGCTCTCTGGCGAAGGCCCACAATCTCAGAGCTTCGTTGCAAAGTGACAGAGAGCCAGTTCCTCCCTGCTTGTTCACGTAGAACATAGCTACCTGGTTGTCCGTGTGGATGAGGACTGTCTTGTAGCTGAGCAGGGTGTGGAAGACTCTGAGAGCCAGAAAGATTGCTCTGAGCTCTAAGAGGTTGATATGAAGATATGTCTCCTGTGGAGACCAGATGCCCTGGGTCGAGAGATCTTGTAGATGAGCCTCCCAACCCTTTGGAGAGGCATCTGTTGTAAGGGTTGCTTGGGGTAACACCTGTTGAAAGGGGGACCCCAGCAACAGATTCTGAGTGGACATCTACCAGTGGAGGGACGAAAATAGGCGACTGGAGGTTGCTATTTTGTCTGATAGGCAACCTGATGCCTGGGTCGATTGGGTGGATAGGGTCCAATGAGCTGCTCTCATGTGAAGGCGAGCATAGGGAACCACATGCACCGTGGATGCCATGTGGCCTAAAAGTTGCAACATCTCTCGAGCAGTTAAATGGGATTTTAACTGAATCTGGGAGGCTAACTGCACCAAGCGTAGGCAACGGGCCTGGGGAAGATAGGCCCTTGCAGTTGTGGCATCCAGTAAGGCCCCTATGAACTCTAGAGACTGAGTAGGGGTAAGATGGGATTTTGGAATGTTGATTACCAGTCCCAGATACTGAAGAACACGCCTTGTGCAGGCTAGAGAAGTCTGGGCCTCTGACTGGGATGGAGCTCGGATGAGCCAGTCGTCCAGATATGGGAATACGAATATTCCTAGAGTGCGTAGGAATGCAGCTACTACTGCCATGCATTTTGTGAACACTCTTGGAGCAGAGGCCAGACCGAAAGGAAGCACTTTGTATTGGTAGTGCTTTCCTTGGTACAGGAAGCGAAGGAATCTTCTGTGTGTTGGATGGATGAGAACATGGGTGTATGCATCCTTGAGATCTAGAGAACAAAGCCAGTCCTGACTCTGGAGGTATGGAAGGAGAGTTCCGAGAGAAGTCATCTTGAATTTCTCCTTGCATAGAAACTTGTTCAATTCTCTGAGATCTGATATGGGTCTGTAGCCCCCTGTTTTCTTTGGGATGAGAAAATAGGGGGAGTAAAACCCTGAGCCCTGTTGAAGAAGGGGTACTTCTTCTATTGCCCCTTGGGCAAGAAGAGTAGCAATCTCCTGACCTAAAAGGTTGAGGAGAGATGTTGGAGAATTGAACTGTTTCACCATGGTGTGAGGAGGAAGGTTTAAGAAATGAAGTTTGTACCCTTCCCTTATGATGGAGAGGGTCCACTGCTCTGCTGTGATTTGTTCCCATCTGGGAGCAAAGTGAGCTAACCTTCCTGGGATGGTGAGGGGGGCTCTGGATGTTCTGGAGCCAGAAAGGCTAAGTTCTCTAGTGGAAAGTCAAAGGCCCTGAGGAGGCTGAGGCTGTTGGGCCGTAGCAGTCCTCGCAGCCTGGGTTTTGGCCTGTTTTGGTTGTTGCTGCCTCTTTGTAGCAAAACGACCTTGAGAAGAGGCCTGACCATAAGAAGAAAATTTTCCTTTCTTTGGGAAAGATCCCTTTTTGAACAACCTCTTTTTGAAAGGAGCAGTAGTAGACTTTGAAAGTCTATCTAAAGCAGAATTTTCAGTATCCATCTGGTTGGCCTTTGCTTGCCAATCTTTGCCAAACAGGTTTTCGCCTGTACAGGGAAGGTTACCTAGACCATCCTGTACCCAGGATTCTAAATCAGAGGCTTGCAAACGAGCAACTCTGCGTGCACCTATGGCAATAGCCGAGGCTCTACTGACCCCCTCAAAAGAGTCAAAGGCTGCACGGTTGGAAAACTTGGATACATCCTGTGCCTGTTTAAGCCAGGTGATATATTCTTCTCTCTTATCTTCTGTCATAAAAGGAGATAAGGTTTGCAGATGATCTGTAACTTCTTTTAGAAACATCCCCATATAGAGACTATAGGAGTTGATTCTGGCTACAAGCATACTGGCCTGGAAGATTTTCCTGCCAAAGGCATCTAGGGTTCTGCATTCTCTTCCCGGAGGAGCAGAGGAGTGCCTTTTTGTACTCTTGATCTTTTTCATAGCAGACTCTACCACAATGGAGTGGTGAGGAAGCTGAGTCTTATGAAACCCAGGACAAGGAGGAACACGATACATGGTGTCCAACCTTCTGGAATGAGGGGAGGTGGAAAGAGGAGTCTCCCATATGCCCAACATGTGTTCATAAAGAATCTCATGTATTGGTAAGGTGGCTGCCTCTTTAGGAGCCTTAGGATATTGTAGGATATCTAATTTTTTGGCTCTAGGTTCAGTCTCAGAGGTCACTGAGATGGACAGGTCTTTGGCCACCTCCCTAATAAAGTCCTGAAAAGACAAGTCTTCAGGAGGAGACATTCTCCTTTTTGGAGAAGAGGGTTCCTGAGGAAGGATCCCCGATGCTTCAATTGAGGCCTCTGAAGAGTCAGAGTCTTCAGAAGAAGTATCGACTGTCTGGATGCTCTCGTAGAGCCCGATACGCGTACCGGGAGGTATCGACATCGGGAGTAATCGGTACCGGGCCGGTACTGATAGGCATCACTGGATAGCGTACCGCTGCCGTCGATGCTGATGTCGATGCAAGCGGTACTGGTATCGGAACCGGAATCGGATCCTGTACCGGAATTGGTACGGGTACCGACAACGGGGTTTGTTGCGGTACCGTAGGCGTTGCAGCTTGAATGAATGCCGTGATGGCACGCTGCATGGTCAGAATATTCTGATCCATTGATGCCACCAATGTCTGGATATCGGTACCGGTAGAAACTGCCGGTACCCCAGAACATTGTAACAGGTGATCGGTCGAGGCCGAGCCATCGATGTCAACCTGTGACCCCATAGGTAGTGCTTTGGAAGCAGGAGCCTCCCGCCGGGGTAATTTTGCCGGTGTGGTATCCTCAAGAGTAAGCCCTCTTTGAGGACCGGCCAGATTTAAGTTTGGTTACCTGAGATCCATGGGATGAAGAAGCAGCCCTGGAAGACGTCGATGCCACGGAAGCTGCATCGGAGGGAAACAGGGTACTGAGCTTAGCTGCCCGATTCTGTAACCCTCTTTTGGACATCATGGAACAGGAGGACTCACAATCCGCAATGGAGTGGTCAGGACCTAAACATTTTAGACACCAGTCATGGGTGTCGGTGACAGAAATAGTGCTACTGCACTTTGTGCATTTTTTAAACCTGGAGGCGGGTTTTTCCATGAGGGAAAAATATTTCTGTAGGCCTAAGGCCCCAGAAGAAAAATGCACTGAAAAAAGTAGAAGATTTTTTTTTTTTTTTTAAAGAAAGAAAAAGAACCGGTAGCACCGGTGCGGAATCAAGAAGGCAGACACGCGACTAAAGAAAAATAAAAGAAAATAAGAAATTCTTCAGCGGTGACAGGAAACACGACCTGCTGGTTCCGCGGAAAAGAAGAACTGGAGAGAGGCAGTTAGGAAAGGCGGGAAGGCAGCGTGCAGGTGCTGTGGGATGCTCCCAAAAGCTTTCTTTCAGGACGCTGGGGAGCATTCCCGCACAGGCTCCGTCGGTACCGACGATACCCATATGTGAAGACTCATTCCTGCTTGTTCCTGGAGATCCATTTAAAACAATGGAAACAGGGATATAACAGGACTTGACTAATCCCGGGTGCAGGGTCACTATGGAGACTATAAATTGAATTCTGGTGCCTGAGATTTTATTGCCCCCTCCCCCGGCCACCATGTGATATATTTTACACTTCCTGATGAATTGTTTGCTGTTCCATTGCAATCAACTCTGCATGTAGCTTGAACCGCGGAGTGGAGGAAGTTTGCTGATCTTGCGGTTTCAAGTCTCAGGAGATCAGCAAACTTCCTGTACCACATGGCTGATGCTAAATGCAGAGCCGATCGCGGTGGAGCAGCGAACAATGTGCCAAAAAATAGGGTAAGATATATCGGATGATGGCTGGAGGAGGGGACAGTGAGAGAGAAACACATCGCTTGATGGCTGGGGAAGGGAGCAAGGAGAGAAGAGAAACTGGAAGATGGCAGGGGGGACAGAGAGAGACTGCGATTATGTGGGGGGCGTAAGAGAGAAACTGGAGTGATGTGGGGGTGTGTCAGAGAGAGACTGGGGTGATGTGGAGGGCGTGAGAGAGACTGGGGTGATGGTGGGGGGGGGGGCTGTGAGAGACACTGGGTGGCTGGAGGGGGGCTATGAGAGAAAGTGTGTGGTCTGGGTGTGGGAGCTATGGGAGATTTTTTTTTTTGCTTTATGTATTACCAGGCCATGGTGATATGTGAAGCAAAAAAGCAAGTTGCTTAGGGTACAGCTGCCACAGTACTCATTGAGGTTGGTGACGGGGAGAAGGGACACTGCCTTCTGTTGGCACTGCCTAATGGCATGCTAAGGACCTGATTTATTAAGCTTTCTTTTCCCATAGAAAATGGGTAAACAGTAAATCGGGACCTTAGGAAAAGGATCTGAGATACACCTTTTGGGGGACGGAGGGCACTGTGACTGAGATCTTGGTGGCTGGCTCCTAAAAGTTTAAGATGGCTCCTAGATTCCAAGAAAATCTGTCAAGCTCTGGGGTATACCATAAATATCTCTCAAATGCTGAAAAGAGAGCAAGCACCCATCTTGTGAAATCTGACCAAGTGAAAAAAACATCTTTAGTCATCCATAAATCCCACTGTACCATCTTTTATTAATTCTAATCAAAGGATTACATCAGAGAGGGTTCCATTTAGTCAAGCTCTATTTCTCCTCAAGTTGCCTATCCAGAGCTACAAATGCCTTGGCCACTGAACTTCCTCCCCTCCCCAGAACATGCCGCAGACGCAAAGGTTTAATAAGGTCCCACTCTAAAACCAACAACGGGAGCCCCACTGTTCTTCCTCCAAAACTCAATGACACCACTGACTAAGCATAAAGGCATGATAGGACAAGAAATAGGGAAAGTCCACTCCTCCAAGATGTTTAGGCGCCTTCAATTTTTGTGCAGCAATCCGGGGTCATTTTTGCTTCATAAAAAGATCAATAAAATCCTATCTAACTCCTTATAAAAGGAGAAGGAAAATAAGGTAGACAACATATTAAAATATACAAAATTATTGGTATCCTTATCATTTTAATGGTGGCCAATCGACCCCACCAAGATAAAAACAAAGGGTTCCAGTGCAGACATAGATCTTTGACCCACTGTGGTACTCTCTGCTCATTGGATGAGATGGTCAAGTCTAGATCAGATAAAAACCAAACTCAAAAATATGTTACAGCTCCCCTCCCCCCAAGTTTCTATTGAAAATGAAAGGCATCAAAACTAGACCGGACACAATGGACATTTAGGAGTATTACTCCCAACTTTGTCCAGTCAATTTTATAAGCAGAACAATGTCAAAAGATTGTATCAAAGACATGAGGACTGGCAAGGTGATATCAGGTTTCCTCCTGTATTTTTATCATACATCCTGGTGTCTACCCTGTTACAAATGTTTGTATCTTCTGCAAAAAGAAGATTTTTCTGTTAAATGCCTCTGCATTGAGGTACTGGACATTGTTTTTATTAGACTAGACTCAACTGACCACCACTCCATGAATTCTTTGCTTAACCAATTCCTCACCCAGTTAACAGCTTTCTGTCCTACTTCTGCACTGCATAACTTGCCAATCAACTAGTCTTCTGTTAAAAGCCTTAATGAAGTCCAACTAATCAATTTTAAGAATATCACCCTGACCCACCATATTTTTCACATCAAAAAACTCAATCAAAGTTTGCCTGATAGAATCCCCCCTCCTCAACATTATGAAATCATGCTGTCTGGGCTCATAACTGCAAAATGCTAACATTTTTAACTTGCTGGTAATGCATATATTTTACCTAATCTCCTAACACAGATGCTAATTTACTGAAGTACATTAACATGCGTAGCACACTTTACATAGTAACATAATATATGACAACAGATAAAGACCAGCATGGTCTATCTAGTCTGCCCAGTTTTGGTAGATAAGTCCCATTCACTGTAATGCAAGTCATGTTAACTTGTGATATAGAGGTTCATTTTTAGCATGGCTTAATAAATAAGCCCGATGGTGAACAATGCGATTTTTTTTCTCTGATCTACCAATATGCAGTTAGGGCTGTTTGTTTCAAAAATACTGACTCAAAACTGACAATTAATTTGCAGATAACTATGATGTCTACTAAGTATTGTCCACTATTTGGCTCATAAATTTCTTTTATTCTCCTTGAAGTACAATGATGCAGATAGCCACTTTCTCGTGCAATATTACTCCTGCTAAGACTTAATAGCTCTGTGTCTCAACACAAAGGATGAATGCTGGATATAATAAAATTACTCACCTGTATCAGGTATTCTCTGTAATCAAGAGGATATGTCCTCATACATGGTTGATGTCACCAATAGAGCCCCATATAGCAAACTCTCTCAGCTCCTTCTAGAAGTTTTTCGAGTAGTCCCTTTGTGCATGCACGCATATTCCTGCCAGCTGCTGCCACACCTCATCTCCTAATCAACTTAGCAGAATACAACTCCAAGGGGGAAGTGGGAGGGTTGAGAGGACTTCTCCTGCTGCCCACAGATAACACCTGCTCTAGACGAATAACTGTTTTCTCCATGGCCAAGTACTCACATCTAGGATTCCCTAGCTATCAGCTGTCTCAAAAAGAAAAAAAGGTAAATTAGAGTGTCACAACTGGCAGACAATAACTAACAGAATGTTTTTTTTGGCAACAGATCTATAGCAAAAATGAGGCATCATGGAACAAAAGAAAAAAATGGGCCTGGGGACAAAGAGCTGGATTCTAATCCACAAACAGATTTTGAAGCATAGCCTGGCCGAGTCTGCTGGGTCAGGAGTCCCTTTCCAAACAGTAGTGTGATGTGAATGTTTGGACCGAGGTCCAAGTTGCAGTCTTACAGATCTTTTCCATGGAGGCTGAGTGCCAAGTAGGTCAAAGATGCAGCCATGGCTCAAACATTGTGTGCCGTGACATAACCTTTGAGCATCAGACCTTCCTAGGCATAAGCAAAAGAGATGCAATCTATTAGCCAAACTGAAAGAATACATTTGTTGATGGTAGCCCTCAACCTACTGGGGCCAAAAGAAACAAAAAGCTATGGAGACATTCTATGGGCTTTAGTCCACTCCAAACAGAATGCCAAGACTCTCTTGCAGTTCGTGTGCAACATTCTCTCCCCTTTGTGAGTAAGGGGTCTTTGGAAAACCGTTGACTGATTAAGGTGGAAGTTCAACACCACTTTAGGAAAGAATTTAAGGATCATGTAAAGCCACTCTATTATTGAAAAATTTTATAAAGGATGAATCCACTAGTAGAGCATAGAGCTCACTTACTACCACCAAAAACAAGATCTTCCAGGTCAATTGCTTCAGTCCACTGGTATCTAGTGGCTCAAAAGGAGCCTTCATCAGCTGAGTCAAAACCGTGGGAAGCTTTAGGGGAGGCGAATAACTAAAAGCCGTAGAGAGATAGGTTTACCTTTTTCATGATGGTGATAAGCAACAACTGCATTAAGGTGAACCCTGACAGAGTTGATCTTTGAACCTGACTTGAAAATGTAGAAGTTATTCAAGCAGTTTTTGTATGGGACATGAGAAAAGGGTTTAGGGCTCACTCCTCACACTAGAAGGCAAACCTCTTCCATTTCAAGACATATGATCTCCATTTGGAATCCCTTCTGCAGGCCAGGAGGATGGAGGTAATACCAACCAGCAGACCCCACCTTAACATCCAAGCTATAACGGTTAGGGAACTTAAATACAATAAAGTTCCTTGATCCTGCGTAATCAGAGTCAGTGAGTCACCCAAGCAAACTGGGACTTTGATGGAAAGTTCTTGCAGACAAGGAAATCATGGCTGCCTGGGCCAATAAGCCATTATGAAAATTATGTGTCCCTGTTGTCTCTGAGTTTCAGGAGGGTTTTTGCTATCAGAAGAATAGAAGGATATGCATACAGAAGAACGTCTCCTCATTGTAGGAGGAAAGCATCCAAGGCTAGTTTGCCATGCGTCTCTACCCTGCAGCAGAACTGAGGCACTTGCCTGTTTCAAGAAAAGACAGAGGCATTCACAGTTCATGGTCTATTCATGAGGATAAAGGGCACAGGTCAGCTTGGCTGCCAAGGTGTTCTCTTCGCCTGGCAAGTATGTGGCTCTGAGCATCGGTCTGTGAGGCATGGCAAAGCTCTTGTTTGTTTATGCAGAACATCGCAATTGATTGTCCTTCTGAATCATGATAATTTTATTGGCCAACTAATCTCTGAAAGCCTTTAGAACATTTGATATTGCTTTCAGTTCCAGAAAATTGATTTGGTGAAGGCTTGCCTGGGGGAGACCACAGGCCCTGGGGTGTGGAACACTTCTAAAGTGGAGTGGAGGAGTGGTTGGGGCAAGGTACTTCAGGCCGGAAGGTCGGGGTTCAAATCCAACTAGAGGACAGCAACCTTGGGCCGGAAGGACTGGGGTTTCTAGTCCCACAGGTGCTCCTTGTGGTCTTGGGCAAGCCACTTAACCCTCCATAGCCCATGTTCCCTGTAAAATAGTTATCTCCAAGTTATAATGCCCTGTTCAATGTAATTTCAGTTTGTTCAATGTAAACCGCACTGATGCAGAATAGCACGGTATATAAGAGAATGTAAATAAATAAATAAATGATTTTCCCAGCTCCTCTGTCATCAGCAAATTTTGGTAGAGAGGATCTGAAAGGGCTGACCATTCACCAGATTGAAATGATCTGTCCACCAGGATCGGAAGTCTCAGAGAGAAGTAACACAGATGATGTCTGTGACTGGACTGTGTCCACTGCATGCTCAGGGTCCACTGAGCTTGTCTCACGTTGTGATGTGCCAAGGGAGTTACATGAACCATCAAAGCCATGTGGCCTAACATTCTCCTTGACATATGCTGACTCTATTGTACTCCTTAAACTATTACCACCAGTCAGGTCAGCCTGTCTTGAGAAAGGGAGGCCTTCACCTGAGTCATGTCTAGCAGGGTTTCAATGAATTCCAATTGGTGGGATGGGCTGAGGTTCAAATGGGATAAAGTGTAGTTACTCACCTGCAACAGGTGTTCTCCAGGGAAAGCAGGAATCAGTCCTCACATATAGGTGACATCAGCGCTGACAGAGCCCCCACAAAAGCATCTCAACAGCTTTCAAAGAAAGCCTTTGGAAGATGCCACCACTCGTGCGTGATCCCCTTCCCACCTAAGTGTGCTATCTTATTCAGTCAGATGACAGCTAGAGCCGACAAAAGAAAATGGCAAAAATTGTACAGCAACTCCAAGGGGAAGAGGGAGGGTTGTGAGGACTGATTCCTGCTGTTCCTGGAGAACACCTGTTACAGGTGAGTAACTACGCTTTCTCCAAGAACAAGCAGGAAATCAGTCCTCACATACGGGACTCCCTAGCTACAGGCTACTGAGAACCTGTAGAAAAACACGGTCCAGCTGTGAGCAGCTGCAAGCGAGTCTGAGGAAAGACTCTAAGGATCCCATCTAAGAGCCTTCTAAGAACCATTGCTCCGGTAGCCTGAACAAGAAGGATCGGAGGGTAGGAGTTGCCTAAACGCTGAACAGAATATGGAGTACGGCCTGGCCAAATGTGCTGTCTCTTTGGGACTCCCTCTCCAGGCAGTAGTGAGCTGAAAAGGTGTGAACTGAGGACCAAGTGGTGGCCCGGCAGATGTCTGCCACAAGGACAGAATATAGGCTTGTAACAGAGGTCACCATAGCCCTGACGTTATGCGCTGAGACCCGGCACTCCAACAAAAGTCCAGCCTGATTGTGGCCAAAGGCAATGCAGTCCATCACTAAGATGGACAGGGTCCACTTGGTAACAGCCTCCCCCAGGCGACTGGGGTCGTAGGAAACGAAAAGCTGTGAGGCTTTGCAGTGATCCTGGGTACATTGCAGGTAGAAGGACAGGGCCCTCTTACAATCCAGAGTATGGAGAACGGCCGCTACCTTTTTGGCATGGGGCCATGGAAAGAAGGTGGGGAGAATCACCTCCTGACTGAGATGAAAGGTGGATACCACCTTCAGAAGGAATTTAGGGTGGGTGTGAAGTACGACCCTATTCTTGTAGAAACTGGTGTAAGGTGGTTCAGCCACCAAGGCCTGAAGATCACTGGCTTTGCGGCAGAGGTGAGCGCCACCAGAAAGACGACCTTCCAGGAAAGATAATGCAAATGGCAAGTAGCCAGAGATTCAAAAGTCGACTTGGTGTGCTGTGTCAGAACCACGTTGCGGTCCCATTCCGCCGGGGGCAGGTGGATGGAAGGCTTAGAGAGAAAGCTTCATCTATATCGGGTAATGAGAGGATGCTCAGAAAGAGGTTTGCCCTCTATGGAATGATAGTGCGCCGAGAGTGCACTCAGGTGCACTGTGACAAAGTTGGACTTGAGTCCAGTTTGCGAAAGGTGAAGCAAGTACTGTATTACCATGTGCACATGGCAAAAGAACAGGTCAACCCATTGCGCTACACACCATACTGAGAATCTGCACCACTTGAAGGCATAGGCCCATCTCGTGGAGTTCTTATAAGAGGCCAGGAGGACGTCCTCCACCTCCCTTGGGAGGTTGAAGGGTGCTAAGGCTACCCGTTCAGCATTTATTTATTTAGCAGTGCTTATATACCGCTTTTCACTGTATCACAGTGATTTACATCGAACTGAATACAAATTACATAAAACATATTGTAGTTAAACTATGTGCAAAAACAATGTACCTGGAACTTTATAACTATATACATGTAGACAAGTAGGTTAGCTGTTTCGGTGTGCACATTTCCTGTGGGGGTTCAGCATGTCCTTGGTTCAGAGTCTGGGTTGAAGTATTTTGCGAACAGGAAGGTTTTGAGATGTTTGCAGAATGTAGGGATGTCAATGATATTTTTTTATATGCTTTGAGAGTGTGTTCCAGAGGTTGAAGGGTACTAAGGCTACTGTTCAGCAGCCATGCTGTTAACAACAGGGACTCCAGGTTGGGATAAAGAAGGGAGCCCTCCTCCTGGGTAAGTAGCCCCGGGGCGTTCCCAAGAGGGCCCCGGAGCTCCGTCGAGAGGTGGAGCAACAGGGGAAACTAAGGCTGCCTGGACCACCATGGGGCAACCAGGATCATGGAGGCCTTGTACCGCAGGACCTTGAAGAGGGTTCGGGTGATTAGTGGCATGGGAGGGAAGGCATACAGATGTCCGCTGCTACCTGGGACGAATGCGGTTGGGGACAGCAGAAGTGGGGCAGCTGAGCACTGGTCGAGTTGGTGAAGAGGTCCAGACTTGGGGTTCCCCAGACTCGGAAGAACCACTGTGCCACCCTGGCGTCTAGTCGCCATTCATGTGGCTTGAGAACCCTGCTCAGCCTGGCCGCTAGGACATTGTCTTGGCCCAGAAGGTATACAACCCTGAGGAGCATTCCCTGACTGATTGCATACGAGCAAAGGGCTACTGCCTCCTGGCAAAGGTGCTGAGACTCTGTGCTCCTCTGCTTGTTCAGGTAGAACATCGTGACCTGGTTGTCCATTTGGACTAACACTGACTGGTTCTAAAGAGGCAGTGGAAGGCCTTGATCGTCAGAAAAATGACCTTGAGCTCCAGCAGGTTGATCTGTTGCTGGCTCTCCGCTAAGGACTAGTTGCCCTGCGTGCGAGGTTCCTCGCAGTGGGCACCCCAGCCCACTTGGGAAGCATCCGTCGTGAGGACCCTCTAGGGATTTGGGGATTGGAAGGGCATGCCCTTCTGCAGGTGCTGTGTGCCCTGCCACCAGTCAAGCAACTTCACTAGCTGATGGGACACTAAGACCTTGTCCTGGAGCCTGCCTGTGGCTTGTATCCACTGTGAGTGGAGACACCACTGAGCCACCCACATGTGAAAGTGGGCGTTGGGAACCACATGGACTGTGGATGCCATGTGGCCCAGTAGGCGAAGCATGGACCTCGCCGACACTGCATGATGGCATTGCACCTCGGTGGCCAGAGCCCTGAAGCGATCTGCCCTTTCCAAGGGAAGAAAGGCCCTGGCCTGGAGAGTGTCCACTCGAGCTCCTATGAACTCCAAGTCCTGCACTGGAGTGAAGTGAGACTTGGGGTGATTTATCACGAACCTCAAATGCTGCAGGACCTTGATGGTGTGGGCCATGGCCTGTTGCACCTTGGTGGCCATATCCCCCTTTAGGAGCCAGTCATCCAGGTATTGGAAGACGAAGGCTCCTTGGAGACGGAGGTAGGCGGCCACCACTGCCAGGCATTTGGTGAAGACTCTTGGTGCGGAGGCTAGGCTAAAGGGTAGTATCCTGTACTGGTAGTGGTCGCCCCTGAATATGAACCTTAAGTACTGCCTATGACTGGGATGAATAAGGATGTGGGTGTAAGCATCCTTTAGGTCCAAGAAGTCCTGTTGGAGGCCAATCTCCCTGTTGGAAGTAGGGCAGCAATGTTCCAAGAGACAGCATCTTGAACTTCTCCTATACCAGGAACTTGTTCAGGTTTCGCAAGTCCAAAATGGGCCTTAGGCCCCCTGTTCTTTTTGGGACCAGAAAGTAATGGCTCTGTGCCTGATGAGGCCTGCGAGTTCCTACAGTAGCAGGGCCTGGTGCAGGGGAGTCTGAGGGGGCTCTCCTGGAAAGAAAGGGCACATGAAGGAGGTAGTCTTCTCTGACCACTTGAGGGCCCAGGTGTCAGTAGTTATGGCCAGCCACCAATGGACAAAGTGGATCAGACACCCCCCTGTTGGCAGCTGCTCCCCTTGGGAGAAGAAGCTATGCTCAGGGAGTCAAAACCCCAAACCAGCCTGAGCAGGAGCCAGTGTTTGGTCTTGCGTTGGGCCTTGGCCCGCTCCTTTGGCCCGGTGATCCAGCTGTGGGGTATGGGGGGCCTGGTATTGGGGATAGCCTGGTAAGGCTGGCCTTTTCTGTGAAAAGGGGGCCTCTTCCTCAATGGTTTCTTCTTCGGGAGGGTGGAGGTCTTCCTGGAGAGCCGAGTCCTCGTGATGAACTCTGTCTCGATCTCCGCTGCCTTTTCCTCCATTGGTTTGCCAAAGAGGGTTTCACCAAGACAGGGGATGCCAAGGCGTTTCTCCTGGACCCACTGCTTGAGGTCCAATGCCTGGAGCTAGGCCTGTTATCAGGCACCGATGCCTGCGGTGGCCACCCTCGCATTGGACTCGTAGGCAGTTTGAGATATGTACTTCAAGCACTCCCTGACGCATTTTGTGAGAATTTGGGATCACTGGAGTGATCTCCACTGAGACCCACCGAGAAACCTGTGAGTTCTTTTGCTAGGTCTCTGAGATAGATGCTGATATACAGCTGGTATGCTTGAATTCGGCAACCCAGCATCGAGCCCTGGTAGCATTTGCGTCCAAGGGCGCTGAGGGAACGGGACTTCCTGCCCAGGGGCACAGAGGAGTGAGTCTTCAGGCTTTTCTACTGGCGTATGGTCGACTCTACCACCATAGAGGTGCGCTTTCCGAAAGGCAGGGCCCCGTTGGACCCAGTACATGGTATTGAGGTGTTGGCTAGCTATTGGCACCAACGCCAGTGTCTCCCACATCTGAAGGAGGAGTTGCCTGAAGATGGTGGGGACAGGGACTGTCAAGGCCTCCTTAGGTGGAGCCTCATACTGGAGGATTTCAAGCTCCTCCATGCAAGGGTCCTCCTCCAATTCCGTGGTGAGAGACAAGGCTTTTGCCATGTCCTGGACAAAATCGAGGAACGATGTGTCCTCAGGCGGGAACCGACGCTGCAATGCCAGGGAAGACGGGTCCGAGGGGAGATTGCGATGTTTATGCATCTCTGGGGAAGCTTCGTCCTCAGACTCTCAGTCTGAGTAGTGGGTCAAGGGCTTGAGGCCAGATGGCACTTGAGGTGCCGGGCTCGGGTTGGGTCTTCAGTGACTAACAGCAGCCATTTGGCCGGAGCCACAAGTGCTTGCCAGGGAGGATCTCGCTCCCGAGGACCGGGAGTGGAATTGAGACCCTCGCCGAGGATCGGCTTGAGGCTCGGGGCTCTTGAGGATCATCACGGTGGCTCGGGGAGTCCCCAATGTCAAGGTCCCTGTGGTCTTGGTGGGAGCACTGGCGGGGCCGGGCATCGATGCTTGCTGCGAGGCAAGGAAGGCAGTGACTCTGCGTTCCAATGCCGTTATCCTGGCTTCCCACTCAGGAGTTGCAGCCTTTGACAAAAACACCAAGGTGACCGGGTCCGGCATTGGTGAGGAGAGGTAGTCCTTGACAGGACAGGCCTTGAGGGTCTATGACCTGTCACCGGAGGCCTTGGCGTTTGTTCCAGGCTCCCATTCTGACTCCTCAGATACCCTCTGGGGGCTGTGGGACTTGGCACAGGACATGCCGTGTGTGTCCAATTCCCAGGATAAGGCCCTTGAGGATTTTTCTTGTGCTTATGCTCCGGGGAACCCTGTCGGGGTGTCCGCGGACCTGATCAAGCACTGCGGAGGTTTTACGCGATTCTGAGGATTTGTGAGGGGCCTTAAAACATGAGGCTATTAGGGATACCGAAGCAGAATCTGATCTGTGCAAGATGTCATCTTGCTTCTGCCGACGACTTTGGATGGCCTTCGCAGACATCTTTTTGTACAGGGCGCAAACCTCTAGGTCATGGTCGGCACCTAGACACCGGAAGCAGCAGTCGTGTGTATTGGTTAGAGACATGTTTTTTGCGTACTGATCACTAATTTTTAAATCCACTGGCTATTGGGGCAAAAAGGAGCCCTGTGAGGTCGAAGACCCTCGACGCAGCCAGCAGTTAGAAAAGGGTGAAAAACCACACTGGAAGAAAAACGAAAAACGGTTCTGAGACGATGCCGGGGCAACATGGCTCGGAAGAGGGAAAAGGACCGGTGCTAACCAGAGAAGGAAGGGCAGTTTTAGGCACAAAAGTATCAACTTTTTTCTGGGGAAAGAAGACGGACATCTGTTGGGCTCCGCGGAGAAAGGGAGACTGAGTAAGATGGCACCCTTAGACGGGAAGGGGACCACACATGCATGGTGGCATCTCCCAAAGGCTTTCTTTGAAAGCTGGGGAGATGCTTCCGCGGGTGCTCGTTCGGCGCTGACATCACCCATATGTGAGGGCTGGCTTCCTTCTTGTTCCTGGAGAAATGATGATGAACCCTAGAAGCTTTAGCATCCAGGTGGGTAAGGTGTATGGATTCTTGAACGCTTTCCCGAGTAGTGCTCTTGATAAGTCAATTGTCCACATGAGGAAACACGCGCACATCCAGTCTGTGTAGAAACGCTGTGACAACTGCGAGTCATTTTGTGAGTATGTGAGAAGTGGAAGCGAGGCCAAAGGGCAGTACGCAGTACTGGACATGGTGTATTCCTAGAATGAATCATAGATACTTCCTGTGACTGGGATGTTTCTGTATGTGGATGTGGTTCCTAGAGAACATAGCCAATCCTGTTTTTGGAGGAAGGGAAGCAAGGAGCCCATGGAAACCATTCTGAACATTTTCCCAAAGAGAAATTTGTTCAGATTCCTTCGGTTTGGAATGGATTGCATCCCCCTGCTTTCTTTGGCACCAGAAAAAACCTTGAATAGAATTCCAGCCCATCCTGCCCTGGTAGGATGGACTCAACCACACTGGCAGCCTGAAAGACGGAGAGCTCCTGCAGAAGTATTTGCCAATGCTGAGAGCTGATTGAATGAAAGTGGGCAATTTGGCAGGCATTCAAAAAGGTGTAGCCTGTACCCCTTCTGGAGTATTGATAGACTCACAAGTCAAAGGTTACAAGGGTCCAGCGATCTGCAAAGAGGGTGAGCCTCCTTCTGACTAGTAGGTTGCCCAGGAACAGGACAGGAGTGCTGGTTAAGCGTAGTTACTCACCTGTAACAGGTGCTCTCCAGGGACAGCAGAAATCAGTCCTCACATATGGGTAATGTCGGTACCGGTGGAGCCCTCGTGGAAGCATCCCCCCTGCTTTTATGTTTAAATCTTTTTATTATTAACCAAAACTTCAACCTTTCCAGTATCTTGGCTTTTAAATACATCTTTGAAAATATTCAGACAATACAACCAATACTACTTAAACAGTTTACAGGTTTATATTTAACCCCTCCCCCTTGCCCTCTTCCCTTCTCCCCCCTCCCACTTATATTAGTCTCCTTAACCTGTGGTGTTAACATTCTCCTTACATTCCCCGGCAGGCAGGTACTCTTATACCCACCAGAGAAGCAATACTTAGAATTTGTCCTCAACCACCAACCACCCAGAGATTCATATCGCATTATTCTGTGATAGTCTTACTCCCATTGTATCTCCCCCAAATTGCCTTTTATACATTGACCTATTGAACTTTGTCTAGCACTTCATTATTGTGTCATTCCTATCCCCCCTCCCTCTTCCCCCCCCCTTCCCTCCCTCTAATCCTTGCCCCCCTTCTCACTCTCCCTCCTTTATCTGTACAGGGTCCTTGCACCTAATATAGCCAACTTATATTGTTAAAATATCATTCCTTGAGAGGTCACGTGATGCGGCCAGGGTAGTGGTCGCATCCTGAGTGCGCTCTGGTACCCCTAGCCCAAAACCGGCGAAATAGTACCGTGCGAACCCGCAGAGGCGTGTGTAAACGCTGCCCAAAGCGAGTTGGAGTGCCTGCAGAGCCCAGCAGTGAGATCTTGATCGGCGGGAGGCATGGCGGCAGCGATTAAAATGGGCCGTAGAGACCGCGACCACGTGGCCGGCAGCAGCAAGATGGCAGAGTCGGCCGCGGCGCCGAGCTCGCCTAGATCCCCCGCGTTCCTTGATGAGATGTCGGCGGCAGTGGCGGCAGCCTTGTCTCCTCAATTTGATGCCCTACACGAGAAGATGGATGGCTTGCAATCATCGGTGGACACCTTGGGGAGCCGGCTTCGAGAGGCTGAAGATCGTTTGAGCCAAGCGGAAGAGAAGACGGAGGTCCTGGCAAATGAGTTGGCCGGCTTAAAAGCTCAGGTGTGCCTGCAAGAGGCGAAAATCGACGACCTAGAGAACCGATCTCGACGAAATAACCTACGGTTCCTAGGGGTCCCTGAGTCCGTCCCTGACAAGGAGCTGCGGAGCTACCTAGAGGCCCTGGTCTTGTATGTGTTGGAGGGCTCTGAACTTGGGGATAACCTGAGGATCGAGAGGGTCCACCGGGTGGGCAATAAACAAATGCGAGACAGCCGCCCCAGAATTGTGCTGGCCAAGTTTTTGTGCTTCCCCCAAAAGGAGATGATACTGCGAGCGGCTCGGCAGAAGGGAGATATTACATATAACAACAACAAAATCCGTATAGCGCAGGACTATTCTGTAGCGCTCAGCCAGAAGCGCAGGGAATATGCTCCTTTGTGCGAAAAGCTTATTGGCGCGGGGATCCGTTTTTCCGTGCAATACCCGGCCAAGCTGCATGTCCTGCACGAAGGAGCACACCGGGCCTTTGCAACAGCGGCGGAAGCTGAGGCTTATGTGAACCAGATTGCTGCAGTGGCGCGCCCGGCATCGGTGTCCCCCCGCTGAGACTGTCAACAGTGCTGGCTGTAGTTTTTGTTTTGGCTGACCCCCCCTGCGGGAGGGCTAGTGTGGGAGAGTGCGTCGTCGTCGGGGCGCTTGAGAGAAGCAGGACTTGCAATTAGAGTGACTCACACTTCAAAGGCCCCACCGTTACCAACGAGCCTGCCCTGCTGGGCTTCTCCCCAGTGTAGCTTGGAACACTGTCCTTCCATTTGGTACTGCACATCATCGGTTTTCCCTGTGCTAACTAATAACTAACTGCTGTTGCTTTTGTTATTAAGTATGCTTTGAGTAGTGACTTGCTTTTGTTGTGTGGGGTTTTTCTTCTTTTTGTATATATTGCACCATGTTACTTGGGCACCGGATGTTCCTTGAGCCACCGAGCTTGTCTGTCCTCCCTCCTGATTTAGTTCTTGGGTCGGGAGGGACTACGGCTCACGCTACTCTTTTCTTAGGTAAGCATGTACTAGATATCCCTGTCTAGTTCTAGGTAAACTGGCGGGCCATTAGAATTCGCGCAGTTTTGTGTGTAAGTGGAGTTGGATTGGGATTTGTCGGGCAATTAGAGTAGGGCTTAGGCAGTCTGGGCGGCCAAACATTACATTGCCATTAGCTGTGGATGGGTGGGGGGAGCTTCCTGTAACTCTATTGTTTGTAGAAACTATTAGCTGAGTACTTGGAGTGACACCCTTACCACAACTGTTTTAGCTGAAGGCCCGGTTGATTTATGTTGTTTTCCTGTGCCATTCCATTTGCATGCAGGGCGTGGAGTGCCTACGCTATCCTTTTGCGCCGTGGGGTGGCTCCTGGGGGGGGGGCCCTTACATACTAATGGAATACCACGTGCCATTTGCGCAAGGGACATGTACTCTGCCCCCCAGCCCTCGTGGCGGTGCATGAGAGTGGCACTGCAACATGCAGTGCGTGTAGCCATGGCCATCCGTAGGACTCCTGTGCCCCATGTAGGACTCCTGTGCCCCATGTAGAGGACTCCGGTGCCTGATCTCTGCTTTTTGTCCGTTTTTTTTTTTTTTTTTAAATCTTTATTTCTTTCTTCCCCCTTTCATATTGCCTAGATACTGTGGAATATCTATGGGTCTGGTGTGGTGTGGTACGGGGCGCTCTCCACCCCCAGGTGCTCTGTTATTGCCAGGGGGGGGGAACCTAGTTCGGGGGAGAAAAAGGGCATGGGGCTCCGGGGGGCCGGGGATGAACTGGGTTTTCAGGGCCCATGGGGCTACACTTCTGGGCAGGAAAATCGGGCCCTTTGTTTTGTTTTTCTTTTTCTTCTTTTCTGGGCTATGAAGGGGATGGTTGGAGCTGATAGCGGGATTATCTGCTCCCTTGGGATGTAGTGGGTCCGGCCGCACCCAGAGGGGCCTTAGTTGGGCTTTCTCGGGAAGTGGTAGGTGGAGAAAGTCTCTAGGGTAGGGGAGTGGAATTGGGGGAGGAGGGGGTTGGGAATTGTGGATAGGGGTGGGGGGTTTTCAGGGGGGGAAGGGGGTGGGATGAGGGGGAGGGAGGGGTTATGGGTAGAATGGGACCACTGTACTGGCGGGGGAACGGAGATGGGGAACCTAATAGTGTTTTGGGGTGGACCCCAGGCTGGGGGGGGTGCACCCTACTATTCTTTCGATATCGGGTTATATATGGTGATTCTTTACACCCTAGACTGAAGGTTATCTCTTGGAATGTGTGTGGGATAGGCAACCCTGTTAAAAGATATAAGGTGTTACAGTCCCTGGCGAGATTGAACTGCGACGTTGCCATGCTGCAGGAAACCCACCAGACCGCCGAAGAGCATGCTAAATTGCAGAGATGCTGGGTGGGGGGAGTCTGGGGTGCCCCGGCGAGGGGGAAAAAAGGTGGAGTGGTCGTTTTGATACATAAAAGAATACGTTTTGACCTGGTGATGGAATGTGTAGACCCGGAGGGTAGATATATTTTGTTGTATGGTAAGCTCGAAGGGCGTCCAGTGGTACTGGGTAATTTGTACGGTCCGAATGTTCTGGACAGATCAGTTTATGCCCACTTGGCCTCTAGTGTTGAGCAACTGCCTGACGCTCCTTTGCTTTTGGCGGGGGACCTTAATGGGGTATTGGACATTGATCTGGACACCTCCGGAGACAGGGGGTATAGGTGGCGGGCCCCGACCACTAAGGCACTTCAGGATTTGCGTCTCCGTCTGGGGCTAGTGGATCCTTGGCGGTTGCTCCACCCTGTGGAGCGGGATTTTACTCATCAATCTAGAGCCCATGGTTCAAGTGCGAGAATAGATTATGTGTTGGTTTCAGAGCGGCTTTTCGTGCAGGTTGGGGACGCGCAGACTGGCCCGACGGAGGTGTCCGATCATGCGCCGGTTTGGGTGGCCCTCTATTGGGGAGACCTTGGGGGTTCGCAGCAGATCTGGCGGTTTCCTTTGAGACTTTATACGGATATTGAATTTCGCAATTATCTCGGACAACGCTGGGAGGAGTTTATGACAGTCCATAAGCAACACAGGAATGAGCCGGAGTTGATTTGGGAAACGGCAAAGGTGGTCCTACGTGGCGATATTATTGCATATGTGGCGCGGAAGCGCAAACTGCTGGCGGCTCGCATTGTCCAACTGGAGAAGCAAGTTGTAAAGGCTAGGCGGCGATGTGCAGGGGCTCTTACTGAGGTTAATAAGCGAACGCTCCGGGAGGCGCAGTCGTCCCTTAATGAGCTCCTCCATCAACGAGCTAAGAAGTCTTTGCTGTATTATAAGTTCCAGCTTCATCGCTTTGGCGATAAGCCGGGAAAGCTCTTGGCGCGTTGCCTTCGGGGTAGTCGAGGTGCCCAGTCCATTGTGGCGCTGCGTGATGACCAGGGTCATTTACATAAGGAGAAGCAGGCGATCGCCCAAGTGTTTCGTTCCTTCTTTCAGAAGCTCTACCGGGGGACGGAGGGGTCTCAGACACGAATGGAGGCGTATTTCCGGGGAGTGAGGTTGCCTCAACTGACAGCGGAACAACGGGAGACCTTAGATGCACCGATCATAGGGGAGGAAATACGCAATGTTATTTCGGGGGCCGCCTGTTATAAATCACCAGGCCCGGACGGGTATGGGGCTGAGTTTTATAAGTTGTTATTGGAATCAGTGGCCCCCGCTTTGCAAGCGTTGTATCATTGGCGGGTGGAGCAGGGGAGGTTCAGTTGGGGAACAAACCATGCGTTTATCACCTTAATACCCAAGCCGAGCAAAGACCCTACGCAAGCGGCTTCGTATCGACCCATCTCCCTACTGAATTTTGATTCGAAAGTAATGGCCAAGGTGCTAGCCGATCGGCTTGCTGCCGTTTTGGGGGATTTATTACATGACTCACAGGTTGGCTTTGTTAGGGGACGGTATGCCGTCCGAAATTTGCAGAAAATTCTGGCGTCAATGGAATGGGTGCAGGAGCGGGACTGGCAATCCCCGCTGATCAGTTTTGATGCGGAAAAGGCATTTGACCAGGTTCACTGGGGCTATATGAAATTTCTTCTGCCTCAATATGGGTTAGGTGCTTCCTTTTGTCGGATGGTTGAGTTACTTTATGCCAGCCCCATGGCTAGCATCCTGTGTAATGGGGTACTTTCTGATAGCTTTAACCTTGAGAGAGGTACGCGCCAGGGCTGTCCGCTCTCCCCATTGCTTTTCGTGCTGACCTTAGACCCCTTGCTGAGAAGGATAGCGGAGTCTTCGGATATACAGGGAATTCGTATTGGGTCGCAAGTCTTTAAAGTAGCCGCGTTTGCGGATGACATTCTAGTCCATCTGCTGTCCCCGCAGCAGTCATTGCCTTGTTTGCTGGAAGAATTTTCTCTGTATGGAGCCTTTGCGGGCTTACGCATTAACAGAGACAAATCAGAGGCCTTAGATGTCGGGGGTCGGCTTCAGGGGGCTTGGAGAGGGAGTTTTCCATTGCGGTGGTCAGGGGACTCTTTTATATACCTGGGTATAGAGTTAACTAGAGATATGGCTGCGCTGTATAGACGAAATTTCGAGCGAATACTATTTAAGGTACGAACACAACTGCAGGCCTGGGCCCCTCTTCCGCTATCCCTATTGGGCAGGGCCGCCGCGTTGGGAATGGTGATTTTGCCCCGGGTGCTCTACTGGCTACAAACTTTGCCGGTGTGGTTGCTTCGCCGTGATTTGGTATGTATTGATAGTGAAATTCGTAGGTTCCTTTGGAGGGGAGCTCGAGCTCGTATTCCGATGTGCCGATTGAGAGGGGGATGGAAAACCGGCGGGATCGGCGTGCCTGATCTCTGGAAATACGCCCTGGCCTGCCAGGCTAGGCACCTGGGGGATTGGCTGGGAGGTACGGATGTCTATACCCCGAGAGACTTCGAGGAGGCCTTTGTGGCGCCACAGTCCCTACTGGCCGTATTACATCTGCGGCGGGGAGCCTTGCCAGCTCGGGTGATGAATAGTGTATTGATCCAAGCGGTGCGACGTACGTGGCAGCATTTGAACAAAAAGTGGGGCAGCTCCCCGGAGATTTCGAGTTGGCTGCCCCTACGGGGTAATCCCCAGTTTCCACCGGGGTCGGACTCTGTCTCCTTCCGCCGATGGGAGCAGGCGGGGATACGGAGTCTGGGACATGTAGTTGATTTGGAGGGACGCTGTAAGGCTCTGGGAGTGTTGTGTAAGGAATATGACCTGCACCCTGCTACCTCTATGTTTGCGTACATGCAACTTACTCATTATGTGGGCTCTATTTCAGGAAGGGAAATGCAGGTCGAACATTCTACGCGGATTTTAGAATTTTTCCGGTTGGGAATGGAGTCTCCCCCTTCTATAGCGTCGCTAAAGAAAGCTTTGGATGCTTGTGACGGGTCTCTTGACTTTTCGATGGAGGAGGTCTCTTGGGCGCAGGACTTGGGTTGTAGGATAGCCCCGGGCTCGGTTCGGGCCGCGTTAGGCCGGATTGGGTGACTGGCGGATGGGGCTAGATGGCGAGAGGTCCAACTTAAATGTATTCTCCGAGCCCATTTTTCCCCACGGCGCACACTGCGCAGTCACCTCACTTTATATGGTGGGTGTCCGAAGTGTGACTGCGCTCTGGCCGATTTGGGCCATATGTGGTGGGGCTGTACGCATGTTCGCAGATATTGGACGCGGATCGGAAGCTATCTAGGTGGCTTATTGCAGCAGCCAGTTCATTGGACGGGACCGTTAGTGGCGCTGGATCTCTTAGGACCCCTCCACCCGAAGGGCAGATGGCAGAGAATGCTAGTGCGGAAGGCTTGTCTGGTGGGTAAGATCCCTATCCTCTGACACTGGCGGGAACCGGTGGCCCCCTCCTTTTGGGAGTGGCGCAACGGCTTCCACCAGTTCATGCTGTTGGAACGGCGGGGTGCGATGAGACACCCGCGGAGCTGGGCCTCCTTTCTCTTAATTTGGATGCCTTATATTCAAAACCTGGGGCCTAAAACCCGTAGTGAAATACTACATTTGGGGTAGTAATGGATGGGGAGGTGGTAGGTCCCCTGAGAATATATTAGTGTGGTGGGTGGTCCAGTGGTCCTGGGTGGGGGGGGGGGGAAGAGTGGGGGGGGCTTTTGGGGTATTGTTGCTATTTTGGGTATTGTTAGGATTCTTATTATGTGAATTGTAGTATTGCCCCCAGGGTGGTGGACAAGACACAGCCCTGCCCGGGGGATGCTTGCCATGTCATGGATGTTTTATCGAAAATGACAAATGGATTGGATGGTATTGTTTTCTTGTTACCTTGTGTTTTTAATAAACAGACCTTTGAAAAAAAAAATATCATTCCTTGCCCTTGACGATATACCCTCTAGATATGGGGACCAAATCATCAGAAAATTCGCTCTCTTTCGCACGTGTCATCTAGAGGCCTCTCCCTCCCATAACACCAGCTGGTGCAAGACATTCCTCCACTCCCAATATTCGGGCCCCCCTACCGCCCTCCATTGACGAAGGATACATTGCTTGGCAAGCAGACAACACTTTCTCACCATCGTTCTATTCCCTGCTGTGGTAATTCCCAGTGGGTCTGGGGCATCCAGAATAGCTAGGCCTGGGGTCAACATCAATGCCTGTCCCAATAGTCCTCCCAAGAATTGTTGGATTCTACTCCAAAACTTCCCTACCTTTCCACAGCCCCAGAACATATGCCCCAAGTGTGCCTCCTACATTCCACACCATGGACAGCCGCTATGCTGCGCAAATCCCGCCTTCCATGCTCTGTATGGTGAAATATATGCACGCTCTAATACACAAAATTGCATATCTCGGAGTCGAGCCCCTATTATTAATCGGGGAATTCTTCCTGTTGCCGCATCCCAGATAAATGAATCAAAATGAACTCCCAACTCCCGTCCCCATTGTGTACTCAACTGGTCATAACTCTTATCTTGGGCAATACTATTCAAGGCCCTACAGTAACCCGCAACTGTTATCTGCTCCTTTTTCTCCAACTCAAACCATCCCACTAATTTCCCAAAATTTTCCTCTCAAGCCCCGCCTCCCATCCTTCATTGCAGCCATATAGTGCTTTAACTGCAGATATGAATAGGAATGACCACTTGGTAAGTCAGAGTTCCTTCAGTTCCAAAAAAGGTTGAAGTTCTCCTTCTTCGTTGTCGCAGCTGTTGGAGACCCTTTAACGCCCACCCTTGAAAAAAAATTGACATTGTACTTGGTTTAAAGGATAAGTTGCCCTGTAATGGCAAATATCCTGATACCTCATATAGGATGCCTAATTTACCACATAGGACCCTCCAACTCCAATGGACCCCTTTCCACAAAATATTGTCTCAAAGCCCTTCCGGCAGCTGCGCCCACGGAACATGTAACACAGACATAAGCAAGTACGGGGCTGGCAACGCTGACTCGAAGTCATATGGGGTATCTACCGATGCTCCTCCCACCCAATCATGAACATGCCGAAGCAAACATCCCAAATTATATTGTTCTAGTCTAGGTAGTCCAATTCTCCCCTGTTGCCACTGACCGTATAGCCGATCAATTTTGAGTCTGGGCTTTTTCTCCCTCCAAAGAAAACTCTGTAGAGATCTCTCAATTATTTGAATATCCTGTCTCTTCAGCTGCAAAGGAAGGATTTGCAGAATATACAAAAGTTTTGGAAAAATTAACATTTTATAGGCAGCCAACCTACCGCTAAGGGAGAGGGGCAATGGCATCCAGTCTCGTAACTTATTCTGAATTTCTTGCAATAAGGGCCAAACATTTTGATGATACAGCCTTTTCGGATCTTGAGGTAACCATATTCCTAAATACTTGAAGTTATTTTTTGCCTACCGTAAGGGAAACGCTCTGCCCCAATCCCCCTGCAGCCCTCCAGTTATATCCAGTGCTTCTGATTTGGTCACATTCATCTTCAAACCAGCTATCTTTCCGTACTTTACTATCACTTCTAGAAGCTTGGGTAAAGAATCTCGAGGTTCCCTCAGCATAACCAACAAGTCATCTGCGAAAGCCGAGACCTTAAATGTGCAAGACCCCACCTTCACCCCCTGTATGTCGTCATTGGTATAAATCATTCTCAATAGTGGATCTAATGAGAGCACGAATAATAACGGAGACAATGGACAACCTTGCCTTGTTCCCCGTGCGATGTCAAAACTGAGAGTGACCAACCCATTGACTCCCACTACCGCCGATGGTTTCTGGTACAGTCCTCGGATACCTTGTATGAACCCTGCTCCCAGTCCGTATGCTTCCAAGATCTCAAATAAATATGCCCACCCAACCCCGTCAAAGGCTTTTTCAGCATAGAAACTAACCAGCAAGGAGGGAGGCACCTTGTTTCCGGACCCATTCCAAGGCTCTTAGTATTTCCCTAACATTTTTAGTGAGATAGCACCCCTATACAAACCCTGTCTGACATACATGTAATAAACTGGGGAGGTGCATAGCCAGATGACCTACTAGAATCTTTGCAAACAACCTGAGGTCATAGTTAATTAATGAAATTGGTCGGTATGACCCCACATCTGTCGGGTCCTTACCCGGCTTTGGTATAACCACTATATGTGCTGTATTATCATTGTATTTGAAAATGCCGGAGTCTTTCCACTTATTAAACAGATCTACTAGTACTGGAGTAATCTGTGTCTTCAACAATTTATAATATTCTGCTCTATATCCATCTAATCCAGGGGCTTTGCACTTTGCTGCTTTTTCAATGCCCCTTTGTACCTCATCTGTAGTTATTGGGGTAATCAACTGTCCCTGCTGTTCTTGCATAAGATGTGGTAAATTCACCTCCGCCAAAAACCTCCTAATCCTAGAACATGAGGCATCTTCCCTTGCATACAGCTTACGATAGTAATTTACAAACATTTTCCCAATCTCTGCAGCATCCGTGTGCACCTTGCCCATTTCATCTTTTAAAAGTGGCACAAATCTAGATCCCTGACTTCTGGCAAGACAGTGGGCTAATAGCCTCCCTGCTTTATCCCCATACTGGTACAATTGATATTTATAATAGAGACTTTATAGCTCTCTTATGCAATAATGTGTTTAAGGATGCTTGGGTTGCCAGCAACTGTGCCTTATTAGCTGTAGTGGGGTTACTAGCTAGGATCCGACGTTCCCTGCAAATCTGTTTCTCCATTCTTAAGATCCTAGCTGCCATCATATGCCTCCGGTGGGCACTGTATGCTATTATGTCTCCCCGTAGGACAGCTTTAGATGCCTCCCAGATCAGCTCTGGCTCTCCTTTATGGGCCTGATTATGGTCCTCATATTCCTTCCACATGTCCGTCAAATAACCCTGGAACTTATTATCTTGACATAAGTCTAACGGCAAGCGCCATGGTCTTCTACTACCACTTAACTGTCCACATTCCCAGTCCGTCCATACGGGAGCATGATCTGAGATTTCATAGGGTCTGATTACCGCATCTGTCATTACTTGAAATAATTCCTCAGAAACGAGTATGGCATCAGGTCATGCACTTGTGCTGTGTGCCCTAGACAAATGGGTATAATCTCGCTCCGTTGGGTGTAGGGATCTCCATACATATATGAGTTGACACCTTTGGCAAAACCTCTGCAAATGCCTTGCGATATTGAGATGATTACCCCCACATCCTCCCGACACATCTATATTAGGGTCAATGACTCCATTCCAATCGTCCCCCAAAATCATTGGGGACTCTGGTAATGTCTCAATTTCCGCCGCCATTCTAGCAAAAAAACTCGGGTCAGGCACATTTGGAGCATACACACTACCTACTAGCAACTTCCGCCCCTGGAGGACTTCCTGTATTAGCACAAACCGTCCTTCCGGGTCTGCCACCGTCTGTTTCACTTTAAATCCTAACCCTGCCTTTATTTTAATATTGCGACCCTTCCTTTTTTCCCCTCTCGCTGATGCCCCATAGATTTGTTCTATTCCTCTCCCTTTTAATTTAACCAAATCCCCTATGGCTTGGTGAGTTTCTTGCAACAATATGATGTTCCCTTTATGTCGCCTTAGTGCAAGCAAAATTTTTTTCTTTTTTTTTTTTTTTTTGTATTTAAAGTTTTTATTAGCACTCAACACAACAGGCAATACATAACGTACATCTTGAACCCCCCCACTCATGCACCAAAATACATTCTTTACAGCATCATCAACATGTGGGAGAGATCCCCGTGCATGGTGCATCCCCGTTTTCCCTGTTAACCCCTATGCACTTTTTGCACTTTATACATTTTACATTTCCTCCCCAACTTAGAGTACCACACATTTGCCCGGCCAAAGAGTCTCACCTCCCGCCAAAAACTTTGCCACACTTCACCAACTGAGCCTCTACCGACCAGGCAAATATTCTTCCAATGTGGACCATACAAGCGTAAAGAACACATACCCCACAATATTCCCCCCTTCCCCCCCCCCCGCCCAGTACCATCCCCCCCATTACCACCCCCCCCCTCCCGCTGACATTAGGCCTCCGAGCATAAAATCCTCACTCACCCCAGATTTGTAAGAACTCCTATCTGCATTACAATCAGCTGTGAACGTACCAGAAGTAACCAATGCAAATCTTAACAATAAATGCATAACTGGAACTTCCCACCCAGTACACCTACAATTTGATGGGACAGAAATTGAAAACTGCAACCATGCCCTCAACATTATACTAACCCCCCTCTCTTCCCTCCAGTGCTCATATCTTTCCCACACCTTATTGTACCTTTGGACATTATGTTTATGATGGGCTTCTATTGCACAATACCCCCGAAGCTGCTCCATGCGCCCCACCACCTCCGCTATTGGGGGGACACCCTGTTTCTTCCACCAACGTAGAAGATACATCCGCCCTGCGATTACACAGTACCCCTGCAGTCTTCCCTATTCTCTCCCTCCCTCTCCCAGCACATCTTCGTTCAGTATCACCATACTAGGGGTAAAACATACCTTCACCCCTGTGATGGCTTCCGTAAGGCTTTCCACCCCACTCCAATAATCCCGAACTGTTGGGCAGCCCCACACCATATGTATCAAATCTCTTCTAGCCCCACATCCCTTCCAGCATCGATCCGAACTATCTGGGTAGAGGGCGTGTAGCCACACCGGGGTCCAATACATTCTTAACCTTAGCTTATAGCTGTTTTCCAGCATTGCTGTTCCCGGAGCTAATTTATGGGTTCGAATATAAATTCTTTCCCACCTCTCAGCATCCCACTGCCCTCCCAGCTCCTCCTCCCATTACAACTGGCCCCGTATAGCCCCCTGTTTAAATTCCCCCAGGATTTTATATAACTTTGATATGATCCGATTGGGCATCTCTTTATTCCCCATCATCTCCTCAAATGGCGTACGCTTCGCCATCCAATCTTGCTTCACCTCCCTCCGCTGGAGCCAATACCACAGACTAACATAGGCATATCTATCTTGTTCCTCCAAACAATATTTCTCTTGCAACTCCTCAAAACCCCTGATTCTCCCCCCATCCCCCACCAATTGACCCAATTTCCGCAACCCTTTCTCCCCCCACCGCCTAAAAACCCCTGCCGCATCCCCCATCCTACCCTTTATTATGATCTGAATTGGAGTTTCGCGAGAGTATTGTTTCCCCCCTAGCAGGTACCCCTTCCATTTCACCCAGACCTGTCTTGTAAGTTCGCGATACGGATTCCCGCCTCCCTTCTCCGTCCCTCCCCCTCCAGGGTCCCAAATCCAAGCTCCCACCTCTGCCCCCTCCTCCTCCTCCATCTCCACCCATCCAGGCCTCTCCACCCCCTCCTTCCATGCAAACAGTGCCCGAAGTTGCGCCGCTTCATAATTCCGTAGCACCCCCACCCATCTACCTCCTTTCCCCCGTCTAACCTCCTTCACCATATTATGGTACTCCCCCCTACCAAGATTCCCACCCCCCCTTTCCTGGAGTTTAGCCTCTGGCCCGCCAGAACCACCTTGGGGTACTGCCGAGATTCCAACAAATATTCCTGCCCCACCCGCAAATGCGTTTCCTGTATGCACATAATATCTGCACCTATTCTTTTACCCTCCATCTCCACCAACCGTCGTTTCTGTCTCGTACGCAGCCCTTTTACATTCAATGTCATAATCTTTAGCCTCCTCTGCTTCCCACACCCCCCTCCCAAATACCCCCCACCCTCCCTTCCTACCCCTTTCCTCCTCCCTCCTCCTCCCCCCCTCGCACTTCGTACCCCTTTCGACCTCCTCAAGGCATTGCACCCCCTCCCCCCCTCCCTCCCCATCCCTCCCTCATCCTCCATCACTTCCAGAGGATAGCTCAGGAGTAGTGCACCCCCTACCTCCCCCAGCCTGACACTTACACACATCCCTGCCCCCCTCCCTTCCACCATCCCACTCACCCGCCTCCCTCTGCCTCCTGCCCATACTCTCATCCCCCCTTCCCTCACCGCGTTCCCCTCCCACTCCCTCTGTACCCCTCCTTCCTTCCCCCCCCCGCTCTCTCTTAGACCTCCCACCCTTTACTCTACAGTATCTCCGTCCTCCTTCCCCTCCCATCCGCCTACTCCCTCCCCTTCTTCACCCTCTCCCCACCTCCACACCCTTCTCTCCCCCATATTACTTTACATAATACTTGTATGATACCTATATGATCATTCGTAAACACAACACTCCACCCACCACCCTGCAACATTGAGACCTGCATTCTTTCAGTCCTCAAGTTTCTTCAAGTGTCCTCTGTCAGCCAGGTCGTCTTGCAGCTCCTGCCCTGGTCTTTCCGTTCTTGTATGCCGGCGCTCCGGGCTGCCTCCACACTGCCCCTGCCCCTGCCACCCTCCAGTTGAGGGACCTGCCCCCAGGCCTTCCGCCGTGGTGCTCAGTCCTGCCTCCCGGAGGGCCTTCATTGCCTCCTCCGGTGTCTGTATCCACCATGTCTACCCTTTAACTGTAAACGAGAGTCCAAAGGGATGAAGCCAGCGATATTTAATGTCCTCTCTCCGCAGAAGTTGTGTAACGGGTTGCATTGCCCTCCTCCTCTGCAATGTGCCTGCAGAAAGGTCTTCATATATGTGCACTGGGTAACCCTGCCACATGAGGGCTCCTTCTCTCCGTATTTTGTGAACAATTTTCTCTTTAATTTTATAACGTGCTAGACAGATGATGATGTCTCGTGGTTTATTGCCAACTGGTTTTCCCAGTGCACGATGTGCTCTTTCAAGTTGTATATCCATAGCCGTCACCTCCTCTCCTCCTTGCCGGACAGCTTCCAGACACAGCGATCGCGCAACCTTTTCACTGTCCAGAAACTCTTTCTCCTCTGGTATTCCGCGGATTCTCAAATTATTGCGTCGAGAACGGTTTTCCAGATCCTCCAACTTATATAGCAGAGCTTCGTATTGTGATCCCAGCCTCACATTTCTTTGCGTCTCTCCTTCCTGTTGTTGTTCAAGCTCTTGTAACCTGTTCTCATGATCTCCCATTCTGCACACCAGCTCTCCAACTTCCTCCTTCAGGGGGCCCAGCACCTCGTTCAACTCACTCTTCACGGACTGCACCTCATTTTTAATTTCAAGAAACCAGTCTCTAAGCTCCGCTCTTGTGATAGTTTGCGTAGCTTCCATTCCAGGGGCTTTTACATTCTCCATCTCCACTTCTTCACCCTGCTCTCCGTGCACATCTGGAGGCTTTCTGTTCTCCATCTGTCCTGCTTCACCCTTCCCTCCGTGCGACCCCGAGTACACATACTCTCTGAGATCTGCCGCTTTTCTTCTGGTGGTCATCTCTGCACCAGCTTGCGCTGTCCGGCACTGCACTGGTCTTCCAATGTTCAAGCTTGCTAGCACTATGGGCAGCCTTACTAAGTTCTGTTATACTTCTCTGGACTGCACTGTCCTGCTGCTGCCCGGCTGCCACCAGTTCCTCTCAGCGTCCTTTCACGAGTCACGGCTCTCCCTCTGACTTCAGCACTGCAGACTCACAGCGTTTTCTGCCGTCTCAGGGCCTATGGGTTCCCTCCTCAGCCCCTGCTCACCTCCAGCACCACTGTGCCCCGCGATCCTGCTCGCCTCCAGCAACACTGTGCACCGCGATTTTCTCCCTCGGGAGAGCTGCCAAACTTTTTAGAAGCGCAGGACCTGGTCTGCTGCCGGCCTCTTACACCTCCTCTACTATTTCTCCGGGCGCCATTTTCTGCCCGCCACGCGGATGCTCAGTCCTCCCGCTCATGCGGCTCACCGCCGTTGACTTTTACTGCCGCCGGCGTTCCAGCAATCGCAGTCACCTCCTGCCACTTTCCGCACCCGGGGCCACCGCTTTCCGCCTCCGGGGGGTTGCGTTTTAATTTGTAATGGCTGGGTCGGTGCCGGAGCAGCTCTTTCAAGCCGCCATCGGCTCCGGTGACGTCACTTCCTCCCAAAATGTTTTTCCTTTTGAAGGGACTCGCTAGTCCACAAACGTAACACAAAATTATTCGCACCCCAATTTTAATATCTGTGATTGATCATTTGAGTATAATTTCTTCTTATATATATTGGAAGAGCCCTCCCAGCCTAGGACCCCCCTCTTGTAGCTACTACGACTTTTGTTCCTCCCCATTTATTTCAAAGTTGACTCAGTATATACAATACCCTTTCGGACCCCCTGTACTTTTCTCTCCCTCCCTTACCCCCCCCCCTCTAATCCTACCCCCTAACCTCTACCCATTATCTCTCCCACACCCTCCCCATGGCCATTTTAGTGCTAAGCCCTCTCCAATCCTCCCCAGCTGTTCCTATGTATCTCTTCCCTTTCCCTGATACCAAATAACTCTCCCCGTTACCATCCCTGGCCTCCCCCTCCCCAACGTTTCCTAGCAATTTTGCCAGTTATTTAATTTACTCGTCTCCCCCCACGCGGCCAACAAAATTTAAACATGTTGAACCAGAAGAAAAATGCAACCTTAACACATTACACATTAGAACTGTTAACCTTTAGTCCTCTTATGTTCTGTAGTCATCCTTCTGTTACCGGTCAGCAATAATAACGCTCCTCATGCTGCTGTCTTCCAACTTCGTTTCCATAGGTTCCAATACAGCTTCACATTCCTGGGTTCAGGCGTCACCCTTCGAACTGTCTATGTGTTTCTGAATCCATTTATGTGCTTCTTCAGGTGTCTCCATTGTTACTGTCTTCCCATTATGGAAAATCCACAGCCTCGCCGGATATTGTACCACAAATTTCAAATGTGCTGCCACCAGCTTCTGACATACAGCAGCATATGCCTTTCATTTTAGACCCAGTTGTACTGAATAGTCTTGAAAAATCTGTCTATGTGCCCCCTCATGCATCAAAACCCCTTTGGCTCTTACTGTCCGTAGGACTTCATCTTTCTGTAGATAGTTCATAAATCTGGCCAGCACAATTCGGGGTCGCGTATCTTCAGGCTTGGGTCTTCCCAGTCAATGAATCATTTCAATGAAAATTTGGGTACTGTCCTCCCCCAAGCTTAGTGCATGTAGCATGCCCAAAACATAACTGCGAAGTTCTGCATCTTGTATGGCCTCCGGTATGCCAATAATTCAGAGATTTTTCCTGCGACCTCGGTTCTCTAAGTCATCAAGTTTTTCGCTCTGTTTACCGAGTGCCGCTTGTAGCGTAGTGATCTCTCCGCTTGCTTTGAGCAATTCATTTTCCAGCATTGATATCCGTCCTTCCGCTGCTTGTATCCTTGTGCCCACAGTTTCTAATTGTTGCTAATCCCATCCAGTTGCCCAGTGATACTATCCAGCTTCCCATTCAGAGCGCTCACCACTGCATTGGTCACCTCTTCAGTGGACATCACTGGCTGGCCTGGTGAAGGAGGTCCGTCTGTTGCACCCCTCTCCCGGTCCCGACAGGCTGCCTTCATTGTACACTGTGATATATAGTTCTCAGCTTGTTGCTTTGACCCCATCGCTGTCCACTGTCTTGTCACTTTATTTGTTGCCGAATTGGGGTTCCCTCAGGATTTGTGGGTTTAAGAAAGTCACAACGCCAGCTCAACTCACTTCCAGGCTCGCCCAGCACACCACTTGATCTCTGATCCAGGTTTATTTAAAGGCTAGTAGAAAACGTTCCTTATTGTCCACTAGATGGTTCTCTAGGCCAATCCATGAGACCAGTCTCTACCAAACAGCTAGAAAGTAAAGCTGCTGGCTCTGTCTTATATCTTCACTCCTCCAGTAGTATAAAAAACTTTATTTAGATATCTGGAAAGGGTATCAGGCCCCGCCATCGCAAAGGCGCATCATTCAGCATGTATCTGGAGGGGATCATCTTAACGTCTTCAGGCTGACAGTCTGTGCTTCCACCTTCGACTTCCTTCTTCCACATCTGCTGCCGCTGAGTGGAACACAGGAGCAATCCTGCATTCCACTGCCACCTGGCAATGTCCGCAACATACTCAGATGACACGATCAAATTACAGGTCAGTGAAGCGATAGCAGCTACATGGGTCTCTTACTTTGCTCGTCTGTTTTCCAGCTTTCCAGACACGTGATCAGCTCAATGCAGTTCACCGGGGCACACAGGTTACTTTCGCCAGTCTTTTAGTCACTCTTTCGCCTCTGATTCATCCTGCTGTGCTCAGATGTTCGTCGACTGCATCGGAGGTAAGACCGGAACTTTGGTACTCTTCTACCGGCGCTTTTTTTGTGTCACCCGCTATTTGAAGTTTCCTCTCGGGTTGGCCGGCATTGCATCGGAGAAAGCCACTTTACTTGCTTTTTCTTCCCTGCCGCTTTCCCGTTCAAGAGGCCGCTGATCCAGGATGCTGTAGGGTCAGACTGGTCTGTATTCGCCCCAGGGCTCTTTTCAGGGGAACAGGAGCAATTTCAACATTTTTCCCCTCTGCTTATCCTTCAGCAGGGAGAACTGAAGTTGGAGCTGCACTAAGATGTGGCCATCTTCTCACGCGCTCAAGAGTGCCCCCATCACCCCTGCTTTTAAAGAAAGCCTTTGGGAGATGCCACCATGCATGCATGGTATCCTTCCCGCCCAAGGGTGCCATCTTGCTCAGTCAGATGACATGGCTAAAAGATGGCAAAATAAAAGATGGTAAAGGAGCAACTCCAATGGGAGGAGGGAGGGTTGTGAGGACTGATTCCTGCTGTCACCGGAGAACACCTGTTACAGGTGAGTAATTACGCTTTCTCTGGTAACAAGCATGAAGTCAGTCCTCACATATGGGACTCCCCAACTACAGGCTACTGAAAGCCCTAAGAAAAATAGGGACTCCTTCATGGGGAGCTGCAAGCAGCAGCAATTAGCCCATGTACACAGACCACAGTAAGACCCGTGTCCGATGAACCAGAACTCCGATAGCCTGAACACAGAAGGTTCAGAGGGTAGGAGTTGCCTAAACCCTGAAAAGGTTACGGAGCACAGACTGGACAAAGGCACTGTCCCATTGGGACTCTCTTTCCAGGCAGTAATGGACTGCAAAGGTATGGACGGAAGACCAGGTGGCGGCCCGGCAGATGTCCACCATCAGGACAGAGCGCAAGTTTGCCACCGAGGCCGCCATGGCCCTGACACGGTGCACAGTGACACAGCCTTCCAGTGGGAGCCTCACCTGCTTGTAAGTGAGGGCGATACAGTCCGCCACCCAGGTGGACAACGTACGTTTGGTTACTGCCTCCCCCAACCTACTAGGGTCGTAGGAGACGAAAAGATGAGAAGCTTTACGGTGGCCCTGAGCGCATTGGATATAGAAGGACTAGGCCCTCTTACAGTCCAAGGTGTGAAGAACCGTCTACACCCAACTGGAGTGAGGTCTTGGAAAGAAGGTAGGAAGCACCACCTCCTGGTTGAGATGGAAGGGTGACACTACCTTCGGCAGGAATTTGGGGTTCTTGTAGAACCTGGTATAAGATGCCTCCACTACAAAGGCCTGGAGCTCACTAACTCAGCGAGCAGAGGTGGGCACAACCAGGAAAATCACCTTCCAAGAGAGGTAGTGAAGGTGGCAGGTAGCTAGACGCTCGAAGGGTGGACGAGTGAGCTGCCCCAACACAACATTGAGGTACCATTCGGTTGCCGGCAGGCGAACCGGGGGTTTTGATAAGAGCAGGCCCCGAAGGAAATGGCTGGACTGAAAGGGGTTTACCATCCACCAGATGGTAGTGCACTGCCAGGGCACTGAAGTGCACTCGGACAGAGTTAGACTTGAGCTCGGACTGAGAGAGGTGGAGAATATACTGTAACACCGGAGCCACCAGGCAGGAGAAAGAATTAGCTCTGTGTATGGCACACGAAGAAGAGAACCTGCGCCATTTGCGAGAGGCTAGCAGAATGTCCTCCACCTCAACCCAGAAGGTTGAAAGGAGCTAAGGTCACCCTCTCAGCAGCCATGCATCAGCGACAGGGACCCTAGGTTGGGGTGCAGAAGAGAGCCCTCCTCCTGAGAAAGGAATCCCAGGGCAGTCCCCAAGGGGATGGGGGCCTTCACCATCAACTGTAGAAGCAGCGGGAACCATGGCTGCCTGGGCCACCAAGGAGCTATCAGGATGAGCGAGGCCCTGTCTTGGAGGGTCCTGAACAAGCCGACCAGCGACGTCGGAGGGAAGGCGTACATGAGGCTTCCTGACCATGAGAGTAGGAATGTGTCCGATGCCACCCTGGAGGGGTGGGCCTGCTGGGAGCAAAAGTGGGGCAACTGAAAGTTGTCCGGACTGGAGAACAGGTCCATCACTGGCTCCCCCCAGAGCCAGAAGAGTCAACATCAGCTACTCTGAGGTCCAGCTGCCACTTGTGCGGCTGGAGAACTCTGCTGAGTCTGTCGGCCAGCAGGTTATCCTGGCCTGGCAGGTACACTGCCCACAGGAGGATACCCTGTCGGATTGCGTACGAGCAGAGGGTTAGAGCCTCCTGACAAAGGGTCCGGAACCCCGTGCCTCCTTGTTTGTTCACGTAGAACATCGCCACCTGGTTGTCCATCTAGACCAGGACTGGCTGGTGACACAGTTGGTGACGGAAGACCGTCAGGGCCAGGTATATTGCTCGGAGCTCCAGGAGGTTGATCTGCTGGGTGCTCTCGTTTGGTGACCAGCTGCTCTGGGTGTGGAGATCTCCACAATGGGCTCACCAGCTGAGTAGGGAGGCATCCGTGGCGAAGACCCTCGAGAGGCTTGGAGCCTGAAAAGGTATGCCTGCCTCGAGATGCTGGGGCGACTGCCACCAGACCAGGGAGTCCGCCAACTGGCAGGTCACAGAAACTCTGTCTTGGAGGTGGCCTGTGGACTGGGATCACTGCTCCCAGAGACACCACTGCGCTGCCCTCATGTGGAGGCGAGAGTCTGGGGTGATGTGTACTGTGGAGGCCATGTGCCCAAGGAGGCACAGGAAAATCCGGGCAGGCACCGAGGGACGGTATTGTACATCCCGAGCTAGAGACCTGAGATGATCAGCTTGGTCCCTGGGCAAGAAACACTTCGATTGAAGAGTGTCGATCCTTGCTTCAATTAACTCCAGGCATTGTGTCGGGAAGAGGTGAGACTTGGGATTGTTTATGACAAAGCCCAAGTGTTACAGAACCTGGATGGTGTGTGCAGTGGCCTGCTGCACCTCTGAGACTGTGCCTCCCTTTATAAGCCAGTCATCCAGTTAGGGAAAGACGAAGATCCCCTGAAACCGGAGGAAGGCGGCCACGACAGCCAAGCATTTTCTGAAGACTCTTGGGGCAGAGGCCAGGCCGAAGGGGAGCACTCTGTACTGAAAATGCCTGCCCCCCACTATGAACTGCAGGTACTGCCTGTGGTTGGGGTGAATGAGGATGTGGGTATAAGCATCCTTGAGGTCTAAGGAGCATAACCAGTCTCCCTGCTGGAGGTATGGCAGCAAAATTCCAAGAGAGAGCATCTTGAACTTCTCCCTCACCAGGAATTTGTTGAGGTTGCGCAAGTTGAGGATGGGCCTTAGGCCTCCTGTTCTTTTTGGCATGAGGAAGTAGCTGGAGAAGAATCCCTTGCCCTTGAGATGGTGGGTCATCGGTTCCACCGCCTTGTCCTCAAGAAGACCTGCCATCTACTTCAAGGTGGTCCCAGTGGAGGGGAGATCTGAGGGGCTCTCCCGGGAAATAAGGGGGAGGTGTCTGAGTCAGATGGAGGAGGTAACCCTCCCTGACCACCCGAAGTGTCCAGGAATCGGTGGTGATGGATATCCACCTGTGGGCTGCTGATCTCCTTGGGGTACAGAGGCTATGCCCAAGGAGTCAAAAGCTCCCCCTGGCTGGGCCGGGGTTGGTGTCTGGGGTTTTGGGGCCTTCTGCTTATGCGTGCCATGCCCATTTTCCTTGGCCTGCTGACCCTGTAGGGGAGCCGGGGAGGCCTGATAAAATGGGTAGTTTCGGTAAGCAGCTCCCTTCCTTGGGTAAAAGGGCCCTTCCGTCGGGGAGGGGCAGTGGTCTTCTTAGCCTGGTCCTCGTCATGAACTCGGTCTCCAGCTCAGCAGCCTTGTCGGTCACGGGTTTGCCAAAGAGGTTCTCTCCTTGGCATGGGACATTGACCAATTAGACCTGAACCCACTGCTCGAGGTCGGACGACTGAAGCCAAGCTTGGCGGCGTGCACCGATGCCCGCCACGGCTACCCAGGCTGCCAACTCAAACCCATCATAGGCCGCTCGACATGAATTTGGAGCACTCACGGACTGCCTTGGTCACGTTCTTGAACTGCTGCAAAGGTTCCTTGGAGAGACCAGCCGAGAACCTGGCGAGCTCCTTCGCCAGGTCTCTCAGGTACATGCTCATGTACAGCTGGTAGGCCTGGATGCAGCCGATAAGCATTAGCCCTGGTAGCACTTTCTGCCAGGGTGTCCAGAGTGTGGGCCTCCCTGCCGGGGGGGGGAGGGGGGTTCTTCTGGCTCTTCAGCCAACGCATGGCTGACTCCACAACCATGGAGTTATGCGGCAGCTGTGACTTTTGGAAGCCTGGGCTCCAGCAGACTCAATACATCGAGTCGAGCCATTGTCTCCCTCATTTGGAGCATGAGCCGTTCCAGTATGGGAGGAATGGGCTCCGTGAGTGATTCCCATGGAGGGGGCTCATATTGGAGGATCTCCAGATTGTCCCCCTGAGGGTCCTCCTCCGACTCGGTCGGGAACGCCGGGGCCTTAGACATGTCCTTGACAAAGTCCAAGAAGTCCATGTCCTCCGGCGGGGACCACCTTCAAGGTTCTGAGACTAGGGAATTGGAAGGGATGTTGTGGTGGCGACGGGTATCAGGATTCTCCCATTCGGAGTACTCTGAGGATATAGGTGGGCTGCTCCAAGGCCTTTGAGGCCCCCGAAGCCCTGCGGTTGACACCCCGTAGGCTCGCCGGGTATGACTGAGGTCCCGTCGAGTGGGACACTGAGCGTGACCTTGGCTAAGGATCAGCTCAGCTTCCGGGGACGTCGAACGCCCGGTAGTTGGGGCGGATGAACCAGATGTGCCGGACAACAATGCCTGCTGCTGGCCCATGAAGGCAAACAAACTGTGCTCCAGGGCCACCATTCTGGACTCCAGGCCAGAGAGTTCCGCATCCTTCAGCACAGGTACAGAGGGACTCGGGCCCAACACCGGCTCACCCGAAGGAGAATTCTCGATGAAGATAGTGTCTGGGGATTGAGGCCGGTCCGCAGCAGGGTCCTTCCGGGGGACCTTAGCAGGTCTCTCCTTTTCCGACACCTCTGTCGAGCGCCTCAGATGGCAGGACTGGGCCAGGAAGGTTCCCAGCCAGTCAGAACCATCCAAGGACTCTGCCTTTGAGGGTTTCTTCTTCTTCCTGTGTTCCCTTGAGGGAGACCCCCTCTCTGAGGATCCACGACGACGCTCAGGTTCGGAGAGCTCCTCCTGAGATGTCGGGGCCTCAGATGAGGGCCTGGCCTTTGGAGGCATTGGGGATTTCGGGAAGAACTTGTTCTACTGATGCTGGCAGCTCTTCAGGGCCTTGCTGGACATCCTTTTGCAGAGACCGCAGGCCGCTGGGTCATGGTCCGGTCCGAGGCAACAGAGGCAGCAGTTGTGTGTGTCGGTTAAGGACATTATTTTCGAGCACCGATCATACTTCTTAAAGCCACTGGTAGCCATGGGGAAAAAAGTACCCCTGCGAGGTCGAAGACTCTCTGGGCTGCCAGTGGGGAAAAAAGGCGTGAAGGAGCCAGAAAATAAAAAGAACGAAGACTATAAAAATGGATCGAACTTGACGCTAACGCACCGAGGACGGTAGGCGGGAAGAGTACCGGTGCAAGACCGGAGTCGAGTTGAAAAACTCAGACACAAAAAAATCAACTTTTTCCGGGGGGGAAACTCAGACAGCGTGTGAAGGGCTCCATGGAAAAAAGGAGACTGAGCAAGATGGCACCCTTGGGTGGGAAAGGGACCGCGAATGCTTGGTGGCATCGCCCAAAGGCATTCTTTGATAGCTGGGGGGATGCTTCTGTGAGGGCTCCGTCAATGCCGACGTCACTCATATGTGAGAACTGACTTCTTGCTTGTCCCTGGAGAAATGGACCAGACACCCCCCTCTTGGAAGCTGACCCCTCCAGTGGAAGAGAGGTAATGCTGGGGGCATAAAAACCCTGACTCAGGTTGGGCTGGGGCTGGTGGCTGGGGCTTGGAACCCTTGGGCTTGTGTGGGCCCTGACCCACTCCCTTGCCCTGGTGACCCTGCTGAGGGGTCTGGGTGGCCGAGTATGGAGGGTAACCTCAATAGGGTTGGCCCTTCCTGAGGAAAGGAGGCTTCTTTCCCTGTGGCTTCTTCCTCAGGAGGGTGGAGGTCTTCCTCGAGAGCCGAGTCCGGGTAACGAACTCGGTCTTGATTTCAGCCGGTTTGCCGAAGAGTTGCTCTCCGAGGCAAGGGACATCGAGGAGTTTCTCTTGTATGCATTGCTCGAGGTCCGATGATTGGAGCCAGGCCTGGCAATGAACATCAATGCCAGCAGCAGCAATCCTCATGCTGGATTCAAAGCCGTCATAAGCGGCTAACACTCTCCGACAGACTTTGTAAGAGTCTGGAAGCACCGGAGGAGATCTCCATCGAGGCTAGCCGCGAAGCCTCTGAGTTCCTTGGCCCGGTCTTGGAGGAACATGCCGATGTAAAGTTGGTAAGTTTGTATACGGCATGCCAACATCAAGACTTGGTAGCATTTCTGCCCGAGGGCATCGAGGGCGCAGGACTCCCTGCCCGGGGGCACCGATGAATGCGTCTTCAGGCTCTTCTGCCGGCGCATGGCTGACTCGACCACCATGGAGGTGTGCGGGAGTTGCGCTTTGCGGAAGCCTGGCCCTCGTTGAACCCGGTACATTGTATCAAGGTGCCGGCTGACAATTGGCACCAAATGCCAAGGTTTCCCAAATCCTGAGAAGAAGCTGGCTGAGAATGGAGGAGACGGGGACCGTCAGGGTCTCCTTTGGTGGTGCCTCACACTGGAGAATGTCGAGCTACTCCTATCACGAGGGACAGCCCCCGAGACAAGTTCCTGATGAACTTAAGTAATGAACTGTCTTCAGGGGGGGGTAGAGGGGGGATCGGCGCTTTGCAGCCTGTGGAGATGGGTCTGAGGGAAGGTCTCGGTGGGTCCGAGTCTCCAGGGATGTCTCGATATCAGACTCCCAATCGGAGTAGAACGAGGAAAATTCGAGACCCAACGATTCCAAGGATGTCGTCGGCACCGGTCTTTGGTGTCCCGAGGCTGGGGCATGGCCAGAGCCAGAGGTACTTGCCTGCGAGGACCTCACTCCCAAGGATCAGGAGCGAGAACAAGATCCTTGCCGAGGATACGCTGAAGACATCTGGCTCTCAGGGACTGCTTCAGCGGCCTGGGGTGTCCTCGACATTGAGGTCCCTGCAGTCTCGCGGTGAGCACCGGCGGGGCCAGGCATCGATGCCTGCTGGGAGGCAATGAACGCAGAAATGGTGTGCTCCAGTGACAGCATACGTGCTTCCCACTTGGAGGCGACAACCATTGACACTGATGCCGGGGTGACCAAGTTGGGTATCGAGGAGGAGAGGGGGTCCTCGATGGGACGGCCCTCGGGAGACAGGGGTCCATCACCGGAGGTCTCAACCTCAGTCCTGGGTACTTTTCGGGGGCGCTCCCACTCCGAGTCCTCGGAGGCCCGTCAGGGGCTGAGGGACTGTGCGCGGGATGTCCTGTGCTTGTCGGCCTCCCAGGACGAGGCCCTTGAGGTCTTCTTTTTGTTCTTACGCTCTCACTCCGGGGACCCTTGCTCGGAAAGCCTGCAAGCCCGCTCTGGAACTGCGGGGGGCCTTACACACTCCGAGGATACTTGTGGGGCCTTTGAGCGTGAGGCTACCGGGGTTGAGTCTGCCTTGTGGAAGATGTCATCCTGCTTAAGCCGGCAGCTCTGTATGGCCTTTGCAGACATCTTCTTACACAGGAAGCATTCCTCCAGGTCATGGTTGGCAACCAGACACCAGAGGCAGCAATCGTGAGTGTCGGTGAGGGTTAAGTTCTTGGAACACCAATCACATTTCTTAAAACCCATGGCCATTGGGGCACAAAGGAGCCCAGCGAGGTCAAAGACCCTAGACATGGCAAGTGGTTGGAAAAAGGCGCGAAAGCGCTGATGGAAAAGAACCCAAAAAAAGGTCCCGAGACCCGATGCCGAGGCAGCAGGGCTCGAAGGCAGGAAAGGAACCAGTGCAAGCCAGAGTAGGTACAAAATGTATGAGAAAAATCAATATTACTATGGGGGAACAAGACAAACATCTATAGGGTTCCATGGAAAAAGGGAGACTGAGCAAGATGGCACCCTTGGGCAGGAAGGGGACTACGCATGCGTGGTGGCATTTCCCAAAGGCTTTCTTTGAAAGCTGGGGAGATGCTCCGCACAGGCCTCCGTCAGCATCACACATATGTGAGGACAAACTTCCTGCTTGTTCCTGGAGAATGATCTTAACATAGCAAATGGGTAGATATGTTGACAGCAAAAGCCAGTAGGACAGTTGGGTACAAAAGGAAAAGATTAGCCAAGGGGAAAAATGAGATAAGGCCTCTGTACTCTATCAAGCTGAGATTTATTTTATACATTTCAAGGTAATTTATTATCCAAGAGTGTGGGACACTGTTAAAAGTTTTCGTATAATCAA